>JAPWDM010000008.1:25394279-27881779 GCA_035578155.1 Brachynemurus nebulosus | reverse complement strand
CAAACCGTTTTTCCGCAGATAAAATATAAATACGAGTCGCTTAGTTTTTAGTGTTCTACAACATATTTAAGTTTCATAAGAATCGATAGGTCCGGTCTCGGGACCTTTACTTGCCAGATAATATTTTATCGGAGCGATATCGGAATTGTACTGATAGTGTAAACATGTTTTTGATTTAACTCCACTCCGTTTGCACTCAGTTATTATGAAAATATATTTTTATCGAGCTAAGACAGAACTGAAAGCATATCGAGAGCTGCATTATGAGTGGATAGAGAACGAATAGGTATCGGCACTGTGACGTGAACAAACCAAGATTTTATCGGATTCTAGTTGTGAGTCGGGGTTTAGTGAGAATTTTCTTTTGATGTGAATGTTTTACAAATCGGTATCTTCTTAAACTTATATTTATTTTAAGATATATTGAAAACTGTAAGTGACAGAAAGAAGGTTTTTGTTGACTCTTTGAAAAAGCTATCCATTCATATTATAGGTTAAACCAAAAATGCCTTGATTCCTATTATAGGTTAAACCAAAAATGCCTTGATTAAGGGGATTAAATATGGGAGAAAATTGGGGTAAATATTGCTGTAAATGCTTTAAACTTTAATATGCTAAATTTTAACAATCTAGATAGAAGGACCATATATTCAGCCCTTAAATCAGTTGAGTTACTCGGCTAACTAAAATTTTTGTTCAACTTTCTTTATTCTGGAGTGAATTCACGCGATCATGTCGCAATACACACAGTCTATCCAAAAATTTTTTTTAGCAAATTAGATTGTCTACAAAAATTTTGTATCAATATATTCTTTTTTTTTAATAAAAAATAAGGGGATGTTTTAAGTGATAAATTTCCGAGAGCCCAACTAACCTTCCTATTATAATGAAATGCCTATACAGACTTGTTATATTAAGTATACCCATTTATATTGTTCAAATTGAAACAGATAATTACTTAAAAATTTCCTTCGATTTATTTACAATCTACCAGAAAGTTTTATTTACCAAAAGGATTATTAAAACTATATAGGGAAAGTTTCTTAAAAGTATTAAAAAGCTGATCTTGTTAAAGCTTCTTAATATCTATAATTAAAAAATTAACCCTCTCCCTCATCAAATTATCAAATCCCATCTTTCTTTCCCATATCCAGATATCTTCCGTATAAAACTTCATTGTATATTATTTCCCGACTGGTTTATAACATAATATATTATACATTGTTAAGCCTGCACTACACTCTCGGACAGAGTTGTGTACTAAAGTATATAAACTGAATAGTGTACACCAATGATTCGAAGTAAGGAAAAACTGCGTATGAATTGGTTATACGGATATTAAAAAAAAAATTATAAAATATTGTACACAATTTTTAAAATAAATAAACCATCATACATATACATATAGATATACAGGTGTAATTTTTTCAACTCTTGTTTATTACCTTTTTTTTGGGTAAATTTTGATAAAATTTTACCTGATGATTTTTAATGGGATTCTCATGTGGAAACCACGATATTTGTTTCAATAGTTTTAGTTGAAGTTCGTATGACATGTTTATGAAACAGCACGGTAGTACCAAAGAGAAAAGTTAACGGCAATTTTAAACAGTAAATGTTTTCAGAAGAATTCATTCAGTATACTAAAAATGGCTTCAAAAATTTTTACTTTTGTAGCTATAGAAACTGCTTAGCAAATGAATTTTCAAGACTTTAGAAACGTTTATCATTTCAACTGAAACCGTTAAGTTTTTCTGATCAAATTTCACCAAAAGGAAGAGATAATAAGAGTTGATCCTAATTACACCATATATATATATATATATATATATATATATATATATATATATATATATATATATATATATATATATATATATAATGGCTTGTTTAAACCTAGAATCATACGTACACGTCAAAACGACGAACGAACTTCTCTACCTGCTCCAATACTACAACTTGTCGGTACCTGCTTGCTGTGAGATTTCTGTTATCTAATTCATTTGTTGTTATAACACATAAGACGTATTTATTTTGTTTATAGTCATTGTCGGTTTGTTTGTATTGAAATAGTGTGCCTCAAAAGGACGTCGATGTATGATTACGCGATATTTTTTTTTTAAAGATTTTGTACTTCACATATAAAAGTTTTCCTAATTTTTCTAAAATTTATTAAAGATATGCATGTTATAATTAATTTATTCAATGATTATGATAATGTGAAAGATGATTACAGCTGTTTGACTTATAGAGACGACATAATACTGAAGTTTAAATATATTGAATCGAAAACTAAAGAATGTGTTTCAAGTGACTTAATAAAAGATTAACAATTTATTTTGTGGAAAATATTTTAATTTTTATAATTTTTTCAGATCTTATTCGAAAAATTACTAACAAATTTTAGAAAATTTACAAATGTGCCTAATGGGGAAATAACTACATATCTATAGGAATATTTATAACTGAGAAATTTCACATTCTGTAAAGTCACACATGTCCACTGACTCATAATAGTTCATAAATTAATTATTTGAAACACATGTTTTATGATACAATTGATGTATTTATCTATTTTTTAATTTTTATAATGAAAATATGCTTTGATGAAAAGATTGAAAAAATTAATAAATATTTACATTAAGAAATTTTTTCAAATCCAATTTTTTTAAATATTTTGTTCGCTTTTGTAGTATTGTTATGTAAAAAAAAATGTTTTTTGCAAATAAACTCTAAAACTCTCCGTAAAAAGTCCATCCATCAAAACGATGTCGATGTATGATTAACGTTTCTCGTAGACCAACGTATGATTCTAGGGTTAATTTAAAAGTTGTTTGTAATATTTTGTAAGTTTCTATTTACATTCGTGTGACCAATACATACGTAATTTGCTTTCCATATTTCGAAGTATTGATGTAGTAAATCGGTTTGTGTTCGGACTTCGGGCCCAACTATGAGTGGAAATGATTTGAGGCGAGGCGAGAAAGCACGAATTGACCTTCTATATCTATACTATCGTATTCGGCCAACATTAGGCAAACTCCCAAGTAGTGTATTGCATACTTTACATGTACTTATATTATATTCATGCTCATAGAAAGAGATACGTAGATAATGCATATACATATACATACATAAGTGTATACATGTATACAATACATTCGAATAGGATCAACAAAGTTTGCAAAGTGTTTATTATATTATACAGTGACACTTAATATGTTTGTTTTATAGATTAATAAATAATATGTACATACATTGCATACTACTGCATACTATATAGTGAGAATTATGTGCGTAGCGTAATAATATAATGTTGTTTCCACGATTCCGGTGTATTATAAAAATTGTTTGAATATGGTTTTATTTTTTTTTTAGTGCTTGTATATTTACATGTAAATAACATTGTTACCCGTTATTATTAAGTATTAAATATACATTATAAATATTATAATTTATAATAGTTTAGTAATTTTGTATTTGTTTACTTTAACTAATAAATGTTGTATATTATTTTTTTTAATGATAGTATTGATAAACAAATCCAATATGTACATATATATAAAACAGTAGACTCTCGATTATAGAAATATACATAATTTGCGGGGTAGAAATAGGCGAATGTTGCAGTAATTGAGTGCCGTTGGTGGTTTTTCAAATTTTTTAAAAATGTTATTTTTACAAAAGAGAAGTAGAAATATTCTGTTTCTAAAATTTAAAATTAAATGTAAAAAATACGTGGGAATACTTGAAAGGATTATTCTCGAACTTTTACAAATTCCACTCTTTAATTCTGATGGTGAAGTCTGATTTTCGATATACTTTCTAATTCCTGATTAGAGCAATATTGTTAAATTTTTTATCATATTACTATTTGGTATCTCTCTCGATTGGTAAAATCGATTTTTCGATGTTTTTAACCGATCTATTTAATCTAGTTTTTTAACATTCTATTGGTGGAAGTATCTTTTTCAATATCTTTGTTAATTTCCGAATAAAAAATGCTGTCAAATTCTACCATTTGGATCCAATTTCGACAACGAATTCAACGGTATAGTCGAATTTTCTATATCTTTTCTATATCATATCTATAACGAAGCAAACGTTCTAGAAATTTAATCAGATTCCAAACGCTTTTTTAAATCGCTAATTCGATTTTGTCAGCTTTCTTCATCAAATTCTGTCATTTGGTGTTTTTTTTGATGACCGATTCAGTGGTAAATACGGGTTTTCCGATACAAATAAAATATTCTACATGGAGAACAAAAAGTTATTGACTTAATGAAATAATTCTTCTAATAATGTCAAGAAAATCCAATTTTCCAATAAATTAAGAGTTTTTATTGCATAAAAATTTTCCTTGTTTCTGTTACTTAACATAGGTCGGTAAGGGAATCTTGTAATAATCACGTCAACATTTTTGAATATTTAAAAAATCTGGAGAGACAGGTCTACCCACACTGTCAACTTCCCATTGGATGCACTTAAAGACTATCGCACATGAATAACTTTTTTTTTTAATTCAGGGGATTCCTTCCCTGAGCCCCCGATAGAGCCCCCTTTTCCTCTTGCACCACACCGGGGGCTTGACCTTCTCTACCTAAGAGTGGGGGCTCCACCCTTATCAAACAAATTACCTATAACATTATTACATCATTTATTCTCAAAATACGCGAGACAAAAAATAATTAACAAAAAGTTTCTTATTTCGTTTTTCCGTTTTCTTTTTTTTTTTTTAAATTTTTTAATAACTTACTGGCGTTTTTAACATCACGGAAGGTTCTTAAGCCATTATATAATAAAGACATGGTAAAAAATCCATATTATCTATGTTATGTTAATAAAGTTAATTCAGTTTTTTTACCACAAAAATCAAACCGCTAATACGAATTTGCTAAAAACTTCATCCAGTCTTCATTTTTTAATTACGCTTCTAATGAAATTAATCCGAAGTTGATATCATCATTTGTTCTCGACATATGCGAGACGAAAAAAAATTCACGAACGAACGAACGAACTAACGAACGCACACACAGACATCACGCTAAAAACGATGGATTCGGATTCTAGTGACCTTGAAACGTGTAGATATGTCCAAATTAGCGATTTGTAAAATCGGACCCATTACAATAACTTCCAATGGGAAGTTAAGAAAAGTAGGCGCGAATAATGGAAGTGGTGGGAATGATTTAGCAAATTTTAAAACTTTTACTTTCCTATAGTTCCTACTTTCCAAATTCTACTTTACCTACTTTCCTATAGCCACTAATTATAAAATTATAAATAGGTGAAATATATTAAAGTAATTTTTTATTCATTAAGCTTTTACTGAATTTATTTTTTAATCAGATTAATTTCTTAATTCATGCAATAAAAATTAATACTCAACAATCATTGGATACATCAAAATATAAATTATAATAATAATATAAGCTGCTTATAAATGAAGCGGTTGAAGTTATAGTATAGCCTAGCCCACGCAAATTAATATTGAGATATATGGAATTAAAATATTTGATGAAATTTAGTTTTCCCATTATAAGATATTTTTGGTTTTAGTGAAGAAGTTCCATTCTGCAAATTCAGCTGTTACAGCGACCCTCAAGGTAAAACTTCGAAATTAAAAATGAGCTTCATTAAAATTTTTATATATGCGTATATATGTATGTATTTATGCGCGAAAAACCTCGAACGGAGCATCTAAGTGAAAAAGTAAAACGTGCCAAACCCTTGGATGAATTCGTCAATTAGACATATCAGACATCAATCAGACATTTTTAGAAGCCAAAATTTCAGTAAGTTTCTTACAAAATTTGCCAGACTTCAAAATGTTTTACACCATTGAAAGAGCGTAAAAAACCACATAAGGTAAACTTTTAAATCATTGTCCTAAGTGAATTAGTTATTAAGAAAAATAAAATTTGTATAATAGGGTCAAGTGGGGCAATTTCGAGTATAATAGCTAAATTTATAAATTCAATTGCATACTGCTCATTTACTTCTTAGAAATTAAAAATGAACATACATGTCTGCCATAAAGCACATATGAGGCTATTATTTTAAGTATTGAAAGAAAAGATATCAGGTAGATTTTCATAAACATGAGATTTGAAATAAGTATTATACCATGTCTCATTAATACATTTACCCCTTCAAAAGGGGAAAATATAATAATCATAACTAATTTTTTAACAGTGTGTATAGACTGGATTCTGGGACAATAGCAATAAAAGAGAAAAAAAATTTTTTGTTTTTATTTCAATGAGATCGGACAATTATATCACAAGTTATGAACTTTTCAAGAAAAAAAAAATGTTTTCATTTCTTAATTAGGTAGGAAAATATTTGGAATCAAAATTATGAAATAATCATATTAGGAAACTTAAAATCAAATGATATTATTCCACGTCTAGTTATTTCAGGGTTAGGCAATATCTGAACGATAGAGTCAGACGTAACTAGATTAGTATCATTCATTATTGGTCATGCAAAAACACTACACACCCTTGCGTCGTACAAATTTTACCTCCCAACGATCGTTCACTTTTTTCTGTACAACGCCTACGTAGTTCTTAATTGCTTTTTTGAGTGTGGCAAATTTCTGGGGCAAATGCAATAGCGGCTGTACCTTGTAAGCTGTAGTAGATATGATAAAAATATATAATTAATTTATCTTTCTAACACAAGGCAACACCATTAGACAAAAAAAATAAAAAATAAAAAACTTAGAAATGTAGATGACACTCGATGAAAATTTAGATTATAAATTTTGGAACCACGTTTCTTGAACACCTGCCGCGAAATGTAATGGTTACTTATTCGTCCGTCGGTAAAACAGTGTTGACAGGTGGTTAGCTTTGTGTTAAGGCAATATTTTCTTCATATCAAAAATGGCAGCCCCGTTTACAAAACAGTATGGCTAGACATAGTATGTTATCACATTTACCCTGTTATTGCAAATGCCCCACTTGTCCCTACACAAAATTTATCACACAGAATTTCATGAATAAATATTAGAAATTCTATACATTTACTGCATATTCTATTTTTCTGAGAGAAACACTCGTTTTCTGCTAAACAGGACTCGATCTGACATTAATTTGGCGACGAAGTTCCTGTTTGGCAAATGAACTATAGTTCACTTGGTAGTTTAATAAGCAACATATAAAAATTTCAGCTTTGCCAAAATGACCTAATTTCGTTATTTTTTGCTTGTACAGTGGCAACATGTACAAATGAGTGCAACATTTGCTTCCAACCAGTCCGGCCGCCATACGTTCTAGATAATCAAATGGGGGAGGGAAGGTATGAGAAAATGGGCCATACTAAAATTAACTAGCTTTCAATCTTAGTCATATTTATAAAATATGATTAAACAATTCAACAAAGTTTCTCGAACTACCTAAAATTATGTTTCTTACATGAACTGAAAACATTGACGTAAGAATTTTTTAATCCATAAATTTTGTTTTTTTACTAATAAATTAAATTATTTCAATAATGCCAAGCGTAAAAAAGAAAAGGTATAAAATATTTTAATATTATACATATACTTGCATTAGCTACTATACTTATGACGATAAACTTTTTTGACGTCGCTGCGCGCAGCTGGCAATGTTTAATGTCAAAGTTAGTTTATTTATTTTATAAAGTTTCATATAATAGCATTTAATATTTCGGTAAATATTTTAAATCGAGAGATAAGAAATTTTAAATCTCATAAGACACAAGAACCAATTATTGACATCCACTTTTATACTAAATAAATAACCACGCACGTAAAGTGAGTGCCACACGGACGACGCCGTCGTTGGTGAAATTGTAGTGGGGTGGGTGGTGTGTGAGCTTGATGGAGCTGGATGGAGCTACATATACAGCATGGCATGCAAGACGATACACAGTGGCAAACAGTGGCGAACAAAACCCCTCAAGATTGAAATTAATGCAAACGATGATTAAAAAATCTGCATATTCCCCGTGGGAAATGTTAAGTTAATGCCAACACCCTACCCTACCGAAAGGTATATGCATATAGGTATAATACGTATGAATATACTAAATACAGGATGCTTTAAAAATGCTGAAACACTTTTTAAATGTGTAAGTGTAGGATTTTCAGTTAGGTATAGGTACGCTGCAACCACTTTACACAGGCAGAGATCCTATAGATGGAGTGATCACATGATACTTGTGATTCAAATTGTTGCGTCGCGTCGTTGGTCCTTTGCCCGGATGCTTTTTTAGGAAGTTTAATTGGCAGACACCCGTTACTGCGACGGCTATAGGCGCATCATCTGGCCGGTCTCTATACCTCTAATTAATTTTATTAAGAATTGGGTACTCAAATGATTTTTTTTATTTGAACCCAAAACAGAGCAGAGGCGATTCTAGGATTTTTAAATTTGAAAGTTTCTGATGGACCCGCATTATGCATGTGTAATAAAAAAAATCACCTTTTCTGAGACCGTAATAAATTTTATAACTTATTTTGGTAAAAATTCTTTTATCCTTTAGATTTTTCAATATTTTTAAATTGTATTTAAAAAAAAAAAAGTTTAAATTCTGTATGGATTTATTGTATAGGGTAGGGCGGGGTAAAAAAAAGACAAAATCAAATCTTTTCATTTTTCATGTAGAAAATATTTGAATTTTTAGACAAAAAGAATATTGTATGATGTTAAATTGTTTGTATTTTGAGATTTTGTATATTTTCTCACTCAAGCTAATGACATAAATCTATAAAAATATAAAAAGCTTCTTTTTTTTTACCCGCCAAATGGGGTAAAAAAAAGACAGTGGAGGGTAAATAAAAGACAGACCTCTGACTAATGGGATACTGGAAGTATATGATTGGAAGGGTAAAAATAGACAGCTTGGGTAATTAGCAGTACAACACTTTTTATTTCACAACTCTATCTCTACTACAAAATTTTTTATAGATATATTTAAATTTTACGTCTTTTACCAAAAACTTTAGCTAAGATTAAGCAGTAACAAAAGTCAGAAAAAGTTAACTGATGCAAAAGCTTGACTCATAAGAAATTACTTTGGACTGTATATATATATTAAAACAGTTTTTATTTCACAAACGTACAACTAATAAAAAATTTATTGTAGCTCATTAGAAAGCCAAATATGCTAATTTGAGGCTGTCTTTTTTTTACACCACTTTACATAAAGTAAAAAAATAAATCAAAATAATCTATGAATGAGTTAAAAATACTAAATGTGTACAGTAAAGCATAGTTATACATTATAAGAACAAAGAAATTTTCATGGGTCAAAATTACAAATTTTTTTTGGTCTTTTTTTACACCACTTTACATAAAGGAAGGTCGGCCAAGTGGTCGAAAAACTGCATTTCATATTACAAAACCTAAAATGCTTAAAAAAGTGTCGATATTTGCTTAGACTACATAATCAGCCAAGTGGTCGGAAAACATTTCATACTACACGACCTAAGGATATTCCAATCAATGGCGGAAAGGATTCCAGGCAAAAAGAAATCTACTCAGGGTTATAAAGAATTGTTTTTAAAATTTGATATAAAGTGTCTTTAAACATAAAGTGTCGACAGACTGGAGTAATCCATTTTGGGGCCCTAGACATTTTCTTTTTGCTTTTTTTTTTCAAAATTTTTGTATAGTTCGGCACTTACTTGCCCTACCCGCTAAATTTGTCACTGAAACAAAGACTAATTTTCAAACAGATTCTTAAAAAAAAATTAATATTTTTTAACCATTGTGTATATCACTACAACTATTCTCTATTTTATAATTATATATTTTGCTTATTGTTAGCAATGTTAGAAGTAAAGTAAATGTGTGTTTGTGATGAAATTTTTAGGGAGTAGTATACGGGAAATATGTTGAATTGTGTTGTTAAAACTAAATGTGCTCCATATATTACACCTTAATATGAAGATCACTTTTGTTAACGAAATGATATGCTAGAATGAGACAGTATTATGTTTTATTGTACACTTTTATATATACGTATATTTGTATGAGTCAGCATTTCCGAAACTGTGTTCCGCGAAAAAATTATAAAAATTAAGTTAGAGAATAACATTGTATGTGTACATCATTTAAAATGAATCTTAAAAGAAAAAATTTTCGTGTTTGCTTCTCTGCTATATTTAACCGTTAACCAATTAGAAAGTCGTCTTTCTCACGTTTACCACTAGCGATAGACGATAGTGACGACTGGCGGTAAAGATGTGGTAAACGCATTGAAATATCGTGTACAGCCAGTATCGCAGAGGAGCGATCACAGTGCTCAGCACAGCAGCTCGCTCGGAGCCCAGCAACGAAATCAAGCAACCAATTTACCAGCAAAAGAGGTGTCATTTTTAAAAGAACATCGTACAAAAAAGAACGTGAAGCATGTGATGTAATTGTAATATAATTATCTATATGATTTTTAAAAGCTGAAAAGTATTCCATGATGAGAAAAGTTTGGAAAACACTGGTATAAGTTATGCACATACATAAATACATTTTACGTATTCCTTTAATTGTTACAAGGGAAAATAACAATTTAAGCAAAATGTATGTACATATTTAAAATGGTGGATATATTTAAAATAGTTTATGTCGAAACGGAGTAAAAACTACAATGTTCTCTGTCAGGTATGTATCTGCTCAACACATTCATGAGTAATTAGAAAATTAAAGCAATTATTTTAAAGTATTATATTGAAACAAATAGTGGTTTAGTCATAGCGAGAGAGTATTGGTTTTGTATTATATAACGTTGGGATTTGGGCGTCTTTTACACCGACCACTGCGAAATAAAAAGTATTTTATTTACCTCCACGAAGTCAAAGGTGGCAGAATTAAATAAAGAAAAATGTAAAATAATCCACAAGTTTTCGTATTAACTGATAAATCAAAAAGATTTTGTCACGCTCAGCCTTTTGGTGTTTGTTATGACAAAGGGTTATTTAGTACTTCTGATTTTTTTTTACTCATTCTTTAAAATTTCATCCCTATCCCCTAAGTCGATTTTCAGTCTCTACTATGTTGCATTAAACTAGATCCGAAATGTTTTACTGACTCGCAACGTATATGTATGTAGATTAATGTATTCGCTCTGTAAAATCGTCACAAAAAAACTTTTGAAATTATGCGGCATAAAATTCAAATTTTATTTGTCCCTATGCCAGCCAGCACTTTTTTGAGGTTACGTTTAATTCCAATTATATGCCTACTGGCAAATGGGTCTGGTGAATTTAAAATAATAATTTGTTGTTAGATTAAAAGTGTATATTTTCAATTATTTTGTTAGTGAACTCAAGGGACATTCACATACAATACTTTTTTATGTTGCGACACACATGTCTGTAAACATGTACAGAATGTTTTAAGAAAACTCTTATAATCTGGCTTGATTTATCTCAATAATATTGAACGGTTTAAATGTTCACTAGAAAATAAATGGTATATACTAGTGATGTCGGATAATTAATCGATTAATCTGTTTAATCGACTATTTTACCCTTTATTAAATGACTAAAATGATTAAGTTTTTTTTTTAATTGATTAAACTAAACAGAACTAATGTAGTAACTTTATTTTTTTGAACTCCAAAAAAACGAAATCGAATAAATTATCTATTTGTATGATTTTTCACTTTTATGCGATTAACACATTTTAATATGACATTGTAATTTTTCTATTTCTTTAAAAAATATTAAATGTTGTCAATTAAATTAAAAACAAATGTTATATGGGTTACCGTATTCATAAATTCGATTAAAAATTTAGTTGATTAATCGACTACTCTATACTCGATATTTTCGACTAATGATTAATTTTGTATGACAAACAACTTTAGTCGATTAACCGAATAAACTACTACTTCTTGGCTCCACAACACTAGTGCATACATATCTCCCCATGTACTTTGCGTTACTCCGATTACGATCAAATCTATACTTTTATAGGGAGACCACTAAAGGACCAATTTCACATAATTTCTGAAAATTTTATTAAAATCGGTCGAACAGTTCCCAGAGTTTTATACGCGTATATATTATTACAGCTGAACTCTTTTTTATGCGGTCTTTTTTGTGCGGTTTTTTTAATGCGATTTTTTCATGCGGTTTGTAAAAAATGGTCATCAAAATTCATAATGTGAATCAAAATCACGAGGCAGTAAGAAACTTAAACAATTACTATAATAACTTTCTTTACTAAAAATACTTTTTAACGACTTTTAAGCATTTAATCAATACATTGTATATGAACATAAGTTATTGCATCATTTAATTTTTTTTTACACATGTATTTCTCAAAATTTTTATATTATAAAATGGAAACAAAATGTTCCTACGTGTAAATTAAGGCTTTATTTTGTTTATTGCAGCAACTTCTAAGGAAATTTCTAAGTTTTGAGCGTTTTGAGTGGTTTTTCCGATGAATTATGATATTTTTGAATATATATTTTTTGGTGCGATTTTTTTCATGCGGACCCCTCCACCGTAGGCTTGTGTAGTTCGTGAACGAACTAGTTCAAAAGAGCGTTCTCACAAGTGATCTGAACGAACTAGTTCATCATCAATACTCTTCGTTCGTTAGTTCAATTTCTGGATCACTAGAGACACTGACTTGTAGGTATTATATCTATGGTAAGTATCGTAGGTATGTAGCTATCAATACTTATCACTTATCATATAATTATGTTCTATGAGGATTTAGTGAACTAAATTATTTTGGTAGTTCAGTAGTTCAGTTAGTTACTTTGTTCATTCAGTTCAGTAAGTTCATTAGTTCGCGAACTAATTGTAAAAAATACTATTAAATCAAGGTAGTGTTTACCGTTGCAGAGCGCACAAAAATAAAGGCATACAAATGAACATTTTAAATAATTTTGTAAAAATTGTCACATATTGTTTTTTTTTTCTTTTTTTTTTTTAAAAAAAACACCTATTATAAAAAAATAAAGACACAAATGAGCATTGTAAAATCAGGTAAATTTGTTATTATTAGACATTTCTTCATATCGAAATTCTTCGCTCCCGTGCTCCCGATATGGGAAAATTGTCAAAAATAAAAGATTACTAGTTTAAAAAATTCTTAAATCTTTAAGATAAAAACGTCAGAAAAATTAACTAACTAAAGAACTAAATTAATGCAGTTCATATTCATCACTGTTGATCCAGAACTGTGAACTAACGAACTAAAAGAACGAACTAGTTCATTAAAGAACTATGAACTAAACTGAGCGCTCTTACAAGTGAACTAGAAAGCGCAAGCCTACTCCACCGCACCAAAAAAGGATCAACTGTATATTTAGTTTATTGAAATCTCCGTACCTTTGAATCGTAATGCGAGACTTCTTCAAAAATTCAACTTATAAAAATTGTTATCATTCCTATTCCTAATTCCGAATATTAAACTTTAGGAAATATTAATAATGTATATTTTAATTCAAAATATCGTTAGTGAGAGTAATAGAAATTAATATATTTTTTAAATGATAATAATTATTTAAATGACCTTGTATTTAAAATATGAAAATAAATTCAAATTTATAATATTTTCATTCACAGGCAATAGTGAATTTGATTATTTATATAAATTTTCTCAAAAAGTGTTATTTTAAAGGGAAAACGGTTTATCGCAATTCAATATCGATGGCACATCACCCACTCGTGAAACAAAAAATTGAAAATCAATTGTCAATCCATTTGAAGTAAAAAAAATATCGAATTTGCTTATTATTTCGTCTTTATTATTTCAACTCTTATTCAATCAGGAATATTGTGATGATATTTGACTGTAAATCTTAACCAAACTTCTGAGGAGTAAATTTGCAAAATTTTATCAAAATCTGTCCAGAAGTTTTTGCGTTATCGGTGTACAAGAATTATTATGTTTATCATTTTAATATAGAATATAAATAATATCAGCTGCCAGGAAACCACGCATAGGATCTGGTTCAAATTTTCGTTGGTTATTACTAATGTAATAAGCTAGAAAACGCCACACCAGCAGAAAATAGACGGCTAGCCGTTTTCCCGAAATTTGACTTCGAATCATATATTGTAGGCGCATTTTTCAATAAAACATTTTTTTGCCGTCATTTGCCAGAAAACCACGCATAGGATGGGGTTCAAACTTTCGCTGGTTGTTACTATGAGTCGAGGCAACAAGACGTCATGCCAACGGAAGATAGGCGGCTGGCCGTTTTTCCGAAATTTTGGCTCTAATTTGCGATAACTGATGTATGCGCTATTGAAAATTTAGCAATTTTTATATTTTATCATTTACTTTCCAATATTTAAAGTGCGAAAAATTGCTTAAATTTTTCTTGTATATTAGTTTATTAGTTGGGTGAAGTATCGATGTGGATTCCAAAACGCTAAGTCTTGTCAGTTTTGTTATTTTTCCGTTTTATTTTGGAACAAAAATATTAGATGATTTTGGATCATTCAATATGTTGTGAGTACGTACATAGTGATAGTACAAACGATAGTTTGGTAGTTCAGTTAATCGATATGTGCTAATTGTTTGGCTGTTCTCAAAGAATATTTTTAACGCATGGTGTAGACGCTGCGATTTTTTTCTGCTAGTTTTTTTGGTGCTAAAAACACCATCGTATAAATTAATACTGATATTATAGGGAATCCTCGATGCGTGAGTCAGACTTGCACTTTATTGAACTTGTTTTAATCAGAAATAAAACCAATAATATTGCCTGTGACACATCTTGTATAAGTGTATGTATCTATCTATGTAACTACTTATTGTATATCCTATACAATCAAGCATCAAAATAAAAATAACATGGCATTTAAAGTGCTTATTACAATTTCATTTTATTTTTTACTTTATTATGTACATTGTTCACAACATAACTGTTTACAATAGAACATAACGTACACTTTATACACACATACATATATATACAAGTGTTATGTGAAAATGTTCCTTTATAATTCCTAATTTAAATTCATAATATAAAAAAAATTATATTTTGTTATTATAAAGACCTACTCGCATGGACATACGAGGGGTGAGGTGTATTGTAGTTTAATATTTTTTCCCATTTATAGGTTGAGACGTACCTACCTATTGTTAATTTTAAAATTATCCAAAGGAAGTGACATCAGCAACAGAAATAGTTGATCCATGAATAAAATCCACAGTTAAGTTGTTTAAAAATATCAAAAAATTTTTCAATATTTTTCTATAAGTACCTTTTGGAGTTAAATTACTAAGGCGTGTTGAATATCGAAAATTCAGCTATTATAGCAGGTGTCATGGTGATATTTGAACCCAAAACACATTTCCACAAGAGGCCTTACTGCCTGGCAACGCTCACAGGTTTGTAACGTTAAGCCCCGCGATACATACTATCGTGTCGCTCTCGATACGGTATCGATACTATCTCAGTTTGATAAAATAGTCTTACACAAGAAACAATGAGTGTATTTACATCATCGCTCCAATCCAGGTGCGGTATCAGTCGCAGTCCAGTGCGGCTCCAATATCGCTCAAATCCCAATATTCGTTCCAGAGAGAGTGAGGTATGCTGTGGATGACTGAGCTACAAGACAGCGCGTCCATCTCTGGAAAGTGTGTACAACAGCCAAAGAGTGTCGAGAGCTTATAGTTCTGCCTAATTTAAAGCGGAGAAAAGAATTGCTGTCTCTAAGCGGGGTGCAGCTGAGACGGTTAACAGGTATACTCAGGGGGGGGGGCATAACGTCCTGAGGAAGGACCTGCACATCATGGTATTAGTGAAGAGTTCTCTCTGCCGAAGGTACGGCCTGGAGAATGCATCTTCGTCCCTTGCCTTATACTCTTGTGAAGCATTGTTATCCTTGTGATGCAAGTATCTGGGATCACTAATACTGAGTTCGGAGGACATCAGGATTGCAGATTTTAGTGCAATCCCGAGTTTCTATGAGGGACTTGGCATTAGCAACGCAAGCTCTGAATCCCGACCCGCTTACAGCATTCATTCACTCAAATCCCAATACCACTCAGATATAATTTTATTGGATATAATGCTTTTCATGATTTGTACCGATATTGTGACCATTTTTTTTTTTATTCCATTTCACTTCATTCGCACTCAGTTATTACGCAAAGGCTTTTTTTATCGAACCAAAAAGGTAACCGTGGATCAAGACTTATCTTGTCCCTTTCAATACATCTAACTAAGGTTTGTAATTCTGTTTATAACTATTTGTTAATTCATTTACTTATTAGAATCCTTAAAACAAAAATGCCCTACCTCGCAAAATAAAGCCAACTCCTTTAAAAACAAAATGCAGAATATAGTTACACTATCATCAATTTTATATTTTAACACCATGACGGACATAACCTATAATGACAAAACGCTCAACTTATATGAAATTCTCAACGTCGGTCGTACGTGGCCTTAGTCAGTCTTGTGACATCGTTGACGGTCAAGGTGTTAATATCAATTATTACATTGAACACAATTCTTTGAAATGAATCAAATATGATTTCTTATCTTTAAATACCAACTTGAATACTCATGTTTGGATGACACATTCAGTTGTATGCATAAAGTTGATTATTGTGAGACTTTGCTCAAGTAAATATGAATATTTTGTTATATAGACATACTGCGTGTATCCGAGATGTGTATATGTATGTGTGTATATACAGCCGACTCTAGTTATCAGTCTGCTCGGTATGAGTCCGCAGATTTGTATTTCTATTGTAAACATTCCCCCTCCATGACCGAAAAAAATTCATTTAAATCTGTCGTTATAAGACCGGAACATTGGTGTTGATGTTTAATAGTGCAACTCATAAATCATCCTGTCAGAATCTTTTTATTCACTAAAATAATTTTTTTTATAAGTCCGTGTTTACATAGTACATGTGTAGTGGACTAAAACAAGTTTTGTTCGTTCATCGCGGGGATTATACTACAAACTTTGCTTGACTAACAATGTCATTTACAATTTCTACAAAAGATTTTAAAAAATTTTTTAAAGAAAATATGTGTTGACAGTATCGTTTAAACTCCTGTCACACAAACTAGAGAACGCATTTAGAAAATATTAAGTAAATGTATTTATTAAAAATAGGTAGATTTTGTGCCACTTCTAACGAATGGTAAGTAATACTACACTAAACGTCCGGGCTTTTTGATTATAAATAAGTACACACTCACACGCTTGAAAAGTAGGGAAAGTGCGAGTTACGGCGTTCAACTACTTAGCACAAGTGGGGGTACAGGAATTCTTAGAATTATATTCTCCTACAGCCCCGTAAGCGGACTGATAACGAAAGTCGGCTTTAACAACATATTCATATTTACTTGAGCAAAGTGTCACAATGCTCAACCTTATGCATACCAGTTATTATTCCCATTAGGTAACTATATAATTATATAACACAAAAAAAAGATTATACCAGACTTAATAATAAAGTGTTAATATGAAATGTTCTACTTTTATAAGTTTTTCTCATGGTACATTACACGATGTAGTGTACAATTAACATTTATACAGCGAAAATACAACATATATGTCTAGATCTCTTTCTTTTCACACAGAGCCAGAGTAAAATAATTTTAGATTTTAGTCACGTAAATTTCAGACAATTTTATTTTTTTCAATTTCGGTTATATTTTTTTATACGTATTATTATTATATATAATTTGACAATTTATTGCCTCAAATTTTGAAGATTGCGCAAATAACTTTCGGGTATGAAAATAGGATTCATGTTGACGTCTCATAATCTCATCCTTTCGTGTATAAGTATAGCATGGCCGACGATTTAATCTCAATAGTCTGCAACAATATTTTTCATAAAATTAGTTTTTTCTTTTCAAAATTTATTGCTAATCTAGAATTATTAGTGGATATTATGGGTTATCTCCTGTTTTACATTTTGTACTCTTAAACATTGTGTCATATTTTGTTTTACTTTTTTTTGACATTTCAAATATTTTCGTCGCATTTTCATAAGAGAAAATTTTAGTCCAAATTAATGTTATTCGCACTTTAAATCGATTTTTCTATCCCACTAATTCAAATGCGACGTTGTTATGTATGATGGTTAAGCATGATTGCCACTTTTCGCTAAGCATGGCTGAGCATGATTACACTTTTGTTTATAGGTATATAAAGCAAGGGTAATGAATGTGGTATAACTCGACTAATTTTGAATACATTGTTTTAAAGAGCCAAAAGATTGTAGGTTTAAGATATTAATTATAAATACTTCTTTTTAGTTGCAAAGGTTAGCTTTTCTTACTACGATACTCGGATTTTGTATACTGCCCTTCCATATTAGCGGGTTAAGTGTCAAGTAAGTCAAATGCAACGAATACCCTATTCGGCCAGTTCTGTGACCGAATGTTCGACGAATACTAGCCGGTATTTTATATTTTTTTCACACTTGAGAAGATATGGTTCAGGCTTTTCAAGCGGCGCCGAAAAATTATAGAACATTTGTGCTTATAGTAATTTTTATTACTCAATAGAAGTAGTTTCAGTAAAGTTACGACACAAATTTGTTTTTTTTTCCACAGCTTGAAAACACTCATCAAATTGTTATTATTAACGTTTTTGACTTTTCTGTCTTCAAACATTTGTATTTTTAATTAGTTTAATTGAAAAAATTAATGTTTATATAGAATTCCAAATTCGAAATTCACTATGTGAGATTACTTTCCTGTTTTTGTTTTTCGTGTCCTTTTACCTTTTTTTCTTTTTAACTCAGAATAGGCTACATAAAATGTTCATTTAAAAAGCGGATATCCGTCTATATTAAAAATACATGTACATTGAGAGAAAAATGGCAACTTAAAATTAAATACGATCATTATTGTTTCAATAATGTAAAACTTAAAAAAAAATGTATTGAAAAGATAGGGAACTTTGTAGGAAATCAATATTATTCAACTTTAAAATAAAGTTTTTCTACATTGAAACAATAAATTTCAAAATTACTAGACTTTCGTTAATGTTTTACATTGAATCAATATGGTTTTTATTGATATTAAGTTGTTTTTTCTTTGAGTGTAGTCTTAGGTCGAACACAATTTTTGATGAAATACAAAAATTTACTTCTTCTTTTAATCACCATAAAGTGATATCAATAACTGACAGGCGACATTCCGCGCCCTGACTTTAACACTTATTATGGTTTCACAGGAAAGTGTGCGCAATTTGGCAGACACTAAAGTGGATTTTAAGGGTACGTTTAGACTACAACACTATACATCGTACACTCGGTGTATATACGAAGTGTCTCCAATTGCGACATTTATTGCGGACACTATAATTAGTGACAGACAAATCAGTGGCTGTGTGAATACTTTGTGTCCAAGTGTCTCTTGTGGCTAATAAGTTTTCAAACAAGTTCGACACTTTTCCATACATTCACAGAAGAGAGATCGATTCGTACACGGAGAAAAAAATCCTATAATTTTTGTAGAGAAAAGTTCAGAAAAATTACCATGCTCCCCTATAATCCGTGCGCGATCGACGACCAAAATAAAAAATATGTGCTAGCATGGTAAAATTTAATGTGGTGCTAACACAACTTTTATCACACTCTTATGCATATATATATATATTATAGTTTAATTCTTGTTGTCGTACTCTTTCATTTGCGTATCTGACCGCGACCTTATGTTGGTTGCACTGTACCTGTAAAAACATGTATACAAAAATGATTGCCAACAATATATTCTAATACATATACTAAAGATAGGTAAATAACAAAAAGATGAATTAAACGATGACATCATCCTAAGAAAGTG
Organism: Brachynemurus nebulosus; assembly: GCA_035578155.1. Taxonomy (NCBI): domain Eukaryota; kingdom Metazoa; phylum Arthropoda; class Insecta; order Neuroptera; family Myrmeleontidae; genus Brachynemurus; species Brachynemurus nebulosus. The sequence goes on along the minus strand of JAPWDM010000008.1, from coordinate 27,862,009 downwards.
TAAAAGAAACTGATTACTAGCTGCATCAAGGTGCTTGGTGCGAACTGTCTGACAAAGTTTCTTCCACAGTCCACACCTATGGTTCGCATGTAACTCGCTAAATGAGGTATATTTCATTACAGCGTTCCCAACACAACCAACCTTCTTTCTGCTTTTTTTCTTTCTATTATTAGCATGTTAGCATGGTAATTTTTTTAATAAAAACAATTAAAAATTATTTTTTTGTCGGTAATGGAACTTTTTACTGTGCTGTTTTACAAATTTTACGGAGATAATATTACGAAAAGAACATTCCATCCTTTAAATTTTTTATGATTAATTATAATCTTTATATTTTTACCTTACAGAATTTAATATGTTCGCTTTTGCACGTCGATTGTAGTGCTGAGCACAGTAATTTTTATAGAAATTTTTTCTCCGTGTAGTGATCGAGTACTTGCTGTTTCGTTCTTAATTTTTTTTCGCGTGTGAATAGCTCGGACACAAATTCCGTACATTTATGTACAGGCACTATCCAGAATCTGTTAAAATGTGAACGGTAAAGAAATTTATGTCTAATATTTGTGTCGCAATTTGTGTTGTAGGCTAAACCAGCCCTAACACTCTCAAAACGATTTTTTTGTTCAAAGATTAAAAATTTCTTTGATTTTTTTTCTGTTAATCAAAAAAAAAAAATTGTGGAAATTCTTTCTTTAAGGGGGACCACTAGTGTGACCGCCTGAGAAAGTGTGATTTTTGGGAATTTTTTTAAGGAAACTTTATTTATGGAATGTCTTAATATTTTAAAGATATATTCGTTGATATATAATAAATTTATGATAAAATTTTTGGACAAAAAGATTGAAAATTCAGTGAGTTATTCGCGATCTTCCAAGGCTCCAAAAAAAGTTCCCCCATTGCTGCAGTGATAGTGACCTTCACAGTGCCTTAAATCAAGAAAACCAAAAAGCTTATTAAACTAGAAAGTATTGCCCGTGCTATAAACCTCCAAAAAGTTCCAAAATTCGCGCGAAAATTTGATGATTTTTGGCTTGCAAAAATTACATTTTTTATTTGATCGGAAAACTGGAGGTTCATGGCACGAAGAAACATATATAATAGAAACTGCAATAAGACTCAAATCGATCGGATGATTTGTCTTCGAGTTACAACTGCAGCAAATTTTAAAAATGTAGTTTTTTTTTTACTTTACCTTTTAGTTTTAATCACTGAGAATTTTTACTAATATTATTTACGATGTACTCGTTATAGCGGTCATAGTAAAACTAGATGAGTCGTTTAAATGTGCCAGGGTCTAGCTGTTCCACAACATGTGACTGGCAGCCACGTCCAGAAATTCCCGAACTATTAACCTTCATACATTTCTCAAGACCGCAAAGTTAACAATGAAAATCAGAATCCGCTCTTCGGATGGCCGTAACTCAAAAACTATTTGAGATATACACTTGAAATTTTAGTAGGGGAAGGTCGCCCAAAGCGGGTACCCCTCTTAAAGCGGGTAAGCGCTTGTATATCGTTGTATCGAATGTTTTTGTCAGGTCGTGCGTATACCGAGATTAACCGAATATCAACCAATATCAATCAGTTGCACTTGAACGCTTGTGTCGTTTAATGTCCTAGTTAAGCTTCATCAAATTTTTTTGTTGGTTTTGTTAAAAATTTTGACGATAAATATTTTGTGACTAGTCACAAACCTTTTCATTTGTAATCTTTTTGGTATTACCATATTATGTTATCATCATTTGACTTTTAATGTAGAAAAAGGTAGACATGTATCGGCTTTCATTTTGAAATTTTTCTAACTTAACAAAATTAAGTCTTTTTGGGCAAAGCGGGTATGGGCAAAGCGGGTAAACAAAATAGAAGCATCTTAATGGAAAAAACTGTTAGAAGGGGAAAAAAAATAAAAAATCTTCTTTTTACGACGGAATGAGGGAAAAAGCTTAAAAAAAATATTTCTGCCTTGTTTGTGGTGATTTTGATGTGGAACCACCTGAAGTAATATACTCCAATATGGAGGTTGTAAAGAAAGTTACAGTTAATTGTTATAAATTTATTATTTTTGTATTTTTTCAATTTTTTTTACTTAATTATTGTTATTGTTAAGTTCTATATGATTAAGAAAGTTTATATTAAAAAATAATAACAGTATTTAAATACATAATGTACTTACCCGCTTTGCCCAAAGGGGGTTACCCGCTTTAGGATACCTATACGGGCAAAGCGGGTTTTTGCAGAGGTTTTGTATTTTCTTTATTAAAAATAAATATCGTATAAATATTTCTTAAGCGAAGTTTCATTTTAAAGTTCGATAACTATTCTATCTGATAATATAAAAAAGATCTGCTTATCGAGGTCAGAAGTCACTTTTTTGAGCGTTTAATCTTAGCTTACCCGCTTTGGGCGACCTTCCCCTATGTTATTTTTGAAGGTATAGAGTAGACTATCGAAACATGCAAAAAAAAAAATTCCCAATTTTTTTCAGAATGTCACACTAGTGGGCCCCCTTAATTAAAAAAGAAAATGAATTTCAAAATTAGTTTCATTGTTAAATAATTGCTAAATCACTACATTTTACACAAATTTTACAATACTATATCGAATCTAGATCCCAGAACTCCCGAATTTTATACGTATCATTTCTAAAATAACATGACGCCAATATATCAGTTATGGATACATATTAATTTAATGTATCTTCTTATCGCACTTAACCAGAACATATTACTACTGTAAACGACACCACTATATATAGCATGCAGACTTAAGTAGTATATTTACTGTACAGTGAGGTTTTACAAATGAGTAATTTTGCAACATAATACGTCGTTGGCTAATTACTAATTAGGTATGCTATGCAATTGTTCGTAATTAGTTCATAATAATGTCTGTATTATTATTATGCTTATAGGTACATAGCGTGTTCTGTCACACAGACGATGATGACCTCTATAAATTCATTACCAGTAATTTGTACTTGGCAATAATAATTCTTTTATATGTGATTCAATTATATTTTATTCGTTTTAAACCACATTCAGTTAAATTACACAGCATAAGCAGTTATAGTATTAAATATGTACGTGCTTACCACTTTTAGTTAGTGCCCCGCAGAACATTATCTACAGCACTGGCACATTTATGAGTTATGGTTAATATTGGCCAAATAAGCATTTTCATTGCCACCATTTCCATATACCTACATTTGGAGGATAAGTTGGACAGAGAGAAAGAATGAACACCTCCTACATATATAACATTCTCTAAATTTTGTATACCTCATTTCAGATACAATTGATCATGAGTTTTCCTTAAAAAATGAAATAATTCTTATATTCGAAACAAATCAATCTTCTATTCTTTTCTAAAAGCAAACTACAAGTTTAAAATTTACGTAATTGCAATAATGAAAGAGATAAAGCCAAGAAAACAGAAATTATTTAAATTTAAAGTAACGAAGCATGGTTAAATTTAACTGAAATGAACCATATGTATAAATACAGTAGAGGCTCTCAGTAATACCAAATTTGTCCAGTAGAGGAATAAAGATCTTGAAAAAACTTACTCTATGGTTCCGCGTTCTTAATATTACCCCATTTCATTTTAGACCTTTTCAGTAAAGTTAGCTATTCAAGTAGTTGACACATTAAAACATCCCTTGGGCAGTGATTCCCAAAGTGGGGATTGCAAAAAATATAATCACATACCCATTTTCTACACATTTAGGGGGAGGGGAACTTTTGAAATTCTTAAGTGCAAAAGGAAGTCGCGGACCAAAAACTATTTAATATTTAATATTTAGTACACAAAATACTGTCGTCACCCAAGTTATTAACGATTTAATTTATTGACAATGATCGTAGTTTACCTCGGGTTATAGACAAACCATACGTATGTACGCATTGCCACAACACCACAACACGTATGATCCTGGGTACATTCGTATGGTTTGTCAACAAGTTAAATCGTCAATAACTTGAGTGACGACTGTATCAAAATTCGACCTATATGGTTTGTGCCATAAAAATTTTTGTCAGTATCTTTTGTTATTATTTCTATGAATTGATTAACAAATGATATGAAATATATAAAAGCTATGTTTATAAGGGTGCAGAAATTATGATATATAATACATCGTTATATATATTATTGAATTTGTGTTTTAATAAGCTCTCCTTCGATTTCAACTTTCTAGGCTACCTCCTGAAATTAACCTACCGAATCGAAATTCAACTTCATATTTATAATTGGACCACACCGGACCAGCAAAAATCGCCTGGAGGCTGTAACAGACAGACGGACACCGAAGTGATTCCATAAGTGTTCCGTTTCGCCAGTTTTGGCACGGAACATTAAACATTATTTAAAACTTAAAAAAAAATAAAGGAAAAAAAAGAAATTAACCAATTTTAATTGGCAACAGGCCCGACGAGAGGATGGGGTAGCCGGGGTTGCAGTCCCGGGGCCCGGGCTTGAAGAAGGGGCCCGTAGCTGTCGGTAGAGTTAAGAATTCTTTTTTTTTTGTTCACCACTTACTTTTTTGGGAGAAAAATATTAAATAATGCGGTTTATTCCCGGGGCCCGTCATTTCTCTCCACGGCCCTGACTGGCAACAATAATTTGTAAAGTTTTTTGGGATTTATTAGTTACTTAATCTGAACAATCGTAGAAAGAAAGAAATTTTTGTTGTCTGGGACGTGAACGATTTCATTCATAAACGAAATTTTTAATTTTAATGGTTCGGGGATTGGTATTATTCAGAGTGATAGTATTCGGATATAGCGACTCAAGATCTGTGTTGGAATAAAACTGTATAACGGAGGCAGTAGAATCTTCTTCCGAGATGGATGGCAACGATATTATTAAGAGCGTTATTATTGAGAACTTATACTGTAGAGGCATATACATACCATATATGCATACTTTAATAGTACCTACATTGTTTTCGATGTGTTCCAGTATACAAAATCTAATAATTATAACATTAATACAATTATATGTTAGTGTATATTATGTAGGTATTTCGTGTTTTTCAACTTATTATGTTAATTAAAGAAAACAATAGTAAACCGACACCACACACAGTCTAGAACTAACTGATGATTTAATTAATAGACAATAATTAGTATTGAAAACAATTTTAATGAGCACACTACAATGAGAAGTAGGTGAAATTTGTTGGAAAAAAAACCACTCATTTCACCTGCTGCCTGTATACAAAATATCGTTGACCGAATATTTAACAGTAACACGAACGGTAAATTTTTAACCCTTATATGCATAGTGTTACCAATTTCTAACACTACTTTTTTTTTTTAAATATATTTAACTATTTTGTCTTCACAGATGATAGTAAGATATTACAGTACCTTTAGTATTATAATCGTCACTGCCATCTTGGATAAAAAACACAATTTTCATGCGTAAAGTTTTTAATCATTTTTTAAGATTAAATTAGTGAATATTATGGTTTTCTGTTTTTATAAAAGGTACGTACAGATAGGTAAAAATGATAATGTTATTTTTTTTAACAATATAAAACAACAAATGCCTGGCACTGCAAATTTCCAACGAACCTTTTTAGCTTAATAAAAACCTTAAACCTGAATGAGGATTTTTTTTATTTTTCCCGTTATATGTAGAGCTTGTTTTATCGAAATACAATTGTTTCCCCCATGGAACACGTATTTTCTGCAATCACTTATAGGCAAGTATGTGCATTTTACAGAACTATGTTGTCATTCACTTAGTAGCTACCCCTGGGTGTGTTTCAATTGTTGTCATATTATTGCCGTTGTGTTGACACGGTAACGTGGTATACGTACATCACGTACATGATGCATGTCACATGCATGTTATGTATATGCATATGCAAGACACCCATACACACAACCATCTATCGCACTACCACACACAACTCCGCGTGCACGTATATAACATAGTGGGGGGTTATTTTCTATCCTTTGCCGTTACACTGCTTTCAGTAGTATACAGATACTACCGTTCGTTCTGTTATATTCTGTGGTTTCCCACATTTTTAAAAAATCATGCATTTAAGGGTTAAAGTAATACCAATTAAAGTATAGGTTTTCAAATTCACCAAATATAGTTAGTCGTTTTAAAGGAAATTATGGGAATGACAAACCGTAATAAATCGAGTTGAATTTCCTCTCTTTTACTCCTAAAATTGTGAAAATCTTTAGCCACTGATTACGGTACCCTTACTTCAAAGGAATGTCAAACACGACAAAACCATAAGCATTCATTCGGTTGTTATAACTACAAAAAACTAAACATTCATATTTAGTATTTAATAATGAGCATCGAAATGTTATAACCTTGCTGTATGTAATTTAACAGATAAAAATAATTACACTAGTGCTCTGATTGATAGAAGGAAAAATGCTTATGCATTGGTCACACAGATATAAAAAAAACAAAAAAACATTAGGAATTTTTTAAGTACCTAAACACATCATTATATATGTATACAGGGTGGAATTTTAATAACTCTTATACCTTTTGGTGAATTTTAGTTTTATTTTAGGTGAATAGCTATGTTTTAAGCTATTTGTTTCCAACAATCATCGTAAAATTTTATCGAAATTCACTAAAAGGTATAAGAGTTATTAAAATTACACCCTGTATATATACATATATATATATATATATATATATATATATATATATATATATATATATATATATATATATATATATATATATATATAGAATGAGTTGTTTATATTAAAAATTTTTTTTTATATCCCTGTAACCAATACATACGCATTTTTCTTTCTCTTAATCAGATCAGCAGTGTATATCAAATAAGATCAGCAGTAAACACTTTTTTTTTAATTTCAAATGCTATCGAGTGCCTGTGAAACATTATTTATGTATGGCCTACTTTTAATCGTATTTATATATAGGTACAGCTTGTTCAGTTTTACTTGGCGGGTCACAAAATCGGCGTAGAAACCTATTTGTATAAGTAGTATTATAGTATTGTACCTAGTAGTATTTGTATACTTACACTCTGTACACATGCTGATACACACTAACACATATACAGATATGCATGAGGTTCAAAGTCCAGCCGCCAAGTAGAAATGAACAACCTATACACCAATATTTATATGTTCACTTAATGTCCAGCTTTAGCTAATACTTAAACACTCGGTTTACTTTGGCATGTATGACCAATTCATTATGTTAATTAAAATTCACATAGTATTTGAAAAATTGTCAAACTAGATCGGCTGGGACTCGAACCCGAATCTCTTGGTTGCTAGCCAAGCGCCTTACCAATCCAGTTTGACAATTTTTCCAACACTGTGTGAATTTTAATTAAGAAGTACCAAAATATGTTTTGCCGAAAACGAAATCGAGATGTTGGTCAAATTTTTGGGCGAGAATGGTCGAATTTTTATAGATGATAAGTTGTCAAAATATATTGCTAATTATGTTACGAATATAAATATGACATTCAGTATTAATTTTTTAATACTATCCAATAAAAATACTTATATTTTTTTAATACATTACAGAAATATATATGTAGGTATACTTCGCTCACTTGTGTTGTTTAACCACGCTTTTTTTCTGAAAAAATAAAACACAAATAATCCTTTAATTGTTCACAGTACAGAATATTATACAAATATTCTTAAATAGCGTTCTAATTCAAACAATGTGGGTATATGTATGGGTACATATCTCGAAGCCGGTCGTCCCTATTTATAAATTGTGGTTTTATGTAATATTTTTTTCGTGTAAATGAACCTCAATCCCTTAATCCCCCGTACTTTATTTTATGGTGGAAAAAATTTAAATGTTGAAAGCATCCTTATTTACCTTTCTATAAAAAATAATTCTGCTCTATATATTAGCGTGGTTAAAGTAAATGGTATAAAGTAAGTAATGATTTTGTCTTATAAAAAACATTTTATTAAAGATTTTCCTTTCTGGGTGAAATATAATATGCATGTAAAGATAATTTTACTGAATTATTTCGTCAGTATAAGTCAGTAACTATACCTAAAATTTTTCAATTATTCTTGTTGTATCTATAAGTTTTGCTATGGTTGTTTTGATTTATTAGGCTAGTTAATTTATGAAAAAAAGGACAGTTAGCGAAAAGTTTAGTCACAGTCCTAACAGTAAGATTGACGTTTTTTTTATTTTATTTTACGCTCTAACGGCGTAACGGTTAGTCGTAGAAAAATTTGTTATGTACAAAATTTGTAGCAAATTGGGTCTAGTTTAATTTTGTCAAGAACAACTTTTTCGAGAAAATTCATATTTACCAAGATTAAGGTCAAAACCTAATAAATTAACAAAAATTTGACTTTTTTCGCAAAATAATCAATGTTCCAGGCAAAATAGCTGTCAGCAAACATTAAATTTGTGTTCAGCGACCTAGAACACATAAAGAATAAAGGTTATTAGGACTGTGACTAAATTTTCCCTTAACATTCTTAATATGCTTAAATACTACGAAATTGAGGAATATATGCTGTTTTAAAAATTTCAAAAAAAAATCTCAGAATTCTTGCAGTATTTGAAAATGGTGGTCAAAAATTTTTTTTCACGTATTATGTACATCATTAAGGTAAAACTGAGGTCAGTTTTACCATTACTCATTTTCAAACCTCCTACTGTGAAATACGGAACTTCAAAATGAAGCTTTTTTGATGTACCCCATGCAATTTTTTAACCGTCAGGCGGCGAGAAATTCCCCCCCACCAGAAGAATTAAAAAAAATATTAGCACTGGATGAGAAGTCTCAGTTGAAATTATTTCGATGAAGGCAAATTTTCTGTAGTCAAGTAAAGGAAATTGGAATGAGGAAGTGTTTTAGTATTGTTTTGGTTTGGAAAATGTTTTGGTGTTAGAATACATCTCTTAAAAAATCTGGATTTTTATGGGAAATCCTGGAAATGAATAAAATGAATAAAATTTGGGTTGCCTATATTTTATGCCGTAAGGTAACATAAGAATTTGTTCATTTTCCTTATTGTACGTTCTTAAAGGAAATACCTCTCTTTTAAGGAGATATAGGAAATTTCCCGTATTTTACCATGAAGGCTGTGAAAAGCTACTGAGGAACATTGATTTAATTCGTGTTCAATACGCACTTGACGAATTTTTAAATATATACTAACACAGTTCATTTTAAAAATGACTATAGTGAACTCTTTTAATAATTCGTATCGCGTTATAAGGAGACCACGTAGTTGGAAACCATGACCAATTTTTCATATTTTCACCGAAATAACTGAAACAATATAATGAAGCACAGAATTAGTGAAAATAGAATCTTTTGTATCGTATTATATGGAAACTACATACCGTGTTCTATAGAAACCGTGTTACCGAATTAGTGTAAACTTGTACCGCGTTATATAAAACACAGCATGGTGGCCACATTACTGAAAAACCTGGAAAACCTGGAAATGTCCGGTAATTTTTATTTTCTGGAAAAGTCAGGGAATTTTACCAGAAGACTGGAAAAATTTATATTTAGGGATAAAACTTCAGTCAATTTTTCACTTGTTTTGAGATTAGATTTAAAAATTAGCGAGTATTTCTTTTTTCTTTTTTTTTTTGCTCGTCATTTACTTTTTTCGTCGGAATTTTTTTTTAGCTCTCTTGGGATAAAGTAGGGGTGAAATTTTTCGCAAAATAGTCAGGGTAATTTTTAATAAAATTTCTGGAAAACCTGGAAAGTCAGGGAATTTGATCTCAGCCATTCTTTTGTTACGTACGTGACATTTTCATGCCGTTTACACGTCTTCTTATAAGAAAAAAAATAGAAGTTATTTTTTTCTTATAAATTTTCAATACTAAGCAGATAGAGAAATGTGTAAACAATATTTGTACTGAATATATAATACATAACATTATTAGGTTTAATGCTAGAGCTAATAAAGTTTGTGTTACGGACATGACAAAACAGGCACTTTCTTGTCACGTACGTAACACAGCTAACATTAAAACTAATAATGTTATGTATTTTATATTCAGTACAAATATTGTTTACCCATTTGTCTATCTGCTTAGTATTGTTTTTTGTCTTATAAGAAGGCGTGTAAAGGGCATGAAAATGTCACGTACGTAATAAAAGAATGGCTGTATATGTATGAGTTTGAATATTTTTAGGTATATAATTCTATCTGTCAATAGGTAACACGTCGGGAGCGAAGTAACCTACGACCCTTTTTCAGGAAAAGATTAAAATCTGACCGCGGGAGCGAACTACAGTACACCATTTTGACTGCAAGGGGTACGTTTAAAAAGAATGGTTGATATTCAAAAAACTGTGGCCACCATGGAAAATCATAGGTGACTTTGTGAACTAAATATTGCAAATAAATTGAACATAGAGCAGTAACCTCATGATGCTTACAATTATAAAAGACAGAAGAACGGAAATCCATGTTCCAGTAAACGATGGTTTCGATAACAGCAGCTTAGTTGCATTCTATGAAAACTATGTTATAAGAGGACTTTCAACCATTTTTATTCCATCGAAACCGTGTCTTAGGAGGGTTGCTTGTACTATATACATCGCACTGTCATCATAAATGTTGTAATCTCTTCTCAAAATTTTTGAAATATCCCACGTTCACTGCATCAAATCATAAAAAAATATCAAAAGCGGACAAGTAATCACTTCTAGCGTCTGATCACCTCGGATTATCTAATACTTATATTCCAAAACTATTTCTGAATGGTTATACCAACTTTTAATAAATATGATAAACCAAAATATCTATCAAAAATAAGAAAAATAAATTGAAGTGAATAGGATTTAACAAGAATGTAATGTTATTATTTTTTTTCCTCTCTGAATATATTTGTAATTCAAAGTATCGTATAACATTTGATATCTTTATTTATTATTACGTAAAAAAGACAAGGATATAGATGGGACCCTTCTAATATTTCAGTGTTATTTCGTATTTTGAAACCAAACAATATAAATTGTTAGAAGTTGTAGAACATGTTTGCTTACAAACTTTGCGTAAGCCTATCACCTTCGTCTACCTACCTCCATGATGATACCTGCCTATATACCTACCTGGATAACCGGACAATTGTTCTTTCGAAAGACCGTTCGTATGTCTACAGTGGAACCTCTATTAACCGGACAGCAGTGACACGCAAAAATTTGTCCGGTTAATAGAGGTGTACGCCTAACAGGGATAGAGGAAATCGCAGCATTAAACAATATAATTTTCATAAATAATTTTATTCAGAAGTTGCTTAAACATAATATATAATAATTCAACGTATTATTCAATACATGAAAACTTAATTTTTATAAAATAAAGTTTTTTATTGTAATTCTATAAATCTAAGGTAAATAAAGGTTATTATTATATTAATATTATTATTATTATTTTTATTACTTAACATATATTTTATTCAGGCCTGACGAGAGGGGAGGGCGGCCGGGCTTGTAGCCCTGAGACCCGGGATTGTAGAGAGGATCCATAGTTGTCAGTTGGAGACCCAGGAAAAAGTAAAGAGAGCTTTTTTTTACTCGTTACTTATTTTTTGGGGAGAATTTATTTAAAAAATATGGTTCATTTCTGGGGTCAACCATTTCTTTGGTTCTGTTGATTTCATTTTTCATTCAGAAATTGTTTTGAACATTTTAATTACTTTTAGGACTAAAAAAGTCTTCAATTGTTGTCTGTTCTTTTTTTCCAAAAATTCAATTCTCTCTAGAATATGGGAACAAAAATTATTATTTCATTATTATTTCATTCTAGACCAGTATTATCACTTACAAAAAGTATTTGTTAGTCTTGAAGATTATGGTACATATCACGATAAGATTTTACGTTGGTTTCTTTAAGTCGGGAATTCCCAGTGTCACCTATAGGTGACAGCGATTTATGATTTTTTTTACAGACAATATAACAAATTTTAAAAATAAATGTGGTACGACTAAAATGTTAATACTTAGTAGTATTCATGGTTTTAATTTGGCAACACTGAAGTTATGTTAACGGTCAAATTAATTCTGTGGTTTCAAACGATTTGCGGTTTTATTGCGCGTGAGTGTATCTTGTGATATTTTCGCTGTTATAAAAATGTCTAAAAAGTAGGTACTGTTATTATTGTTATAACAAGCTATTATTTAAGAATCAAGCTTATAAGCTAATAGAAAGTGATTTTTTGCCGGTAATTTCATACCGTTTTATCAGTTCATATTACAAATAACGACCCGTATGAGCTATAATTGACACGACATTTAAAAAAAAAAAAACTAAACGGTATTTTCGTCTCAATTATTTATTTTTTATATGTTGAGTACCTAAAGATAAAAGCACAAAATAAGAATATTTTGTCGATAGATCGCGGCTTAGGAATTGCCGAGTTAATCAAATGTGTCTCTAAATCCGTTGACTCGATTTCATCTATATTTTCTGCATTATCGTTTTTATTAAATACTAGCTATGCCCGCGAAATCGTTCGCGTACAAAATATATGAGAAAAGTATAATAATAGTGTCGACGTAGGTAATAAATTAACACCAGACCAAATTTCGTCAAAATCCGTTCAATAGTTTGTACGTAATGTGTGCACATGCTCAAAATAATTTTTGTATTTTCTCGTGGAAAGCCTATAGATGTTGTCGCAGGTAATAATCAGTTTCATGAACGAATGTAGGTAGCTACTTATACAAAAATATATAAACCTTTACAAATGTATCGTTACATCAGAGTCATTGTTGACAAGTTAAAACATGAACAAATATACCTAATCCAAATAAGTATAGATACGCACTAGACGTACTCGCGTTCAGTTAATGGCGGTAATAATGGAGTGCTGAATGCATTGGTTTTGGAATAGCATGCCACCATCATAAAAAACTTGTTCGATTATATAGGAAGGGTCTGGTTAAGAAAGGTGTTCGTAATCAGAGGTTCCACTGTATACGTATATATTTATTTATATGTATACGGTTTTATTCACTTTGACATATTGATACAAGATTGAAAACAATAAGTTGATGCTGCTGGACCGAACTGCTAACTGTATGTATGTGTGTTTAATACTGTGTATGTGGAAACTGTGTGAGGATGAGACATGGAAGACAGGTGTTGTCCAGAGGGTTTATGTCAGATCAATGTCGGACAACGCTGTACCGGGCACAGGTCACATGCTCCAGGTCAGACACGATGTTATGTGAATAATCAATCACAACAGCCAGCGTTAGTTACGTTTGTTCGACTTTTACCCAGTAAAATGTTGCAATACAGTTTTGCTTTTTTTATTATTTTTATTTTGTTTTTTCGATATCTATCTATGTTGTGTTTTGTTTTTTTATTCATTTATTTATTTACTTGTTTATTTATTTTTTTTTCTATTTACTATTTTCGATGAAAGAAGGATAATAATTAATTATTTAAGATTAGATTTTAAGCTAGTGGGTAATAGATTGAGAAAATGAAAGCATTGTTCTTTATGTATAATTAATGATTATGATATATCCTGACTAAAAGCCTTACTTTTATATATCTTTTTATGAAATATTTTTAACGTTAATGATATTGTTACTGTGATGGCATGTCTTATATTTAAAATGTCACAGCTGAGACCACACAACTACATATAGGGGAAACCAGGCGAAATAATCAGACTGGTTTTTTGGTTCAAAAGACAGAAACTGAATGAAATAATTTTTGTTTAGTTAGGAAAATAATTAGTAAAATCAACAACTCAAAAAATGGAAGGTGAAGTACCTACATTTGAGGGATCCATCCGTGTATCGTGGCCTAATAGAAGCTTTTATTTCAAAGTCTTTTCGCTTCTTTCTTTTTTTTTCTGTCACAATTTTTTTTTTAATTAAATTTTTTTGCTGCTTTTTGTCAATTATCTTTGGATTATTTCCAAGAATCTTTCTGACTTATTTGCGTACCATATTATATATAATGCGGAATATCGTTAGAAAGATTATTTAAAACGAAGCTGAAATTCTTTTAACCACCTTTTCAATTTCAAATTTCGTTTGCAAAATATATTGTAACAATTATGGGCCAGTTAAACTGAAGATCTTGTCTAATAAGTTTATCTAGTTGTAAAGAAACAGTAAAAAAATATAATTAATTACCTTATATTTGATTCCGAAAACTCTGAAAAACTAACTACTGGGGAACTGGGGTCTAACATATATTGGCCGAATTTTTAATGAAATATTTTGGGAAATACTGTAATTTATTTTCACACATCTGCTTAATTTTTGGATAAATCAATAATTTTTTGATTATTACAGTTTTCAAATTTCGGACTTAACCGGTGCACCTAAATAAATACACTAAAATATTTTGCAAAAAATCAATAGCGAAAAAGTTCTTTATCAGGGGCGTTTACATCGAAGTCTCTTGGTAGAGGTCCCACGAGAAATAAAAGAGCTAAAAAATTTCCAACACGTTCAAAAATATAAATAAAAAAATTTTACTTCTACTTCGACTTCTTGGAAAGGGGTCGCCCACAAGAAATTCCTGATGTCTCCTTCATTTTACTTGACGAGCAAAAACGGAACGTCAACATCCGTTATAATTATAGTAATTTTATCACTGCGGTGTGTAATTCTCGGTGAAAGGTGTCCCGAACCTCCTTGACCCTCCGCATATGGAGGAAAATCTATGAAAGACACTGTACGTTATTCATTTTTGTACTTTTGTAAATTGTTTTTCGTAGAATTTAATCAAATTTTATGGAACTGATCACTCGTTGAAAAATACAGAAATTTAATCAAATTTTTTGGAACTAATCACTGGTTAAAAAATACAGATATAGATATAAGATGGAAAGATGAGTAATTTCATATGATTCGGTACCGTCTTTAATTTCTTACTGTTTGAAAGAAAATACCTCTGTTGCAGCATCCTGCATAACATAGCAAATTTCCGTTTAAAAAAAATTAGTTTTTCTCGGAAACTAGATGAGATAGTTATAATAGTTTAAAGACCTTTTTGTGTGATTTTTTCTCCTCGTTTCAATAGTGTAAATAATTGTCGCAAAAATTTTTGAATAAAGGGAAATTTTGGCAAAAAACTAATTTTTTTCACGAAAATTGCCAGAAATGCTATATTTTGGGCATCGGACGTGCCTGGTTAACGAACTCGTTCAACGATTTAGGACTTCCAATATTTTCACCAAATTTCGTAAAAGTATGACGTTTCGTTCGAGAATTATCGTGCGGATATATATATATATATATATATATATATATATATATATATATATATATATATATATATATATATATATATATATATATATATATATATATATATATATATTTCAAATTTTCAGACAAAAATCGATGTATCTTGAGAACCAATTGAGATAGAGAGTTCATATTTTCACCACATATTCAGTAGATCTATTACTAAATATTTAGGTAGAATTAGATTTTTAGGTAAATATGTTGCGTAGAAACATAATTTTATATATATGCATGTTTTTTTGAAAAAAAAAAGTCTAAAGTTTACTCTATGATTTTTTAAAAACCACTAATGCTACCATGATAAATCTACCTAAATCTTTAGATTAGATCATTATCTTCAAAATTAGACCATGAGCAGTGCAATATGTTGGATAGTTTCTTAGATATATCACTTTGAAATATGGTCTGAAAAACGTGAAAAAAAACAGTTTTTATTCTCTGTAGCCTGTATGTGACAACTTTTTGGCCATTTCATATTTTCGTATTTTCTGTTAGCCTACTATACACTAGAAAAAAAATAGTTAAGCCATTTTTATTGTGTATTTCCAACAAAAGTATTTTTTCAGTGGTGAATCGCCTTAATTTCTTTTAATAAAAAATTACCAAACAAAAAACAGACAAAACCCAAATGTATCTCTATTTTTTGGCGAATCCAAAGTACCTACCTACTTATACAAAATGATGTATTATACAGCTGTAATTAGACAATTTACAACCAAGTTTATAACAAATTACATCGTTTAACCATTTCATAGTCAAGAAAGTAATTTCTTTTATTTTCTTGTTAATTTTAATCTAAAATTTTAAAAAATTCCTTTATGACCAACAGCTATAGGTAACGAAAGATGACATTGACCAAAATAATACTTCAGTAATTTAAAGATATATATTATTATCGCATAATTTTTTTAGTTCTTGACTTTCTTTTGCTAATTGAGTTGTTAATTAAAAAAGAAAAAATTTACTGGTGTTATTTTTCATTCCAATGATTTTACTTTTGAATATAGCAGAATGCTTAGAGCGGCATACGTAGTAATGAGCAAATGCAAGACCAAGACCAAGATTTGGCAGTCTTGGTCTTGGTCTTGTTCTTGCATTAAGAATCTTGGTCTTGGTCTTGCTAGAGCAGTTTGAGTCTTGGTCTTGGTCTTGCAAAATGCAGTCTTGGTATTGGTCTTGGTCTTGGTATTGCTAAAAATCTTGCACTTTCTTGCATTTTTTATTAGCGAATTTTTTCTTTCTAAAATCAGAATTTTCTCTCTTTACGGTATTAATTATACTTTTAAACTATTTAAATAATTTAACAAGAGTCTTGCTTTTTTCTTACTATAGTCTTGGTCTTGCTCACTTGAGTCTTGGTCTTGGTCTTGGTCTTGCAAAATGCAGTCTTGGTCTTGGTCTTGGTCTTGGTCTTGGTCTTGGTCTTGCAAAAAATGCAAGACCAAGACTAATTTTGCTCATCACTATACAACTTTATACACACAACTTTATACGTATGCCGCATACGTATAAAGAGAGGAGAATAGAAGCGGCATATTTATAAAAAAGTTATTTCGTGGAAAGTAGTGCAATAAAAAAAATCTTCAGAAAAATATTTTTACGGAGGGTCTTTATACACTAACACATTCATAAATTCATATACATATTAGAAGGATCCACGAGGCAAACATCACCCTATATATATATATATATATATATATATATATATATATATATATATATATATATATATATATATATATATATATATAAATTTCAATGAATATTATTTTCGGTTTCTAGGGACCTCAAAACAAATTTCTGCCATAGTCCCGGGCTCAGGTCGCGTTATGACAGTGGCTGGAAATTCGCTAAAACTCAAAATTAGCAGTAAATTTTTTTTAACTTCTAATATTGTGATTTAGTTACCTGCATAATTTTTGCAATTACTTTTCCAAATAATGTACAAACTGTATTATTTCATATTACAAGATAAACATATCATCATATTTACAAAGAGATATAAAATTTTATTACATCAGTAGTTGATTCTTGGTATGCAAAGTAAAGTTTCATTCGATTATCGCAAAGCCTTTAAACTCATTATGTTCGACAAACGTGGCCTGAATTACAATGACATTACACATTAGTGTACATTGTACCATCTGCATACGTAACGTACAACTTAATAAAATAATAACATTGAATTATTTTTTTTGTTTTATTGTGTCTGATATTTTTTTTACTTTTACTAATCATTGCGTTGCGTTCTTCAATATGTTTTTTTTATTTTTAAAGATTTTTATTTATTGTTTTGAAGATAATATGTATTTGTCAGAGAAAATGAAAATATCAACTGAAATAATAATTGAATTATCGTTATTTAATGTCATTGTTTAATTGCGTATCAGTCTTTACTGATAATTTACACTAATTTATTTAGTCTCTATCCGCATTATTGTATCGCTCTGGATACGCTTCTGCTCCAATCTCGTTTTGGTAAAATCTTGTGTTCACGTCCATAGTGCTGGTACCTATTCGTTCTCCATCCACATTATAATGCTACTCTCGATACGCTTCCGGTTCGATGTCAGTTCGTTAATAGTATATTGTGCAATAAGTGCGGGAAGTTGTCGATTGCACACGAACGTAGTGAGTGCGCTCATTCGCTTGAGTGGGCAATCGACAATCCCGCACGAGTTGCACATAATATTTTTTATTATGAATTTGACATATTTTTTTTTTTCTATTATTATCACTATTTTTGACATTTTTATTACTTTTTAAAATAATATTTTTAAGTGTCCGTCTTTTTTTTTTTTCTGAATTAATTATTGTTTGAATTACTTTGTTGGTGGTTTCTGTAGAAATAATTATGAAATATTTATTAAATGAAAAATCAAGAGGCGGCTTTGTGTGTTTTGATTAAATTTTGCGTGTTTTATTGTCAGTTTTATTGTCAAGTAACTTTCCACACGCAAAAAAGCATGTGGGAAGAGTACAGTGGACAAACAGCTATTTTGCGTACAAAAATGTGTGCGCCAAGTTAGTACTTCTCCCGCATGAGTAATAAAAAAATATTTTTTCATAATAACTTAAATAACTGACTGCCAACGTAGTGGAGTGGAATCAATTGAATGTTCACACTATCGCTATAGGTACAAGCCATAACAAGTCTGATATTGTTCCAATTAAATACTATCTGAATGGTATCAGTATTTGACCGGGGTTGAAGCATGACTGATACCGTACTTGAATCGGAGCGACAATATGGATACACGCGTTGTTTCTTATGTGAGAATATTTTATTTTCGAGTTCTGGGGATCTCAAAAGAAATTTCTATCATAGTCCCGGACTCAAATTGTGTCAAATGGCTGTAATTATCTGAATTTTTCGATTCGAAAATTCGTTAAAATAACAGTGTTGTAGAAGTCTCTGACTATAGCACGTCACTCCACAAGTTCACAAATGACTGGCGCTCAAGTTTCTTTGATTTTCATCACATTTTCCTCTATTTTTTCATTCAAAAAATATTTTTTCCACGGAAATTGACATAATATGAATTTGGTTCACATTGAAGCAGGACTGACGAGAGAGTCGGGTAGGCGGGGTAGCAGTACCGGAGCTCGGGCTTGAGGAAGAAGCGCGTAGTTTCCAGTAGAGGGCCCGGTACAAAAGAGTTTTTTTTTTTTTGTTTACCACTTATTTTTTGGGACAGAGTTTCGAAATAATTTGGTTTATTCCTGGGCCCGCATTCACGGCCCTGCATAGAAAGTAGGTAATACCAAATATATAGTATATATTGGGTTCTTTTTCAACAAAGAACTTTTACTTTAACCGGATGTAAAGGTTGGATATTTTCATTTTTGAATTTTGTCAAGAAAAAATCCACTTTTAAAGTATCTACATATGAGTTGCCTAGTATCAAAATCCACTAATTCCACTTTATAAAGATCGTGGGAAATCGCAAAAAACCATAACTCAGTTCAAAATTAATTTTTCGATTAAAAAGTCATAATTATATTAACTAACAAGGTAAAAAAGATGATTAGTACTATTATCAAAAAGCAAAATTATCGTTTTACCCCTTTTTTAATCAAAATTATCTGAATTTACTAGGTTTTGATAGTAACATTTATATAAAGTGCGTTTTAAAACAGAAATTATAAGGGAAATTTATTAAAAAAAAACTTTACATCTACGATTTCATTATTTAAAATTTTAGATATATAAGTACTGAAATACAAATTTTACCTGAAAACATAATTTTATATTTCGTACGTCCCGTATGTCAATGAAAAAATTAAAATTTGAACGGTTAAAATCTAAAATATAGGTTATGTATGGGTATTTAGCAGGATTTGTAAAGTTTTCAATGTAATTTTAGCAGGATTTGAAAATTATGTTATATTTCAGTTGCAGATTTCTTTAGTAAATAGTTAAAATTACAACAAAAAATGTTAAGGGGCATATGCCTTGTTGCATTTAAAAATTAATGGCCCTAAAAAATCAAAAAATTCGAAAAGTGCATTTAGTAGATTTTGATACTAGGCGACACATATGTGTATGAAAGTAATGTACCTGTTAATGTTTAATGAAATAATATCTGTTTGTATTACAGACGGTCATGTATGTATGTATAATGCTGTTACAACAAAATAATAACAATAAAGTACGCGACAGACTCGCTCACTCGCATCACAGTGTTATTAAACCACAGAATTAGAATTATAATGAAGCGGATTTGTTTTGAGTTATAGTCACCGTGCGTCCGTTTGTGTCGGATGGACTTAGTACCCATATAAGTACTTACTTTATGGCATTGGACCACACAAATGCATACGATAACCGTGTATATATTATATAGTATGTTAAAATTCATAAAATACATATACAATTAATTGTGTACCCTATGACATTTGAATAAAATCGTCCGTGAAATGGGTTGTGATACGCTAACTTTGTAAATGAATCACAACAATTCGTTATTATTTGGTTTTCTACTATTTGGTGCTGAATTTATTTGTTACCGAGTTTTATTAAAATTTTGTAACTGGCGTTCTGAAGTAGGCCGAATACGAGAATGTAGAAGGTCACTTCGTATTTTCTTGCCTTGCTTCGGACAACTTCCAACTCTTGTAGGGTTTTTATCCCGAAAAAGGAACGGGTTTCCTTGACAGAAGGCATTAGAATGTAGTTTATATCAAAATAATGGTTACTTTAATATCAGTTTGATAAAAAATTTGATACTTTATGCATTATGTATGAAATTAAATGAACAAAGTTTTTTAAAAATCAGTTTGTCTTTTATTAAGAAAATATTTTACTTAAAAATAACAAATATCTAGGGTACTACTGTAGGTACGTAATCACTAATCAGTTTCATAGTTATCTTTGAAATCAAAATTAGCGACGTTTATGAACGACTTTCTTTCCTCTTCTGTGTTGAAGTCTTTCAGATTTGCAGCTCCCTGTCTTTTTAAAAAATCCGGTAGACTGCTATCGAGAACACGTCTAGTTTCTACTGAGCGATCTGCTAGAAGCTTTTTTGAAATAGCCTCAAGATCGAAAAGATAAAGACTAAATGGTAACACTAGTTATTTATGGTTCGAACTGACCAGTTACCGTTTTATATTCATAACAAACCACGCAATTTTATAAATAAAAAAGAGAGTTAAATTGTTACGCATGGTAATTCGAAAGTTAAAAGTTTTTGACGTGACGAAAAATTGTCGCGAAAATTTGAGTATCCTTCGTCACGACTACCAAATATTGCTATAAGTTTTAAAAAACAATGGTCAAAAGGTCATGTTTTTTGGTGAAACGAAACGCCAAAGACCAAAGAACATAAAGCGAAAGTCAAATCAAGTGACTGACATAGAGAGCTTGTCATTTTTTTTACATCAAGCAAGAAAACCGGCTGCGTGTGTTTATTGAGTGTATCCTTCGTCACGGCTTTTTCTGGTATGTATTTAACGAATTTCAAATCGCTTTTACGTAAGTATTATTTGTAATAATGTAAGCTTTACGATAAGCTCAAGTTTTCGACCTGAATGATCGCTGTTCACGATTAATAACGATTTTGTTGGAAAATTGTCTCCTTCGTCACAGATGTATCCTTCGTCACGGTAGAATGTTACGATGTTACAGTGAATATGATAATAAAATAAGTATATATTTATTATATCAGTGTCTGTTTGTATATCAATTAAATTTTTTAGTTAATTAAGTTGATTAATTTGGTCAACTTTCCTAACCAATTTTTTTATATCATGAAACACAAACAACACACACACTCTTCAATTTTTCACAAATCAGACAAAAAATTGCTTTCTCTATTTTTTTTTTATGGTTGAAATCTAAAAAGTAGAACCACCCACATAACAAATAGAATTGAACTTTGAACGGTCAGAACCAACCGTTGATTCTGTACACTTACTATGTTACAACTTCTGTGCTGTGACGAATACCGGCAGCTAGCGTATGACGAATCTAGTACGCGTCTATGACGAGAGGTTTCGTGTGCAGACGGCCTTAGACAGACGTATACAAAATAATTAAAAGGCCTATAAAATAATTAATAAATTAATTGAAAGACACATAAATAATATACCATATGTATTTTAAATAATCATTCAAAAGGGTTATTAATTAATATTATATGTCAACAATATATGGTGTGGTGTCATAACGAATATGAATTATTGCCTTTTATTAACCTCCATTTTATATACCACCTTCTATAATTATCTATTACATTATATCATTATAATAAATGCATACTATAATACATATCACTTAGGTATAAATTACATAAACATATGTATATCGCTTTAAGGTAAAGGAAGAGTGATAAACAACGAATAAATACATAATACACCAATGCTTCGAAATAAAGGTCCGTTCACACGGCTCAAGCTTTACCACCGACTTACTTGCGCAAACCAGGTTTGTGCAAGTAAACATGTACGTATGGACGGGAAAATACGTACATGTTTACTTGCACAAACCTGGTTTGCGCAAGTAAGTCGGTGGTAAAGCTTGAACGTGTGGACGGACCCCAAGGAATATACAAAATATGTATAAACAACTTTTAAAATTAAACAAACCATTATATTTATACAGGGTGTAATTTTGTCAGTTCTTGTTAATATCTTTTCTTTTGGTCACTTTTAATAAAATTTTACCCGATGATCTGGAATGAATCTTATGTGAAAATCCCGATATTCGTTCCAATACAGCAATTAAAGTTCGTATAACATATTTATTAGACAGCTCGATAAAAGCTTTTAAAGACTTCATTATTATTAATACAAACAACTCCGTTTAAAAGCGGAATTTCAGTCGAAGAAAATTTTTGCTCCATGTATTTGTTTTGATTGATTTGTATTTGGCATTCACTTTTTTTTTAGTGTAGGTACTTTCCCCGTTTCATCTAAATGATAGTTCATTAAAAATGATTCGTAATCGTAACCGTATCTGAGACATTTTCCAGAATTATTAAATATCCGAACAGAAATCCAAAAAGGAAGCTTTTGAATATTCGTATCCGTATCCGTAACTTCATGTCTGTAACATCTTTAAAATAAACTGTCATAATCACAACACCAACTCACTCTTAATTATATGTAGGTAATAATATTTAAATACGTATATCAGAATATTTTCTATGATCATCCCTTTTATATCACGTATATGATATAATAAAAAAATTCGTTAAGTGCGTGTTTTTGACACGCACTAAGTAATGTCACCTCAGTGAAAGTGTTAATTTATGATTTTTTGTTAACTCTATAGTTGTTAACTCTACAGCCTCCTTGCGTTTATTCAATATGGATGTACAACTTTATAATTATTCAATATGGATATACAACTCTATAATAATGTTTCCCCCACTATTATTACACAACGATATTAATATGTCATCCTTCGATGACATAAAAATGATTGTAGATGGTTCTTCAATAACTTGTTCTTTTTTTGTTTCAGGTAAGACTACAATGAATCAACTATTTATTCTCCAAAGTTGCGTTGTTTAATCCTTCAACTTTTTATATTTGTACACACGTAAGTAAAACATTCTAAATTTAACTCGTTTTTCTTTGAATTATTCTCAAATAACATACATAAAAGTAGACAAATACTAAAGATGGAATAATATAAACAGTATATTAAAAAGGTATGAAGTTCGTTCTCGTTACCTTTGACTTTTACTGTGCGTAGTTATCCCACCTATTCCAGTGTGCTTAAATATTTCTCCCAGAAAGCCCTATATGTATACACTCATTCAAAAATAATCTAAGCAAGAATTTTAATTCAATTATTGATAATTCTCATTTCATTATAAAAGTTATAAAATACTCCATTTTGTATCGATATTTGTCTGAATTAGACGATCGGCTAAGTGGTCTGAAAACGACATTTCATATTATACCACCTAATAGTACCTATATCTGATAATGGCTAAAATGATTCCAAGCTACAGGCAATCTGTAATTACTTTTAAACATTTCTCTAATGCTTAAAAAATGACAATATTTGTGTGAATTACATTGTCGGCCAAGTGGCCGCAAAACGGCATTTCATATGACACGACCTAATATTATTTCCGATAATGGCGAAAATGATTCCGTGCTACAAGAAATTTATTCAGAGTTAAAGAATGGCTTTTAAACATTTCTCTAATGCTTAAAAAAGTGTTGATATCTGTCTAGATTACATAATCAGCCAAGTGGTCGGAAAACGACATTTCATATTACACGTTACCTAATCGTATTCCAATTAATGGCGGAAATGATTCCGTGCTACAAGAAATTTATTCAGAGTTAAAGAATGGCTTTTAAACATTTCTCTAATGCTTAAAAAAGTGTTGATATTTGTCTAGATTACATAATCAGCCAAGTGGTCGGAAAACGACATTTCATATTACACGTTACCTAATCGTATTCCAATTAATGGCGGAAATGATTCCGTGCTACAAGAAATTTATTCAGAGTTAAAGAATGGCTTTTAAACATTTCTCTAATGCTTAAAAAAGTGTTGATATTTGTCTAGATTACATAATCAGCCAAGTGGTCGGAAAACGACATTTCATATTACACGTTACCTAATCGTATTCCAATTAATGGCGGAAATGATTCCAGGCTAAAATCTACTCAGAGTTAAAGAATTGTTTTTAAACATTTGACATAAAGTGTTTTTAAACATGCACCGGCAGAGCGGATTAATCCACTTTGGGGCCTTATAGACATTTTTTTCTTGCTTTTTTCATTTTTTCAAAACTTTTGGGTTGTCCTAGGCCTACCCGGCCTATCCGCTAAAATCTCCACTGTTTAAAATCAAAATAAAACGCATCACTACCGTAAAATGTACCCTGTTATTCCTCGCAAAATTTAAGACAAAATATTTATATTTCGTTGACGAAAATCGGTCGCTTTCTGCCATACGTCAGGGATGTCAAGTGACAGCAGTATAGGTCACCGTTCAAAATTACACTTTCAACTAAAATTAGGTACCTACATTCAAACTTACTTCATAATCACAATTATTCAAAACTGCTCCCACTCGCCCCTATTAAAATTCCAGCATTTATCTATCTGATATTTTCAAGACTTCCTTTCCTAATAATAAAATAAAATTATTATTATTTTATTCGAATACTTATTTTTATAACTTTATTTTCATCTTTCGTAATTTGGTAAAAACTCAAGCAACATTCTACTAATATGGGTGTGTCCACGGTAACTCACGTTACCAAGTGAATCAAAATTTAATAGTTTTTGTATTATAACAACACTAAGTTAAAACATTTTTTAATTGGAATTTTTCCTAGTATTAGCATGATGATCTGCTTTTACCATAATTTTTTTTAAAGCTTTTGGGTTGTCCACAACTGAAATAATAATTTAAACATTTCGGTAACTCACGTTACAAAAAAGGGACAGTACAAAATTTACGTTGGAGTCAATTGCTTTTTTCTGCTCCCGATTCAAAGTTACAAGAATAATTTTTTTTTATATTCAACCTGTGTGTGTTATATAGAAGATGATAAGTTTGTCAAAATTTTCCTATGCCTGTAGAAGACTTTATTATTAAAATTCCATATCAATGTCGGTAACTCACGTTACGGTAACTCACGTTACATTTTGTCTTCATTGGAAAATAGTCTGAAAACAGTTATATAAAATAATTATTATTTGTATACATTACTCAAATCAATGTATACAGTTTTTAAAAGAATATTTTACAATGTTGAAGCCCTTTTTTTATATAGAAGTATTTAGAAAAGAAGTGTTTGGGCAAACAAATTAAGCGACACATATGAAATACTAGAAATTACTAAATATCAGAATAACAGAAAAATTTTATAATACCTGTTATAAACTATAAAATACTAGTCTTAAACAATAGAAGTTTTAAACAGAAGGTGAAAAAGTAGCCTATTTATTTTAATCCTACAATTTTTAGTAGGCTGTCTTATAATACTGGTTAAAACATTTCTAAATTCATAATGGGAAACCCTTACTGTTTTTTACTTCTCTTTAATATTAACTGATCTTTTGAACTTCAAGTACATCCTACCACCTTTCATTTCAATTTCTGGGTACGGAAGTACATTTAAAACCTGTTAACATTAACAAAAGTAACGTCATTTTCATCTATTTTGAAAAGTTTGTTATTTTGTCCAGAAACACTCTTCAAACACATAACTTTTGCTCAGGGATGGCATCCACATTACTCTGGCACACATAATTTCTCGAATAAAGAAACAACTAAAGAAATAACTCCTATTTAAGAAACTCCGTAACGTGAGTTACCATTCTGGTAACTCACGTTACATTTTTTAGGTACGTTAAATTTACATTTTTGTTTTTTGTAAAAATATAAAAAAATTAGTTCTGCAATCAATGAGTTATTTGTGATGAGAATACAAAAAATCATATGTCTAAGTCCAATTTCCTAAAAGTTACAGAAACAAATTAATGTTTTGGTAACTCACGTTACAGTTACTGGGTTGCTAATCTTTCATCCATTTCATAATTTTATGAAATTAGTTTGAATTAAAAGCTTTAGGGTTATAGTTACCTTAGATCCTGTAGATCATTCTTCTTTTATCAAAACTTCTCAACTTTCAACTATAACTGTAACATTATTCTTAAAAAGGATACAAAAAAATCAACACACCATTAACAATCAACATAGCCTCCAAACAACTGGCAAAAAAACAAACAAAACACAAGTTCCCTGCAAAAACAGAGTGGTGCCCACTTCCTACATCTAATACACAACACAATACCAGTAATATTATAATTTTATCATATTTTTTATTTTTTTATGTTATGGACCTTTTCTCGTGGACAGACCCTAATATAAATTTAAATAAATACAGCAAAACCGAATTTACTTGTATAACTTTTACTCAGAGCTGGATTTCTAAATAGACAAATTAGAGAATAAAATTTCGTTTTCAAACGAATTTTTGAAAATTCTATTCAAGTATATATACATACCTCTTTTCAGATAAAATTGATAATGAGTTTTCGTTAAAAAATTAAATAATTCTTATATTCGAAACAAATCGATCTTCTATTCTTTTCTAAAAATAAACTGCAAATTTAAAATTTACGTAAATGCAATAATAAAAGAGATAAAGCCAAGAAAACGGAAATTATTTAAATTCAAAGTTACAAAGCATGGTTAAATTTAACTGAAATAGACCATATTAATCACTTATCATAAGTAACAGGAATATAAAAATACAGAAAACTGAATTTAAAGAATATTTTTTTTTGGGCCATTTATGAACTGATAACTAGAAGTGGGCAAAATACCAAATAATTACCCAAATGGGAATTTATTTTTTTTGGTGTATGTATAAATCCGAACAAAAGTTTGCCGTACATTAATAATGTTTCACAGGCACTCGATAACATTTGAAATTAAAAATATAACTACGTCTTTCATTAGAGAAAGGACGTGTCGGATTGGAGTGGCACTCGAAGGCGCTTGGCTAGCAACCAAGAGATCCGGGTTCGAGTCGCAGCCGATCCAGTTTAACAATTTTTCAAACACTATGTGACTTTTAATTGCCAGTTGGTGGAATGATTTGATGGGATCACGCATATGGCGTTGTATATGTACGTAGAGTTGGGCAACAGGAAAATTCCCATCGGGACATTTCTCGGGAGTATTCCCATTTGGGTAATTATGGGGTATTTTGCCCATCTCTACTGATAACATTGAATGTTATAGCCGGTACAGTTTTTCTGCTAAATTACTATCATATACAGGTTCTGTTTTCATTTTGCTGAATATTGTAATCAGATGGAGAAAATACGTTTCAGTACTTGCATTCCCTATGGGCCCCTATCTGGCTAAATCCAGTCCTGTTTTGACTGGACTGAAGCGTTTGTCGATAAAATTTATTTTAATATTTTCTATTCTTAAAGAAAGTCATTTGTAGCAGGGTTTCACAACCTTTTTTCAGTCACGGCTCAATAAAATCTTGAATATTTTTTGTGCAGACTGGTCGTTAAATATGACTCGATACAACAACTATCATTTGAAGTTTTAAAAATGACGATGTAATAAAATGTATGTATTTTAGAAGGAGATAATTCTAAAATATATTTTTTCAAATTCCTGAATTGAAAGTTGGCGTTTACATAGCAAGTAACTTACCATGAACTCGTAAGCAATATTTACCATTCTAGTTTGGAGTTACTATAAAGTAATTCCGAAAAATAACGCTTACATTCCGAACAACGTAGGTAATTGCTTACCGTCAATTATAATTATATTTTTTCTATAGAAATTTTTTTTATAGACTGAATTTTATTATTTTTTATTCATTTGTTTTTCTTCAATTTTATTTATTCATAATTGTTTTGGTTGAAAATAGTTATTTGTATATTAAGAGCGCAAAATGGTGCTTTGCCGCTCGATTGAGAATGTTGACGCGCGACGCCGCCAGGTGGAGCGCGTTAATCTCATGAGAGCGGCAAATCATTTTGTGCTCGAATTACACACAAAATTTTTTCTACAATCTTATAAATTTTTTTTTTTTTTTATTTAAAGGATACTTGAAAAAATAATAATGGACGTTAATATTCGCTTTAATATTATAATTTTTGCGGCTTCAGAAATATCTGGAGGTGTACTTGAGAAATCACTGTCACTATTACATATTTCCGTCATATATATATACATATTTTTTTAAATATTTTTTTCTTATTATTTATTAATTATAGTTATTTATTATTTTTAATTAATATTTTGCAGTTATTTTGAAATTTAATAAAATTAATATTTCACTTTACACAGATAATTTTAGAATGTGTTTATTTGTTACCATAGAAAATATAAACGACGTCCACCCGATTTGTAATTAAATATACGTTGAGCGAGCGACAGAGTATTACTTTGCCGCTTTAAAGCGCAGAATAGTACTTCGTTGCTCGGCAACGAAGTCTTCGGCAAATACACATTTTGTGCTCTCTTCACAGAGCGCAAAAGCCTACTTTCTAAGATTGTAGAAAAAATAACTTATTCATACTCGCTGCTTAAGAATATTCGGCTTTCAGTCTCGAATTTTCAAACTGTATCCGAGACCACAAAAATAACACTTACCATTCTCGCTAAGTAATATACTTTTTTTATTGTTTTTAATGAATCAAGGCCTAAGCGTACATCTAAAAAAATGTGGTCAGAAGGAGGCCGATCGAGCCCTTCTCAGTGCTTAGCTGATCATTCTTTCGGTGGCGGTCAGCCTGTGTACATCATTTGTTATGTATTGTTAAAATCATTCTTACTTACACTGCATGGATCTCTGTCCGCATGTACGTGTTATGTAATTGTGTGTGTGATCACTCACATAGATGCAAACATCAAACACATACAACTACAAACAGTGTGTAGCTACACAACATAGTAGAACGATGCGGAGAGGTTTTTTTTATCCACGCTGGTATCGCTAGCACTAAGATAGTAAGGTCGTTTTTGTATTCTGTGGTAATGAATAGTTCCACACATCTTTTTGCGGACCAGTGAAATACTTCCGTGACCCGGTACCAGTCCGTCGACCGACGCTTGAGAAACACTGATTTATAGTATTTATACATAAATGTATGTGTGTATGTGTAGGTCGTATAAAAATTAAGGCAGATGGCTTGTACTAACAGATGCATGGGGAAGGAAAGTACCATAAAAGTAAATGTTATATATAAAATGTAACTACTTAATAGGAATGCTTATTGAAAATTGTTGGGGGGTTGTTTTAACTCGAATGTGCAGTGTAACTGTTTTAAGTACGACAATAATCATCTCGAGAGAGAGAGAGCGGGGCGTACCAACAAGCGGACATAGCGAGCGTACGTTCGTTGATAAAAAGTGTTATTGCGTTAATTATATATTTTTATGGGCGTCTTTAAAATACTTAAATAATCTTCCCGTTTAGTAAATAAGTGTAAAGTTTTATTACAAACTTTTATTGCAGAATGTAGGTAGGCAATGGGCAATTTTTTTTTTTTTGCCTTTTTCATGAACGTAATTTTAACCGGACTGACATGGCGTGCCGGGAGTTTTATTTCGTCTGTAATATGCTCACGATTGAATAATTTTTTTTTTTTGTACGGAAAGGTAGAAAGATGTATTGCCCATTAATACTTTATTCTTCCATTTCTTTATTTTTTTGTTTTTTCGTGTGTAGGAAAAAAGGGCGGTAGTAATTTCCGCACCAAACAAAAGATTACAGGTAAATTCCGCACTCATCTTTTAAAGTCATCATGATCCTATTTGTATTTTCCGCACTAAACAATTGAAAATAAAACGAATTATTTTTTGATAAAATCATATTTAAACGATGTGTATAATACATAAATAACCAGGGTGTCAATTTAAAAATAAGCCTGGCCTTGTATCTTTGGATCGGTAATAGGTAATTAAAATCTCTCAAAACAGTCTCTAGAACATGAAAGGGGAACCATTATCACTGGCATGGGAAACTTTTGCAACCAACCCCTTAGACTTCAGCCACCACAATCCTATTTTTTTAAATTGTAAGACTCCATTTATGATACATTATTGGAAAGGCCTTTAAAAATGCTGTTCATTAATACCAAACACAATATCAAATTATCGAATATTTTTTGAAGGTAGGTTAGGCTAGTCTGTTTAGTTTTGACAATATACTTCGACTTTGAAATAAAACTAGGTGGAAGATTAATTAAGATAAGGTTAGTTTAGTTTAGTTTTGACAATATATTTCAACTTTGATATAAAAACTAAGTGGTGAGGTTAGTTTAGGTTAGGTTAGTTCAGTTAGTTTTGATAATATACTTCGACTTTATATAAAATTAGGTGGTGAGGTTAGTTAAGGTTAGGTTAGCTTAGTTTAGTTTAGTTTTGACAATATACTTCGACTTTGATGTGAAAACTAACAAGTAAACGTCCCGAGGCCGGACCTATCGATTTTGATGAAACTTAGATATGTTGTAGAACACTAAAAAATAAGCGACACGTATTTTTCTTTATCGGCGGAAAAACGGTTTGAAGGGGTGAAATCGCCCTCCAAAAATTGGGGTAAAAATTTAATTTTTTAAATATCTCGAAAACGATAGGAGATAGAGCAAAAGTTTAAATTAGCGATATTGCTCTTTTCTAAAGAGCTATCTATTGATATACAATTTGTTCAAATTGTGTCAACAGGGGTGGCTGGGAGTTAAAATTTAGGGGTCAATTTTGCAAAAAGGGGGTGAAAATTAAACAATATAAAAATTTTGTTTACAGATTTGAAATCTACGTCAAAAAATCTAATTGACCTGTTTTTGCTCAATGTCCTAATATTAAGTCTAGGGGTAGTTAACTAAGGGGTGACTGTGTCGAATAGTCGTACTACTTGGGTAGTTTAAGAAGTTTTTCTTCATGGAAAATAGTTTAAGACATTTAGAATAACGTAGAAATGAAATTTTCGATTTCAAAATTCAGTTTGAGCAACAATGGAGAGGGGGCGAGCTACCCTCTTAAATTACATATTAGTTAACATACACTCATTTTTAATATTAACACACTGACAGTGGGTAATAAGGTCACAATTAGTGGTTCTGAAGTTGGGCTATCGTATGTAAGGCTTTTATTAGGTTTCCATTCATTTTCAAAATATCCTTATTTTCGGTATCGATAACTTACGATAACGAAAACTATAACATCCATTAAAAAACAAACCTTATGAAAACCTTACATACGACAGTCCAACTTCAGAACCACTTATTGTGACATTATTACCCACTGTCAGTGTGTTAATATTAAAAATGAGTGTATGTTAACTAATATGTAATTTAAGAGGGTGACTCACCCCCTCTCCAATGTTACTCAAACTGAATTTTGAAATCGAAAATTTCATTTCTACGTTATTCTAAATGTCTTAAACTATTTTCCATGAAGAAAAACTTCTTAAACTACCCAAGTAGTACGACTATTCGACACAGTCACCCCCTAGTTAACTACCCCTAGACTTAATATTAGGACATTGAGCAAAAACAGGTCAATTAGATTTTTTGACGTAGATTTCAAATCTGTATTCAAAATTTTTATATTGTTTAATTTTCACTCCCTTTTTGCAAAATTAACCCCTAAATTTTAACCCCCAGCCACCCCTGTTGACACAATTTGAACAAATTGCTTACCAATAGATAGCTCTTTAAAAAAAAGCAATATCGCCAACTTAAACTTTTGCTCTATCTCTTACCGTTTTCGAGATATTTAACAAATTAAATTTTTACCCCCAATTTTTGGAGGGCGATTTCACCCCTTCAAACCGTTTTTCCGCCGATAAAGAAAAATACGTGTCGCTTATTTTTTAGTGTTCTACAACATATCTAAATTTCATCAAAATCGATAGGTCCGGCCTCGGGACGTTTACTTGCAAGTGACGAGGTTAATTTAGTTTAGGTTAGTTTAGTTAGTTTAGATAATATACGTCGACTTTGATATAAAACTAGGTGGTGAGGTTAGTTTAGTTTCTCTTTGCCCGAATTCTTGTCAAATAAAAGTGGTTAATTGAAAATGAGTTACCTGTCTGATTAGCATTTTTAGTATTTTCCTTTGCTTAAATTTTCATGATAATAAGGAGCTACCTGAATATTAATCACCTTCATAATTAGCATTTCCTTTTGTCCAAATTTCTAAAAAAGTGGTTTCGTTTTTGTTGGGAATATTTTAGGAATAAATCAAATGGTAATTATCAAAAAACTCATCCGATATATAGGTTTGTCACGTACATACTTATGTTAATTTTCTGGCTAGTAGTGCGGAATTTACCACATAAATTAGCAAACAATTGATGCATTTTAAAAAAAGTGTGGAAATTACTATATCACTTGCTTGTATATCACTAACATGTAAATAGATAAACCCTTGTATATAATAGGTAATAAACTTAAAGCTTAGATTGAAGTGAACTTTAAAGGAATTCTCCCCGTGTGATTTCTCCCTTCAAATAAGATTCCGTACAGTAAGTTGTTTCCCTAACCGCAGATTCATAATTTTTTCGCGGAACATTTAGTGACCGTTTGCGGGACATTACTGTTTCGCGGAACACAGTTGCAGGCATGCTGGTCTTTTGCGTTACCTGGAAAGTTGTTTCTGATTTACGAGGTTGCATCAGAAAGTAACAGTCACTGTTTTTGAATAAAATCCTAAAAATATAAGTGGTATGCATAAGGTTGAGCATTGTGAGACTTTGCTCAAGTAAATGTGGATATGTTGTTATTTACACACACATATACATATCTCGGATACACGCAGTATGTGTATATAACGTATTCATATTTACTTGAGCAAAGTCTGACAATGCTCAACCTTATGCATACCACTTCTTGTTTTTTCTAAGACTTCAGACTGTTCAAGGTAATGTTACTCTTTAAAATAATTATAAAACGGGGTCTCCATTAGACATAATTGATACTTAATTTATGTCTTAACATATAATAAATAGCGGAAACTTGTTATGTCCAGATATATTTAGTTTCTAATAAAAAGTAAATTGTATCCATTATCGATCAAGAATGATTCCCAAAATTTTATGTTTAGAGCAACTCGAAAATTTAGAAAAAAAGGAAACGGACAGAATTAAAAACATTCATCTACCAAGTATTCTCCATCTTGAAAATAACAAATGTCAAACTTATGTCTGAAAATATATCAGACATAATGTTATAACATATGTTAAGACATACCTACATGTCGTGACATAAAATGTAACATTTAGCGTCTTCACAGAACATTTTTACATGTTATGACATAAATTAAAACATGAAATGCAGCGTAAGAATACTTATTGACATGAAAGGCCCCCATATTCGGGGGCAAGGAGAGCCGCGCTTGGCGCCCCCTTAGTTGTTAGGATAACGTTAAAATATAAACGCCGTGAGCAGCGGGGCCCCATTACGGAAGTCGAATATTTCCCTTGATCTTCGGTATTGAATGTCTACAAGCGAAATGTGATTGAAAGTCTATAAGCGATTTGTCATTTTGGTGGTTTCAAAACTGATGATGAGTGTCCGGCTGATCGGGGCTTTAAAAACAGGTTTTAAGTTTTTAAGGGCTGAATCTCAGTAAATTTCAATTTTGTGCCGATTCTACAAATTATCATATGGGCGCCCTTGGTTAACGTAAGTGTAGCTATCTCTTTCAATTTTATAAAAGCGAAAGTGAATTTGTTTGTTGGTTTTGCTTTCATGCCTTAACAGCTTAGCCAATCAACTTGAAACTTTACAACGAGATAGGCCTGGCAAGTGGGCGGGGTAGTCGAAGTTGTAGCCTCGGGGCCTGGACTGAAAGAAAGGGCCCGAAGCGGTCGGTAGGACTTCGAGGAAAAAAAGATTTTTTTTTTACGTTACTTATTTGTTCGGGGAGAAATTTTTAAGTGATGAGTTTTATTCCCGAGCTCCGTTTTTTTCTCTCAATGGCCTTGCAAAGGGATAGCTTGGGAAACAAAGATGATTGTAGGCTACTTTTTACACCCCGAGAAAACACTCTTTTTCCGTAGGAAAATTCCCCAGTGGAATAAAAATTGTCAATTGTAACACAGTTAAAATGATGCCATACACAGTCAAAAACTTTGTGTTAAAAATTAACACATTTCACATGTCCAGAACGGTCCACTCAATTTTTTGTGTTATTTTAACACAAAGCATATGTATCAGATCTTTACACAAGATTTGTGTCAACGATTTAATACACAAGAGGACATACATTTTGTGTTAATTTTTCAGATTTATCAGAGTTAGTTGTTAAATTTTTCTGTTCAATATTTTACTTTTACTACAGCTTAAGATATTTGAAAATCGTCAAAACTTATATGACGATTTTGTTTATATATTATTATAAATGAGACTCAAAGAACGTAAGGTAAGTCAGTCCTTTGTAAAAATTCTTACTTGTTTCCATACATATCAATCAAAATATATATAATAAAAAAGATAAGAGTAGT
Organism: Brachynemurus nebulosus; assembly: GCA_035578155.1. Taxonomy (NCBI): domain Eukaryota; kingdom Metazoa; phylum Arthropoda; class Insecta; order Neuroptera; family Myrmeleontidae; genus Brachynemurus; species Brachynemurus nebulosus. Next base: position 27,827,290 of record JAPWDM010000008.1, on the reverse strand, counting down.
TCTTGTATATTATATACAATCTCAAGTAAGCTTACATGATTTTTTGTAACTGAATCTGTAACAAAATAACCTTAAAATGTAAAAAAGTTGTTTCATTTTTAAACGTTTAATAAAACTATATTCTTTATTAACTGAAAAACTTATAATTTTTCGGTTTTGTTTAATAATAAGAACTACTCTCATCTTTCTTATTATATATATTTTGGTATGGTTCATTTCAGTTAAATTTAACCATGCTTCGTCACTTTGAATTTAAATAATTTCCGTTTTCTTGGCTTTATCTCTTTTATTATTGTATTTATGTAAATTTAAAATTTTCAGTTTATTTTTAAAAAAGAATAGAAGATTAATTTGTTTGGAATATAAGAATTATCTAATTTTTTAACGAAAACTCATGATCAGTTGTATCTGAAATGAGGTATAGATAAATATTCTAATGTAACTTACGTTCTTATAACATTCCTTTGCTTTACACAAAGATTGTGTTACTTCTTTGTTGTTCAAAGCAGGTTAACATTTTTATTCTGTTAAATCGAAATTTGTGTTAATATTTTCATTTAACACAAACACGAAATGTTACACTAACGCAGGGTTGTATTACTTACTTAACACAAAAATTTTAACCACTAATTTTTTTTACGCAGAATACAAATTTTTTTACTGTGTTGTTTCAAACACCACGCGTGCTAAGCTGCGGGTAAATACTAGTCCTAAACAAAATTTTGAACGTATTAAATTCATATCTTTTTAATTCATATCGTTGAATTGCTAAATTATAACAATTTAACTGCAAATACTTCCAACAAAAAATAGCATAAACGAAAAGTAAAAAATGTATTACAAATGATTTTTTATTCAAATTATACTAAAACTGTACACCGTGCAGTAACATTTGCATAAATATATTTGCACCTCTTTGTAACAACATCGTACTCGATGGGGTAGTCGAAGGGAGAGGAGGGAAAATGTATGCATACACACACGTATGGAGCAGTGTTTGATTGTATTGTGTCCAGTTACCACCACACACGTACAGGCGTCGGTCCGGCTCTATGTATATAAAATTATATACATACATATGGACATCGGACAGACATATGCAATATTTTCACATTTAACCAGTTTAACATTGTCGGTCGTGAAGTCGTGCGTAATACAATTTGCGCGCTTTTCGTACAAATGGGTTCGTCGTAATATCGTACAGTGAAAAATGACCAATAATTTTTTTTTCGCTATTCAAGCTTTGTTAAATGTAAAATTGAATACAGCACAGCTAGTAGAGGAGTGAATTCAGGTCATTACATTTGAAAACATTATATAAATGTTGCAACGTATAAATAATTGGTGGAGAGTACCTCTGGGTACGTTTCACCGTCCGGAACCTATCTGTCGTAGCATTCGCATATGTATACACAATAAAATGTATCTATTTATGTACGTAGGTATTTGATGTGTGTACAGAGTGTTCCATTAAATCATGTTGTATTAAAATTATAACATTAAAGTCTATACATACAGGGTGTTTCAAGCAACTAAGAACATATAAATTTTAATATAGGGAAATTTGTTATGATCAAGGGGTGCTTTATTTTATTATTATTAAATATTTAGCAAAACTTTTCTAATCGCGTTTTAGATATTTAGCAAAACTTTACTATATCGCGTCAAAATAATGTTTGAAAGTAATTAAAAGACAATAGCAGTAAATTTATTGAGATAACTATAAATAAATCTTAATCTAATGTTAAAATATTTATTAACTATGGTCTATTTCAGTTAAATTTAACCATGCTTCGTAATTTTGAATTTAAATAATTTCCGTTTTCTTGGCTTTATCTCTTTTATTATTGCATTTATGTAAATTTTAAATTTGCAGTTTATTTTTAGAAAAGAATAGAAGATCGATTTGTTTCGAATATAAGAATTATTTAATTTTTTAACGAAAATTCATGATCAATTTTGTCTGAAAAGAGGTATAGTAATACTGCTTAGTAGAAAATTGGACACCTGTTGTTTTGTTGTCAAATTGATTTTTTTGCAATTAAAGAAAATTTTAATAACTATGGATATCTATATGAAAATGATACCAATAAAAAACAAGCATACTCTGATCCCAACAATTTTTTCCCATGCTAAATTTTGTATGTTCTTACTTCGTTGAAACAGACTGTATAATAAAACTGTAACGGGACCGTGTCTGTACATGGAATATTTTTTGAAAATTGTACTGTTACTATCTGTCTGTCTGTCTGTCTCTGTTCACGTATCATACCAAATCTACTAGATGGATTTTGATGAAATTTGGTGTGGGTCAACATCTAAAATACTTTTTACTTCGGGAAAATGTCTTATTCCCACGGAATAGCATTTTGAACATATTCACACATTACGTACTCACTATCGAACGGATTTGGTTGAAATTTAGTCTAGTGTTAACTTATTACTATATAAAATACTTTTTATTAATTCTCATTGATTTTATGTGCGAACGACATCGCGGTTACAGCTATTTTATCCAATATACTTATATATGCATAAAACTTACCTATATATTTAACAAAAAGAAAGTGTAAAAAAATGTCAAATAAAAATTTATTACACAAAGTAATAAGCCGATACATTGTGTTTACTTTTGGCAGATTTTTGTTGAAAAAGCAAAGTTTTTTTCAAATTATTTGCGGATAATCTGTTACACAAATCATTTTGTTATGAGGCCTGGGGTTGAAAAATTTTCAGTTTTTCGTTTTTCGAACTGTGTTATATCGGCTGCATTCTAATCAGCCACGGCCGATATAATCGATATATCGGCCGATATAATCGATACGCCGATATATCGGTATCGTAAGATCCCTACTTGAAACATAACTTTTAACCTAAGCATAACATATACAATTTTCGAGCAATTGACTGTAGTTTTTTAGTAATTTTAACTGTAGTTACTTAGATAGATTGTAGAGAAAATTTCTTTTTGTATCGGTTGATTAACAATTTATTAAAATTTTTATAAATAAAATCGATTATTTTTTAAGTTGATTTTTTCGAAAATTTTTCTCTCAAAAATCCATCTAATGAACCACAATACTCTTAGGCGACATTTGTAGGTATTGAGCTTATGCGCAGATGCAACCTGCAGGAAAGGTGGTAGGGAAGACCACCACATTTTATACAGACATCATCATCTGGGAAGGAGTACCTGACCTCAGAGCTTACCAAGAATATCGAAATGAAAATCTCGCTTTCCTTTATAAAAAAAAAAAAAGAAACTTGATTTCAGTTGAGTTTTCTCTATAGAGTGTAAGAGGTGCAAAGCGTATGGAGGCCTCTATCTACGACACACCCCCTGACGGAGTTTCCATTCACTGAGTTGGTCCCCTGAAAATCATTGAGGGTATCTTACTGATTTTGATGACACTATGTGCCACATAAGCTCTTTGACATTGTATTTTACTTTACTATTTATCAATCATTTGAAATAATCTGATTAAAATAAATGCCTCCGACAAACTTCACTCGTAAATTATTGTTTGTGTATCCAATAAATAATGAAAGTAAATAAGGTGGTACAATTGTGTGATAAATAGAATAACATTAAAAAACCAGCATCTATCCAATTTCTCTGACTGACTCTTCTTTCATACAAATACACTTTGTTGGTGAAAGACTCTCTCCTCTCCCATTTGCAAAGCTGGTCAAACATATTCGAACATCCTGTCCGTGTCCATATATAGCAAAGAAACACCACCACGACGACGATGATGGTCATTTGCATTAGTAACTAACTGGCCGAGCCGAGCTATTTGAACAATTGCCTGGTTCGCTGCACACAAAATATACATATATCCACTCACGTATTCCGTAATAAATAAATATAGTCTGTGTATATCTTATTTGGATATTTAATTTAAAGTTTGAAGGGTGTCGTCGTCCAGTAAACTGACCGGTGATGTACCATTTGTAACGTTAGTCCAGGTTCAGAAACATGTTGAGTGGTCAAAATTATTCGCATTCGGAATTTGTTTACGCAATCTTCTTCTATACAATCATAGTGCTTATTATAAAAGTTGCCACCTGGAATATTGGTTAGATTTTGTTTAAGGGGGGAGTTCACGCCAGAGACGGCGAATAAACTAATTTTTTTCGAATCTCGTTTTTTATTTTTATTTTGTTCTGTTGTTCTTTACAAACACGGTGATATATAAAACATGGCCAAAAAATTTTTTTTTCAAGTAGAAAAATATTTATTTGTGAGCCGCTGCACAGCCAAGTTGCTGCTCCTTTGCAGAAAACGCTCCCCCCCCCCCTTCGCGATTTGATCAGTAATATTTAGTTTTGGTGTGTACATGAGTTATAGTATGCACTTAGATAATGTTCTTTTATTTGTATGCCTTTGTAGACGTTTTAATAAACAGTGAGTAAACCGCTTCTTTTGTTATTATTTTTGTTTTTTACCGTTTCCCGAAAGTTGTGTTTTTCCCGACAAGGAAAATCATATCGCAAGTTCTAGAAAAGATAGAGACTTAATTTTTTTTTAAATTTTGTTCATAAACATATTGCGCATAAAGTGGAGTATGCTTTTTCCATTAGAACAATTGTAACTATTTTTAAACATTTGTTTTTTAATAAAAAATTGGGTTTTATCTTTTTTAGAAGTTTGGGATTACAATTTTATCGTTAGTTTTTAAAATTACCTGAAACCCATACTCAGCTTTATGGACAGAACGTTGCTTTAAGAATAAAATAATGAAAAAATATTTAAAAAATATTCATTACTTTTTGAGATATGGCGTTCCTTGTAAACGCTTTAAAACTTGTGAAAAAGGGCCCCCTCCCCTCACAGGGAAGAGTAATGAATGTTTCAAAAACAAATTTTTCTATTTGAAACCCTCCCTAATTTGAAAAAAAAAAATTCAACAAGCAAAATAATCATAAATAAAAAAAGTTGCTTTTTTATTTGAACTCCCCCCTTAAACTGAAATTATCTTTATGAATGAGAATATTTCCACCTCAATTGAATGCGACTCAAATTGACTGGTTGGATCGAGAGGAGCGAAGCACTATAAATGAACGTGTGTTTCCAACCAAATAGGGCCCAAATTAAAAAGTTAAAGAAATCTTTAAAAAAAAATCCTCAAATACGATTGAAATCTTTGAGGCCCCGGTGCCTCAAAAAAGGCCTAAAATAGAAATAGTCCTAAAACTAATCGTATGAGTATCTACATAGAGGTCTTACGGTGCAGAAACTAGCCATGCTATTGAAATTTGGAGCTGGTTACTTTAGAGCAGTGTTTATCAACCTGTGGGTTGCGAAGCCTTTTTAAGAGGGTCGCAGTTACTTTAAAATTGAAACCACTCTAGTTCAATATATAATATTTAATAAAGAGAAGGTTAATTAATGCTTACATTAATGTGACAGTTTTATACTTTCGTGTGATAAAGTTTCAAAATTACGACTTATTTTCAATAACAGTACCTAAATCCGTCATATAAACACTTTTTCTTTGGTTTTGTTTTATTACTCTAATTGAATCTTGACGTTGACGATTGTGCATATGTTTCCAGAAACTTATCCATTTTCAGTAATTACAATGAGCACAAAAGTTTCAATAATAGACAACAAAAAAGACGGTGAGCAACTACTAAACAAACACCAAGGCAATTCATTAAATTTAAACACTAGCGCAAGTTCAGAATTAAAAGAATTAAAATAGATTACGCTCGGAGGTGTTAAACGGCGCCGACCACCGCGCGATGGCGTGTCACTTTTTACGTCACGTGCGCGTTCAGAAGCTGCTATAACTCGTCAACTTCGATGTCGATATAAAAATATGCCTGTTTCAAGTCCTTAATTACATATTTAATCGATACCTCACTATGAAAATAATCAATAATGATGAACGGATTCGATATTTATAACATAAAAAAAATAAAAGTTAGTAATAGCGGAGGGTAGGGGGTCGCGGAATATTTTTCCATACTAAGGGGGTCGCGCCATGAAGAAGGTTGAAAAACACTGCTTTAGAGTCGCGTTTGGCAAGCAGAGTCAAGAAAATTAATAAATGATTTTGTGCAGAATTTCGGAATATTCGCTTTAAAAATAACTTAACGCATAATTCAAATCATTTTATACGAGTGAAACCGTGGGCTGCAGCTGGTTTTTTACTAATTAAATGTCATTATAATTTCTAGGGCTCCAAAGACATTCGGACTCCTTATGGCTTTGTGCGAACGGATCGTTTCCACCAATACCGTAACTCCACATTAACGTGGAACATACATTTTTACATTATATATTATAATATTTCGAAATATACGAATTATCTATAAAACAATTTTCTAGTTTCAAAGAATAATTTTACATATTTTAATATTATAGCGATCTGAAATCTCAACCTAAAAACATGTATGACTTTGAAAATACCATTTTTATGGTAAAATTTGAAGGTGTCTTAATTGTTGGCATTGTGCCAATGAATATGAAAATAAAATTTAAAAATGCAAGTACAGTAGCCACTGTGAAACTGTGCACTATTACAGTGTTACATTCTTGTATGACAAACACAATCAAACGCTACATGTCTGTACACGCAGAATGTTTGTTTTGTTATTACAAAACAGTAGTACAGGTACATAGCAGTTAACTAGTCACTGGCGTCTAGGTATTTTTTTGCTTATTAAAATTAATAAAACTGAATCAGCGAAAAACAAAAATTTAAATAAAACAATTTGGGGGACAGGTCTACCCACACTGTCAACTTCCCCTTGGGTGTCCTTAAAGACTATAGAGACTACTGTACATAAATAATTCTTTTTTCAGTTCAGGCGACTCCTCCCCTGGGTCCCCGATAGAGTCTTTGCCCCTTGCACCATACCGGGGGCTTCACGTTCTGTACCTAAGGGTGGGGGCTCCACCCTTATCAAACAAATGATAACATCATTTGTTCTCAAAATATGCGAGACAAAATATATTTTGGCAAAAAACTTATCTTTTCTAGTTCCTTTTTTTTTTTTAATTTTGTAATAAAATACTGGCGGAAGGTTCAAGGAAACATCCAGGAAGGTTCTTAGGCCATTATATAATAATACTATGGTAGAAAATCCATATAATCTGCATATGTCATCTTAATAAAGTTAATTCCATTTTTTTACCACAAAAAACAAACCGCCAATCCGAATTTGCTGAAAACTTTATCCGGTCTTCATTTTTCTGATTACGCATCTAATGAAATTAGTCCGGAGTTGACATCATCATTTGTTCTCGAAATATGCGAGACGAAAAAAAATTCAGGAACGAACAAACTAACGAACGCACACACAGACATCACGCTAAAAATGACGGATTCGGATTCTAGTGACCTTGAAACGTTGAGAGATGTCAAAATTACCGATTCATAAAATCGGACCCATCACAATAACTTCCTATGGGAAGTTAAAAAACATTAATTTTATTTATTTTCTTAATTTATTTGTTTACTTAATGTACATTTTGTTTTATAAACTTTATATTTTAATTTATTAATAAACTTCTTAAATGTATAATCGAAATTTTACTTTGGCGCCTACCTCATTATGAAACTGTGATTTTAGTCCCGTGCTGTAACACTTTCATAGTGCCGACTGTATCTTATTCTTTCTTGTTTGTATAAACAATTTTAGTTTCAATAGGATCCAATCAGGTTTTCGGACAGTCAAGAAATTACGGCCGAAAAATTTTGATCACTCAACTCGTCTCTGAACCTGGACTTACTACTAGCTAGTAATTGATGATGTGCACCCGGTTTGGTTGATGGACTCGTCCCTATGTTCCTCTCTCCCCCCAGTCCCATTACAAACATAATTTCAAAGTATATGTGTACGTGGACAACATGTCAAATACTTTGTTTAATGAAAACCGTTCGTGACGACATTATTGTATAACGTTTATCAATTAAATACATAAATATTCATCATCGTGTGCCTATTTATATAATTATATAATTGTAACAAAACTTATTTTCTATTGTTGTTTACATTGTCCCGAGGGTTGTCTTCCTCCCACCTTCACAACTTGTAAATATACAAGTTAAATCATTGTTCTAACCTGTATTTTGTGTAGCTTTGTGAGATATATTATTGTTATACCTAACTACTCGTATTATTTTAATATAGTTAGTGACATGATTTCTTACTCTTAACTCAGTGACATTTGAAACGATGTGGCGTGACAATAATTTCCATTATTTATGTTCATGCATATGGAATAAATTTTTAAATAATAATACTATTTAAAAATAGGTAAATAAATAATGTCTGATGAGGACATAAATTTCTAACATACACACGTTCGTTATATAGGACGTTTGCTTGGAAAAAATTAAAGCATCTGATAAGTTAACGATTATTTTTAGTTTCCTAATACTTTTCTGTCTGTAAGATAATTTTAAAAAAATTAAAATTTCAAACCGTGGAAGTGATTCTAAAATCTAGATAACAAAAAATATATTTACTTATTTTGTACACTCCAAAAAGTGCAACAAAAACATCAAGTGAGAGGGGCGAGCGACACAGCGTACACACGTACACTACTTTCTTAAGAATGTGTGTTAGTGTAGTTAGTTATATGCAGATGTAACGTACCTACATATTGTTATAATTATAATATGTTTTAGCCGGATTGTTGTCATTGCTCTACACTGTTGAAATATTTTATTGTAATTTATTAAGTTAATGTTCAGTATTATTAAAAAAGTATAACAATTAAGACGTACTATTGTTATTATTATTTTTTTTTTATTTAAAATATGTTTAAAAAATTTGTTTCATAGGTAATTTTTGTTGAATGAGATGTAATTTTATTTGCTAAGTAGCATGGGATAATTATTGATTTCATTCAAATATTCAGATTTATATAGTAAAATTAACCTTAAAAATTATTTTTATTTTTTATAAAAAGTTACGTTAAAATATCTTTTCTTTGGACCGTCACAGGAACTTTAAGAACTGCAATTCAGGAAGGGAAGGGAACATTTTGTTGTACTTCTTGGAGTTCCACTGTATGTACTTTAATTTTCTTTATCTAGGCTGAACGCCTTATTAACGTATAGATTCCAAATAAAAAAATCAAATAATTGTTGTAACGTGATTGTTTTAAATTTTTGAAAATTTCACAGTGTAGCCAAAAAAGAGCTCGCACACTGATAAACAATTTTTAGTTATACCACTTATGTTTGCTTTCTTTTTTGAAAGTTTTTTAAAGAAAATTTTGGTAAATGACTATATATATAAAAAAAAATTAAATTATTTTTTTCTGTTTAATTTGTAATGTCTGTTCGGAAAATAATTATGTAAATAGCGTGTGAAATATTGAATAAATAGCATGTTAAATATTTAATAACAATTTAAATATTTTATGAAATACTTAAATTTGTTTAAAATTTAAATATTTTATTAATATAGAATAATTTGTACGGTATTTAAATTAATATATATAAATTTCATTTTAATTTTACTAAATATTTTTTCCCAATTTTTTTTTTTTGGTGAATAATATTCATCTCTCCTCCTAATTCAACAATTTCATTTTCAAATTGTTAATTAATAAACAATTGATAATAATCATATAGGGAGATAGTCATTCAGTATTTTAAATAATTTGTTAATTTGTTATCAATACGTATGTATATCAATAATTATTATTTTCAATAAAGATTATTTTTTTTTTAAATTTAAAAAAAAAATATAACTGAAAACATTTTTTTTTTTAAATAGCACCTATCAGTTTTATAAATCTGTTTGGATAATTTTGGTCAAATACATTATAATAGTGATAATCATGTATATTGAATAGGTAGGTTAATTCCAGATAGTTGGAAGGGTTTGTTACAGTGATTAGACTGCTACAGAGTGTAACAAGTTTTGTCTACAATACAGTATTAATGGAAAAATTATGTCTTCTTTCACTGCCTTAGTTGGGAATATAGTTTGAATAAAATATTTGCAACCATAATTTAGGGCATCGTTTTTTAGTACTCCGAAGAGACATGTTTGAAGTCATTATGTGTTTGCCTTTTCGTTATACAATAAGTGTTATGCCATCCCATACTTCACGAATCTTTGAAATGACAATTAAACATATCTATTTTTTTTTTATGAGAGATTTATTAAAAAATTTATATCAAAACCAAATTGTCATTTTAATAAATGAGAGGAGGTTTTTTTTCCTGGTTTTGCAAGGCAAAAATATTGTATATTCGTATTTTCAATGTAAAAAGCTCATTTCAAGGAATTAAAGAATTAAATCAATCAATAAATAGGTATTCGTTACATAAATTATCGACAAAAATAATATAATTTGTTATTTTTTAAGCTTGTATCAAAACAATTCTCAGTAATGACATTCTCTCATAATATATAGGTATTCAGTTATACCGATCCCCTACATATTCATAGTTACGCTATAGCCTCCACTTCAAAAAATTTAACATTTTCTCCGAATGATATTGTGAATTTTTTCTGTGAATAATATCATCTTTAATAATAAAGTTCATCATAATCATCCCCAAACAATTAAAATTAAATATTTTCTATATTTATGCGTGAATGGAAGATAACTAAAATAGGAAATAGACAGATTAAATATCTATGTAAAAAAAATTTATTCTCAAAGTTTTTTTTTAATGACTAATTAAAATTATTTTTTTAACACTTTAATTGCCAATTACGCGATATCGCGTGAGATGGCTACTTTAGTATATTGTAAATCACGCGATATCGCGTGACAAATCTAAGAACTTACTAATTTAACATAAAATCTTTGGCCATCTCACAAAGTCTATCTATATTTTTGGCTTGGCAATGAACGTGTTAATAATTTTTAAATCATAATTCTATTTATTAATGTGTCAATAATTTTTAAATCATAATTCTATAAGTATATTAAAAGTATTTTTTTTTTTTTGGTACGTAATATACAAAGTGTGTGTCTTCGTACTTCTCTTTTAAAACGGTACTAATTGTAAGTGATTGAGTATAAAATGCCTGGTTTTAAGAAATTGAAAAATTTCAATCAACTTAATGTCGTCACTTAATTAAAAAGTATCCCTTTTCTCAAAACAAACCATATTGGGGTGATTATCATTGAAAATTTTTAGTAAACTTAATGATGTCTGTTGTCAGATAAACTAGAGTAAAATGACAACCAGTGATTACCTCTCTGTATCCGCTCTTGAATGCTTACATAATTTCAAAGAGAGAAATTACTTTTAAGGTACCATCACAGTGTGACCGGTTGTAAAAGAGTCAATTTTCGCAATTTTTTTTCGAATGGATAGAATGGAGTAATGAGGATGAATTTTTTTTTACGAATAATGCCACTATTTAACAATACAAAAATATTTTTTTTTATTGATTTTTATTTATTTTTTATAATTATTATAATTTTTTGAAAAAAGTGTCTTTAAAAAAGGGCGGTTATTGGTGCCCATGATTGTGGCCGCAGTTTTCATCCAAAAAAGAAAAATCAAATAGATTACCAATCTGTAGGTAAGCCGCTGTTCCTATGTAGGTTTTTTCTTTTTTGAAATTTGAAAAAATAGGGGCGGGCGGTTTGAAAAAAAAAAGTACAAAATTTCGACCTTTTTTAACAGTTTTTCGTGTGAAAAATAGGAAGATTTTAAAAATAAAAAAGCTCCCATAGATACCTGGAGAATGGAATAAAGAATATTCTGTCAAAATTTCAAACTTATAGCTTGGACTAACTCTGATAAATCTGAAAAATTAACACAAAATGTATGTCTTCTTGTGTGTTAAATCATTGACACAAATCTTGTGTACCTATAGATTTCACACATATGCTTTATGTTAAAATAACACAAAAAATTGAGTGAACCGTTCTGGACATGTGAAATGTGTTAATTTTAACACAAATTTTTTCACTGTGTGTGATGGTACAATACCTCAGAAGGTATTTTAAGAACGGATTTTTTTTGGACCATCACTTTATGATTGAATTTGGAAAATTACTTTTAACAGCCTGTACGTAAATTCATTGTCCACATACACATATGCGTATAGTTTTACATATTTTAGGGTGCAATCATTATTATTTCATCCCTATGTACATACATTGTAAGGTGGTAAGGGACACTTTAACAACAGTGTATACATATAACAGCGATGTAGGTATATATCGGTAGATAGTCCTCCCCATGGTTAATATGATTATATTCAACATAATATCTCATGGTGATTGGGTGATATTTAAAGGGATAACGCTAATCTGTCATTCTATTCATGTCACCTAATAATATTTGTATCCTTTTTTTACACATACGTTCACCAATATGTTTAATATCGTCGCCTGTACCTATGTACAATAAATACATATGTATCTCGGCATAATGATCTTTTATCAAAACGCTTTTAATTAAATTTTCAATGTAAATATGTATTATACATGTATATATTTTTGTGTGTATGTGTGTGTTGTGTTTGTCACACAGGCACACACAAATATGACATATAACAAAATGTAAAATGGTATAACTTTCAGTTTTTAATTACGTAATACCGTAATACCTACTCACGCCGCGTTGGATTTTATGATTCCAGTAAGAAATTAACTTATGGAGCGCGCGACACCTTATTATAATATTTAAATCGACCTGATATGTACATTTGGTACAAGTGTATGCAAAATAATATAAATACGGAAATTCAATTTGCGACCAGCGGCGGTTAAAAACACATAAGTACAGCTGAACTCTTTTTTATGCGGTCTTTTTTTGTGCGGTTTTTTTATGCGGTTTGTAAAAAATGGCCATTGAAATGCATAATGTGAATCAAAATCACGAGACAGTAAGAAACTTGAGCAATTGCTGTAATAACTTTCTTTGATGAAAATACTTTTTAACGGTTTTTAAGCATTTAATCAATACAGTGCATATAAGAACATAAGTTATTGTATCATTTAATTTTGTTACAGATGTATTTTTCAAAATTTTCATATTATAAAATTGAAATAAAATGTTTCTACGTGTAAATTAATGCTTTATCTTGTTTATAGAAGCAACTTTTAAGGAGATTTCTAAGTTTCGAGCGTTTTGAGGGATGTTTTTTCGATGAAACTTTTTTATGCGGTCCCGACCAACCGCATAAAAAAAGGTTTTTGTGCAATCTGGATCGAACTAGACTTTTCATAGCTATTTATGATATTTTTCAATATATTTTTTTTGTGCGATTTTTTTTATGCGGTCCCCTCCACCGCACAAAAAAAGGATCAACTGTACTAGGAAATGAGTCAATTTGGTCAGACAGTCAAGTGTTAATAGTACAGTCGTCAATACTGCCGCGCCCAATTTCCGCGTGCTTGAAGCTTGTCCCCACTATAGAAGGTTGGTTCTGAGAATTGCAAATCGCAGGAACAGGACGCTCCCCGTAACACCGTCTAAAATATGTATAAGTCGTTTGTAATCATTGTTCTTGCACTAAAAATCTTTGCCCTAATCTTGCTGTAACATATATTATCTTAATCTTTGTCTAGTAAATAGGGCCGGCGAGAGAAATGACGGACCCCCAGGTACAATAAAAAATTTTCGCACATTTTTTCCCATTTTTCTCTCGACAAAAATACAGTTGATGAGCAAAAAAAAAAAGTCTTGTTACTTTGTCCGGGTCATTGACTGAGGTTTCGGGCCCCCTTTTTAGACCCGGGCCCCAAGGTAATTGTCCCACTTGACCGCCTGACGCCAGCCCTGCTTCAATCTTTGCCTCAAATTCAGTGCTGGTCTTGTTCAAAAACGTAGTCAGAGCCAAACTAATCTTGCTCATTCTTGCATTTTAAGAAATTTTCAAAAATCCGAATAAATTATTAAATAATTAAACAATATTGGAGGTTTTTCAAAAATTTTAGTAACTGTGTTAGTTAAATCTCGACAGTCTCTTATATTTTAGCGAGGTTTGGTTTTTTTCTTGGTATTGTTGAGACACTGACTCTTGTGACCATATTTCCTATAGTCTTAAGACGAGACTGCAAGACAAAAACTGATTTTGTTCGTGACTATAAGGGGTGAAATACACACTCAGAGAAAAAACAACTTAATATCAATAAAAACCATATTGATTCAATGTAAAACATTAACGAAAGTCTAGTAATGTTAAAATTTATTGTTTCAATGTAGAACAACTTTATTTGAAAAGTGAATAATATTGATTAAAACAAAAGTTCCCTATTATTTCAATACATTTTTTTTTAAGTTGTACATTATTGAAACAATAATGATCATATTTAATTTTAAGTTGCCATTTTTCTCTTAGTGCAGGGCAAAAGTGGGAGTATTGCTTTTCATGAAAACATATTTTCCATCGTTTCCGTAACCGGCACTATTGAGAGAGTATTCTAGTACGCTCTATGGAATTTTTGTTGCTTGTACAATCTTTCTGAAAAGTAACAAATTTAATAATCCAACGATAGTAACCATCTGACAGAAAATGTAAAAATACTTACTTAAAAATAATTTTTACATTTATATTCCTTTTTTGGGTTCCGAAGACATTTCGAAATCTTCATGGTTTTGCACGTTACCCCCACGCAAGTGGTTAACTTCAATTGTTTTTTTGAAAATATTTATTAAAATTTCGCAAGTTAATAAATATTTAACATATAAACTTACCTGTAAATTTACTTTTTCACAACACTGTATGCAAATCTTTGAAATAAGCTAACTTTGTAAAATTATTTTGGAAAGATTGTGATACATTTTACAATTTTACGATTTTAATATTATAATATTAAATAAATAATTAACATAATCCAGTGATCTTGATAGAAATGAAACGTTGAAAACGGTAAAATACACGTTTCAATTTAATATTATAACTGAGAATACCAAATTGTAATTTCAGATATAAATTTGGATTTAATTAAATGAATTCGGTTGCAACGATAAACGCGCCGGCCAGACACAGATAATTAGCGGTGGTTACGTTACAATTGTGGCGAGGCAAAAATTCATACTGAATTGAAAAAAATCATTTCAGCATTTTTTTTTTTTTTTATCAGATTAGAAAAAAATTGAATTTTTTCTCATTCTTTGCAGGTTTTTCGAAAAAAAGATAATTCGTATAGATAACGTAGTTTCTGCTCGCCAACTTTCTCTGACCATTTTAGCCCAAAGGTTATGTTAAAAAAATGAATTAAAATTTTTTAATAGTTTCCTTAAAAATTTTTTTGTTGGAAGAATGTTTTACAAGAACAGAAAACGCAGATAATTGTTGTTACTGTTATACTAACGATTACCTTAACACTATGAGGCCCGAGCACTTTCATAATAAACTTGGCCGGAAGCCGGCAATATTTAAAAAAAAAAAACTTTATATAAACAAATACATAAAATAAAATGATTCAAACACTGAATAGATTCAACACAGTTCAACATGTATGTGTAAAACTGTAAACATACGTACGTGATACGTACATACTACATATACACTGAGATTCAAATCAATTTTATTTAAAAATATAAATTATATTTTTTATGTATTTTTTGTTTATCTTAAAATTTTTTATACATATAAACCAAAAGAGTAGTGTGTGTTGGTATGTATTTGTGTAAGTAGGAACACATCCATGTAATGAATGATGATAATCATCGCACACATAATGCGTAACTAACTAATCAATTAATTATTGATCGCGGTCGGCTTCTGGGGATGTTTTGTTTGGTTCCGGATGCCGAAGCCATGGGACTGAAAGTGTTAAAAATACAGAAGGACGTTTAATGCATTAACCAATAACACAAAAGCTTTTTTAATCGAGTCTAAATTAATTTCTTTAAAAATCTGTAAATTTAAGAGATTGGAGGTACACTAATTGGTCTAAAAACTGTATAAATTTCTATAATTACAATATATTTTTCAAAGTGTTACAATATTTTTTTGTTTGTTTTGTTTGTTTCAATATAGATATAAAAATGGCGGCTGCAGAAGCCTTCTGCTGGAGCCTGTCATTCCACAAATTTCCAACTAGCAGGCGCTCTAGCCCTCGTAATTATTATCTGAAAAATTAAAAATAAAAAACTTTTCCATATTGTTAAAATATGCAGAATGTCGGTAAACTAAAAAAAATTCAAAAATGTTAAAATTGACGAACTGAGTTCTTTTTAAAAAAAAATTAAATTTTCATGAAATCGTTTATTTTTGTATTAAAATAAATACTTCTGTTCGGATATAGACATATAGGTTTGGGTTCACATGTACAAGGTTAATATAGACTTGGTATATATTTAATATAAATTTCAGAATATTCGGTCGGTTAGCTTATGAGTAAGAATTCCCGCCAATCTTATAAATGTTGTTTCGAGAAAAACGTGTTTTAAAATTTTCAAACTACTTAAGCACACAATGGGATGTATGTACGTACTCACTTTCTGCTCACTTTTAATGTTTTTCAAAAGGCTAATTCAGTATCCACGTTTTGTTTTTCAAAAGCCTAAATCAGTATCCACGTTTTCAACTTCAAAAATGACGTACTTCCCATACGAACTTTCATTTCCTGTTTTAACACTTTAGGGAATAAATTTCCAGAAACGTTAACACAACTGACTTTTATTTATAAATAGAAGCCTAAACGCCAATTTTCATATCTCCTGTGCTAAATTTCGTCCTTCTAAACCCAACTGTTTAGGCTGTTCGTTGTCTGTCAGTTAGTGTTAAAGATTTATTCAATAATATATTATTTATTTTAACAGTAATAGTAACATATTTTTATATACCACTAATTTCAAAAATATCGAATTTACATTCAAATTTTCATCCCCTATTAAACCCACTTAGGAGACGAATTTTCAAAAATCCTTTCTTAGCGCTCATCTACGTTACATAGGGAACTCCTATGCAAAATTTCGTTCTTCTAAACCCAACGGTTTAGGCTGTGCGTTGTCTGTCAGTCAGTCAGTCAGTGTTAGAAATTTATTAAGTAGAAAATTATACACATATATGACACAGATATACGAATAAGCCACAAATGTTATTTCACACTCTCGGGCGTTTTTTATGTCCAGAGGTTGAAACCAAGCCCTAAGCGTGTATGTAAAAAATTGTGGATAGCAGTGTGCCAGTGAGTGGTTCGATACCGCTTAGGTGTGTCAGTCACACAACAACTATAGCCGTGTTCAGATCGATTGTTATCAATCACTTGCAACAATAAGGGAATACATATATAGTAATATGCAGGTACCGAAACACAAGCATACGTATACAGTGTAGTCCCCTCTTTCAACAAACAGAGTGTGACGTTGGTACAAACGCAGGCGTACATCACGCATACATTGGTACGAGACAAGGGGCCAAACTACTATTATGATAGTTAGCATTCCGACTGTAATCAGAATTTTACGTTATCAGACTTGGCAGAGAGGTGGGAGGTTATATACGTATTTAGAGTTTGTGTTGGTATGTGTAAGGTAGTGGATGTTTGTGTGTGTAATACTCTGTATGTATGTAGCGGTGGTCCAAGGTGGGAATACATACGTATACTCGAACAACCATATGCGTCTACCTGCTAGTAATGATGTAACAATGAACAGCCACCACTGTGGCCACGACTTAACAATGAATGTGTACGCTTGAAGAGCCGATGGAAGACTAATCGGTAAGCAGTATATTTTTTGTATGTAGGCTTGATCTGTCTCATCTGTTGTACGAGATTTATGTTGTAACATGTTGTGCGTTTGGAGTGGGACAGAAATTAGGTCGTTTGTAACGTAAGCTATTGTCCACATTGAGAGAGCTAATATAGAGATACGAAGTTTGTTTCTGAATATTCTGTGGTTAAAACGTACGAATGACTTTGACTATTACTTTGAAAGTGTGAGGGTAGGTATGTTCTTAAGTTGTTTTACTAATATTCTATAAAAAGAATTCGAATTTTTTTTTCTTTCCAAAGATTATTTCTTCATTTAAGCTGCTTTTCAAACCGTTCGTCTTCTTACGCACTTTCGTACATCTTACCCGTATTTTCTCTATCTATTTCTTCACACACTTATACAAAACAATCCCGTATAAAAATTATAATACGTGGTATATATTATTTAATATGATTATAAAAGTAATTAAAAATTCATTAGTTTTGAGTACATCAGACACGAACAACCGTTGAGAAGAAAGATGTGTCAATACTCTCTTGCATATTCTTTTTTTTTTTAATATCTCAGTAATATTCTTTCTCTGTAAGTTTTACAGTGAGTAAAAATTAATTAATATCAAATGATTGAAAAGCTTTTGATTACCTTCTTCGTACTTAATAATTATATATTAATCTTTCTACGGTAGTTGATAGCTTCCACTCGCCGTGTATGTATATTAAATACTTGACCTGTATGCGCAATAACTTGTTACAAATCCAATTACCGGTTTTTCTTTCTCATTTTTTTTTTTTTTTTGCTTTTCAAATATAAAATTTAATTTCTCTCATAAAATTATATAATCGTTATATATTATATTATGTTCGTTCGTTCGCTCTTGTAGTAAATAATTATAAGATATTAAGCGCACTGCAGCAGACTTCATATGAAGTGTAATTTTATAAGAACTTTGATGAAATTGATAATTTGATGCTTATATAACTGTTAATGAATAGTAATTTCTCTCTGATGTTCTAGTTATATGTAGTACGTAAATACTGCGCTTTCGTTAATTGAACAACTTTACAGATTGCACTCGATTAAGCTTTTTTAAACAACATGCGTTTATAATATTGAAGAGTTATATCCATCTTTGTTATTTTATATAAATTATTTAACAAAGTTGAGTCGGTACAGTCTGATTTTTGGAAATTTTTCTGTAGCGAATTGTGATTTTTTAAATTAGATGTGACTTTATTTTTGAATCTCCTGCTATGCCTAATTTAATGGGACGTTGCCAATTATTGCCAAATTCACGATCGGCTTCTTAATTTTATTGGTTTCAATTGGTTTTCATCATTTTGATTCTAGGGACTCAAAGTCCTTAAGATATTTGGTGCGAGATAGTCAGGTACATAAGTATATCTAAAAAAAAGAATTCTTTTAACAAAAACTAAATAATGTATTAATATTCTTCAGTTATTATATTTGGATACCACTTGCTTTTTTGAATTTCCGCGCGCGTATGTTGTAGCAGTATAAAAGGATTGTTGAAAAAGCGTTGTAAAAACGTTTTAAAATGATGTTTATAAATTATATTTAAAAAACGGCTCGCTCAATAATTTTTATTTCTCATTAAATATGGTTTGTAACTTTGTATTTTATATAACATATTAATTTTTTATCAAATTCCTTTGACACGTTTTCATTTTATTCAAAAAAAAAAAAAAAAAAAAAAAATCGTGTGAAAATGTTAACTTCCCATAAGAGCCCGTGTTAAAATTACAAAACTTTGAAACCGTTTTTCTCACAATTGGGGCTGTCAATAGACTCGTATTATTGGTATTTAATTAAATAAATGTCTGGATAAGCTTTGTTAAAATCCTTTGAAAAATCGTTTTTCGGACGAACCACCTTAAGCACAATTTATTTTTCATATAGGTATCAGTTTCTTTGAATATTATAATCTGCCCATTCTAGCCTCTTCTGCTGAGGCTAGAAAATAAATGTTTTTTGATATATCGTACCAGAATTTGCAAAACGGAACACTTATAGCCACTTTAATGTCCGTCCATCCATCTAGTTTATATGATTTCCTCTGCAACTGTTTGATATGTAAAGTATTAAAAATTGATTTTGTTTCTAGGGCTTAATTCCGGGGAGTAAATTAGAAAACGGGAAAAAAATTTTGCAAGACATTGGGTAGAGTCCAAATTCAGCATAGATAAATGATTTTGAATGCATTTTTTTAAACCTTTTTCGAAAAAAGGGTTACTCAGAAAAGTCTGAAAAAATTAAGGAAGCAGCAAAACTTCTTGGGCCTAGGAGCGTCGAAACTTTAAATCCTACCTTGGTTCCAGCTAGCAATTTTTTAATCATTACAGTGGACATCCAATTGTACGTACTCCGATTTTACGTAGTGACGTCAGCGACTTAGTGGGATTCTCCTCTCACAGATATGTTATCGTCTAGCTGTGTTGGTGGAAATTTATGTACCAAGCCAGAGTCAGGGCCGTGGGTAATATTGTTAGAGGATCTCCTAGTCTAAAGGTTTTTAAATTTTATTGCATACATATATGCACACATTTTACATACGGAATATGCAAAATGTAAATGCAAAATGAGTAACGTAAAATTTTACAATATGCTAGTCGTCAACTAGCAGAGATATCAAAAAACAGGCTTCACTATTGAATTGGTCACTAAAAATGAGATTAAGCAGCACAGTTTGACAAATATTGTAGAATGTTCTCTTTGTTAACTAGCAAAGATATCGAAAAATCAACTAGAGCATTTAATTGGTCATTGAAAAAGAGACCAAACAGCATATCTTGACAAATCTTCTGGAATATTCTATTCGTAAACTAGCAAAGATATCCAAACACAGACGTCGCCATTAAATTGGTCACCTAAAAAAAAGACCAAATAGTACATTTTGGCAAATGTATTAGAATATTCTAATTGTCATGTAGCAAAGATATTGAAAGTCCAACCAAAATTAAACTAAGCCAACATTCTAGAATGATCTGTTCGTCAGCCAGAATAGAAAGTTTTAGAACATTTATCAAAATGTGATATTTCGTTTTTTTTTTTTTTCAGTTAAATGGTACAATCGGTTTTTCGATATCTTTGTTAGTTGACGAATAGAATATTCTAGAATTTTTGTCAAATTGCGCTACTTAATCTAATTTTTAGTAATACCAATTCAATAGTGAAGTCTGTTTTTTGATATCTCTGCTAGATGACGAGTAGAATATTCCAGAATTTTTGTCAGCTTCGTCTGTTTGGCGTCTTTTACGCTGATGAATCCAATAGTGAAGTTGGTTTTTTGACATCTTTGCTAGTTTTCTAAAAGTCGAACTTAGTATATTCATTAATATAACATTCAATTCCGTTTATCTATAGAACTGAATTTTAGGTGTAAGTTGTTACTTAGAATAGTCTTGTTTTAAATAAATTCAGATAAATAATGTTAACCAACCCCCCGTGCTGCATGATACAATAATAAAGTGAGCTAATATGTATTAATATACTAATATCTGGCTATAAACATGCGTCTCTAGCAATAAGGCATTCACATACTACTTGTCTATGAGACGACGATCTCTAATAGCAGGACGAAGGGCAGAGGAGAATACACACGAACTGTTATGCTAAAAAGAGACAGACCGAATACATATGATACATATTATCCTAAAAAGAGACAGATCACAATGAAGGCAACGACGGCGTCAGAGATCATCGTCTCATAGACAAGTTGTACATACATATTCTGATTTGACGGTACTTAATCAGTGCTATTGAACATACAAATGCACATATGTACATTTAATAAACTGTATGCATGTTAATACTGTTAATAGTTCCCATTAAAAAGCTGTGTTTTAAATTTAAGTGTTCGAATAGCCTAGCCCCCCCCGCCCCGGCCTCGCTGCCTGCACTAACTGTAGGTACTGTATATTATTATTAATGATGTGGAAATAAAAAATAAACATACAAAACATGGAACCAATGCACAGTTACAACAACAATAAAAAAATACACGAATTAATTGCTTAATTTCCTATTGACGATAAAACTATCCAACTGGGCAAACTGTAAATTATCAACAATTACAATACTACAGTAACTACTGTGTAGTTACAGTGAAACCTTTCATCCCGCACATTCTACATATAAGTGGATCAATAACAACTTTATTGCCATTCATTTGCTAGTTAATAGTTTTATAAAGTCTGTTCTTCATGACAAAAATTTTGTGTTATGTTGTTTTCTAAGGTCATGGAGTAAAATAGACCAAACTGTGACTGTATTTTTGGCTATTCCATTAATGATTCTTTGGAAGTAGTTTAAATTAATCGCAAGTATACCATAAAATATCAGTCTCTAGGCCGACTTTGCGAATTCTGTTAAATTATAGGTATGGTTACTTATACCTTGCAAGATAATTCTTTAATAGAATTATGTAATCCAAAAAAAGTAGTCGAGTGCGTGTTAGACACGCACCAAGGCAGGATTTCGTAGTACCGTAAATTTGGGTGACTGGCCACCATGAGTGACTTTAGCTATTTTTCAATATTTGCTTTATTTATGCACGATTACGTTATAATAATACTTACGTACGGAATAGTATTTTTTACTGATTCTATAGATTATATTGGATTCTAAAAAAATTATATACATAAAACAATTTGATTTTTAGTATCTGAAAAAGTTTAAATAGAAAAATTAACGAAAAACCTGCAATTTTTACCTTCAAAAAGCTTGACATAATAAAACATAAAAAAAAAAGAAGTATTTTTATCATATTTTCATTTAAAAAGAAAAACATCAAAAAATATTTCAAACATACTTGGCTATTAAATCCATGGTCAAAGTAACCCATGCTCTGGCGTGTCTTTGCGTGTTCCAAAAAAAAGCAACATGTGGCCAAAGTAATCCAACTTCGTCGTCTGACTTTGGCCACCCTTATTTAAAAAAAAAAAATATTTAGAATGTATTTAGCTTCTTCTTCATTTCAAAGTTAAAAGTACTAATACAGACCCATAAAACGTAATTAGAAACAAAAATTAATATCATTTGATGTAAAACTTATAACAGTGTAAAGTTCAAAAATGGACCAAAGTCACCCAACTTTACGGTACAGTAGGAAGAATTCGAGATAAAATATTTTTGCATTTACTTAAAACGTTGATGGTCATGAGCACCGCACAGCCTCAAGTTAAACTGACTAACGCGTAGATGATCATAACTTGGAACTCCCAATTAGTACACTTAGGTATTATAGAACTGTTGACACGGTACAGCGTTGTGTCACAGTTAGTCAGTTTAACTTGATGCTGTGCTCATGACCGTCAATGTTTTAAGTAAATGCAAAAAATATTTTATCTCGAATTTTTGCTACTATACTACGAAACCCTGCCTTGGTACGTGTCTAACACGCACTTGGCTACTTTATTTAGTCTTATTAGAATTGCAAAAAAATTATTTTTCCCTCTAAATTTGTTTTTATTTATGTTAAATATTCAGAAGCATATATCGGTTGGGAACACACGTTCATTATTAATAAACTAATCTAAGACAACTTTTTATGCATATGTCACTAAACAGAATTATAACCTCGCCTGTTTTAGCGAAATTTTTTTTTATTTAGTTAATCTATATTCTATATTTTTTCAATTGCTATTTATTAGGCACAGAATAAATTACTTTAAATTAAGAATTTATTTTTTTTTCTTATTTAAAATATAGTTTTTTTTATTAATTTATAAAAAAGTTAAAAAGGTCGGAAACTAGGCCATGATCAATAACAGAGTCTCTTAACTTATATTTCAATTAACTTTTCGAAATCTGATTTTACAATCTTATAAAATTTTCAAAAAATCCGGAATTGTTAAATAGTGCAATAAGCTAAAACCACTTTCCATTTAAAATAATTTAATTTACCTACACCACAAATTATTTACAATTAAAAGTACAAAATTTGGCGCCTTTTCAAGATTTAATTTGAATGTTCAATATTTGAATGCTCAAAATAATTATATTTGTTTGACAAAAATATTATTTAATAAATAACTAAAACGCAAATTAATTATAAACACCAGAAAATAATTTTTGCCACTTAATCACAACTTACCTTATTTACTTTTGAAATTGTAAATGATAAAATGACATTTTGGTACATACATACATACATAGTTTGCTGCATAATTATCACAAATATGTAAAAGATGGCTCTGCCTGTATTAAAATAAGTTATTAGATAAAGATAACAATTTTTAGAATCTGACCCATTATTAATAATTTTAAGAAAAAACAGCGAAAGAAAGAGATAAATATATACATGCTTCTATAAAATAGAAAAAGAAAGAGAAAAACGCATTTTTTATTGCAATTTCCTTGTTAATTCGATATCACAAGCAAACATTGGTTGTGCATTGGTGCCATATATTTTTTTTTTTATTTTGTTAATAATAATAAAAAATAATTGCTATAAAATAACAAAAAAACCGAACTAATTTTTAATAAATTGATGACAGTTTGTGCAGTTATTGAATAATTTGCAATTTTTTTAAGTTTTGCCTTTAAATTTGTAAATTTGTATTGAAAAAACAGTCCCTCAATTCAAAAAAAAAATGTGGGCGTCTTATTCAAATACAAATGCGCATGTCTGTGACAGAAAACGCAAAATTATAAGGTATTTCGTAGCAAGATTTTCTACGAAATCCTAAAAAAGGACTACATAACATAGAATTCAGCTGTACTGATGAAATTACATTTTTATATCATTTTTAATTTTATATAATAAACGCCACTAAAATTAACTATCACTTTAACCTATATTAAATTTCAAATATTTTGACATCATCTTATTTTAAATAAAAAAAGAATTGTTTACTTATAATTATGTGGAGTAATTCCCTATTCTGGGTAGGTATTTACTTTGTGTTATGCTAAAATTAGTACAGGTTGGTATTTTTTCATCTAGGTATTTTAAACGTGTTTTTAAATAAAAAGTTTCGAAAATTTCAGTAAAAATGGTTGCACATGTTAATAAATATTATATTTCCTTACTCAAATATCATATTTGTGCACAGTGAAGTTCATTTATTTATAAAATAATAATTTAATTTTTTATGGGAGTACAAAATATACACGTCTAAAAATTTATGCCACGTGTTAATGTGTATATTTATTCACTTGTATACAGTTTCATCTAAATTTTTCTGTATCAGTGTCTAATTGTAAGGTAAATTTTTATTAATTAATAGAACCTCCAAAGATCCGTATGTAACGTGAAAAATTGAAAATTATTTTAATAATTTTCAATTTTTTTTAACGTTTTCTTTAAGCACGACACTCCTCTTATCCGGACAAAAATTCTGTCACCGTTAGTGTCCGCTTGAGGGAGGTTCTACTGTATACGTTTTGTTTTTGTATTAAATAATCAAAAAAACATTAAATGTATTAAATAAGTTATAACAATTTAAAAAAAAAATTATAGCTATGTATATTTATATGTACACCAACCCTATCGTTTCATATTTCCATCCCTCGGGTGTCGTGCTTGAATGATGATATATCAGAAACAGGGGGGTTTTCCATTATATTATTACTCATCGTATAACTAATAACTTTTTCATTTTGTTACCCGGGTGCCCGGGTGCCCCGGCTTGCTTGCATTGTACATTTGTTGCAACCAAACTATTTATCACTTTGTGCCACAAAGGAAATACATATATCATCAAATATAATGAAATCATCTGCCCTATACAAATTTCTTGTTATTTTATGTAACTGCACAGTGGCAACTCAATGTGTAATAATATCATTTTCGATTGAGCAAACTTCCTAAATGTTATTATTTATATGCGTATACGTTTAATTTTGGTAAATAAATTTGTTTTTTAATTCAGCGTTACGGTGAGCATTAATAAATGAAAATGATTGAACCAGTGTCGAGATGCATTTGGAACAGGAAATACATTAGTTTTGTATTTATTAGTACGGCTACTATTAAAAAAAAATCACCTTTTTAGAGACCGTAATTTATTTTATGACTTATTTTGGAAGAAAATCTTTTTTTCATTTAAAATTTTTTAAATATTTTTGAGTAAAAAAAGTTTTAAGGGGTTAAGCCACTCTAGAATTTTCGAAAAATCGATTTATTTTATTATTTTAATGGTCCCGTAGGACATCAAAAATGATGTCCCAAAAGATTATGGCCGGAAAGAATCTTTAAGTACTCCGTTTTCAAATTTTAGTACAAAGCCGCCTTGTTTGCAGCAAGCTTCTTTTGTGATATCGAAATGAATCCAGCGTTTGGTTATCGTATCGTAAACTTTATCTTAGTATTTTCAGCTATTTCGGCTCGGTACATCGGCGGTTACACACAAAACAGTAGTGAAAATTATTATGGATTTTCTACTGCTCAAAATTGCAATCGCCTTTATCTCAAAGCGACATTTTTCAAATTTTCCGGAAACATAACACAGACAATTTTCAACCGATTCATTTGAAATATTGGATATTGTTTTGTATTTCATAGTTCACTAATTATTATTAACAATTATGTGACGATTTTTTAGGCAAATTTTTCACTTTAAAACGGCGCCATTTGGCCAAAAATCAATAAAAAGAATCCTATGTACTTCTATAGCTGTTATTATATAATCGAAAAAAGTTCATTGGCTTATTATAATTCAAAAATTGCAGGGGCTATTTGTCCGGCCGTAGAAGACGTCCTCGCATAAACACTGTACAGCAGCCATTTTTAAATTAATGGCTTCAAAAAAATTATTGTATACAGTCATTGATATGTAGAATAAACACCCTTTCTTGTAATCTCAATTTATTTTGTAGTTTTTCTGAAAAAAGCTTCTAGAGTGGCCTAACGACTTAAGTTCTATATCGATTTAACAATTTTAATAATTCGGATAGTCTTCAACTGGATACACAAAATTCAATGAAATTTGGTACACAGATACTATTTACCGTGAGTTCACCCATAAAGTAATCTTATCACGATTGAAGGTTTCCGTAGGATACAAGAGCAGTGACTGAACCGAATTCGATGTAATCTGGTATAGGTACAGGCACTATTTACTATGAATGCATATAGGAATAATTTTAATATTGCATAGGATAATTTTATACTGATTGAATGTTCCCGCGGGATCCAAAACCAATTGCTCAGTTACGTCCTACTAAGCCAA
This sequence comes from Brachynemurus nebulosus, assembly GCA_035578155.1. Lineage (NCBI taxonomy): Eukaryota > Metazoa > Arthropoda > Insecta > Neuroptera > Myrmeleontidae > Brachynemurus > Brachynemurus nebulosus. The sequence continues at coordinate 27,800,481 of JAPWDM010000008.1, read as the reverse complement.
ATTTGTCTGAAAGTTTTACAGACATACAGAAAGACGAAAAAATACGGAAGCTGAATTACTCAAGACATTATAAAACGGGAAACCTGAGCGGAAATTTTGATTTTAGGGGAAAAATTACGCAAGTTAAATTACTTTGGTTTTGGTAGACTCCTTCCTCTACTTTGGTAGATAGAAATATATTCTTTTTTTTCTGTTTCAAATATTTATTTAAATCATTTTAATTCGTTTATATATTCTTTTATTTTAAATTATTCACGGCGTCGTACAGTGCATCCTGTACTAATATAAGAAGGCCGCCATTGAATCTATTTTGTATTACAAATAGGAATAAATATGGGTGATTTAGCATTCAAAAATTTATTTTAAAATTTTATTTATTGATTCCACAGTTGAAAATATGATCTTTTTGTATGCAAATTACTATATATATTTAATTTTATATTCCTTATCGGTACTTAATAGCCACGCAGCATGTCTGGAAATTTATTTTATTTTTATTACAACAAAATTTCTGATTATTGTTTTTGAATTTTAATTTCATTTGTTATTAATAGCTTTTCGTAGTAGTAGCAAAATTAAATACATATCTTGATATATATGTATTATATTACTGAACTTTCATATGTTGGGGATATTTTGCGTGAATTTCAGAATGACGTCATTAAAAACAAGAATTACTCACAAATAATGCGGTTATTGTAATAATGCATAATATTTGTAGTCATTGTCAAGTTATTTTCATGGTTTAAAGACTTTAAGGGGGACTACTAGTGTGACATTTTTTAAAAATTGATAATTTTTTTGCATGTTTCAATAGTATATACCTTCAAAAATAACATACTAAAATTTCAAGTGCATATCTCAAATAGTTTTTGAATGACAGCCATCCGAATTCCGGATCCTGATTTTCATTGTTAACTTTGAGCTATTTAGAAATGTATGAAGGTTGATAGTTCGGGAGTTTCTGGACGTGGCTGCCAGTCACATGTTGTGGAGAAGCTAGACCCTGGCATATTTAACTCTTAACGTGCCGGACTATCGGATGAACTAAAAGACAAGCGTATGAATGTTAAAAAAGGAGAGGCAATTGTTTACATACAGATTTCCTTTAATATTTTTAGTTTCGAAATTTTCTTATTCGGATTCCCTTCTCTCATATTGATATAACAAAAATAAACATTAAAATTTTTTTTTAAATACATATTTATTATAAAGTCAGTATTAAACTAGCAGTTTAAAATTTTAATTTTCTTGAAAAATTAAGTAGAATAATTATTAACACGTTAGTTGTCGTGCATGCTGTAAAGCGTAAAGTGAAACTTGACCAATTGCCACACAACGCTGTACCGCGTCAATAATTCCATATAAAATGTATTAACTAGTTGTTAAAATAATGTACGAACTGTACATTTCGTTATCATAAGTTTGATCCTCAACATGTTAATCAGATTTTAGTTACCAATTATCATGTATATTACAATTTGATGGTACCATCACAAATTTTTAAATTTCAGTTTTTGTTATTGTGTATATACCTACCATAAAGTAATTCATTTATAAATTTAAATAATTAATAAATTGTTATCATATAATACTGACTTTATTAAAGCAGGTAAGGTTTTGTTTTTTTATTCGTACTATACTATTTATATTGTTTATATTATACATTTATACAATCATAAATTCCTAATCAGTATAGGGTTGACCGGGGTAGCAGAAGCTTGCAATAAATTTATTTCTACAATTTTTGTTATTTTTATTTAACCTTGATTTTTTGTACAAATTTGAGCTATGGGTAACTTGCAAACAAAGGGCAATTGTGAACGCTAAAGTATGATAAAAAATTTTCAAAGTGGGGTAAATGTGAAGAATTTGAGTTGGGCTTTATTCTTATGTACCTCAACTTCTCTTGTAATGCATTCTAAATAATTTTTCTGATGGCATTCACTTTTATCCCAAAATTCATAAGATTTGCAAAACCGTGCCGGGGAAATGTAAATGGCTTATAAAATTTTTGTTTTTCATACGAATTTGCTCAAAATTTGTGTGGTGCATCCTGAATAATATAGAATTAAAAATAAATCAACCATAATGTGATATATAAAATAAAAAATACTTAAAACAACGCTTTTATATCAATTTATAAAAATCCATTCACAATTACCTCGGTCAACCCTAATCAAAATCATATATTACAATTAGTCGACAGCACAGAATTTTGTCAACAGCATTCTAATGTGATCCCTTGTATGTGTATGTGTATATTTTTATTATAGCTGATTGTGAATGTGATGTTTCTGTGGTTGATGAGATGGTCGAACCGTGTGAAAATTTTTTGCTAACAATAATAAACAAGCTTCCTCATATCATAGTACACTATAAATTCAATTATGTTAACACATTCAAGAAAAATTATTAGAAGCAACTTTTATATTTTTCTGTAAATATCTAAATGTTAATTTATTCACAGTATTATTTTTTTATTATTATTTCATTTTAAAGCAAGTTGGGCAACTAGAGAGTTATCAATTTACCTTTAATTTAACATTTATTGGGGAAAATTTTCTAATAGGAAAATAACCCTAGCGTGGATTTTTAGTGTACTTGTAATTTGTTTTTATTATAAAACTGAGGAACAATATTTTTCAATCTAAACCATTCAAGTGCAGCTCAAATAAAAATGTCAAAATGATTAATGAATGAATATAGTCTTGTCTTTTTTTGTAAGATATATTTCCCTCTTTGTTTCCTTTGGCATGTTAACATGCCAATGGCACTGAATCGGTTAAACGACTCATCCAGTTTTACTATGACCGTTATAGTGAGTACACCGTAAATAATTTTAGTAAATATTCTCAGTGATTAAAACTAAAAGGTAAATTTAAAAAAAACTACATTTTTCAAATTTGCTGCAGTTATAACTCGAAAACAAATCATCCGATCGAGTTGATTCTTATTGCAGCTTCTTTTATATACATTTCTTCGTACCATAAACCTCCAGTTTTCCGATCGAATAAAAAATGTAATTTTTGCACACCAAAAATCATCAGATTTTCACGCAAAATTGGAAACTTTTTTTTAGAAAACTCCGCCATTTTATTAAATTTCAATTTTTTTTGTTCCGATTGAGGTTCACGGTACGGGCAATACCTTCTAGTTTAATAGGCATTTTGGTTTTTTTGATTTCAGGCACTGTGAAGGTCGCTATCACTGCAGCAGTGGGGGAACTTTTTTTTTCTGAGCCTTGGGAGATCGCGAATAACTCACTGAATTTTCAATTTTTTGGTCCAAAAATTTTATCATGAATTTATTATATATATCCGAATATATTCTTAAAATACTAAAACGTTCCATATAGTAGTTTTCTTTAAAAAATTCCAAAAAATCACCTTTTTTTCAAGCGGGTATACTAGTAGTCCCCCTTAAAGCAATTGAGTTATAAAATTATGCAAAGAATATCAGTTACAGACACAGGCACAGCAAATGTTTTTGTTTCCGAATCTATTATGATAGCAGGTATCTCATAAAAATGAAACAAATCAATTTTTCTTAACAAAATCACAATCAACACTCGTATTTTACGTACTTCAACTTTCTGAACAGTTTTGGTTCCGTCTCTGTGTGTCAAGGCCTCATTTAAATTATGGTGCCGATATCGGTACGCTCGCGCTCCGGTCTCGCTTCGGTAAAATTTTACGTTGTGTTCACATTACAGTGCTGATACCATACTGGTATACCTATTCGTTCTCCATTTATATTATAATTCCGCTCTCGGTACGCTGCCAGTTCGGTCTCAGTTCGAGACAAATATCTTTTCATAACAACTGAATGCAAGCAGAGCGGAGTGGAATCAAAAAAGTGTTCACACTATCGATATAGGTGTGAAATCGCTCCGATACCGCTCCGATAAAATATTATTTGAGTGGTATTGGTATTGGGGCGGCACTGGAGCGAAGGCGTACCGTGATTGATATCGGAGCGTTATTAGAGCGATGATGTGGATATACTCATTGTTTCTTGTGTAAGTATATTTTATCGGATCGGGAGCGTAGCAATATCGTACCGAGAGCGGAGCGATAGTGTAGATCGGGCCTAAACCGTAGTAGTTCGTATTTCAACGGAACTGTTCGACCGATTTTGATAAAATTTTCAAGGATTAGTGTTTCCAAAAACCAGGGGTTTCCAAAGTGCAGCCCATGAACCCCAAAGATACAGCCCACAATGGCTGGTTTCGTTCAAAAATATCAAATTTTATTTACATATTTTATCTTATTATTCATTGTTGATTATTCAACAATAACTCATATAAGCAGGTGCAATTTTCAGATTTTTTGCATCAAAATTATGGTTTTTAGAGATTATAAAAATTTTGTATACGTGATGACGTCATGAAGTCTAGTTTTTCCAAGTTCAGTTGGTATCTACAAAAAAAAAAAAAAATAAATCCGTTAATGAAGTTTGTTTAATTTGCGTGCGAAATATTTATTTTTCCCATAAAAAAGCCATGTTTGTTCGTCAGTAAATGTGACTAATTTTCCCCCAAACGGGGTCGTAAGGAGCAAAAACATATTTTTTAACGAACACAATTACAAAACTTACAAAATGGCGGCCCAAAACAAAAACAAAAATTAAAATATTGTAGATTTTTGATCTGACTGTATACAAAAATTAGACTATACCACCTTAGCGTTTTTGATATTGCTTTATTCAAAAATTACATATTCACGTTGAATGAATTACAAATGATATTTATTCAGCATATCAAATATAATGGAGTCCTTGAATTTCTAATTAAAAATTTTGTTCTTTGTTTATTGAACTGATATTTAATACCGATGTGCCAATACAGTGTACTAAATGTAATAAGCATGCGTGTGCAAATCATGAAAATTTCGTAAACATTAAAAAATAATAGTAAAGTTCGGTTACTTTAGAAAAATTCTTCGCAGATATTGAAGCTACTATGTAGATATAATATTATGTAATTTTTTAAATTTGTATCAATATTCACTCCCCAACATTTCAATCGGAGTCTTTCCTCCTCCATCACAGTTTGTGTTTGCTTGTAAGCATAATTTTGAATCGTTCCATCTAAACAGTCTCATTTGCAAGAAATTAAAATTAAATAACTACACTTACTAAAAGTAAAGGAATTTTTTTTAATTTCAAATATTATCGAGTGCTTGTGAAACACTACTACGTATGACAGATTTTTGTCTGCATTTCAACACACGCAGTATTCATATATTCACTTATCGAAATATTTGAAATTGAAAAATTGTAACTGCTTCTCGCATTACAGAGAGTACATACACACAAGTGATTGAATGTTGTCTGTGTCGGGCGCCTGTTGAGCAAAGGATCGATGGTGTAATGGATAGCACACCTGGCTAGTTACCTGGAGATCCTGGGTTCAATTCCCGGCCGATCCGGATAATTTTTTCAATCAATTTTTGTGATTTTTAATTTAAAGGAATGTTGTTTTTTTAAATCACTGGCATTATTCAGAAAATGTGACGGTGAAGAGTGCGGAGATAGAGTGAGGACATTCCTTTAACGAGACCTCTTCCAAGACACCTCACCTATCCTAGACAAATTTGACATTGTAAAAATTTTGAAGATTCCAACTGCAGGTGAGATTTATAAATTTTAAAGGTAAAGAAACGATAACCGGAAAATACAAAAATCAAACAACAAAAATCAATTAGTCAAATATATGAATCTGACATGTTTCGACTAATCAATTGGTCATCTTCAGAGAATTGACGTGGCAAAAAGCACCATGTTTGTAAAAAACAAAACAAGTAAAATTGGTTGAAAGAATTTTAGGAGAACGAACAAGTAATCTACTTAATAAATTTCTAACACTGACTGACTGACAGACAACGCACAGCCTAAACCGTTGAGCTTAGAAGAATGAAATTTTGCACAGGAGTTCCCTATGTAACGTCGGTGAGCACTAAGAAAGGATTTTTGAAAATTCGTTCCCTAAGTGGGTTAAATAGTTGATGAAAATTTGTATGTAAATACGTCATTTTTAAAATTAGAGATATATAAAAATATGTTACTATGGCTATTAAAATAAATATATTATTTAATAAATCGTGAAGTTGGTATTTTGGCTTTTGAAAAACATTGAAAGTAAGCAGAAAGTGAGCACCAAGATGTCGATGGGAAATCCCATCGAGTATACGACTATTATTTAATAAATTTTTAACTTTTACTGACAGACAACGCATAACCTAAACTGTTGGGTTTAGAAGGACCAAATTAAGCACAGGAGTTATGAAAACTAGCATTTAGGCTTCTATTTATAAATAAAAGTCAGTTGTGTAAACGTTTCTGGAAATTTATTCTCTAAGGAGTTAAAACGAAAATGAAATTTACTATGGAAAGTTCGTCATTTTTGAAGTTAGAAACGTGGATATTGATTTAGGCTTTTGAAAAACATTAAAAGTGAGTACCTAATAAAAAGATGTCAATGGGAAATCCCATCGGGCATACGGCTAGTCAAAATATAAATTAAAAATTATAAAATCAAATTAATGAAAATGAATCCACCACAGTATGGAGTAGTCAAATTTGACATTATTGCAAATGGATTACCGATTAGGTTAGGTTATAATTGATTTTCTTGGTTTTTCAGTTTTTAGATTGAAATGTCTGTTCCACAAAAGAGAAAAATGGAAAGAGTAAAATACAAAAAATGATATTTTATTGTCATTTTGTATTTGAAAACTTTGTGAAAATAGTACACCACCTACAAACATAATTTTCCCGAGGTATTGTGTAATACAGTGGGTAATAATGGGTTAAATTACCATACAAATATTTTACAGTTTAATTTAGATTTAGATTAAAGTCCCTATAATAAATAAAGTCGTGACATGTGTGCTGAACGCAGATTGGTTCCGGCATTTTCGGCAAAATAAATTAAATATTTGACAAAAATCATTTAGTTTCACCTAGAAAGAATAATTAAATTAAAATTTTTTTAACTGTTCATAAATTCATAATTTATTAACAATAACTAACATACGAGTTCAAAAAGTAAGGTGACTTTATGTTTCTATCAAAGACCTTTTATTTATTCATCAATATTCATCTTGTTCCCCTTGAAGTAATCCCCCTCAGATGCAATACACTTGTGCCAACGCATTTTCCAATCCTCGAAGCACTTCTGATATGCACTTTTTGGTATAGCCTTGAGCTCTTCCGGCGATGCAGTTTTTGTCTCCTTAATCGTTGCAAATCTCCATCCTTTCATGGGTTTTTTTCAGTTTTGGGAACAGAAAAAAGTCGCAGGGGGCTAAATCCGGTGAATATGGTAGCTGAAGCATGATTATGGTGTTGTTTTTGGGCAAAAAATCACGCACAAGCAACGGTAAGTGAGCAAGTGCTTATCGTGATGAAAAAGCCATAAATTGTTTTCCCACAATTCCGGACGTTTTTTTGTATCGCTTTTCGCAAACGGTGTATGACTTCAAGTTAATACTCAGCAGTTTCTCTAATGGTGATTCCACGATTTCCCAATACCATTTTCGTCACTTTTTCAACGTTTTCATCAGTTCTTGACGTGTTGGGGCGTCCAGAGCGAGGTTCGTCATTGATATCTTCTCGGCCTTCTTGGGAGAGCTTGTAATACTTATAAACATTTTTTTTTACTCAGAGTAGACTCACCGTATACCACTGTTAACATTTCGAGTATTTTGGAGCACTTAATTCCATTTTTCACACAAAATTTGATGCAAATCCTTTGATCCATTTTTTTAGACAGCAGAAAATCGCCGAACACGCTAAACATTTCTAACCTTTATGCCACTCAAAAATGAAGAAAGAATGCTATATAGCTGAAACTGTGAACATATGAACATGTGTTCGGGACGAGTGCATTAACGCAACAAAATAAAAAAATCGAAAAACGAATGTACGTAGCCCGAGAAATTTGAAAAGTCACCTTACTTTTTGAACACACCTCGTATGTACTCAAAAATATTTACTCTCAAATATGTGATAATTAATATTGAAGCTTCCCACTCTGTTTTGGACAGAAAATGGATGACATGTCACGACTCTATTTATTATTTAAAAGATTATGTTCAAGTGTCATCTGTTGAGCTATTAATGAACGTTCGATGTACAAAGAACAATTGAAAAAACTGGTTCGTTGATTTAATGCGCCTATTTCTATTGAGTTAGAGCTTAGGTTAAGTTAGGTTACGCTAAAAGTGTAAATGTAATTTACTTACAAAATAATAAATAATAATTAATTTTGTATTTGTATAAAATTAAATGAATTTCATATTATTTTGTAATCTTTTTTTGGGACGGAATTACCATTTTTAAAATTTTATTTTTTTATAATCCTCACGAAAGTCAACATTAATACTAAAATAATGTCTTATTTGGTATGGCGCGGTGGTTGACGATGATAATGCAATAAAATTTTTCGTCGCTTTTACGCCGAATACGTTTTATGTACACAGTGTTATGCCGATGAGCTATCCATTCGTATTTTGATAAAAATATTTAATAAAAAAAAAAAAAAAATTGGTGTAACCCAGGTGTTCGACCATATTACTACCGACCATTATTACAAAAACTCATGAAGAAGGTTTCATCTGCTATTTTATTAGGAATCCTTTTCAGCAGTCGTAATATTATCGACAAATATATAAAGAATAATTGAAATAACCTGCCGAAGGACCACCATTCAATACAACATTTTTCTGATCCCATATTTCTTCTTTTTTTTTTATTTTGTTCGTAAATTGAAATTCTTTATAAAACGCATTATGATGACAAATAATTTTATATGTTGTGTTGTGTTGTGTTGTGTATATCGTGTGTGTTGTTCATCAATTCATTCAGAATGAAATTTTTTTTGTCGTCTCTGTATGGGTTGACAGGCAACGGTAGCAGGCGTCAGGCGTCGTCACCACATTAAAAATATTTATGAAAAAAAATGTTGTCACTCATAATTTTGATGGATAGCGAAAATTTATTTTTCAATTTTTCTATGTAATTGAATCATATAAAGGCGAAAATATTATATTTTATTTCTATTGAGAGAAATTGAAATTGCACTAAAAAGTTCATTGAATTTGTTTTCTAAACGTATTATTGTATTGAGAAAATTTTATATAGAGCGTTTTCATTTTCATGGATCGGAACAACAGAGAATTTATTCATCATACTGGCTGTACGCGCGATGTTGTTCGCGCGACGCATTGTTATAAACTCAATGAGAAATATATAAGTGTAATAATTATACAGAACTTGCATAAAACTATAATTTTTGCGTAGTGTGTGCACATGCTCAAAATGGTTTTTCAATTTTCCCATGGGAATGAGACTTTTTCCAGTAACAAAAAGTATCCTAAATGTTGGCGCAGGTAATAAGCTATCACCACATCAATTTTCATCAAAATCCGTTCAGTAGTTTTTGCGTAGTGTGTGCACATGCCCAAAATAGTTTATATATTTTCCCATGGGAATGAGACATTGTCCCCGAGTAAAAAAGTATTTTAGACGTTGACCAAGGTAATAAGTTATGACCACACCAAATTTCATCAAAATTCGTGTAATAGTTTTTGCGTAATGTGTACATATGCTCAGAATGGTTTTTCTATTTTCCCGTGGGAATGAGACACTTTACCGGAATAAAAAGTATCCTGGATGTTGACCCAGATAATAAGTTACCATCACACCAAATTTCTTTAAAATTCGTCCAATAGTTTTTGCGTGACGCGTCAACAGACAGACAGACAAAAGTTTTAAAAATCGCTGTTTTGATATCTACATCGTTAACTATTTACAATATCAGTATAATTTTCAAAAAATGTTCCATGTATATGTAGAAATGGCCTGGTTACAGTTTTATTATATGTATAGATTAATAACTCGAAAAATTAAATTTCATTAACGTATGCTTGAAATTGATGTTTAAATTAGTAATTTGTAAACCTTTTTATCTACGACTACCATGAAATTGCCTGTTTATTGCACAAAATACTATCTAGGTAAGCTATGTTTCGTATACAGCTGCACAGACAATTAAACTTTACACGCGCCTATGCGACAAGGAACACATCTCACCACACTTTTATTAATATTTATTCTGTATAATATATTAAAATCTGTTAAATTTTTTACCTAACACCTGAAGGTTAAAATTTAAGTTGGACATATTTTTAATTCATTGTATCCGTGTACTATATTTATACGTATTATTTATTGTGAATTTCGTATTAGTCGTCGATAAATTATAGTATGTAATTCGGCCGTAAGGCATATTACACACTCTCACAATTGCGAACACACATTTTTCTATACGGGACCGGAGTTACACATGTGGAGGCCTTTTAGTACTTTGCGAAGGTTCCTGAGAACTTTATACATCGAAGCCTGCCAGTAGCTTTGTAAAGGCCCCGACTAAGGAAGTAATAACACATAAGAAATGTATAAATAAGCTCAAAAGTCAAATCTTTTTTCTTGTCTTATGTCAATCTCAACTTTTCCAAACTTTAGCCCACCTTAAGAACGTTATTGACAAACCCTTATTTCTTTAACGGCTTGCACGAAAAGCAATGTAAATTTGTCAAAATTCCTTTTCTAATGAATTTCCTATAGCTCTACTCTCTGATTGATGATATATCCTGTTGTTCAAATACGTTTTGTAGATATTTCTATAAGAAGTAGTTTTAAGACGACAGTATTTCCGAATTTAACGAAAAATTCATTTGAATGTTAACCTAATATAATTGAGGACATGCTATAATTGAACATGTCAAAAAATTATCGTAAAAATATTCATCACTGCTAATATATATAAAAGGTCAAGGAAATAAAATTATTTAAATACATATTCAGGTACTGATAATTACATGTACGATACAATAATATATGTATAAAATAAGGACGATAACAGAAACCAAGGTAAAAATTTAATAAAATAACAAACAAGAAATATTAAGCGAGTTAATACAAATAATAATGCCTATTTATACAGAGTATGAGTATCTGTAGTAAAAAAAAAGGATATCGAATTTTAAACTCATGGAAAATATCATATGCAAATTATGAACTGTTATCAGATTATACCTTATTATCAGGTATCGGATTTCTTTCGGATCAGACAGTTTCGTCTTTAGCATATGCAGGTATACATATTGCACTCAATGTGACTAAAAGTTCAAAATATTTTCATAAAAACAACGTACACAAGTTACATACACACATATACATATGTGTATCAAAATATTATTTATACGTATTTTATGTAAACATCCTTTTTTTTCTTTTATTTATTACCTGCACAATTGAAAAGTGGCACTGTAATTTTAATTGACTATCAAAATTATTTTTGTTTATATTATGTATGTGATTTATGTCACATGTCATTTAAATTAAATAAATTCATCTTTTTTTATTGTTTTCAATTTTGAGAGATAGAAGTATAGTTGCTTGTTAAAAATTTGTTTTTCAATAATAAAAAATCTTAGTAAATACGTACGTCTTAGCTATTATAGTGGACCGTCTAAATATTCAACAACTTTTCAATAGGTATATTTTACAAAAATTTTTTCCGATTTTTTGAATTTTCTTACTTTCATCAAATAAAAGATGTTGTTAGTATTCTAAATGGTGAAAAATGTAATTTTTTGACCAATTATATTCATTAAAATGTGCATGATTTAATGTAATTTAGTTGCAAAATTTTATTGAATTAAGTACGGTCCTGACCTGTTCGAAGAAACCCGGTACCTACTTATTATACCTATTTTTAAAGAATCATGAACGATACCGTCTGTTGCAGTGGTTCCCAACAAAATTTTTTAGAAGACCTCCTCATTTAATGTTATAATGGGATGGGTCCCTTAAATTTTGAATGTTGCAAAATGTTTTTTGTGGTTGGAGAGAGGCAAGAAATACAAAGTTCCGGGGTCAGTATCGAGAGTTTTTTTAGAGCTGTCGGGTCAAGCTATAGGACATTTGTTTTCTTCGGTAAAACAACGTCCACTAGAAATAATTTTCAGATTCCATTTTGGTATAGAAAATTAAAGTAAAAATGTTATTTTAGAGCAAGAAGATTATTCTTTTTTGATTATTCTTATTTGAATTTATTTTTATAAATATGGAACTTCATCCGGAACTTAGACTTATAACCTATAGCTCAACAGAACTACATAACACTTATTTATAAAAACATACGTATTTATAAAAAAATTTAAAACAATATATTTTTCGGGTGGTTCCCATTACCTGGGAATTACCCATATATGAATGTGAAAAAGTAAATACAGACATATTTTGTGTATGTGTATCAAATAAAATGCAAAAATAAACATTCTATTCCTTTTTTTCCAATCTAAATAAATTGAACATATTTATCAGAAAGAAATTGATACATTATAAATGGCTGGTGTCGAAAACAGAACGAAAAACTATCCAATATTTTCGTTTCTGAATATTGTGTACAGGACGGACGATAACAAAGCAGTACCCATTTGTACATAAATAAACAAAAAATGTATCAATTGCATTGGGTAATTCACTCTATATTATTCAAACTTTGTGTATAGTAACACACAATGTACAGATATAGAACGTTAGATAGGTATATATACATAATATATATATACTCTGTTCGGACACAATATAGGTATAGACGTCATTAATAAAAATAATTTTAAAATATATGTCTAAAAATCTCTCGAATTTGGAATAGATTGACGTTTTTTGACGGTTCAGATGAGAACTGGAGCCCTTATAACTTTGTCATGGTTACCGTTCTGTCTGTTTGTCTGTTTGTCCGTCCGTCTACTCCAACCGTTCTTACATCTTTCGCTTATGAACATGAAATTTAGTATGAATATGCTACAGCTGTAGATGTCAATTAATATACCGTAAAACCGTCTAGACCCGGACACTGCACCAATCTTCAAAGTAAGTGGTTTTTACATTAACCTGCTACAATAAACATTTGTTCTTGAGGTTATTAGAGGGAGAAAAACATCCTCTAAACAGCTGTACCAATAACAACTACGGATTTCAATTTTTACTATCTCATTTTACAGGATTACTATTCTCCAGTTTTTCAAAGAAATGAAATGTGTGTCTAACTTAGACATGTAATTTTCGTCATAATTGTCATATTGTTTTAATTTTGATATGTATGTGTTCAGAATTTTATCGCGCATCATTTAATGATGTTTGAAGTTATATTCGATGTATATATATAAAAAATACATGCTATATACATATATCCGTTTAGACCCGGACACATCAGTTTATTACACTATGGCCGCGATTCGCACTGGCTATAACTTCCACTATCCATACGTTATATTCCCGCCAGAATTATGCGGTTTATGCTTCCTTCTGGTGTCATATCGCATGTTTACTTCATAAAGAGGCATACTATGTATTGACCCCTCTCCCTTCCCACAAAATGTTTTGAAGCCTTTGACAGGTTCGAAGACATCAGACGATATAAAACACTGTCCTAACCCCGACGGGAGAGGTTAGTTTGCATGTTATTACATTATTTAAGTAAGTGTCCGGGTCAAGACGGATTTGGGGTGTAGACTGGGACACTAATTATTTTTTATTTTTTTTATTTTTACTTATAATGGAACAAATGGGTCAGGGATATAACAAATAATATACGTTTTTTCTAATGGTAATACTTTTATTGGTAATATCTACGAAGAAAACATGTATAAACATAAAATGATACCAAAAAATGTAAAAAAGTGTCCGAGTCTAGACGGTTTTACGGTACAACAAAAAAAATTTTTAAAATCCCTTGGGATTTTTTCGTATATTGGAAAGTTAAAATGAAAACTTTGGTCACATATCATATCGTATGGGATTGTAAGAGAAAATTCTTAAAATGAAAAGCTAATTATTCCTGTTATCGTTTCCCTTTTTAAACCCCGTTTGTAAAATATTGACTTCTTTTTGCCATGAAAAAAATAGAAATGCTACCACTTCATAAGGAGACTAAATTCCAGTTACTTCAATTAAGTTTGTCAGTAATTTTCGGAGATATCGGTAACCAAGTTTTCGTCAGTCAATTAGAAAACAACTCTAAAAAGTCAAGCCTGGATCCAGGCCCGACGAGAGGGTAGAGTAGCCGGGAGTTGTAGCCCCGGGACCCGAGTTGGTAAAGGGGGCCTATAGCAGTCGATAGGGGCCCGAGAAAAAGTAAAAAACTTTTTTTATTGCTTGTCACTTATTTTGTCGAGGAAAAATTTTCAAGAGACGTGCTTTATTCCCTGGGCCGTCATTTCTCTCCAAGGCCCTGTCTGGATCAATAGAGGAAGTGTTGAAAAATTAATAAAATTTTATTTTCTTTCTGCAGCATATTTTGTTGTTGTTTCATTAGGTTAATTCAGTACATAAACATAACTTGGCCGGCTTATATTCAGCACTCACATAAGAAAGTATATTTCTTTAAGGTAGATATTTGAAACCAACTAAACTCATTTTCAAATCGTTTGGCTATATCATTGAAGATTTTATGCGTCGCTCACATCAAAACGTTAAGTAGTAACTTATCTGTAAGACAACAATCAGGGTTTCCTCTAATTTTTATCAACTATAATGTGCATTTACGAAGCGCTGAGATGACGATAAGACTTTTATTATAAAAAAAAGAAACAGAACTGTTTAACCATTGATCACGCCTTATTTAATTAATAATAGTACCTAATAATAATCTATTTAACGTCCGTTTTTGAGACCATTTAGTCTATAACAGACGCCACCCACATCATCATTTGTATACTTTATTTATTCGTTACACATTATATTCATTACATTATACATTTATGTCGTGGGTGGAGGACAAGAAAAGTGGTGTGAGGGCTAGGATTTGGTAGGTATGCGTCTGCAGCCGTCTTCTTGAGGGGGACCACTAGTGTGACATTTAAAAAAAATCGGAAATTTTTTTTGCATTTTCAGACAGTCTATACCTTTAAAAATAACATACTACAATTTTAAGTGCATATCTCAAATAGTTTTTGAGCTACAGCCATCCGAAGAGCGAATTCTGATTTTCATTGTTAACTTTGAGGTATGGGACATGTATGAAGGTTGATAGTTCGGCAGTTTCTGGACGTGGCTGCCAGTCACATGTTGTGGAGAAGCTAGACCCTGACATATTCAAAAGACGACTCATCTAGTTTTACTATGACCGCTATAGTCAGTACATCGTAAATAATGTTAGTAATAATTCTCAGCGATTAAAACTAAAAGGTAAAGTACAGAGAAACTAAATTTTTCAAATTTGCTGCAGTTATAACTGGAAGACAAATCATCCGATCGGTTTGATTCTTATTGCAGCTTCTTTTATATATGTTTCTTCGTGGCATGAACCTCCAGTTTTCCGATCGAATAAAAAATATAATTTTTGCAGGCCAAAAATCTTCAAATTTTCGTGCAAATTTTGAAAAGTTTTTTTAAAAAACTCCGCCATTTTGTTAAATTTCAACTTTTTTTTCGATTGTGGTTCATGGCACGGGCAATACCTTCTAGTTTAATAGGCATTTTGGTTTTTTTTTATTTCAGGCACTGTGAAGGTCGCTATCACTGCAACAATGGGGGAACTTTTTTTTAGAGCATTGGAAGATTGCGAAAAATTTACAGAATTTTCAATTTTTCAGAAATTGAATGGTCCAAAAATGTTACCATGAATTTATTGTACATCAACGGATATATCCTTAAAATATTAAAACATTCCATGGGAGTTTTCTTTTAAAAAATTCCCAAAAATCACATTTTTTCAGGCGGGCACACTAGTGGCCCCCCTTAAGGAACTATGCCGATATTTATCTGGAATTGTGAAGAGAGACTGCAGATAACCTTCACAGATATAGCCGGCCGCGGGATTCGAACCCCAACCTACCAGTTGGCAAGCACCACCGCACAAGCACCCACGGCCACTCCGCCACTTATTTATTTGTGTAAAAAAGATTCCAGTAAATTCTAGAATAATGAGTAAAATGAAAAACGTGGATAAGAAAAGGATAAAACATTCTGAAATTTGCTAACAAGCATCTTTCTTGGAATCAACCGGTGCTAATAATGCTTCTATGTGAAGCACACCTCGACCACATGTATCACGTCACGTATACTGTGTGAGTTTTTTGAGAGTTGCCATTTTTATTACAGCCAAACCGTTTATTTAGTCGAAATATTGTTTAAATAAGAGTTGTAGATATCGACGGGGGCAACCGATTGCTTTATAGCTCTTATGGTTTTCGAGCCATGATACAAACTTATAGATTTTTAAATGAGACTATATATTAATTTTTCGATAAAACTGATCTAATGCATTAACTAACAACATAAATGAATAAAAATTTTTTTTTTACCCAAGTTTAATTTTTTGATTTTTTTTAAATTTATCAGTTACGTGGTAAAAATATACATATGTACTTGAGGCTACTTCAATCGACAGTGTTCTGGTTGGTTATATATCAATTACATCGAAGAAAAAAATCTTTTCCAGTACCATTTCTATCGTACAAATTTGGTTGTAATAAAAATGGCAACTCTCAAAAAACTCACATGGTATATCTATGGCCTCACGAATACACCAATCGGGTAATTAGGCAATCGATCGTCACGAATGTAAAGCAGTTTACATCGATTTTATTATACTGCTAATAATACATAATTGATTTTCTAAAGGAAAATGTTACTTTCTGTGTGGTAGGGATATTGACCATATTTAAACACACTGTCCAAAATTAAATTGTGTTTTTTTGATGGTTGCTTCAACTGTATTATACTTGTACTCATATCAAATTTAATATTTTTATAATAGATGGACAACAGTGAAAAAAAATAAATTTCACCGACGTGAAAAACGACGCCAGACGAATGAGCGAACGAACGAATGAACGAACCGAACGGCCCGTTGTGTCCGTGATGTTTCACTAAATAAACGTTATTTATGTGAACAAATTTTTTTATTTCGCTCGCTTGTATTCTTATTGTTCGACTACAACCACCACCACGAAATGAGATGAGCTACTGATACCACCACAGTTTTTTTTTTTTGCCTTTTTATGGATGATATTATTACATACTGTATGTGATAATATTATTATAGAGTATGGGCACATTGCTGCTGCCATATTGCTAATTTTCTCTTACAGCCCAACCAGTCAGCCAACTGCAGCAGCGGAATGTGTGTATATTCATTCATATTTCATGGAACCGCACGACCGACGCGACTCCTATAACAACGGTTTCTAATAATAATAATACTGTAGCGTTTCAACTCCGCTTTTTGCATTAACATAATGTTAATATTTATAAGCAATTTTTGTATTTTGTACGGGGGCATATACGATGGTATAGAGTCCGCCTAATATGTGTGATATTGTTATAGATAAAATTAAAAATGTTCATTCGCCGCCATCATATCGAGCAAAATTTAATTTTCTTTTAACATAAATTTAATATTATTGTTGTTGTATATCGTATATATATAACTAACACATTCTTTTCTTTTTGCAGGTATGAATTATTTATTTACAAGAAAAGCATAGAGCGACAAGCAAGCGGCCCTGAGCCAACTCCTGACTGTAGTAGGATAACAGGGTAATATGAAATATTTTACTATTATTTTTTCAAGTAGCGCCTAGAGAATGACATATTATTGTGAAAGGAAAAAGCATTTATCAAAAAAAAAAGTAAATTATATCCTCTGAATATTTTTGAATATTGTAATTTTCTTTATTTTTATGGAATATCATATCATAAAGTAACAGCTTATTTAAATTAACAATAATATATTTCAAAAAAATGTCGCAGTTTTGATAGTATCTTTAATTTTGCACTCAGAAAGTGTTGTCTCAATCTGTCCAATAGGCTCGATGAGAGGGTGGGGTAACCGTGGCTTCGGCCTCGGCGTCCGGGCTGGAATAGGGGCCCCGTAGCTGTCACTAAGAAGCCCGATCACTTTGTTTTTTGGGTAAAAAAAATTGATTCCTTCCCGGGACCCGCAGTTCTCTTCACGGCCCTGCTATCTAACAAAATTTGTAAATTATCATGAAATGGAACAAATGTTTATATTAAAGGATAAAAAATATTTTCACTTTTTGGAAGTGCTGTTTTCTTTATTTCATTTTTTTGTTTTGTTTTAGTATATCATTAATAATATTTCCATAATATTTCGGAAAAACTGGAGTATTATTTAGAAAGTTATGTGAATTTAAGGATAATGACCTCGAGCGTAATACTTTGCCTCCCAGCGAAATATTACAATAGAACAACTCTTGTCTATGCTTAGCTGAAATAGTTAATACATAATGTGTTTACTCTGATATATTTCAAGGCTGAAGATAATAAAATATACCTCGGACCTACCGTTAGTCAAAATTGATTTACCTCTTCAGTAATTTTATCCATCAAATTTCTACATCAAAAGTAGCGAGATCACAGTGGTTCTGTACCAAAAGTAGCAAGGTTACAGCGATTATAAACCAAGAGTAGTAAGGTCAAAGCAATTCTATAGCAAAAGTACTAAGGCTACGGTGCTTCTGTACCAAAAGTAGTAAGGTTACAGCAATTCTATAGCAAAAGTACTAAGGCTACAGTGGTTCTGTAACAAAAGTAGTAAGGTCACAGCAATTCTATAGCAAAAGTACTAAGGCTACGTTGGTTCTGTACCAAAAGTAGTGAGGTCACAGCAATTCTATAGCAAAAGTACTAAGGCTACGGTGGTTCTGTACCAAAAGTAGTAAGGTCACAGGAGTTCTATAGCAAAAGTACCAAGGCTACAGCAGTTCTGTACCAAAAGTAGAAGGTCACAGCAGTTCTATATCAAAAGTAGTAAGGCTACAGCAGTTCTATACCAAAAGTAGTAAGCTCACAGCAGTTCTATATCAAAAGTAGTAAGGCTACAGCAGTTCAATACCAAAAGTAAGAGGGTTAGACCGGTTCTATACGAAAAGATTTACGAAAGCGAAATAAACAGCGTATATAGATACGCGTTTTTTTATTACAATTTTATTTTTATAACTATAAAAAAAAAATAAAAAAATAAAAAACCGAGAGATACTGTCCATTTCGTTCAAAGACTATTTTAGTTGTTGAACAATCCCAGTCCAATAAGTATGTACCATTCGTTTAGAGTGGCCAAATCGTCTTCATATAGGTCACCGTCAGTGATGGATTTACCAGTAGGCTGAGTAGGATGGAGCCTAGAGCGGTAGATTTTAGGGACGGCAAATTTGGGGCTAAAATATTGTTAACAGGGTGTGCAAAATTTGGAATTTTTTTCTACTTATTTTAGCTCGTCACTTACTTTTTGTAGGAAAAAGTTAAAAAGTTATTAAGAAATTTTTTTTAGGAAAAAGCCGAGGTGGCATTTTTTACAGAGACTAGAGCGGCACTTAGTTTAAACCTAGAATCATACATTCTCGTCAAATTGACGAGCAAACTTCTCTACCTGTCTGTTCTAAAACTCCTAGTATCTAATTTATTTGTTATAATAACACAAAACACGTGTTAATTTTGTTTATAGTTGCTGTCGTTTTTTGTTTATATTAAAATAGTGTGCGTCAATTTGATGACGATGTATGATTAACGTATGTTTTTTTTTAGTTTTTGTACTTTGATTTTGATAAAAGTTTTCCTAATTTTTCTAAAATTTATTAACGATATGGATCTTATAATTAATTTATCCAATGATAATGATAATGTGAAAAATGATTACAGCTGTTTGACTTAAGAGACGACATAATACTGAAGTTTTAATATATTGCATCGAAAACCAAAGAATGGGTTTCAAATGACTTAATAAAAGATTAACAATTTATTTTGTGGAAAATATTTTAATTTTTATTATTTTTTGAAATCTTATTCGAAAAATTACTAACAAATTTTAGAAAATTTACAAATGTGCCTAATGAGGAAGTAACTGCATATCTACGGCAATATTTGTGACCGAAAAATTTCACATATTGTAAAGTCACACATGTCCATTGGCTCATTATAGTTCATAAATTAATTATTTGAAAGACATGTCGTATGATACAATTGATGTATTTATCTATTTTTTAATTTTTATAATTAAAATATGTTTTGATAAAAATATTAAAAAAATTAAGAAATATATTAAAAAATTTTTCCAAATGCAATTTTTTAAAATATTTTGTTCGCTTTTGTAGTATTATAATGTAAAAATTCCATTCGTCAAATTGACGACGATATATGATTAACGTTTCTCGTAGCCCAATGTATGATTGTCGGGTTCAATCCAACACTGGTCATCCTACTTCTAACTGTATGAATTTGTACAACGTAAAAGTAGCAAATTTATTTCAACAGCCTGCAAGTTAACTTTGCACCGAGGCCCGCTTTTAGTCGGGTCAGCTCTGCCTACTTTGATTTAGATATGAGCATAGATCGTCGAATAAGAAGGTAGGTTACACATAACTGTAGGATATTATGTCTAATTGCGGATTAGACATAATATCCTACTGCGGACTATTTTCTTTTTCTACATATTGACTGAGAAACAAAACTATTTTCGTGTTAGGACCAAATAGAAATGGGATGAGAAAGAACTTAAATCGCACAATACCTAATATAAACATAATATATCTAAAATATGTCTATTTAGAGTTATTTTAAAATGTGTTAGTGTTATACCATATACATAGAGGGAACAAATTATATTAAAACATCAAAGCATACAATATTATGTAGTGCTCGTATAACACTAAATAACAGTCATAAATGTACGACATTTAGTAATAATTTGGATAAACTTTATAAAGTGTTGCGGTTTATATTCACACTACTGTATGACGTGTCAAGTTTTGTTTGTCGGTTTCATATCACATTCTATCTATGTGTGTGTATTTTATCCGGCCTTACTTTACTTTATTACTCCAGTATGGCTATTTTGGTTCATGTAGTACAACAACTATATATTGTTTATGTTAATTTGTATACTTTCATAATGTTTCATTATATTAAATTACAATATTATAATTATAGCGCATATACAGTCCCTCACAAAATTATTTGGATAGTAAAAATAGAAGTTAATACTTTATACAGTTCGCGTTTTCAGCATCTGAAAATAGCCAAAACAAACGAAAAGGCCAATCGCGACGAGTGATCACACAGGTGTGCGTAAACAGCTATTGACTTAACCCAACAAACACACTCCCTGCGTGTTGGCTCTTCTAAACATTTATAGAAGAATTAACATTACACTTAAAAATATATTATTTTTGTTTTTCATAATTGTATTGAAATGCGTATATTTCAATACAATCACAAAAATGAGTGTGTTTGTTTATTATTGATATTGTTTCTTTGTTATCATTAATTATTTGTAATTTTTTAGAATTATTCCTAACCCTCGAGGAAGACTACTGTAAAAGTGCCCATACTGTATAGTTTTAATATTATTGCTCTGTACTTGAGCCTTTGAAGTATACCGTAAGGTGGAATGAATAGGCACAAATTCAAACTTCATAACGTATTTTTTTAAATTCTTGTTTTACGAATACCTATTCTTTAGTACCTATATTAAAATTTTGCAAGCATAATCATTTATTGTACTTAATCAAAAATTATTGAAAATGTTTGTGATTTTTACTGTAATTTTTACTTTATGATAAATCGGGGTCAAAAGAAACGATAAAAGGGTGAATGCGGACGATCAGTAGAATTGATTGAGAAATTAAAAGCCCCCACAATATAAATATTTTGTTATTTTACGTACATTATATACGTTACATACAAGAGGTTATATTTGTACTGAGTAGTAATACACGTATATAAATAATATTTAAACAAAATAAAAAGGTGATTCAGCTCTTATAATTTCTTAACTGGACTAATAAAAGTTATTTGTGTATTTTTATCGTGCTAACTGGAAAATTAACTGAAAAATGTTGAAATTTATAAGGCATGTGTTTCTATTAATAATTTTGTGTGGGCCTGTATGTAGTACCTATTACAATACATACAATATACATATATATTTTATATGGTGAGTATCCTAGTGAGCTGTTTGAGAGAAGTTTTACAACAAAATCTTTAAATATATTTTGGGATATATATTATTATGTGCAGTATATTACGAAAACAGTAAACTGGAAAACCATCTCATTACGTGGTTTTCATTTAAGTTTCAAAATTTCATTTCCAAACTATACACCAAATACCGAACTTAATGAACCAATCATAAATAGGATAAAAAACACTTCGAAACTTTTTAAACATTACCCTTTATACTACTATTTTTGTTTAAAAAATGGCTTTTGGTGTATGCATTCAAAATGCAAACGCTGCAGAAGGAAACTGCAAATAATTTATTTATTTTCAAATAGCCTGTAGACAAGATTGTGGTAGCTCATGGTATCTTTTTATCATAACTAACGTTTAACATTATTTATTTAGGTCTAAAATTATTAAGAATTCATTTAGAGAGTCAGCTTAAGTCTCTCTTCACCAAATCAATGTCAGTCTTTCATTTGTTGTTAATTAATGGCGACCGTAACCAGAAAATATAATGATAAATGTTGCTGATACGACAAGTTACCTGCTATGTAAACGCCAATTTACGACTCAAGAGATTGAAAGCAGTGTATTATACACCAAGGGACTAAAGTATGACTTTTAATCCGGAGTGTAAGTTTGTTATCAGAAGGCCTGTAAAGGCCCGAAGACCTCTCAGTCCAGTAGATTAAGTTTTTTAAAAAGTGCGCCTATGTAGTCTACAAAATCTGGAACTAAGAGTACCCCTGTCGCAGCATCCTGCCTAACATAGTGAATTTCCGTTTACAAAAATTAATTTTTCTCGGAAACTAGTTGACATAGAATAATAGTGTAAGGACCTTTTTTTGTAAATTTTTTTCCTCTTTTAAACAGTGTAAAAATATTTCGCAAAATTTTTTGAATAAGTGGAAATTTTGGGAAAAAACTAATTTTTTTCCAAGAACAAAAACCATGTTCCGGGCACTGGACGTGTTTGGCTAACGAACTTGTCCAACGGTTTGGAACTTCCAACATTTTCACCGAATTTCGTAAAATTAGGACACGTCTTTCGAGAGTTATCGTGCGGATATATATTATTTTTGGTTTCTAGGGACCTCAAAACAAATTTCTGTCATAGTCCCGGATTCAAATTGCGTCATGACAATGGCCGTAACAGCTAATTTTTTCGATTCCAAAATTTGCTAAAAACTATTTTAACGTTTACACTTGAACTAAAACATTATCCGTTTGAATACGAAAACTGAATTTGTCTATGAATAGAGCTCAATACGAAATTTTTATTCCCTTAATTTTTATTGACTTAATGTATTAAGCGTAAACAAGTGACGGTTAAGTGTGTTAAGTGTGTATTGTTGTAATACTTATGGTGTTATACTTACTTACAAGTTACTGATTGTCGCTTCAATTTAGAACTCATTAATTTTGATTAAATTTAACTACTGTTGACTACTTAAATAAATTGTATTGAAATATTTTTTAAATCGTATTTTATGGGTGAATAAGATGATATATACGATAAAGCAAAAACAAGGTGCCAAAAATGTTATTGAAATTGGGAAGGCTAAGTTGAAACTACTTTGAATTTCTGAGTTTCTATCGTAGATACTTACTAGATGTTATTAGAAGAGGTCTCTTCGAAGTGTTGGAACTCTCATTTGGTTGATTTGAATTTATAAAAAGAGAAAATAAATAAAAAATAATGAATCGGTACTAAACACCGTCAAATTTATTATTGATGTTTAATTTTAAAAAAATCTTAATAGCTCAAATAAAAAGTTATTTGTTGAGCATTTAATGAGCTCTACATTGTAAAAAAGAAAAATTGGTTACCAAATTTTTTTTTAATAACTGATGAAAATGCATTTTTGCATGGGTTTGTAAGGAAAATAATCCTATAAAGCGAGAGCACTGCTGAAATTCGAATTTGTTGTATTTTTCCACTCAGTTGTATAAGATTGCAGTTTTACCAGTGTAAATATTATTATACTAATTTTACGCATTTTTGTAACCTATTTTTTACAGTGTATTTTTAATACTTATTTCTATATCAAAAAGTTGCTACAAACTTTTTAACTTTCTATAAATAAATTAACTTTAATTCAATGGAATTGAATATTCAATCAGTAAAAAAATAAATAAAAATTAAAAGAATAAATTGTATATAAAATGTTGAAGAATCTATATATAGATACCGCCCTAATTATCATCAAATTAATGAATATAATACTAATGTAAGGTAATTAATTACTAATTAGGTACTTTACAGCAGAGAACGTACATACTAATGGTTCGTAACATGGTCGGGGTATGTAATATTTTGGTCTGTGGAGCTATAAATTTTGTTGTTTTTGTTACAAAATTTAAAAATATTTTTAATCTTACCATCATGATTTTATTTGACGTGTACATGTCTGCATATTTATTTCAGCACAGATGTACTTATTTTCACCGCCCCCCCCCCACTCTAAGTTTTGTATATGGCGACTCTGCTGTGTAGCATTTTATCGACTGTTTGCTTCATAGCGATTGGTTATCAAATATAAGTTACCGCATCACCTACGTAAAGTTTTAAGCAGATAATTATAATAACATTAATTATTCTTATATACATAGAGTAGGTATGAACCTATTTCTGTTAAATAATCAGGTGTGTTTACTTAGAAAATTATTCCATTAATTAACAGAAAATTATGATTAGACAAATAATGTAAATAAGGAAAATTTATTAATCGTTCATTTTATACAGTTTCTCCTTTCAGGGTTCCCAAAAAGATCTTGAAATCCCGATAATTTTGGCGCGTTAATTTATATATATATATATATATATATATATATATATATATATATATATATATATATATATATATATATATATATATATATATATATATATATATATATATATATATGTAACGTCGGTTTGGTGCGAAAACTCATTAAGTGACAAATTTTTCAAAAATGAGTTTTTTATATTTTTCAGCTGACTTTTACTTTCTCTTTTGATTAATAGGTAATACTCAGTAGATGATACGACCACTAGATTTCCTCATTTTACCATTTTGTTACAGAACTAAAAATCATTAAGTCATTTACTGATTTTTTGCATTATAAAATACTACAACAAGTATTAGAAATATGATATAGTAGCCGTACCCGCGACGTCGTTCGCGCAAAGCATTGCTATAAACTCAATGAGAAGTATGTAAGTGTAATAATTATACAGAACTTGCAAAGAATAATAATTTTTTTGTAATGAATTCACATGCTCAAAATAGTTTTTCTATTTTCCCGTAGGAATGAGGAATTTTCCCGAAATAAAAGATATCTTAAATGTTGACCAAAAACAAAATGTTGAACAAAAAAAATTCTCTTAATTTCTTGGGGTACTTTTTTGTATTGACAAGTGGCGATCAAAATACTTTTTTATAAGCCGTACCATGAATATCAAGGCTATAGTTAGAAAGGGTTTTCAAAATGAAGTTGTGGTCTTTTTACTATTTTTAATTTTTAAACTCCAACCCCTCTAAAGCGTACAAAAATTTTTAAAGCTTAAAATTCAAAGAATGCTGTTTAAAATTAAAAAGTTACTTTTAAACCTTTTTATAATGCTTAAGAAAGTGTTGATATTTATCTGAATTGAATTATAGACCAATTGATCGCAATACGACATTTCATATTACACGTGCTAATGTTATTCCAACTAACGGTCGAAATGGTTCCAGCCTACAATAATTCTATTTAAAATTATTGAACTGCCTTTTAAACATTTCTGTACTGTTTAAGAAAGTGTCAATATTTATCTGAATTGAATTGGAACATGGTCGACCAAGTGGTCGGGAAACGACATTTCATATTACACGAACTAATGTTATTCCAACTAATGGTGGAAATGATTGCAGGCGACAAGAATTCCATTTTTTATAGAATTGCTTCTATGTAAACATTTCTTTAATGCTAAAAAAGTGTTAGTATTTATTTGAGTTACATGGTCGACCAAGAAGTCGGAAAACATTTCATATTAAATCTAAATGTAATTTAAAAAAAAAAACTGATAACCGTCATATGTGATCACAGATAAGACAGATCAAGCCTACATATAAAAAAGTGTAATCCGAAAGTTGCAATAAGTAGCAATTTACCCCATTACGGATTTAGTCGGTTACTGATCGTCGTGGTGTTTACGTTATAATAAATATCATGTTTTTTTAATCAACTCGTGAAATTTAAGCAGTAAAAAATATGAAGTGTGTCGTATTTTAGTATAAACATTCTATTGAATAAAAAATTTCTCGAAATAAAGGGATATCTTTCTTAAAATAAATAAATTTATTTTTAATTGTTGACTGGTGGTAACATACGGTGGCCATCATAGTATATAGTGTATGTATGCGGACTGCATACATCATCATCAATATATCATACTAACACATTGGTATATTCGTGTCCATACATCATGTGTTTTGATCGTATGTGTGCTGTGTTACGTCACTCGTTGATTACAGTGGTCACAGTTTGGTAGACATACTAGTTTGACCCCTTGTATGCTGTAAAGAACTACTAAAGAATCCTGACTTAGTGTGTTTTCAACATACACTTGACGGGTTTTAGCGAATTGCCAGAATGGAATTCAGCTATTACAGCCACTATCATGACGAGACTTGAGCCCGGGATTATGAGGTCCCTAGAAACCGAAGATAATATTCACTAAAAGTTATATATATATATATATATATATATATATATATATATATATATATATATATATATATATATATATATGTGTGTGTGTGTGTGTATGTATATATGTGTTCGCACGATAACTCTCGAACGAAATGTCTTGGGTTTACGAACTTTGGTGAAAATGTTGGAAATTCCAAACCCTTGGATGAGTTCTTCAGCCGGACACGTCGGATGCCAGGAACGTGGTTTTTGTTCTTGCAAAAAATTAGTTTTTTGCCAAAATTTCCACTTATTCAAAAATTTTTGCGAAATTTTTTTACACCATTTAAACGAGGAGGAAAAATTACATAAAAAAGGTCTTTAAATTATTATTCTATGTCAACTAGTTTTCGAGAAAAATTAATTTTTATATACGGGCATTCGCTATGTTATGCAGGCTGCTGCGACAGGGGTATATATAATTATGTATATGATAGTAGGTACATATTATGGATAATACTACGTATGTACATAACACGATAATATAGCCTGTTGTATAATGGCTTGTATAGTCACATACACATGTATATATTATGTTTGTATGTGATAATATGCCTTCTTTTTAGGGTTCCTAAGAAAATCCTATTTTTTAGAGCTCCGAAAGAAATCTTTCGGGACTATAATAGAAATTTATTTTGAGGTCTCTAGAAACCGAAAATAATATTCACTAAAATATATATATTTATATTTAGTCCCACACCCTTGGACAAGTTCATTAGCCAGCCATGTCGGATGCCTGGAACATGGTTTTTTTTGATCATTTTTCGTGAAAAAAATTAGTCTTTTGTCAAAATTTTCTCAAACCAAAAATTTTTGCGACATTTACTTACACCATTGGAAAGAGGAGGAAAAATCACTTAAAAGGGTGAAAAATCACAGAAAAACGGATTTTTATAAACGGAAATTCGCTATGTTATGCAGGATGCTGCGACAGGGGTATTTTTTTTCTGACTTACGTTAACTAATCAGAATCAAAAAGGAAAATTCTGTCGATTCTGTTTTATATAAATCTTTTTATTTCCTCAAAATATCTATACATACCTACTGGATAATTGTAAAATGAAAAAATACCTAGTACTTCTGTAGCATATCCTTTTACAGCAAAATCAACTGAACGAAACTCGTAATTACTAACTCAAAGTACGAAAACCAATACAGATTTTTATTATCAGTGTAGATGAATACCCGTAAACGGATAGAAGATACATTTAGCATCAAAGAACATGTTTGAATATTTTTTTTATTTTTTTTTTTATTTATTTATTTATTTTTTTGTTGAGCATTTTTTTTTCTTATGGTTGGTAAATATGTGCACATTATTTAAAAATCGTATACACATCCATGCATACAGAAATCTTACCGTGGTAATTCTGGCTGTAAAACATTAATAATAACTCTGATAAAATGTTTTTTTCTCTGAAAAAATATATACCGCCAAACGAGACTATTTGAAAACGGTAAGGTTATTTGGAACAAAAAGAAAAAAAGATTTAAACTCTTAAAGAAGAGTTTTAAAAAAGATTTAAACTCTTAAAGAACATCCCGTATTAAAGACGCGTTAACGTTATGAATCATTCGGAAATCAAACAGATATAAGAGCTTAAATTTTTTTCTTTTTTTTTTTTGTTCCAAATAGCCCCACCGTTTTCAAATAGCTCCGTTTGACGGTAATTTTTTTCTAATAAAATTTTTTATGTGTTATACTTTTATCATATGAATACGTTCATTTATTTTAAATATAATTTTTAATTTTGTTCCTTTTTTTCATGTCATTTTTATTACGACGAACACGTTAAAACTAGTGCGGTTTTTTTTAAAATTTTTTTAAATGTATAAATTTTTACCGTACAACTGATAATTTGCGTATCCTCTTTTGTATGTATTTTTGAAACAGGATATGTATATGTGTAACAGTAACGAATATGTAGATATATTTTTTTATTCCCTTTGTGAATTATTTTATTACATTTTCAAAATAAATTCGAAAAGCCAGGATAAAAAAATTAAATAAATTATTGGTATAGAATAAATTAACTAAATATCGCGTTAATATTATTTTAATTAAGCTACCTATAGCTGTTTGGTAGTGAAATTTTAATTTCGTTTAAAATTGCCTTTTTTTCTATCAATGGTTTGGTTGACAATCCATGGGTAATAGTAATTTCATTCAGTGGGAATAATAATTAGACTTCGTCTGTGTATGTGTCTGTATGTTTCCATTTTGGCTACACAAAAATACTAAAAAAAAAAAAAAAAAAAATAGAATCAGTAGAATTAATGATTTTTTTTGCGTTGATTTTTACGCGTTGGAGTCTGGGACAGGGACACAGGTGAGTTGATTTAAATAAAATTAGTGACAATTAAATGTATGAAATTTAACCACTGAAGAAACTGTTTTTGTCCAGTCGTTTTTTGTGCGGTATTTTTTATGCGGTATATAAAAGAATATTCATCAAAGTACTCAAGGTAAACAAAAAGTGGGAAATTGGAGTCTTAGTTTACGGTAAGCATGGTTCTGACTATTGCAAAGTTTTCGTCATCACATTACAAAGTATATAGATAATTGCATCATTCAGTTTCCTTACATATGTATGTATTGCAATTTTTTCTATATTATAAAAATGAAATGAAATATTTAAAATTGATCTAATGCTTTATCTTGTTTAAAGAAGCAACTTCTATCTTATGTTATGTATTGTCTATGGAACATTTTTTATGCGGTCCTGTTTCACTGTATAAAAAAATTCTTCTTACAATCTGTTCCGAACTATATTTTTATAGGCTATTAATTTGTGAAGTATCTGAATATTTTTTTGTTGGTTTGTTTTGCACGGTTCCTATCCTCAACGCAAAAAAATTTCAGGGAATATGGCAATATATACCTATAGTGTAACAGACAGCTGGGGCCAGGGCCGGATTAACCCGGATTGCCGCCCTAGACACCTTGAAAAATGCCGCCCCTACCTTTTGTTTGAAAAGAAGAAGATCTTAATTTCAACCTTTTTTTTAAAAGTAAGTGACGAGCAAAAAATAAAAAAAACGTCAATTACTAATTTTGCCGCCCTGTTTTAAAAACCTTTCGCCCCTAGGCCATAGGCCTATTGGCTAAGCTGACCCTAGCGGGGGCGCTATAGTTGCCTCTTTAGAATTTTTTTTTTAAAGTAGTTTCAAACTTTTGCTAAAAATATCTAATATTCATAACAGCCTAATAGACTAAAATCAGATATTATAAATATTAAATTTGTTAAATTTGTTTGGATTATTTTCAGTTAACTACATAACTGTGTAACGTTTCTAACGTTATTCACAGCGCTTTCATAATTTCCCAGCTCTGTCGATAAGGCAAACTACATTTGAATAGTCGTAATATGTTTGGAATACCTCATGAGTTGTTGATCCCCAAATTTTAGCCCTCAGCCACCGCTGTTAATGCAATTTTGAACAGATTGCATACCAATAGGTGGTCCTTTAAAAAAGGGGTAAAAAACTTAAACTTTTGCTCTATTTCTTACCATTTTTGACATGTTTGAAAAATTTTAACTTTTATCCCACTATTGGAAGGGTGTTTTCACCCTTTCAGGCCATTTTTTATGTCACCGAAGGATGACATCCTTCTGTGATATTATAACACAGGTCTGTGATCAAAAATTTGAGAGAGGTGGCAATCAGTAATAATAATAATAAAATATAAAAAATAATTAATGAGTTGCACATGCATGTACTAATAAACGCAAGAGGGGGATGTATTTTCACTGTACTTAAAAAATAAAAAAACCAGCCAAAAATCATAAATTAACACGTTCACCATTATATGTGAAGAATACATAAAGAAATGACTACAGCAATTTTGCGTTTTCATAAAAGAAAGCTAATTTTTTTTTTTTTTTACAAACAAATATATTGTGCTCTTGTTTATTTTTTGTTGCATATTATCTTTATGAATTGTACAGTCGCCTTGTACATTGTATCTTTTATCCTTCTAATATAGATCAATTGTATATATAATCTATCTCGCTTGTCATTATTATTAACATGTAGTCTGTGCAACGTAATGAAAAAAAAATATTACTTATACATATCGATCGTGTTCCATTTAAGAATCCCAAACAACACTTACTAGTGCATTTGATGTTTCACAAAAAAAACTACTTTTTTAAAAAATTTTATTGCAATACTAACATTTTAAATGCAATTAAAAGGTTAGTCTAACATAAAATTTAAAAAAATTAGTTTTTTGTAAAAAAACAAATGCATTGTGTTACACAGTGTCGTTGTGTGTCCTTAATGGAACACGGCCATAGTATAACTAGGCAAAGAAACACCGTATGTGCGGATAACTCGGATTACAGTAAAATGGGACACATCGTACTGTATATTAAAATTAACGTTTTGAAGAAATTTAATTAAATTGAAATATTTTTATTAAAAACTAATGCGAGAATGTAACAATACTTACCTAATTAAACTTTTATAAACAGAAATACGTTTAAACAGAATTAATATCGGTTCGTTCAAAAACAAATTAATAATTAATAATATTCCATTTAAGGTTTTTAAGAAAATGGAGTGGGGAAAGTTAGGTTGGCTATATTGTCCTATGTTAAATACATAGGATACCGTAATTGTTGCCAACTTTAAATAAATGAAACTTATGCCGTTAAAACTTATGAAATTATGTTTTTTTTTGTTAAAAGAAATACAGTTATTAATAATGATATTTCAAATTTGATTGTTTCCAATACTTTTTATAATCTAAAATATTTTTTAATGTATTTAAAACAATGCACAATATGATGTGTAAAGTACGGCAACAGTGTAAAGTTTTAATAGTTTTTCCCACAGAATATTACAGAACGAACGCTAGTATCTCTATACTACTGAAACCAGAGTAACGACAAAGGATAGAAAATATCCCACCAATATGTTATATACAATGATGGGCGCGTAAACTGCTTACAGTGTTTACAAGCATAGTTTACACGTAAACACGACTTCTGTTTACAACATATTTTTTGGATGTAAATATGTAAACAGCGCAAACAACGTAAACAGGTTAAAAATTAGATTGTAAATTAGATTGTAAAGTTTTAAATTTAAATTACTTGTAATTTATGACCCTTTACGTGTTTACCGTGTTGACTTTACTTTACGGTTGTTTACTCTGTTTACATCTCTTTACAAGGTAAACGTAAACACCGACTGTTTACACGTAAACGCCCATCACTGGTTATATATGTGCACGCGAAATTGTGTGTGTTAGTGCGATGGATGGTTGTGTGTATGGGTGTCTTGCATACGCATATACATAACATGTAGCACACATCATGCACGTATACCGTGTCAACATGACGGCAACAATATGACAACAATTGAAACACACCCATTGGTAGCTACTAAGTGAATGACAACATAGTTCTGCAAAATGCACATAAATACCCATAAGTGATTGCAGAAAAGAGATAGTTGTATTCCTTCCAGTCACAGATGAGACAGATCAAGCCTACGTATAAAAAAGTGAAATCTTAAAGTTGCAGTAACTAGCAATTTACACCATTACTGTTTTAGTCTGTTACTGACTGCCGTGGTGTTCACGTCAAAATAAAAATCATGTTTTTTTAATCAACTCGTGAAATTTAAACAGAAAAAAAATATGAAGTGTGTCTCTATTGAATAAAGAATTTCTCAAAATAAAGGGATATCTTTCTTAAAATAAATAAATTTATTTTTAATTGTTGACTGGTGGTAACTTACGGTGGCCATCATAGTATATAGTATGCGAACTGCATATGAAGGGCCAGGGAGAAAAAGGCGTTAAGTCACTGTAATCAATTTTTTCAGGAGGTCAATAAAACTTAAAGAAACGTTATAAACATTGTGTTGTTTATTTGAGAAACAGCTGTAAGCCAAGTCAGCAACAGTACACAAAAGTTGTGGACTTGACTCCTTATTCCCTCTACGCGCTCGTTTGACCCCTTGTTCCCTCTACGCGCTCGACTTGACCCCTTGTTCCCTCTTTGCTTCTAATTGCGAACGGATTTTTTTAGGTGACTTGACCCGTTTTTCCAATAAATTGTTATAACACGTGATAATACTCTTGAAGAACTACAACAATCAATCAATAACTCATTTTTCAAAAAAATGTGACTTGCTCCCTTTTTCCCTCCGGCCCGTCATATATAATCATCAAAATATATTACTAACACATTGGTATATTCGTGTCCATACATCGTGTGTTGTGATTGTAAGGGTGCTGTATTACGTCACCCATTGATTACAGCGGGCACAATTTGGTAGACATTCTAGTTTGACCCCTTGCGTCTAGTGTTCTATGGTTTTTGAATGTTGATGTTGAATTGAATGTTAACCTAACCAAAAAGTTTAAATAATTTATTACTGTTTGTTAATGAAATTTTGTCGTTAGTGAAATTTAAATAGTTTAGTTTCTCAACAACGATGCTCCAAAAAAATCAAAATTACAAAATAATAATGACAGTGAATTTAAAAGTTTTTAAAAGTTCGGACATTATAAAAAAAAAATACAAAATAATAATGACAGTGAATTTAAAAGTTTTTAAAAGTTCGGACATTATGAAAAAAACAGCAGAAAAGTCAATTACATACGATATTATAAAGCAAAATTAATAACAAAATTCGTGTCACTCAAAATAAAGGAATATGTACTAAATGTGTTAGAAAATAAAATAAAAAAAATGTGTTATACATATCTTAAATTTTTAAAGAATAACAATAATTTTAACTTTAAAGAAAAATATTAAGATTAATAATTTTATAAAAGTGTATAAACAAATATGGGTTACCCAAATATGTAATACTATGTTCAAATTGTGCGCGCCATCATCGCTTCTTTGTCCTAGAGCAATATTGCCATATTTACTGCGGCTGATTACAATTTTCAATAACTTTAATATTAATATTATATAAAGATTTTTATCTCAGAAACAAAGAACAAGACTGTTTTGAAACTTGGTGCAGGTATTCATAAACCTGTGATAATTGCTATGCATATTTTTTGTAAAACGAACATTTCTGACTGTCAAGATACAGCTTTTTATATAAATGTGTGTTAACCTATGTGAAAGTGTAACTTCCAAAATTTTTTACTCGCTAACTAAGAACAAGATCGACTTCAAAATTCGACAGGACATTCTTTATTATTTCAATAATAAATTGTCAAATTTTCAAGAAGCTGTCATTAAAATTTTTTTGCCTCTTAAATTTCTTATCAACCTTAAAAACAGTGTGCAAAAATATGATATCGAAAATTATCTGTTTTTCGTTACTACATGTTTAATTTTCTTTTTTATTAGAACAAATATTTTTCTAGTGATTTTATTAAAGAAATGATTCCCATCGTCGGTCGAAGAATAGATTTTGTACAGCACTGGGTAGCGAATTTCTACCTAAAAACAATAAAACCTCATCCCAGTGTTCTCAGACAGTTTTTCCAAAAAACTGTAGGTGGCAGCTTTAAAAAATTGTCAAGTGCGTGTTTGACACGCACTAAGTAATGTTCCTCACAATCAGTGGTCATAACTAAAACTTCGTAAAATATAACAGTCCGGACACATACGTTCACGATGTAACACATACGAACACGATAGTTCTGAAATCAAAAAATATTTTATATTTTAGGAATAAAATTCATTTATTAGGAAAAATATTTTATCCACCTTCATATCTCGTTATAAAAAATTCCTAGAAACAACTGATTGTACGGAACACTGTTAGCGCAAGTACAACTTGCACTTGACTTGTTTTTATTAAAGTTAATTATGTATATAATAAAAATTAGAAATAAATAAAGGTTTAAAAAATATTAACTACGATTTTTTTATTAGAAACACAAAACTACAAAGACAACGTATTTATTATATCATCGTTTTTTTTATTAGATTGTATTTTCAGATACCTCGTTTGTAGTACTTTTCTAAAAATAATTTTTTTTTTCAATGTAACTAAATCAAATATCAATCACAAATATGCGTATAAGAGTAAAAATGTAAGATGAAATTTGAGTGTAGTGGCATTTCAAACGCGCGCTCCTAAAATTTTGTTTTCTTCCGGACCGAGAGATGGCATGTAAATAGTGGTTTAGCATCGTTGTACAGAGATAGTTATCTTTAGTGTATTTGATCTGTGTGTAAAACGCTAAAACGTGTTTCACGTGTTTTAGGCTGTATACACAATCAATGAAATAAGATTTAAGATTTAAGAAATAAGATTTAAGGAGTATGCCATCTAGTGATGTTGAATGGAACTTTAACGTGACTGGTCATAGATATAAATATGTAGGTATTTTCTTACGTCAAAATTCGTGATTTTTTTCACTTAGTGACAAAATAGTCATCACGAACGTTACTTTTTCATGAATTCTGATGTACAAAAATACCAAAATACATTTACTTATGAGCAGTTAAGTTAACAGTTTCATTCAACGTCACTAGATGGCATACTCCTTAAATCTTAAATCTTATTTCTTAAATCTTAAATCTTATTTATTAAATCTTAAATCTTATTTCATTGATTGTGTATACAGCCTTATACGTCCTCCTTTGTTTTGTTGAAATGGCGGAAACGGACGAACTATGACGAAACGAATAGGTATAAAATGAGCGAAAAAACGGACACTGAGAGCCATCTTACGGTTGGGGAGAAAGTACAATCATGTGCAATATGGCCCTATTTTTGATAGGATTCTATATGTATATATTTTTTTCTGTGAATTATGTGGGGCTTGTCGGTAAGTATGTAATTATCACAAATACGTAAAGATGGCTCTGTGTGTATTAAAATAAGTTATTAGACAAAGATAACAATTTTTAGAAGCTGTCCCATTATTAATAATTTTAAGAAAAAACAGCGAAAGAGTTTCAACTAGTTTTCCTCATTTTGATCCTAGGAACTCAAAGTCCTTGATTTACAGTTTGTACTTGATACGTATTTTTTATGTCACCGAAGGATGACATATTAATCTCGTTGCGTGATTATAGTGGGGAACCATATAATATAATAATTATAGAGTTGTACATGCATATATTGAATAAACGCAAGAGGACTGTATTCTCACTGTACTTAAAAAACAAGCCAAAAAATCATAAATTAACACTTTCACTGAGGTGACATTACTTAGTGCGTGTCAAAAACACGCACTTGACGAATTTTCCGCTGATAAAAAATTACTGTTCAACAACATATTCAAGTTTCATCAAAATTGATAGGTCACGCCTCGGTATCTTTACTTGCTGGACGATTTTTGATTAAAACTGTTATAAATACAATAATTATTTGACCTGAGCAAATTAAAATTTGAATGTACGCTTGCACCTACCTTCGATTTGCAAGCTTAGACTTTAATATCATTTGATAGTGATACTGATACATATAAATATATATTATAGCAATTATAGCTAGCAAATTGTACCTTACCAACAACTCCTATTTCATATTCAAATTTTCAATATCAGTTTCATCGCTGCTAGTATCATCTTCATTCCAATTTAATTCAATTGAATAAACTTATTGTTCATTTAAATTGATTTCACAGTCCAACAGATCGACTGCGTGAACATATCAAATTATTCATCACACACACGCATATATATATATATATATATATATATATATATATATATATATATATATATATATATATATATATATATATATATATATATATATATATATGTATATATATATATATATATATATATATATATATATATATATATATATATGTTCATATCTACAATTAATTACTTAATCGGATTAACATTGTTTCGTTAAAAAGATGGAAAATTTTCATAGGTGACGTTAATACTTGTATATAAAATAAAATGCTACTAATCAGTTTCTTTTTTTTCGGGTTAGGAAATAAACAAATGGCATCGTTTAGGTATTTGTCTTGTTTTTTCAACGTTATTCCAATTGCAATTCCGGGACTAAAATACATAATTTTAATTCTTTAAGAAACTAAAAATACTTTTGTTCCCACTTTTAACCCAATCAGCTAGCAGAATTTATAGAGCATGACCAGACAGCAAGCGAAATTTAATTTAAATTCAAACTTATAGATAAAAAACGCCGGGAGCAGCGAGGCCCCATCACGGAAGTCGAATTTAATCGGTATCTTCAAGATATCTAAATGTGATTTAAAGTCTATAAGCGATTTGTCATTTTGGTGGTTTCAAAACTGATGATGAGTATCCGGCTGATCGACCCCCAAAAGGCATCGCCTTGATACTAACTCATTCCGAATACAAAATTTCAGCCCACTAGATTTATTTGGGTGACCTGTACGAGTGGTGCAAACTTCGAAAATGTCGAAAAAGTAGGTAATTGTAGTTTAACAATGGTGGGAGTGGGGGTAAAATATTAAAACCTCGAAAAAGCAGACCCTAGGTACGAACTCTATCAACGTACCAAATTTCAACTCTCTAAGTTAATTATGGGGGGCTGTGGGCGTGTTAGATCTAGCCAAAACACTTTTCTCCCCCTCTACTCGCTCCAAATTACCATAGGAAGCTGAATTTTGGATATGTTGTAGATAATTGATCAAAACATATTTCAAACCGGTATGGAAAAGTTGTTACCCCTTACTACCCCCTTAAAGGTTGGATGGGATCCAAAGTTTGCCGAAAAATTGACCCCACTTTTATAGTATTGTTGTGCATCGGAAATGAGCCCTACTTACCAAATTTCAGCCCCTCTTGTCCATACGGAGGCCCTACACATGTCAAAAGGTAGCGGGACTTATACAGCCTACACGATAAGAACGAGGATAAAAATCTAATTTTGTCGGAGAAAAAGTTGAGTATGAACAAACAATTTAATTGATAAAACCAAAATATACTTTATGCAATGTTATTTCATACAATTTACAGTTAAACAATTTTTTTCTTAATTTTTATAATTTTAAATTATTTCGATTTAAAATATATATATATATATATATATATATATATATATATATATATATATATATATATATATATATATATATATATATATATATATATATATATATATACATATATATATATATATATACACCACGGGACTAAAGTGGTTCTTTTTTTACTCGTCTGGTGAATTGTTGCCCTCGGGCCTTTACATCCCCTCTGTCAGCAAACCACAGTCGAAATTAAAGGTCACACTTTAGTCTCTTGATGTATAATATACTATTACAATATGTACTTCCACTTGACTTCTTCTGAAACAATCGAAATTTTCGATCACTGATAATAGGTAAATATAAATAAAGGAAGAAATTCGAAAAGTATGAAGTTGCTTCTTTAGCAGTGTTTGTTATCACATAATAGATGAAATTTTTTTGCCGGTCTTAAAGTCTTTCCTAATAATATCTTCTTTCCGTACCGGAGCAGTCCTCATGATTTGTATACAAGTGTTTGGTGTATAGTTATGTAATAAACTAAAATAAAGTATCCCTATCGCAGCATCCTGCATAACATAGCGAATTTTCAGAAATAAAAATTATTTTTTCTCGAAAACCCGCATACATAGGATAATGGTTCAAAACGTATCTTATGTGATTTTTTCCGCTCTTTGTCATAGTGTAAAAAAATTCGAAAACGTTTTCGATTGGTTGTAATAGCTGAATTGTCCATTCAGAAATTTTCTAAAAGCTTAAAAAGGATTTACAAATTATATACTTTAAAAAAATACAGTCTAACCAACTGATCTCACCGAATAGCAACCCTTATACTGAAGCTCATTTTATAAACGAGGCTAAAAAATGATAAATCGTAAAAGGAATCTCGATACGTGATACGTGAGAAAAAAGTCTTCATTTCCATTTTCCAATTTTTCTTTTTTTCCGCCATTTATTAATTGGGACCTGTACCTGTAGAATGTATGTACCAAATTTCATGAAGATACGAGAGTTTCGAATTTTTTCTTCGGAACCCTAATACAAATATTGTACGTATTCGATGATAAACAAACAGTCTACACAAAGCATATTAGGTTGCAGCATCCTTAAATAATAAAGTGAATTTACATTATAAATAAAGTTATTTTTTTCCAAAATCCGCTTACATAGGAAAATGGTTCTAAAGCTTATCTTACGTGTTTTTTTTCGGTCTTTACAATGGTGTAAAAAAAAAAACTGCGAAAAACTTTTAAATTATGGCAAATATTGGCCAACACAACGGAACTCAAAACTAATTTCTATCGTAGTCCCGGGCACTAGTCACGACATAACTGTGGCTGTAACAGCTGAATTTCCCATTCTGGAAATCCGCTCAAGAAAAAAAGAAACTAATTCTCTCAAGCAAGTTCAACAGAGTACGTAAATATGTAATAAATATAATGAACATTAGGGGAATATGTCGGCTATAACAGCCAAGCCAGCCGTATATACACATACTCGTATACATAGTAGTGTACTGGCAGTTACTACTTCTGGAAAGTAACAACTCTTACGTGCAATCAGCGATCCAATCTTAGTTAAATGAAGTCTCCCTTTCGTACCTCACTCTGCTTGTTGTCTGTTTGTTCCGTATGTGTATGTATGTGTCTCCTGGCTTACGTAACGGCTGCCATCATCATCATCATCGTAGTCATCGTAGTAGTCTACGTAGAGCTATCGCACATTCCTCGTCTAAACAACACTATTTTAACAACTTACAGCCGCCTCCAGGGACAGCCGCCTGCTATTGTGTAACGTAAGTAGGTGCTGCGTTACTTGGTCTGGTTTGGCTTGGTCTGGCTGGCTTGGTGTTCTTACCGCGCGCTGTATATATTTTCTCATACAATGAGACGTATGAAGTTCCCCTCCAGTTTATATATCAAAAGTTTACGCGAATATCGTCAGTTATCACCCAAAACACATAAAACTTAAACAAGGATGTTATTATTTAGGGTTTTATTGTAGTTGTATATTGTTGTCTCTGTTGTTATTGAAATATATAACTTGTGACGGTGTGGCGTAGGGTTCCGGAGAACTTCCTGGGAATAATTTCCTCATATCTTCCCACGACACATCTTAGTAATTTCTAAATCTTTCAGCCGATGAACAGAAGACAGCCCATGTATAAGTCACATATGAACACTGGACTTCAAAGCAGGCTGTGCCAAAAAAAATCTAGACTTTCGGCAATGGCGCATAGATTTCTTTTTCGGGTCAAACTCAATTTTTTTTTTGGCACAGCCTGTTTTTTGAAGTCTAGCCTTCAAATGTCTTGCGCAAAATTAAAAAAAACCTGTATACATATTGTGTATAATGTTTTGAAATATGATATGTTTATTTTAATGATTTTTTTAACGTTGAAATCCTTTATGGGAATTTTTTTAAATTTCAGATGTAATCATATTGTTAGGGTATTTCCGGGGCCGGCGAAAGGGGAAGGAGGCCAGGTGGAGCAATTGCCCGGATGCTTGAGTCTGAAAAGCGGGCCCGGAGCCCCTCTTACAAGCCCGGAGGAAGTGAAAAAGCATTTTTGCCCACCAACTGTATTTTTAGAGAAAATTTTTTAAAAATTTTTTAACTTTTTCTGTGGGCCCGTCGTTTTTCTCGCCGGTTCTGGGTATTTCTACTACTATCTGGAACCTGAAATTTGGTATCAGTGTAGATATAAAATATTTTTATAAATTAGAATTTTTTAAAAATATTCAAAAAATCTTTAGCTAAAATATTTTCATTATGTATGTCCTTACCTAATTTCCTAAAATTGCAAGATCAAAATAAAGAAACCATATGTATGGTACCTATTATTTTGAAGAGAGATATTTATTTTAATATTTTTTTTTCTTTTTTTTCCAAATTAAATTTTAGTTCATTTTTTGATTGTCAAAATATGAAGTGTCCGAAATATGAAAATATGAGTTTTGAAATACGAATTCTTCACCGATTCACCATTTTTAAGGGTACAATTACGTTTTATTTTCGAAATATATCAAATTTTTTAAATAATAAAATAAATTTTTTACTTAGCAAAAATACCGCCCAAATCAGTGTATACCTATCAAATTTTTTTAAAAAGAA
This sequence comes from Brachynemurus nebulosus, assembly GCA_035578155.1. NCBI lineage: Eukaryota > Metazoa > Arthropoda > Insecta > Neuroptera > Myrmeleontidae > Brachynemurus > Brachynemurus nebulosus. The sequence goes on along the minus strand of JAPWDM010000008.1, from coordinate 27,759,698 downwards.
ACTTCAAAATTTTTTTTTATCGTAGTACAGCACTACGAATTATAACTACATAATTAGTATAATCTATACAAAAAATACCCCTGTCGCAGCATCCTGCATAACATAGCGAATTTCCGTTTATAAAAATTAGTTTTTCTTGGAAACTAGTTGACATAGAAGAATAGTTTAAAGATCTTTCTTATGTAAAAAAATTTATCGAAAATTTTCGAATAAGTAGAAATTTTGGCAAAAAACTAATCTTTTGAAGAACAAAAACCATCTTCCTGGCATCCGACGTGTATGGCTGGAGAACTCATCCAAGAATTTGGGACTTCCAGCATTTTCACCAAATTTTGTGTAGGACATTTCGTTCGAGAGTTATCGTGCGGACACACACACACACACACACACATATATATATATATATATATATATATATATATATATATATATATATATATATATATATATATATATATATAAATTTTAGTGAATATTATTTTCGGTTCCTAGGGACCTCAAAAAATATTTCTGCCATGGTCCCGGGTTCAAGTCGCGTCATGACAGTGGCTGTAATAGCTGAATTCCATTCTGGAAATACATTTCTTAAATATGGAGGCATTTTCTCAGTGTTAACTATGTATCGTGTCCAGAAAGTCGCATTGTTTTTTATAATAAATCGTACAAAATATAGTTAATACGTTGACGGTCATAAGCTATAATGACGAAGCGTCCAACACTATTTTGACAGCTAATAAACTTTATATGGAATTATTCACAGCGTTGCCTCTCAATTCGTTAAGTTTCAATCAACACCGTACAACGTGCATAACCATCTACGTGTTACAACTGAGGAACCCTAATTTAATCCGTCTCCAATACGCCCTTGATGATTTTTTTTTTAATATTATAACTCACCACCACTGTGTAAGTCCTCGTGCGTTATTGAACAGAGCAGGAAGTCTACTAAGACGACGAGAAAAAATAAATGTTGCTCTTTTCACATTTTTTAGATAACAGTAAAAAGTGTATTAGGGCATTATAGGTTTATGTACCTACGTGTGTGTTTATTATAAGTGGTATTGTTTGAGACATGCATATCCTTTTTTCCATTGTCGAAGAAGCTGTTGCACCACCACCGTTATTGTTGAGCGAACGAATAGGGGTCGTCGCGTTTGCCTCATCTTAAATTGAATATTATGGAAAATGACTAAGTGGGAAGTAATTTTGTGCAAACTTCATTTCAACTTTATATTTAGTGATGTAGTTTGTTTCTTCCGTATTGTGTTTGTTTGTTTAAATAAATTTTCCAAAATTCTATTTTTGTATTTAAATTTTTACGATTTTGTTTCGTCGGTACTAAAACAAAATGAAAACATTACGTAACAATGTCATTACTCAACGAAATAGGTCGCCGGAATAATGAAACGTAAAAATTTTTATTCTTTTTACAAAACACATGGGCGTATATCAAGGGAAAATATGTGGCGCATAATTCATAATTTGGTTGGGAGGAATCATTTAATCAAACAATAAAAGTGGTATTATTGTTTATTTAGTATTATTTACGTTCAGAAAGTTTGTTATTACCTGTTTACTGTTTCATCGGTTCCTAATATACTTAGATCTAGAGGAGGGCGGGGTTAAATGTTATATAGCTGATTAGTTTTTGAAGCAATCAGAGCATTTTGACGCATTATGTATATCAGTGTCGATGAATGGTTATTTTAATGCAATTCTACACTAAATTCAACATTGTTATTGGTGGGATATTCAAAATTATGACACCAAAACTAGTATAGTTTACAAATACCTATAGATTATTGCAATTATTCTTTATTCTGAGTAATTTTGGTGTTGAATTACTATTAAAATATCGGCTAGAGTTTACATAATAGTAACAGTTTCTCTTTAAGAACATAAAAATAATTGATTATGTGAAAAATTCTAATATTACCGCAGAGTCGGATTTACATAAGAGTACCTAGGGCCTGTCTTCCGGGGTCTCTACATAACAGAGGCCTCCATAAAATTAATCCCTTAGAGTAATAGAGAAGGAAGAATAAGCGCTTTTTCGGTTTCTTTCTCGTTTTATTTTTTTTACCGTCCTAGCAGGGGCTTCCATATGTGAGATACTCAGGGGCTTCCGCGTGAAAAGTACCCAGAGGCACATATTAAAACCAACTCTAAATTAAACCAGTTGAAACGGTATTTCTACTTTCTCTTGAATTCGGTACTTGACTGTATTTAAAATTTGTGTCAAATGTTAAATAATTCTATGCATTATCATTACATATGTCCAATTTTAATGATGAAACGTAAAAAAAAATGATAACTATACTTATAAATTTTATTTTGAAAATCGCCATTTTTCAACAAATATTCAAATTGGTGAAAACGGGCCATTTCTTGAAAATGACGTAACATTTTTTAGCTAGATATGTCGATTTTGATAATTTTCATCGGTGAGGTAAAATTGTGTTTTAAATATTTCTGTTAGCTTATATATATATATATATATATATATATATATATATATATATATATATATATATATATATATATATATATATATATATATATATATATATATATAATAATCGACCAGAATTCAAATAAATACGTGCTTTTACTTTTCCTCACTTAAAATTGTAGGGTCATTTTTTTGATGATTTTTTCACAGAATCTGTCGAAAATAAAGTCACTTAACTGATATGGCAAAACAATGCTTTTAGAATATTTTTGTAACTTCAGTCAAGTACCCTATTGTGTGAGTACTATCTTCATAAACCGCGTATCTTTATTAGGGCCAGGTTTTTATTTCTTCCTCTGTCACATAGGTACACTTGTTTTAGCCTTAGACATATTATTTTATAGATATAAAATGTTTACTAATGTAACATTTCAATATAATATTCTGTAACTAACAATTAATATCGCTTAAACACTCTAATTCGTTTCGAAGGATACACACACCACTAGATAAATCATATAAATCATATAAATTTATAAATATTCTCCCCTAACATCTTTACAAGTACTTGAAAAGCCCTAAGGCTTATTTGCTGAATTACGGTATTAAAAAAAAATCTAGTATTTATTAAAACTGTAAATACTTGAAGCTTAGCTGGATGTCGTTAGATTGGACTTTAATTAAAATTCAAAATAAGACTCGCTGAACTCACAGAAATCAGAGTACCTAAAAATATTAAATAAAAAACACTTCGAAACCCTGTGTTTGCGTTTTCTTCAAAATTACTATTGTGTCAACTCTCACTTTACGAACCTTTCTTAAATGACAATGTAACATATCTGTTTTTTCTATGGGGGGATTTATTTATTACCAAAATAAACAAATTTAAAGCATTAATCCTGGACGTAACTGCTAATTATTTAATAAATAGATAAACGTACGAAATTTAAAAATGAATTAGATCTTTTTGTTAATTTCCACTATTTTTTTTCCGTTTAACCGTTTTAATGTTAAGATAAATTGTAGTACCTTAACAGCTAAATAAATAAAATATTACAGGTACAACGTACGGTTAATTAAATTATAGTACAATACAAATTATATGTATACAATTATATCTGTAGTACTATTTCGTACTCGTGTATGTATTGTATTAATCGCGAGTCATATATTCTCTATATATCCAACGAAATATAATACAATATTTTGATAATAAAGTCGACAAATAATTTAATTAAAATGAAAATATGAAATTTGAAAAGGAAATAATAGAACAACAACTAAAAGTAATTTTCTTTCTACTAAACTCGCAGCAATATTCTTGGAATTATTTACTTTATATTTTATATAAACATTAACTTCTTATATTAAACAGAGAAAAAGCGTGAAATTAACGACAACTGATTTTAATTTGTTTTCTACATTTCCCCACTTTTCCTATTCACTCGTATCTTTTGTTTATCGTATATTTTATTTCCGTCTTGTTCTCTCTTCTCTTTGTTTAATCGAAAGGGGTAATTTAATACTATGTATTAATGTTATTATATAGTTTAATAATGTAAAAAATCAGCGTTTTTGTTTCATCCCTTATTGACAATAGAAGATGGGGGATGAAATGAATAGTTGTTAGGTTATGGCTCCATTGTAGCTTGTATGATAAATTACCGCTACAAATGGATACAACTTTTATATAGTATTGTACCGGTAATTCGGTATATTTTTTTTAACAAAATCGATTTACCAGTATTTATACCTGACAAATGGACACAGTTTCATTGTACATTCAAAACCAAATAATTGTAACCATTCCATTCATTCACTACAAATTTAGTTTGTTTACAATCGTTTTTAGTATTTCATGAATATCAACAATTTAAAAAAAAAAAATTATAATAAAAATGTTTTTAAAGAAATATTGTAAACAGAAGTTAAATATAATTGAAATTTAAATAATAGGTATACAATTTTGAAGATAATAAATAATTGGTTTATTTATTATCTAAAAATGTATAAAAATAACTAAATTGAAATGCGTTCGTTAGTTAAGCGAATGTAAACAAAGTATCAGAAAAGTTAAAGTATAATATTGTTGATTTGGTCAAACACGTATGTGTCGATGATGACCAATACTGTTTAATGCATAAACGATACATTTAAACAATACAGTGTGTCGTTACTAGCATCTCTTACTTAGAAATGATTTGACTTTCAAAAATGCCACGAAGTCGTTCTACAGTTGAATTGGTCAGTTGAAAAAGGTACACATTTCATAGAAATGATAAAATGAGTTGAGGTAGCCATTTTGTATTTTAGGCTAGTCTCCGTCTGGTGGGTGTAAAAAAGACCATATTCTATTCACCTAACGGACCAGTAGTCCAAATTAGACTATTTGGTAAACGATATAACCTAGTTAGACCTTACATGGCATTAATATCCCTTTTTGAAATAGCAAAAAAGTAAAATAATTCTATTAAAATATATCAAATATTGTAAAAACATTAAAAAGTATAATCAGTATAACCAAACGCAGAATTCTTTAGGGATCAAAGTCCAACAAAAAGGAAAGATATATTTTTAATAAGAGATATACATATTTTGTTACATTAAGAAGGTAAAATACTTTTGCCATAAAGATGGATATAGAGTAATTATATCTAAACTCACGATATTAGTTTTATATCTCTCACTCAGGTAATATTGCACTGTATATACAATGTACAAAAATACACTACGTTGTAAAAAATGTAATAGATCTTGAAATAGTTTGCTTATTTATATAGTAATACAATGATATATCTACTTAAATAAGTAATTTTAAATTAAATAAGTAATATTAATAAATTCATAATAATAACATTACAAAAGTAGATTTTATGGTTCCATCAGGTAGTTCAGTAAAATTGAATGCATTCCATTTAGGTATTTATAAATACGATTCTTTTAATGGTGTAGACCCTTACTTTCATTTATTTAACGGAGTACTGTAAAATGGACTTTGATCGCTCAGAAACTTTGCGTTTAGTTATATACCTCATTTCAGATACAGTTGATGGATGAGTTTTCGTTAAAAAATTAAATAATTCTTATATTCGAAACAAATCAATCTTCAATTCTTTTCTAAAAACAAACTGCAAATTTAAAATTTACGTAAATGCAATAATGAAAGAGATAGAGCCAAGAAAACGGAAATTATCTAAATTCAAAGTGATGAAGCATGGTTAAATTTAACTGAAATGAACCATAGTAATTATTCAACTTGTAAATATTGACTTGAAAAAGGAACATATTCCACGGAATTTTTATGTAAATAGTTTATATACTTTAAAACATTTATTTCATTTTCATGGCTAAACATGGGCTACTAACCTAGATGAACACTTTTCCTATAGAAAAGTTTGTTGTGAAAAAATTACTTTTCATACAAAACAGTTTTTTTTGGAATATATACCTTTTTCATCTGACCCATTCAGTTGATATATTAACTATATTTTGAATTTGTATTGCCTTATGGTTATCAGATATTTTGGAAAATCCTACATTTCGTTTCGATTATTTTATCTATTTCATTTTTGACAATTTTGTAGGTATCTGCAGCTCTCATCATAAAAATATGCAACCCATTCTTATTGTTTATTACAAACATAATTTGAAATTTTGTTAAAGAGCCATAAAATATGGATATATTTTACATCTATCATAAAAATATGCCTTTCTTACAGTTTAGTCATTTAACATTAAAACTGTTTTTCACATTAAAAGAGAATTGTTTTACATATACATAGGTATGTGATGGAATGGTTTTTTCGGACTGAATTAGCTCTCGATCGTGTGGTCTAATGGGATAAGACACCTGAATAGTTACCAGGAGATCCTGGTTTCGAGTCCTAGCTGGTCCAGTTTTTATAATTTTTCGATTACTATGTAATTTTAAATACATAACTACATATATTTAATTTTTTAACATAATGTCTAAGTAGGTATGTGTTATAAAATGTATAACTGATTTTAATATAATGTACTTAAGTAAATGTGAAATGGACGTTTTATTATATTTGTATATGCATTTAAAAACTAACTATTGTATTGTACAATTTTGTTATATTATTATTGTTTTTTACGGAAACTTTTACGGAAACACAATATGATCAATCTGAGTGTGTATATTTATGCTCAATACCTCAATCATTCTTTTTCTATGATATAAAATTTTCAAATATAATCGGAATAACCGGTAAAAATTCTAAGGCATGTTTTGTAATTTATTGATAAACCGATAAACAAGTTTATCGACATTACAACTCCTATATTGGACACAGAGGAGTATTCTGCTTATTTTCTGAAGCTCCTCATCTCTCTTATCAAGATTAAAAAATTATTAGAATTTGGCGGTAAGGTGGAACCACAGAATACACAACGAACGGTAGTATCTCTATACTACTAAAACCAGTGTAACGCCAAAGGACAGAAAATATCCCACCACTATGTTATATGTGTGCCCGCGGAGTTGTGTGTGGTAGTGCGATAGATGGTTGTGTGTATGGGTGTCTTGCATACACATATAACATAACATGCATGTGGCACGCATCATGTACGTGATGTATGTATACCACGTATACCGTGTCTACACAACGGCAACAATATGACAACAATTAAAACAAACCCATTGATAGCTACTAAGTGAATGACAACATAGTTCTGTAAAATACACATACTTGCCCATAAGTGATTGCAGAAAAGGGATAGTTGTATTCCTTCTTATGTTCTATGGATGGACCTAGTAACCAAATATATAATCAATTTTTCCAAAATTGTGCCACAGTTTGTGGAGGTAACTTGATCTTTCCCACCAGTTGAAGGTGAATTTTATCTTGGGTAAACTTTATCCCCGACAGCGTCCCAACAACTAGTCGAAATTATCTGCGTGTAAGCACGCTGGACCACCTAACTAGCTGGTTATTTTTATTTTGTAAAAAATGAACAAACCATTCATACTATTTTTTTATTTTTCATTAATTTAGAGTTTTAGAGTTTACTGAAAATTTTTTTCACCACTTGAAATTCTCGCTACATGCATACACGTACGTGCTGTTTTCAATGCAATAACGAAATGAAATGAATGAAATGGATGGTGGATTGAATTGTACAGATGGCTGCCGATCTGGTTGAAGTTGACTGGTTAGAGTTGGCTCGGCTCGGCTAGAGCTCGCTGACTATTGGATTATATTATTAATTTGCTGTTATTGCTACAAGCTTGTGCTGTTCGTTAAAGTTATTAAATTCAAATCAATTCACGGTCAGTGCGTTTCAATTGCACTCTAATATTTAACTTTCAATAATTTATCTAATTATATGAAATATGTTTTTATGGATTTGATTTTTCGTTTTCCACGTTTTCCAATTATAAAATATTCATCAAATGTGAATTATAAAAATTAATTGTTAAGTATGGCGCGTTTTCAAATGAAAAACTAATTTTTTGTTTTTTGTTTTTATATTTTGAAGTACCTAGTGGCGTCGCGACGCGTCGTCTGAAATTTTTTATTTACTGTATATAGGTAGTGCATATGTTTGTACTGTGACGTCCAAAATAACCGTGTAGTATACACGACTTTTCCTTTAAGCGGACATTCTTTAAGGGGACGGTGTTTATGTGTTTGTGTTCACATATTATACAGTCTTCGTGAGAATATTTTTAAAATAAACAATATTTTTATGTAAACAAATTTTCAATATTTAGCATATACAGGCGATTATTTTGGAAGTTAACATAAGTATATGATAATAACAATAATAAAAATTATTAATACACATATGAATGTATAATTTCCAAGCTTATAATTAGATGTAAATATTATGTAGCTAGAAAATACTCTTTAGAAAGTTATTTTAACAAAACAGTTTTAACTTTTATATAAAAATAAATTGTGTAGAGAAATACCCTATATATGAATTCTCTAAGCGGACGACGTTTGTGTATTGTTGTCCGGTTAAAGAGAAGTCGATGTATTTCATTTTCATTTTTTAAATATCATTTCTTGGCGTTTTGTGTTTTAGGTGGGATTGAATGATAGTTAATGAATCAATAGACACATGAGCGTAACTACAATAGGGCATGTGAAGCAGCCGCTCCAGGCCGTATGGTAAAAAAGAGCACAATAAAGGAAGGGAAATATTAAGAAGAATTTAGAAATTGTAAAAATGAGTTGAAATTGATTTTTTGTTTTGTGTTGGTCGTTTTTTGTGGATAAATGGGAAAAATGGCAAAGAGATGATATTGCCTTTTTTTTTCTTTTTTTTTTGCTCGCCACTTTCATTTTTCGGAAGAAAGGGGGCTCTTCCAAAAGGTATGCTCAAGGAACCGCTCCTGGGTGAAAAATTTGGAATATAGTAACCTGGGTGACTGTTTGGGCTTATAAATTTTATACAATAAATAATTCGGCAAGTGTGTGTTGAACACGCATTAAGTCAGGGTTCTTCAGTGGCTCGAGTTTTTCTCAGTTTTCGAGGGATAAAATATATGGTATTTAAGTATATTTTTACGATTTATTATGAAAATTTCGCCCCCTGTTTCGCCCCCTAAATCATTTCTGCAGTGAATTACAAATAACGAAAATTTTATCCATTTTCTGGCATTTCCCTTAAAAATTTAGATTTGCAGGATATTTTTAATATTAAAACATACTTTGATGCACAGTTTTATTTACTAGAGACCATTTTTTTTTGCTACAGATATCTTAATCGATACCAAAATAATTTTAATTGATTGTTCTTAGCAAGTTTTCGTAATTACATATTTTTTTTATATTTCTTGGATCTATCGTTGAAAAATGTAAATTTGAAAGAAAATATTTGGCAAACATGTGTTAGTCTTAATTTGAAGGTCAATATTTCGCCAATTAGTCGTAATTTGAAGGTTAGTCTTTCATAAACGGGGCTTAAAAATGAAAAATATTAAGGAAAATTTCAATTCCGATTTAAAAGAAATAGTTTATTAAATAATTCACTGTTGAGAGATTTACTTTGTGAAAGTTCTACACGTTTGCCAAAAGGGTATAAAACTGAATCTTTTAGAGGCTCTGGAAATTGATAGGTTGAACAGTGACCCACAGCTAAAAGTTTTAAACGATCAAAATGATCTAAATAATTCCCCTTTACTAAACATAAATTTCTGATCGAATATAACTACATCAAGCTTTCAGTAATTTTGGACACCCCTAGTTTTAGTTATTCATAAACAAGTCATTCAGAACAATCATAATATTAGGTAAAAATAACTTCACCATGTTGGTACCTATATAAACTGGTTTTTGATTGCTTTCAACTTTGCACGTACAGTTGTTCCGCAACAAAAATTTATGCGTTGTTCCCAATTTGCTTTCAATAATATTACACCCCTCCAATACATCTTCCTTAGCTATAAATTCTCATCTTTTTATTTTCATCAATTTACTCTGATGATGGGCGAAATGGCTGAAAACGCGTTAAGTAAAAACAATATTATTTTCGTGAAATTTCACCGACGATTTGTGTACCTTAAATTTGATCGATGTAAATAAATTACGGGGAAAAAATTTTTTCCTTATTTTCCAGTAAAGAAAATTACCTAAACAGTGAAAAGCTGCTTCTTCCCTGCTGACTAATTGTAGTATCTAACACTGCCTGTAGCATGTTCACGTAAAATTCCGAGGTGTTGCTTCGGAACCCTACAAAACTAAAGGTTATAAATTTAGCACCAACTTCATTACGTTAGTATATCAGTGTGTCCTTCTAACTGGTTATAAATTAGGAAAACCAATATTAATTTAGTTAATCTTACTACTTAAACTTATTGAATTTTATTCGTTGACCTTATTACGTGCTGTCACTTCCACTACTAATACAGATATAAAGACATACCTAATAATATCCCGTATCAGTGGCACAAGTTCCCGCAATCACCTCGCTACGTACGTACGTAGCTACAACGCGGATTACTTACTGTCATTGTAGCTCATAATGAAAATTTATGAGTAGCAATAAACTTTATCTCATTACGTCACATACTATTATTGCTGCACGAACATTCAATAAGTATGTAAAAGCATAACCAACTACATTTATTCATATTTTAAAATAAAAAAAACATTTTCCTTTAAGATTTTCCCTCTGGAGATTGCAGAATAGATTGTATGGAAAATTTTATTTAAAAGTAAATCTAATATCCTATATAATATATTGATAATAATTTCTTCCAGGAAATATCATTATTTATTTTCAGTTTGACAAAAACTATCCATTTTTATGTTAGGGTAACTAGTTATATGTTTACATAATAATCCTTACCTATATGTAGAGAATGAATAGGTGGAGATATATGATGTCCGGTAACGCTCTAGTTAGAACGCTGTATATTGTACAGAATTGTTTATCTGTTCGGTAAGGAAATTGTAACTCGCTGTATACAGAAAATAACGTTATCCCAAACATGTAGTTTATTGCAATTCCCATAATCCCAAAGTAAAACCTGTCATTTTGTGGTTTTATATGCTTATTTTATTGCATCACAATTGCTCGAACTATGCTCGGTATTATGAACTTACAGGTATTGTCAAAAATGTATAACACTCCGTAGTTAGTTTAAGAAATTTTCAAAGACAATTAGTTGAGTGAGTGACCCAGCTTTACCATAGTTTACGATTCAAATTTCAATTACATTCGAATTTCTTTATAAGTCCGCTTACGGGCTTGTAGGAGAATATAATTCTAAGAATTCCTATACCCCCACTTGTGCTTAGTAGTCGACCGCCGTAACTCACACGTCTCCTACTTTTCAAGCGTGTGAGTGTGTACTTATTTATAAAGTTTAAACGATACTGTCAACACATATTTTCTTTAAATTTTTTTTTGAAATATTTTGTAGAAATTGTAAATAATATTGTTAGTCAAACAAAGTTTGTAATATAATCCGCGCAATGAACGAACAAAACTTGTTTTGGTCAACTACACATGTATTATGTAAACACGGACCTATAAAAAAATTATTTTAGTGAATAAAAAGATTCTGACAGAATGATTTATGAGTTGCACTAATCGTACGCTTTACCCTAGGTCATTATCATTACATCAATAGCAATGTTCCGGTCCACAGAGCACCGGTCTTATAACGAAAGACTTGAATGAATTTTTGTCGGTCATGGAGGGGGAATGTTTACAATAGAAATATAAATCGGCGGACTTATAACGAAAGTCTACTGTATACTAAGATGAAATTAATTTAGTATATTTAAGGCTTTTTTTAATGAAATGAAGACATGAGTGGATGAAGGTGTTATGTAGCATTTTTTTATATAGTAGAAGCGTTCGAAAGTTTTTACTTACATATAGGGGATAGGCAGGGAAGTTGGAAACGTTTTAACTTTTGCAAGAATGGAAGCCAAAAATTTCACGTTAGTAAAAATTTTATGAGTTCGATCTGAAATGTAATTATTTTTTAACCAAAGTATCATAAAAAAAAATTACTCAAACCCTATGATATTGAGTTTAAACAGCCATTTTTAAAAAAAATTGCATTTTTTCCATCTTGCTCGCTATGTGGAGGTAAGATGGAACTTGACGTTGGGCAAAATGGACATGTATAAGGCATAAAAATAGATAAACAATTATTTACATTTTTTCAGTTCATTCAACAAACGAAGCTTTTTTACGTATAATTTTTGATCACAGATTATATAAAATCCAAATATATTATAATTCAAAAAGGATATGTTATAGATTCAAGTATGCTGTATTTTTAATTTAAAAACGATATTTTCTTAAAAATATTTTCATAATTATTGTTTTTTTTTTTTTAAATAGCATACCTTTTAATGGTCACAAATAATGATTCTGCTTCAGTGCATGAGGAGTCAGTGCATATATTACGTGCACATATTGCACTGTATCTATACTAATGAAAACATTTCCATCTTAGGTGCAATTAATGGTTTCCCTCTTGCCCAAGACGCTTAATCCTGAAGTTTTATTTAAAAAAACGAAAGTGTTTAAGTATTTTGAAATTATTAAGAGCAATAAATATTTAAAAAAAAAAAGAAAAGAAAACTGATTATTTTAGTACAACAAAAATTTTTAATATTAATAGAATACTATTTTTTGTACAACTATTGAGAAAAACTAAAATTTATTTCAAATTGACCTGTTTATTATATCACGCAACTGACCAAGAACCGCTACATATATTTACACCATTTTAGAGACATCGAGGTCTTTTTGTATGAATTTTCATTACGTATAAAAATATTTACAATTATCAAATGATAAGATAGAATAATCGCGAAATTCATCTTGCCTTCTATTTCCATTTTGCCTGCCTCTCCCCTATTTCCCATACAATAGCACATGTATATTATTGAATTTCTACAAAACTGTTGGGCGTAATGAAACCAAATTTTAATATAGTAATTATGATACTTCAGCATAGAATATTTCAAAATTTGCCAAAAAATGAATTTTTGAAAAAATGTTAGATATACATATACAAATGTTAGATATATTTTTATACATAACACATTCATCCACTCATGTCTTCAAATATGAAATATATTGTTGTTCGTACTTTGTTGTTAATTTCAAATATCTACTTAATAAATTTGTAACACTGACTGACTGACAGACAATGCACAGCATAAACTGTTGGGTTTAGAAGAATGAAATTTTGCACAGGAATTCCCTATGTAACGTAAGTGACCACTAAGAAAGGATTTTTGAAAATTCGCCCCCTAAGTGGGTTAAATAGGGAATGTAAATTTTTATGGAAATTCGTTATTTTTGAAGTTAGAAAAATATGTTACTATGACTATTAAAATAAAAAATATATTATTTAATGAATCTTTAACTTTAACTGACAGACAACGCACAATCTAAACTGTTTGGTTTAGAAGGACGAAATTAAGCACAGGAGTTATGAAAATTGGCGTTTAGGCTTCTACTATTTATAAATAAAAGTTGTTTCTGGAAATTTATTCCCTAAGGAGTTAAAACAGAAAATGAAAGTTCATATGGGAAGTTCGTCATTTTTGAAGTTAGAAACGTGAATATTCATTTAGGCTTTTGAAAAACATTAAAAGTGAGCAGAAAGTGAGTACCCAATAAAAAGATGTTGCCGATGGGAAATACCATCGGGCATACGGCTATCTAACAATAAAACGTAGTAGATTGGAAATTTGAATAGTAGATCTAGTTACTAGATATTTATGTTAAAATGTAATATTTTTACTATATTTTGTACTAGACGTCTCCTCGGTAATGTTACGAATTACTAAAATTACGACAATTATTTATAAATAGGCACTTCTTATAGGATTATCTAATTTTTCATACGATAATTAGGTGCATCTTGTCTTTAGCACGTGGCATAGAGATGCACTTTGTAGCCCAGTGTTTCCCAAACTTTCGTTATCGTGAAAAATTTTTTTAAATTCTAAAGCTTGTACGGAAAACTGGTACAGATACTATTCAAAAGTAAAAAATTGCTCATAAAAGACGTAAGCTTTACTTAAGTAGTTAAGTAACTTGCCAAAAATATCTTTGACGACTAAAGTTCTCATAAACTCGGTCATAACCGCATAACCTCCCCTTTCCTCTTTTACCTGATCCGATTTATGACATATTCAATAAAAATATATTTTGAAAGAATACAAAATATCTATCTGTCTGTCTATTTATAACATAAAAACCCGCATTATGGAACGGTATCTAATACTGGAACAGTTTTGATATGTACATATTAATGAAGTTATTTCTGAAAGAAACGTCTGATAACAAAAATTATTATTAATAGAATGATTGTCTTTCAATTTAAATTTATACCTTTTTCAACAATATTTGGAATGACTTTTCGAGAGGGTGTTATTAGTGACCATAAACTTTCAAGATGTTAAATTATTTTATTGCTTACAACAAATACCACCCTATGTTCACTCCAATTGTATTTAAATTTGTTACCTGTTTTACAAGCGACGGTTTCTTTTTGCATTCATATAGATAAGTAGGTATCATGCTGCGAACAATACTGCTGATTATTGCCGTACTTGAAAAGTCATCTCATTTAAATATTGAAAAACTATACCTCGCATTTAATGTATCCTTACTTAATTAAAAAAATAAATATGTAAATGTCAAAACTGTTCCAGTATTAGATACCGTTCCATAATGGGGGCTTTTACGTTAATCTATCTAAAAAAAAAAAATAGAATACGGTCATTTTAGAAAGTTTTAATTACTACTGGTGGAACTCGGTTTAACGTTTAGAAAACGTTTTTTTGGCGAGCCTTATTTTAAATTCGTCGCTGATTTTGCTTATCTTTTGTACAATAAAATATGTTTTTTAATTTTCTGTTAAAAGAGGGGGTACAATTTTGATCGTTCAAAGAAAAGTTGAGCAACTGCTATTTAAATAACTAATATTAACATTCTTTTACAACCTCGAAGACTTTCGAATCTGCATTCATAACTATATCGTTAAATGCTATTTTTTTTTTCATTAGTTTCATTAAATCAATCACGTCGGTCAATCACATACAATCTCTTTTTATAGCAAAAAATTTAGTGTTTAGAATTGAATGAAGTAGTTCATATTTTTGATTACTACTGTATTTTTTGATGTATTACATAATACCGTATTAGCAAGTATATAAGTAAGTATCCTATATACCGCTTACATAATATATAAATATAAATTAAAATAAGGAAAAAATATTGTCATTATTAAAGCTTTTACCTTGTACTTTTACGAGAGAATGAGAGAGAGATAAAATGTTTTAAGTAAAAAAGTAAATAAAACTTATATAAATAATCCATTGACAATACATAACATGTATTTAATAGCAATTTAAGTCGGATTTATAGATATATTTTGTGGTGTATCGTCGTACTTTCTTAAAAAGTTCTTTTTTTTTAATATTAAAAAAAAAATGTCGTAAAAAATATTAAGTAGTCTCATACTTTGGAGCTTTTGTTGAAGCTATCAAAATAAAAAAGCTATTAATAGCTATATCAAGTTATTAAATATTGCGAAATAAAACTAAACTAAATATTCTAATTTTATGATTTTGGTAATAAAAATGTAAGCTCTTCAATTTTATTACATAATTTAAAATTTTCCTTTTGGACACTTATTTTTTGTTTCAGATCTTTTACGAACATTTTTTTTTTAATTTCTTATTGGTTAGGTGTATGCACAGAATACAGAACCGACACTACTCTCTCTATCGTGTAATCTGCAGTGTGCAGTTCTGAGCAAGTTAAGCTACGTAAGTATAGTCACTCGTTCGTTTTGATCACGTTTTGATTGTTATGGTCATTGTTACCACCCACCACCACATGAAACCACGTACATGCCTATGTAGTAATATATATACGTATGCAACACCACGCAACACATCCCAGATCTCTTACACACACAAGACAGATCACACAAATACAAACTAAACCCAGTACACATATATAACATACTTTCTATCCTTTTTTGGTTGCCCTGGTTTCAGTAGTATTGAGATCGAAATGTCGCCTCTGTACTCTGTGGGTATATGCGTAAGATAAGGAAAGACGATGCACATAGTTTTATCAAGTGCTATAAAATTCTGATTTTTGTGGTATGATATATCTCCCGGTGAACATATTGCCTGATCGCATTGGTTGTAAAATTTAATTGTACTTCTTGAACCCAAACCCAAACTCAAGTGGGTTATAATTTTGTAACAATAAAAATTAAAAAGTAAAAATCGAACTGTGTCAGATTCACGACAAATGCTTGGAGAGCTGAAGAGGGCGGTCGAATCATTTTTGAAAAATTTTATAAAATTTAATTTGTAAAAATTTTAGTTTGCAATAGCTTTCCTTAAAAATGTATCCATCTACTGCTAAAACCGCAAAATAAATTTTAATTATCTGTAACCTTTACACGGAATGGTCTTTTTCGTTGAGATTATTTTGACTATTGTTCATAAATGCCTTGTTAGTTATTGCTGATCCTAACCCTTCTCTCTAGTTGTCAACATTTTCATTCTAAAATCTATTCAATATTGTTAGTTTTAACTGCTTTACTTAATTTTTCGAACCAGTGAAGTTAAGATATCAGATCGGTAATATCAAGTCCTCAGCGTGTGTAGAAAATTGTAACTAGTGTTGAGCCGAGAGTGTGCCTGATACGACTTAAGACATGTAGTCAATCGGTGTCCGTCGCTGAACACACAGTGCATTGTAATACATTGTTAGACATTGTTATTTGAATTGGACAGGTTGGTCTGTCCCATAATAGGTGTTTTGTAGTAGTGTATGTGAATAGGCACACTACTACAAAACACCAAACCAACACCATTACAAACAGTGTGTACCTATACAACATAGTGGGGAGATTTTACGTCACCCACTGGCTACAAGTGGAACATTTTGATAGACATTCTAGTTTGGTCCCTTGGGTAATATAATCAGAAAAAATTCTTGATGTGTAAGATACGATTAATGCCCGAACTCTAGAAATTTATGTTACATTATAAAAATAGAAGGTGCCCCCTGTCGTAGCAATCTGCATAACATAGCGAATTTCCTGTTACAAAAATTACTTTTTCTCAAAAACCTGCTTACAGAGAATAATGGTTGAAAAATGTATCTTATGCGATTTTTGGCACTCTATGTGATTAGTGATGAGCAAAATTAGTCTTGGTCTTGCAGTCTTATCTTGGTTTTGCATTTTTTGCAAGACCAAGAAGACCAAGACCAAGACTATGTATACCAAGAGCAAGACCAAGACCAAGACTATAAGTATGGCTGCAGGACCAATACCAAGACTCAAGTGAGCAAGACGAAGACAAAAGCAAGAAACAAGCAAGACTCTTGCTAAACTATTTAAATAGTTTGAAAGTATAATTAATACTGTAAAGAGAGAAAATTCTGATTTTAGAAGGAAAAAATTCGCTAATAAAAAGATGCAAGAAATTGCAAGATTTTTTAGCAATACCAAGACCAAAACCAAGACTGCATTTTGCAAGACCAAGACCAAGACTCAAACTGCTCTAGCAAGTCAAGACCAATATTCTTAATGCAAGAACAAGACCAAGACCAAGATTGCCAAGTCTTGATCTTGGTCTTGCATTTGCTCATCACTATGTGTGATAGTGTGAAAAAATATTGATCTAGCTTCGTCTACAGCTAGTTATAAATATAAGAAAAACTTTTAAACTTTGGAAAATTTCTGCGAAAATCTCATTTTTTAAAATTTTGGGAATCGAACGTGTCTGACTGAAAACTCATCCAAGGGCTTTTAAAGGTTTGGAATTCCGAACGTTTTCACTAAATTTCCTAAAAATCGGATATTTCGTCCGAGAGTTATCGTGCGCACACATATATACATTTTCATCGTAATTGAACTCATCTTGAAATCAGCCTCTCAAATCAAGTTTTTCAAATATTTTAACATTTTTAATAATTAGAGCTCAACGATTTTAAAATGGAATAGCTTCCTTCGTTTGCGTAGGGTAAAGTGAGTAAAACAAAATCAACTCATTAGCCTGTGGTTTATAAAACATATGGTATACTGATGAATTTGATAGATATCCACCCTTAAAAGTGGCTTAGATTGATCCATTTTAAAATGCATTGGTACGACTTAACTCATTTAATTTTCTGTTGAGTGCACCGTTTTCTTTCTTTATATTTATTTTTAGAAATTAGAATTTTTTTTTTAAATATTCCTATTTTTTTTATTTTTGAGTAAATTTCTTCAATTTGGGGTTTGTCAACCGTGGTGTTATTAGATTTAAAAATACTTCGATATTCACACTGACAGAACACATTATACTGACATAGACAAACATTATATAATATATTATAGTACCTTTTATATTTTTCTTATTTAATGCTACGGAGGACGTAAGCTGACAGGCTGCGTGTTTTACATAATACTTTTATAAACAATAATGTATATTATGTTCCTCATGTATCTGTACATAATACTGTACAAACATTATTTATTTATTTTTAAACATAATTTATTAAATGTTACATTATTTTACTTTAATCTGAGCGCATGACGAAAAACTATAAAATAATTATGTTTAGCTTTGTTAATTGTTCATATTTTGTGCTATACTATAATTTAATATTTATTGTTTTGTAATTAAGAAAATCCTAGCAAAATCATGTTTTTTTTTTTTGTAGTAATATAAAGACTTTTGCATTTGTATTTTATTTTTAATGTTATAATAAAATTTACGACTAATTTTGTTGTTTTCAGGGCCGTGGAAAGAAATGGCGGGCCCTGGGAATAGGGCACATTTCTTAAAAATTTTTCCCCGAAGAAATAAGTGACAAACAAAAAAAAAAGATTTTACTTTTTCCCGGGCCTCTAGGCCCTACTGACCGCTGCGGGCCCCTTTTTTCAAGCCGGGTCCCAGGGCTACAACCTCGGCTACCCCACCCTCTCGTCGGGCCTGGTTGTTTTGTATATATTTTGGTCAGTGAAATACAAAAAAATATGTAAGCATATCAATCTGCTGGGTGGAGGGCTGAAAAATGGCCTTTATACGGATTTACTTTGTTCGTAAATTATTTCAATATCATCAGTTGACAATAGCTTTTTTTGTAATAATAAAACGGTTTTGGCAATATGACTGCAATACAGTGGAACCTCCAGATAGCAATTTTATACAAAGTCAGCTATTTACAGTGCTCCACCTTGTTCGCTAAGGGACTCAAAATTAGACATTTTCGAGTGAAAATGCTGTCCGATTAATAGAGGTTCCGCTATACATATATATATATATATATATATATATATATATATATATATATATATATATATATATATATATATATATACTGTGTGAGTTTTTCGAGAGTTGCCATTTTTATTACAGCCAAACCGCTGATTTAATCGAAAAATTGTTTAAGTAAGAGTTGTAGATATCGACGGGGGCAACCGATTGCTATAGTCAGCACCTTTATAGCTCTTATGGTTTTCGAGCTATGATACAAACCTATAGATTTTTAAATGGGACTATATATTAATTTTTCGATAAAACTGATCTAATGCATTAATTAACAACATAAATTAGCAAAAAGATTTTTTTTACCCAAGTATAATTTTTTAATTTTTCTTTAATTTATCAGTTAGACGGTAAAAATATGCATATATACTTGAGGCTACTTCAACCGATAGTGTTTTTCTAGGTTACATTTCCATTATATCCAAGAAAAGAACCTTTTCCAGTACCATTTCGATCATAAAAATTTGGTTGTAATAGAAATCGTAACTCACATGGTATATAGATAGATAGATATTTATGTGTAGTTTATTTCAAAAAGGCTTGAATACTTAAAAGTTGGTTCTTTCGTGAGTGGATGAGTTTATTTTCCAAAGTAGGTGAGATTGGAAGTAGTAGGATTAACTCAAAATGAAAGGGATAGTATTCAGAATGATGCTCTTATCCGTAACTGGTTAGACAATGTAATTATCACTTGGTTTACGGTTAACACTTTCTCTAGATTTGATGATTAGAAATTCAGTATTTAGTTGACCATTTTGGGAATGTACAAACAAAGGCATAGCTTTGGTTTTATCATCTTTACTATACTAGAGATTAGTGGAGATTCCACGTTACATACATGAATATTATAGTCGAGTTCTTGCAATGTGGATCAAAAGTTTTAAAAAATGATTTTTTTAGTAGGTAAGTTATCTAATCTTCTCGACCTTATCTACTAATTTTAGTAGTAACTGTCTTTCCAAAAAATTACTATTGTTATTGTATACATATTGTATAACTAATTGTTTAAAAAATAAATACTATTTTTAAGGAATAAAGTATATGTTTAACGTTTTTAACTTCAATGAAGATGGTGAAATCAATTTGTTGAATTCTCCTTAACAAAATGTACAAATGTTAATTTCTATCCTAAAGTTTTTCAATATATTTCTAAAATATGGTCCATTTCAGTTAAATTTAACCATACTTCATCACATATGAATTTAAATAATTTCCGTTTTCTTGGCTTTTTCTCTTTCATTATTGCACTTGTAAATTTTAAAATTGCAGTTTGTTTTTAGAAGAGAATAGAAGATTGATTTGTTTTGAATATAAGAATGACCAGTTGTATTTGAAATTAGGTATAATACCCTCCCACATCAGAAATATATCCTCTTTTGCGCAAAAAATACTCATCCGGTATTGAAATAGCCTATACATATCTATTTGAAAGATTGTACTACACATTACAGTACTGTTTATATGTTTATCTTTCATAAATTTTGTAATAAAATTATTTGAGAACAACTGTTTTCTTTACTGTACATAATATAATGTAATACCATTTGACATGATCTAGTTTTAAGTTTATTCACAATTGAGTTCTAATCGCATTAAACAAGTTGCACTCTGACACAGTTTACATATTGTTGTATCTACTGTTGTTAATTATATTATTAAGTCCTCGAAGACACAAGATACAACTAACAGTCAAGTTTTTAAACATCGAATTCTTTACTCTAATAAATTAGTACTAGTTGATATGCTATCAGCAACAGTAAAACATAGCTCCTTTCATATATTTACTGCAATATACAGTCACTCCCAAAATTATTTGGACAACATAAAAATAAAGAAAAAATTATTTAAAAACAAATTATTACATTTGAGGAATTATTACATTGGAGGAGAGAGTTCTTTTCTCCGATGAAACTAAATTTGAAATGATCAACACAAGAAACCCCAAATTTGTGTGGAGAAAACGAAAAGCTGCGCTGAATCCAAAAAATGTGGTTTCAACTGTTAAGTACGGAGGTGGCTCCGTAATGATTTGGGGATGTATGGTGGCAAATGGGGTTGGGAACATGTACGTTTTAGATCGTATCATGGACAGGTTTGTATATTTAAACATTCTGAAACAGCATTTACTTGCTAGTGTACAAAAACTAGGAATACAGGATAATTACCTACATGTTCCAACATGATAATGATCCAAAACATTCCTCCTACGTGCTAAGACAATATGAAAGTGGTAAGAATATGAACCAATTAATTACTTATGTAAGGTCAGAATGGGAGAAGGTAAGCCCGGTTGTAACCGAAAATTTACTTAAATCAATGCCAATACGTTTGGAAGCCGTAATTAAGGCTAAAGGACGTGTCACAAAATACTAAAACTATTAATTTTACTTGAATGAGCTGTTCTTTTTTTATATAGTTAATTAGTGTCCAAATAATTTTGTGACTTGATGATTATCACATGCATTTAATTTTTTAAATATTTTAAATTTCCTTGTTGATTGTGAAAGTAATGAATATATATTTATTGCGTATAGAGATTTCATACATTTTATGAATGTATCTATGAAATCGATTTATTGTTTTATAATCAAAATAAATTCATCAAAAAATTATATATTATTATTTTTATTTGCTGTCCAAATAATTTTGCGAGTGGCTATATATGTATGTCAACGGCCGATCGTTGAATCAGCCTGATCATGAACCAGTTCCTAGTTATACAGGCATTATATTGGAAAAAAAAACTGAAATATTTAACATTCGACGATATAGTTAATATACAAAAATTAGATACAAAAAGAATATCAAAGGAAAAGTATTGTTATATATTCGAGTTAAGCCGCTGCTACACGATGCTACGAACACCTTCCAACATTCGACGTTGGATGGTTCATAGCATTGTGTAGCCGTTGCTCGAACCTACGAGTGTCCAATGTCGAGCGTCAAACGTTCGCATTTGGTTGTGTTCCGTTCGATGTCGGTATTTTTGCACCGAGTCAAAGGGATGCTTCGAACGTTTGAAGGTCAATGTTGGTTGCGTTGGTTGGTTCGACTCAGCAGCTGCACAACTCGTTCATGTGAAGAGAGACAACATCAGTGTATAACATTAGAGATAACATCAGACAGATGACATCGTCATCCACTGAATAAACGTTTGTCCCAACACATTATACAAGAGAGACAACATCAGTGTATAACATTAGAGATAACATCAGACAGATAACAGCCTCGCCACTGAGTACCAACACATCATCATTCGTATTGGATCAAACATTCGATTCACCGTGTAGCAGATACATTCGTCGCACCAACTATCGAACTTAATTGCCTCAAACGTTCGATCGAACGTTGGAAGGAACGTTCGTAGCATCGTGTAGAACCCGCTTTAACTAGTTAAGACTGTTGTGGATATGATATGATTAAGATTTTTTTGATACCCTGTATCTGCAAAATCTGACTGATTCAACGATCGGCCGTCGACATACATATGTACAGATATATAGTTGACTTATTTCCAACATTATCAAATATAAACGAACCAGGAACCAGTCGAACCCCCTCCAACTCTGTGTTTTAAGCGCAAAATATAGAAACAGCGTACATATAAAAATCTGTGGACAGAAGGAGACTGATCCCGCCCTTCTCACTGTTTAGCTGATCATTCGTTCGGTAGCGGTGACCGAATGCGCGTCAATATTGTTACTGATTGTTAAGATCATTGTTAGTTACATTGCATGTTGCTCTGTCCTCAATACGTATAGGTATATGTAGCTATGTGTGTGACCACTCACACACATGCAAACATCAAACACATACAACTGCAAATAGTGTGTACCTACCTAACATAGTGGTGGAAAGTGGTATAGGGATTTTTTGTCGACGCTGGTATCGCTAATACAGAGATAGTAAGTTCCTTTCTGTATTCTGTGGTTGTAAGTAATTAAGTAAGTTAACTAAAAGGGCCGTGATTAACAACATGGATGGTAGACAACATCTTTGTCCTTGTTTCCGGTTACATTAGAACAACAAGTACAAAACAATAGATAAAGCAGAATTCAGATGATGATGGTGGACCCTCACAATCTCGGTTGGCAGTCAGAAAGGGTTAGTGATGGAATAATATACTACTTGACATTCAAAATTACTAACGACTTTGTATCAAATTTAATTTTAAATTGGAGAAACATTGAAAACAGCTTATTATAAGGAACACTACCCAAGTACGACTTAAGCGATTTTTTTTTTTATTGTATGTAATACATGATAGGTGATACTTGTGTACTCTATTATATAGGATGGGTTTTTTGAGAGTTGCCATTCGATTTATTTTTAAAATGTTCATTAAAAAAAAACTACAAAAAATATTCATACTCGAGGGTGGCACGCACCAAAATATTTTCTCGCTTCTAGGGCTTATGACTTTTCTAGAACACACTTTTTTTACCAAAATGGATATATAATTATGTTGAAATATTTTTTGAAATATTAATTTGTATTAATGGAACTATTAGTGATACTTCTGCAGTCCATTATTTTAATCAATTTTTATTTTAGTTTTTTTTTTTTTGGGGGGGGGGGGTGAAGTATTAACTGGAATCTAGTTACGTCGCCTACCTAACAAGTAATGAAATTTATACATTTATACTCAGCACAACTCAGGACATAAATCAGTCACTTGGTAAAGTTCTTGGATAAATATTAACACTATGAGGCCCGAGCACTATCATACTTCCTCGGAAGCCGGCAATATTTAAAAAAAAAAACTTTATATAAACAAATATATAAAATAAAATGATTCAAACACTCAATAGATTCAACACAGTTCAACATGCATGTGTAAAATTGTAAACATATGTACGTGCTACGTACATACTACATATACACTGACATTCATATCAATTTTATTTAAAAACATAAATTATATTTCTTATGTATTTTTTGTTTATCTTAAAATTTTTTATACATAGAAACCAAAAGAGTAGTGTGTGTTGTAGTGATGAGCAAATGCAAGACCAAGACCAAGACTTGGCAGTGTTGGTCTTGGTCTTGTTCTTGCATTAAGAATCTTGGTCTTGGTCTTGCTAGAGCAGTTTGAGTCTTGGTCTTGGTCTTCAGAAATGCAGTCTTGGTATTGGTCTTGGTCTTAGTATGGCTAAAGAATCTTGCACTTTCTTGCATTTTTTTATTAGCGAAATTTTTCCTTCTAAAATCAGAATTTTCTCTCTTTACGGTATTAATTATACTCTTAAACTATTTAAATAATTTAGCAAGTCTTGCTTTTTTCTTTCTATGGTCTTAGTCTTGCTCACTTGAGTGAGTGGAGATCTTGGTATTGGTCTTGCAGCCATACTTATAGTCTTGGTCTTGCTCGTGGTATACATAGTCTTGGTCTTGGTCTTGCAAAAAATGCAAGACCAAGACAAGACTGCAAGACCAAGACTAATTTTGCTCATCACTAGTGTGTTGGTATGTATTTGTGTGAGTGGGAACACATCCGTGTGATGAATGATGTTAAACATCGTACACATAATGCGTGACCAACTAATCAATTAATCATTGGTCGCGGTCGGCCTCTGAGGATGTTTTGTTTGGTTTCGGATGCCGAAGCCATGGGACGGAAAGTGTTAATTTAAAATTACCTTTTTAATATTTGTTTGTGCTAAATAATTTTTCTTAATTATTTTATCTTAATAAAATCAATATTTACTTTAATAATTTTTACCTTCAATAACGGATAAAACTCTAATAAACCTAGCAAAACATTGTGAGACGCAAAACACAAATATAACAAAATTACGAAAACTAGGCGTAGAGGCAAAACTTTTTTCTTTCATTTATATTGTCTAGATGCGTATTAGATTGTTTTGGTTAGTAAATTAGTATACCATTCCATTAAAAAAAAAATGATAAGTTTGCATCGTAACTCACTCATCAAAACTACCAGATTTATAAAGCTCCTGAACGTTGAAATCAAAGGCCCCCACCAGTAGTTATAAGTCTCATCTATAAAATGCCTAAAAAAATGGTAACTCTCAAAAAATTCACCCTGCATAGTTGTACTGTAACACTTACCATCAGTTAAAAAATCGTTAAGGAAAATTTTTGTGAAACACTTTCATACATAATCGTCTAATTAGTAAACTTGGGCACGTAGTAAATTTTTTCAATGAAACTAGGACAACACATTTATTATGTATGCGAAACTTTTCGAAACAATCTGTATAATTTTGTGATATAAATTCAAATATATAATGTATTAACGATTAAAATGAAGATGTCAACAATCACTTATAAATGTACTGTAATATAGTATAATTTCCTGATATAAATCAACTAAACCAACCAGTATGAGGAGCAAACGTATTAAATTTAAAATTATGACGACACACACTCCAGCAGCCCGGCTCAGTGCTCCAGCCATATTATTGCTGGCTGCTCCACGGCGGTGATGCCGCGTCGGTCGCGTTAGGCCGCATGGTTTGCGTAGATGAGGTTGGGCGGGAGTGGTTCATAATATACCAGTTAACTCGGCGGCTATTACTTTAATGTGTATAATATAATGTATAGCATGTTTCAGGAATAGTAGTAAACATTTTTTGGAGATCCTAGTACCAGGACCGACGAGAGAGATGATGGGTCCTCGGGGCTCAAAAGAAGATTTTTTTAAACATTTTTTCCTCGAGAATACAATTAGCGAGCAAAAAAAAACGTCATCTAACTTTTCCCGGGCCGCTGATTCAGCCGGCGCACATACGGCAATTTCGTCTATTTAGCGCGACAAAAATCGAAAAATAATTTTGGTATTTTAACACAAATAACTATTAATTACTGTTACTCGTATTAGAGAGAGTACTAATAATACACATAGGTGATTAAATGGTTTTTGTATCGGGCGGCTGTCGAAGTACATGGGTCGTTGATGTAATGGTTGACACGCCTGGCTAGTTACCGGGAGATCCGGGTTCGATTCCCGGCCAATCCGGAATATTTTTTCAATCACTTTGTGATTTTTAATTTACTTGTGGTTTTTGGTCATACTATACCAAAGAAATTGAGTGCTTAAAAGTTTCAGTTTAACTGAATGATAAGTGAACATACAAATACTGCGGCATCATGACGCTGGCCGGAAGTTTCTTTGTAATTAACAATTAAAATTTTGTACTGAAGTTGGCCGGAGGCAATCGTGAATGTAATTTTTTTGGTAACAACAGAAAGATTATCGTTTGTAGTGTCTAAATATAACGATAAAATGTTCGTAAGATCGCCTGATAAAGGATAATTAATTAAAAAGTTATTTAAAAAAACTGCGCATGCGTACCATTTTAAATTTGCTCCATGTCAGTTCGTTATTTTAAATTTAACGCATGTATAGATTTTATTGCTTTATATTATTCAAAATTTAACAGATTGCGTTTATGATTACAGTAAAATTTGATCTAAACTGATTTTGATTCGTCGGGTGGATGTGGTAAAGGGAGTATACATACAATATCACATGAACAATCGGTATTTTGGTGTATAGATAATAGGCGCAATACGGTGTAGATTAATACGAACGGAGTGTATTGGAAAAGGATGGATTCGGATAGATTCGGATGTCGAAAAATTCAAAATAGTAATGTATTTTGTTATATTTTTTTTTAAGGACTACTAACAGAATGCTTAATAATTCATGAAAGCATGGAAATTAATTTTAAATATTTATCTGATTTCCTCCTACTGAACTATCGACACTTCAACAGTACAATAATTATTTTTGCTAGTCAATTAGATGCACACTAATATTAGTATATTTTTGGCCACCAGATATCATGATCGAAGTAGTCGATTCTCAGCAAGATAGCCTACACCACCACAGTCTAAATATATTGTATTTATTATTCATTCTAAAACACTCTGTATATGATATACATGTTTATAATGTGAGTGCATGTATGAAGGAATATTGTCACACATTATTGAAATACTTTGTTCATATTAAATTTAACAAGACGTCATCAAATAATTTGTGTTATTTTATATATCTAAGAAATCGCTTTATTACTCTCGGTTTGGAGTAATAACAAAACATAATTATGTTGTAACGACCATAATAGAAAATATTATTATGTACAATGTGATGGTACACTTGACATCCCTACAAAGAGTTATATGTGAAAACTTAATATTGTAAACCTAATGGTTTTAATTTTTATTGTGTAAACATATGTACGGGCGTTTGGGGCTAGAGCGAACCCCGATTTGAAAATGTAATGGTTACACTCGCGCAGGTGCGCTTTGATAGAACTCCGGAAGAAGCGAGAGACGAGAGAAAAGAGTCACTTAATTAAGTCCCAGCACTCACAATTTTTTTTTTAAATATTAATAAGATATGGTTAACTATTATGGGCAAGGCAAAATTTACTACTGTGAATGCTTATTTATTTAAATTATGTTATATCTAAGTGAAATATTTATTAATTGGGCTGGCTTAAATCTAGTTATAAATTGTGGAAAAAATGGAGATTGTTTAAACAGTGATGAGTTTTACTGTATTGTGTTTACAACGTTCACATTTAAAAAAGCGATCACGCATGAAATTGAAGAATCCGTTTTGGAAACTACAAAGCTGCTCAATGTT
Organism: Brachynemurus nebulosus; assembly: GCA_035578155.1. Taxonomy (NCBI): domain Eukaryota; kingdom Metazoa; phylum Arthropoda; class Insecta; order Neuroptera; family Myrmeleontidae; genus Brachynemurus; species Brachynemurus nebulosus. The sequence goes on along the minus strand of JAPWDM010000008.1, from coordinate 27,731,827 downwards.
CGTACAAGGTTGATTTGAGTGAAAAATTTAAGCAGATGGTTGTAGAAATTTTAGTTTGTAACAATATTATTTTCGACAACCTTCGATAAAAATGCACTCATCTACCCCTGAAATCACAAAATAAATTTGATTTGATTTTTTGTAGTTTTTGAAGGGAATAGTCTTTTTCACTGGCATTCTTTTGGCTACTATTCTTAAATGCTTATATTTCAATTCCTTATCAGCTATTGACCTTAATCCCTCCCCCTCACCAGGTTTCAAAAGATTAAAACAAGAAGAGAAATTCGTATATCTACACAGCACCTGTTTTTTCTACAATATTTTTTGCAAAGGACACTTAAAAATTTTTGTCCCCATCCTTACCACTAAAAATACCGTTCAAAGAAATTTAAAAAATAACATGAATATTGAGGATTAGGTTATAATAATAATAATAATTAATAGTATATTACGTGACTGAGGTTGTAAATTGCATATTACAGACGAGCGAAAAAGTTACGCAAGAGCCGCGCAGCGGCAAGTGTATAATTGCGCGAGTGTGTAAAATTCCTTACAACCGAGTTACGTACTATACTTTATCTACGACTAACATTAAATTCACAATAAACGATAAAAATTTGGTACCAATCTACAAATACAATACATTAAATTTATGTAGTATTTGAAATTTATTAAAAACAAGCGTAAACATTCAGTTGCTAGGGAAACTTTTTGTACAGATTCTAATATGTATAATATGTATATCACTGTATAATATATAATATACAATCATAGAGATACTATACAATATAAGAATTAATAAAAGTGTAGTAAGCTTTGGTGCTTTACGTATATGTACATTGCACATAAGTGTAAAGAGCCATTTTTTGCACAGCTAGATATATGGCTGTATGTAAAACGTAGCTTACTTAGATAGTATTTTGTACAATAAACAAGCAATTTCATGGTAGTCGTAAATAAATTTTTTTTCTACTCCTACTATTAAAAGTAACATTTTGCGCACGGCTAACTATATGTAAAAATTAACAATTGCCCACACTTCGTGGAAATAGCCGTGGGAAGTTATTTCGCACGGCTTAATATAATAGAAAAGTTGGCTATATCTGTCTGATTTAATATATAATGTCATATTATGCAATTCTAAAAATATACATATGTATGTTGATTATTTATTATTCTTTCTATAGTTTCAAAGTATGTTTTGGTAAAAATCTGAACATCTTACCACTGACATTATAAATTTAAAAAATTTTTACTACTTATTTAAATTTTATTTTGATTATTTATGTTAAATTTTACGAAAAAGATGTACTCGTAGAAAAAGTATAGTGTGAAAAGCTTACTTCTCACTTAGTGTACAATATACTATTTTAACGTCCACTCTCAAGATAATTAATTTATAACAGACGCCACTCACACCATTATTGGTATATTTTTATTTATTTACAACTTTTACATTACGCTTTATATTTTATATAATGGGGACAAAATGGGACAAATGAGGACAAAAAAAGTGATGGAAGAGCTAGTATGTGGAACTTGTGCGTCTGCAGCCGGCTTCTTAAAAGAACTAAACCGATATTCATCTAAAATTGTGATGGGACATTGTACGCACAATCTACCAGTTCGCAAGTACCGGCGCTTTAACATGCTCGACTATTCGACTAGTTTTAGATTCAAGATCAGGTTGTAGATTGAATTACATCGAATTCATATTTAAAATGACTTATTATTTGGGACACTGTTTACACAAATTCCATTTGCATTTGATCGGTTGTTTATAAATATAGCATTATATATGACAGTTTGTCTCAGTCACATATACATAGCGATATTCATATAAAAACATTTGCAAAGTTTAATACGTTTTCACCCGTATATGTACGTATACATTATTAAAATTTATACAAATTACAATTTTATCAAGTCACTCGCTCGCTCGTACGTTTGCTACCTACTTGCTAGTGCTTGTGCTGCTGCACTTGACAACACAAATAAATAATATGAACGTTAAGAAAAGACGAAATAGAAAAACGAAAAATTTATTCATAAGAACGACGACATAGTAAGTAGTACACTGCATAGTCAGTCACTGGTGCCAACTGCCAACATCGTTCAAATGACGTGTGTACACTTTACATGGATCGTGCATTAACAAACATTTGACTGTGCGAAAATGAGCCCAGAGGCTGCTGGCTGGCTGGCTGCTAGTATTACTGGCTGACTACTTGCCGTCGTGGTGTGGCACTGCAATTCTTCAACCGTCATCGGCGAACGAGCGAACGGACGAACGACTCTTCTGACGACGACGTCGGAAATTACAAACTCTAGAAACGTTTTCTCTCCATTCACTATGTATGAAAGGGTTATTTACTTTCTAGAATCAAACACTCACTAGCACATTTTCGTATATATGTGTGTATGTATGTATTATGTATGTGTATGTAACACTCTTGATTATGTTTGGTTTGGTTGAATTAGAAACGGACGACTACTGTAAGTTGGAATAACAATATTGTTACTTTTGTTCACTCTCGTGTGATTTTTTACCGTTTATACATAAATAGTAAATAAATAAAAAAACGAACGAAAATAAATTGTTGTTGAGCAGATTTTTCCTTGGTTCTTGACTGTTCATGAGAATATTAAAAGATGAAATTTTTTTTTCGAATTTTTTATTCAGCATATAAAATGCCAGATTTTTTTTGCAAGACTAAAAACTCAACATTTAAAAGATTGCTTTAGTTTCCAAAATTATCAAAAGTGTAGAATTTTTAACTTCTTTTATATTTCAGACGTTTTTTTACCCACGACGGAAAATATTTCAGGATTTTCGCTCACAGTAAAATTAAAATTAAAAATTTTAAAAACTCGCTTTAAGGAGGGAGTTCACGCCAGAAACGGCTAATCAACTAATTTTTTTCGAATCTCGGTTTTTGTTTGTATATCGTTCTGTGGTTCTTTGCAAACACGGTGATATAAAAAACATGGCCAAAAAAAATTTAGTAGAAAAATATTTATTTTTGAGCCGCTGCACAGCCAAGTTGCTGGTCCTTTGTAGATAACAGTCGCCCCGTCTGGCGATTTGATCAGTAATATTTAGTTTTGGTGTGTACACGAGTTATAGTAAGCACTGAGATAATGTTCTTTTATTTGTATGCCTTTGTAGACGTTTTAATAAACAGTGAGTAAACCGCTTCTTTTGTTATTATTTTTGTTTTTTACCGTTTCCCCAAAACTTGTGTTTTTCCCGACAAGGAAAATCATATCTCAGGTTCTAGAAAAGATAGAGACTTAATTTTTTTTTATTTTGTTCATAAACATATTGCGCATAAAGTGGAGTATGCTTTTTCCATTTCAACAATTGTAACTATTTTTAAACATTTTTTTTAAATAAAAAATTAGGTTTTATTATCTTTAGAACTTTGGGATTACAATTTTATAGTTAATTTTTAAAATTACCTGAAACCCATACTCAGCTTTATAGACAGGTCCTTTAGGAATAAAATAATGAAAAAATATTTAAAAAATATTCATTACTTTTTGAGATATGGCGTTCCCTGTAAACGCTTAAAATCTTGTGAAAAGGGCCCCCTCCCCCCACAGGGAAGAGTAATGAATGTTTCAAAAACAAAATTTTCTATTTGAAACCATCCCTAATTTGAAAAAAATTTCAGCAAGCAAAATAATCATAAATAAAAGAGTTGCTTTTTTATTTGAACTCCTCCCTTAAAAGTTAAAAATTTAGGGATTAGTCAGAAGTGGCGTAGCTAGACGTGGGCAACATGGGCCCTCACCCACGGCCTTGCACTTAAAGGGGCCTCGCGAGACCCCTTTAAGTGCGATGCCTCCAGACTTTACCACAGATGACTAATTAACTTGATCACTTTTACGCTCGAAAAAGAACGTCACAAATTTAAAAGTGTATTGGTTTTACAAGAAGCCCCTCTTAAGTGCGACTCTTAGGCCATTAGGATTATATTTGAGGTATTTGCGTGTAACGACACCTAATTTATTTTATAATAATTATTATATACATATAAATGTAATATGTATTAAATGAAAGGAAAAAAACTTACATAGTCGTACTAGACTAATCGGCAATGTTTCAAAATAAAATGATTTTTGTATTTTGATTCCGAAGGCAAATCCGTTAACCCTATATAAGAAAACCTCACAACAACATGTGATTTGAAAGCTACGGAAGTATGGGTGTTGGGGTCAGTAACTGATAAGGGACTGATGTATAAGCATTTATGAACAATAGATAAAGAAAGTCCCAAAAGAATGGACCATTCCATTCAAACGTTACAAAGAACCAAAATCTACGTTTTTAGAAGTACATAGATATAAGGCTACAGTTTTAATAATTTACTATCCGCATTATGTATATAGATTCATATTATCGCAAGCTCATATTATCACTGTGACCCTACTGTATTATGCCCTTTTTGCTTAGCATGTCAGTAAACATAAACAATGTAATACAAGACTTTACTTAGTCATCAGCAGGGAGTATGGTGGTATATCGTATATTTGCTCTATTTTAATATTAAATTCTATAATATTAAAATTTGTCAGTGCCTTAAAACTCCTCAGTAAAACGATAAAGCGATCAAATCAGAAACTAGTTATCGGGGGCCTAGTTAGCGGGTCGCTAAGTTATGTTTTTCTTTCTTTCTTTCTTGCTTGTCACCTAATCTTGATTAAGCGATTGTTTTTTTTTTTTTTGATTGTCGCCTAATTTTTAAGAAAAATTTCAAAAAGAAAATTAAAGCAAGCCTCGCAAAAATTATATTGCCCACTCTCCATTTTAGTCTTGCGACGCCACTGTTAGTCAGGTTTGACAGACATTGGTACAGCCCTTTCCGGTAGGTATATTTTAGGATTTTTAGGATAAAATTAAAAGTCGTAAGAAGTCACTTTGAAAGCTGGTAATTGTGAGATAGTTCTTTCAAGTTTACTAACAATGAGTCCAATCGTTTCCAGGGCATTCCATAATTACTTAATTATTCAAAAATTTCTTCGTTTATATTAATCTCCTTCATTTTACTATTATTAAAAAATTATATTAAAAAAAATATTACCATAGAAATAGTGTAAAAGAGTGTAAAACACATTGAGGAGAGAATCGACTAGAGAGAATGCTGTGTATTACAAATACATTAAGAAATTGAAGCAAAAAAATTAACTGATGTGACCAAAAAAATTGACTGATGGGATTACTTTAATGGCGGTCAAACCATTAATTTAATGGTTTATTTAATATTTATAAACAAGTCTCCGTGGTTACAATTTGGGCTAACTGAAATGGAGTCATGCTTCAAAATTTAATGCCTGTAGTATCTCTAGGAAACATAATATGTTAATATGTTCGATTCACTGCTCAGTGGTAAAACATGGGTTCAATTGATTTTAAATTTTAAAATACTACTAAGCTTAAAATGATTTTAGTATTATTTCAAGTGGGCTTATTAATACGACAAAGCACTAATAGCATACAAAAACAAAGTTTTTACTTGACATTTGCTCATTAATATGGTTTAATATAGTTTTACTAGAATGATTCTAATGTGACGCAAAAATGGTGTTAGTATGATTTTATTTTTCTCATTAATAAGGCTGTAATACACTACTATATTTTTCAAATTTAATAAAAATAACAACGACATTTCAGTTCATTAATTAATACTAGGTAAAGTAAAACTATATTTTAAAACTAAAACTGACATAGTTACCAACTATATAAAATAAAAAGAGCTTGGTGTCCGTAGTGGATGAGACACACTGTTTGAATTCGATTTAGTGGTTAACTTCCTTATCAAACGACTCTTCAACAAGAACTATCTAAAATTGTTTTAGATACTTGAACGCTATGAAACGTAATTATCTAGTTTAAGTAATGTTATTAAAGAAGCGCTATTCACACCATTTAACAATAATGGTTTTACTGTATACTTTCTAATACATACTCGTCGGGGCTCTGAGACAAGCTTTATACTATATTATACTTTTAATATATCTTTATATGGTTTTAATAAAAATAAATAAAAAAATAATGTTTTCGTTGTTATTAGAGAAAATGAGGAAATAATTTCTTCGACCTCCTGATGGTAAAATTAATTGACTAAGGACATAGAATTGGATGTCATTATAATGAACAGCGCTCAGGGTGGTCAAATATTGTTGTGTAATTTTTTTATAACATTTAATATTGTTATTAAAGTGTTAATACCACTTCATAATATCTCTCTAGTTTTTGAAAAATTGAAGTCGCCTCACGTCATGTTTGCTTTGATCCCTCCCCTTGCCGTCTTCTCCTAAGTTATGCAAGATGGATGAATTGTATATTTATAGCAAATTACATTTTAAATTTTTTGGTTGAATTGATCAAGACGGTACAACTTATCAAAAAAAGGATCAGAGAGGATTACAAATTAGATTTGCAGAGTTAATGTTCCGTACCAAAACTGGTAATAGGGAGCACTTATGAAATCACTTCGGTGTCCGTCCATGTGTCACAATTATAAACGTAAATTTTGATTCTGTCGGTTAAAGTTCGCGGGGTAACTGATAAGTAATAAATTTCAAATTTTTTACTATCGCTAAGGTTTATTAACTTGCTTAATTAGCATAGGAAAGTCATTTGTCATGGATTCGAAAAAAAGAATCAAAATTTTTAGCATATTTATATGATAATGATAATGGTAATGGGATTTAACGTCCGTTTTTAAGACTTTTTTGTGTATAACAGATGTCACCCACATCATTATTTTTTGTACTTTGTCTATACATTTTTTTGTATACATGATACATTTACGTTTATGATGTGAGTGGAGGGCAGAGAAAATGGTGACAGACTAGGATTTGGAAGGTATGCGTCTACACCCGACTTCTTTGAGAAACTAGGCCGATATTCATCTGGAATTGTGAAGGGAAACTGAAGAAAACGTTCACAAGCATAGCCGTCCGGAGAATTCGAACCCTCGACCTACCAGTCCGCAAGTGCCAGTGTCTAAGCACGCTCGGCCACTTCGCTGGTGCGTATTTATATGTTTCAAGGTCACTCCAGTTTTTTCACAAATGAAGGCTAGACTTCAATAACAGACTGTGCGAAAGAAAAAAAAACGAAAATGAGTTAGACCCGAAAAAGGAATCTAAAAGTGTCATTGCCAACAATCTAGACAACAGCATGCAAAATTTTTTTTGGCACTTAGCCTGTTTTGAAGTCCAGTCTTCAAATGTTTTTCTCTGTATGTGTATGTGTGTGTTCGCTTCTATGAAAACATTATTTTCTTGCGCAATATATCACGGATTAAACATGATATCGACTTCGTTGAAGCATCAGTCGCAAGTCTGAACGAAATTTTTTCAAACTCGATCTAGCATTTCTTTTTTTTCGAAATACTGGAAAATTGTTCGTGTAAATCTTAAAGTGGTCGCATATTCGCATGTGACCTTCAGTGTCAAACCCACCAACTTCAGTGTCGGTTTTCGATTTTCTGATACATACTTTTTACTCTAAAGTTAAGAAATTCTTTTCAGTTGAAATGTGACAACTTGTAAAGCCCACGTTTGTGATTTGTATTAGTTTCGCATATACTTACTATAAGAAAGAATTTATTATTATTATATAAAAAGAAGAAAAAGTCGCAACTCTATATCCTTTTGAATCGAGAGCCTTATAAAGACATTATTTTGTTAAATTGTATTCCCGTTGAATGATTTGTGGATAAGGTAATAAAATAAACGAGCATGTAAAGTTGTTATGGCTTGCATGAGTCATTAATTTATGAGCACTATAAATGATAAAACAAACAGTTTGAATAAGCCATTATGATAGTAATCATTATTTTAATAGCCTTACATATTTTAAATAACACATTGTTATTCATAAAACAAAAAAAGTACGGAAAAAATGAAAAATGATGATTTCGTTCTTTTTTTTTTGAAAAAAAAAATTGAACCAACAAAAAAAAAAAAAAACTTTTGTTTAATGATGTAAGCTACACAAATTCATAACATTCTATTAGAAATTTGTTAAACTGTGTAAATAATATTTTTGGTTATTGGTCTCATTAACTGAGGCTTGGCTTGTGTCAACGTTTATGAAAGCGTCGGGACGGCGCGGGCGAGCGAAAGACACAAAGCAGGCCAAAGTACACATACATACATGTATTTATTGATCCTGCATGTACATGGTAGACCACCACGTAAAAACGAACAGTTTGTGCTGTTGAAGAGTGAGCGAAGCATGGTATTCCCTATGAAAATTAAATATAACATCAACAAGTCTATCTCTTTTGTGTATTTGCAAAATGGCTTATTTGCACCCACTCTTTCACAAATGCGTAGCGAAATATCAACTACATATATATTGTATACATATATGCCAGATGTTTAACACGTTCGTGCAACGTCGGAAATCTTCGCGCGTCGCGTTCAAGTTTTTCCACGTCTAAAGGAAAAAGATGTGTATGTTGATTTTGAACTATATCCCATCATGTTTTCCTTTCTTATTAACAACCGTATACCTATGTACGCAAGAAAAGTGGATCATTTAGTTTGGCGAGCTTTTATTGTATTTCTGTTAACACACATACATTCATGAATTAAAACACATACATACACACACACACACACACACACACACACACACAGTGTTCAATATCCTGTGTGATGAACTTGTAATGTTATTCAAGTTTAGCGTGCATAGTTCAAATGTTTGCTATATATACGGGTGCGGGTTTTTTCGCAATGTTCTTGATGAATTGTACGATTACTAATTCTATAGAAATTTCCATTCGATTGTATGAGGCAAGTTGGTAATAGCGTACTCTGCATAACCTATATTCCGACATAGGTTATGATTTCGCATGTATACAGTCAAAATATCTAGTTTATTTCCTTTTTGCCATTGAATTGAATATATATCGAGGAAATTTTATGTTTTTTTTTTTCACAGTATGACATTTTTGTTGTAAACTTTTATTCATTTCACTACACCGTTGTCCGTTCAGGTTGAATTACATACATAGATATATTTATTTAATCAAATATTAAAGGTCACAATTCAAATACCCCTGTCACAGCACCTGCATAACATAGCGAATTTCCAAAGATTTGACACTGACAGATCTCATAGAACAACCTATATTCATCTAAAATTGTTTATGTAGCTCTCTAACAGTGAAAAAATTTTCAAAATTAATTGAGTAAATAATTTTTCGTGCTTGTAAGTCCCCAGGACCCTGGCGGATCTCATATAGTATAGGATATATGTATTTAAACGAGTTTAACTTGTTAAAGGTGAAAAAATTTTCAGAATCGGTTGCGTAGTTTATTTTTTTTTTACGTTTGGAACTCCCACACCGTAGCGGACCCCATATAACATAACTTATATCCATCTAAAATAGTTTAGCACTCTAACTATGAACAAATTTTCAAAATCAGTGATGATGCGCTCTTGAAAAGTTAGTTACATAGTTTTTATTTTGAAAAATGAAACAGATACAAATATTGTAATTAAAAATACAAAAACGATTAAGCATTTACTGTAAAGAAATACAGCAAATTTCTTAATTTTTCTTAAAAGCTAGTTCACTTAAAACAATGTTTTAAAAGCTTATGTAATTTTTTACGCTCTTTCGGATGGTGTAAAAGAAAATTTAAAAAAATTTTGAAATCTGGCCAATTTTTGCAAAAAAACCACTTAAACCGGTGAAAACTGACCAAAATTTTGGCTTCGAAAAATCTGACGCATCTGGTTGACGAACTCATCCAAGCTTTTGGAACTTTTGATCTACATACCAAATTCGAGAGATATCGCGCGGGCACAAATATATATATATATATATATATATATATATATATACATATATATATATATATATATATATATATATATATATATATATATATATATTTATATTATATATATATAAATTTTAGTGAAGGTCATTTTCGGTTTCTCGAGGCCTGAAAACAAATTTCTGCCATAGCCCCGGGCTGTGGTCTTTTCATGATACCCGCTGTAATAAGTGAATTTCCAAACTGGAAATTCGCTTAAAATTATCGATTCACATGAATGAAGAATTTTTACATAAGATTGAAAAAAGGATTTAGGAGGATTTAGCAGTTTTAAGGACTTGAGGACCAGTTGAGATCAACACAATCAGTTATTGTGTAGAATTTAGAATAGAAAAAATTCGGTTAAATTTTCATTTTAAATATGGAGCTATTGTTAAAAAGAATGCATTATATTTTACGGCAAAATGCACGTACTTTTATAGGAAATTAAAATTAAAGCTAAAAATCTAAAATTTTGCATATCAACCAGTCAACCACCTGTTTATGTAGGCGGCCGATTATATAATTATGCAGATCATGATGTGTCTAACCAAATTGTGAAATGACAACATTTCATGAAATTCCTGGGCACTTGTGAAACGTGTCCCAAGGCCTCCACAAAATTGGCAATGAATGTCTCTGAAGGGGTAGAATAGATAGTATAAAAAAGTTTTTCTTTTTTAACTTCCCATTGGAAATTATTTTAATGGGTCCGATTTTACGAATCGCTAATTTGGATATGTCTCCACGTTTCAAGGCCACAAGAATTCGAATCTATCGTTTTGAGCGTGATGTTTGTGTGTGCGTTCGTTAGTTCGTGAATTTTTTTTGGTCTCGCATATCTCGAGAACAAATGATGGTATAAACTCCAGACTAATTTCATTAGATGCGTAATTAGAAAATGAAGACCGGATAAAGTTTTCAGCAAATTCGGATTTGCGGTTTGTTTTTTATAATAAAAAACTAAATTAAAAACTTTTTATGAAATATTTATCGTCTCGCATATCTCGAGAATAAATGATGCTATCATTTGTTTAATAAGGGGTGAAATCCCTCACGAGATACAGGCCACAGCCCCCCCCCCCCCAAGACGCAAGGGGCAAAGCCCTTGTCGAGGGTTCAGGGGCAGGAGCCCCTTGAAATGAAAAAGAATTATTTATGTACAGTAGTCTTTAAGGACACCCAATGCGCAATGGGAAGTTGACAGTGTGGGTAGACCTGTTCCCTCAATTTTTTTCCTTTTTTTTCGCCAAGTCTATTATGACATTAAGCTAAAATTTACATATATTTTCTCACAAAATGTTTTCTCGAGGTAGAAAAATACTCTTGTGTCCTTTTTCGCTCCCTTTATTTACAATAAGCATATCATATGGTAAGCTAACTGTTTCGTTTTAAATACGTTTTCTCCGGGAGTGAGGAATTTTCTCATAGTAAATAGCATCTTATGCCCTTCTGCATTTTTCTGATTATCACTAGACAAAGTTGATTGATTAAAAGATTGAAGCCTGAAAACGAGACAAGAGATGTTTTTCTGAGATATCTTGTGTGGAAAATTTCAAGTTAAATGGTTGAGACCGGTTGAGAATGGTTATTGGTAAATAGCGACAAAAAAAGATTGATTTTCTCAAAAGAAATCTTTTAAATGTTAATTATATATTTGTACGGGTATCAGGGATCTAGCTAGTGTCAGATCAATGAGAAGAATTCCAGTACTTTTACCATCGATAATACTGTAGATATTTTCTGAAAGTTTCTGAAATTAGCTCGATTTTTTACAGTAGTATACAATATCCAGCAGAATTACTGGTTTGTTCGTAATTTTAAATGCTATAGTTTGTTCACCGAAGCAATTTCTAAATACAAATCATCAAACAGCAACAAACAGCTCGTATGACACCCCCATAGAACATCAGTGATCATACTTTGTTCAAACTGAAGCGATATATTATAATATTTTAACAGTAGATAATTATGTACCAGTGGAAATAAATAAAACAACTTTACTAAACTGTATAAGTATTTAAATTTTTCCTAAAATTTAGGATTATTTATTAATCTTGTTTTTAAATTTAAGTTAGATATTTTAATATTTTGTGCAATATTATAAAGATGAAATTGTATGCAACTAATCAAAGGGATCGAATTTTATTTCTTTGTACTAGAATATAACATATGTAACTGTTAAAATTTTAGGAAAACAGTTAATTGTTTTACTTTTGTATGCAATGGTTTATGAGCAAATAAACTTTATACAAGATCATTAGAGCAATAAAATTTAATATCCTAATTATTATCAGCAACACCTACTTGATAGATGTAACAATCATACCTGCTTGTTTTTAGTGTATTTTTGTATAATAGTATATTGTGCAATAAGTGCGGGAAATTGTCGATTGCCCACGAAAGCGAAGTTGAGCGCACGTACGTAGTGAGTACACTCATTCGCTAGTGTGGGGCAATCGACAATCCCGCACGAGTTGCACATACTATTTTTATTACGAATTTCACATACTTTTTTCTATTATTATCACTATTTTTGACATTTTTATTACTTTTTAAAATAATATTTTTAAGTGTTCGTCTTTTTTTTCTGCATTAATTTTCGTTTAAATTACTTTGTTGGTGGTTTCTATAGAAATAATTATGAAATATTTATTAAATGAAAAATTAAGAGGCGGCTTTGCGTGTTTTATTGTCAATTTGCGTGTGCAAAGTTACTTTCCACACGCAAAAAAGTATGCGGGAAGAATACAGTGGGCAAACAGCTATTTTGCGTACAGAAATGTGTGCGCCAAGTTAGTACTTCTCCCGCATGAGTAATAAAAAAAATATTTGCAAGATTCTTAATAATTATCCATTAAAAATAAAAAATTTTCCTTAATAATAAAAATAATAAAAACAATTTCATACTAAAATATTAAAAAAAAAAAAAAATTATAAAATCGTCCCAATTCATATATTATCGTTTCTGCGTAATCGCTTGTACCAGTTTCATGAAACATAGTCTGGGCTTCCTTTATGTGTCCATTTTGGAAATTTCAACCAATAAAAATTTATTTTGTCACGTGGTTTTGTTTTGTAGCTAGAAATTCTTTGAGTGAACAAACTATAATCAAATAAACAGTCCTATATAGTCGAATGAATCTTACAAACAAAATTGAGAATAAAAAAAGATATGGCTCAAGACGCACATAGAGTACGATGAAAACAAAAAAAAATACTTTTCTTGATTTTCCTCGTTATTTGCATACATGTACACTCGCTGTATAAAATGAATATACGCAACTGTGTAATATAATTAGAACCTTGGAGATTTGATAAAATATTTTTGTATCAGTGTATAATAATAATAATCTTGAAGAAATTTAAATAAATCGAATTTTTTTTTTGGATATTCGTTCGTTTATTTGCCTCCTCGACCGACCCTTGTCATGATAACGTACGTACGAACGGATCGCACGAATACATGCATCTCCTAGAACTAAAGCGGCCCCTACACGCTCAATAATATTGCACAAAATCTGAGGTTGTACAATAGTATGTGTCGTCTATAGGTTATATTGAAGGGTTGTACAATATATTGTGCTGATCAAAAGCAATTTGAAATATATTGTGCAATGAATGAATATTGTAACGTCTGTGGCTTTGTAAATATTATTGCGCAATATGACTTTATTTAATTTTCAATTTATTAATTGTTTTGTAATGCCATATTTGATGGTTATTCATTGAATCAGTTTGATTTATTAATTTGAAAAAGTAATTATTTACTGCTTCGCAACATTTTTATCATTTAATATTTACACTGTTAAAAAATATGTATTATTACAATAAAAAATATGGTAATTTTTTACAATATGTATCTTGAAAATTACAATGTGTTGTAAATTTAAATAATTTAGTTGTAAAATATGAAATTTTGTGTAAAAATAAACATTCACTGTAATTTTAAATACTTTGATACTAAAATTACATATAAAGTGGTATTTTACATGCTGAAATAGTAAATTCGAAACGCAAATTTACTGTATTTGTATGTAAATTACTGGTCTTTTTGATGTAAATTACCGGTATCACGTGATTGATTCTGCGCAATTGACGGTGTCAATTGAGTTGACAATGTAATTTTACATGTCGTACGTAATTAATTTACATTAAGTGGAGTAAAATTACAGCCGGAATGTAAGGTAAAACATTCTACAATGTAATTTTACATAGAAAAATGTTCTAAACATTTTGAAATGTAATTTTACAATATTTAATGTTGGCAATTAAATGCCAACATTAAATGTTGTAAAAATTTTTAACAGTGTAGAATTAAAATACAATTGGATTAATGTACAATTCCTACATGCAATTTATTGTACCAATTTCTTTCACAAATTATTGAACTGTCTGGGGCGAAGTTCAATAAATTGCACAAGTTGATTGCACAATATTATTGAGCGTGTAGGGGCCGCTTTACAATCACCAAGCGAACGCACACACAGAAAGAGAAGATATAACCGAACTGATAAAAACCAAACACATTTTCATGTATTTATGACATCAGGAAAACAAGATCTGAGTGTAATTCATTTTACTTCATCCTGTCTAGAACGTGTACGGCATATTTTTATTAAAGTCGCAATGCACGGTTTGCGACGGGATGGTGGCACCACCGTCGTTCATTTTTTTTTTTAAGTTACGCACATGAAACGGAGGGCCTGTACGGAAGGATAGATACAGCACTTACTCGACTATAACGGCAATACATTTTATTATAGGTAGATATCGAATTTTATATATTTTTACCAGTTACCCTCTCATTTCATGTTTTCATTCAATAAATCTTGATACGGTTAAACCATAAAACACATGAACACGGGGAGACTAGAGCGGGCCGGGGGAAAATATGATAAAATATTTTGTAGTGGTATTGGCAACTGCTTGTGCCGCCTTGCTATGTAGGTTCGCTTTGGTTTCTTTTTATTAACTAGACTTGTTCATGTATATGTGCTTTAATCAGAACAATTGAGTCGATGAGTTTCAAAACCATCTAATTAACACAACTAAAAATGTTCAGGGAACACAAAAAACTGTTTTCTCACTCATAATAATAATTTTGACGTGGTTTTTACCATTAAATTTTTAGGAAAAATCATATAGTTCTTATAAAGAAATAATAACGATACCACTCATCAATAATTAGTAAATCACGATTAAAATTTATAATTAACTACTTTTGCAGCAGTTTGCTTTAATTAGATGGTTGTAAAACGGTTGATATTTGTAATTAGCTACTTTTGCAGCAGTAACACTAACAATTAGACACTTTTGCAGCAGTAACACTAACAATTAGACACTTTTGCAACAGTTTATTATTCTTTCAATAAGTTTTAAATAAAACAACATTCGTACAAATCTATCTATTTACATCGTAAAACGTTGTTTTTATTATAACTTATGAAAACTAAGATATTTTCTTATAAATCAGTAGAATATTCTCCCACAAAACAAGTTTCTTTACTGTAATTTAAGAGTAAAACTCAAATCAGAACCACGATGTTTCACACAATTTTATTCTGCACACATTCGCAGCCTGTTATATTTGACAATTCCACAAGTTTTTTTTTGTATTTTTTTCTAGTTATTCCAATAGTAAATAGTTTCTTAGAGAGAGTAATAAATAAATCACATACAATTATTTGATCTTCTGCAGGCCCTGCAGTGCTATATATTGACTACCTAACTAGCTATTTTTGTTCCAGGTTTTTCTAATGACGCCATTTATGTATAAGTAATTAGATAGTTTTGCAACTGGTTTGTGTTGCTTGCAACGCCATATTTTTTCAGTTGGAAAATATTGCAATTAGTTACTTTTGAAACAGTTTCGTATTTTTGTCATTAAAATTGCACCGTCTAGTTAGTATTTTTTGGTGCAGTTTATCCTCCTGAATAATAAACCGTATCTAACTCAGTTTTGAAAAAATCGTCAATTAGATGGTTTTAAAACTCAGCGACTCAATTATTTTTTATTTAAGACATAGTTAGGTAATAATAGCAGGAAGGCTGACAACGTAGTTATAAGACTTCCGTTTTTCGTTTCTATTTTTGAAACATGCCGAAGGGGAGAAGTTGGGATGAAAATTTATGAATTATAGCCAGAAAAGAACCAAACGAAATGGGACCATTTCTTTCAACGATTACAAAGAATCAAAATTTGTTTTACGACTGTAAGACTAGATGGTTGCAGTGTTAAAGAGAGTTGTGGGACGCAAAGTAGTTTCGGTTCTGATGAGGAAGATAATGGTCTTTGAAAACAATTAAGGAGAGATTCGCTAAAAAACAAGAAAAGAAATCGATTCTTTTTCTTCATAATTATTAACTCCTTAAGGTGTTAGAAATATTCTCCTAAAATTTTACATATTTTAAAAATAATCAAAAATCAAAAAGTTACGGACATCTTAGTGCACGTACTTTACTATAATTCAATTTAAACAAAATCCTTATCCGATCGTGGTGCAGTATTCAAAATTTGTGTTGCCAACTCTCACTTCACGAACATTTCTTAAATGACAGTGTAACATATCTCTTTTTTCTATGGCTGATTTATTTATTTTGAAATGGTGACTTGGGGTACGTCTAGACTACGACACTATAAGCCGTACACTCGGTGTATACACCGAGTGTCTACGTGTGCATACGAGTGTGTCTCTATAATTACTACATTTATTGCGGGGGCACCATAATTTGTGTCGAATCAGTGGCTCTCAGTATGAACACGTTGTGTCCAAATGTCTCTTGTGGCTAATAAGTTTTCAAACAAGTTCGACACTTTTCTATACACTCACAGAAGAGAGATAGATGCATGGTGATCGAGCACTACCTGTTTCGTTCTTAAAATTGTTCTGCGTGTAAATTGCTTGGATACAAATTCCGTGCATTTATGTATACAGATACTATTCAGACACAAAGATGTGTTAAACTGTGAACAGTAAAGAAATCAATCTAAACCAGACCTTATGCCACTTTCAAAGTAAACGGTACATACGTATTTACTAATATACATATGTATGATATTGAACATAAATTACACATTTGCACATACCTATTGCAAATATACTCCCATAATCAACTTCCATACGCGCCACTACTTACTAATGGCCATGTGATCGATGCATTCTAATACAAAACAAATAAACTGTTTCGTACGTATATCGCACACACTCACGCGCTAGGGAATAATATAAAATCGTAATCCATTCGGATGAGACTTTAAGCCTGTAAGTTCAGAGATTACACTAGTCTTGTTGCACACATCTTGTTGTATTCCTCCACATTCTGCTCTGTTCTATTTTACTTATTCGCAAATAATTGAAATATATTTAACAGACTTTTCTTCTTGTTATTTGTTTTGTTGTGTTTGTTGTCTTTGCTTGCAACTGAAACTGATAAATTCATTCTTAACATCTTCATTTCGAATTCATCCGTTACATTGAATACGAAACAGTGTAAAGATTTGTTTACGTAATGGGATTATTTATATTGAATAAAAGATAATGATTGATATGGTGCTAGGAATAAAAAAAAATGGTTACAGTTCTATGAACCCGATTTTGTTCGAGAAAAAGGATAAACTGTTTAAGTATTCGTATAATACTAGATCCTGTAACATTAAGGGGTGAGGGTCCTCCAGAACTTTCAAATTTTTCATTTTTTGTTTTGCTTTAAAAGTTCATTTGAACCTTAAGGAATATATTTCTAATGTTTTAATCCCAACAGAAAGATTACCTTAGATAAGGATAAACTGCTTTTAACTCTACTTTTCAAGAACGAAAACTTTTTAATAGCATTTTTCTGAAAACAAGTTTTTTTTCCGCGCCGTGGAACATAACCTAAAAAGTTATTAAGGTATTAACTTGAAATTTTGTACAGATATTCTTTAAAATTTTTGCCTTTGCACATACCTAAAATTTTATTACTATAAATATTGTTACTATAAACTTTATTACTATAAATATTGTTTAAAAAATTTATAAATTTTATTACTATAAACTTTATTACTATAAATATTGTTTAAAAAATTTATAAATTTTATTACTATAAACTTTATTACTATAAATATTGTTTAAAACAATTTGTTTATAAAAAAAAAATGAAATTTTTTTCTTTTTGATTTTAAATTGTGAAAAAAAAAATTCCTCATCAGAAATAGGTATATGCAAAGCGTAATCACTTATTTTAATAAAATTTTTTCCCAATTGAATTCAGTTGATTACAAGAGGCTGGGCATTCCACGGCGCAAATTAAAAGAGTCAAGTTGGAACAGCTGTAGCGCCGCCATTTTTTCTTTTTTTTTCATAAAAATTTATGAGTGAATACACCATAACATGTACTATCCTATATAACTTCATTTGATACAATAAATGTATCTAGTTTCTTAAAAAAAATTATTAAAAAACCGGTTGTCTGGTGGACCCTCCCCCTTAATGGAATATAATGAAATGGAAATAGTAGGTTTCCAACGGACGCACGCTATAGATTTGAGCGGTAAATTATTTTCGGTCCTTGGCTTTTCGATGCCCTATATCTCAGTTTTTAGATTTTTCTCAAACATACGAATAGTTTGGTTAGATCACAAGTCTGTTTTGTTTTATGTGGTTAAAATGTAATCAAAATCGTTAGAGCCATTTTTCTGCAAATGGCCGATTTGTTCATTTTTGTAGATTTTCAAAATTCAATGGTGGCTAGACCCAGCCCATAACAACTTGTTTCGACGCGAAATTACGGAGTAAGTTTTCTAATGACCATGGAAAAGTTTTTGGGAGGAAGTAGAAAAATGTTTTGTCTTTGTGTCCGGGTTCAACTAAATTCTTTTATATAATTAGTGACCGACCGAACCTTTGGTTTCGGCTTCGGTTTCGGCCAAAAAACCTATTTTCGGTCGTAGCTTAGGTTTCTGTCAAAAATCAGCCGAAACTTCTGCCGCACCAAAACTCAGTGTCCGTGAGTGGTCACGCTTCCTTCTGTCTCGTACATACTTTAGATTTCAGCATACATTTGAAATTTTAACATGTCTAAATAAGTTTCGGTTTCGGTAGGAACTGAGACCGAGGCCGAAGTTTCGGTTTCGGTTTTGGCAGCAAAACCTGTTTCGATCAGACACTAAATAAAATTAAATTAGCTCTAAAAATTTCGGTTATCAGCGTTTGAGTAAACAGTTTTTTCCTCCAAAATTATGCGAAATATGAAGTTTTTACAATGGTCATCGAATAAAAATAATGAATAAATCATCTCCTTAAAAAAAATTTAGAACCATATTCATCATCCTTGGGGGGTGGTTTCAACCCTTCCCCAATTTTGTTCGCATTTTGAAGTGCGCAGTTGTGAAATTTTATTAAAATTGGTTCACGTATTTCTGAAGGGCGTACAAAAATGTGATTCTTTAAGTAAAGTTTGAACTCCTCTCACATGTAGGTAGTCGGTACATTTTGATACATAAACTACATAGTACTTAGGAAAGTTGGGTCAGTCATCTTTTTTGACCTCTCGAATGCGTGGTAGCTCTAGGTTCCTAGAATTTTTCAAGTTGGACTTGAAATATGTAGAGTTCCCTTATTGTTATCCCAATTTTGAATTTACTTGAATTTTGAGGCAATATTTTGTCAATTTTTTTTATTAAACTTAAGCAAATTCATATTCACTCTATTATATCTCTTGAACAATAAATAAAAATGTAATATTTTAAAGAATATAAATAATTAATAAAAACACCAATTTTTCATTTTTACAATAATAAACAATGCTGTGTCATTAATTTTGCTGCGAGAAATTTACTGCCTCGCTGTGTGTTTATGAAAATTAAATAAAAGTTTGCCTGCCCATCGTTTGCTGGCTTGCTGCTTGCCCGCCCGCGCCCGTGCACCCGCTACATAAAATTTTTTGGCGTTACCGACACACAATATTTTACCTTATTGTTTGTAACGAATTAATATTTCTATGAGGCAAGCACATTTTCCATTAAAAGGCACCTATACAAAAAACGTTAAATTAAAATTTATCGTGTACATACATTTCCCTTGTTGAATATTTTATTTTATTCTTTTGAGTTTATATCATTTTCATTTTTCGTTTTGTTTTGTTTATGCGTGCGTACAGCAAGTCAACAATAATGTTACCGTAAGACCGGCTAAACCTGCACACTTTTTTACGCTTACTTTTATGTTTATACATGTTTCCTTCATATATATCACCAATAAAAGGATTACCATTAGAAAGAGTGTATATTATTTGTTATAATATCCCTGGTCCATTTGTTTCATTATAAGTAAAAATAAAAAATAATTAGTTAATATCCGAGTTTAAACCCTAAATCGGTCTTGACCTGGACGCGTACTTAAATAACATAATAACATGCAAACTAACCTCTCCCGTCGGAGTTAGAACAGTGTTTTATATCGTCTGATGTCTTTGAACCTGTCAACAACTTCAAAACATTTTGTGCGATGGGAGAGGGATCAATGCATGGTATACCTCGCTATGAAGTACACATACGATTATGACACCAGAATGAGGCATAAACCGCGTAATTCTGACTCCCACTATCCATATAACGTATGGATAGTGGGAGTTATAGCTGGTGCCAATCGCGGCCATAGTGTAAGGAACTAATATGTCCGGGTCTAACCGGATACATTATATACTAGCCGTACCCGTGACGTTGTTCACGCGAAACGTTGAGTAGTTTCTTTTTCCAATTTGTAGTTTCTTGCAGCACAAAATGCATTAAATTGTCTCGAAATTGACAATTGTGTATTTATTGTATTTTTCGGTACACAATTAGCAACATTTTTTTTTTAATTAAAATTCAGAAAAATTTCCAAACCACAAAATTTATTTACAATTTTTGTTACTATAGTTATGAAATTTTTTATGAAATATGTAAATTGGCGTAATGTGTGTAGATGTTCAAAATAGTTTTTCCATTTTCCCGTGGGAATGAGACATTTTCCCGGAATAAAAAGTATCTTAGATGTTGATCCAGGTAATAAGTTATTATCACACCAAATTTCATTAAAATCCGTCCAGTAGTTTTTACGTGATACGTGAACAGACAGACAGACAGAGACAGATTTACAGTTTTATTATATGTATAGATAACATGTATTCTTTTATATATACATCGAATATAACTTCAAACATCATTAAATGATGCGCGATAAAATTCTGAACATATACATATCAAAACTAAAACAATATGACAATTATGGCGAAAATTACATGTCTAATTGTAAGTTAGACAGACATTTTATTTCTCTGAAAAACTGGAGGATGGTAATCCTGTAAAATGAGATAGTATAAAAGTTGAAATCCATAGTTTTTATTGGTACAGCCGTTTAGAGGATATACAGCCGCGGATATTTTTCTCTCTTTAATGACATCAAGAACAAATGTTTATTGTTGCAGGTTAACGTAGAAACTATTTAATTTGTAGATTGGTGCAATGTGTCCGGGCTGAGACCCCCTGTCCGAGTTTAGCCGATTTTACGGTAACGTTTTACAGATGCAAATGCGTGCGTAGGTAGGTACCTACATATACAGAAAACGGAGACTAAAGAATTGTTTTATTTCCCCTTTGTAAATTAAATATTATGTAGTATACGAGAATCAACTAGGAGGGATGGAGGGACGTAAGTTTTCAAATTAGTAGCTTAACATATTGTCATTAATGAGCGACCATTGTTTTTTGATGATGACCGTATAATTTAAGGTTTTCGCAACGTATTGACAAGGATCAAGTGGTTATTTTTCCATTCTTAAATAACAATATGCATTGTTTGTAACTTTTAAACAAAACTATTATAGACACGTCAATTATGTGTGAATGAATTATACATGTGTGTAGAATCAAGAATTCTGTACGCTATGACAAAGAATGTGCGGTAATTCGGCAGTGTTCGTGAATCACGGAAACACCCGAATTTTAAATAGTTTTAAATCCGCTTGATATTTATTTTGAAAGTGAATTTTCAAAATAAATTATTAAAAAAAAGAAAATAGATATCAAATGAAACATAAATTGAAATATAATAATTTTCATTTTTGTTTTTTCCTAAGGGGTTTCTTTAGTAAAAAAAAAAATTAATAATTCCGATGTTGTTTTGCAATACTTATAAGAAAATATGAATTATTCCAGTTTTGGGGATATTATTACATATTATTTTGAGATACTGTAAATATCGCTAATGCTAATTTTTCGCCGTAGGCAGAGTAACTCGTGAAATCCTGAAATCAGAAAACATTTCTTTTTTCTATTAGTAGATCTTTATGGCTTGTATTTTAACGAAGGGCTTTAAAAAAATGTAATTTCAATTTTTCACAGCGTTTTAAACAAATAATTTTGATTTTAGAAAAAATTTAGCACTTATTAATAGAAAAGAAATTATTTTTTCATTTCAGATGAGGATTTCACGAGTTATTCTGCCTTTAGGGAAAAATTAGCAATTTTCGACAACTAGATGCCAATGGTGTAGTTTACATATTTTTTTTTTTTCATGAAAATTTTTTAGAGTATCTCAAAATAGTATATAATATACCTAAAGTTGGAATAATTTATATTTTCTTATATTGCAGAAAAAAAATCAAAACCATAGTTTCTTTTTTGTAGACCCGTGGAACCCCTTCACAAAAGATAAAAAATTAATAATTAAATTTAAAAAGGGGTAAGCTCCACTTTAGAAATAAAACTTTTGCTGCAAATGGTTTAGCAGTATCGTTTTCATTGTCTATAATAATTTTTCGTTATCATTATTTTAAAATATGGAATAAATCAATCGATTTTTGAATCTTTTGATCGAGGTCACAGCAGTTTTGTACCAAAAGTAGTAAGGTCGTAGCAATTCTGTACCAAAAGTAGTAAGGTTACAGTGGTTCTGTATCAAAAGTAGTAAGGTTACGGCCATTCTGTACCAAAGGAAGTAGAATTACAGCGGTTTTATACCGAAAGTATGAAGATTACAATAATATTAAAAGATTTATAAAAACGAGATACGAATTGCGTATGAATATGCGTTTTTCCATCAAAATTGTAACTTTATAATATAGTAAACTAGAATAACCATATTAAAACGAAAGTATATTATGCCGATAATTTTGTTGAACAACCGCAGTCCCATAAGAATCTGCTGTTTGTTTGACATTTCTAAATCGTTTCCATGTAGATTATTCTACCTCTGACTGTACGAATTTTTGCAATTTAAAAGTGCAAAGTGCAAAAAATTGTTATATTTTGTACGAAATTTGTTTGCAGTCCCCGCCGCAGTTAATTTTGCACCGGGTCCCACTTTTGCTTGGACCGATTCTGGCTAAGATATTCTGTGTTATTGCCGAAGACCCCAATTAATTCATAATGTAATTCAAAATCATCTTTAAAATATTAAAAAATTTAAAGTAAAACATTGGTTTGTATCATCATACTCGGTTTCACGGTAAAAAACCCCTATTTATTTTCTTCAAACTTCTCCAGCAGTTTTTTTTTTTTTTAAATCGGATTAAGTAGTATATATAAACATCATACATATTGCTATTCTCTGGCATCACTTTAGTCATTTATTCGCAGAACACTTAGTAACTTCCTGTGGAACAGTTTTGGAAACACTGATATAGACAGTGCAACGTTAAGCTTAGAAAAGTTTCAAATTAAAATCTATGGCGAGTATCAGTTGTTTTTATATAACTGTATTTGTCAAGCGGTATTTTTTACTGGTAGTTTAATTTTCTTCATTGTTAAGGTTATAAAGAAAACTGTACTTGTATAAGGTTTTGGAAATAAAAAAAATAACCTAAGATTAATTTCTTGATTCCCAAAAATGTAAAATAGTTTCTGTATAAAATATAATACAATTATATGGAGGGATCGTTGTAAAAGTGAACCAAATCCATAATTTTTTTTTTGAGAAAATGTCAAAATTTTATGAGCTATCATTTTTAAACTTTAAAGGCATTTGCTCAAAAAAAATTTTATATATATATATATATATATATATATATATATATATATATATATATATATATATATATATATATATATATATATAGACTTGGTTTACTTTTACATTCACTCTTACATATATTAATTTTATTCTTGATTTGAGTATAACTTCTCTGATTAATCCTTAAAGTATATATATATATATATATATATATATATATATATATATATATATATATATATATATATATATATATATATATATATATATAGGGACTTGGTTTACTTTTACGCTCACCCTTCCATATATTAATTTTATTCTTGATTTGAGTATAACTTCTCTGATTAATCCTTAAAGTATATACATATTCTTTTTAAACATTCATCAAACGCTTTTAGTTATTGTAATTAATTTTTTTTGTTTTGATGACTTTGGAGCAACTATCTCAAATTAACTAAATTTTTTAGTAACAGCAAGTACACAATTTTTTCACCATACTTTTTTGTAACATTGGACTTCATATTTCTAGTACCTTTCTACTTATAGTTTATAGGTACCTACTGTACAAATTACCGGTTGGCCGGTTTTTATAAAAAGATTACCAGATAACCGGAAAATAAATAAATTGGTAAATTTAAACCTGTATTTCAAACCTAATCCATTTCTAAGTCTGAATAATTATGCATTTTGAAACATGTTGCCAAAACTTTAAATTACAGTTCCTCCCATAAAATTTGGTTATACTCACAGAATACTGAACGTTTACTACTATCTTTGTTGTGTAGTCGGTAGTGTGCAGTTCTGAGCAAGTTAGGCTACTTAGTATTCACTCATTCGGTGGTAGTGGATGAGCATAGATCAATTGTTTTGATTGTTATGGTCATTGTTACTGCCGCAGTATCAGGCGGCATACATACCACAGAAATATACGATTTGGTCCTTTTCAAAAAAAAGTTTGCCAACCTCTGGCATACACACTAATAATAGGAGAACATCCTTAACTTACGAATAAACCATTTTTGTTACCTGTCGCATTAACACTGATAAGTAAGTAAAATATGAATGAATTATTTTTAATAAATTTTAACTCTTTTATAAAATAAAATATTTTGTATTAAATATGCAGGACGCAAATTAAAATTAATGCAAAGGCAAATAATATTTAACGTAGCACTCGTGTCGGCAGCCCGTTTAGGTAGAGGTAAAATTTAAATATTTGAAAATGTGAGTTACAATTTTCTAATTAATAAATGAATATGCAAACTTTTAAAATATTCTATAAATATTCATCAAGTATTTAAAGAAGAAATAATAATACCAAATTCTGACTTTAATTTGAATGTATTACCACTACGCGTCGCTTTATTTGCAGTGTACAGGCGGAGGAGGGTACCTGCACACACTTCAAAGTTACCGAAATCAAAAAAAAAAATTTACCAACTGAAATATTGCAATTAGAGTCAAGTGACGAAAAATTAAAACGTTTACACATCAATTCACAGAATTCTTTCACGAGTTGAAATCTGTAGGTTGTGTTATTTATACATCAATAAAAGCTCTCACCACTTCCTGGAATTTTTTATTCGAAATTTGTCGTGAAGTGTTTACGTGGGCACACGCTGAAACCCACGTGTATTTAACTCTAATGTAAATTCAAGTAAAGAAATAAAATAACTGAATTAATTTTATTGTGGGTGAATACAGTCAGCCGTCACAGTATTAAGGACCGATCAAACCAGTACGGGTGATCGTATATCATTGCCCTCAAAAGTAATAGAATGTTAATACCATAATTATGTTGTCCAAAAGATGTATTACTACTTTTGTCCAATACCAGTATCTCTACTTGACTTTAATTATTCCGAATTTATTACCTACTTGAATTAGTAGGAGAGCTGGTAGATAATTTTGAGAAAGTATTTGAGGCACTTTGAAAAAGTGTTCGAAAGGTTTTCTAGTGATACCTGAATACAGAAATATAGACCTGGCTGAAGGATTCCGGGGCTTAAGCTATCCTTAAATTTTTAGTGAAAAAATTTTTTTCCAAAAGATATTCTTGAGGCATTTGGAAATTTTAACATACATATTAGGATTTAATATTTAAAGAGTTGAAAAATGAAAAAGCCAAATCATTTAGCCGGGTCTGAAACGTTGCCAGATGTTTGCAAAATTATTGTTCAAAAAAATCGAAAAATGTACTTGAGGCACTTTGAAATTTTCACAGAACAATATTTGTGACTAAAAAAATGATATTCACAAAAAGACAGATCGCATCGATGACACATTTTACCTGCCAGGTGAGTGAGGATGTTCAACGTGAGTGCAAGTCAATAGCGCTTATGGGTAAATTAAAGTGCGAGAGAGCGCGTATATCGCCGCTATCTCTAAACAGCTTACATTTGTTACTCCTGTCGCAGCATCCTGCATAACATGGCGAATTTTCGTTTACAAAAATTAGTTTTTCTCGGAAACCCGTTTGTATAGAATAATTTGGGAAAAAAATGTTGCCACGCTTAAGCCTCGTAACCCTTCAGCCAGATCTGCATTTCTGTATTCAGGTATCACTAGAAGACTTTTTGAACACTTTTTCAAAGTGTCTCAAAAATATCATTCCAAAATGTTCTTATGAGCTCTTGGACTTAATGTTTGGGCATAGGTTTGCAATAAAATTTTATAACATCCAATAGTACGCAAAAAATTCGCCTTGGTCTGATCAGTACTTTGAATTCGTATTAATATACAAGATAGAAATGATACAAAAAGTAGAAGTAGAAACGAAAGGATAGCCACTTTTATGGAAATTATATTTTCTCCGTATTTAAGAAACATTCCACATAAAATTGGAAATTTCTTCAATTCATTTGGTCTATCTAGCCTCTGATAATCTAATCAACCCAAAACTATCTCATAAAAATATATATTTCAATTTTTAAGTGAAAATCGGCGAATTAAATATTACTCCATAATTATTATGGATTTTTACAAAGTAAAATTATCTATACGTTAATTACATAAAAATTAAACATTCTATTGATAAATCGAATTCTACTTGTACTGAAAAATTGAACAGATGAAATGAAATGAAATGTGATGATCATAAGTATAGTTCTGAGCTAAAGTTGGGATTTAACTTTTCGAAAAATTTTACTTCCTTACTGTATTACAGATACTGTGTATTAATATTAGAAAAAGGTTAAGAAAGATTAATCTATCGATTTAAATGGTTGAAACAGGCTTTAAGAATAAAATTTTTCCTATGAGAATTTAATGTTATCAGTAGTAAGGCACCTACATAGTCTAACAATGTAAGCTGTAGGATAGATTATATTCTTTTATATGTTAATGTAATTATTTCCATATCTGACCATATGTGTAGCATACACGCTCAAATGTAAATGAAGACATGAGTGGATGAAGGTGTTATGTAACATTTTTTCAAAATGTCCTTTTTGCAAAATTTTGAAATATCCTATGCCGAAGTATCATATATTACAATTTGATTTCATTATACCTAATAGTTTTGTAGAAATTCAATAATAAACACATTGCATGGGATGTGTATGTAAATAAAAACTTTCAAACGCGTCTATTGTAAAATTTAAAAAAAAATATGTTACATAACACCTTCATCCACTCATGTCTTCAAGTATGTATGTATAATAGGTCTGGTATTGTTACGTGTAGTATCGTGACATTTTATTGTGTGTGGGAAATTTTTTAAATAAATATAAATTTATAAAATTATTATTAATAAACACGCTTCTAGTATGTAAATATATAAATAAAATTAGCGTGTCGTTTTATTTAAGTTCACAGATAACATTTTTTTTATGCTTACCTACTACTATAATTTAGTAAAAAAGGGTAAATGATAAAATGTTAATTAATTTACGGACTAATCGACTAATAATCAAGGTCGCAATTTTTCACTTTATTTTCGATTTTAGCTCATTTCAATTTATGGGGGACCTTTAGTGTGAACGCCTGAAAAAAAGGTGATTTTTGGGAATTTTTTTAAAAAAAACTACTCTAAGAACGTTTTAATATTTTAAGGTTATATTGGCTGATATATGGGTAGTTCTCCAAACGAAAGAAGAAAATGATCTTAATTCCGGCCCGGTATTTTTTTCATGCGTAAGCTTTAGCAAGTACCTAGTTTTATTTAAGTTGATGACGCTTTTCACACTATTTCAAAGTGGCCAGTCAAAATATTAAAAATTATAAATTTTATGGCCATTATAAAAAAAGAGACATTCAGGAAAGTGAAAAAATGAGTAAAAAACTAAAATTAACAAAAGATAATTTCTTATATTCATTTTTATTATTAAGCACAATTTATTAAACTATTAAACAAATTTATTAATTTTTATTATTAAACAATTTTTATTATTTTTATTATTAAATTTTTAATTATTAAACAATTTATTATTTGTTTAAAAGATATTATATATTATATTAGTAGTATATATATTAGTAGTTATATAGTGTATATATGTAAATATTAAAAAAATAAATTTAAAAAAAAATTAAAAATAATAACTAAATAAATAAAAAAAATTGGGAATTTATTATTTATTAAAAAATATTCGAAGTCATTTACTACAGTTTAATACATATTATATATTATATTAGTAGTATATAATATGTATGTGTAGTTATATTAATGATATAGTATATAGGTATTATACAAAAAAAAAAAAAAAAAATGGGAATTTATTTTTTATTAAAAAATATACGGAGTCATTTATTACAGTATTCTAATGACATGTACCTAATTTATTTACATTATTTAAGTTAAATCCCCGTTTTCGGAGCTGCCAGGAGACTGAGACCAGGAGACTGAGAATTCTTTAATATTCCTTTAAAATCGGCTAAATAACGTTTTATAAAAAAAAGACAGGTCCGCTATTCCAATACAGCATATTTACAACTCATACAACTGAAAAATTTCTTATATCCACAGTATTTTTCACGAAAATGCTGACCAGGATACTGAGAAAGAGTACGATCTCACTTATAATGTTAACTGAATTAATTGATACAACCTCAAATTAAATAAAACATGTACTTTATTTTATTTATTATATTTGAGTTAATTACTATGACAAACGATGATTTAATCGAAATATAATTTTTTAATATTTTTTAAGTGTTTTGATTTGATAGGAGAATGATGCAAAGTTCGAGAGACAAAATTCAATAGAATATTTCTTAAAGAAAATATAAAAAAATTCAAAAATTATTTATACAGTAAAAAAGTACCAATATTATAGATTACTACTGCAGTGTAAATTTTTTTTTATACATTCAGAAAAAATAATTATTTAGTCTGCTGTGTTTTACTTTGGAGAGGAGACATACCAGGAGACTGAGAATTTTACATTTTTAGTGTCATTTTTTATAAAAAAATATATTTCGAAACCGGGTTATTTTGAGTGACCAGTTACATGCAGTAATGGTTTACAGTTTCCATCTAGAAAAAATGTATTTTTCAAAATATTAATATACAAAATGCGTTGGGCCGTCCAAAATTGCATAGTTTGAAGAACTATCCATATAATAAATTCATGATAAAATTTTTGGACCAAAAAATTGATAATTCGGTGAGTTATTTGCAATCTCCCAAGACTCCCAAAAAAGTTCCCCCACTGCTGCAGTGATAGCGACCTTCACAGTGCCTGAAATCATAAAGCCAACAAGCATATTAAACCAGAAGGTATTTCTCGTGCTATGAACCTCAATCGAAAAAAGAAAGTTAAAATTTAACAAAATGGCGGAGTTTTTAAAAAAAAGTTTCAAATTTTGCGCGAAAATTTGATGATTTTTGGCCTGCAAAAATTACATTTTTTATTCGATCGGAAAACTGGAGGTTCATGGTACGAAGAAACATATATAAAAGAGCAGCAATAAGATTTGTTTTCGAGTTATAACTGCAGCAAATTTTGAAAAAATGTAGTTTTTTTACTTTACCTTTTAGTTTTAATCACTGAAAATTTTTAATAAAATTATTTACGGTGTACTCACTATAACGGTCATAGTAAAACTAGATGAGTCGTTTAAATGTGCCAGAGTCTAGCTTCTCTACATCATGTTACTGGCAGCCACGTCCAGAAACTCCCGAACTATCAACCTTCATACATTTCTCAATACCTCAAAGTTAACAATGAAAATCAGAATCCGCTCTTCGGATGGCTGTCATTCAAAAACTATTTGAGATATGCACTTGAAATTTTAGTATGTTAGTTTTGAAGGTATAGACTATAAACTGTCGAAAAATTCAAAAAAAATTTTTTGAATTTTTTAAAAATGTCACACTAGTGGGCCCCCTTAAAAAAGTATTCAAAAATATTTTTTGGAGGGTTTGATGATTGAAACAGTTTAAAAAACAATCAGTACATTTTATTAAAAGTCAAAAGAAGTTTAGGTACTTAGGTATTTAGAATAATTCACTGAGACAAGAAATAGAACATTTCAATGCACAATTTACAAGATTTCAAATAGTACTTATATAATATTTGTCTGTATCTATAATTCGCTTCCAGTTCATTATTTTTTCACTTTATTTACAGTTTTTAAGGTACCGTCATGTGAAATGTGATTGGCCGAAAAATAGTCAATTTTCGCGATTTTTTTTCGGATGGATAAGATGGGGGAATGGGGATGAATTTTTTTTACGATTAATACCACTATTTTACAATACAAAAATATTTTTTTTATTCATTTTGATTTATTTTTTATAATTATTATAATTTTTTGAAAAAAAGTGTCTTTAAAAAAGAGCGGAAATCGGTGCCTACGATTGCGGCCGCAGTTTCCATCCGAAAAAAAATTAAAAAGATTATCAATCTGTAGGTAAGCCGCTATGTACCGACGGGAGCTTTGTTTTTCTTGTAATGTAAAAAAATGGCGGCGGTTTGAATAAAAGGTACAAAATTTTTTACAGTTTTTCATGTGGAAAAATAGGAAGATTTCAAAAAAAAGCTCCCATATAGATACATAGCGGCTTACCTACAGATTGATAAACTATATAATTTTTTTTTTTCGGATGAAAACTGCGGCCGCAATCGTGGGCACCAATTTTCGCCATTTTCTAAAGACACTTTTTTCAAAAAATTATAATAATTATAAAAAATAAATAAAAATGAATAAAAAAAAATATTTTTGTGTTGTTAAATAGTAATATTTATCGTAAAAAAAAATTCATCCCCATTCCTCCATCCTATCCATCAGAAAAAGAATCGCGAAAATTGACTATTTTTCGGCCAATCATACTGTAATGGTACTTTAAGTAATTGAGAAATTTTAGTAAACTCGACGTCGTCAAGTTAATTTTTTTTTCTCTTGGAAGCTTTATGAAAGCAATTTGAATTATGACCCATTTCACTTAAATCTAAGCATGCTTCATCAGTTATGAATTTAAAGAATTGCCGTTTTCTTGGCTTCATCTCTTTCATTATTGCACTTGTGTAAATTTTAAATTTGCAGTTTGTTTTTGGAAAAGAATAGACGATTGATTTGTTTCGAATAAAGGAATTATTTAATTCTTGAAAGATGACTCATGCTCAATTGTGTTTGAAATTGGATATACAGAGGTCGATGAAATTACGGTAGCTTGGTAAATAACGAAATTATTTTTAGGAATATTTTTCGTCTCTGGCATTTCCCGGCTTGGATTATAGCTTACTTAGCCCCACTGTACATACGTCACTGTTGACGCCTAATAAATTTTTAATTTTAGAGCAGTACTGACATTAACTCTCTTAACTTTGTGATAATTGTTTTTACTTACAGATAGCTTTCCAGATAGTGATAATTGTTAACATTTCTCTACCAGTTCTCTGGATAGTTATTTCGACAAGTTACTCTCAAATGGACACAAACATAACCTTCTACTTTTGCTTGTATTGGTTTTTTCTCATAATTTAATTAGCTAATTAATGATATTTTGTCTAGCGACACGAAAAAACAGTAATTTTTTTATAAAGCTAATTTCATCTAAGTATATAAACGTCAGTAATTTTTCCATGAATTTACATATGGGAATTAACCACATAAAACATCAACTGAACAGCAGCTCAGCGTACGTATTTTTATATTGAAAAATTTCCATTTTTTTCCAGTTGTGAATGTTTTAACTTTGTTTACTCGTACAACAAAAAGGAGAACAGCGCCGATATACATTAATGTAAAAAGTAAATACAAAGGAAAAATAATATAAGCACAAAAATTTAGGTCACAGAACTCACAGATAGATCTGTTAACAGTACACATAGTGCTGTACATTGGACACGTATACAACGTTATTTTCGTACAGCTGTGGTAAAATTTATTGCAGGTAGTCCGTGTCGTCGTGATATTTGACATACTTTTTGTTAACAGTGTGAAAGTTAGAACGAAACCGATAATGGATGTTTGAATAGTCTGGAATCATTCGACCAATACGTCACAAAAAATTCGTGCATCCTTATCGCCTCCCCTCCACCTCTGTCAGGCTGCATCACATTTTATTTAACTCTATCTACCCCCTCCCCTCGCTAAATTAATGATTATATTTATGATTATTGGTAAACTAGCCGTACTCGCGACGTCGTTCGCGTAAAGCATTGTTATAAACTCAGTGAGAAGTATGTAAGTGTAATAATTATACAGAACTTGCAAAGAATAATAATTTTTGTGTAATGCAGGCACATGCTCAAAATGGTTTTTCTATTTTCCCGTGGGAATGAGGAATTTTCCCGGAGTCAGAAGTATCTTAAATGTTGACCCAAGTAATAGGTTATCACCACACCAAATTTCATCAAAATCCGTCCAATAATTTTTGCGTAATACATGCACATGCACAAAATGGTTTTTGTATTTTGCCGTGGGAATGAGGCATTTTGCCGGAGTAAAAAGTATCTTAGATGTTGCCTTAGGTAATAAGTTATCACCACACCAAATTTTATTAAGATCCGTCCAATAGTTTTTGCCTAATGTGTGCACATGCTCAAAATGGTTTTTCCATTTTCCCGTGGGAATGAGAAATTTTCCCGGAGTACAAAGTATTTTAGATGTTGACCCAGGTAATAAGTTGTCATCACACCAAATTTCATTAAAATCCGTCCAATAGTTTTTGCGTGATGCGTGAACAGACTAATCGGTAACTCGATACATCGATAATTATTTACAGTACCAGTACAATTTTCAAAAAATATTCCATGTACAGAAATGGTCTCGTTACAATTTTATTATAATGTATAGATTTAAAACAAATTTTGAATACAGTTAAGTACCTACCGTATTCTGATGATGGTGGTCATTGTCACCAACATAATTTTGATTATCCTGTAAAAGCCCATATATGTTTACATCACACGACTGTATGTGTATTTGCATGTGTGTATGTATTGACTGTGACTAGCTCGCTGGTTGACTGGCTGGTTGTTGGTTGCCGTAGTGTGTACGTTATTGTTTGCGGCTCGGCTGTTTGATAATAACGTTGATTCGATAGGCACCAGCCAGCGTGAGCGTACTACACAGCAGTTAGGAGTATTTGACTGGCCGTACAAACTAACTATTGATCGTTACATCTGTTGTAGCAGCCGTATGTGCGTGTATGTGTGTGTGTGCCTACACCTATATATGGATGTATGTATGTATGTGAATGGTTTGCCTTTGTGTGTATGTATGTGTAGAGACTTTTTCATGTATGGCTTAAACCAAGGAGCATAATATATCTGTGCTTAGACTAACTGTCTAAGTCCAAAATGATGATGATAATGTTTGTTAATCTATAAGGACTTGGCTAACCGGAAATCAGAAACTGGAAGAGTGATGAATGAGTGAAATCCATTTTCGGAAATTAGATATTTTACGATAATAGTATATTGTACAATAAGTGCAGGAAATTGTCGATTGCCCACGAAAGCGAAGTTGAGCGCACAAACGTAGCGATTGCGCTCATTTGCTTGAGTGGGGCAATCGACAATCCCGCACGACTTGCACATACTATTTTTTATTACGAATTTCACATACTTTTTTCTATTATTATTACTATTTTTGACATTTTTATTACTTTTTAAAATAATATTTTTAAGTGTTCGTCTTTTTTTTCTGAATTAATTATTGTTTAAATTACTTTGTTGGTGGTTTCTATAGAAATAATTATGAAATATTTATTAAATGAAAAATTAAGAGGCGACTTAATGTGTGGAAAGTTAAGTGGAAAGTTACTTTCCACACGCAAAAATGTATGCGGGAAGAGTACAGTGGGCAAACAGCTATTTTGCGTACAGAAATGTGTGCGCCAAGTTAGTACTTCTCCCGCATGAGTAATAAAAAATTATTTACAATAAGGAATATACTGTGTGAGTTTTTCGAGAGTTGCCATTTTTATTACAGCCAAACCGTTGATTTAATCGAAAAATTGTTCAAATAAGAGTTGTAGATATCGACGGGGGGAACCGATTGCTATAGTCAGGAGCTTCCTAGTTCTTATGGTTTTCGAGCTATGATACAAAACTATAGATTTTTCAATGAGACTATATATCAGTTTTTCGATAAAATTGATCTAATGCGTTAATTAACAACATAAATGAGCAAAAAAATTTTTTACTCAAGTTTAATTTTTTAATTTTTCTTTAATTTATCAGTTAGGCGGTAAAAATATGCATATGTACTTGAGGCTACTTCAACCGATAGTGTTTTTCTTGGTTACATTTCCGTTATATCCAAGAAATGAACCCTTTCCCGTATCATTTCTATCATAAAAATTTGGTTGTAATAGAAATGGCAACTCTCAAAAAACTCACATGGTATAAGTATGTAGTTAATTGTACGGTTTAGTAAAATTTTCGATTAAAAGTGCTGGTTGGAAGCTTTTTTTAAATAGTGGGGAGTAGGCAATATTAGTGGAAGCAATGTGATCACTTTCAAAATACGAAAATTTATTTTCTTCAAAATTTTAGTGAATTCCCGAATTGGAAATTCAGCTATTACAGTCACGCACATGACGCGACCTGAGTCTGAAAATATGGCAGTTTGCTTTATGGTTAGGAAATGTTGGAAGTCTCAAATTCTTGTTCTCGATCGACGCCCAAAACATCATTTTTAGGCATTAACCGTGGAAAAAAGTAGTCTTTTGCCAAAATTTTCCAAAATTCAAAAGTTTTTGTAACATTTTTTTTACACCATTGGGAAGAGGAAAAAAATCACATAAAAAAGGTTTTTGAAGCATTATTCTTTGTAAACTGGTTTCCGAGAAAAACTAATTTTTATAAACGTAAATTCGCTATATATGCAGAATGCTGCGACAGGAGTATTTAGAAATTGCCTGATTTAATTTCTAGATGGTTCCTTACGAAATTCATTGTACCGTAAGACCCGCTAACTTTACCTATTGAACATAACTTTATCACATTACTCTTTCCAAAAAGTGTGCAAACTGTAACTGATATTTCAGAAGCTATAAAACTTAGATTGGTAATTTTAGTGAATGTCATTTTCGGCTTTTAGTCTCGGACTCGTTTTATCATGACAGTGGTTGTAAACGCTGAATTTTCAATTCGAAAATTTACTAAAAAAAAGTAGAACAATTTTTGAATTTTCTATTTATTATGAACAAACTTTTATTTTAGCAAGTTCAGATACTTTGTTTACTTGCTACAATCCAGTATAAAAGTATTGTTTTCAATTTTTCATAATAAATAAAATCAGGTCAAGCACTACTACCCACTTCATGCTTCAACTGGTATTAAATAAAATATATATAATTTTTTTGCCCCCACCACCATATTTATTAATTAATTCAAATGTCATTTCTGTATTATTGTTTTGTCATGTTTCACTGATATTTTTAAATGACAGCGGTAAGTAACGTTTTATCATTAATCAAACATTGGATTGGATTGATTGTTCATTGAGAATGATGATCAATAAATAATAAATATCTACAATATTTATATTGAGTGAGTTTAACTATCTGTTTTATTCAACGTTTTTAATAATACTGTAAAATGGGATCAGCTCGTATCAAGTTTTGAAGTTTTTTTGATATAAGCAGTTGAGATTGAGGAGTTATTCAGGGTTCCAGAAAAAAGTTTATAATATATATATATATATATATATATATATATATATATATATATATATATATATATATATATGTGTGTAAGGGAAATAACTCTTATCTTTTTGAGGGGTGACGCGAGTGTTAATTCCGAAAAAATTCCTGCGGTTTTAGTGTCTACAGGGTGCTATGAGTCACCCCACAAAAAGGACGAGAGTTGTTTCTTTAACGCCCTGTATATATTATTAAAATTTTTAAAATTTAAATTAAAACTTATTAAAATTTTTCAATGTACTAGGGTTTAACGTTAGACTCAGGGCCGAATCTGGGGGGGGGGTCGTGCCATCCTTGCAAGCTTTTAGGAGCTCTAAAACGGTGAAAATATTTTTACGCAGTGATATTTTTTAAAATTTTTCCCTGGAAAATGAAGTGACGAGCAAAAGGAAAAAGGTCAACATTTTCCATTTCCGATAGGGGCCAGAAGTGATGAGCAAAAAAAAGACGGTCGATACTATCCATTTCTGATAGGGGCCAGATGAAAAATTTTTAAAATAT
Source organism: Brachynemurus nebulosus (assembly GCA_035578155.1). NCBI lineage: Eukaryota > Metazoa > Arthropoda > Insecta > Neuroptera > Myrmeleontidae > Brachynemurus > Brachynemurus nebulosus. The sequence continues at coordinate 27,695,404 of JAPWDM010000008.1, read as the reverse complement.
CGCTGCACCAAAATTTCTTATTTGCATTTTTGCCGCGAAGGGCGCCAACAGGAAAATTTGCCCCCGTCCTAATAACTCTAGGTTTGGCCCTGGTTAGACCGCACGTATATAATTACATTAATAAAAGAGGCAACGAACGCGTTAAAATTTCGGAAAAACACCGCACTGGAGAATCTAAAAAGACGAGGATTGTTAAAAAACAAATAATTGCTGAGAGGGAAGAACGATATGAGGAAGCTTTCGGACTTTTGTATGATCTTGGGATAGCGGACTAAATAAATATAACCAGTTTTTTTTGGATTTAATCGATTTTAATACAAAAAAATTACAAAGAAATCTTTAAACGCGTTTTACTTACTATAAACTACATTTTAAAATCGGCTCTTGTGCTGCAGCCTGTAGTTTTCTATTAATCATAATGTATAAGGGCGAGCTGGAAGCGTAACAATTTTTTTAGTCCCTAAACCTTAAAAATTCACTCCCTTTAAATTTCGACCCTTTTTTACAGATAACAATAACAAAAAAAAAACAGGATTTTTCGATTTTTTCCAAAAGCTTACAATTTCTAATTTTTATCTGAATCGATATAATTTTAAGATTTTCTAATTTCTGACCACCCGGTGAAGTTGTGTGCTGTGAGCCACAAAGGATATTTTTTTTGAAGCGTCGACTTTGACACCACGTATAGAATGCATCGTTATCGGAAAAAAGGAAATTAAAATTTTCTTTGATAGTTGAAGGAATGCCTAATAATGTGTATAAGGTTTCAGATCGATTAATATAATGTTTCTTTAGAAAAAATTATTGAAAATGTGTCTTTTTTTTAGCTGCTAACAGTTCTAACCCCGAATAACCCCTTAATTGGTAAACAGTAATAACATATACGTACCTCGAATACTCACTCTAATGTTAATAAATTTTCTGCGGATCTAATGTTGCAGATAAATACATTTATTTAAACTGTCTATCTAATGTTTGACAGACCATAGGCGTTTATCCAAATACATCACTAACAAGATTGCAACGTTATAACATAAAAGCATACACTAACTACTAACAATTTTATTACAACTCAAAAAAGTTGCTAGCGGTGGCATAAGAATACTGCTGGCACGAAGTTATTCCATTTTACGGTACATATGGTGATACGAATTTTGTATTTATGAATTAATTAATAATTTTATTTTATTTTTAACCAACAATACGTTATAAATGACACGTGAAAAATTTATTTTGATTAATATCGATTGAAAATCACTGAACGATTACGTAATATGCAATTACTACGGTGGATTTGAGTCATTTTGTTTTTCTTTTCATCCGATTTAATTAATACGAGATGAATCTTTCACATTTGAAAATCCGAATTTTTGATTTTAGTGTACCTTGCCACAACTGGAACACTTATTGAACACAAAATTTGAAATTTCGCACAGAGTTAGAATGTGATGGTCCGATTATAATAATTACTTTTCTATTCTGGGAGCTAATTTCAAGGGACAACCCGAAGAAATTTTCCCCAAGAATATCTAGTAGGGTATTAAAGGAAAGCTTTTAAAGCACGAATTCAATACATGATAAAATCCATGAACATTAATTCGTGTATATTGAACGAAAACTATCAGAACTGAGTTTTCTTACGTAATTTCCTTTGTACATACACGGTGAGAAAAATCCTATAATTTTTGTAGAGAAAATTTCAGAAAAATTACCATGCTCTCCTATAATCCGTGCGCGATCGACGACCAAAGTAAAAATATATATTATAGCATAGTAAAATTTAATGTGCTAACACAAAACTTCTATCACACTCTTATGCATATATGTTATAGTTTAATTCTTGTTGTCGTACTCTTCCATTTGCGCATCTGACAAGCAACCTTATCTTGCTTGGGCTTACCTGTAAAAACTTCCAAGATGCCCGATCTTTTCCGACCTTCGATTGATGCATACAAAAATGATCGGCAACAATATATTGTAATACTGAATTGAGAAAGTGATGAATTAAACGACGACCATCCGTCCTGTGAGGCATTCTATTGAACACTGCTTCGACAGTTCGACACTACAGAACATCACACCAGCTAGCTAGCTGGTACGGTGGTAACACCACCAGGTCTGGCTATGTGACCTTCCATATATGATTGTGTTGTTACGTGGTTGTTACCTTTTGCAGCTTGCCTCGCTATGTGGTGCCTTCTCTTTCTTTCTTTCTGCTATTAGCTTCTTTTCTTCTTTTCTACTTTTCTTCTATTTTAAGACAGAATGGTAATTTTTGTAAAAAAAACAATTAAAAAATATTTTTCTGTCGGCAATGGAACTTTTTATTGTGCTGTTTTACAAATTTTATGGAGCCAATATTACGGAAAGAACATTCCATCCTTTAAATTTTCTATGTTTAATTATAATTTTTTATATTTTTACTGTACAAAATTGAATATGTTCGCCTTTTACACGTCGATTGTAGTGCTGAGCACAGTAATTTTTATATGAATTTTTTCTCCGTGTAAAAAGGAAACTTGATAACAGGATTAGCTTTGTCTGTGCAATTTTCTTCCTTACTATTATTAATTCTCAATTACTGTTAATTTTTTATTCTATTTATTATTTTATTTCAATAGATTTTAATCGTCGATAAATATTTTTTTAAAAATGATCCAAAAAATGTAATTAATGAAAATTATATATAATTAAAAAAAAAAAAAAAATTAACATTTGATACAAACAACGATATTGAAATTATCAATTAGAACATGATAGTCTGTTATCTGAATATCTACAAAACAAACAAAAAGTAGTTTAATATATATTATTTTTTGTTTAATATCCATTTGCTGTGTGTTATATCGTTAAATGCGTTCGTTATTTTACGATACATGTAGGCACATAAAATGTATTTAAGTACACACAATGTGTTCCAGGTTATTCGAAGTAGCTATTCGCTTCCGTCTTTTTTTAAACAGTGTACTACATTTATGTAACTAAATACCTGAAGAAATAAAGTTACAGTATCTAAAATTGAAAGCGAGTTTTCAAAATATTTAAATGAAAAAGAATTTTACTATGACATACCGCACAATAGTGTTGACGAAAAAGTAATCACAATTAATCATTATGATTAATAATCGTTAATCGCGATTAATGATTGCAACTAATCAATCGTAATCGCTTTTTCGGCAGTTAACCGCATTACTATTCGTAATTGTTAATCATTAATCCGTGATGACTAAATTAATCGTGATTAATTTAATCGATTAAAGAGTTATTCAAATTAATTAGTCGATTAAAAATCCAATCTATTTACGCCAACACTGCTGTACATGTTAAGAAGTAAAATTTCAAGTCAGGTTCAAAATCAAAATCTTAATTTTAAGTTTTTCAAAAAGTACATACCTATTGAAAAAGTTCAGAAATAGTTAATAAACTTGCAAACCGACTTACGAAATATTAAAGTGGAATAACAAGAGGCTCATTTTAATTTCTTATATGATAATTTCTAAACGTGTCAATATATTATAACATTAAATTTGGGCATCTTTCTTGATTTATGTGGTGATTATAACCCTTGGAAATTTTATCAAATTCTGAGGTGGTCCTACAAAAAAGTGAATTGAAATAATGTGGACTGACAGAATTTTAAGGGCGACCACTAGTGTAACCACCTGAAAAAAAGTGATTTTTGGGAATTTTTTTAAAGAAAACTACTCTATGGAATGTTTTAATATTTTAAGAATATGTTCGCTGATATATAGTAAATTCATGATAAAATTTTTGGACCAAAAAACTGAAAATTCAGTGAGTTATTCGCGATCTCCCAAGGCTCCAAAAAAAAGAACGTTCACCCACTGCTGCAGTGATAGCGACCTTCACAGTGCCTGAAATAAAAAAAAAACCAAAACGCCTATTAAACTAGAAGGTATTATCCGTACCATGAACCTGAAAACGATAAAAAAAAGATCAAATTTAACAAAGTGGCAGAGTTTTTAAAAGAAATTTCAAATTTTGCGCGAAAATTTGATGATGTTTGGCCTGCAAAAATTACATTTTTTATTCGATCTGAAAACTGGAGGCTCATGGCACGAAAAAACATATAGGTATAAAAGAAGCTGTAATAAGAATCAAATCGATCGGATGATTTGTCTTCGAGTTACAACTGCAGCAAATTTGAAAAATGTAGTTTTTCTTTACCTCACCTTTTAGTTTTAATCACTGGGAGTTTTACTAAAATTATTTACGATGTACTCACTATAACGGTCATAGTAATGACTGTTTAAATGTGCCAGGGTCTAGCTGCTCCACAGCATGTGACTGGCAGCCACGTCCAGAGACTCCTGAACTATCAACTTTCATACGTATACATTTTTCAATACCTCAAAGTTAACAATGAAAATCAGAATCCGCTCTTCAGATGGCTGTAACTCAAAAACTATTTAAGATATGCACTTGAAATTTTAGTATGTTATTTTTAAAGTTACAGACTATCAAAACATGTAAAAAATTTTTTTCGTTTTTTAAAAATGTCACACTAATGGTCCCTCTTAATCACTTATTATTTACACGAGAAGTTTGTATTTTTTCGAATAAGTATTCTGTTTGTCTAACGAAAATTTTGTTGCCTAGCAATTGGACGAGAAGAACTGTCAACTAACAAAAGCGCGACAGTGAACTTCATCGAGTTAAACTGCTTTTAGACAAGAAATTTAAGTTGGAGAAAACACAAATTTATTCAGCAAAAATATAAAACTCAAGTATATAATACGGTAAGAGAATTTAACGAATAAAATAAATTAGTATAATTCATATTAATACATTGTTACTATAGTCTCAAATCAGTTAAATTTATCAATTGGAATTCTTGTTTCATCTTGATCGTGTTTATCTACAATGAAATGATCAATGAAATGTTTTGTACCATTTTTTCGCTGTAAAAATCTGTTTTTTTTTTTCCACGATAAAAGTGAAAAAACTACAATATTCTTATAGAACTTGATACACATGAGTTAAATTGTCACTTTTATAACTTAATTGTAACAGTGCTTCATTATAATATGTACAATTAGTGCTTCTTATGACCTCGAACACACTGTATATACACGTTACATATATTTATGTGTACATATAATTAAATATATTACGAAGCTCAATATAGGTAGGTAGGTAGGTATAATGTATACATTATGTGTAAGGTATAAGTATATAATGTAATCATTTATGTTGTGTAAATTTATTTGCAAAATAATTATGTTTACAGTAATTAAACAATAGTTTTGATAATAATCATAGATAAACAGACACGCGCACGTACCGACACATACATAACGTAACGTAACGTAACGTTCAAGCCGTTACAGTATGCTGTGATGGTGTACGTAACGTATGTTAAGCGTACCTAGTTCTACTGTTTAATAACTTTGTACACTACAATTTCTACGGGCTCAAGTATATAAAACGACAAAATTTAAATTTAGAAATATAACCGCACATAATATGTTTAAGGAATTTTTTTAAATTTTTGAAAGTAATAAAATTTGGTTATTAAGGTATTAAAAGTTGATTCATTTATATAGTTGAAAAAATATTCCCAGACACTTTTGATAGTTTCTTTGTCAACGTATGATTGTCTTTTTCTAATTCCAGTCAAACAAATAAATAGTGCATAGGATACTAATTGAACATTAGGTTACGAAATAATAATAAATAATAAGTTAACACTACTTTATATTTTTATGTAAACTCTGTTTATTCAATAATAATTTGATTACAGAAGAATATTTCTTAAAGAAACCGAAAAAAATGACATTAATGATATATTATAACTTCACTGTAAACATATACATAAAATAACTGAATGACTGGATTCATTGCAAAATATTTAATACTATTAAAAATATAATTTTGAAAAACAAAAATCAGTGAATGTCAATATGTACTGCTTAGAATTTTCAAATCAGTTAAAATCAAATGAAAATAGCTTATTTTAATTGAAAATAACATATTTCACTTTTCTTTACAGTATTGCATCATTTTTTTAACTTTGTGAAGATGAAATATTATTATGTCAAATATTTAAGAAACTAAATATAAACCACTGATTAAGGACACTGGTGTAGTGTTGAAAAGTTTACGACAACGACAAAAAAGGAAACCTACAAAAATGTCTGGGAATATTTTTTCAATTATAGTATACAGTACACAGTCAAAAAATTTGTGTTAAAATTAACACATTTCACTTGTCCAGAACGGTCCAGTGAATTTTTTGTGTTATTTTAAAACAAGGCATATGTGTTAAATCTTTACACACGATTTGTGTCAATGATTTAACACACAAAAGGACATACATTTTGTGTTAATTTTACACAATTACTTACTTGTAATTTTACCACAAGGATGTGTAAAATTAATTGATTTAGAATGTAGAAGTTTACTCAATAAATGTGTTGGTATATTTTGACACTTTTTTTAAGTTAGTATTTTTTTTATTTATTTATTATGTAAAAAATGAAAGGAAATAGTAAAAAATAATTTTTCAATACTTAAACTTTTTTATATAATATTTCTACAAAGTTGTGCTCTGATGAAAATAATGTTGAAACAGTACCCAAAAATTATGAAAATCCTTAGCACTACTCTTCCTTCTTTACTTGATCTTCGATAATTTTTTAATTAATTGAAGTAAATTCTGCAAACAAAGAAAAAAATTCAATCTGTAATATTTTTAATTAACTATTTAATATCTATATAATTAAAACCAATTTAACTTTACATATTAACGCATAATGCGCACAATGTCCACTGATTGGCAATGATGCTATACCGATGCTACAAATAACCACTACCCCCGCTCTCAACTAAAGTAGTAAGTGCGACCCAAACCAGTTTTTTTTCTGTTAGAAATACACAAGTAAGTGTACTTATATAGACATTCTTTCCATTTTACACAATTGTGTTATTTTTTGTTGTTGTTCAAAACAGATTAACATTTTTATTCTGTTAAATCAAAATTTTTGTTAATATTTTCATTTAACACAAACACTAAATGTTACATTTACACAGGGTTGGGTTACTTATTTAACACAAAAATTTTAACCACTAGTTTTTTTTACGCAGAACACAATTTTTTTCACTGTGTAGAGCCGCGATTAAGCGAGTTCCACGAATTAATTGAGATCAGTGCGAAAATACAGCATACCCTAATTAAAAATCACATAGTCAGGTGCTTCTGGCACTAAGCTATTCGAGTGCTACTCGAGTGCACTAAGCTACCCGAATGCACTAAGCTACTGGAGTGGCTCGTGAACTAGGAACCTAGTTCACGAGACACTCCAGTTTGATAACGTATCACTCGCATTTTGTTGCGAGAAACAGTTATTTTAATTTCAATATTGTTAATGCGTTGTGAACATTATAAGTGATCATATTAGTATTAACTTCTGTTTAAATACAAACAAAAGTTCGCCATCTATACGTTGACAAAATTCACAAAAATATCGACAGTATTGAAATTAAAGCAGTATGTTCTATTTATTTTTATACGGTAAATAGGGACCGCATAAAAAAATTGCACAAAAAAGAAATATTCAAAAACCTTATAGTTGAGTAGGTAAAAAAGGTATAGTTCGCTACAGATTGTAAAATAAAAGTTTCATAGAAAATACCTAACTTAGAACGTTTAAAATCTCACGATTTCCCTTAAGAAGTTGCTTTTTTAAACAAGATAAAGAATTAATTTACATAATATGAGGACATTTTTAACATATTTTTTCATTTTTATAATGATATCAAAATTGTAAATCATCATTAAAGAAACTTAGTGATGTAATAATTTATATTCTTATGTAATGTAGGTTCTAATAAAATGCTTAAAAACAGTCAATAATGAACCGTACCGCAAAATAATGTTGCTAACGTTACATTCTCACTATGCATTGTGGTTGGTATTTTTTAAAAAACCGCACAAAAAATCGCATAGACAGAAGTGAATACTTAAAACTATGAAATAACAGATATACACCGCACTAATGTTGCACAACACGTCATCTTTATAGCTACAAGTATACTGCTATCACATGCCGGTAGCGCAAACTCACAAGATTTTACCCATCCAAAAAGCGTCCAATGCGTACCTTCACATACAGTCGGTTAAAAGTTAAAGTGTTAACATTAGCATATCGGTAACGCGATTCCATGAGATTTTTCCCTATCAAAAATCGCTCAACAAGCCTAAAAGTGTTCACTTCAAAAATCTGTTCACAAGAAAGACAGCATTAAAAGAGTTTATGCTGTAGACTGCCAATGGGGGGGGGGGGTGGTTAAGGATAAGCACACAACTTCCTCGTACTCATTCATAACAGTCTTTTATCCAATCTTTAAAGTAATTTTGTGCTAAACTTTTAATAGCTAATAAAATGTCATACCGCAAGATCAACATTTTTTTAAAAAAAATTCCCGAAATTGCCTTCATTTTCGTCTGTATGACTGTATACATATATATTTCTCCTCTTAAGTAACACTTTACAGATATAATTTTTGAACCGAAATTTGATTGTTTTTAATCGCCTTTTCGTTTTGTTGTATAATTTCCATTTACTCCAGTGTATTCTATTATTTATAATTCACCAATTTTAAACAAGTGTCTATAGGGCTATCTTCAAGAATCGACTCTACAAACTTTTGAAACATATCATTCCAACCAGAATATTCTAACTGTTCACTGTACAAGTGAACGCCTATTATTAATTTTAGATAGATACCTACACTTGAAAAACCTCAAACTGAACAGAAACTTGATATTGCGGAAAATATGTTTTAACCTTTAGTTAGACGAAATTTTCCTAGAAGTATTAAGCGTTATGAAAAACGGGTATACATAAGTACATACATAGATTGAAATTTATACCTGTAATCGATAAGATAAAGTTTTACAGACAACTTAGTTATGTTTTATAACAAATTACTACAGCAAACGGGGAATTTAATATGCGAAGTTTTAGTTCAAGAACGTCAACTACAAGAAAATCTGTTTTAATGTTTCACTTTTCTCAGTAGGTACTCAATAATCATATTATAATGGGTACAGCAAAAACTGTTTTTATGCGGTCTTTTTTATGCGATTTTTTTTATTATGTGACTACATTCGTACAACTTTTTAAAAAAATTTTTTTTAAAAAAGAAAAAGTTCACAAAAGTTTTTAATGAGAAAGGAAAGCAACAAAAAATAAGAAATTTGAACATTAATTTGCGATACAGTTATTCATTGATTGTTTTAAGCATTTAATAAGTACATTGTATAAGAATATTAGTTATTGCATCACTAAGTTTTTTTTTAAACATGTATTTATCGCAATTTTTAAAATATTATAAAAATGATATAAATGTAAAATATTCTTATGTGTAAAATCAGTGCTTATTTTGTTTAAAATTGTGAGACCTTAAACGTTTTGCAAATTTTTTTTTGCAATTCCGGGACTAAGAGACATGATTTAGCCCCTCATATAATAGGGAGTAAAGTGCCACTTTTAGTCCCAAGGGACTAAAAAATTATTTTAAACCAATCAGCAAGCACAATTTACAGAAATTTAACTTAAAATAAATAACGTTGCTAGGTAATTGAAAATAATAAACAAATTCAAACTTGTGGATAAAGACAAACAGTCTATTGTATTGTACAATTCGATTGATTTATCCAAAGTATACTTGATGAAATATTATTAGTTATTACATACAATTTGAATGACATTTAAGAAATTTTTTAAAATTTTATAATTTTAAATTATCCGGAATTGCAAATAATAGTATATACACCATAGGACTAAAATGTTTTTTATTGATCTCTCGTGTGATTTGTTGCCCTCGGGCCTTTACAGGCCCTCTGGCAACAAACTTCACACTCAGGATTAAAACTCATACTTTAGTTCCTTGGTGTATAACATACTATTATTTGGTGTAGGTTCACCACATTAAAAATAAAAGTTAAATTCTTTCTGGAAATTCGCTAAATCTTTTTTTTACTATCTATAAATATAAATACTTTTTATGGCTATTTATGAAGTTTTTGAATATTTTCTTTTTGTGTGATTTTTTTTATATGGTCCCTATCCATTGCATAAAAAAAGAGTATGCTGTACTCAGTTACTATGGTTAAATTCGATTTAATATTAGTTGACATAGAAGTTTATTCTTTGAAAGTTTTTGATTGAATCAGAAACATTTAACTTCTTTTTTTTTAACAATTTTAGATTACGGAAATCCGGGAATATTCAAATTATTCATTAAATATTTAAACCATTTAGAAAATGTTTGGAAACAGTTGGAAAATTTAGAATTTTTAAATTTATTAAATATCTGATTCGACTTCTATATAGGAAAATCTGGACAGAAGAGGTCGTCGCCACCATTGGAGAATAGGCAAGAGGGTCGAAAAATAGCCATACAAATAATAGGCTGTGAATATGACTATTTTTTAGCCACCACCCACCATTTCGACAAAAAGAATATTATTATGTAAATATAACCTCGATAGATCAAGTCGTTCAGAACTTGTGCGATCACTAGCAAGCGCACCAACATTATATACATACATACATAGATATATATTGTTTACCCACTTTATCAAGTAGTTTATCCGCCTTAGCTTAGCTATACAGGAAAAGCGGTTTTTTGCATGAATTTTGTATTTTCTTTATTAAAACAAATCTTGTACAAAAATTTGTAAAATCGAGTTTCGTTTTAAAGTTCAATAATAAACATTTTATCTGATAATATTATAAAAACTACCTACTTACTGAGGCCACAATCCATTATTTTTGTCCCTGCCATCTTAACTTACTCACTTTGGGTTACCTTCCCCTATATTTGTTTTTATAAAATTTTTAAAATAATACGCGTCTAAAGGAATTGATTACGCCGAAACAGAAATACAAACGGAAAGAGGGAACGTTGAGAAAAATCTTTAGATTTTTATTTCCTTAAAGGAAGTTTATTACAACATGATGTATATGTCTACGTTATCGACATTTTTTTTTTTAAATATTCCCCCTTTAGAATTTTCATGTACAACAAAAAAGCACACTTATTTTCTGTGCATATATTTAAAGATATGACAGGAAAAATACAAGTGAGTTTGGTTTCAATCGGTTTGCCTGTTCCGGATAAAAACGTGCACAAATACATTGATAAAGTTTGAATTTAAAATTAGGCGGGTACCGAGTGTTTATAAAAGTAGGAACCTCATAGACATACCTATTAAAACTTGATATAAAAAGTTATTCCTGTACCTTTACGTTTAAACATAAGATATTTGATCGTAGGATAATTTCAAGAGGAACCCAAAATGAAGAAAGAAGAAAAAAAAGTATGGTTTACATATTTATTATATATTTACTTTAACAAAGCGTAGTAAATGTTTAAAAAATTTACCTTGCTTTCCGAATTTTTTAAGAAGAAGAAAAAACTATGAACGTAAAAGTACATTGTCACTGTGGCTTGGAGATTAGCTCTTTTTCCAATGGGGGTATTTGACAGTACAAAAATTATCAAAACAATTTCTTTATTAAAAAATTATAATAAAAGACAATTCATCCCAGTTATTATTATTTAATTTTTTTTTTAAATTAAAAAGTAAATTTTTAGCGGTTGATCACCTGATTAGAAACAGACTATGGCATCATATTCTTTTAGGTTTTAACCGGTTACTCTATACTCAACTTAAATACAACTATGAAAATTACATATTGCAATGGCGATTTTAGAGAATGTAACGTAACTTACAATCAGAGCCGTCGAGAGAAATGGTGAGCCTCGGGATTAAACCACATTTTTTAAAATTTTTCACTATATATACAAGTGACGAACAAAAAAAGAAAAAGGTCTTTCTACTTTTCCCCGCGCGTCCTACCAACAGCTACGGGCCCTCTCGTTAAGCCTGGACCCCGGAGTTGCAACCCCGGCTACCCCGTCCTCTCGTCGGACTTCCTTACAGTTAATAAACATTTTTGCGTAAATTTTAAAAACAGATATAGTCTAGTTGCTGCTACCGGAAATTACATTATTGGAACCATAACACTACACGCATAACCAACCGCCTCGTATTGCCGTTATGAAAAGTGGTGCATCTATCTCTTCATGCAATTACCCTAAATTATTATTTTTGTATTTTACTTATGTATGATTCTAAATGGATATTAATACGAATTTTATTTTCATATAGACCTTTTTGACAAGACACCCGGTACATTTAATTCTCTTAGATTGCTGATGTTCCAACATTGAAGTCAACATGTACGTGATTTGAAAATATAAAACTATTTTTGCTACTTCATGTCGCTTTGTTTATTTATCTATTTGATATTATTGTCCAACCATAGAATAGAAATGTTTCTCTGCATCGCATCGCTCCTACTCGTACCTATCACTCTGCCTGCACACAATCTTCATTGCCCGACCGACCGAGAATGGAGCGGAGAAGCATCCGTCGATAATGTTATTGGGACCTATAAAAAGATTTTCTAACTGCATGTTAGATGTATACATGTATATATGTAGGTATGGTCCATTTCAGTTAAATTTAACTATGCTTCATCATTTATGAATTTAAATAATTTCCGGTTTTTTGGCTTTATATCTTTCATTATTGCACTTACGTAAATTTTAAAATTGCAATTTGTTTTCAGAAAAGAATGAAGTTTGATTTATTTTGAGTATAAGAATTATTTAATTTTTTAACTTTGACCCATGATCAATTGTATTTGAAATAGGGTATATGTATGTATAGATATCGAATATGATATAACAAATAAATAGATTTTTCGTTTTTCGAAATTTCGTCTATCAAACTTACGTTGAGAAAACAAGAATAAGTTTTATTAACTCTCACACAGAGAAAAAATTCCAGTAAAAATTACTGAGCTGCCTCCGGTAAACGAGTCTTAAGTGACCAGTCCGTAGGAAATTATTAAGCAAAAATATAAAAAATGCGTTTCAAACATTATTTTTTACGATTCATTTGAAAATTTTTCCTGTACACCTTAAGAATTTTTCCTATACACCTTAAGAATTTTTCCTATACAGCTGCGTAAAATTCGATGGGGTAGTAAAATTTCAAGTGGACACCGGGAAAATTTGCTTAATTTTGTGTAAAATTTACTGAAATTATTATAATCTATACTGAGTTGTTGTGTATTTCATAGCAAGTATTGCATAGAACAGAATAAACAAAACAAGTACGCAAGCGCAACCACCACGTAACCTGCTTGAGGTCCAGAGAGCACCTTGTTAGGACAATACACGACATACAACCCATACAAGTTGGTCGGTTCGTCAGTTGTGCGTCATTATTATTTAAGTATTGGACTTTCCATTTAAAACAAAAAATTGTTGTGTTTCATGAATTTTTGGTTAGTTTTTATTTTAATTCTTGTGTTTTTTTTATATGTATGTAACCTGATATGTTAATTGAAATATGTTTTTATACAAATTATTGTAATGTGCTTATTGTTAAAAATTTTTATCATGTAATATTTCAAATAAAGAATTTATATATTTTTTTCCACAAATAATAAAAAACCACAAAAAATTTTTTCTATATTAATAATTTGATTTTAATGCTTACCCTTCTATCAATATCCTTTTAAACTATTTTAATTCAATTATTTATTAATAAATAAAAAAAAAACTTTATTTATAAATAATACGGTAATTTTTACTGAGCCGTCGTGTAATTTAAAATTTTTACTATAAATTATCGTAGTTTTTACTTAGCCTGTCACTTATGTCCGCATTACCAGAGAGCTCAGTAATTTTTTACCAAAAATTTCAGTAAAAATTACTGTATTTTTTTCTCAGTGCAGATAGGCTTTTTTTCTTTTTTTTTAAATTGCATGTTGAACACTATTTTAAAGGATTTCATTACAAACTGTCGAATTTTTAAAAGAAATTTTTACTGGGTCCCTATATATTTGATATCTGCAGACTAACTTATGTGATCGAGAAGAAATTCGATGTCGAATTTTTAGGGAAATCACGTACGCATTTAAAGAATTTCCGTTTTCTTAGCTTTATCTCTTTTATTGCTGCAAATGCGTAAATCTTAAATTTGCACTCAGTGTTGGGTTTACCAGCAGGCTGAGTAGGCTGGAGCCTAGGGCGGCAAATTTGGGCTAAAAGGGCGGCAAAATTTAGAATTAGTTTTTTTTTCTTTGCTCGTCACTTACTTTTTTTAGGAATTTTTTTTTTTTTTTTTTGCTCGTCACTTACTTATTTTGGGAAGAAGTGTTAAAAAGTTATACAATTTTAGCTTTTTTGGATAAAGCAGGGGCGGTATTTTTCACGAAGCCTAGAGCGGCACTCAGGGTAAATCCGCCACTGTTTGCAGTTTGTTTTTAGAAAGGAATAGAAGACTGATTTGTTTCGAATATAAGGATTATTTAATTTTTTAACGATGACTCTGTAACACAAATGACTCCAATTATCTCTTCGAAATGAAAATACAAATATCTGCTTCAAATGCCAGAATTAGACTAACTTTTATTTTATTATTTTAGTTGCTAGGAAAACTCTTTTATTCTTATATTTACATGGCAACCTGTATGAATTATCGAAATTATAAAATTTGCATTTTCACGGCAATCTTGTGCCGGTACAACTCATGCTCAATTGTATTTGAAACAGGGTATATATGCATACATTATGAGATCCCCTGGGTCCAAATTAGTCATTTACTGTTTGTTAGGAGAGCTATTTTGATCTTTGACTATGAAATCACCCAAGGAACGTGGATGAAATTTGGAGACCAATACACCCAGAAGTTACCGTGGACGAGGCCTAGCCCCAAAAATAGACAGATCAGCCATTTGCAGAAAAACGGTTCTAACGATTTTTATTAAATTTTAACCACATAAAATAGAACACATGTTTGACCTATGAAAGGGTTGAGTTGAAAAAGGATCTGACCACGATCCTGCCTCTGGTAGCAAGTCTTTCCGCTTCATTATCTGTTAATGTTATAGAGTCCAAGCAGGGCCGACGAGAGAAATGACGGCCTCCGGGCACAGCTTTCAAACATTTTTCCTCAAACATACAATTGACGAGCAAATGGAGGCTAGCATCCGTTATTTTGCTAAAATTGACTGTGGTGCGATTTAGGAGGCGGTACGATATTAGCAACTCTCCCCTAATTATTCAAAAAAATTAGTGTTTAACCTTTAAATTAAATAGAACAATTTGGTAGAAATTTATAAACATAAAAAAATAGTATATTGTGCAATAAGTGCGGAAAATTGTCGATTGCCCACGAAAGCGAAGTTGAGCGCACGAACGTAGTGAGTGCGCTCATTCTCTTGAGTGGGGCAATCGACAATCCCGCACGAGTTGGACATACTATTTTTTATTAAGAATTTCACATACTTTTTTCTATTATTATCACTATTTTTGACATTTTTATTACTTTTTAAAATAATATTTTTAAGTGTTCGTCTTTTTTTTCTGAATTAATTATCGTTTAAATTACTTTGTTGGTGATTTCTACAGAAATAATTATGAAATGAAAAAGTAAGAGGCGGCTTTGCGTGTTTTATTGTCAGTTTGCGTGTAGAAAGTTACTTTGCACACGCAAAAATGTATGCGGGAAGAGTACAGTGGACAAACAGCTATTTTGCGTACAGAAATGTGTGCGCCAAGTTAGTACTTCTCCCGCATGGGTAATAAAAAAGTTATTTTTTTTAGAATCGCAATTTTTACTGATCGCAATTTAACCATTTAAGAAAAATATTTTTTAACTTCCGGCACCAATTTCTTTTCGGTAAATCCTACCCATAAAAAAATAAACACACTTTGGTTCCAATATATGTCCGTACTTCTCTGAAACAAACTCTATATAGATTTTACAATACCTAATCACCTGTATTTGCCCTATTTACTATCTTATTACCAAAAATCAAGCTATTAGTTGTATGAAAAATAGGAAAACAATCAAATGATTCGGAGAAATTTAATATTAAATGAAGTTATTTTGGTTCAATGTATTATTATACCTAATAAATTGAGATTTTCGTTTACCGTTATTTTACGAAAAATAATATGCTACCTACCTCCTATAAATTTTACTGTGTACATAAAATTTAATATATTAAATTTCTCCGTATCCGGGTCGACACAGACAATCGAAAATTTATTCTGCTACTGCTGCTGATTATTATTATTACTGTTATTGAATTGAGAGATAGAAACGTTTTATAAGTGTTAGTCTAAATATTGACTGAAGCGAATTTAATATACATGATAATTTAGATAATTCATGATATATATAATAATACATATCGTCCGATTAATATGTTTAGACAATTACGTAATAAATAAACTCAACCCTTCAGAGTGACATCATATGAATTTTACACCAATAATTGAATACAAAATTATTAACACTCCTTAAAAAATTTCTTCTCTATTCAATATTACGAGTTAGAAAAAGATAATATAACAATTTAATCCAACCTAATTAAACCAAAACAATTGAAGTATGAATGATAATTATATGAATTATTTACTAAGAGGCGACTTACGTTGTTACCTATTTTTAATTACACTCCAGAAGAAGACGTAATTATAATGAGTTGTCTGCCAAAAGTTGCTCTTAATAAATGACATGCGCATCTAGGTATTGGTATAAATAATATATCTTAAAAGTACACTGTTAAAATATTTTCAATTTCTTTTTTGTACTGCTGTATTTATTTACAATTTTGATATAATCAACTTTATTTATTATCTTTATTTTAAATAAGATTTTGTAAGTCAGTGTCAATTTTGAGGATCAATCATTAGTTATTTTAACGGAAGTAATTCCCTAAAAATGTCTAGAATTGTGTTGCAGGCCCAACAAGAGGTGGTAGTCGGGGTTGCAGCATCGGAAAAGGACTTTTGCTTTATGAGCGGACTCATAGCTATCGGTAGGGAGCCCGGGAGAATATAAAAGGAGCTTTTTTTGCTCGTCCACGGCCTTGATTGTGAGCGTGACTTTGTGGAAATTCAGCTCATAATAGCAAATAAATTACTTTGCGAAAATTTTACTTTATTAATATAAATTATTAGTGTACTTTCGTCTCATGTAATCATTTTCTTCCATAGTGCTGGGAACAACTGCATGAGTTAAAAAGGCGCTTACCTAGTGTGGACTCAAATACACTCAGTAGAATTTCATAAAATAATTTTTGTTTTATTCAAAAATCTTTCCTTCACACTTCACACAGGCTTAGGACTGCCAGTTCAATTAAATACTATCAAAATCAAATTTTATTAGTACTTAATATTTATTACTGGCGTGTTTAAAAGATTTCAAGACGGACAGACAGACAAAATTAAATTAATACTAACTAGCTGCGACCCGCGGTGTCATTCGCATAAAATTATCTGAATTATAGGTAAAATTTATAGGTCAATTCAATCATATATTCCAAAATTCTGTGCAAAATCAATTATTTATAGCACTTGACCTTGCTCGCCCAATGACTCTAAAATAACTATCTTGATATTTTATTAGCATGGGTAATTTCCGCACCGTAAGAATTTAATATGGGTACCTATACCAGCAGTTTTAGAATTGTTTCTATTTTAGGCCCTTCAAGGCACCAAGGCCCCGGAAAATCATTTTAACGTCACTTTCATCTTTCGCAGATCTTGGCACAATACAAAATTTTATACAGTAATGGATCTATACTGTGGTGAATTTAGTTCAGTAAATAAAAATACTTAATTATATAATTTAAAAATTTAATTGAGCAATTAGAATAAAATTTCAACATATTTAAGGAACAAAGTTACAATTTTCTACTGAAAAGTATTTTGAAATAGCTATTACTTACTCAACTAAGTTATGATGTTAATAAGTGTGCTATGACTAACTTTAGTATTATAATAATTATATTATTCAGTTTTTTGTGTCCACAGTCTTTTTGATGTTATAAAATGATGTTTAGAAAAATGTTATACTTTTATTTTAATATCTAATATTATGTAAAATTTCTAAAAAGTATCCAGATAATTTACAATGATGGCACATACCATGTCGGTGCATATCATAAATGGTCCTTATAATATCATTTTTTACAACTGAATCGCAGTCGCAAAAAATGAATGCGTTCCTTAGGCTCAGCTGGTTTTTTGCCACTTGAACTGCTCTTGTAATTGAAGATATACTTAAATCTAATGCTGAAGCTACTCTCTAAAACCGCGCAATATTGTATTTAATTAAAATGTTAAAATTAATCATGAGTGTTACTTAATAAATTAATATATTTGCAAAAATTTTATATTTACCTCTTGTACGGCAGTTAAAGGAATCAAAGGACCACCATTTTGCAATTCTAAAGTAAAATAGTTTATCAATTTTAAAATCACGGAATTCATTTCCTCATAAATGACTTTAGATTTCGGCATTTTCGAAAACGAGATAATATTCGCTAGATAGCAATCACTAGATAACAAAACTCTTCAACAAAAATTTGAACAGTGTACTTGATATATACTCTTCTTGTTAGCGTAAACAATCACACCACTGGAAGATTTCAAATGTTTCGAAGCATAGTACAGTAAGGCTCACACAAATAGTTCAAAATTATAACTATTTAATTGCAAATAAATTAACCAAATGTTTCAATCGTAGTTAAACTTTTTTTTGTCAATAACAGCTTATATTAATTTGTTTTCTGACCCACAGCCCGCTATTGCCAGGGATATAAATAATTTTGACTACATAAAGGTTAATTATTAAACATGATAGGTACATTTAAAGCACCTAATTTTCGTCAGGTTACTATATTTATTTGAGAGTTAAAAAAATTTAATAAAATTTAATAAAATATAACAAAATGGAATTTTGAGATAATCTTTTTATAATACTAAAACTTGACTTCGCTTGGTATAAAATTGTTTGGAAATTTATATCTTTATTTTATGTTTTTGAAAATATCTTTTCGTATTAGAGGTATACATTTCCAATACAAATGTAACTCCCCATGCAGGTGATTTTAGTGGATCGTATCATCATTCTAGAATTTGAATTAACCCATTTCTTTAAACTTTAAATAATTTATTTAGCTATCTTCTACTAAAAGTATTCATTCAAATAATTGACAATCAAAAAACATTATTAAAGTTAAAAAAGACAAAATATTAATTGGCAAACCGGATTAAAAACAGCAGGTGGGTCAGATCTGGCCCGCGGACCGTAGTTTTCTGACGTCTGACGGGTTAGCAAAATAATGTGCTATTAGAGCTTCTACTAACAAAAATGAATAGCAATTAAAAAAAAGTCTGAAATTTAATTTCGTAAATAACAGTTAATCTGACCGTAATTCTTTAAGGACATAAAGTTTAATTACTATATAATTATAATAGTATTATAGTAACCCATATATTAAAACCCAGATATTAAAAGCCCACAAACTTAAATATGGCATGTTCATATTATTCTAGTGGTTTTGACAAAGAGACTAATTATTTATAAATTTTATAATACGCGAAAGGTTAAACTTATGATTAAACAGATGCGTATGATATAATAAGACCAATAAAACGCGCAAAATATTAAATTTATATCCAAAAAACCTTTAAAAAACAATCAATAAATTCCAAGTACATAATATATTTATTACTTATAGTGAAAACAACGACAACTGAATATAACTCATTCACATTAATTTATGTATCAGACAAGCTCGTAATATAACTATCTCTCACAAGATCTACTATCTAATATATTGAAATAGGATAGTAGAAATTATAATAACTTTTATATATGTTACAAAATTTTATTTTTGAAATGAGTAATTTTCAGTTCTTATAAATAAGATTATATTTAAAATGCAGTGCATTACTAATCTATATACACAATACACATATCATAAAATTGTAACGAGACCGTATCTGTACATGGAATGTTTTTGGAAAATTGTAGGTACTGATACTGTAGATAGTTGGCGATTTAGATACCAATATATTATATATACTATACTAAACATATAATATATATTTCTCACTGATTTTATAACAACGCTTCACGCAAACGACGTCCCGAGTACAGCTAGTAATAATTTTTCAATACCTTGTTTTGATGTAATGTTCTTATTTTAAAATTATTTATTTTTTGAACTTATTATACTTTTTCATTTGAGCTGGTAGTGTACTGCTAAATATATTATATTTTAAATTTTTATTTTATTATTTTATTCAAATGTTTTAATGAACTTCCAAATGAAAAATTCAGCTACTACTGCCACTGTCATGGGAAGACTTGAGCTCGGGACTATAATAGAAATTTATTTTGAGGTCACCAGAAAATGATGCCGATTCGCCAAAATTTATATATATATATATATATATATATATATATATATATATATATATATATATATATATATATATATATATATATATATAGGTGTTTCATTAACTAATTGGAAATATTTAAATTGAGGATTCCTGGGCTCAGAATATGAAGATTCAACCCCAATCACTTAGATAAAATTGCTCTTTACTAAGCTACGAGTGTTTTATTTAAAAATTTAATAACTATTTTTTCCCAGTACTTTAAAACTATTTGACGTATCTCTATCATACTTGGCAGGATGTGTAGGTACCGTAAACCATACTAAACTATGTTAAATAAGATTTTCTAACTACTGTCACAAATAAGGTTAACTCCTCCTATATTCTACGCCACTGGCGGAATTGTCATTTCAGCACAATTATTCGATTCATTAATACTTTCTGTATAAACAATATATCAACATTTTATTAATGTTTAAATACAATTTGTATAGAACATCGACTGGCAATTGAGCTTTTTCATAAATACAAAATAAGAATACCTATACAGTATCAAGTAAGGCCGGGCATACACGTTACGGTAACAGGCAACGAGCTCACACACGTTACAGTATACCAGAGAGGTATACCTGTACAGGTAAACTGCACAGATTTTATTCATGATTACTCATGACGCTTACTATGAAAGCGTATAAACAATTGAAATCAAACTTGTGTAGGTGTTGTTTGACTCACATACACGCTGCGGTATACATACCTGCGCAGGTAGAAGATACTGATTTTCAATTACCACTGCAGTTTACCTGTACAGGTATACCTCTCCGGTATACCGTAACGTGTATGCCGGGCCTAACAATTTTAGCTTAATGATTTAACAATTATGTACTTCTTGTGCTATCAAGAAGTGTTAAATAATATTTAATAATATATCTCTAGTGAAAAAGATAACATCAATAACAAATATTCAGTAATTTAAAGGAAGACGTTGTAACAGAATAAATTCTTATTTATAATTTTTTAAGTTTCTCGCTCTATGGGTTATTCTCCCAGGGCAAAATGTAGCAAAAAAATATTATTCATTTGTTCTTTGGATTCAATGTTTAATAGTTTTAGATGATTGTTATTTTGAGTAATATCTTACAATGTGTATTTGGCTATGTAGTGAATTCGGTATAATTGGACAGGGACACTCTGTCAAGAAGTGATACAAATTGTCTGCTTTATGTGTTACAAATATATGCTTGCATAATATCTTAATATTTATCATTTTACTGAAACTTGACGGCTATTGGGTCAGTGACGGTTACTGGTGCTCTTACCTTATATATATATATATATATATATATATATATATATATATATATATATATATATATATATATATATATATATATATATATATATATATGTTTATATATATACATATATATATATATATATATATATATATATATATATATATATATATACATACATATATATATATATGTATATATATAATATATATATAATATATATATATATATATATATATATATATATATATATATATATATATATATATATATATATATATATATATAGGACATTCTTTCTGAACGGGACACCCTGCTTTCAAAAATTGGTGTTGCTTAAAATAGATCTGCAATATCTCAAATTAAAGGTTATGGACTCTATTTTTCAAATATGCGTGGCAAAATTCTCCTCACACAACAGTGATTTCAATATGGCGGCTGGAGAATATACAAGCGTTTTTTATGGTGACCTGGTGAGATATGGTGTAGTAGCTGAATTTTCCTGGCAGAAATTCATCAAACATTTGAATTGCAATAAGTAAACTGATTTCTAAAACTATTTAAAAGTACACTATTAGGTCAAGTTAAAAAGTACGATAAGCTAAAAAAGTAGGCATTTTTAAAATAAAATATGAGTGAGTTGTTATTGATAGAAAAAGTTTAGGTATAAGATTGAAAAGTTTGGTTGATTTGTTTGTCATTAAATAGCTATAATTTATAACTATTTAAACCATTTGCACGGTAAAATCTAATTACTAGTTTACCATTACGTTGAGCCTTACTGTACAAAATTAAACACATTTGAAAATCTTATTAAGAGTAACATTTGACAGACAACTCATTATAATTACGTCTTCTTCTGGAGTGTGGTTACAAATAGGTAACGACGTAAGTCGCCTCTTTATATTATTATCATTAATATTTCAGTTGTTTTTGTTTAATTAGGTTAGATTATATTATTATATTATCTTTTTCTAACTCGTAATGTTAAATCGAGAAGGAGTATTTTTAAGGAGTATTAAAAATTTTGTATTCAGTTATTGGTTTAAAATCTATATGACGTCATTTTGAAGGGTTGAACTAATTTGTGACGTAATTGTCTAAATATAAAATTTCAGGTCTACCTACATTTAAGTAAATATTGTAACACCACATTAATCAGTGATCGTTAACTATGGCTGGTGGTGTGCTCAGCCTCTCTCTAAACTATGTATAACGGGCGAGCCAAGTCGAATCGAGCCAAGCTGAGCTCGGTTGCCGTTAAATTATTATCATTAATTGAAAATTTATAACACGTGTTATATATAATATGCATATATTGTATATTATTCAATCAATTCTGTTATATATTATATTGTATTGTGTTATATTGTGCTCGGCTTTGCCATTGTATTGGATTGCTTTGTGTAGTGAATGTTTACATAGGTACGAAATATCTGATAATAGTGATATAAGATTAGATGATGAGAATTTTGTTGACGGAAGTTCGGTCCAACTAATTCTAGAACTATTTATACAGATTTTTATAGAAAATTTATAAAATATATCTGCATTAAATCCTATTCAAATTTAGTGAGGTTTCTCTATATTATATTGCAGGTTTGGGAAGAGAATAGGGTACTTGACTGAAGTTACAAAAATATTCTAAAAGCATTGTTTTTCCATATCAGTCAAGTGATTTTTTTTATTTTCGACAGATTCTGTAAAAAATCATCAAAAAAAAAAAAAAAAAATCCTACAATTTCAAATGAGAACTCTATCAACATACCAAATTTCAACCCTCTAAGTTAATTCAGAGGAACTATGGGCGCGTGAGATCCAGCAAAAATCATTTTTGCCCCCTCTACTCCCTCCAATTCATTATAGGAAGCTGAATTTTGGATATGTTGTAGGTAATTGACCGAAACATTATTTCCAACCGGTTTGGAAAAGTTTTGTTGTTTTGTTGCCCCCCACCACCACCCCCCCTAAAAGTTGGGTCGGATCCAAAATTTGCCCAAAATTTGACCCTACTTTGATAGTATGGGGTGCCTCGAAAATGAGCCCTACTTACCAAATTTCACCTCTTAACATCCATAGGGGGGCCCTACACTAATTAAAAGGTAGCGGGAAAATATATATATATATATATATATATATATATATATATATATATATATATATATATATATATATATATATATATATATATCAGACATTTTTTTTCTTCATAATCGTGTTCTACGGGTCCGAAAACGGATAGCGCCCCTAATCTCGCCTCTCGCCTTTCTTATCGTATAGGCTGTATAAGTCTAATTTTTTCAAGGAAAAATTAGACTAATAATCCCCCATCAAAATGATCAACTAACCAATCACTAGCGTTTGTTTCATCCATGTTTTACCGTTTCTACAACACTCTCGGCCATTACAGATTTCATTACACTCTCGCATTACATATTTCATTCAAATTTATTCTCACTATAGAAGTTTTCACTTCAAAAACAGGCCACACTGACCATTAATGTATATATTTTATAATGATAAAACTTATAAAGCAGTTTTCGTTAACCATATCTATTACGCCTGCCATTATTAAATATTAATATTAATTTTTAATTGGAAAAAATTGTAGACGTATTTTAATCACGTGTTATGAATGAATGTAGGCAGAGCATCATTCAGGGTTAGAAATATGTAGATAATTATAGAATATAGTAATAATAACCTTTGTAGTAAAATTAACTTGTGTCTACTGTTGATATACATAATATACATAAAAAATATGTATTAATAAATTTCCCTTACCTTACTAAATTTAAATATTTATAATGTTTATGTATCCTGTATTTGTTTTTTGTTTTTTGTTTAATTATTATTATTCTTATAATATCAGTGGTAAATACAAGAACAGGACAGGGGCGGATCTAGTTTACAGAATAGGAGGAATTACATTTTTTTTTTCATAATTTTTTTGTTACATTACAAATTTAAAAGAAAATGTACCCTAAGTTAGCATTACGGCGTTACATCACTTTAAGGGAAAAAAAAATTTTCTTTGTTTTTATTGGCTGTTTAACTTTCCAAACCCTACTCCGCTACGCGTAACATTTTGGAATTTTTTACCTTGGTTAGCAACTTTTTCACTACTTTATTGCGTTACTTTTGCTATATTTCCATAAATTACTCAAAAATGATTGGTATAAACACACAAAAAGGTAAACAGGGTTTGAAAATTTACACGAATTTTTCTCAAAACTAGGTTTTTTAAAACGGTGGGCAAGATAACTTTAGAAATTTTCATTCGATCGACTTGAAATATTACCTACTGCTTCCTAGACAGTTCTATTATCTATTCTAATAAGTTTTATATTGATTGTATTATTCGTTACCGAGAAAAGAAATTCTCGAATAAAACTGTCTTTTCTGACATCTCAGAGTGATGTAACACCTAAAAAAAATGACTGCGCAAGCCACCAATTCTCTTCCAGTTTCAACATTCTGTCATTTCAATAATGGTTTTCAAGGCGTTGAAATATTTTAGTAAACCTAATGACGTCACTGAATTAACAAAATTACCTATATTTTTCTCTTAAGCTTCAAGTGAAGAGAAAACGTAACGGACATCTCTATTCGGGATGCTGAGGCCGGACTTACCCTAAATACCGCCCTGGGCACCGTAAAAATTACCGCCCGTAAAAAGAGAAAAGAAAGGTTTTTCTTACAAATAAATGACGAGCAAGAAAAAAAAAACGTCAAACTCCAAATTCTGTCGCCCTCTTCAAAAATTACCACTTGGAACGCTAGACCCGCCTGCCCCTAATCTAAATACAGCATTGGGTAGAAGCATATGCAGTGTCTGCAGTAGACATAGCAAATGAGAGGACATTTACTGCATTATTCCGTGTTGCTTTCGTCTTTTAAGTAACATAGCTCAACAAGTTTGAACGGTTTTGGACCTCGTTAAGCCATAACGCAAGGCAAGCCACATTGCCAGAAATAAAGCGCATCCATAGCCCTCCATAGAGGAAGGGTAACATATGGTTATGCAGGTGGCACTTTTCGCCGATCGCTGATAAGTTTTCATAGCGTAGAATTAATGAGACCAGGTTCTTTGAATTAGCATCTTGATTACAATTACTTTCACGCCGTGGTCTCAATTCTCCTTTCTTACTTCGTATTTTGTTTGCTGTATTATCGATTGTTTGTTTTATAATTTTTAAAGCAATGTTGTTGTGTGTGTGTAAAACAGTAAGTAATAACAAACAAGCAAATAACAAGTAAAAATAATATTAATAATATCTTCAAGCTAAAGATATCAAGTGCAAGTCAAACATAGCTGAACAAAGCTGAACAATTTTCTAGGTTAATACAATACATAATAGCAAACTATATATGCTGCTACACTAAACGTATACCATAGATATACAAGATTCTAATTTCCTATTTCATAACTACCGTACTCGCTGTCGCCGGCAAATGATGTGGACACCACTACCCCTACCAAATGATGATATAATTATACAACAAAACACATCATTTGTATCTACACAAACATGTATGACTCCGCACCTTGCATATATATATATATATATATATATATATATATATATATATATATATATATATATATATATATATATATATATATATATATATATATATATAGTATATACTGTCATGGCCGACCTATGTGACTAAAAGCCGGTCCAGACGCAACGTCTTATCTGAACGATAAAACGTTCATGCAAGTCGTTCGACAAAACGTACAAAAATTAGTGTGTCCACACGTCTCCAACTTATCGTTCAAATTTCAGTTTCACGACGTTTGTCATGGAAGAAACACTGCTTTGGGCACTCTATGGTGTTTGCATTTTAATAGAAAATAAAAGAAAAACGCCGTGAGCAGCGGGGCCCCATCACGGTAGTTGAATTTTCCCCTTCATCTTCGGTATTGAATGTCTACAAGCGAAATGTGATTGAAAGTCTACAACCGAATTGTCATTTTGTTGGTTTCAAAACTGGTGATGAGTGTTCGGCTGATCGAGGCTTTAAAAAAAGGTTTTAAGTATTTAAGGGCTGTATCTCAGTAAATTTCAATTTTGTGCCGAAAACAGGTAGCAGAAAAAAAGCCAACACAATTCGTACGAGGACATTCCTGCCCATGTTTATCCGCTAATTGCCTTTATGTTTTAGTTTTAAAAATTAAAAAAGGACCTTAAATAGTAAACTGGAAGGCCTTTATAAAGATATTTTTTCTTTCCAAAAAAATCCAAAATTTCTATTTTATAAATACTAAAAATCCAAAATTCCTAATTTATAAATAAACAGTGACTTTAATAACATTTTTAAATTACTTAATATGTATGTATTTCATTTGTCATAAAAGTAAGTTCACTTTTTTTTAAATTTTTTAAAATTACTATTCGCCTACTTGTATTTAGAATAAACATAATGCTTTTAAAACACATTTAACAATAGCATTCAATTCCGATGTAAAAATGGGAGAAGTGGGGGGAAAAGTGATGCGGACTCCCTACAAGGTACTAGCTGGATACTAACTGAATACACGTACAAAATTTCAGCCCTCTAGGTTTCCTTATGGAGTCTCTAGACGTGTTAGAAAACAAGCAAAAAAATTAAGGAAATATTGGCGTAAAAATCGTGGGGGTAAGGGTTAAAAGTTGAAACCTCCAAAAAACAGTGTCTGGCTATTAGCTTAACCTATACACCAAATTTCAGCCCTCTAGGTTTATTTGGGGAGATTTTGACCCGAACGAAACTGTTAAAAAACAAGAAAAATCATGTTCTTTTGGGTATAAAAATGGTGGGGGTAGGGGTTAAAAGTCGAGACGCCCAAAAGGCACCCCCTTGATACTAACTCAATCCGAATACAAAATTTCAGCCCTCTAGGTTTATTCGGGTGACCTGTGCGAGTGGTACAAACTTCGAAAACGTCGAAAATGCATGAAATTGTAGCTTAAAAATGAGGGGGGTGGGGGTAAAATATTAAAACCTCCAAAAAGCACAACCTAGGTACGAACTTTATCAACACACCAAATTTCAACCCTCTACGTTAATTCTGGGGGGCTGGGGGCCTGTTAGATCCAGCGAAAATCGTTTTTCCCCCCTCTACTCCCACCATATCATCCTAGGAAGCTGAATTTTGGATATGTTGTAGATAATTGACCGAAACATTATTTAAAACCGGTATGGAAAAGTTTTATTGATTTTCCGCCCCCCACCACCCCCTTAAAGGTCGGGTCCGAAAAAAAATTTGCCCAAAATTTGACCCCACTTTGATAGTATTGTTGTGCATCGGAATAAGCCCCACTTACCAAATTTCATCTCTTAACTTCCATAGGGGGGCCCTACACATATTAAAAGGTTGCGGGAAAATATATATATATATATATATATATATATATCAGACATCTTTTTTTTTTACATAATCGTGTTCTACGGGTCCGAAAACGGATAGCGCCCCTGGTCTCGCCTCTCGCAGCTCTTATCGTATAGACTGTATAAGTCTAATTTTTCGGAGAAAATTCGACTAAAAAATGAAGATTAAGATGGTCAAAGGAATGGCTCTTAAAAAGACATGAATTTTCTCATGTCAAACTACTACGTGAACTTTGTAATGAAGCAGATGATTGGCGTAACTACCTAAAGATGGACACTGAAACTTATCGCAATTTTATTAAACTCTTTTAGTGGATTTAAATATTTTAGCCCGTTCTTTTTTGTAAACGATTCGTAAAGAATTAATTTCTTTTTACTGTCTCCTTGCCGTTTCATCAATATCTTTGTATTTTTCAATCAGGGCTTCATATGCTTGTGACTTTTTATTCCGGTCACTGTACTCTGGGCTTTTAACTTGCCACAAGCAAGGAAAACTTCTATAAAGTTCAATAAATTCACACAAAAATTGACAGGAGCATTGACGAAGATCAGACATTATAAAATAAAATAAAAATTATAAAATAAAAAACAAAATTAATACAAAAAATGTTTAAATTTTTATTTTTTTAAATTTTTAAATTAACGGACACAAAGCAACAGAATACCACGATATTATGTATAAAAATACTACAAATCGTTTCGATAAAACGAAGGTCTGTCCAGACACACCAACTTGTCGTTCCAATTTTCATAAAATGATGCCTCGCAGCTCAAACTTTCAACTTATCGTACAACCTCATTTCCGTCATGCAAGACGTACGTTTTGCGGTCCACACGCTACGTTTTATCTGAACGACTTGTCGATTCAGACAAGTCGTTCAGATAAGACGTTGCGTCTGGACCGGCTTTAACAGCCAACAATTAAAATTGTATTTATTTATTTTAAGAAAGATATCCCTTTATTTTGAGATTTTTTTTGGTCAATAGAATTTTTACACTTAAATACAACGCACTTCATATTTGTTGATTAAAAAAAACAGTGATACTAAGTACGACGTGAACCCTATGACGAACAGTAACAAACTAAATCAGTAGCGGCGTAAATTGCACCTTATGAATGATAGATTTTTATATGTAGACTGCTTCTATAATGTTCTGTGTACGCATGTGTGTGTTTAGGTGAAGTGAACGGGGGGTATTGTTGTTGTTATTACAAACAACCACCCCTCATTCTCAGCAATATTCTCAACGAGCACGGCGGACAACCGACAAGAATAGCTTTTTATGTTTTGTTTACTTTCTGGAATAATAAAAAGCACTTGCTTTATTATTTGTATATCAATAACTACTTACTTTCCAGTGTACATGGCACCAACTGAATAGCTCTAGGAATCGAGTTTGGTGTGAGGGGCTAGGTCAATTGGTTTCGTTGGCCGTTTGTTTAGTGTTGATTATGTTCAATCTGATTTTATTTTACAATTTCAAGGGACATTGTGCTATTAGTTAATAAGTTTTCTGGCTTTTAAAGGATACTTTAGTAGAGAACATTGATTATTATTTTTTAATATTAAAAGTTTTTTTTTCTAATTATTAGATTATTTGAAATACTTATTCCGTGTTCCCTTTCACGATAAAATAAAATTATTATTATTAATTTATTAGGGTAAATTATATACTTTATGTTAATGTTTAGAAGGTAATAAATTATAACCAAAATCATAACAACCATGCAACATTAGAAATAAGCTATAAATAATCAGTTCATATAAGCTATAAGAAAACCAATTTCAGCATATTGTTATGTGATTTTCACTGGATCTTAACGTCTTTGGGGCGCAAAAGAACTCAAAAAACTAAAAATTTGGAAGGAAATTATCCGGATCTGGAGTTTTTATCCTGGAGTGTGTTGACATCTAAATTAAAGGGTATCTCCAGATCTACTGAGGTTTGAGTAACGAATTCAAATTCAAAATAATTTTATATACGAGGCATTAAAAGGAGCAAAATTTTGATATATTTTGTCAGTGGCGTAGTAAGCGGGTGGCAGAGATGGCCCCCGCCAGGGGCGCTGGAGCAGGGAGCGCCGGTGGGACGGTTTTGTTTAATCGTCAAGGTATAGGTATCATATGATTTTGATACTAATTGTAAGAATATTGAAAAAATTACTCAAAAACATAGACTGAGTAATATAAAAATTTATTAAAATACTAGCCGTATACCCGATGGAATTTCCCATCGACAACATCTTTTTATTAGGTACTCACTTTCTGCTCACCTTTAATGTTTTCCAAAAGCCTAAATCAGTATCCACGTTTCTAACTTCAAAAATGACGGACTTCCCATACGAACTTTCATTTCCTGTTTTAACCCCTCAGGGAATAAATTTCCAGAAACGTTTACGCAACTAACTTTTATTTATAAACAGAAACCTAAACGCCAATTTTCATATCTCCTGTGCTAAATTTCGTCCTTCTAAACCCAAAAGTTTATGCTTTGCGTTGTCTGTCAGTCAGTCAGTCAGTCAATTAGTGTTAGAAATTTATTAAGTAGATATGGCCACACTGGGTAGTCTTAAACTAGGCTATAAGTTGAAACTAAAAAGATTACTAGCATTTCTAGAAGTCTGCGGAAAACAAAGGAACTGAGCGTCGTTATGCGTGGAGTGCGACGTGAAGGCTGTAATTTGTGCAAAAGGGAACAGGGGACGTATGATGTGATTGTGGGTAAGGGGCGGATTTTTTAAGTTACTGAATCCTCCTCCTCATCTTTTTATCAAAGAGGGAACGCCACTTTCAATTCTGGCCAAGGGCGCCAATAACCTCAGCTACGCTACTATATTTTGTTTAGAGATTGTGGAGTTATTGTCGTTTTGAACCTTTTAAGAAAATCGAAAAATTTTGATTTATTTTATTTTCTCCGGACCTTATTTATGAAAATCGATGAAAGATGAACAGAAAGTCTGAATTATTTTAAGGGCAAAATGTTTTCATTTTTAAAGAGCTAAAAAAATTGTCCAATCTGTGGAAATGCACAATGTTTAGTTGCGACAGGGGTATGTTAATTATGTGACATTGTTATATTTCTAAGAATATCATTAACAAGAAATTTAAGAAGTGATTTTTCTGTTTCCAAAAAATAGTGCTTTATTAAAATTTACAATAAATAAACTTTGAAGTAGAAAAATCATCAATAAAATTACTCAGGATCATTAAAGTAATAAAGTAAACTACTAAACTTAGCTTATTATTATAAATAATAAATATAAACAATATTTTTTATTGTTTATATTTATTATTTATAATAATAAGCTAAGTTTACTTACAAAATTACGACTCAGTAAATGTCGGATTATTGAGATTCTACTCTAATTTTGAAAAGCCATTGTGAATAATTTATAAGTTCATCAATTATTTTATAACGTTAAACTACATTTATCTCTACATATAACCATACAACAGTTTATATGTTTAAACAACACTTAACTCGTCGTTATTGAAAATAATTTGGAACGGTGTACTGTTACCAATTTCGTTAATTAAAATGATTTGTCGGCTTCATCATTGTTATCCCCTCAATACATACACACATACGCATACAAAGAAAGGGATCCAAGATGTGGATATCATAACGTAGATACGTGTAAGATGGCCATTGGCCTTTTGTCATAAATAATAATAGTCAATAACTTATCATTAAGAAACACTCTATTTGGGCACTCAAATTACACGCACTATCTTTTATATAGGGCGGCATTTTAATAAAAGAAAAATTGTAAAACAAGTAAACGCATTAGATTCAGTAAAAAATTTGTTTTTATTAGGGAATTTTAAAATCGAAAATTCAGTTATTCGGTTCTTACATCAATAAGATCTCCAGTGCGGTATCGCGCCACTCTGTCGACCTAGTGGACGCACCTGCATTTATTCAAATGTATTTTGTCTCCGGGAGCGGAACTGCGCCGCGCCGCGTTTCCGACCTAGTGGATGCTGAGCATTGGAGTCCGGTTTCTCAAACTGTGGAACACTTCCGTTCCGCGAAAATTTGAATGAATGAATGAAGAAAGGTGGGTGAGAGCCTTATAGGGAGTCCGTCACACGTAAGTCACCTTGTTGAAATCTTTGTTCAACAACGAGTCAAGTCTTGTAAAGTCAAATTCCTTAATAAAAGAAACCAGACAGCACTTCAAGTTGGTCCTCTTGATAAGATCTGAGGTCGATACCTGAGGTGAGAGGACTCTTCTTCCCTACCACATTTCCTGCAGGTTACGTCTGTGCACAGACTCAGTAGGTGCAAATCCTGCCTGTGTATACGTTGGCCTATCTGGGCCCCGAAGCTACAGAATCGGCTCCGCTTCTTCCCTTTCGTTTGTGCTTTTTTCAAATCTGAATAATTTTTAAAACTAAATTATATTATTCTATAATTCATGATAACAACTAATAGTACGGAATACTATTTGCGCAGTACAATTTGCACCTGACGATTTGTTTTTACGTGCATATTTCATAGAAAAGATTTTCTCAGAAAAGTTATTAAGCAATACCTCCTGAGTCCTGGATGATATTAAACTTGTCAACAGTATTCTATGTTAGTACAGCGGTTTCCAAACTGGGAGGCGCGGATAACTGCTAAGGGAGGCGCGAAAACTTTTTAATAACAAATAATCCAGATAATTATCATATTTATAAATGAATAAAACTTCATATTAGTGATGAGCAAAATTAGTCTCGGTCTTGCAGTCTTGTCTTGGTCTTGTATTTTTGACAAGACCAAGACCAAGACTATGTATACCAAGAGCAAGACCAAGACCAAGACTATAAGTATGGCTCCAAGACCAATACCAAGATTCAAGTGAACAAGACCAAGACAAAAGCAAGAAAAAAGCAAGACTCTTTGCTAAACTATTTAAATAGTTTGAGAGTATAATTAATATCGTAAACAGAGAAAATCCTGATTTTAGAAGGAAAAAATTCGTTAATAAAAAAATGCAAGAAAGTGCGAGATGTTTTAGCAAGACCAAGACTGCATTTTCTAAGACCAAGACAGACCAAGACTGCATTTTGTAAGACCAAGACCAAGACCAAGATTCAAACTGCTCTAGCAAGACCAAGACCAAGATTCTTAATGCAAGAACAAGACCAAGACCAAGACTTGGAAGTCTTGGTCTTGGTCTTGCATTTGCTCATCACTACTTCATATCGTAACGCGTAGCAATAAATTAATTTGTGTTCCAGGAATTAATGTTAATTTTTATTTTTGTTTATGTTTTTGTACATGCATTTGAGAGTTTGAATTCTTGCATTGAAAAGCACCACCATTGGCTTTCCACTTTTTGTAACGTATTATTTATACTACAAACGCGACTTTCAGCACTAGCTGCAATGAAAACCAAATATAGAAACAGGGTAACGGTCGACAAAGAATTATAAGTGACATTTTCCCCATTACCCCCAAGATTTAACAAGGTTTGTGCTAATAAACAACACTCTCACATTAAATTTTGATGCGTTAGATGTAGTTTAATTACTAGGTAATTTAATCTAAAAATAAATATACATGTCCCTATATGTTATAGCAAAACCTTCTTATTAATATTTTAATTGTAGTTTTCATATTTCCGTTTTTTTAGCGAATTTTCGAATCGAAAATTCAGCTACTACCGCCAGTTATGGCGCGACTTTAATTCGGGACTATGGTAGAAATTCATTTTGAGGTGCCTAGAAACCGAAAATGATACAATTCGTGAACGAAATATCCGATTTTTACGAAATTTGGTGAAATTGTTGAAAGTTAAAAAATCTTGAGTGAATTATTCAGCCAAACACGTCCGATCCCAGGAACCTCAAAAACATACGTTTTTTATCAAAATTGGCCAAAATTCAAAATGTTTTCCATGACAAAGAACGGAAAAAATCACATACGAACGAGTTCTCGCGAAAAAAACTGATTTTTGAAAACGAAAATTCGCTGTTATGCAGGATATTGCGACAGAGGTATTTTTGTAATAAAGTTACGATTATTTAAAAGATGCCTATATCATTACTAAAAAATAAAAGTTTGGGAGGTGCGGAATAGTATATTGTGCAATAAGTGCAGGAAATTGTCGATTGCCCACGAAAGCGAAATTGAGCGCACGAACGTAGTGAGTGCGCTTATTTGCTTGAGTGGGCAATCGACAATGCCGCACGAGTTGCACATACTATTTTTTATTACGAATTTCACATACTTTTTTCTATTATTATTACTATTTTTGACTTTTTTTTTACTTTTTAAAATAATTTTTTTGAATGTTCGTCTTTTTAGTCGAATTTTCTCCGAAAAATTAGACTTATACAGTCTATACGATAAGAGCTGCGAGAGGCGAGACCAGGGGCGCTATCCGTTTTCGGACCCGTAGAACACGATTATGTAAAAAAAAAAGATGTCTGATATATATATATATATATATATATATTTTCCCGCAACCTTTTAATATGTGTAGGGCCCCCCTATGGAAGTTAAGAGATGAAATTTGGTAAGTGGGGCTTATTCCGATGCACAACAATACTATCAAAGTGGGGTCAAATTTTGGGCAAATTTTTTTTCGGACCCGACCTTTAAGGGGGTGGTGGGGGGCAGAAAAGCAATAAAACTTTTCCAAACCGGTTTTAAATAATGTTTCGGTCAATTATCTACAACATATCCAAAATTCAGCTTCCTAGGATGATATGGTGGGAGTAGAGGGGGGAAAAACGATTTTCGCTGGATCTAACAGGCCCCCAGCCCCCCAGAATTAACGTAGAGGGTTGAAATTTGGTGTGTTGATAAAGTTCGTACCTAGGTTGTGCTTTTTGGAGGTTTTAATATTTTACCCCCACCCCCCTCATTTTTAAGCTACAATTTCATGCATTTTCGACGTTTTCGAAGTTTGTACCACTCGCACAGGTCACCCGAATAAACCTAGAGGGCTGAAATTTTGTATTCGGATTGAGTTAGTATCAAGGGGGTGCCTTTTGGGGGTCTTGACTTTTAACCCCTACCCCCACCATTTTTATACCCAAAAGAACATGATTTTTCTTGTTTTTTAACAGTTTCGTTCGGGTCAAAATCTCCCCAAATAAACCTAGAGGGCTGAAATTTGGTGTACAGGTTAAGCTAATAGCCAGACACTGTTTTTTGGAGGTTTCAACTTTTAACCCTTACCCCCACGATTTTTACGCCAATATTTCCTTAATTTTTTTGCTTGTTTTCTAACATGTCTAGAGACTCCATAAGGAAACCTAGAGGGCTGAAATTTTGTACGTGTATTCAGTTAGTATCCAGCTAGTACCTTGTAGGGAGTCCGCATCACTTTTCCCCCCACTTCTCCCATTTTTACATCGGAATTGAATGCTATTGTTAAATGTGTTTTAAAAGCATTATGTTTATTCTAAATACAAGTAGGCGAATAGTAATTTTAAAAAATTTAAAAAAAAGTGAACTTACTTTTATGACAAATGAAATACATACATATTAAGTAATTTAAAAATGTTATTAAAGTCACTGTTTATTTATAAATTAGGAATTTTGGATTTTTAGTATTTATAAAATAGAAATTTTGGATTTTTTTGGAAAGAAAAAATATCTTTATAAAGGCCTTCCAGTTTACTATTTAAGGTCCTTTTTTAATATTTAAAACTAAAACATAAAGGCAATTAGCGGATAAACATGGGCAGGAATGTCCTCGTACGAATTGTGTTGGCTTTTTTTCTGCTACCTGTTTTCGGCACAAAATTGAAATTTACTGAGATACAGCCCTTAAATACTTAAAACCTTTTTTTAAAGCCTCGATCAGCCGAACACTCATCACCAGTTTTGAAACCAACAAAATGACAATTCGGTTGTAGACTTTCAATCACATTTCGCTTGTAGACATTCAATACCGAAGATGAAGGGGAAAATTCGACTACCGTGATGGGGCCCCGCTGCTCACGGCGTTTTTTTTCTGAATTAAATATTGTTTAAATGACTTTGTCGGTGGTTTCTATAGAAATAATTATGAAATATTTATTAAATGAAAAATTAGGAGGCGGCTTTGCGTGTTTTGATTAAATTTTGCGTGTTTTATTGTCAATTTGCGTGTGGAAAGTAAACTATGCGGGAAGAGCACAGTGGGCAATCAGCTATTTTGCGTACAGAAATGTGTGCGCCAAGTTAGTACTTCTCCCGCTTGAGTAATAAAAAAATATTTTTATTTTTAGGGAGGCGTAGTATCACAAAGTTTGGAAACCGCTGTGTTAGTATATACACAAATATGTATATGTATACATATTGGCCTAATTTTATCATATAAGCTAGTTTCTCTATATGAAAGGAGGACTTATGGAAAAAAAACAGTGAAAAGGGGATTAAATCAGATAAGGCAGGAAAAAAAACAATTTATTTTCAACATTGAAAATTAATTCAGCATACTCTCGCTTATCATTTATAAATCTAAATCATATTACAGTGCTAGATATGTGCCACTCGAAATGTTCACAGAAATACAATACAACAACAGCACTCATATTTAATACGAAGTCATTTCACTGTTAGTAAGTCGTTCACTACGAATTCAAGCAAGCAATTGTTGGTGGTACTTTGTTTTTGAAAGTATTAAGGGGTTCACTTTTAATTATCGTATATGCCACGTGTCGGGTACATTGTGACCAGATTGTTAAAAAAAAATGGCAGTCTTCAATGTACACGCAGTGCATTTATTTTTATATAAAAAAGGGACAAAAGAATATTTTTCTACTCTAATTGTTTGTTTGATTGTCACCAAGGACAGATAAGGACGTTTACTATAATAATTAATTTATGTGTTTTTGTGCGCTCATATGGAAAATAATTTTAATATAGGAATTTATCAAATGTATTGTTTCGTTCAAGCATTTTAAGCAGTGGCGTAGCGTGCCTTGGAGGGGCCCTGTATCAAAATTAGTTGGGGGGGGGGCCCAAATGAAGGGTAAAGATTTCTCACAAAAGAAACAAAAATGTTTGCATTACATTAAAATGAATATTTATTGATTATAAGTTATCGCTTGCTCCTAGAAATTGAGCTAGCCAAACAATTCAAATTAAATATACACTTTTCTTGCCTTTTTTCGGCAAATTGATTTATTAAATCATCTATAGTTGAAGACGGTTTCAGTTTTTTTTAAAATTTCTGCCTCTATAGACAATAGTGACAAGTCTGATAGCCGTTCCTGCCCCATCGAAGCCCTTAGGTAATTTTTTATCAGTTTCAATTTTGAAAAACTTCTTTCAGCTGTTGCGGTTGTAACTGGAAGGGTCAAGAATAGAAAGTGTGCTGTTATTACCTCCGGAAAACTGGATCCAAGGCTATTGAATTTTATCAGGAATAATTCCATGAGCTCCTTAATGGAATGAATTTTTTGAATTTCAGATTTTAATCATATTTTCAGTGCAATTAATTGTTCATAAAGATTAACTGAGATGTCTTTACTGTATTTAGCCGACAGTTTTCCGGAAGCGTTTTTTATCACTTCGTTTGAAGAAGATAGGAGTTTCTCCGATTGTAATATTTCGAACATATTACTCAGGTTAAGAGATTAAGTGACATCGTGGATAACATTTTACTAATTTTTGCTTACACACGTTAGGGGCCTCTGTAGCCCGGGGGCCCTGTATCATTGATACGGCTGATACGGCGGTAGCTAGGCCCCTGATTTTAATCGTAAGTTAACGTTGGCATGGCAAGTTATTAGACGCTAAAGCACCAGTTACTTATCCGTTAAGGCCCATTTTCCCCTTTTTTTATTGGCCTAAATCATGTACTAAAAAGATATTCAAAAGAAATTATAACTTGCGGAAATGTTTTAAAAATCATTTTGAACCTGATTTCTGAAACGACTTCGAGCGGTTGAATGTACAACCCCTCTTGTAATATTGTAATCTCTCGGCTTGATCACAATTATTTCGCTAATTTTGCTATATTTCCGTAGATAACTCAAAAATAATAGGTATAAACATACAAAACGATAAACGGGTTTTTCGCGATATTACGTTTTCCAAAACGATAGGCAAGATAACTCCAGCAATTTTCATCCGATTGACTTGAAATTTTACCTGCAACTTCTTGGATTATCAAGGGAGGTACATAAGATTTCTGAAATTGATTAACAAATGTATTTTTTATAAACACATTAATGTTGATTTTTTCGTCAATTTTGAAAACCTTCGTTTGTGCGCTTAATATGAGTAATAAAGCTATCGAAATAGTTTTTCAAAAGCACCATTGGAAAAGTTACAAGAAATTCCCAAACTGCAAAATCATTTTCTATCAGTGACATAGGTGGTCATCTCTTAAGGGGGACCACTAGTGTGACCGCCTGAGAAAAAGGTGATTTTGAGAATTTTTTTAAAAGAAAACTACTGTATGGAATGTTTTAATATTTTAAGGATATATTCGCTGGTATATAATAAATTCACGATAAAATTTTTGGAGCAAAAAATTGAAAATTCAATGAGTTATTCGCCATCTCCCAAGGCTCCAACAAAAAGTTCCCCCATTGCTGCAGTAATAACGACCTTCACAGTGCCTGAAATCAAAAAAACCAGGAAACCCATATTAAACTAGAAGGTATTGCCCGTACCATGAACCTCAGTCGGAAAAAAAAGTTAAAATTTAACAAAACGGCGGAGTTTTTAAAAAAAAAAGTTTCAATTTTTTCGCGAAAATTTGATGATTTTTTGCCTGCAAAAATTACATTTTTTTATTCGATCGGAAAACTAAAGGTTCATGGCGCGAAGAAACATATATAAAAGGAGCTGCAATAAGAATCAACTCGATCGGAGATTTTTCTTCGAGTTATAACTTCAGCAAATTTGAGAAATGTAGTTTTTCTTTACCTTACGTTTTAGTTTTAATCACTGAGAATTTTTATTAAAATTATTTACAATGTAATCCCTCTTACGATCATAATAAAACTAGAGAAGTCGTTTAAATGCGCCAGGAGCTGTTCCACAACACGTGACTGGCAATCACGCCCAGAAACTCCTGAATTATCAACCTTCATACATTTCTCAGTACCTCAAAGTTAACAATGAAAATCAGAATTCGCTCTTCGGATGGCTGTAATTCAAAAAGTATTTGAGATATGCACTAGAAATTTTAGTATGTTATTTTTAAAGATATAGACTATCGAAACATGCAAAAAAAATTTCCAATTTTTTCAAAATGTCACACTGGTGGCCCCCCTTATTGTGAGAACAGACTGAGGCGGGCGCCTGGAACGCTAATTAAGAAATTATATTGCATATACTTGACATGGCAGCTAAAACATAACAAACTGACTAAAACACGTATTACATTTTCTTTGTCGAAATTTAAATCCACTTGACTTTAATTGTGTTCGGAAATTATTGCCTACTTGAATGTTTGGGTATAAGTCAAGTATAGTGCAATATAATTATATGACATCTACCTATTTAGTCCGCAGGATGACCACCTTGGTCTGACCGGTCCTTTAAGCATTATTTGAGAACGTGTGAGAAGTATTTCAAAATACCACAGAACATTTAATAGAGATTTAATTTCGAATTTTTGTAGTTCTTATGTGTTACAAATACATGTAATAATTCATAAATAAGTTTGAATTGCAATAGGTACATTTTTATTATGTTAGAAAAGGTGCCTTACATAATTTATAAATTTTTAATGGTTCTCTTGTGACACTAACCTGACCTAATATTATTCCACAGATTTATAGTTCCTGGTAGTGTATGCAAGCAAACAGCATATAATAATTCATACAGCTCATTTAATTAACGTAGCTAATTTTGTAGTCATACAAACATATAAATCTTTTAATTTATGAATCTCTTTGGTTTTTACAAAATGGAAATATTTTATCCGAAACATTTCTACTTTTCCTTTTTCTACTTCGCAATGTACATACAGCTTCCGATTATTTATGTCAAGTATAAAAGAATTCAGTAAAAACATGTTGGTCATTGAAATATAGTGTTACATTTAAGTAACCTAGATAGGGTAAAAAGAATATATACCGTAAAACCGCTTAACTTTACCTATTGAACCTAACTTACCATACCACACCATGTGTGAAAAAAAAAATTAAAATTTTGTTGCTTATATTATAATATACCTATAGCATTTTTTTATGAGACAACTATTTTTAAGGAACTACAAGTGTTCTATTTTTTTCAATTTGAATCTAATTTTTACCCTTTTGAAATATAGTTTTCGTACCCTGGAATCATTTCCGCCGTTATTTGAAGCAATACTAGTTCATGTAATCTGATATGTCGTTTTCCGACCAATTGGTCTACAATGTAATTCAAAATAATATCGACATTTTTTTCACCATTGAGTAAATGCTTAAGATCAATTCTTTAATTTTAACTCTTTAATTTCTGTATCCTGAATTCGTCTTCGCCATTAATTTGCACATCATTACTTTATGTAATATGAAATGTCGTTTTCCAACCACTTGCGATCAGTTAGATATTAACAATTTCTTAAGCATTGGGGTATTATTTAAAAGCAATTCTTTTATTTTAAATAGAATTTTTGTAGTCTTGGAATCATTCCCGCCATTATTTGGAATAACATTCGTTTTTGTAATATAGAATGTCGTTTTCCAACCACTTGATTTAACATGTACTGTAGATAAATATCAACACCTTAACCATTACGAAAATGTTTGAAGGCAATTCTTTAATTTTAGGTAGAATTTTCATACCCTTTAATCATTTCTGTCATTATTTAAAATAATTATTTCGTGTAGGTATAATAGGAAATATTGTTTCGCAATATTTTTTTAATTTTAACCCCTTATTGCATGAATTATGGAGGAGGTGAAGAAAAAAATTTTTTTTACTGAAAATGTCTTTCACTTCGTTTATTTTAGTAGTCAAATTAGGAAAATAAAATTAAGTCTTATTGTTTAGAAATTACTTAACGAAGCCATATATGGCTTCGTATGCATTCTGGTATTATAATTATAATCGATATATGACTTCTTATGCGTTAAATAAAAAATACAATTATATTTTATGAAAATCTGTATGCAATTTTATTTGCCATTGTAACATAAATAAACTTGACTCTTTCCACATTTGGCGAATGAACGGAATTTTGAGCAGTTTTGACATAATTTTCAATTTAGTTTTGTCCATTCGGGGAAACGGTCACCTTATCTGATCGCACAGACTTCAAAGGGAGGTCTTGATGCCTAGCTGGAGTTTTTCGTGCTTTTTTAATGAGTATAGGTGAGCCGGGCAAACTAGATGGAGTACCTTTTCGGCTTGTTGCAGTACGTTTTCTGGCCACCGAAGTTGATGAACTGCCTTGGCTGGTGGGAGTACTGGGGAATCAGAAGCAAAATCATCGTCACTCACGAAGCCATCACAAGGAATAGAATTGACATGCTGGGATGTACCATAAAAGCGATACGAAGTCATATATGCCCAATAATAACTTGGATTAAACGCGTACGAAGCCAAATATGGCAACTTCAAAATAAGCCCAAAAAATGGAAGAAAACAAAAAAACACACACGAATCACAACTATTCCATGTTCTTGAATATATAAAGAATTTATTGTGAAAATTTTTGATTTTAGTACTTACCGTTTTATTGTTTAGTTTTCACTAATAAAATTAGCACCAATTAATTGCACTGTAACGGTCGGACA
This sequence comes from Brachynemurus nebulosus, assembly GCA_035578155.1. Taxonomy (NCBI): domain Eukaryota; kingdom Metazoa; phylum Arthropoda; class Insecta; order Neuroptera; family Myrmeleontidae; genus Brachynemurus; species Brachynemurus nebulosus. Next base: position 27,653,739 of record JAPWDM010000008.1, on the reverse strand, counting down.
CTCTGAACATAACTTCAAATAATTTGGCAATCCGCATTTACCAAAGACAACAAGAATTACGTTCCGTTACTCGAAGAAGTATAAAGTTAGGATTTAACATTAGTTTAAAAAAAAAATTTAATATGTTGAAAAAAAATAGTAAAACTTATAATCCATATATGGCTTTGTATGCGATAAAAGGTTAAGTACAACATAAAGTTGATAACTACGAGAAATATGAGGACAATATACTGAAAGCATACAGTGATTTGGGATGTCATTCAAAATCCATTCCCTAATTTCCACAGAATCTAGAGAATATGAATGGTGAACAGTTCCATCCAGTTATTTCAGCTACGAGAAAAAGGTACCAGAGAAAATGAAGTGCAAATATGCTGGTTAACTACTGCTGGACACTAAGAGATATTCAAGAAAATATTTTACAACTACCTTTTAATGTGCCAACCCTGGGTCCGTATTGGAGTAAATTTGTATTAATTGTAATATATTTATTGGATTGTTATAAGAAAGCCTTGCGTGATGAGAAAAAACTGTTTTAATTTTTTGATTTACCGTATAAAATACGGTAAAAGTCAGGCAATAAAATCTCTGGGACAAAAAATTTTGTTGTTGTTGTCCAGTGTTATAAGCACTATTTCTCTTTACTTGTTCGACCCCTTTTAACCTTATTGTGAATTGACCTACAAGCAATACTTATATAAAATGTACATCAGTTCCACGATAACATGTATTCAGACAAAAACTTTAAAAATAATTTATTTAACAGACCACACTCTGTACATATGGATGTTAGATCTGCGACGAACAATAAAAGCATGCATACATATACTACGTACACAGCGTAAATATATGCGTGAGTCAACATGAAAATTTTCGAGGCAATCAGTTGTGCCAATCCCCAGAGTAACATTATTTTAGTTAGAATTGTGCGTGAATCAACAATGAAATACTTTGCAACCTCGACTATATATGGCTGTTACTGTTCCTTCCCAATGTGGGCATTATTTTTTGTCTCTGTTTTACATACACCACTACCACTATAGATATGTATAACGAGTTAAAGAAAATAAAAAAAAAAAACCACTTAATGTTTTCCATTCGAGATAACAGCGTATTTGTTCAAAGTTTTTAAAAGAGCTGATGCTTTCTCGTCAACCATATTTGTAAAATTTATTGTTTTTCTTATTTCTTGCCGCTCTCTTGAGTGAGTGGTAGTCACAAACGACCGTCATATACTTATGGAGCGATGCTGTTAATGATACGTCGGATAAAACTAACATTAGTAATGTTTTCGCTGATATAGAATACCTTGAAGAATTCTCACTATATATTTATATAAATTTATATCTGTTGCGTATATAATTTCAATACAAAAGTTATTGTGTGTTCACTTTTCATCTTTTTTTTGTGAAGAAACAGATTGGTTGATACTAGGGTATTTTTAGATAAAGGGTTATATGCACTTGGGTCGAAGAAAAATAGCAGAATTTTGCCTTTTCCCTTCTTACCAACAGCCATTTATATTACATATTATGGCTAACTTCAAAAATGCATCACTGCGCTGGCATGAGGTAGAGTCAAAAGTTCAAAAATGCATCAGGCGCATCACAACGAAAAATAAAAAGTTCATTTTTGCATTTGATGCGTCAAAACAATGCATCAAGAAATTTGGTGATGCGTGTGCAAGATGCATTTCATGTGTATAATGTAGAATTATAACTACTTGCCATATTATGTAGGTGTTAACATGAACAGGAATAATTCCGAAAAACAAATTGTTGAAAAAGATGAATGTATTTATCTTTGATTAAAATTGTTTAAACTATTTGAATACATCTTGCACTCAAAATAGGTATGTAATATTTTTTATTCACATAATTTCAATATTTTCAATTTCAAGTAAGTTCAAGTTGAAATTCAAAGATAATACACCTATACAAGGCCTGTATTGCTATATTATATCTATAGTCTATCATGCTACATTATCTATTTTATCTACAGCCAAAAAAGTGACTAAATGAAGCCAATATCCCGTTCAAAAACATCTAATGTGCATTAAATTTCAAGAGAGCATGAGCAGCGCATCATGTAGTATTAGACGCATCAGAAAAGTCATGATGCTGTATCGATGCGGTAAAGTTTACATTTTTGAAGTTAACCATTACATACTTAACCCTTTGCACTCGAACCATTTTTTAGTATGGGTACCCAGCTACTCGACAGTAGTTTTAATAAAAAATTGTAATACGTGAAAAATAAGTATTTTAAACAAATGTAGTTTACTTACATATTTTATTTTTATTTGCATATTACAAACATTATATTTTAATATTAAATTTTATAATTTTATTTAGTGTGATATTTGAAGTAAAGAATAGGATGGCGCCTGAGAGGCGCCTTTCGAGTGCAAAGGGTATTTATTGTGTCGCCGTGGCGGCGCCTAACGGGTGCAAAGGGTTAATAGTTATTAATGCAATAAGTTGCAAAATAAAGGTGTTTTTTTTTTACGAATCGTAAACGAAGCCGTTTGCCGAGTTGGACAATTACGATGAGTGAAGAAAACACTTATTTTGCACATGTTGCATACAATACTTTTTGAAATTCTGATTTAAAATGAAAAAAAACCTAAAATGGAAAAATAATCTCAAATTATTATAAGTTTGACAGCCACATTAAAAAAAAAATTGTTGATGGATGACCATAAAGAATTGTTTACCTACTTTTTATCACACATAAAAAAATAACATTCTGACACTACCATAAACAACTATAAAATTAACTTTTTAATTCGGAATTTCAAAAATTAATATTTTTTGTAAGTAGTACTGAAAAACAAAAATTTACAGCTAAAGTTTCAAAACCTTTTTTTTTTGAAGTGCCTACAGTGAGCAAAATTTCTCAAAAATTACTGTGTCGATTGTTTTGAAGTTTAGAAAGATTTTATTTTGTTTTTAAAATATCGCATTTTTACCAAAATATTATTTTTTCTTTAAGATCACCAAAGTAGAAAATCCTTTGATCACATAAAAAATTTGTTTTCGAGAAAATAGACTACGTTAGGTACACTTAATAGCTTTATTCGATAGCTAAAACGACAGAAAGTTAGAAACTGTGCTCTAAATAATTTCCTTAAATGCACATAACTTTTTAAATAATACTCCGATTTTTGATATATTATAGTTTACTCCAAGAAAATGTAGTAGAAAAGCGATGTTGCCAGAAAAAAATAAAATAGTCGGGGATAACCCCGAAACAGTTAGTCCTAGGAAATCCGTTAAATTACGCAAGGCACTGCAACAGAGATATTATAATTATATGATTACTATAGAGCGAACGTTTAGTGTAAGTAGAATGGCTAGGCCGATTCTGGAGCACCGCAAAACGGAGTAACTTGAACCCCTTTGACGATGTTTGAAAGCGTGTGTCTTAGGGTTCTATTGCACCCATTTTACGGTACTACACATTCCGAACTGATGAGTCATCAAACTGTATCGATGTGCAAACCTTGATCTCTGACCCGGCACGTACCGAGTAAATGTATTTAAAATTTGTTGTTGACATTTGACCCCAACACTCGCTCATACTGTTAGCCTTGAAATTCGTAAGAGATGAGTCATTACCCGCAACCAAATTAATTTATGTTAACCCATTATGCGTCATCACAATTTATTTATCACAATTTGGTTTTGTGTTAACCCATTATGCGCCGGCACTAATGTAATTTTTGAATGTGAACCTAACGCATGCGCAGATTGAATTTAAGTACACGACGCATGCGCAGACTGAATTTTAGGTTACAATTTGATAGATGGGGTACACTACCGCATCCAAAATGTGGGGATACCCTAACTCGGGGGTGGCCCCAAACTTTTGACACCGTACTGTACTTAAATTTTTGGTACACTGCCGTGTCAAAAGTGCGGACCCCCCTGACCAAAAAGGTATCCGATCACTTTTTGAAGCGCACTGTACTTATTTTTTGTGTGTACATGCAAGCCTTAGCCTTTAATCTCACTTAATTGAGTCATCTTAAACGAAAGGTACACTATCACGTCAAAAATGTGGGATTACCCTAATCCAAGGGGTGGCCCCAAACTTTTGACACCGTACTGTACTTAAATTTTTGGTACACTACCGTGTCAAAAGTGTGGACCCCCCTGACCAAAAAGGTATCCAATCACTTTTTGAAGCGTACTGTACTTATTTTGTGTACGTGCAAACCTTGACCCCAACACGCGCTTGCCTTAATTGCGTCATTTTAAACGAAAGGTACACTACCAAGTTAAAAATATGGAGAATACCCTAACCCAAGGGGCGGCCGCTAAATTTTGTGGGGGCACTGTACCAAGCGCTAGCCGCAATCATGACTTCAGACTCCAGACTCCAGAGTCCAGATTTCTGACCGCTACTGTACTGCCGGAAATCGAGTGTTAACTGTACCTTATGGGGATTTTTGGTATATTTAACCTTGGAAAATTCCAGGAATTTTTATCAGTTTTAAAATAAACAAACAACCAATAATTAAATGTTTATTTTAGCTGAATTATGATCATATGACTCATATATGGAGGTTTTTTGGTATAAGAAAGATGACGTCATGGAATATTAATGAGTTAAAAAATTGTTTAGTAAAAAATATCACCCATTGTAGGCCTCAAGCAAGAAATTATTTTTATCAGTTTTAATACTTTAACATTTAACCTACAGTGACCAATTTTTTAGTTAACTAACAAAAGTTCTTGAAATTTTAACAAGTTACAAAAAATATTATTTCTTATGGTGCACAACACTTTCGAATTTAACTGTAGCACAAAACTGTTTCTATATCAAACGAAAATTATCTGAAATAATTCAGTATGTATATATGTATAGACTCTGTATATTAAAAATATTTTATGTATACACTCTGTATATTGAGAATAAGAAAGAAAATTTGTATATAATTTTAATTTTTATGAATACTAGTAAACGAATTGTATAGCCATTTATGAATAAGTATTAAATCTAATTATAAAATAATTTATAAATATTGCAAAAAATTTGTTTAATCAGCAAAATCAATGTATATCATTTTAATACTGATACATATTTATATTAGGGTATAATAGTATTGTATTTAACATTTTTAAACAGAATAAAAGTTCAATTTTTGGTTTTAAATTACTATAAACACGTCGCTTAATATAAAAATGATAACAGCATTGAGTTTTACTAAATTTTTAAGTCTGTAAAATCAAAATTTTTATAGCTAGAACATTTTGAATTTGATACTTTATCAATCATTAACATATATACAATATCATGTATATATAACTGGTGTATATTTAGTATTTTTAATAAATATTTTAGTATACAGGGTGTATCATGAAATATGCTTTTCAATTAGAATAATAAATTTCATAAGATTTTTGTTAATACTCATATTGGTTAACGAAAGAAACTTTTTGCTGTAAAAAAAATAGGGGAATTCAGGGTAATAATTAAATAAAACGCACATATTTTTCTTTTTTTAAAATTTTATTTATAGAATATGTATACAAAAAAATTAAATTGCTTAAATCTATATATTACTAAAAATCTATTTATTTTCCATATAAAATTTTTTTAAAAGAATACAGTTTTCTAATGAGCAAATTTTATCTGAATGGATCATACAGCGTCTTGAATAATATTCATCTCGCAGATTGGAAATCTTCGGTACATCAAATATTTCTTCCAAATTCAAAATCCACGGCTGGTTTTCGGTACCATCAAACAAATTTGAAATCCATTTCTTCTTTTCACCGCCCTTGAAACTTCTTTAATATAGGTTTCAATATGGAATGAAGTTTTTTGTACGGAATAAATCCATATGACCAAGGTATCCCATGCCAATTTCGGCAAAGCCAACGTGCAGCAACCCGTTCATATTTCTTCGGCAACTCGTTGAAATCAAACGGTGCGTCGAATATAAGATGTAATATTTCATCCGAATTTTCCGCAACGATACCAACTTCATTAAAATAAAATTGGCTGTTAGCTCCTTGATAGCCTTGTATGTCAAGAAACGCCATTTTTTATCGCCGCCGTAGAACTGAATTTACTCACACAATCCACAACTTTATATAAAATAATTAAAATTGGTGAGGATAGTTAATTTGTGGGATGTATCCGAAAAAGGATACTAATAGCTATTGCTAGTTGACCATCAAATTACAAACTGTTAATAATATTTAGCACATTGGTGCGTACCATGTTCTTTTCACTTTAAGACCTAGTGATTTAAGGAATGCTAAATTTTCGGGTGAAATGTGTTGTCGCTTAAAAGTTTTACGTTTAATGATCTTAGGTTTCGAAAGTCCTTTGCTAGGTTGTTTAGCGTTGGACTGCTCTGAATTGTAAATTATCATGGTTCGAAATGCAATTGTTTTACCACGAAATTGTTTTTTCAGCGAAAGTGATGTTAACTCTTTGACAACCACCGGTAAATTGACAATATTTTGTGTAAGTTTAACTAATTTATACGCTTTAACCATGATAATGTGTGTGAGCCCTTTAACCATGATAAGGTGTATGAGCTCTTTAACCATGATAAGGTGTATGAGTCACTCCGGGGGCAAAATGAGTCACTCCGGGAGCAAAATGAGTCACTCCGGGAGCAAAATGAGTCACTCCGGGAGCAAAATGAGTCACTCCGGGAGTAATATGAGTCATTCCGGGAGCAAAATGAGTCACTCCGGGAGCAAAATAAGTCACTCCGGGAACAAAATTAGTCACTCCGGGAGTAAGTAGAGTAACTCCGGGAGCAAAATAAGTGACTCCGGGGGCAAAATGAGTTTCTCCGGGAGCAAAAAGAGTCACTCCGGGAGCAAAAGAGTCACTCCGGGAGCAAAATGAGTCACTCCGGGAGCAAAATGAGTCTCTCCGGGAGCAATATGAGTCACTCCGGGAGCAAAATGAGTCACTCCGGGTGCATGTGAGTCACTCCGGGAGTAATATGAGTCATTCCGGGAGCAAAATGAGTCACTCCGGGGGCAAAATGAGTCACTCCGGGAGCAAAATGAGTCACTCCGGGAGCGAAATGAGTCACTCCGGGAGCATGTGAGTAACTCCGGGAGCCAAATGAGTCACTCCGGGAGCGAAATGAGTCACTCCGGGAGCAAAATGAGTCACCCGTTGGAGTCAAATGAGTCACTCCGGGAGCAATATGAGTCACTCCGGGAGCCAAATGAGTCACTCCGGGAGCGAAATGAGTCACTCCGGGAGCAAAATGAGTCACCCGTTGGAGTCAAATGAGTAGCCCGGTGAAGCAAATGAGCTAAGTATATATACGAAATTGTCTGAACCGGAATCAATGGAGTGGGATAAAATGGATGTTTCAATTGGTGAATTTTTCGAACGTGAACCAATGCTACTGAACGAACTGACTTTGGAAACATTTTTTCAAATCTACAAGTGGATCAGTTTGAATGTGCTGAAAAGTTATGGTGCGAAAATCATACAACGCGCCTGGATTTGGTTACCATCCTATTATCGAACCATGTTTCAAGAATGTGAACCATGTTTTAAACATTATAATCGACCATGGCCACAAGATCATATTGATGGACCACCTGGTTTGAAAATTCGCTGTGAAATGTGCAAGAATGGCGTGAAAATGGAGGAAAACTTTCAACCGCCCGTTGGTGAACCATTGACATTTGCAACACGGATTTCACACGTTGAAGACATATTTCTGACTCATCCTTATTTGTATACAAAAGTCAGAAATTTCGATATGTTATTATACTTAACAAAACAACTATTGAAATATGATATTTGGGTGTAACATCTGTATGCATATATGATACCCGAATATGCACAACGAATTTGTCAAGTATGGGATCAGTTACCTGAAAACATGAAACAATTACGTTAGGGTGTTATTGAATATATAAACAAATCATACAATTTTTAATATTTATTTATTGTAAAAAATATTTCATATACATTTATTGTAAAAAAATATTTCATATACATACATTTATTGTAAAAAATATTACATATACATTTATTGTGAAAATATTTTGTATTCATACTTATATTTTAAAATTAAATATACACTTCAATGAGGGATAACTGCTGCTTCTTATACGGTTATGTTCTTCAAAATTCAGTAAATTCTTAGTGTGGATAATCAATTAATCATCATCATCATCATTATCATCATCATAATCGCTAGCATCTTCTTTATCAGTTTCATCCAGATAATCACCTAGTGGCTCAATAACATCAGCCTTTTGAAGTTCGCGAAGTATAGAGAATATTTCCCGACCAACAGTAGTTTCTTTTAAAGCATTTAACTCTTTGATTAAATCTTCTCGATCGTAAACGTTAAACAACAACATATTTTTATTTTCCTCTAAACTTCGAATAATATTGAGTATTTTTTCACCAGTCTCTGAAGTCTCGTATAAACGTTGTAAGTCATCTATTAAAGTATTAGGATTATGCCAGTATTTTATTTTTTTCGATTGTATGTTAACATTTCTAGACTCTCTCAAGTTGTCTTGCTTAAAATGCTTAGCTAAGGTCCCGTTTTCAACATTTTCATTTGAAGCTATATGACGTTTTAGGCTTATTGGTTTAACCGAATTGACAATTTTCGCTTTATTTTCCGAGTCAACGCTTCGAACCTCTTTTAACATTATAATATCTAAAGCAGTTCCTAAAAGTTTAGTTAGTTGTGAAGAGGAGGTTGTTTCATTGCAATTGTTATTAATTGGTGTTAAGTGATTTACTTGCTTACTTTCATTAGACCAACTATCTTTCTCGTTTTCAGATTGACGACGGTTTTCTCCTTTTTTCAAAGAGTTAAATTTGGTTTGAATGGCTTCAGTTGCAGCAGCTATCCTTTTTTGGTCAAACGGATTCAAGATTGCGTCAGAGTAATCAATATCATGCTGTAGTTGAGATGTATTTTCATCAATATTTTTTGCTTCAACACTATAAGCATCATCATTATAATCAAATCTAGATATAGAGATATCATCAGGTGTTTTATTATTAGCATCATATGGTATGAATTTGCTTGATGAGTTATCATTCTTTCCAATCATACCATCATTAATATTGCTTAACGAATTATGTTGAGCATTTACGTGTCTAGAAAGATTAGACTTTCGCGTAAATGCTTTACCACAAAAATCACAATTATACATCATTCAGCGGGAGGTCTTAAGCGTTCGCTAGTAAATGAATAACTGTTCAAAGATTTATTGCTTCTCTACTTATATATACTTTGCTTCACCGGGCTACTCATTTGACTCCAACGGGTGACTCATTTTGCTCCCGGAGTGACTCATTTCGCTCCAGGAGTGACTCATTTGGCTCCCGGAGTGACTCATATTGCTCCCGGAGTGACTCATTTGACTCCAACGGGTGACTCATTTTGCTCCCGGAGTGACTCATTTCGCTCCCGGAGTGACTCATTTCGCTCCCGGAGTGACTCATTTGGCTCCCGGAGTTACTCACATGCTCCCGGAGTGACTCATTTCGCTCCCGGAGTGACTCATTTTGCTCCCGGAGTGACTCATTTTGCCCCCGGAGTGACTCATATTGCTCCCGGAATGACTCATATTACTCCCGGAGTGACTCACATGCACCCGGAGTGACTCATTTTGCTCCCGGAGTGACTCATATTGCTCCCGGAGAGACTCATTTTGCTCCCGGAGTGACTCATTTTGCTCCCGGAGTGACTCATTTTGCTCCCGGAGTGACTCTTTTGCTCCCGGAGACACTCATTTGGCTCCCGGAGTGACTCATATTGCTCCCGGAGTGACTCATTTGACTCCAACGGGTGACTCATTTTGCTCCCGGAGTGACTCATTTCGCTCCCGGAGTGACTCATTTGGCTCCCGGAGTTACTCACATGCTCCCGGAGTGACTCATTTCGCTCCCGGAGTGACTCATTTTGCTCCCGGAGTGACTCATTTTGCCCCCGGAGTGACTCATTTTGCTCCCGGAATGACTCATATTACTCCCGGAGTGACTCACATGCACCCGGAGTGACTCATTTTGCTCCCGGAGTGACTCATATTGCTCCCGGAGAGACTCATTTTGCTCCCGGAGTGACTCATTTTGCTCCCGGAGTGACTCTTTTGCTCCCGGAGTGACTCTTTTTGCTCCCGGAGAAACTCATTTTGCCCCCGGAGTCACTTATTTTGCTCCCGGAGTTACTCTACTTACTCCCGGAGTGACTAATTTTGTTCCCGGAGTGACTTATTTTGCTCCCGGAGTGACTCATTTTGCTCCCGGAATGACTCATATTACTCCCGGAGTGACTCATTTTGCTCCCGGAGTGACTCATTTTGCTCCCGGAGTGACTCATTTTGCTCCCGGAGTGACTCATTTTGCCCCCGGAGTGACTCATACACCTTATCATGGTTAAAGAGCTCATACACCTTATCATGGTTAAAGGGCTCACACACATTATCATGGTTAAAGCGTATAAATTAGTTAAACTTACACAAAATATTGTCAATTTACCGGTGGTTGTCAAAGAGTTAACATCACTTTCGCTGAAAAAACAATTTCGTGGTAAAACAATTGCATTTCGAACCATGATAATTTACAATTCAGAGCAGTCCAACGCTAAACAACCTAGCAAAGGACTTTCGAAACCTAAGATCATTAAACGTAAAACTTTTAAGCGACAACACATTTCACCCGAAAATTTAGCATTCCTTAAATCACTAGGTCTTAAAGTGAAAAGAACATGGTACGCACCAATGTGCTAAATATTATTAACAGTTTGTAATTTGATGGTCAACTAGCAATAGCTATTAGTATCCTTTTTCGGATACATCCCACAAATTAACTATCCTCACCAATTTTAATTATTTTATATAAAGTTGTGGATTGTGTGAGTAAATTCAGTTCTACGGCGGCGATAAAAAATGGCGTTTCTTGACATACAAGGCTATCAAGGAGCTAACAGCCAATTTTATTTTAATGAAGTTGGTATCGTTGCGGAAAATTCGGATGAAATATTACATCTTATATTCGACGCACCGTTTGATTTCAACGAGTTGCCGAAGAAATATGAACGGGTTGCTGCACGTTGGCTTTGCCGAAATTGGCATGGGATACCTTGGTCATATGGATTTATTCCGTACAAAAAACTTCATTCCATATTGAAACCTATATTAAAGAAGTTTCAAGGGCGGTGAAAAGAAGAAATGGATTTCAAATTTGTTTGATGGTACCGAAAACCAGCCGTGGATTTTGAATTTGGAAGAAATATTTGATGTACCGAAGATTTCCAATCTGCGAGATGAATATTATTCAAGACGCTGTATGATCCATTCAGATAAAATTTGCTCATTAGAAAACTGTATTCTTTTAAAAAAATTTTATATGGAAAATAAATAGATTTTTAGTAATATATAGATTTAAGCAATTTAATTTTTTTGTATACATATTCTATAAATAAAATTTTAAAAAAAGAAAAATATGTGCGTTTTATTTAATTATTACCCTGAATTCCCCTATTTTTTTTACAGCAAAAAGTTTCTTTCGTTAACCAATATGAGTATTAACAAAAATCTTATGAAATTTATTATTCTAATTGAAAAGCATATTTCATGATACACCCTGTATACTAAAATATTTATTAAAAATACTAAATATACACCAGTTATATATACATGATATTGTATATATGTTAATGATTGATAAAGTATCAAATTCAAAATGTTCTAGCTATAAAAATTTTGATTTTACAGACTTAAAAATTTAGTAAAACTCAATGCTGTTATCATTTTTATATTAAGCGACGTGTTTATAGTAATTTAAAACCAAAAATTGAACTTTTATTCTGTTTAAAAATGTTAAATACAATACTATTATACCCTAATATAAATATGTATCAGTATTAAAATGATATACATTGATTTTGCTGATTAAACAAATTTTTTGTAATATTTATAAATTATTTTATAATTAGATTTAATACTTATTCATAAATGGCTATACAATTCGTTTACTAGTATTCATAAAAATTAAAATTATATACAAATTTTCTTTCTTATTCTCAATATACAGAGTGTATACATAAAATATTTTTAATATACAGAGTCTATACATATATACATACTGAATTATTTCAGATAATTTTCGTTTGATATAGAAACAGTTTTGTGCTACAGTTAAATTCGAAAGTGTTGTGCACCATAAGAAATAATATTTTTTGTAACTTGTTAAAATTTCAAGAACTTTTGTTAGTTAACTAAAAAATTGGTCACTGTAGGTTAAATGTTAAAGTATTAAAACTGATAAAAATAATTTCTTGCTTGAGGCCTACAATGGGTGATATTTTTTACTAAACAATTTTTTAACTCATTAATATTCCATGACGTCATCTTTCTTATACCAAAAAACCTCCATATATGAGTCATATGATCATAATTCAGCTAAAATAAACATTTAATTATTGGTTGTTTGTTTATTTTAAAACTGATAAAAATTCCTGGAATTTTCCAAGGTTAAATATACCAAAAATCCCCATAAGGTACAGTTAACACTCGATTTCCGGCAGTACAGTAGCGGTCAGAAATCTGGACTCTGGAGTCTGGAGTCTGAAGTCATGATTGCGGCTAGCGCTTGGTACAGTGCCCCCACAAAATTTAGCGGCCGCCCCTTGGGTTAGGGTATTCTCCATATTTTTAACTTGGTAGTGTACCTTTCGTTTAAAATGACGCAATTAAGGCAAGCGCGTGTTGGGGTCAAGGTTTGCACGTACACAAAATAAGTACAGTACGCTTCAAAAAGTGATTGGATACCTTTTTGGTCAGGGGGGTCCACACTTTTGACACGGTAGTGTACCAAAAATTTAAGTACAGTACGGTGTCAAAAGTTTGGGGCCACCCCTTGGATTAGGGTAATCCCACATTTTTGACGTGATAGTGTACCTTTCGTTTAAGATGACTCAATTAAGTGAGATTAAAGGCTAAGGCTTGCATGTACACACAAAAAATAAGTACAGTGCGCTTCAAAAAGTGATCGGATACCTTTTTGGTCAGGGGGGTCCGCACTTTTGACACGGCAGTGTACCAAAAATTTAAGTACAGTACGGTGTCAAAAGTTTGGGGCCACCCCCGAGTTAGGGTATCCCCACATTTTGGATGCGGTAGTGTACCCCATCTATCAAATTGTAACCTAAAATTCAGTCTGCGCATGCGTCGTGTACTTAAATTCAATCTGCGCATGCGTTAGGTTCACATTCAAAAATTACATTAGTGCCGGCGCATAATGGGTTAACACAAAACCAAATTGTGATAAATAAATTGTGATGACGCATAATGGGTTAACATAAATTAATTTGGTTGCGGGTAATGACTCATCTCTTACGAATTTCAAGGCTAACAGTATGAGCGAGTGTTGGGGTCAAATGTCAACAACAAATTTTAAATACATTTACTCGGTACGTGCCGGGTCAGAGATCAAGGTTTGCACATCGATACAGTTTGATGACTCATCAGTTCGGAATGTGTAGTACCGTAAAATGGGTGCAATAGAACCCTAAGACACACGCTTTCAAACATCGTCAAAGGGGTTCAAGTTACTCCGTTTTGCGGTGCTCCAGAATCGGCCTAGCCATTCTACTAGTGTACTATAAATCAATCTGTCAGAAAATTGAAGAATTTTCGTATCACCATTTGTTGGAAGCGACATATAATCTATTTTTCATAAATACATTTACCAAGTTTTTTCTAATTGCGCTCTATAGTTGGTGTGACAGGAATGGAAGCGACGATATTCACGTATATTTTGTTTATACAAATTGAAAATTAGTACAGTTTTAGTCTGTCAGATAAAGTTTGCAACATTAGTTGCACCATGTACTTGCGCTCCTGAAGAATATTCAATTTTTTGACAGGCTGATTTATAATACACTAAACGTACGGGATTAAATGATTACCATTTTATTATTACTGTATAATTCTGATTAGGCTGAGCTTACAATCATAGGTACATATACATACAAAACAGGAGAATAGTCTAATATACATATTTGTTTAATCGGGATAAGTTTGCGGCTTGATTACTTGTAAAATAAAGTGGATTCAAAACAACAAACATATTTTATGGATGATAATGATACTTAAAAGTAAACGTACACACATAATATTATACATATAAAATGTAAAAATGAAGAAGAAAGTTTCTTTTTTCACTTCTATCAACAAAAACTTATCAAAATAACAAAGATAACGATGTATAAATAACACAGTGCATCTCTATTATTTGAACAGAGCGTAGACCGAACATTCACGACGTCTTTCATTGTTTGAAGAAGGCATTAGAAACATTGTTTATAATGTCAACATTGCATACTGATTTATACTGCTATATTTTCACAATAATGTCCGTCTACTCTTCCGCCCGTCCGTCCGTCTGTCTGATCTATTTAATAACTGACTGACGGTCTATGCAACAATCGATAATGACGCTGCCGTCAAGTGATGATATAAGGGTGATTGTTATCTTAATGCAATTTCTATTAAAACCCTCTCTCCGTACCCCCGTTCCGTCTATCAGCGTTTTATTCTTATCTCACTTCTTTCCGCATCCATAATATTATGTATGTATATTGGACTGTTTTGAGTTGTATAGTCTCACATGAATACGTCAGTTGTCTCATGCTGATCAGTAGGAATGTGTTGCTAAATATGTGCTATTTTCAGGGGAATTAGATATAATATAGTAATATGTTTAAGTGGAGCACTGTTTATTGAATCCTATGTTAAAATCGAATAAGTTTGTGCATCGGTGACTTGAGCGAGGAAGCCTGAACTGGGTCGGATTACTCAAAAATTTAAAAAAAAAAATAAGAAGCAAATTAAGCAAAATGGTTTAAAGAATGATTTATTTTTTGAATTCTGAAACTATTTATATGTATACTCCCAGTTTTGTTGATGATGTATGTAAGAGCAGCTTCTGTTAAAGAAGTCATTGCTATAATAAAAAGAAGGCAGCTAAAACCTAATATTCGCCTCTGCGTCTCTTTTCTAACTTCGATTTATTCAGGCTAAAATGAAAACCTCAAGTAAAATGTGTTTATTTTGTGTAATTCTAGATTTCTGGTAATTTTGTGTTTTTGATAACAATATTACCATTTGCTATCATTTTGTAAAAGTTTTCATATTTTTCTTGTAAGTTACTTAAGCTTTTCATTAAACTTATTTGACATAATAACTGTGCTTCATTTTCCGTTGCTGCTCAGGTCTAATTAGATACTTAAACTAAGTTCAGTAATATGTAATAAGTTTTTCTAAACGCTGAGTGTTTCGCCCCTGAGTTTGTGGTGGATCAGTTTTAATACCAATTGAAGTGATATATTCCAAAACTCTCAGTATCAATCAACTTTTGAATTTAGTTCTGAAAACAAAAAAAAAAGCTGGAGGTGAAAGTTTTTCCTGTAAATAAAATTAATATGTGTGTTACAAAGCAGTTACCTTTATTAGCAAAATGAACCCCGCTCACGCCTCTGGTATTTACATCTGTGACCTCCGGAATATTTAAAATATTCAGAATTATTCAAAACGTTCCAGGATTGTGTAAACTAATTTTGTTCTGTTCAGGTAAAGTCGTCACTTTTAGTCAACGGTATACGCATATACTTATTTTTCAAAATCTAAAAATAGATAATTTGGTCTAATTTATTGATAGCAGTTTATTGATTGTGATACTCTATATAAACTCACTCGTAATTTCATGTACACTACCGTCAAAAAATTTGGAAATAACTGTGTGTCTTTTAAGTATTTGCGCTGGTTTTTTGTTTTTTTTAAGTGTACATTTGACAATGACCGTAACTTTATAAATAAAAATGGTCACAAAACGCTGCTCATAAAAATATATTAATTCCTTAAAATGTAACATCTTACATATTTCGGTATCATCAAATATATAATTGAAGAGGTGGATTCCAAAAGGCGCTAAATCATTTTTTGTCTAATGTGAGATTTTAGTTGATGCAGAATGTTCAAGTCCAGCTCTACACGATTTTCGTAGTGCCACCCTTGAAAATGAGCTTAGTCTACTGTAAAATGAATGATGAAAAATGGAATGTTTTCCAAAAAAGCGCTAAGTCAGTGACAGTTTTATGTCAAAACGCTCTAAGTCAAATTTACTCGTAAAACATTGCATTTTTTTTTTCAATAATAGCTGGTATTTTTTTCCAAATTTGCTTGTAGACAGATTGTCTGTTATGTCAAACAAATGAAATAGCTAATAATGCACTGTTTAAAATGTTTCTTGAATAAAATATATCTGTATTTAAACAAACTAGGTTTATTTTAACCAACTCAACCCAACTTTTTAAAGTTTTTTTTTTTTTTTTTTCATTATAATCTATTGAAAATTATATGTATAAATAAGAACAAATAACTAACATCAATAATAATTATTATCTAAGAACTTGAAAATAATTTAAACCGATTACTACATTTTTCTACCTAGATAGTTTTTTACATTTCCTGAAAAATTGCAAAAAGTGACTTAGTGCGTTTTGGAATCCACCTCTTCAATTTTGAACTCCATCTCTTCATCAAATCAATATTTTGGAAGTTGTAAGCAGACTCCATATTGCACAATCTAGATGGTTATTTTTAATTTATAGAATGGTCTTCTGGAATTACACTTTTTTTAACAATTTTAAGAAATACCCGTCGTTTTAATTGCCACCCATCGAGTAAAAATTGACCATTTGTTCACTCTTTCCTTTCATAGACTTATAGGCCCGACAAAAGGGTGGAGTAGCCCCGAGACACGAGCCGGAAAGAGTCCGTAGCAGTTGGTAGGGGTCCGGGAAAAGTGAAAACTTTTCTCTGTTTTTTCGGGAAGATATTTTTAAGATATTTTTTTTTTTTTTTTTTTGTTCGTCACTTATTTTTTCGGGGAGAAATTTTTAGGGAATGTCCTTTGTTCCGAAGGCCCGTAATTTCTCTCCATGGCTCTGTAAACTTACCAATTGTTGCTTTTAGTGAATTTTAGAGTATAAATCTAATATAGAATCGACTGTTTTATTTCGTTAGTAATATAAAATTTTCTAACGGTAGTGCACCTAAAATACCCAACTTACCATCAAGTATTTTTAGCAATTTAGACATGCACAAAAACATATATATATTGTAGAAATACGTACCACGTATGAATCACGCTATTGAAATAATAGTGTAACGTTTTAAAGAAGAGGTCAGTTCGTGCTTAAATTGTCAAATGAATATGTGGCCCACATTTTATCCTTCTTCGAGCACGAACAGTTCTGTTTTATTAATTTCGTGCATGAATAACTTTGATAAATTAAATCATAACACAGCCGTTCAAAACTAATTCTTGTTACTATTTTGGTACGGTACGGTCGTATCATCCATTTTGGTTCTATCCCATCTATATGTATATGTATAATTTTAACACAAATGACATTTAATAGAAAGACAAAATAAATAATAAATTTTTAAATGAATTATAAATATGATTGGTACAGTAAAAAGATTAGGGGAAATGAAAGGAAAAATTAAATCTCACGGGTAATACAATACATAAGAAACTACTAAATGGGTTATCCGGACTTTTGTTTAAAAGTTCGGATAGTTTTATCCGAGCATCTGCTTTTCGAACACCGGCAACCAGAACATAAATCTGATATTTTCAATAAGGTTTCAAACCTGTCCTGCAGTCGGATATTTCAAATTTTCATAATATGTTCTTCGTATGAAGATTTCCAAAAAAATTTGCGGTTTTTCTTTTGCGGCTGTCAGCATACAGCTCCAACGAGTGGTCAGAAACTAGAAAATTGAACTGGGCTTTAAAGAAAACTAGTCCCTAAACCTAAAATTATATAGGTTCAGAAAGAAAATAAGAAACTGTAATCTCTTGAAAGAAAAAATGGAAAAATTCCGGATTTTTGTTATTTTTGTCCGTAAAAAGGGAGTGAATTTTTTAGGTTTAGGGACTAAAAAAAATTGTTAAGCTTCCAACCCGCCCTTATACGTTATAATTAATATAGAGCTACGGGCTGCACAATGGGAACCGATCTGGAAATTTAGTTTTTAGGCATAAAAAGGCATTTAAAGATTTTTTCTAATTTCTTTTGTTTTAACTTCGATTAAATCAAAAAAAAAGGTACATTTATTTAATCCGCTGTTCTATGTAGGATCATACAGAAGTCCGAAAGCTTCCGCATATAGTTCTTCCCTCTTAGCAATCATTTGCCTTTTAGCAGTCGTCGCGTTTTTCGATTTCCCAGTGCAGTGTTTTTCCGAAATTTTAACACGTTCGTTCTCTCTTTTATTAATGTGATTGTATGCGTGCGGTCCAACGTTAAACCCTAGGACATTGAGAAATTTTAATAAGGATTCCAATCCTTTATTAAAACACACATATATATCCAACAGTTTCATATTTCGTTTCCAAATTTTAACTGATGATTCCTGGGGTATAAGGGAATAAAAATACCGAAGAAAAAAAACTAGAATTTTTTTTCTGCACCCCTGAATAACTCCTTAAATAAAATTAATTGGATTCCATTCTGTATGATTTTATTTTCTTAAAAATATAATAACAATTTATTAAGGTGAAAGGTTCCCAGTGAGCACAAAAGTCAGAAAGATGTCTTTATGAAGTCTTTTTTCTGACATCTTTCTGAACTGTAAATATGACATCTTTAAGACATCTTTTTTAAGAAGTCAGAAATAAGAGTTCTTAAAGACATCTTAAATATGAATTCAATTTAATGATATCAAATAGAGATCTTTTTTCTGACATCTTTCGGACTTCTTAAATAAGACTTCTTAAAGATGTCTTAAAGGAGTCATATTTAAGATGTCAGAAAACATTATCAGAAAGATATCTTTATGAATTCATAAAGATATCTTATGCGTCGATTTAGGAGCTGTTTAAGACTTCATAAATATGATGTCTTAAAGAATTCATATTTCTGACTTCAGAATTAGCTCATATTTCTGATGTCTTAAAAAAATATCCTATAAATATATTATTATTTTTTCTATAGAAACCACAAACAAAAATAATTTAAACAATATTACGACATCTAAATGAATTCATAAAGAAGTCTTATTTAAGACATCAGAAATATGATGTCTTAAATCGTTCTTATTTCTGACTACTTTATGAATTGATATTTCTAATGTCTTAAACAGTTCTTATTTCTGACTACTTTATGAATTTATATTTCTGATGTCTTAAACAGTTCTTATTTCTGCCCACTTTTTGTACTCATATTTCTGATGTCTTAAATAGTTCTTAATTCTGATTGCTTTATGAACTCATATTTTGGATGTCTTAAAAAGCTCTTATTTCTGATTACTTTATGAATTCATATTTCTGATGTCTTAAACAGTTCTTATTTCTGATTGTTTTATGAACTCCTATTTTGGATGTCTTAAACAGCTCTTATTTTTGATTACTTTTTGAACTCATATTTCTGATGTCTTAAACAGTTCTTATTTCTGACTACTTTTTGAACTCATATTTCTGATGTCTTAAACAGCTCTTATTTCTGACTTCATTATTAAGACTTCTTAATTAGTTCATATTTCGGATGTAAGGAAAAAAACAAAAAACAAACGAACAATGTAATGTATTAAAATTAATATTTTTTGTTGACAACGTTAACAACATAATGTCTAAAAGAAAACCATTTAAATATTTATTCAAAAGTCAAGAAAATAGAAGATTAAAATAGGAGAGAAATTTAGCACAAGATAGAAATAATGGTGATGGTGATACTAAACAAAAATAAAAAAATATGGTAGCTTAAAGAAAATTATTTAAAGTGAAAATGAATTGAAGGAAGTGAATTTATGATAGTGTTAATTTAAGAAGTTATGATAATAATTTGTGGTTTGATGGGATATTGAGTATGGTTAGTTAGTGTTTTTGACTGTTTCTATTGTGACTAGTGTACAAATTGTGACATTTCCTGATAAAATACTGGAGTAAATTTAATCTTAAATGTTAATATTTTAAATACATTTAATATACGTTATGTAAATAAATAAAATTAACTAAATTAATTACATTCCTTTATTTCGTAAATTACGCTTAATATTTTCAACGAATTCTTGGTATAGTCCTCTTAAAGTCATCTTTTTTAAGACGTCAGAAATATGAGCTGTTTAAGACATCAGAAATATGAGCTAATTCTGAAGTCAGAAATATGAATTCTTTAAGACGTCAGAAATATGAACTATTTAAGACATAATAATTCTAAAGTCAAAAATTTGACTTCTTAATAATGAATTCTCAATTTAGATATCTTTTTTCAGACTTCAGAAATATGAGCTGTTTAAGACATCGCAATTCTGAAGTCAGAAAAAAGAATTCTTTAAGACATCATATTTAAGACTTCATAATCTGTTCATAAATCGACGCATAAGATATCTTTATGAATTCATAAAGATATCTTTCTGAACTTGTTTTCTGACGTCCAAATCAGAAATATGAATTCTTTATGAATTCATTAAGACGTCAGAATGTTGACTGGGTTCAAATACAATCTTATAGTTAAATCATATCTATTTTGTGTAGAACCCTACCATTTAACCCTCTTACATTTTACTTGAAGGCATGTAATTAAAATATATTTCTTTAAATATATCCACTCTTTGATAAATCGAAATATACCGACCTCGCCTCAAGATTATTTCTTTGATTACCTAATCACTTTTTACCCACAAATTTTATGCATATTTACTCACAAGTGCATACTTATTTACTAACATTATTCCTTCTTTTTATTTTCAGGTAAATCTGGTCGGTTGTATCCGGCATATAGTGTAAGTGGTTCAGATTGTGAGGACGGTGACAGTGGTTCCCCAGCGCCAAGTGGACGTAGCGGCGGTCGTCAACATCAACAATTGTACAGTCAACACACTTATCAACATCCCCTATATCAACAGCCCTGTATCGGCGGTAGTGGACAAAGTTCTGCCGGAGGCGGCGGTGGTGGGGCCGGTCTCAGTGATACCCCCACATCGGATAACGCCTCTGATGCCACACTGACCGATTCGGAGCTCGCACTTGCCAGAGATTCAACGCTGCTTGTTCATAACGGTAAGTTATAACTTTTTGTTGGTGCTGCTTTGTTTCAAAAGTTGCTTCAAATTTTAACGGCAGTGCGATTATATTATAAAAATCGCGTGTTTCAAGACTTTCATATAAATGTTTACGATAGAAGTATGACATTTTGGTTATAATATTTCAGTGATCAAAATCACTTCTCGTAGAGATTATGTATTATAAGGAAAAAAAGACGTGAGTAGCAGAGAATTTTCTTCTCTTATTCGAAATTTTTAACGTACCAAAGTAAGATTGAAGTTCGTTTTTTCTTTTTATTAAATAATTAATATTTGAAAGATTTACTTTGTCAAAATCCATATTATAAAATGTAAGAATAATTTTCTTTTTCACCTTTTACTAAAATTAGATGTTTCGGTTGCTAGCTAGCTTTCGAGTAGTTAATTCATCGTTAAGTATAATACTATATTGCACTGATCCGTAATGAAACATTCAATTGTATTACACCTAACGATTAGTTAACTACTCGAAAGCTAGTTGGTAACTGAAAAGTACGTGAGATTCACAAAGTAAATTTTTCAAGTGTTTTCTTACAACAATTAAATATTTGTTTTTTTTTTTTTTTTTTGTTATCGTTTAAATATTAAAAGATTTTGGCGTAATAATAGTGGCGGTGAGGGTTAAAAATTTAAACTCCTCAAAACATTACACGTTGGATACTAACTCAATTTATATACAAAATTTTACCCTCTATGTTTATTTAAAGGGTCTGTAGGAGCCATGTGAAGTTAGCACCTACTTTTGCGAATTTTTCGATTTAAGCGTACGCGTTCGTTTGTCCATCATTGTCCAACAAAAATTTTCGATTGTCCACTTTTTGTTTCGGAATGGCGGCTCAAAATTTCTTTTGCAAAATTTTGCCACTGGCACCCACAAATTGCAGAAAAAATTTCTAAGACACCTAGATCGTTTGTCCTTCGTTTGTCCATATTTGTTCAGTAATTAGTTTCGTTTGTCCACCCACTGGTTAATTATAATTAATTATTAAACTTTCCAGGAAGTGTGAAGTTGACACCCGTTTTTGGAATTTTGCAATTTTTTTTTTAGTGCATTCGTTTGTCCATCGTTAATCCCAGATTGTCCACCCCCAAGTTGCGTTTGTCTACACGCCGTTTTAAAATCGCAAGTGAAAAACATTTTGCATGACGATTACGAGACAAACGTATGCGTATGTACGCTTAAATAGAAGAATTCGCAAAAGTGGGTGCCAACTCACATAGTTGTCTGTAGGCGTATCATACCCACCAGAAAACACGCAAAAATATGAAATTTTCATTTAAAACGGTAGAATCGAGGAAACAGTGCGTAACTCCTAAAAGACACATACTGGATACTAACTGAATTCATATATAAAAATTCAGCCCTCTGGGTTTCTTTGAGGGACCTGTAGGCGTAGCGTCTTTTGAAAATATACCCGAAGTCAGAGCTTGTGACGTCACTGACCGATCTAGGATCGGGTATAATTTACAAAACAGAAACTAACAAAATGACTCTGTAAAATATACCTCATTTCAGAGCCAAAATCGGGTATATTTTCAAGTACAAGAATACTACTATGAGAATTTGAATATATACCCGACAATAAATTAGTGTAATCTTATACAGTTACTAGTAAGGTATATTTTCAAACTTATTTTAACTGTAATTTTACTGATCTTCATAAACAAAAAAAAATATGCACATATGATTCAAAACAAGACTTACTTTGTTGCAAATAAAAAATACCGTTACAATTTTTTGAAATAATTATTAGCTTCTTCTTATATTAATTTTTAATTGTTAGCGTGTGAGTTAAAGGTGCAAAATTTGTTTAAAATTAAATAATGATTAATAAAACAGATTTAGAAGGGTTTTTTGCAAAAGCGTATGAATATGGACAATATTATTTGAATTCGAATCCGCTGAATAATATTTGGTGCAATTAAGGTAGTAATCTGGTAACTTGGATTGAAAAAATCGAATTTTTTTTTTTATTTGTTTAATTCGAAAGTATAACATATTGAGAATATACTGTGAAAATTTTAGACCAAAATTCAACGAGAACAAAACAAAACGAAAAATTTTTGAATGCGTTGCTATTTTATGAAAAAAAAAATGTATAAAAAAACCTATGCATAACGATAGCTACAATTATGTACATTAATAATTTTTTTTTTCTTTTAATTTGAAATGATTCATCATTGCAATATCGTTGGTATAATTTGCAATTTTTTTTAGGTGCATTTGCATTATTAAATTTGCAAATATTTAATATTATTCTATACAATTTTATCTAAACAAATGGATACTCATTAAAATCTTTTTAATTCGACCCTCATATAGGTATTCACTCACATTTGCAAAAAAAATTCGCTAAAATTATCAATTTTTTGCGGCATCACAGTGCTGTTTTTCCTTAACTACTTGATTGAACCATTTGTTTACCAATAAATTGAAAATGGGTATGTTTTTCATACTATTCTTATTAAATATTGAGTTTGAAAATATACCCGAGCTCAGCGCTTTTAATGGGTATATTTTCAAGTATCGAACTATGCTTATTAAACATTGAATGTATACCCGAGTTCAGATACATTGAGCTCTGAATACGGGTATATTTTCCAAATACGCGTAGGCGTATCAAACCGATCTAGAAACTCAAAAAATCATGAAATTTTGATACAAAAATATTGGTGGTGAAGTTAAAAAACTGAAACTCTCAAAGGACACAATCTAAATACTAAATCAATTCATATATAATAAAATTTCGGTTCGGTAGGTTTATTTGGAGGGCCTGTAGGCGTGTCTTCAATCTGACTGTAGTAATCGTTACATATTAACAATTTCTGTTTTTCTACACCATAAACAATTTCCTTCCCTTTCATATATATGTACTTATATTGACAGTTTTGTTACAAAATGTCGCTTTTCTTTTGTTATTGTTTTAAACGATAAGAATAACAATACTTATAGTATAAAGGAGTTGAATAGAGACAGCCATATCATCGGTAATGATGGAAGAATGGTAAGAAGACTTGCATCTTTCCAAGTAATTATTATTATGAAAAGACAGCTTAGTAGTTCAGACATTAATTATAATAGGGTTGTCAAACTGATGCTAGAAGAATTAATTAATTAACAGACTGGTTTCACCGACGTAATTAGTTCTTTGCATTAAAATGTAATTGATTGATTGAATGTCGTACGGCGTTGTTGTTGCTATTCGAGTTTGTTCCTAAGTAATGCTACCGTAGACACACATAACTTTACCATAATTTTTTTATTCAAATTTACCTATATAAAATAAAGACGAAATTAATTTAGTTGGATTTAATTGTTTTAATGAAATTATCTAATAAAAAATTTCGATCTGATTTAAAAATAAATTTTTTGTAAAAAAAAAAAAAAAAAAAAAAAAAAAAAAAAAAAAAAAAAAAAAAAAACACAGTAATAGGTTAAGATCAACGAATTCCTAACTTTACCTACCCATGTTTTTCAGTGAAATATGAAAAATACTGTCAAGTTGTTAAGGTAGTAGTCTGGTAACTCGCACTGTTTTTCATGCCTATTTTTAGGGGCATTCTTTTTTTTTGAGAAAGAACAAATAAAAAGTTTTGAATTTTTAGTATGTTTTTATTTACATCTTAAGGTGACAAAAAATTTTTTTTCTGAATAAATTAAATTCTGTTTTATTATTATTGTATTATCACTTGAAATAAGCGACTCAAAAAAGAGCACGTAGATGGCCCGGGTGATTTAGACTCTTGGGCACATCTGAACTCAAAAATTCTTAATTAATCTATATAGATATGTCATTCTGTTCGAAACTAGAATTATGAAATTTTATCGAAAAATAACAAAATGGCGGACTTTGAAAAAAAGTAATTTTTTTGTCGCACAAAAATGGTTATAAAATGGAAAGTTAGGGGTGAACAAAATTAATTCTAATTCTAGACCAGAATGACATATCTATAGATTAAGACTAATTAAGAATTTTTGATTTTAGATGTCGCCAAGAGTCAAAATCATCCGGGCTATTCATGTTTTTTTTTTTTTTTTTTTTTTTTTTTTTTTTTTTTTTTTTTGAGGCGCCAACTTCCAAGTGATAATAATAATAATAAAACAAAATTTAATTTATTCAAAAACATTTTTTTGTTACCCTAAGATGTAAATAAAAACATATTAAAAATTCAAAACTTTTGATGTGTTCTTTCCAAAAAAAATTTCCCTAAAAATAGGCATGAAAAACGGCGCGAGTTACCAGACTACTACTTTAAATATCCCACTACTGCTTAAACTTTCTTGTTAATTCCAAGTTATATCTAACAATAAAACATAATAGACTTAAAATTTTTGATAAATGTTCCAATTACTGCATATTAATGTTAAAATGCAAATGTTTTTACTATATGTATTAAGCGTCCGTTAGTCATGTTAGGAATTGTTATTAAAGCATCATAATTTTACCAAACTTATCGTAACAATTGCTTAAAGGAATTATTTGATAAATAAATTTGAATAAATAAATGTGAAAATTATTTCTAAACACTTGCAAGATTATGTAATTTTTGATATGGTAATATTACCTATCTAAGTTTTATGTCTTCTGAAATGTCAACTAAAATTTGCAAACTTCTTAAAAACAGGAATATACCATATAAACTGACCAAAACTAATGACTTAAAGAAATGGCGGCTGGCGATGTCAGAAAATTTAGAGAACACCGGTAGTTTGTTAGAAATGTCGTATGGTAATGTTATGTTTAATAGGTAAAGTTAGGTGATTTTACGGTACCGACGAACGATACTCGCTCCTGTTCTAAATACTGCAGCAGCTTTATATATTATTTAATCTTTTTTTGTTGGGCGCTTCACAAAATTATAATGTTCTTTGAGTATGTTGTTTTTTTGTTTGTACTCGTTGAATATTAAAAATATTTTAACAAAAGATATGAAAACTAATAAAATAATAATCACTTTATAAAATTTCTTCAAAGTCAACATTCAAGAGCGGAAGTGTTTTCATCGGTAAATCAATCCCATAAATTTTCATAATTTTGTAATTAAGTTGCACGTGTCTGAAGCTGATTTTATAATACGCTAATAGAAAAAAGATAATAAATTCGCCAAGTGTATGTTTCACACGCATTAGGATAGGGTTCCGCAGTGACACAAGTTTGCACACGTTTCGGGATAATGGATAAGGTATTTAAGTGTATCTTCTATAGTTTTATATTGTTTTTATAAAATTAAAACTCAAATGTGACCTTTGAACGACGATATTTATTTATTTAATGAATTCAAAATTTGTCGTTGAGTTTTGCCTTTTAGAAACAAAATTTTACAAGTATGTATTACAATATTTGTCTAAAAATATGTAATTTATTTGAATTGTATAAAAAAATTACTGTTTAGAAAATTATTTAACTTGATCAATTAACCTATTAATATATTGAAGGATAAAGTTTTGGAGAAAAATCACCAACAGTTACTAATAAAAAGTAAGTATTTATTTGCGACGTTTCGAAAACATTAAATTTTCATCATCAGGCAAGTATTTTGTTTTGAAAAACCTAAATACATAAAATAATTTTTAAGAAAATTAAAAAGAAAATGAATATATGCAAAGTTAAATTCTTACATGTACTAGAGATTGTCATAATTAAACACAGAAAAATACACCTGAAATCAAAATGATAAAATTAGAAACAAAAACTATAATGTCGTCAATGTAAAAACAAAAGTTAAATTGTTAAAAATTATAAAATTTATAAAACTTTTTTTGAATATTGAAATATAAGTAAGATGAACATTTTTGATGTATTGAACACAAAGCAACACAATGAGTTTTGATAAGCTAGAACAAAGAGCCTGGATTTTTGCTTATATGGGTGTAACACATGGTTTATTTTAGTAGTTGTCGTGCTGAAAAACAGATGGACTCATAGTTGTTAATATATGAAGTGTCATTCTGGTTATTTATGTTCTAGCTTTCGGTAGCAATCCATAAATTCTCGATATTGTACCGTCTTTTATAATTATCTTCTTTTTGCAGTATGCTCGTGTTGTCAAAATCAAAACGATGATCCATAGAGATGGAATGTTGGGACAGGCCAGTTTTTTCTTCTAGTCTTCTGATGTCCCATTGGTGTTGTTTTAAACGTTTTTTAAGTAGCCCTGAAGTTTGCCCTACGTATACATTTGGGCAAAATTGGCAATCCACTTTGTAGACTACATTGTTTTCCATGTTGGTAGGTGTTGGTGGTTTTAATTTTGAATGGAGCATATCTTTTATGGAATTAGGATAACTATAGGTAGTATTGTAGTTGTGACATTTAAGGAAAAGGGAAAGTGATGGTACTTGACTGTTTTTATATGGAATTTTAATATATGTCTTTTTGGTGGTAGTGTTGTCAGTGTGGTTGGTTGTTGTAAAATAAGTGTGTGATGTCACTTACTAGTTTGTTTACCACGACCCACGACCCGGATATGTAATTATTTCGGATATCCGGTAGTTTCGGTTACGGTTACGGATATCTATAACATCCCTAGTTTTTTTTTCACTTCAGGAATATCAAAAGTAGTAAGGTTATAGTAGTTCTATAGCAACAGTAGTAAGATTACAACAGTTCTATAATAAAAGCAGTAAAGTTACAGCGGTTTTATATCAAAAGTAGTAAGGTCGTAGCATTTCTGTACCAAAAGCAGTGAGGTTGGGTACAGTGGTTCTGAGCCAACAAATCTACTAAAATATGTATTTTTCTGCTACACTGTTACAATTGATACCACCTTTCCCTACTGAATTTTCATGTAACAGTATTTCACCATAAGTACATACATATTTTTTGTATGAATTCATTAATAAGTGGAACACCAAAATGAGAAAAGAAAATGGAAAACGAAAAATAATTAATTACAATTTTCCAAATTTCAATGACGAAATAGAGATAAAAATAAGAAAAAAAATTCATTTTCATCTTCATTTATAATATCTCGGAAAATTGAAGAAAAAAAAGATACGAAGAAATATATAAAATTACGTCTAGACTTAAAAATGATAAAAGACGGGAGATTACCATAAATCCATCTTTATTCTTCTTGTTTGCGGTTTATATATTCTCCTCATTGACTATGAGGTATCTCCGTACAAGAGAATATGTATATTATTCGGAATCAACAGCACAACGTTAAGACTTAGAGATGAAGCTAGTAAACTAGGTAAGACAATCAGCACAGTAACGAAAGATAAAGAATGACTGACGACTTCGTCACCGTTGATGATGATGTCTCCTGAGTATCGTCAGTGTCACCGTCACCGTCAAGCCAATTGCGCTCGCGATCGATCTACGAACGGTATAATCAGAACGATGATATTATTATTGATTAATCGACTTGAGAGCGCCAGCAACCAACTAATAGTAATAACGCATACGATGAATATTTTATATTATTTTAATATTCAAACAAAATAGAAGAAGAAATATCTATGAGTTCCATATAAAACGTACCTACAGAATGTTGCAGAATTTATCCATTCTTGATAGCATTTGGAATTTTATTACTATACCAGCATTTATCCGCGGCTGCGCCCGCGTGGCTTTTAAAATTATGACATCTAAGTAAAAGACATAAAGTGTAGGGGAGAGGTGTGTCAATAGTAACAAGAAAAATATACAGACTAGTAACTTTTTATTTATTATTCACAGTGAATTATATTTTTGGTACAAGATATGGGCATTTTTCAGGTTTTGAATGAGCTGCACAAAAATACTCTATGTTGACTAATAATTAAAATAACTGCATTTATGTGGACCAAAGTGTAATGTTACAATCGTCACCAACAGAGGATCAGTTGTTACAGGGCTTAGGTTCAATTGTAACACTCATTATTTAGTTGAATTTACACGTTAGTTATTATAATTAATCCAGTTTTAAAAATTCTTCCTTACATATTGAGTAAGGAAGGTGGCAAATAGCATAATCTCAGGCAACAGCTCTGAATTTTTTCTCTTTCTATTACTCTTTTAACGGAATTCATATATACATCATTGAATATAATTTCTATCCTAGATTTTCGTTTTGCATATTACAAGCATTTTTTTAATCCCATTAATGGAAGATTTTTGTTTCTCCTTTATTATCCCGATTCATACCTAAAATATAAATTTTAATTTTGTTCAACTAAAATTTTTTGTCAGTTGTACATGTTACAATCGACACTACTGAATTTGTTACAATTGTTCCACCGCTGTTTCATTTTATAAAAAAATTCATAAAATATTAATTAGGATTAAAAAGCAAAGGATTAATTAGGATTAAAAAATATTAATTAGGATTAAAAAAGCCTATCTGATAATATTATTTGATTGATTGTGTTTTCAATAAAATCACTTTTCTTCCAATTGATAAGGTATTTACTTCAAAAATCAAAAAATTGTTAACGCACTCAAAATTTACGATTAGCTCATAGAAACACATTTGATATTGCTGAGAAAAAACCGCCGGATGATATTAACTGAAAGCTTTGTTAGTAAAGAACAACTTTAGAAGCCACTTTATGATATGTAATACTCTTCAATAGGATTGATAGATGTCTCGCAAATTTTGAAGTTATAATTGATCCTCTGTTACTACTGACACACCTCTCCCCTACTTTCATCGCATCAGTAGTAAGAATTTGTTACTTTTTTTTTGGAATTTGGTCACAGAAAGAAAATATTTTCCCCGGGTAAAATATAGACTATAACATTCTTTTTAAAACACGCAAAGTTCGAACGAAGTCAATAATTCTTTTTTATTTTAAATATAAAACGAGAATAAGACCAGGTATTTTCCCGGAGGATTTAGGTATTTTCCAGGAGGAGAAAGTAGTACGTGTTCCTTTTCATCCCCACTGTAAACAATATGCAAAGTTTTAAATCAGTCATCCTTTTTTTTAACTGTCACTTGTCGTTATTTCAATGTTTCGTTTTAAATACATTTTCCCTCGGTAATGAAATATTTTCTTGGGGTAAAATGTAACCTGTGTTTATCGCTGTATATCCTTCATTCTGCTAACAATATTCTAAGTTCGAACAAACTCAAAGAATAAATATAAAGATTTAGATGAGTGTAATAGTGAAATAAAGGGAACATTAGGAGTAATAAATCATCAATAATTTTTATTCAAATTTAAAACCCTCAACCTCCACGAACAACCGTCAAAATGTGATTTATATGGTCCATTGTCAAGATTGTGATGCAGCCTATGTCGGAAACACCAAACAGAAACTGTCGCATAGACTTGACCAGCATCGTTGGAATGTCCAACATGGCGACACTAGCTCCTTCATAGCACAACATTCATCGCATAACAACCATCGCTTTGATTTTGAAAACACCACAATAGTAGAAACGGAAGAATATTTTAAATAAAGATTCTTTCTAGAACATTGCTGGATATGTTCGATATATCCTAACGCCAATTTAGCTACTGACTCGTCTGAACTTGACAGCCACTACAGTCATACCTTCAAGAAATTCGCGCCCAATACTTTCCCAAAACATATATAGACTGCCAACTTTTTCGCGCGTTGTCATTTCGTTTACCAACACTGTAACCTACAGAAAACTTTGGTTAATTTTATATCTAAAAAATTGTTTCACAATGTAATTAAAAAACAAAATACTGTTTTCTTTTTTCATTTGTACAGCAATGTTTTCAAGTTTTTAAATTTTTATTTAAATTTTAATTTCAATTTTATAAAAAAATTTTTGTAATATTTTTCCATGTAAGTAATTGCATGTTTTTGATTATTATTTGTTTGTTTACTAATAATTTTATAATTATGCATTGTATTTTTATTTTTTATTTTTAATTAAAGGAGTCGCCAGAAGACGGAAGCATATATCCATATCCGAAACCGGTAGCACAATTTTTAAATTAATTTTCTCTTTTATTTTATTTACCTGATGACTTACTACTCTTAATGTTCCCTAAATTTGTGAATCGTTTTGTGGAATTTGCAATATTTCTATAAATTTAATTTAAATATTATTTTCAAGGTCTAAGGATACCAAAACAAATTTATGTTACACACCCAAGCCCAAATCTCACCATAACAATTTATCTGGAATAGCTGAATTTTCATGTTACACCGATGATTTTCGCCAGTCAAGTGAAGAAAAACGAAACGATAAGATGTTCCACAGTAGATAAATTATTGCACGAAAGTATGTTTTGATATACGAAAACATTTCTTAAAACATGGAGTCAAGGGGGATATCATTGGGGGAAATTCTGGAAAGTAAAGAAAATTTTTGTTTTTCGCTATGATGTATTTTTTGGTATTGTGTACATATAGTTAAGGCCACACACTAACTAAAAGTGTTTGTTCAACACTTTAAATGAAAATATCTTCTTTTAACACGTTCGTTGCCGATCACGCGATATCGGGTGACAAATATAAGAACTTACTTACTTAAGTTGAATCGATCACTTGAAATTTTCCAAGTTTAGAATTTGAAATTTTAGTATATTATAGAGAAAGATATTATGATGCATTCACTGACACTATTTTGAATAATTTCTGACGTGTAGTCTAGAAGAAATAAGTTTTCCAAGTTAGAATTTTTAACATACGAGTAAATGTCAAAGAATGATTAAAGGTGAATCAATGGTATGTATTTAAGTAAGTTGTGTCATCAAAAACCAACTTTAAGATTTAAAAAATTGAAAATTATTTTCTTTTATATTTTGAATCATTAAAAAACTATTTTGTTCAATATTGGACGTTTAGTTATTGTAATAAATAAAAAAAAAAACTACAAGAATGTCAAATTTTTATAAATGACACGAACACACCCATAATATATTTGTGTACGTGTTAGTTATATGTGTTCGTACACATCAACTACCAGAATCAAATTGATTACTTTTAAAAGTACTAAAATTAGAAGATTGAACAATAATCAAATATTAATACTGTTACATGTATTATAAAATTTAACTTATATTTCTACACATAAATTATACTTATTTATAGAGAAAAAATAGACTTAATAATTCATTTGTCACAAATTTGTCAGTACTGATCGATTCACCTTAACATAAAATATTTGACCATCTCACAAAGTCTATATTTTTAGCTTGGCAATGAACGTGTTAAGAGAGAGATAAGAAACTAAGTTATCATGTAATTAAGCCTTATTGTAACATTGCAATGTAACTGAGGAACCCTTCTTTAATGCATATCTAACATGTACTTGGTAATTTTGACAGAATACGAACTATAGCCAACAAATTTTCATATAAGTCATAAAAAAGTAATTTATTACCAAAAAATATTTACTTTTCCATCTTCAGAACCGCTAACCAGTCTTGCCAGTTTCACAAAGGAATCTGCTCACTAAAACGGCAAGGCAATCGGCAGTCGTCTGTACGGTCGAATTACCAAAACCATGGTAACATTGCTACTAACAAAAGTACTTTCAGAAATTAGAATTAAAAACTTCACTACAAAATATTGTAATTATTTTTAACCCATTAACGCCCATGGCGAAACTGTTGTTTAAATTTTAGTTTTTTTCTATAGATTATATTCATGACAATAAGGTAAAAATAAAGAAACTGGTGAAAAAAATCAGTTGAATGACTTCTACACGTGCACAGAGCCGTGTACGGTGGGCGGAATTGTTCTCAACAGAGTCTTTTCACGCAGAATGTTAATTTGATAATACTTTGAAGTTAGTTTTTTTTTAAGTAGAATGTAGTCCATTTAATAGGTGTACACAAGCGTGTACGACGGGTGCTAATGAGTTAAATTTAAAAGACAAATTACATTAAAATCTCAGTTTTTTTCATTTTCTTAAATATTTAATATTTCTATTTTTTTTTTTTTTTTAATATGAAGAAAACTTTAGGTAGCATTGCTATTAGCAAAATGCCTTCGGAAATTAAAGACTATACACTTTTCAATACTGTAATTATTTTCAAATTTAAAAAACAAATTACTTTGGAACCTTTTTTCCATTTTCTTAAATATTTGATTTTTTCTATAAGATTTTTTCTTATATGAAGAAAATTTTAAATTATCTACAAACAATACATCTTCCATTATATAATCGAATATAGCTCGAAAATTATTATATAGTGAAAGTTATTTTCCTATTTTCTCGTATCCCCCATAGCTATAAATAGAAGTTGTCTTGTCTAGAATGTACACACAGCAAGCACATTGTAGAAATATATAGCAGCTCTGGCCGTGTCACACCAATCTGACGTATCTCAGAAATGATACTGATTCAACGTTGCAACATTGATTTAATAACGTATAAATATACTATTTGAAAATACAGAAAATACGGAATGTGATACAAACAAAATGAATATTTAAAAACACAATATTATAGATTATTTATTACATTATTATTAATAAATTAATTAATATTATTGTCAATATATATTCTTGGGTGTGAGTAGAATCCTTTAAACGTTATTACACGTAATTGTTGTATCTCAAGATACATGAAATTCGTGTGACACGGCAGAGCAGTGATTCGTCTCCGTTTACATATACAGACGCAAGCATTATACATACGCATACACACACATGCTACTATTTCCTATATAAGTACGATAATCGAATACTGAAGTAGTCGCAGTGCTTTTTCCCATTTTACAACTATTTAGATACTATTTGCAATAAATCATTTGCCTTGGACACTTTCAAATAGTTTACCGTTTATCTTCGCCATCGAACGTTTATTTCAACGTAAAATTTTTATTATTGAGAAGCGTACGTCTTTTAAAAATTATGATTCCTTTATAAAAATTAATAGGTGCAATAATGATGTTTGAGTCAAGATGTAGCTTACCATAAGTAGTCAGTTACTTAACTTTATTTTTTGTAGATAAGTAATTGAGTTTTCCTTTATTGACACTATACAGTTCGAGCACTTTCACAGTAAACTTTCCCAGGGGCCAGCAATATCTTTAAAGAAACTTGATACATATAAACAAATATGATTCGACATGTGTAAACATCATCGATATTTTTAACAAAATCAATAACAGGAAGTAAGATAATAAACTGGTAAAAATGAAAAAAAAAATATTAAAAAAACGGTAATAAATATAGAATATTTTTTATAAATATTTTTAAGTGATTTGTTTAATCTGAAAATGTTTATAGAAACCAACACAGAGAGAGTGTGTTTGTTTTTGTAAATGCTTGTTTGTGATAACGTCGCACACATACTGTGTAATCATTGATCGCGATCGGGCTCTGCGGTTGTTGTAATTATTTTCGGATGCCGAAAACGTGGACAGTAGGTAAGATGTTAATGAACAATGTAACTATTTAGAAATCTCCCAGGTAAAATTAATAGCTTTTTTCTTCACATATTTAGCAATGCAAAGTTAAGAAAAAATTGACCTTCCAATTTCATCATACTGACATTTTACTTATAATCTTTGAGGCATTGTAAAATTTTAGCTGACGTCATTAAATTAATTTGTTTCTCAAATAAAGCTTTATAGTGAATTGAATCAGGTTGATTAGTTGAATTTAAATTATTTCAACGGGAGCTTTCTATTTGTATCTGCTATTAAAATAAAGAAATTTCTTAGAGATATATGAGTCAATTTTGGTAAAAATGTAAAGAACAACTTTGAAAATTTCGAATTTAACATTTTGAATCAGGTCATTTTGTTGAATTAGTAAATTGTGACTATGAAGATTTTTTGTCATTGCTCTCTTAACTCTGTTCTATGTATTATTGTTACAATCAAGGCGGTATAGAAAAATCAAGAGCCTCAAAGATAAACTATCTTGAGTCTCTCTCTCATCATCAATATTATAATTACGATTAATACCCAAAATGAAGTAAAAAAATAAGATTTTGTCTGCCAGGCCGGGCTCCTTTTGAGATCGGAGTCCCGGGGGCTACAGCCCTGGCTGACTTCCGTGTCACCAGACCTAGTAATGAAAAAATACGAAAAATAGTGATAGGCATGACATCTGTTATGGAGAGAAATTTCACTGATATTACTGTCTGTATGGGAACAGACAACGTACTAATGCAACCCGCACCTATTAAGGCGACGAGCCCGATGTAGACATCTGAATAGTCCATTAGGCACTATACCTAAAAATAATAACAATAACTTATTGTTAGTATGGGTAAATTCAAAAATGTAAACCTTACCGCATCGATGCAGCATCATGACTTTTCTGATGCGTCTAGTACTACATGATGCGCTACTGATGCTCTCTTAAAATTTGATGCACATTAGGTATATAGAAGACAGATAATGTAGCATGATAGACTACAGATAATATAGCAATACAGTCCTTGTATAGGTATATTATCTTTGAATTTCAACTTGAACTTACTTGAAATTGAAAATATTGAAATTATTTGAATAAAAAATATTACATAGGTACCTATTTTAAGTGCAAGATGTATTCAAATAGTTTAAAAAATTTTAATCAAAGGAAATACATCCATCTTTTTCACCAATTTGTTTTTCGGAATTATCCCTGTTGGTGTTAACATCTACATAATATGGCAAGTAGTTATAATTCTACATTATACACATGACATGCATCTTGGCCACGCATCATTAAATTTCTTGATGCATTACTTTGACGCATCAAATGTAAAAATGAACGTATTTTTCGTTGTGATGCGTCTGATGCGCTTTTGAACTTTTGACTCTGTCTCATGCAAGCAGTGATGCATTTTTGAAGTTAGCCTGTATTATAAGCTTCGAGAATATAATACTTATGCCGATTATTGCATTTTTCTTTCGGAATCTCAAAAGCCTCAAAGCACAAGATATGCAATTTAATTTCTAACCACTCATGGTGAAATGGTATAACACCATAAAGAAGAGTTGCCGCCTTCTATAAATAAATAACCAATATATTAACATTGTGTGGGTGTAATAGATAAATGTTTATCGAGTTAGTTGTAGTCAATCTATTAATATAAATTCCTCCGTCATGATATTCAAATATTTTAACCGTTCCATATTATTCAAATAATTTTCCACCAATAATATTTCACAAATTTGCCGTTTAAACACACACAATGATAGTCAACACAGGAAATCAACAAAACCAAAACACTTAATTGCAGTTTATCCACAGTAATTCATTTTAATCACCCAACAAAATATGGCTATCTGAATGTCGATTACATAATTCACAATAATATATTATTACAACTATTGTTTTATAATAAATATATAATAAATGTTCCATTTTCAAATATATTACACAAGTTTTGTAGATGGCATTATAGCATGCCGTAACATTCTCTTGTGTTCAAATTGAAAATAAATTTTAATGAATTGTGTTGTATGTACGTGTATTATTTAATTGTTGGTCTATTGATAATATTGGCGACCAAAAGCTGCTTTAGGTAGTTAGTTTCTGATAATTGGTGTAATAGGGTAAGTGCGGGGGAGATGCCGCGTCGGGAGAGATGTCGTAGTAGCCATTGTTCGTCCGTTGATTGATAGATAGCGCTATTAATGGATTATTTGTTTAAAATAGGTTAGTTATTTAAGCTGTATACGGTAACATTTATGATTAGTCCGTCAGTTTAGTAATTATCCAACTTTTTATTATTGAAAAGTAAGTTTTTTAACATATAATTTTATCAAGCATTTAATTCATTAGAATTTAAGAATGTATATGTCATTGTTTTAATGAAAATAAGTTTTGTTATTAATTTAGGTATATTTTAAAAGAACTGTATAAAATTTTAGGATAGAATTCCGCACTGTGCTTGCTATAGCAACATGCGGCATCTATCCCAACAAAAAGGAGAGATGCCGCATTTAAAGTTGATATAGATGCCGTATCATATTACATGTTAAAAACATAGACTTATACCTTAATTATGCAACTTTTTTTTGGACCGTAAATTATGCCACGTAAATATAAAAGATCCATTAATTGGATCAGGAAGAGCTCTCATATTAGTGAAGATAACGAAAATAATGATAATTGCGTGTATTATTGAATGTTTTGAAAAGTACTCAGAAACAAAAAAAAAGTTGACTGGTTAAAATGCATAAAGTGCCAAAAATGGCTACATATGGCATGCATCATGTATGGAGATGTGTGTAAAATACAAAATTTTTAATATGAACTATGCGGCGTCTCACCTTCTTTGATGCGGCATCTCTCCCATAGGTGTGGGAGAGACGCCGCTTTGTAGGCTCTACAAAAATGTTATGAATCCTTTGTGACTCAAAATTTAAAATTATTTATAAATAATTTTAATGAACAATGTTTACGTGTATTGTGTACCAAATTTCAAATCAATTAAATGCATACTTTAAGAATATCAAGTGTTTTTAAAATGTGCGGCATCTCTCCCGCATTCACCCTAACTACTATGTACTATGTAGGTATACCAGTAGTGAGTGGGTAGTTCTGTAATAGTCATTCGATAGTTACCGACAAGTAGCTACCATTATAAGTTCTCAAAAACTTATCATTCATATTCCAAGTGTACAAGGATTACAAAAGCACAGTAAAAATTGCGGCTTGGTGGAGTACAAGTAGTGATAATATCACAGAGAATATCGGCTATTTCTATTATAATTAAAGATGTAACGAATATTAAGTTTTATATATTCGCGTATATACATGCGAATGCGAGCGTACGTATAACCTATGAGTGTGCGTATAAAAACCAACAAGCGTTGTTGCGGATATCCGCATTCGCATTCGCGTCATTTTAGTGCGGATGCGGATACGGATGTTTACAACATGAAGAGATCTTCGGAGTTCTGGCCAGATCATATGGCCCGATCATATTCTGGACTGATTACAGTTTCAATAATCGGTCCAATTTTATCGAAGGTCACCAGAGATATGATATGAATTCTAATAGATTATAAAAAAATAATTTTCTTGGTTTTTAATTCAATCAAGAAACCGATAGTACCAACTATTAGTGCAATAAATTGAAATTTCACCTTAACAAATAGCTCTAAATTTTTGTAACATTCTTTATTTTTTAATCTATATATTTTGAAAAAAAAACTAAAAGGAGTTCTAGCAAATTCAAAGGCTTATCTAAGTATATTTGAAAAGAAAATTGTCAAAAAAATTGTGAAAATTTAAAAATTTACCAATTTATTCTCCATTCTCTTTCAAAATAATGATAATTTTGTTGTAGATAATAAAAAGGATAATATTATTTACTGATTTGAGCGTTATTCTATGGTATTCCATATTTGTAAATAATAATACAAATATTTTGCGTAGCAGAAAACACCACGTTTATTTTTTAATTGTGACAATTGTTTTAAGCTTAATTACTCATTTTCAAACAATTTTTGTTTGAAACTTGAAACAATTAAAAAATAACTGTGGTATTTTTTGCTAAGTAGAATATTTGTTTTATTAGCATTTACTTTTATAGCAGCAAAACTTTTATTTCTAAAGTATATAATTAATTTACCCCTTTTAAAATTTTATTATTAATTTCGTATCTGTTGTTAAGAAAAAGTCAAAATAAAGCCTATTAAATTTCGCTCCTTAGGAAAAATATATTATTTTTAAACATCTTTATCCGCATCTGCAAATGTCACTCTTACAAAATTCGCATCCGCAGATGTATTCAAATATCGCATCCGCAACAATCCTGGTTTTATACATGCATAGCAGATTTAGTAGAACTTCTTATTGAATTATACATTAAGTGAAAGTTTTAAAGTGAAATAATGTGCAATTGTACCGGTATTTTTCAGAAGATAAAATTTAAATAAAAATCCATAATAAAAGTGTTTACAAAATATTGAAACCTTTTTGCGGATGCCAAAAAGGTGAATATTCGCAAATGCGAATGCAAATATATGAATATTCGTTACATCTCTAGTCCTTATGAAATAGCAGACTCAGGAAGTACGTATGAATGAGAGTAACTGCCAATGCAAATTTTCTCAATTTCGTCTTTACAAGCAGTTTCCAGTACACTAAGATTACGAAAATTTTTATTAGCCATTTAAACTTCCACAGTTGTTTCAATCACGGTGCATCTGCTAGTGATTATGTAACTTTGGAACGATTTGACCGATCAAGGTCATATTTACACATTCACATTGTTTTGCCGAGACTATTTATAGTTCATATTGTGTCACCTACCAGAAAGGGCGGAACGATGTTTGCCGGGCCAGTATTTTTTTACTAGTGAGCCCTGTAAACTTGAAAATTCACGATCCAAACCACTGAACCTCTCTTAGTTTTTCCCATCAAAAAATTTAAATATGTACATATATTATTACATATTTGAGTCGCCTATTTCCAAAAGTTGCTAAATACATATTTTTAATTTTTTCTGTTTTTGATGCTACTAGGTGTCGATAAGGTATAGGTTTATTTTATATGTATTTTAACTAACAAATTTTAATAAAATCATATAAAAAAATGATAACAAAAAGTCCAGTAATTTCATAAGAGTTTAAATGCATTAAATATTAATTTCAAATCAATCTTAATGTGAAAGTAAATATGTTTCAAAAGTTACTAAATGTATATACATTATATACACAGTTTGCAGCTATTAAAAGGAGCAATTTCAAACTTTGCTATATTTATGTGTTAGAATAATATCCTAACCTCAAAATTATTTGTGTATTACCTATTTAACTGTAAAACGGTTGGAATCAACTCTAATGTTTTATTGTTACAATGGAAGAAACAATATCACAAAACACAAGAAAACGTAATGTCCTGAAAACTGGAAAAAATATCGTCAAAAAAAAAAAACAGGTTTGTCCAGAAAAATACCTTACTTTTATGTATCTGGATATACCTGCATATTGGCTGAAATCTACGAAATTTTGATAAAAACCGTTAGCGGTTATTGTTAGTTTCCACTGCATTAATGTCTTACTTTGTTATTAAAATTAACGGCTTTGCAATAAAATTTTTTAAATATTATTGCTATAGGATTCAAGTATTAAAGATGCGAATTTTAAAATATTGAGCCAGTTTTAATTTGAGATTATTGGGAAGGTAAGAAATTCTTAAAGAACTTAGAAATGAACTTCATAACAATCTTTAAAATATGTCGTTAAAGCTTTTATATATAAATAGTGATCATAAATAAGGCATATTTTGTTATTTTTTTTTTTAAAGAAATTTGTAATTTTTTTTAATAATAAAAATTGTCATTCAATAAAAATATTATTATTTTTATTTCAAAACGTACTAAATTTCAATTAATTTTCAAAACTTGCTAACTACAACTCATCTTTATCAAGAACTCTATAAAAGTTTATTATTTATTTTTCACAATTTGCTAATCGATATATAAGCCGTTTATCTTCGCAAATTTCTAAAAAACTTGCCTCATTTATACTTAGTGACTGACAATGAAATACGGTTTTTTTTGCATTTACTCAAAATTTTATCTGAATGTATTTAGCAACTTTTGGAAATAGGCGACTCATTTACTGCATTAGATAAAAATGGTTTGCAATATCTCCAGTTGTGTATTCATTGACTTCACTATTAAGATTGAGCGTTGCGACCGACGACGAAACTACATAATATTTCCTACGTACACGTCCATTTATGTGATTGAAACCTATCTATGGTTGCTGCTGAATAACAATGCTCCCTGCCATTCTCTTCTTTCTGATTCTGAGTCTACAACTACACTCTCGCATTCAACAACAGATGGACACACATACATGGATGGCTATCTCGTTGGGGGATTGGACGGACAGACGTCCAACAAAAGTAAAGTCCTGTTGGATTTAACTTTTCTTTCTTCTTGATCCTTGTGAGAGAAATGTAGGTACGTATAGGGACTTGAAGTCTATGTGTACCTACTCGTATGTTTGGTCAGTCGGAACTGTTCATTCTTCAGTGTACGTACGTATGCCGTCTGTGCTTGGTTAAATTGAAAAAAATTCAATTTAAATATATTTTTGTTCTGTAGTTGCATGAGATTTTTATATTCTAATTAATTGGATAATTCTTTTTCCTTTCTTTTTATTCCTTGTTCTTTTCAATTAATGTCATTAAATTATTCACAAGGCTTTACTGGAATGAATAACGGGCAAGAAGAAAGTTCTGCAACTTTTTTTTTCTATAAACGTAATTTGCAAATGCATTTATTTCATTTGTGTTAACAGTCAAGTCCGAAATTAGTACAGCTCATGGAATTAATAACGCTGTACAGTCAATAAGAAATCTGCATTTTTTGCAAATCTTTTTTTTCTTGTTCTGAGCTGTGATTTTGTTATATTATCCTTATTATGCCGAGAAAGAGAGCGGGTTACGTTTGTTTATGTACCTTACAATAATAATTTGTGTATTAGGGGATTAGGTGTGTCAGTAGTAACAGAGGGTCAATTATAACTTCAAACTTTGCGAGGCATCTATCAATCCGATTGAGGAATATTACATATCAGAAAGTGGCTTCCAAAGTTGTGCTTTACTGGAAAAACTTTCAGTTAATATCATTTGACGGTTTTCTCTCAGCAATATCAAATGTATTTATATAAGCTAAACGTAAATTTTGAGTGCGTTAACAATTTTTTGATTTTTACAGTAAATACCCGATCAATTGGAAGAAAAGTAATTTTATTGGAAACACAAGCAATCAAATAATATTTTCAGATAGGTAGTTTAGCTTTATTAATCATAGTTAATATTTTATGAATTTTTTTATAAAATGAAACAGCGGTGGAATAATTATAACAAATTCAGTAGTGTCGATTGTAACATGTTACAACTGACAAAAATTATAGTTGAACAAAATTAAACGTTATATTTTAAGTATGAATCGGAATAATAACGGTAACGACTTTGGTTAACAATTTAAAAAAAAAAGTTGGTTTTACATAATATGTATAAATATATACATATGGGTATATTGATTTTCGGTTCCTTGCTTTCTAGTCGAAGTCTCGTTCCCCGATTAGTTTATCCTGTTGAATCAGTCTCTAATCTAATTCATATTGTTTTCAGAATAAAAAAATGCTATATAATATGCAAGACGAAAACTTAGGATAGGAACTATATTCAATGATGTTATATATGATGAAGTAATAGAAAGAGAAAATATTCAGAGCTGTTGCCTGAGACTCTACTATTTGTCACCTTCCTCACTCAATATGTAAGGAAGAATTTTTAAAACTGGATTAATTATAATAACTAACGTGTAAATTCAACTAAATAATGAGTGTTACAATTGAACCTAAGCTCTGTAACAATTATTCCTCTGTTGGTGACGATTGTAACATTACGCTTTGGTTCACATAAATGGAGTCATTTTAATTATTAAGTCAACTAGAGTGTTTTTGTGCAGCTCATTCAAAACCTGAAAAATGCCCGTATCTTGTACCAAAAATTTAATTCTCGATGATTAATAAATACAAAATTACTAGCCTGTATATTTTTTTTGTTACTATTGACACACCTCTCCCCTACTTGTCAAAATATAGTGTATCAGTTTGGCGTTTCGTCATAATCGTTAACGTTCTAATCAAGAATCAGTTTTTTTTTTTCAAACTGACGTCACAATATGTGGAAGTGACTTGAAATATAAACTTTCCCCCTTAGTTTCAAATCGGGGCAGAATTTCGAAAGATATAGGTATAGTTAAATACAAAATAATTTTGAAATTTAAATGTGGGACAACTTTATCTCCCACATTTTTGCTTAAAAATTCTCCCGCATACCTCTAAAATCACAATAAATTTTGACTCTTTGTATCCCTTCAACGAAATAATGTTTTTCATTAGCATTATTTTGTTCAGCTGTTGTTGATAAAATATTATAAATCAATTTTTTTATCAATTTCTAACCCCAACCTATACACTTTAGCAGGTTTTTGTTCAAAATTTTGTTATTTTCAGTTTTGTTAAGTTTTCTCAACTGCAATTTCTACATTTTTTCTAGGACCATTTACATTAGAAATGACTACGTAACCTTAACCGGTTCAGCACGCACTTGAATTTTTTATTTACACTATACGGTTCACAATGAAGTTCCTCTTTGTCTTAAAAAAAAATTGAAAAAAATAGCAACTTTATATAAATAAATTCACGAAATATTTCAACATGTGTAGTAACTGTAAATATACAAATTTTTAATAAAATTAGTAACAGACAAACACACTGATAATGATAAAAAATATAAAATAACGCAAACAACTGTTTTCAAATTTTAACTCAAAAAGTTTTCGCTCTTAAAATTTGTTTTTTTTTTGTTAACAAGAAATGTATAAAATTCAAGAGTAAATATGAAATTCAGATTACAAATTATACATAAACAGTTACTTGGTATCAAATTCTGGAGTTTATTTTTCAAAATGTATTACTTAATACTTATTGAATTTTCTAAGTCTCTGGAAACATTAAAATAAAACAAATTGTCTATTATATTTTATCCTTATATATGGTATTTGGATTATTAATAGCCGATTAGTATACTTCTTAATAAATTAGAAATATTTTTTTTTTTTTTGTTAAATGGACTTTTTCAAATATTATAATCAATTAGGATAATTTGTTTATTTTTCATTAAAGAGAAGAGAACCAAAATAGTAATAATACGTTAGCATCGATCATTCGAAACATTTCATTTCTCGTCGACACAAAAGAGAAGATTTTATTTAGCAACCATAAAAACTGGAAGACACGTATATAACGTAACGTAACGCAAGGCAGAGCAGAAAAAAAAGGCACCACTAGTATAATCTATAATTAGAAACCGAACAAAAAAGCACTAACGAACGATATATCTTTGTCCAATTTGTAAATAATTTTGGTTTTGTGATGCTAGTAATTTCGTTTTTTTCTCCTCTTCGTCTTCTTTCTGCTGCTCTCTCACCGTTTTTTCGTCGTTTATTGTCTTCGTCTATTTTGTTATTGTCTGCTGCCCGTTATTTTCTTGAAGTAATCAAATTGTTGTA
Organism: Brachynemurus nebulosus; assembly: GCA_035578155.1. Lineage (NCBI taxonomy): Eukaryota > Metazoa > Arthropoda > Insecta > Neuroptera > Myrmeleontidae > Brachynemurus > Brachynemurus nebulosus. The sequence goes on along the minus strand of JAPWDM010000008.1, from coordinate 27,609,703 downwards.
AGGGGTGGTTTAATCGAGAAATGATAGGAGTTAACTAGAATGTGATATGTGCCTCTCGTCTATGGTAACAACCCCCAATAGGACTTACCAATAATAAATAGCATTGGATAGTAGAAAGAATGGGTTTATAGTTGCTAACTCGGATATACTACTCGGGTGTCGCCGCTCCCCGCTTGCCGTAATAAACGAGTGGTGTTTGTCTATAGTATGTCGATGAATTTCTGTATACAAGAAATCAACAGAACAAAACGATTTTGATGACATTTAGGTAGGTGTCTATGCTACATATGTGTACACATCTTACCACAATATGTAAGGACAAATGTACCTACATTGGTAATGTAACTTGGTAATATTAGTATAATGCTTCTGTTGTTTGGCTTATATCGTTTGTTATTTGTGAATTTTATGTCATCGCCGGACTTTTCGAGGTAAATTTACGATTATCGTTTTCAATAAAGACGGTTGCCGTCGATGTTATAATATTCTTAAAAATGTTTTTCATATTCGAGATGGTAGAATCTTGCCATGAGTTTGAGTATATATAAATTTTAAGGATTTTTATAAAGTATTGTATTTTATAGGGAAGGGGGGGCAAAACGGGGTACTTAAGAAACCGTTATGATTTTAAGGACTGAAATATGCTGAATCTTATTATTTTCAGTCGTAATTAAAGTAAAATAATCAAATTTCGAGCTGCCGTAAGAAAATTTTTTTTCTTTTTTGCGGGCAAAATGGGGTACCCCTTAATAATGTAAGATTATAAATATATTCATAAGAAAACGAAGCTACCAAATAATAATATTTTTTTAGGAGTAATCTATGTAAAACGAATCACCATTTATATTAGTAGTGGATGCAGAGGCGAAAAATAATTATTTTTTTAATAATTCTGAATTGTTCTTCATTATCGAATAAAATGTTTTTTATAAAATGAAAAACTATTTGGTTTTCAATATTATCAAATTTGAAAATATAAAAATTTTTACCAAATTTTTGGGGTACCCTATTTTTCCCTCCTACACCGTTTTGCCCCCCCCCCTTATTTTTACTTTTAGACATTATGCTTTTAAAAATAAAATTACGCAGGTGGAAAAAAGGTATAAATCGGAAAATATCGTTTCGAGAAAGTCTCATTTCAAAATTTAAATACCACATAGAATAGTATATTGTGCAATAAGTGCGGGAAATTGTCGATTGCCCACGAAAGCAAAGTTAAGCGCACGAATGTAGTGAGTGCGCTCATTCGCTTGAGTAGGCAATCGACAATCTCGCACGAGTTGCACATACTATTTTTTATTACGTACATCCTTTTTCCTATTATTATTACTATTTTTGACATTTTTATTACTTTTGAAAATAATATTTTTGAGTGTTCGTCTTTTTTTCTGAATTAAATATTGTTTAAATTACTTTGTTGGTGGTTTCTATAGAAATAATTATGAAATATTTATTAAATGAAAAATCAAGAGGCGGCTTTGCGTGTTTTGATTAAATTTTGCGTGTTTTATTGCTAATTTACGTGCGGAAAGTTTACTTTCCGCACGCAAAAAAAGTATGTGAGAAGAGTACAGTGACCAAACAGCTATTTTGCGTACAGAAATGTGTGCGCCGAGTTAGTATTTCTCCCGCATGAGTAATAAGAAAATCATAATTGTTATACTAAAAAAAATTATGGTATCAATAGTAAGCTACAAAACATAGAACACTAGAAGCCAACTAATATAAAAAAAGTGTAATTCGCGTGGAGTCATTTGTATACCAGTCACAGCTTAAGGCAGGTAGTCAGCCAGTGTCCGTCGCCGAACACACACTGCATTGTGTTAACAATGAACACCATTGTTACTTTAAATTGGACAGCTTGGTCTGCCCCATAATACGTGTGTTTTGGTGGTATGTGTGAGTACGCACAAGAAGACAAACAACGAACTAACACAATTGCAAGCGGTGTGTACCTACACACATGGTGGGAGAGATTTTACGTCACAAACTCATTACAAGTGGAACAGAGACATAGACCACCTAGTTTGTCCCCTTGCTACAAAAGCTCTCAGAGATGCCACTTTCATAGGGAGATGCACCCAGAGTGTGTAGAACCAGCAAAAGTACAATGATACAGCCACAAAATAATTTTATTTTTTGATCTGGGAGTCTGACCATTTTTACTTTTGGGGTCGCTAAATCCAAATGCAAAGTCTTTTTTACCCCATTATATCAAAGTTTCGCTTAACCCCGGACCACGGAATCGAACCGTTAAACGAACCTTGAATTCGGATTCAGGGACTCCTAAATCGTATAGTAAACATGGTCAGACCGCCAGACCAAAAAAAAAAAAATTTTTGTGTGACTGTGTAATCATTATCGAAAAATAAATATTGACATTTTCACGAAGAGGGAAACGTAAAAATAAAAAGAACTGACAACGCAGTTGTGGAATTTTTTAGTTTCATTTTTATTTTTTCGAGAGGGATGGGCATTAGTCACTAATAAGGGATTGATATATAAAGATTTATGAACAATTTTCAAAAAGAATCCAGTCAAATGATCATACCGTTTAAAGGTTATAAAGAATCAGCATTTATTTTTTGATTTTAGGGGGAGATGGGTGCATTTTTATAATATTGATTAATATTGGAAAAAAATTCCCTTCTTTTTGTAAAATTTTTAAAATCCATTTTCATTGTTACAACAAAAAAAATAAAAAAATTAAATAAAAAATGAAAACCACACAAATGTCTCTGGAATTAGGGGATTATTCAGTTATCCATGGCTCTTGTAAGTTCAAATTATCTTTAATGTTTCGTGAATCAGTCCTAATCGATTATAATTATAGATTTCTATATGGCTTGACCGATCAATATTTGAAAGAGATGATACAAATGTAATTCCTCATTCAAAATAAATTGCTGAATAAACTTAATATGGATTTATGATTTTGAAAACAAATATTACACATGTAGTATTTGATTTACCACTTCGTTTGGACATTGACCGCTGCTTATTTACACCCTGTAGATACGTTATAACAATTCAAAGCTGCAGCTTACACACCGTCCTTCCCTCGTATAACTCTTTTTGTTATTCACCACCATGCAAAGTTGAAAATAACTACTTAAAACTTAGAAAGTTAGAACAAAATGTTCACTTAGTAACTGCATTTAAATTAGATTGCTTTTAAACACATTTTTAACTTTTAAAATATATGTATGTATGCATATACTATACGGTAGGTAGATACGAACGTCTTACATAAATACAGGTTTTCTTCTACATATACGTAATGTCTACACTTTTCAGTTCAATGTTTCTATATCATTTGCATCTTGGATAGTGATTTTATTTACTTGCACACATATTATGTACATACTGGGTATGCATTACATCAGCGTACACTGAAACAATATTTTTTAATAATGGATTTCTAGTCTGGTTGTATAGTCCGTGCAAAAATTTTATTAATCTACCGGATTAGTATCAGTTAAGAGGAAATTCCGGTTTAGTCAAAAACTATTTTTAGAAGCTGTTTTTATACAAAAAAATTATTCATTTTGAAATTTTGAACTATATTTCTTAAATACAATTTAAGAGTTTATAACAATTTTTAAAAAAAATGTATTTATTCCCCAGACTAATGAACATATTATATAGACTAATTATATCAATGTATAATTGAGGCAGCCAGATACGAACCGGATACAACCTAATAGCCGATGGTACCTACTACCTATCCGTAGTAACGTTTTCAAATAATTATTATAAATATATAATATTAATAATAAAATTTTATTTTTGAGAAGAAACTGGAAAATTTTGAGAGAAAAAGATTGGTATTCGTTTTAATTTCAAAATACGTACGTATACAAACTATCTTCTGCAATAATTATAGTCCTAGTTGCTCAAAAATTGACAATACATTATAATCCTTAAATTTCACCCGTCTCACTCCGTTACCTGCCTCAAGAAAACTGCCTACAAACTTGCTTTACGCTTTGTCTAGTAATGTAATATAATAGTGTTCATTGGTCTGTAATATATTCTAATGTCTACTTGGAGCCATAATTATGGTGGAAAAAGTCTCGACAACAGTTTAAATAAAAGATTTATATTTATTACCAAATTTCTATAAGATACTAGCCGTATGCCCGATGAGATTTCCCATCGACAACGTCTATTTATTGGGTACTCACTTTTAATGTTTTTTAAAAGCCTAAATCAATATCCCGTTTCTAACTTCAAAAATAACGAACTTCCCATACGAATTTTCATTTTCTGTTTTAACGCCTTAGGGAATAAATTTCCAGAAACGTTTACACAACTGACTTTTATTTATAAATAGAAGCCTAAACGCCAATTTTCATATCTTCTGTGCTTAATTTCGTCCTTCTAAACCTAATAGTTTAGGTTGTGCGTTGTCTGTCAGTCAAAGATTTATTAAATAAGATATTATTTATTTTAATAGCCATAGTAATATATTTTTATATATAACTAGCTTCAAAAATAACGAATTTACATGCAAATTGTCATCCCCTATTAAACCCACTTAGGGGACGAATTTTCAAAAATCCTTCCTTAGTGCTCACCTACGTTAGATAGGGAACTCCTATGCAAAATTTCTTTCTTCTAAACTCAACGGTTTAGGGTGTGCGTTGTCTGTCAGTCAGTCAGTGTTAGAAATTTATTAAGTAGATTTTGATACAAATTGTATTAACGTACAAATTTTTTTAATATATAATTTATAATATAAAATTAATAGAAAATTTTAACTCCTTTTTAAAAAAATGGTACTTTACTAGTCCTATTACTACACTCTCAAAACGATTTCTTTCTTCAAAGATTAAAAATTTCTTTGAAAGATTAAAATTTTTCTTCTTAGCAGTCAAAAAAATATTTCTATGATTCAAAAAAATAATTTTTTTTCAAAGAAAAAAAATTCAAAGAAATTTTTAATCTTTGAACAAAGAAATCGTTTTGAGAGTATAGGTTATATACCATTCTTTCTCTATAATTTTCAACTAACACATTGACTATGGGTAGTAATATCACAAAAAATGCTTCTGAAGTTGGACTATCATAAAAAATGTAAACATATTTTATTGTATTTATTATTAAATAATTTTTTCCGTTATCGAGAATTTTGATCATAAATATCTCATAATCTGTTTACCGTAGGGGGAAAATATTTAAAATTTAGAAAACTTAAGCAAAAATAAATGTAGGTATTCCGAACATCAATATCGAAAGTAACGGTATTTTCAAAGGAAATATTCTTTAAGGACGTTCGTGCGGCAAACCTAATAGTAGATAAAAATTTTAATTTTAGAGAACGCCTTCATAGATCATTTCTTAAAGTAATTGACGACTAAAAATCAAATTTTTAACACAGAGCTATTAGGAAAAAAATATTCTAAACAGAATTTTTTCATTTTAAAAATTATAGTAGATACCGTAATAAAAAATGTTTAAAAATATTCGTTGAAATATGAAATTTATATAATTACACAAAAAAAAAACCGTGTTGACGAACGTTAAATTGAAATATTAATTATTGAAATTAATATTCGGGTAGATTTTGATGTGTAAACGTACATACATATAATATACATACAAGGTCAAATTAGACTACTAAATTTCAATCAATAACTGTGTATGCATTGATGTAATAGATCAGTACATAGTTGGTACGTATAGCAATCACCCATATACACGACACGATATGACACATGAACAAGTACAAGCTCTGTATGAATAACATACAGGTACAGTGTTTTGTGGTAGCTACATAGCATTATTCTGTAGTGTTTTGTGGACGCGCTCGAACGTCTTTAAGATATATCACACCTCCTGAATTATACTTTTCGTTATCGAAATGCTTCCATTGAAAATAGATCGTAAACAGTGTACTAGTTATAATAATATTTTCCTGAATCTTTTTTCATATTCTACGATAATTTCAATTAAATTCATACTATGATTTCAATCAAATACAACTAAAGACTAAATTAGTTATTAGTAGCAAATAAATAATTTAGTCATTAGTTTTTCATTACTAGTTGTAAACGTCTCGCCAACTCTGGCCACATTCCTTGACAATATAATTTTCATTCTTTGTAAATTGACATACACATCTATTTTTAGGTATACTTCTACCATTTTTGATATCAAAAAGCTAAAGTGTTAACGAAGATGAAAACTGAACGAAAATACACTGAGATGTATTTTTGTTGAAATTTGTATACCATCTACAAACGCTTTTTTCTCTTGTCGTACTATTGTTATAATCGTTATCTATTGTTACAGACAGAATATTGTAACTTATCGATATTATATAACTGTTAGTTGGATAAAATGTAGGAAAACCTACTATTCTCATCAGTATCCTATTAGTGAGATGATCCTACTCAGAATAAAGTGGCAGTCCATCGGCAACGTTAACAGCAGTAAACTAACTGCCCTTCACACTACCCCTGTCAAGTGCAATAGACGGATGGATGTTATACACCCTCCGTTATAATGTAAGTCACCCCTGCCAATCCGCCAAACAACTATTCATTATACATTACTTGAGGCTATTCACGTCCGATACACATCAGTTTCATTTTTCGTTTATTGTTAGATATGCTGCTGCTGTTGTATTAAAAGCTTGACATTATGTACCAGTGTACCACCATTCAATGAATTACCTACCTTTTCAATTAATTGACAAATTTTCTCTAATTTTGTCTTGTTACATTATTTTTTGGTGGGTCTGTCTGCAGTCCTGTCAAAAAAATGCCTTCAAACTTTTATCAATAAGTTACGAAAATCAGTTAGTTACGAAAATAATATAACTTTTCCTTTTTATTTATCTTACGATATAATTATTGACAGGCCCGGATCTACGATTTTTTAGAACCGGGGCAGAAACTTGAACATGGCGCCCCCCATCTCCAACGTTTGACATAAATTGTATAAGTCCTTTATAAAACTCCAATTTTTCCCGTTACGGCAATTTCAAAAATTGAGGGTTTTGTAAAGGATCAATATAGGTACAAGTTGATTTTTTATTTTAATAAATCTTCTCCGAAAGCACTACAAGTTGTGCAAATTTCAAATTTTTATCACCAGCCCCCATCAGAGATACCGGGGCGCAAAATTCCAAAATTTGGAAAAAAAGTCAGTTTTCGGAAGTTTGTAAATATTAAAGGATACAAGTTTCGCAATTGAAATAGTGTGTATTTGTTTCAAAATGGGTAGTTGTACCCGTATAGCTATTCTCATAAAAAATACTAAGCGATGTTTAAAATATTCCTTCTATAAGAAAAAAAATGTTTTCTTATGGAAGGGACGAAAATAGGTTAAATATGGACATCATTTAAAATAAAGAGACTTTTATTACCTTTAAAATGGTTTTTATTTCTGCCTTTTAGGATGAACGGTTTATGAAATATGTGCATTGGCATAAATGGCTGCGAATGCAAAGTCAGCGCAAATTGGAAAACAAAAATGGCTACCACGCTTAAACGGTTCAAGATAATTTTTTTAAAGAATTGTTCTCAATACTTCAAATATAATAGAAACAACTGGCAGAATATTAATTTTTTCTAAAATAGTCGAGCAACCAACTTTTCTTTAGACCATTTGATATAGACCGACCTAGTATGATTTTGGCGCCCCCTGAAACTGACGCCCGCAGTAGGGGCCCCGGTTGGCCCCTCTTAGATCAGGGCCTGATTATTAAAAATGTCTGTCATTTATGAATGGAAAAGTAAGCATTCGTCTTATGTGAAAGAATACCAAGAAAAAATTTTAATTAAAACTTTTCCTTTTTTCTCATTTAGATTTTTTCTTAATTAATTATCGCATAATTTTATACTTAATCTAAATAAAAATTACAGTAAATCGTATAGGAAAATTTGAAATTTTTATTCTTTTTTTTACTATTTTGCACTTACACTCTGAATAATGCCACTGTAAATAATATAGTTTCCCTACATCTCAATAAGGGTCCTCCTTTTTCCTCCCACTTGATTTCATTGTACACACAGTTCCGAAACAGCTCAGCCCTTCTATTGTGTTAAAACTCTAGTCTTGTTTCCGTTTTTTCCTTTTCTCAAAAAAGATAATATCTAAAAATCAGGCCGGCCGAGCCCGGTTGCCGGGGTTGCAGTTCCGGGGCCCGAACCGGAAGAATGAGCTCGTAGCGGCCGGTAGGAGCCCGAAAAAAGGAAAACGAGTTTGTTTGTTTGTTTGTTTGTTTGTTTTTTGGAGGGGGGGGGGTTAATAAATGTGCTTTGTTTCAGGGACTCGCCATTTCTCTCCATGGCTCTGTTAAGAGTAATTTAGTATATCTGAAAGCATAAAAAGGTTACGAATTTTTCACTTTATCTTTAAAACCATACAAAATTTAATTAAGATATAAGCAAATAGAACAAAAAATTTATTTGGATAAATTCATGCTTCATATGACTTAATTTCCAAAAACTCAATGTTATTATTATTATTTGTTTTTTTCTGTCTTTTCTTTTTGGAAAGAAATTAGATATGTTGTATTATTTATTATATTTAATTTACTTATTTGTTTTTTTAAAAATTAGTAAAGTCAATGTTTTTGCAATACATTTAATTTTTCTGTCCTGCAAATTTTTTATTAAATTTGATAAATATTGAATTTGAATTAAAAGTATTATTTTTTAAAACGTAAAATATGAGGTTTGGCGTTATAGAGCAAGAACCAGCGTGCATTTTATTCAAAGAGTTTTACACAATTTGGAAGGGTATAGCCGGATTTGTATCTAAACAATTTGACTATAATAGCAAATCATATTAATAATTATACTAACGATATGATGAAGCTATTAGTAATTGATATCTGTAACTTTTTCGGCCAAAACCAAATAGATATTGAGATAATTATAAAAAGTATTACAGTAACTGCTATTTCAATTTTTTTCAGTAGGTTTAATTAACATTCACATGAAACCAAATACTCTCGAGAAAATACTCTTAACTATCCCGCCCTACCCCACCTTACCGCTTCTTTGGCTTGAAACCAAACTACTGGCCTTTTTTGTTTATTTCCGATCATCAATTTTATTTCAATTTATTCGACTTTGAATAAATTTTGTATTGAATCATTCTAAAAATGGTACAACTTCTTTTTCCTTTTTTGACTGTTTGACTGATTGTTTTGTAATCAAATAAGTACATGTTTATTTTTTTTAAACTTTGCTCTAAGAAATAAACCACACATTTAACTATGAACTATGTCAGTGTTTCCCCATATGTGTTCCACGAAACACTGATGTTTCGCAACAAAATTTTATAGAAAGTGGGGAGAGAACAATATCGTGTAGTTTCATTTATTTATTTATTTTTTTTTTTTGCTCGCCAACTCATTTTGAAGTTGTGATAAGTACGTATAAGTGTAAAAACGCGCTGAGAAAAGTTTAGGAAACACTGGACCATGCTATTGGTATAGTTATTTGGTAATCATATATTTTATTTACCATAAAGCATTCTTTTTTTTTTTGTTTATTGATTGAAAAGGAACAATTTTTTGTTCATTTTTCCCGTTTTGTTTCCTGTAGCTGTTCACTTCCACTTGGAAAAGTGAAATAGAGTAATGAAATACGTAGCCAGAGTGTTGAACGGAGAAGAAGATCAGTGATATGAGAGAATGATTGTATAGGCTGGTAACCAGCGAAGTATCTCTTGGGATTAAAAAAGGTCGGTTAAAAGAGTAAGATTCACCTCAAAAATATCTACTCGTGGGTTTTGTTTTTTTTTCTTTTTACAATAGATTCGTGTTCTTCAGATCTATTTCATTTTTCTTTTTTTTTTTTTGCTCATTTGAGACTGTTTTTATGGTCTATAAGTTTCTCTCGTACTGAATATTTCGTTATTTTTCATGTATATTTAATTATTTTTGTTGAGAATTTAAAAAAAAAGAAAATTGTATTTTTATTTTTATTTTTTATCATTTTATGATGAATACCTAATATTATTGACTGAATTTTTACTTTATTCTTATAAAATTCGATATTTTCACAGCATTTTATTGGCAAAAATTTATTAATTTTTACGTGCCAAAAATAGTACCTGGAAGGGACAGTAAGGCCCGATTTACGCTCCCACTCCACTCTCACTCCGATATAATCTTGTTGTATTCACATTACAGTGCTAATATCATGCTGGTACTTATTCGTTCTCTATTCACATTATAATGCCACTCTAGGCTACGCTTCCAGTTCGGTCTCAGTTCGATACAAACATCTTTTCATCACAATTGAACGCAAGCGGAGTGGAGTGGAATCAGAAAGTGTTTACACTGTAGGTACAAACCATAACAAGTCTGATATCGCTGCGATAAAATATTACATGAGTGGTATTAATATTGGAGTGATATTGGACCGGAAACGAACCGTGATTGATATCGGACCGATATCAGAGCGATGATGTGAATACACTTATTGTTTATTGTGTAAGAATATTTTATCGAATCGGAAGCGTAGTGGTATCGTACTGAGAGCGGAGCGTTAATGTAAATCGGGCCTAACATAGACAGTATATTAAACAACTGAATCATTACAGAAGCTTCCCAAAATGACGGTCAGGGTAAGACAAAAGTTTTAGGCGTTTTTAGAATAAAAAAAAACCTTGTGCAAATGTCATACAAAAATTGTAGAACTATTCAGTATTGACAAAATGAGATCAACTTAATGCAAATTAGTGCAAATACAATTAAACTATTTAGAAGAAGCCGCTAAAATAACGATTCTTAGCGATAGCTATAGTTTAAAAACAATTTTTGGGTTGAAACTTGGTGAATGTAGGCAAGTGAGATATGAATCTTTTTTTGAAAAGTTTTAAAATATTCAATAGTTTTTGTAAAAATTAATTTTTTCGAAAAAGAGACTTTTTCATAGAATTACGTGCGTCTGTAGAATTTATAGATACATTTACAAGTCAGAATTTCCTTGCGTACGTGCATCGTTAAGTAATTCAAAATTCGCACGAAAATGACCGCAAAATTAGGTATTAATTTTGTCTGTACACAATTCTATTTTTTTAGTGATGTTACCTGATGACAATCTGAAGTCAGTAATTTCTGAATTAGGTACCTACTAGATCAGATCTATAAATAGGTTGCAAAGTATTGCCAACGATTTTCCAACTCCATTTTTCGGCCCTTTTTCAATCCAGATTTTTTATTGTTCCAATAAAAAATTTGTCAATTCCAAAATAGGCGATACAAGTGTACATTTATATGCCATTGTTATGTTCCATTTCAGTCCCATTTTCATGTCATTGGAACTAATTAATTTATAAGTCCTACACGGAGAGAAAATTCCTATAAAAATTACTGTGCTCATACTACAATCGACGTGTAACAGGCGAACATATCCAATTTTTGTACGGTAAAATTATAAAAATTACAATAATATAACTATAATTGTTATAATTTTACCGTACTTAAATTGGCGTGCATCGTTAAGTAATTCAAAATTTGCACGAAAATGACCGAAAAATTAGGTATTAATTTTGTCTGTACACAAAAGATTCTATTTTTTTAGTGATGTTACTTGATGACAATCTGCGAAGACAGTAATTTCTGAATTAGGTACCTACTATATCAGATCTATAAATAGGTTGCAAAGTATTGCCAACGATTTTCCAACTCCATTTTTTGGCCTTTTTTCAATCCACATTTTTTATTGTTCCAATAAAAAATTTGTCAATTCCAAAATAGGCGATACAAATATATATTTATATGCCATTGTTATGTTCCATTTCAGTCCCATTTTCATGTCATTGGAACTAATTTATAAGTCCTATGACTAAATGTGACACTTTTACTCCCTATCACGAGCGACTAAGATATATATTTTAGGTTAGGAATTGCAAAAAATATATTAACTATACTTTTACTTTGATAGTATTGTTTATGTATATACCTTTAAGTATTTATGAATTTGATCGTATTTTTAGAACAAAAAAAATCAAATTAAGTTACCGGAGTCACAATTTCCCTTCTTTTGTCTTAATGAGAAAATTAAATTTTTTTATCTTTATATTTTTTCCCATTATTTTCTTTTGTATTTTCTTTTCTCTCTTTTTTTTTTTTGTTATTAAGAGATGACACAAAGACGTCGGGAATTGGGCGACGACGAAGGTAACGATGGAAAAAAAATGAGGAAGTGGTCAATATCTACAGGAAGGAGAGAAGATAAATTATTATTGAACAGGACGATCACTGTGATGATTATATTAGAACAATTCGTAGTAAACATAATTTTCCGAACCAGTGGTTATGAAAAGACAATACCCCGATTACTTCATAAACTGTTTAAATATACTTATTGTTATAAAACTCTCTGTTATTTGGTATGCCAAACTTTTCCCATTTTCTGTGTAATTCAAACGGCTACCACACTTCAATAAACATCATACATACCCATCGATAACTGGGTGCGTATGTATATGTTATACCGTTAAGGTGGCGACACACGTAACTGCAAACTTGACAAGCTTGCATGATCAAGCTTTTTGTACGAGCGTGTAGAGCATACGAAAAATGTAGAGTTCGGACGACGATGCGCTCGCTTTAGTTGCTTTTGTCCTTATTTATATAAATAAAAAAAATTATTTCTCTTCTATAATTTGTCCTAAATGAGTTTATTTTTTTATAAGTGTATCCTTATTAGCGTTTACATCAATTAATTTATATTGTTTCAATAATATATCGTATGTTGTATCTCTCTTCAATTTAACATGGTATTCCTTCGATTTGATACGCCAAAGACATTCCTGGTAAATATGAATAAAATCTTCAAGTAATTCGTGGCTTAATTTTTTAAATCACTAGGCATTATGTTTTAATAATCAGATTGACATCAACAATAGGGAGATGAAAGAAATAAATCTTATACAAGATTGATATCGGCTTGTACAATCTTGCACATTGATACACACACTCTGTTTTGCTTGCGCAATTTAACGTGTTTAAGCATACATAATTGAAATTCAGTTAACTTCAAGCCGCTTGTACAATCAAAATGATTATGCACAATTATCATACAAACGCTCAAGCATGCTTGTACAAAAAGCTTGATCATGCAAGCTTGTCAAGCCTGCAGTTACGTGTGTAGCCGCCTTTATACCTACAACATATATACATAAAATATGTAGGAGTCTATCTGAAGTCGAGTGTACTGCGCGATCAGTAATTTCTTTTACATATAGTAAATGTTGTGAACATTTTAATATCGTCAGCGTCGTCACAAATTAAATTAAAAATTTCTAAAAAATTAGAATCTTAATTAGTAATCTAGCAACTTAACACTAAGGTCCGATCCACATTATCGCTCCGCTCTCGGTACGATGTCGCTACGCTTCCGATTCGATAAAATATTCTTTCACAAGAAACAATGAGTGTACTCACAACATCGCTTCGATACCACTTCGATATCAGTCGTGGCACGCTCTCGCTCCAATGTCGCTCCAATACCAATACCACTCAGATAATTATTTAACGGAACAATACCAAACCTATATCGATAGTGTGAACACGTTTTTGATTCCACTCCGCTCCGCTTGCATTCAGTTGTTATGAAAATGTATTTGTATCGAACTGAGACCGAATTGGAAGCCTACCGAGAGCGGCATTATAATGTGAATGGACAACGAATAGGTATACTAGCATGGTATCAGCACTCTAATGCGAATAAAACATTATATCAGAGCGAAACCAGAGCGGGAGTGTACCGATATAGTGCGGATCGGGCCTAATTTCTAACAAAAAATAACAAGATAGTTCACTATACTGTAGATCGGGCCTAATTTTTAACAAAAAGTGACCAGGAGTATTTTATTATCTGATTCTTTTTTTAATCAATTCAGAATTTAGAAAAAAAATTCGATTACTACATATTTTGTTGTGCAACATATAAGTAGAAACCATTGGTATAGAAAATAATTGAATATATAAGGCGATTCTTTACATTACGCGCGGGACATTTTTGCAATAAGAACATTTAAAAAAAAAATTAATAATAATCAAAAAAATGTTGATATTATGGAGAAAATGAATTAACATTTTTTGAGTAGATCCTAATTTACATCTGAAATCCAGTACTCAAAATATTAGGCATAAATTTTTTTCCACTCATGATTTAAGGTACACTAATTTTTTTTTTTAATTTAAAAAACACAGACGCTTTTTTCTTAAGAGAGTCATCGTGGGAAGTATATAACAATTTTATTCTTTAAATGTTTCTGAAGAGTTCATGTTTTTTGAAATAATTTTGTTTTATGTGTATAATTTTTATCAGAATGTACATATTTATTCGATCAAGTGTCGATTTTCAATATGTTTTCCGAATAATTCCATTAACTCATGTGAGTGTTAAAAAATTTAAAAATTTTTATCTCACAAGCTGTACGTCAGAATGTTCACATTTTACCGAGGAAAAATGTTTTAGTGCACGAACACGTGATTTTTAATTTTCTTAGCTGCTTTTAATTCAAAGTAAAATACTTTTTAATATATATCCCAGTTCTTAAACTATATTATAAATTTCGACGACAAAAGACACTACACCTATTGTCAATAAATTTCTAAAATTAAGTATTTTTGTTTAAAAATTTTCTATTGAAAATATTTAAAGTTTTAATTACTTTGTCAATTTCACGAAAAATGTTCATGATTTTTCGTGAAATTGACAAAGTAATTAAAACTTTAAATATTCTCAATATTTAAAATGAAAAATCACAAAGTAAATCTCTCAACAGTGAATTATTTAAAAATTTTATTATGGTTTAAAATCTAACATATAAAAAAGTTGGGTATCAACATGCGATTTGAGAGAAAGTTTTTTCTAAACACTACTTTTTAATGCAATATTAGCAAAATTTTTAATAAGATATAGCATAACAGAAGATACCTACCGTAAGTTTATAGCAAATATTTAGTTACAAATTTATTGATATCCAAAATTATTAATAGGTAATATTTCGCTAAGAACGTGTCCTACAACAGAAATAAATTTCAAATATATATAAGAGTGAAGAAATATTATGTGAATATATTTCAATAGTAAAGTTATGTATTTATCGATATCGAAAATTTTCAATAGTGAATATCTCGTAAAATTTTCGACGGATGGATGTCAAGAATAAGTCAATCAGAATTAATCATGTCTAAATAATAATTTTTATACTGACCTTTGATTGTTACCACTATTAACTTCAAATAAATGTAATATAAGTGATTAAATATAGAACATTTGGGATGTGTTAATGTTCATCATATAGGAAGTATAAAATTTGAAGATTTCTTTTAAATTGTTATCATCATTGTAAGTGGTATGGATGTGTGTATTTTATAGAGAATTTTTCCTATATCACCTAAAAAGAGAAAAATTTCTCCTAAATAGGGAAAAAGAACAGTGTTGTTGTTGTCTGTTCGCATTTTCAATCTACTTAACGATATCTTCTTCACAGTACCTACCATACGTACCTATCTTCCGTATTCCTCCCATCCTTTCGCAAATTCATCTCATATTATCCATCTATTCATTCCGTCTTTGTATATAGTTTTCATCTTTTTATTTGCAAGTTTTAGTTGTAAAAAGTATGGGGCTTGGCGTCCGTCGCCTATATAACAAGGTAACAAACTTTTTAAATCTAGTTTGTAACTGAAATTGGAAGCGGATGGATGGTCCGTTGTTGTCATAACATTGTCTGTCTCATTGTAACTCGGTCGGTCTCTCTGTCTGTCTGTCTGTCTGTCTGTCGTTCCTATATATTTACACTTGTACAGTATCGATCATAATTATTAATACAGTATTTTCCGGCGTATAGCGCGCGCCTTGAACATCAAAAATATTGTCCAAATTTCGTGGTGCGCGTTATACGCCGGATATAAAGCTGAGTTTTGTAAAAATTGTGACGGTTTTTTTTTTCTTAATATTATATATTCTTGCGTCAGTATAATAAGTGGGTTATCAAATAAACGAAAAAATAAAAGAAAATTTAACAATACACCGATATCTCGCTTTGCGTCGTTTCGTTTTGCGTTTTTTGAAAGTTGCGTCGCTGCTGAATTAGTACTAAGTTTCACTGTGCGTCGTTAAATTTTCGAAGTTGCGTTGTTTTGGGTTAGAGTTTTTAATATTTTTTCGAAATTTTTTGAAATTTTCTATAGAAAATCATAATTCACTTTGCGTCGTTTCAATTCGCGTCGTGTTTTTTTTGGAACGTAACCACGACGCAAATTGAGGTATTGGTGTAGTACAAATTTAATAATATGTAAGATAATTTAATAAAAGAATAAAATTTTCAAATTATTCCATACAAAGTTTATTTGTTAAAATTACTTTAGCTAAGTATATGATTCAGTATGCTTATCAGAGTTGGGATGCGCATTATACGTCGAACATACAAAAAAACTAAAAAATTGTTCAAAAATTTTGGGTGCGCATTATACGCCAGTGCGTGTTACAGGAAAATACTGTACTTAACATTTCAGGTTTTGTTACTTTCACAATCTTTCTGATTACTATGAGAAATAGTCTACAGTGATCGTAAAATCGTGGGTCATATTTTACTCACAGATTCCTCACTTGCTTCCAAAAACTTTTGGGTAATGATTTAGAAATATAGGCCTCCACTTATTTTTGGCTATAAAAACAAAAGTAGGTATGTGATCAGATTTTAATGATTATTTCTTCTTTTTAAATGTTTGGTATTGGTAGGATACTAGTTAAAAAAAATATTAGGTCATACCACAAATTTTGACACATTTTGTTTTGTAATTAATTTTTATTTGTGTAAATGATTAAATTATATACAATATATATAAAATTAATCAGTAATCTCTTGCGTTATCAATGATCCGTCTCCGAACTTCCGGTAATTTAGACACATCACTGAAAGTACCATTTTGGTTTAACCTACCAATTATTTCATTTAAATTGGAATCCTGACCTTCTTTCGAGAACTGGGTAATTCCCTCTTCAAATTGCCTTTGTACTGTAGTATGAGGAATGCCTACATGTTGACTAAGATGCTCGACAGATCAATTACGTATCACAATTAATGCTTCCTTAATTTTATCAAAGGCTTCCAGTCTAGAGGTTGATGTTGGTCGACCTTCCCTCGGCAAGTCTCTTGCCTGTACTCTTTCGTCTTTGTAAAAATGAAGCTACTTCGCTACCGTTCTCTTACTAAGGGCATTATACCCTACAAATTTCAATAGAAACTTATGCGAAACTGCCGCAGCGTAATTAAGAAGGACACAAAATTGTAAAAAAATTCGTTGCCTTGCACGAAAATTGTTTTTTTAAATTTTCCATTTTCAAAAATGGTCTTTTAATCACAATAATACTATCAAAAGAAAATCCAGTCTCCGCTCTATACAAAGCATGAAATATGACCGCTTAATCTTAAATAAGTAAAAATATATCAAATACAAAAAATGTGTCGAAACTTGTGGTATGACCTGATACTAGAATTTAACGCCAGTATTGGAAAGGCTGGAAAACTTTTGGTAATTCTGAACAAAAATCCTAGAAATTAGTGGACGAAGAAGCACTATTGAAACTCATTTTTGGGTATAGATGGTAATTTAATAATGAAATCGAGGTCCGAAAACGAAGTTTCTCTGACCCTTCCAGGTCTACTTATTTCTATCAGTATATAAATTTTTTCAGATTTAACACAAATTTTCCTCCAGTCTTTTTAATATTGGTATTGAGTTCTAATATTATTTGAACTAGTCCTCCGCAATACCGAACATTTAAAAATAAAAATCATTAAAATTCAACCACTAGTTTTGTCATTATAGCCAAGAATAAGTGAGGCTTTCCCAGCCCCTCCAATATTAGTATCGATTCTTAGTACATATTTTCTTTTAACTAATTCCCCGTAGGGCCAAACATTTAAAAAAAAGTTAATGATATTGAACGATTTTGTTTCTATAGCCAAAAATAGATGAAGTTCCAATTCGAAATAATTATACCCAAAAGTTTATGGAAACAAGTGGGCGAATCTGTGGGTTAAATATGAACCATCAGTGAATTATGTTTTCGGCGAATTACGAGGCGGTGAATTTCGCAATCGAAAAAATTGTTTTCGGTGAATCGTACCCGGTGAACTTTTCTGGAACCAAGTTATTCGTATATTTTTGTAACTAACTCTACTTACAAAAAAAAAATATATATATTGACAAGTAGTGTACATGTATGTATGCGAATACGTATATAGATGGGAAATTTTCATTTATCTGAAATAAAACAGAAATTTATACAAAAGATACGAGAACGTTGTGAAGACGATGAACGCGGGAACCAGGACGAGGTAGCGATAATAATATAAACAAAATTTATAAAATCTCTATTTATTTAAAAAAAAAAAAATAATAATAACATGGTAAATTGAATTTTATACGAACTTCTACTGCAGTGTGTAGCAGGATATTGACACGTTACATCCAAACGCACACAAGTATATTTTTCTCAAAATACAATTATGCAAAGTAAAATTGTGTTCTGATTAGCTCTCTCTGTATTATCATTTTTCTCTAGATAGTCTTTAATCGTGCTTTCTTCTTCCTTCGTGATACTTTCTATATTTTCACATTTTAAGCGAGAGCTGTACTTGAAATTTTATATTTGATAATAACCTTCTGTTTCGACTTTACTGTAACTTTTAAGAAGTTTTGAAACTTGGCTGAATTGTAAATCTTACTCTAGCCATATTTCGTTCATGCCCCTAAATGATTAAAGAAGCTGGAATTCGTCCTTAAAAATTTGGAATTTTTTCAATTTTATTAAATATCTTGAAAATGAAAGCGCTGTAAAGGAGAACAAGAGTAGATAGGCTATGACAGAGCTGCCGCACCGTAGAACCCCAATTTGCCGGACTACTTTTTTGACGATGTTAAGAACCGTGTAGTTTGGGGTCCTACTGTACCTAGTGTATGAATTGACCTTTGACCTGGCACGTACATGTATTAAAAAATTTGTTGTTGACATTTGACCCCAACACTCGCTCATACTGTTGGCCTTGAAATTCCTAAGAGGTGAATTCGCTCATACTGTTGGCCTTGAAATTCCTAAGAGGTGAATCATCACCAGCAACCAAATTAATTTATGTTAACCCATTATGCGTCATCACAATTTACTTATAACAATTTCATTTCGTGTTAACCCATTACCAGCCAAACCTAACGCATGCGCAGACTGAATTTAAGTACACGACGCATGCGCAGACTGAATTTTAGGCCACAATTTGATAGATGGGGTACACTACCGCGTCAAAATGTGGGGAATACCCTAACTCGGGGGTGGCCCCAAATTTTTGACACCGTACTGTACTTAAATTTTTGGTACACTACCGTGTCAAAAGTGTGGACCCCCCTGGCCAAAAAGGTATCCGACCACTTTTTGAAGCGTACTGTACGTGCAAACCTTGACCCCAACACGCGCTTGCCTTAATTGCGCCATCTTAAACGAACTATCACGTCAAAAAATGTGGGGAATACCCTAACTCGGGGGTGGCCGTAAACTTTTGACGCCGTACTGTACTTAAATTTTTGGTACACTACCGTGTCAAAAGTGCGGGCCCCCCTGAGTAAAAAGGTATCCGATCACTTTTTGAAGCGTACTGTACGTGCAAACCTTAACCCCAACATGCGCTTACCTTAATTGCATCATTTTAAACGAACTACCAAGTCAAAAATGTGGGGAATACCCTAACCCAAGGGGTGGCCGCTAAATTTTGTGGGGGGCACTGTACCAAGCGCTACCGCAAAACTAACTTCAGACTCCAGGGTCCAGATGTCTGACCGCTACTGTACTGCCGGAAATTTGGGTGTCAACTGTAACTCAGGGTTTTTTTTGTATATTTAACCTTGGAAAATTCCAGGAATTTTTATCAGTTTTAAAATAAACAAACAACTAATAATTAAATGTTTATTTTAGCTGAATTATGATCATATGACTCATATATGGAGTTTTTTTGGTATGAGAAAGATGACGTCATGGAATATTAATGAGTTAAAAAATTGTTTAGTAAAAAATATCACCCATTGTAGGCCTCAAGCAAGAAATTATTTTTATCAGTTTTAATACTTTAACATTTAATCTACAGTGACCAATTTTTTAGTTAACTAACAAAAGTTCTTGAAATTTTAACAAGTTACAAAAATATTACTTCTTATGGTGCACAACATTTTTGAATTTGACTGTAGCACAAAACTGTTTTTATATCAAACGAAAATTATCTGAAATAATTCAGTATGTACATATGTATAGACTCTGTATATTAAAAATATTTTATGTATACACTCTGTATATTGAGAATAAGAAAGAAAATTTGTATATAATTTTAATTTTTATGAATACTAGTAAACGAATTGTATAGCCATTTATTAATAAGTATTAAATCTAATTATAAAATAATTTATAAATATTGCAAAAAATTTGTTTAATCAGCAAAATCAATGTATATCATTTTAATACTGATACATATTTATATTAGGGTATAATAGTATTGTATTTAACATTTTTAAACAGAATAAAAGTTCAATTTTTGGTTTTAAATTACTATAAGTTAAACACGTCGCTTAATATAAAAATGATAACAGCATT
The DNA here is from genome assembly GCA_035578155.1 of Brachynemurus nebulosus. Classification (NCBI taxonomy): domain Eukaryota; kingdom Metazoa; phylum Arthropoda; class Insecta; order Neuroptera; family Myrmeleontidae; genus Brachynemurus; species Brachynemurus nebulosus. The sequence continues at coordinate 27,589,073 of JAPWDM010000008.1, read as the reverse complement.
GAGTTTTACTAAATTTTTAAGTCTGTAAAATCAAAATTTTTTATAGACACATAGAACATTTTGAATTTGCTACTCTATCATTAACATACAAATAATATCATGTATATATAACGGGTGTATATTTAGTATTTTTAATAAATATTTTAGTATACAGGGTGTATCATGAAATATGCTTTTCAATTAGAATAATAAATTTCATAAGATTTTTGTTAATACTCTTATAGGTTAACGAAAGAAACTTTTTGCTGTAAAAAAATAGGGGAATGCAGGGTAATAATTAAATAAAACGCACATATTTTTTTTTAAATTTTATTTATAGAATATGCATACAAAAAATTAAATTGCTTAAATCTATATATTACTTAAAATCTATTTATTTTCCATATAAAAATTTTTTAAAAGAATACAATTTTCTAATGAACAAATTTTATCTGAATGAAGCATACAGCGTCTTGAATAATATTCATCTCGCAGAATGGAAATCTTCGGTACATCAAATATTTCTTCCAAATTCAAAATCCACGGCTGGTTTTCGGTACCATCAAACAAACTTGATATCCATTTCTTCTTTTCACCACCCTTGACGTATATAACATCATACTTCTTTAATATAGGTTTCAATATGGTATGAAGTTTTTTGTACGGAATAAATCCATACGACCAAGGTATCCCATGCCAATTTCGGTAAAGCCAACTGGCTACTCGTTGATATTTCTTCGGCAACTCGTTGAAATCAAACGGTGCGTCGAATATAAGATGTAATATATCATCCGAATTTTTTGCAGCAATACCAACTTCTTTAAAATAAAATTCGTTGTTAGCTCCTTGATAGCCTTGTATGTCAAGAAACGCCATTTTTTACCGCCACCGTAGAACTGAATTTATTCACACAATCCACAACTTTATATAGAATAATTAAAAGTGGTGGGGGTAGTTAGTTAATTTGTGGAACGTATTCGAAAATGGCTATTAATAGCTATTGCTAGTTTACCATCAAATTACAAACTGTTAATAATATTTAGCACATTTGTGAGTACCAGGTTCTTTTCACTTTAAGACCTAGTGATTTAAGGAATGCTAAATTTTCAGGTGAAATGTGTTGTTGCTCAAAAGTTTTACGTTTAATGATTTTAGGTTTCGAAAGTCCTTTGCTAGGTTCTCTAGCGGTGGACTGCGCTGAATTGTAAATTAACATGGTTCCAAAATGTAATTGTTTTACCACGAAAGTATAATTTCCAACGAAAGAGATGTTAACTCTTTGACAACCACCGGTAAATAGATAATATTTTATGTAAGTTCAACTATTTTATACCCTTCAACCATGATAAGGTGTATAAGCTGGAGTATAACTCAGCAAATTATATAGCGGTGGTGACGTAACACACAAATGCGGTGGTTGTGTTGCGGTTGTGGTGGTGGCGGTGTTTGTGTGGCGGTTGTGTGGTGGTGGCGGTGGTATTTGTGTGGCGGTGGCGTTTGTGTGGTGGCGGCGGTGGTGTTTGTGTGGCGGTGGTATTTGTATGGTGGTTCCGGTGGTTGTGTGGTGGTTGTGGGGGTGGCGGGGTAGCAGCGGTGTTTGCGGCTGACGTGCACAACTTTATCATTAATTCAATCGAAGCAGCAATTTACTGTAGACAATAAATCGGTGGTGACATCTCGCGGTGTTTGTTGAACGCAATATCTAAATTAATCATCATCATAATCGCTAGCATCTTCTTTATCAGTTTCATCCAGATAATCACCTAGCGGCTCAATAACATCAGCCTTTTGAAGTTCACGAAGTATAGAGAATATTTCTTGACCGACAGTAGTTTCTCTTAAAGCATCTAACTCTTCGATTAAAGCTTCACTATCGTCAACGTTAAACAATATGTTTTTATTTTCCTCTATACTCCGAATAATATTGAGTATTTTTTCACCAGTCTCTGAAGTCTCGTATAAACGTCGTAATTCATCTATTAAAGTATTAGGATTATGCCAGTATTTTATTTTTTTCGATTGCCCATTAGCATTTTCCGAGTCGTTGTATCTGATACGCTTAGCAAGTAGCTCTTGGTCCGTTGAGTTGACTGGACGTTTTATTGCTATTCGTTCATTAGAATCCTCAACTTTATTTTGAGTTTCTTTGATTAATAAAATATCTAAAAGGGTTTGCAAAGCTGTAGTTAACTTGGGAATGATAACAGTTCCACTATCAGAAGTGGTTAAAACCCTGTTATTAGACTCATCGCTGGGTGTGTAAACATTATTTTGATTTCTTAAATTATTAAATTTAGTTTGAATTGCTTTTGATGCAGCTTTAATTCTTTGTTCAAGTGGATTGACCCTTTCTTCAACTTTATTGTTTAGAAATTCATCATCAATATCATTCCTCCCGGTATCATAACTAGATAAGTCATCAGCCGTGTCTAATGTTTGTCTTTTTAGCGGATCAATAGAGTAACTATTTTCAAACCTTTTTGGTGAAAATTCCCGCATATGTGTATTTCTTATATGACGTGAAAGAGAATCTTTCCGCGAGAAGCTTTTATAGCACCGCGTACACTCGAACATTATAATAGATGTGTAAAGCTCAACTAGTCTTACAAGATTAATTCAGAATTGTGTTAGCGATTACTTATATACTCCACCACCACCACCACCACCGCCGCCGCCGCCACCACCACCACCACCGCCGCCGCCGCCGCCGCAACCACCACATCTGAGTTGCTCATTTTACTCCATGAAGTAGCTGTTGACATCCGGCTTACACATTTTGCCTCCATTACGCTCTTTCGGTTTGGAAATTAGTTCAGAAAAATGAATGAAAAGCTATATGCAAGTGTCAGGTGACTCAACACCAACATTAAAATACTTGCTCCTGAATATAGGCAATTACATTGCGTTGTCAACTGGGTCCATACCTACTGAAAGTCTTATCATAATTCAAGATATAATTTGGGAGGTTCTAGTGTGTTGTAAAATAAGAACAATATAAGAATTTATACGTAAAATAATTTATTTTTTAATGAAATATACGTTTACAATATTAAAATTAAAAAGTAAATCAATTCATTTTCATATCTGACAGTTACCTTAATCTTACATCTAACATCATACATGTGATAGCTATTTGCTAAATTCCACAATATGTAAAAAACCACTAGAATCAGTTCCTTTATATGTAATAAAATATTGTCCTGTACGTAAACATTGAATGGTCTGCTCATCCAAATCCGCGAATCGTTTTGGAAGGAACACTTGAGCATCTGCAAGTTCCACCGCAACCGCTGGCCCATATCGAGTTTCCATGCGTCGTACATCAAGAATTTTCCACGTTTCATACGGTTTGAGTGTAGATAGCGATTTGAATGGTTTACCAGCACCAAGTTTATTCAACTTCTCCAAAACCGGATCCATTGTTGTATCAGTGGCAGTAAAAGTGGTCCACAGATCACTTATGCTTAACTCAACACCGTGTTGTTCAGACATTTTGCCAATACACTACCAATTTCTGTTACAGCACGTCGCTTAAATAAATTATGAGTTGCCACCACAAAAACCACCACCACCACCACCACCACCACCGCCGCCACCACCACCACCACCACCACCACCACCCCAACACAACTACAAAATTTGAGTTGCTCATTTTACCCCACCGATATGTTTATTCCCACACAGCTACAAATTAAGTTACTCTAAAGCAACCACACCTTCATATGATCAGTGTTTATACACCACAACCAATGGAAAATATCAAATAAACATTAACATTTATTTAGTAATGAGGTATAATGTATATTTTGAGTATTCAACAAAAACTTTAATACTGATTAATAGGTATTGGTCAATTCCGCTGTTACTCAAAATATACGTTATACCTCATTACTAAATAAATGCTAATGTTTGTTTTAACAACCGTGGAATTGGTCAATACTTATGATGTGGCAATCAGGTGATTGATTTTACTAAATTATTCGCAATTGCAGCGACTTTTACATGTGGGACAGTTTACATAATTGCAAACACAGTTTGGAAATGGCATCATACTTCGTTTACAACACATGCAAATTCGTTTTTCGTTTCGACACCTATCACAATACTCGGGGAAGGAACACTTACACTGTGGTGGTTGAAATTTACAAATACCACAAATCGGCATGTTGTTTTTGTTTACTTTCTGGAACTTAACCAACAAATGACATCCGGTTAATAATTCAGTTGTATTTATAGTATTTTGACTGAAACCAAATAATCCAATATTTTATAAAAAATCGATATTTAATCGATATTGACCAATTCCACTTTTACACAAAATATCCATTATGCCTCATTACATCGCTAGTCATTGCGTTATAAATAAATGTTTACGTTGGTTTGAGCAACCGTGGAATTGGTCAATATGTATTATCTGGCAATCAGATGATTGATTTTACTAAATTATTTGCAATTGCAGCGGCTTTTACATGTGGTACAGTTTATATAATTGCAAACACAGTTTGGAAATGGCATCATACATCGTTTACAACACATGCAAATTCGTTTTTCATTTCGACACCTATCACAGTACTCGTAGAAGGCACACTTACACTGTGACGGTTGAAATTTACAAATACCACAAATCGGCATGTTGCTGTTGTTGTTTACCTTCTGGAACTTAATCAACCAATGACATCCGGTTAATAATTCAGTTGTATTTATAGTATTTTGTAACACAATTTTTCAATATTTTATCTAAAATCGATATCTAATAATCTTCCAGTATAAGAGCAGGGAACAGGAACGTCACCAGATTGATTAATTTAGATATTGCGTTCAACAAACACCGCGAGATGTCACCACCGATTTATTGTCTACAGTAAATTGCTGCTTCGATTGAATTAATGATAAAGTTGTGCACGTCAGCCGCAAACACCGCTGCTACCCCGCCACCCCCACAACCACCACACAACCACCGGAACCACCATACAAATACCACCGCCACACAAACACCACCGCCGCCACCACACAAACACCACCGCCACCGCCACACAAATACCACCGCCACCACCACACAACCGCCACACAAACACCGCCACCACCACAACCGCAACACAACCACCGCATTTGTGTGTTACGTCACCACCGCTATATAATTTGCTGAGTTATACTCCAGCTTATACACCTTATCATGGTTGAAGGGTATAAAATAGTTGAACTTACATAAAATATTATCTATTTACCGGTGGTTGTCAAAGAGTTAACATCTCTTTCGTTGGAAATTATACTTTCGTGGTAAAACAATTACATTTTGGAACCATGTTAATTTACAATTCAGCGCAGTCCACCGCTAGAGAACCTAGCAAAGGACTTTCGAAACCTAAAATCATTAAACGTAAAACTTTTGAGCAACAACACATTTCACCTGAAAATTTAGCATTCCTTAAATCACTAGGTCTTAAAGTGAAAAGAACCTGGTACTCACAAATGTGCTAAATATTATTAACAGTTTGTAATTTGATGGTAAACTAGCAATAGCTATTAATAGCCATTTTCGAATACGTTCCACAAATTAACTAACTACCCCCACCATTTTTAATTATTCTATATAAAGTTGTGGATTGTGTGAATAAATTCAGTTCTACGGTGGCGGTAAAAAATGGCGTTTCTTGACATACAAGGCTATCAAGGAGCTAACAACGAATTTTATTTTAAAGAAGTTGGTATTGCTGCAAAAAATTCGGATGATATATTACATCTTATATTCGACGCACCGTTTGATTTCAACGAGTTGCCGAAGAAATATCAACGAGTAGCCAGTTGGCTTTACCGAAATTGGCATGGGATACCTTGGTCGTATGGATTTATTCCGTACAAAAAACTTCATACCATATTGAAACCTATATTAAAGAAGTATGATGTTATATACGTCAAGGGTGGTGAAAAGAAGAAATGGATATCAAGTTTGTTTGATGGTACCGAAAACCAGCCGTGGATTTTGAATTTGGAAGAAATATTTGATGTACCGAAGATTTCCATTCTGCGAGATGAATATTATTCAAGACGCTGTATGCTTCATTCAGATAAAATTTGTTCATTAGAAAATTGTATTCTTTTAAAAAATTTTTATATGGAAAATAAATAGATTTTAAGTAATATATAGATTTAAGCAATTTAATTTTTTGTATGCATATTCTATAAATAAAATTTAAAAAAAAATATGTGCGTTTTATTTAATTATTACCCTGCATTCCCCTATTTTTTTACAGCAAAAAGTTTCTTTCGTTAACCTATAAGAGTATTAACAAAAATCTTATGAAATTTATTATTCTAATTGAAAAGCATATTTCATGATACACCCTGTATACTAAAATATTTATTAAAAATACTAAATATACACCCGTTATATATACATGATATTATTTGTATGTTAATGATAGAGTAGCAAATTCAAAATGTTCTATGTGTCTATAAAAAATTTTGATTTTACAGACTTAAAAATTTAGTAAAACTCAATGCTGTTATCATTTTTATATTAAGCGACGTGTTTAACTTATAGTAATTTAAAACCAAAAATTGAACTTTTATTCTGTTTAAAAATGTTAAATACAATACTATTATACCCTAATATAAATATGTATCAGTATTAAAATGATATACATTGATTTTGCTGATTAAACAAATTTTTTGCAATATTTATAAATTATTTTATAATTAGATTTAATACTTATTAATAAATGGCTATACAATTCGTTTACTAGTATTCATAAAAATTAAAATTATATACAAATTTTCTTTCTTATTCTCAATATACAGAGTGTATACATAAAATATTTTTAATATACAGAGTCTATACATATGTACATACTGAATTATTTCAGATAATTTTCGTTTGATATAAAAACAGTTTTGTGCTACAGTCAAATTCAAAAATGTTGTGCACCATAAGAAGTAATATTTTTGTAACTTGTTAAAATTTCAAGAACTTTTGTTAGTTAACTAAAAAATTGGTCACTGTAGATTAAATGTTAAAGTATTAAAACTGATAAAAATAATTTCTTGCTTGAGGCCTACAATGGGTGATATTTTTTACTAAACAATTTTTTAACTCATTAATATTCCATGACGTCATCTTTCTCATACCAAAAAAACTCCATATATGAGTCATATGATCATAATTCAGCTAAAATAAACATTTAATTATTAGTTGTTTGTTTATTTTAAAACTGATAAAAATTCCTGGAATTTTCCAAGGTTAAATATACAAAAAAAACCCTGAGTTACAGTTGACACCCAAATTTCCGGCAGTACAGTAGCGGTCAGACATCTGGACCCTGGAGTCTGAAGTTAGTTTTGCGGTAGCGCTTGGTACAGTGCCCCCCACAAAATTTAGCGGCCACCCCTTGGGTTAGGGTATTCCCCACATTTTTGACTTGGTAGTTCGTTTAAAATGATGCAATTAAGGTAAGCGCATGTTGGGGTTAAGGTTTGCACGTACAGTACGCTTCAAAAAGTGATCGGATACCTTTTTACTCAGGGGGGCCCGCACTTTTGACACGGTAGTGTACCAAAAATTTAAGTACAGTACGGCGTCAAAAGTTTACGGCCACCCCCGAGTTAGGGTATTCCCCACATTTTTTGACGTGATAGTTCGTTTAAGATGGCGCAATTAAGGCAAGCGCGTGTTGGGGTCAAGGTTTGCACGTACAGTACGCTTCAAAAAGTGGTCGGATACCTTTTTGGCCAGGGGGGTCCACACTTTTGACACGGTAGTGTACCAAAAATTTAAGTACAGTACGGTGTCAAAAATTTGGGGCCACCCCCGAGTTAGGGTATTCCCCACATTTTGACGCGGTAGTGTACCCCATCTATCAAATTGTGGCCTAAAATTCAGTCTGCGCATGCGTCGTGTACTTAAATTCAGTCTGCGCATGCGTTAGGTTTGGCTGGTAATGGGTTAACACGAAATGAAATTGTTATAAGTAAATTGTGATGACGCATAATGGGTTAACATAAATTAATTTGGTTGCTGGTGATGATTCACCTCTTAGGAATTTCAAGGCCAACAGTATGAGCGAATTCACCTCTTAGGAATTTCAAGGCCAACAGTATGAGCGAGTGTTGGGGTCAAATGTCAACAACAAATTTTTTAATACATGTACGTGCCAGGTCAAAGGTCAATTCATACACTAGGTACAGTAGGACCCCAAACTACACGGTTCTTAACATCGTCAAAAAAGTAGTCCGGCAAATTGGGGTTCTACGGTGCGGCAGCTCTGTCATAGCCTATCTACTAACAAGTTATTTTTCTAGAGGTTTTTACACTCATTCATTTAACAAAATAGTTGAAAACTTCAGTTGAATGTTTACGGTTTCTATTATTTACATGATAATCTAAATTCATAACAAGTTATTATATTCATAGTATCATTATTATTATTATAGTGCTGGTGGGGGCGCTGGGAACGTTAAGAAAATTTTGACATTTTTCTATTCAATTACATAAAAAATATATAACATTCAACAAACAGTGGAAGCGTTGTGTAGAACGTTTTTAAACGTTATTTTATAAAATTTTTCTTTAAATTTTCATTTTACAAAATTTTTGTCAGCATACTCGAAGAACACCTAATTTACACCTAATTCTCCATACTTTAAATTACCGATAAAACACTTTTTGTAACTAAAGCCTAGTTTCCATTGGTAAAGTTAGCGGTAAAGTAATTTGGGTAAGTGCTAACTATCCTTCTAACTCTACCAGTGTAAACATTATCGGTAGAGTAGAATACTTAATTATTGTAGAGCAGAGTAAGATTGCACGGTGGGATAGTAACTCTACCCCTTGCATTCCCCCACCACTGATTTCTACTCTACTCTACCATCACTATTCTAATGAAAACAGGTTGGGTATAGTCAAATGCACTATGTATGAGGATACTCCACATGTTTGTCTTGTTTTTAGCCAATTTTCAGATTGGAAATTCAGCTACTTTGTTTTGTTGCGACAAAAATTTAATGAATGAACACAATTTATACTCTTGTATATCTTCCGAGCTGGCGTGAGGGAGGTCAGGTGGGGAGGTCAAGGGGCAGTTGCTCGGGGGCTCGGATCAAAAAAGGGGTCCCAGATACTCTGTTAGGGACCCTGACGAAATGAAAAAAAAAATTTTTTTTGCTCTTCAACCGTATTTTTGTAGAAAAAAATTTTGAAAATTTTTTGCTGTGCTCTGGGTTTCGTTATTTCTCTTGCCGGCCATATATACCCTTTTCAGCAAGTTCCTTCCAAAGAAGACCACTTCCCCGTGGCTATACCTTCTCTTGATCAAATTTTTAATCCATACTTTCATTACTTTACTTATTCCCTTCTTCAATAGCTAGTCACTTCTGCAGCGATATACCAGCAATATTTTTCGAACACCTCCTCAGAGCGAAACGGTGATGGTTCATTATTATCAGTTGAATTGTATACAAATTACAATTACCTATTGTAATTCTTTAAATTTCTGTGTAGACAGCTCCTCTACCAGAATTGGTAGAGTAACATAATTTGGCTAAAAAGTTTGCTAGTATACTTTCCTACTAACTCTACTAATAAAAACTAGGGACGGCTATGTTTACGTAAACCCAGTCGTCCCTATTGTTTTTCATAATTTCTCGAAAACGGTAAACACACTTAATTTTTTATTAGCACACCTAATTTACACCTAAAATACACCTATTTTTTACTTACTAGTTTTTCGGGATTTTGCAATCTTTTTTAGGGAAGGGGGGTGCGTCTAGCTTTTTGGAGGTCATTATTAGAGTGTATTGCGCAATTCATGCAAATACAGTTACGTCAGTGTTACTCCAAAGGTGTGATGTGCGTAATTGCGTAGTTATAAAATTAAAATATAGGTACTCTCATCTATTTTAATCAAATATTCGTAACCCATTTATTTTCGAGCGCTTAAACTACATAGATTGCGATGAGCGACATATAAAAACGAACATATTTTCACGCTTGGCATAATTAAAAAAAATAATTAACGGATAAAAAGACTTATTTGGATGGATAATAATGAAAGAGTGAAATATAAATGATTTTTAATTGTCATTGTCAAAAAGTATAAATTTTCAAGTGCAGTAATTTTCATGCCACTATAGGAAGGGGCAACGCACAGAGGTCCGTGTTTGTCTACAATCGAAGAGGAGGGTGCTGTAGGCATTATACTGCTATGAGTCTTGCTCGCAGTAATATACATTTTCTGCTTTTTAATCGTTGTACTTTTATCGGTGCCATTAATCACGAAGTTGATAGTCTTTAATAAAAGATAGTAGCACAAAAGTTGTTGTGAATGAGTGAATACTTCGCATACTACATATATCCATACTACTTTAGTCATTTTTCGTCTTTTTTTACTCTGTCTACTTACTACGTAAACATATGTATATATACATTTAGACATATTCGTGTGTGTATATGTATACAAGGCAAAAACAAAAGATGTATAGAGAGAGAGAGAGTACTGTGACGGTTTATAATATTTCGATGAAAGTAGCAAAATTGTTTATCTTTTACTTTCGATTTTTAATGAAAGTTTCATGAAATATTTACAAGGTATAGACAAGTTGTGTACTTTAAAAATTAGGCTATTCTACTGTCTATCGTAGAAAATATTAAAACTGGAGTTTGGTGTTAGATAAAATGCATATATAGAGCAGCCATTATGAAACTGTGCACTACCAAAGTGTTACAAGTACAACCAACCCTCTCTTGTATAACAAACACAATCAAACGGTGCATGTCTGTACATGCAGAATGTTTTTTTTTTTTTTACTGTCGTAGTACAAGTAGGTACACCGTAAACTACACACACCTGCATAATTAGCGGAACATACAAAATATCTGTAAAAATCAAACAAATCATTTAATTTTAAGAAACTATTTGTCTTATTTAATTATTCACTTAAAATTACATGTTCACAAGTCGATATTCCTTTATTTTTATTAGAAGAAGCAATTAAACCATATGAAATGTCCAATTTTTGGAATCTTATGTCGTCTAAGAATCATTTAAGTTAAAGGTACTTTAACAAATAGAATATGAAACACAGTGTTTTAATACCGCGTGCTTCCTCCCGGGCTCTTGTCAAAGCTTCCATTCGTCTTGCTATACTCAGAATGATGTTATCTATAGTCTCCTGAGGCAATCTTTGCCCTTCTTTAACTCGACAATTCCCAGAGTTATTTGGAGGTGACAGATGTTTTCAATTTTTTTCAACGATAAGATAATTATTAAATCTTTACGTTCTGTTACCACCATTAGAAGGCTAATAGATGACTTTATATTTCTTTCTTGTGACAACTCTATACTATAAGTTAAACAAACAAATTAATACAGTTTACAATTAAAAATGTCTGTCACCTACAGGTGACACTGGGAATTGCCGAGTTAATTACGGCAGTCTGAAGCGCGACCACATTGAGAAGAAGCGGCATTTGAGTTCGAAAGTGACAGACCTCTTAAAGAGATTTGCATCAATAAAAAATAAGAACACTTCTATGAAAAGTCAATTGATTCATTACTTCAATATTATTTTAAGTGAAAATGAAAAAAAAAGCCAACTTTGTTTAATAAATAGGTTTTTACATTTTTTTTATGTTCCGCTAATTATGCCGGTGTGTGTAGTCACTGACGTTTAGGAATTTTTTTCCTTATTAAAATTAATAAAACTGAATCAACAAAAAACAAAAATTTAAATAAAATTTTATTTATTTTTTTAATTTATGTGTTTACTTAAGGTACATTTAGTTTCATAAACTTTATATTTTAATTTATTAGTAAACTTTTTAAATGTATAATCAGAATTTTACTTTGGCACCTATCCCACTACAAAACTGTAATTTTAGTCCCGTACTGTAACACTTGCATAGTGTTGACTATATAAAAAATGTATTAAATGAATAAAAATTACAATTATTATACCTTCCAATTCATTAAATACGTTAAACTCCAGAGGTAAACTTTACGACTCATTGTTAAATTAATTAAAATTAACCCCTTTGACATTTACAATTATAACCATATTATCTAATTTACTAATTATTATTTTAATTTTAAAATATTAAATTTAATTTCTTTATTATTGGCAAACAAAAAAAAATTTGTATATAGGCTATTGACTATGTCAAAAAAACAACAGGGGTAAAAGTAATTAACTTACTAAAGGTACCGTATTTTTTCATATGTTCAGTTGTATCCGAAAGATGGTAAATCGAGAAAGTACTATTTAATTCAGACTTGAATTGAGTAGCTGCAGCACCACCATTTACAAACTACGTTTCAGTTTAACAAAATTTGTCATTCTTGGGAAAGGGGGGGGGGGGCGGGCTGGCTAATCGACAAAAAAGATCGTTTCATGAAGTATCCTCAAAAATATGCACCCTTATAGAGTAAATTCAAAACATTTCGTTGTAACACATTCAGTTCTTACGCGATTCAGTTCTCAGAACTTTGATGTTATTGAATTAAAATGTTTATAGTGTAATTTTTGTAATGAGCCGTCACTGATTGAAAGACAACATTATTATTTGCTCCTTTTCTACATTCACACGTACACGCACTCATATACATATACATACCTATATAAGTTTGTTCATGTAAGATTTATTTTCCGAGCATCTTTTTCATCTCAACGAATGTTTTAACATTTTAATACCACTTGTATGAAATGAGTTTGTACTGGAAGATCGCATAATATATTAGATGGCACACTAGAGGACGCAGCCAGCTAGCAATGGAATGAAATGAATTCCATCCATCCCCCCCCCCCCCACCCCCGCCACTGTTAAATTTCATACTAGTTTTTCAGTTGAAACATATTTGTAATTTAACGGTGTTAATATAAAGAACATAATAGCATCTTGAATAGCTACCTAACAGCTCAAATACCTTCGCATACATACCTTCCGTACCCGTATTATGTATTACATGTTATAAAGTATGTACGTAAGTAATACCTACGTATGAACGACTAAGCGTGTACGAAACCTATTCAAATGAATAATTTTTAAAAAGATTAATTAACAAATTTTATATAAGTAGATTGTATAAAATACTGAACACTAAAATTAAATTATTCAGCTAGCTGCGTAATTACATTATACGTAAGTACATACCGAGTGTTTTATTCGTACAATATTACGATTGAAAGTTATTGATTAACGGGTTAAAGATGTTCAATTTCGTACAGTCTGATTTTTGTGTAGGTACAATCAAGAAAAAATATACGATTTCTGGAAATTTTTTTATATCTTTAAAAGTTTAACGTAGTACTATCGGGAAAGTAGTTTTTTTAAGCGGGGAGGATCCTCCAGAACTTTGAAATTTTTCATTTTTTGTTTTACTTTAAAAGTTCATTCGAGCCTTAAGGAATATATTTCTAATGTCTTAATCCCAACAAAAATATTATCTTAGATAACGATAAACTGCTTTTAACTCTACTTTTTAAGAACGAAAACTTTTTAATAGCGTTTTTCTCAAAACAGGTTTTTTTTCCGCGCCGTGGAACATAACTTAAAAAGTTATTAAGGTATTAACTTCAAATTTTGTACAGATATTCTTTAAGATATTGGCCTTTGCATATACCTAAAATTTTGCATAAATTATTACTATAAATAGTGTTTATAACAATTTGTTTATAAAAAAAGTGAAATTTTTTTATATCTTTAAAAGTTTAACGTAGTACTATCGGGAAAGTAGTTTTTTAAGGGGGATGGTCCTCCAGAACTTTGAAATTTTTCATTTTTTGTTTTGCTTTAAAAGTTCATTTGAACCTTAAGGAATATATTTCTAATGTCTTAATCCCAACAGAAATATTATCTTAGATAACGATTAACTGCTTTTAACTCTACTTTTTAAGAACGAAAACTTTTTAATAGCGTTTTTTCTCAAAACAGGTTTTTTTTCCGCGCCGTGGAACATAACTTAAAAAGTTATTAAGGTATTAACTTCAAATTTTGTACAGATATTCTTTAAGATATTGGCCTTTGCATATACCTAAAATTTTGCATAAATTATTACTATAAATATTGTTTATAATAATTTGTTTATAAAAAAAAAAGTGAAATTTTTTTATATCTTTAACAGTTTAACGTAGTACTGTCGGGAAAGTAGTTTTTTAAGGGGGGAGGATCCTCCAGAACTTTCAAATTTTTCATTTTCTATTTTGTTTGAAAGTTCATTTGAACCTCAAGGAATATATTTCTAATTTTTTAATCCCAACAGAAAGATTATCTTAGATAACGATAAACTGCTTTTAACTCTACTTTTCAAGAACGAAAACTTTTTAATAGCGTTTTACTAAAAAGACAGGTTCTTTTCCGCGCCGTGGAACATAACTTAAAAAGTTATTAAGGTATTAACTTGAAATTTTGTACAGATATTCTTTAAGATATTGGCCTTTGCATATACCTAAAATTTTACATAAATTATGACTATAAATATTTTTTATAACGATTTGTTTATAAAAAAAAAAGTGAAATTTTTTTCTTTTTGATTTTAAATTGTGAAAAAAAAATTTCTCATTAGAAATAGGTATATGCAAAGCGTAATGACTTATTTTAATAAAATTTTTTTGTCCAACTGAATTCAATTGATTACAAGAGGCTGGGCATTCCACGGCGCAAATTAAAAGAGTCAACTTGGAACAGCTGTTGCGCCGTTATTTTTTCTTTTTTTTACCAAGAATTTACGAGTGAATACACCATAACATATACTATACTATGTAACATGTACTATACTATCTAGCTTCTCAAAAAAAATTATTAAAAAACCTGTTGTCTGGAGGATCCTCCCCCCTTAAAATTTTATATACTTATTAGGGATGTTATGGATATCCGTAAACATAACCGAAACTACCGAATGTCTGAAATAATTAATTACCCGTAATCGAAACCGTATCCGAAAATAAAAGTTTCGAATAAACACAGATAACTGCCACTGGAAAATTGGGCTTAAATCGAAGCAAATATTTGCTGCATTTGCGGCTTGTCTTTTGATAGATTTTCGTTGATTCGTGTTTGGCGTTCACTTTTTTGATACAATCTTCCCTTTTTTTCTAAAAAAATACTCACTAAAAACAATTATCCGTAATCGTAACCGTATCCAAAACATTATCCGATATTATTATATATCTGTAACCGAAACGGAATCCGAAAAAAATGTTCTTAAATATCCCTATTCGTATCTGTATCCGAAATTTCATATACATAACATCCCTAGTTTTTATTTAAAATGGTCTTATTGAAACTTGTTCTTAGGTTTCTAGGGACCTTAAAACAAATTTCTGTCATATTCCCGGACTCAGGTCGCTTCATGAGATTGGCTGTAATAGCTGAATTTTCAATTCGGAAGTTCACTAAAATTGACATTTTTTGTAAGGGAAAATATTTTCTAGTTTGCGGCCTTGCCTACTGTGCATTAAATTTGACAGCAATTCATGTATTATCAATATATCGATGGTTTTCGAGAAAAGTGACATAAGTCCAAAAACGGCTTTTCACGTTTTATGTGAAAAACAAACTTCCAAATATGTATATTTTTATGTGGAAAAATGTCATAAGTGTAACTTGAAACATGGCTAAGAGAGAACGTAAGTGTCGTTTTGGTTCGAGACCGAATCGCATCGAGACATATCAAGAAAACTGTCATAAATCAGTTGTGTTTTGGTGTTGGTTGGGTAAGCATCGTTTTCTTTCTAGATAAACGGCATATCTAAAAAAGTGTCTAATAAAATTAAAATTTCATAGTTTTTTTTTTCAGGAAAAGTGACATATATAAAAAAAATACTGGTATCAGATACATTTAATTTATCAGGAAAAGTGTCATATTCTTAGTTGTGACGTTTTTCATGATCAATATTTTTTTGCAGCCTAATCAAAATTTGCAACATAATAAAAATTTTAAAGAAAAATGTCACATCTGGGAAAAAAATAATTTTTATTTTCTTAAACTGCAAAAAGAAATATATGAAACTAGAAGAAAAGTCATTTTCCAATATATTATTTTATAACAATAGCACAAATAAATTAAAAGTTTACAAAATTAATAAAGATGATGAAAAAAACTTAATAGTTTGTTCAAATAATTTTAAAAATGATTTCCTGCAAAATCAAGTTTTTTGACTTGTGTCAGTTTTCTGGAAAACCATCGATATATCAACATAACAATTTATCAATAAATTTATTTCATTTTAGTAAATTATCAACGCATGTAATCAAATGTAATAAGCAATATAAGCTGTTCAAAAGTAATCGAATTAGTGCAGTGTTTGTATTTTCCTTTTTGTTTCTCTCGGGATTTTTTCATTTAATTTTTAATCAAATGAAAATAATCAAATTACCGATATTCTTATTAAATATATAATTTAATTAATTATCATTCAGTTAATTGAGCTGGTAATCAATTCGGTTATTATTTTGTGATGATTATATGATTACAATACTCCGTAATGGTTCGAAAAAGTTTAAAGAAACGTTGTAAACTTGTCAAGCCTGAATTTATGCAAATCATCATACACGGAGGAAAGTAATTCCAAAAATTTAAGTGTTTACAGACCGGATATTCTATTGATATTATTTATTCATATAGTCAAGATTAGAGTGTCAGTAAGTCAGCACTAAAAGACCAATCGATTAAAATCATAGAATATACAGTCTGTGTAATCTAATTTTTAGATTATTAGATTAAAACTAAATCGGACAAGATGAGTTTTGTGAGACTTCGTTTTTTGATATATGAGCAGGGACGGTCCAAGAGCGGTGCAAACGATGCACTGCACTAGGTTGATTTTGTAAAATCAAAACATAAATGTGACAATTGAAAAATAATATTGAATTATTTAAATAAGTCACAAAATTTTTCGTGGCGTTTTGTATTCTGAAAGCACAATTGTAACAATATTGTATTTCAGTATTTATTTAAAAATATATATAATAGAAGGTTACAGCAGTTCTATATCAAAAGTGGTAAAATTACAACGATTCTGTACCAAAAGTAGTAAGGTTACAGGCATTACAGCGGTTCTATGCTAAAAGTAGTAAAGTCACAGCAGTTCTGTACCAAAAGTAGTAAGATTATAGCGATTCTATATCAAATTTTTACAAAAACGAAATAAAAATCACTTATGTATATACGTTTTTTAATAAAAATAATTTTGTAATATAAAAACGAGAACAATCGTGCATTTCATTCAGAGAGTTAATTTTCAATTGAAATTTTTTATATGTCGAAACACATTTAATAACTTTGTTGAATAACCGCAGTCCCATAAGGATCTATCATTTGTTTAGAATTGTCAAATTGTTTCCATGTAGGTCACATTCTACCACTAACTTTACGAATTTGTCCAATGTAAAAATAGTAAAATGCAATAAATTGTTATACTGTTGTTTCAAAACCCCGCAAGTTAACTTTGCACTCGTCCCCACTTTTTGTCAGGCCGGCTCCGTAAATAGGGTGTATTATACTAGGCGAAACTACTTTTAAACTTTTTTCCTAAAGCTGTTTCGCAAAGAAGTCAAATAAAGTTACGCTGTATTTGCAGTTTTTTTTTTCATATTATTTTTTCACTTTTCTCTAGTACCTTATAAGGTTTCCAAATCCTTTTGGTAAAACACTCAGTCGATTTCTTGCACTGCTTCTACATACCTCATTTTTAGCGGATCTCTTATGCTGGGAAGAGCTATTTCAAAATATACGTTTTGTGAATTTTTCGACGCTGATCATGAATCTGACATCAAAATTCCTCTCACAAGGAGGGGTCCAGGTGTGGTCGTCACCGATTTCGATCAAATTTCGTCTACTAGTAGAGCATAATATCTATATTAAAAATCTAAAAAATTAAGGTCCACCTCTCAAAAATAAAAAAAATATTTCAATTTGAAGTTTAAACAATTTTATAATATAAGATATGTACAAGTTATTAAGTCACATTGACAAGAGCGCGAAATAGCTCCGTGGCAAAGTATCTGGGTGTGGATGCTTTGGTACTGGGTTCGAATCCCACCTCAGACATTGAATTTTTTTTTAATTTTAATATTTTTTTTTTTTAATTTATTAATTATATTGCTAAAATTATGCTACCAAATATCAGTTGCTGCAAAAAATTCTTAATTTTTTTAGTTTATGAACTTTATGAATTTTTAAAGATAATGCATATCATAAAACCTAAATCTAATTATTGTTTATATTGCAAGTACACAATACAAACATTTTATTACATGCAGAGATATATAAATGTTTATATTTATTTACAGAAAGGGATTGCGATAATGTAAGGTATGTTTTAGGCACATTAATTAGGGAAAATTTTCTATCGTTCGTAAGACCCAATTTTAATTTTATGATCATATTGTTAGAATTCCAAGTAAATATATTTACTTGGATCATAAAATTAAAATTGGGTCTTACGAACGATAGAAAATTTTCCCTAATTAATATGCCTAAAACATACTTTACATTATCGCAATCCCTTTCTGTAAATAAATATAAACATTTATATATCTCTGCATGTAATAAAATGTTTGTATTGTGTACTTGCAATATAAACAATAATTAGATTTAGGTTTTATGATATGCATTATCTTTGAAAATTCATAAACTAAAAAAATTGAGAATTTTTTGCAGCAATTGATATTTGGTAGCATAATTTTAGCAATATAATTAATAAATTAAAAAAAAAATATATTAAAATTAAAAAAAAATTCAATGTCTGAGGTGGGAATCGAACCCAGTACCAAAGCATCCACACCCAGATACTTTGCCACGGAGCTATTTCGCGCTCTTGTCAATGTGACTTAATAACTTGTACATATCTTATATTATAAAATTGTTTAAACTTCAAATTGAAATATTTTTTTTATTTTTGAGAGGTGGACCTTAATTTTTTAGATTTTTAATATAGATATTGTGCTCTACTAGTAGACGAAATTTGATCGAAATCGGTGACGACCACACCTGGACCCCTCCTTGTCAGTTAAAAGATTTAGCCGCTAGAAAGTGTAAATTATTTTCGATGAAAATACTATAATTCAGAAAAAATGTACGGAATTGAGAGAAAAACGAGATTTTCGCGATGAAGTATATAAAGAAATTCTTTTTTCGTATTTTTGTTTTATTTATTGTTGACGCAAAGAGTCAGTACGCCTGAATGCTCATAAGTAGAATAATTCATAATTGTCCCCTTTCAGAGAGTCTCAGGGATGGAGCATTTTAACGACTTGAGCACAAATACGTATCCATTTATGTAATTATTTCCAGGAACTCATTTTGAAAAAAAGAATGCCTAATAAAAGAAACCGAACCAATTAAACAAATATATATTATTAGTTAGCATAAAAAGAAAAGAAAAAGTTAACAATAAAAAGAAAAAGAAGTCATGGATGGTACGTAGGTGCAGTAAAATTAGAAAATACTTGGAATAATGTTTGAAAAAAATTTCAGATAATTAAAACTTTTCTGAAAGTTACAAATTATAATACCTATACACAAACGTTTATTTAGCATTTATAATTTAATATAAAAATTCAATAAGGTGTAAAATTGGTAACGCTCGCATCCGTTTTAATTGCTCATTACCTTCTGCTCGGTTAGAGTTATATCTACGTACACATATTTACTAAAGTTGTGTGTGTATGTGTTGTATGAAGTGCTTGCAACTTTTTTTTTATTGTTGCGGTTATCGTACAGTTAACTAATGACAATAGAACGTGTATAATGAAATCTAACTTTATTTTCTCTAATTGTAGAGAGCAACTAATTACAAACTTTCCTTGTGGTTATTTGATTTGCAGTTCGTATCATTGTTCGTACAACTTTTCCTACGGGAAAAAACATCTAACTGTGTGTGTGGTAGTATCCAATGTAGTAGCTTACCTACACCACTGCATACTGACTTTTTTCATTTTTCGAATTGTTCTTTTTAATTACCGTTACTTTTTTTTGTAAGTATTTGTTTGAATAGATGTGCGCTGGCTGCATTGGAATCAGAAATAAAATTCGTAAATTTGAATTTTGATGGCCTTTGTTAGAGTACTAATTAAATTACGGGAATGGGTTAAAACTTTTTGTTTTTCTAATTTTTCCGAAAAAACATTTTTGCATATGCACCAGATTTATGTGAATTTTTTTTCGAACATATAACGATAAATTTTCAGTAAAAATTTAATTACGACATTTACTGTTATATTGTTTTTGAAAATTTCGCAGTACAACAACGAAACCGCCGTACAAATTCGTCATGTCTTTCATCGCATTAGGTGGGTCTACTTGCATTTGACCGCTTTTAAAAAATCGGTATCAGGACTTACTCAAATTTGTTAGACAGTATCGTTTTTTATAAACTGTTATTCAAATTTAAAATCAGGAAGCCCAACCGCGGCGAAATGACACATGGAAGCAAAAGTAAGCTTCAAATAGATAAACGACAAACCCGCAAAGAAATAAGTAATAGGGTAAATGCGGGAGAGATGACGCACATTTGGAAAACACTTGATAATTCTTAAAGTATGGATTTAATTGATTTGAAATTTGGTACACAATAAATGTAAACTTTGTTTTCAATTTTGAATCATAAAGGATTCATAATTAACATTTTTGTAGAGCTTCCAAAGCGGCGTCTTTCCCACACCTATGGGAGAGATGCCGCTTCAAAGAAAGTGAGACGCCACATAGTTCATATTAAAAATTTTTCATTTTACGCACATCTCCATACATGCTGCACGCCATACGTAACCAGTTTTGGCACTATACATCTTAACCAGTCAACTTTTTTTTTTGTTTCTGAGTAATTTTCAAAACATTCATCATTATTTTCGTTATCCTCACTAATATGAGAGCTTTTCCTGATCCATTAATAGATCTTTTATATTTACGTGGCATAATTTATAGTCAAAAAAAGAAATTCCATAATTATTAAGGTATAAGTCTATGTTTTTACTATGTAATATGATGCGGCATCTATACCAACTTTAAGTGCGGCATCTCTCCTTTTTGTTGGGATAGATGCCGCATGTTCCTATTGCAAGCATAGTGCGGAATTCTAACCTAAAATTTTATACACTACTTTTAAAATATACCTAAATTAATAACAAAACTCATTTTTATTAAAATAATGAAATTCTAATAAATTAAATGCTTGAAAAAATCATATTTTAACCCCTTTAGTACCGCCATATATTCCAATATTTTAGATAAACAATTTAAGAACTCTGTAAGTATAATTGCAAGTTTGGTACGTTTTACTTAATTTATTACAATATGACCGCTCTTTACTATACAGCCTCTAATTACCGATATAAAACAATGCACACTCTTATCAGTTGAATTTTTTTCAAAAATTAGTGTGACGAGCTGAGCTTGTCATTAGTCCTAAAGGGGTTAAAAAAAATTTTTTTAAATAATATTAAAATTAAGGAGTAAAAATACAAGAACAAACTCAGAAACATTAGTATTTAAATGATAAATATTGTATGTTTATATATGTTTTATGCTAGTTCTATTTGAAGCTTACTTTTGTTTTCAACTGTTGTTCAGTTATTTTGCTCATAGAGAAAGTTAGAAATTCAATCATATTTTAACGCCTTTAGTGCCGCCATATATTCCAATATTTTAGATAAAAAATTTAAGATCTTTATAAGTATAATTGCAAGTTTGGTACGTTTTACTTAATTTATTTACAATATGATCGCTCTTTACTATACAGCCTCCAGTTACCGATATAAAACAATACACACTGATTAGTTGAAATTTTTTCAAAAATTAGTATAATGAGCTGAGCTCGTCATTAGCCCTAAAGGCGTTAAAAAAAAGATTTTAAAGTAATATTAAAATTAAATAGTGAAAATACAAGAATAAACTCATAAGATTAGTATTTAATTAAAAAATATTGTATGTTTATATATGTTTTATGCTAGTTACTTAAGTCACCTGATAGTGAAGTCACTAACAGGTAAATCTACATCAGTAGTAAGCTAATTATATTATAATATGTCGTCTGGTCAAAAAGTTGTTCCTTGTGTTTCATATTGATATACGCCTAGGACCATGAAGAGAAATGGCAGGCCCTGGGAAAAAACATATTTTAAAAATCCCCCCCCCCACCATACAAAGGTGACAATAAAAAAAAAAACCTTTTATTTTTTTCCTTGGGTCCTTTACCGAAACCTACGGGCCTCCACTTCAAATCCGGGCCCCGGAACTGCAACCCCGGCTACCCCACCCTGTCGTCGGACCTATATAAGCCCATTCAAAAAACTCCAAGCTACTTACATTACTAGAAAAATATTCGGGGGAAGGGATCTCAGAAGAATTGATTACAGGTCACATATCCATTTTCTGCACATTTCTACGTTTTCGTTTGCATTATGATCGTTTTTCAGTAATTTCAGTCTCCCTAGTTTAACATATGTTTATGTTTATTTATGCACTATAACAAAAAGTTAGATTATTTAACCATCAGATTTTAATGTGATTAAAAATAACATATACTGCATTATATGTATTTACCTACAGTAGGACCTCGCTATGTAGCACTATATAAGGGGGTTTACGAAAGAGAAACTCGATATCAGTTAATGCAGTATATAGTATTTGATTTGACTTGATGTTTATTTACGTAAACACGTATCTATATATGAACAACCATTTTGATATATGAAGGGAGAATCGTGATGAAAAAGAAATTGCTTCAGCCACCATATAGCGAAGTCCTACTGTAGGTAATTATAAATAGATATTGATATTTACTAAAATTACATTTACGACGATATTAAGTATGTATGTACATATAAACATATTGTACAGTATATATGTATATTATACACATATATAATATCATTTGTACATAACCTGAGGTAAAAACATATTGTCAGATACCGAATATTTTATATTAAATTAAACAATTCAATAAATTACTACAATTATGTAGTACTACGTTCTTCTACAAACATTGTTAATTTTAGAACAGCTCACGGCACCAATGTGCCAATATTAATACTAATTCGCTTTTCTCTGACACACATGTATTAAATGTGACTATATACATATGGTACTATATATGTACATAATATAAAGTACGTACAGTGTGTCCCAATTTGATAAAGAAAATTTTATCAAGTAGAAATAATTTTTAACACTTGACAGTCCGCATTTTCAGCATCTGAAAATAGCCAGAACAACCGTTGTAGAGGCGACCCGAGATGACACATGTATGCACAAACTGATACATATTGACTTACAACAAACACACTCTCTGCGTCTTGGTTTTCGTAAGCATTTGTTAACATAAACATCACATTTAAAAATATAATTTTGTATTATTTTTTTTATGATTGAGATGCGTACATTTCAATACAATCACAAAAATCAGTGTGTTTGTTTGTTATTGATATTGTTTTTATTAAGAATAGTGTATGTTTACACATGTTGAATCGTTTCGTGATTTATATAACTTTTTTTAATTCCTTCAAATTTTTAATTCAAGAAAACTTTATATATAAAGTAGTTTCTTTTTGTAACCACGTGATTAGAAGCGAGCCATGACGTCATTTTCTCTTATACATACATCGACCATTATCCTTCAGACAAACATAACTATGGAAATGAACCCAAAGTTAATTAATCCAAAAAGGATCAAAATTTTTCTTCCTAGCTATACTAGTAAGAAGAATAGAGAAATATTTTATCTGAATTACAATTACGGTCTGTTGCTATTTAGAGAATGTGACGTAATTGACGGCTCTTAAACGTTTTTGCACAGATTTTGAGGACAAATGTTAAAATTAATTTTCAATATTGAACTGGTTTTCAATATTATTTTTAAAAATAACAAATACAGTCGAACCTGGATAAGCGAGAGTTGAAGGGACCGCGATTTATTTTACTCTTATAGAGGTTTATCACTAACCCGAGTTTCTAGCTTACAGAGGTGCGGGGGAAATTTATCTCACTTATAGAGGTCTAGAAAAAATACAACCAATATGTATTGAGAAACATGCATGTATTGTATGGATATTACTTATTAGAATAATATACATATACATATTTGGACATAGATAAGCTAGATAAAAAAAAAAAAATGCATTTTGACTATTTGAATAGAAAAGTTCCTGGAATTATAAAAAAACAAGAACATAAATACATTCAGGCACTCTAATTAAATATGTATAAGTTCTTTGAAATTTAAGAATGAGTCATAAATAGCAAATGTTAAATACGTTTACTGTCACTTATAGAGGTACAGGCAATTAGCAGTCTCTGTTATAGAGGTCCACGTGCGAAAAATGACTCTCACTTATACAGGTTTTTGTTTCTCAGTCATAGAGGTTTTAGAGTGGTAAAGTGACGGGACCTGGCAACTACTCGTACTTACAGAGTTTTCTCGCTTACCCAGTTCTCCCTTATCCACGTTTGACTGTCGATACCATACCTAAAACATAAGGCATAAGGCCTAAAACATGCATAAAACATAAGGCCTAAATATACATATTTTAATGTCCTAAATTTAGTCAAATACCCCATTGATAACATTGTATAAGCAACAACTTCCGTTATAATAGTACCGAGATAAAAATATTCCAATTTAGGTAATTTTTTTTATTCAGAAACCTGTCGAAGAAGGTAGGACATCAAATGCTGAAAAACTATTCTTGAAGTGCGCTTGTAGATTTGAATTTAGTAGATCTGCACAAACATAATATGTAATTGATTTGATTTTTCCATTGACTGAGAGTTTCTCAATTATTTCATCAGAGTTTACTACTTAAATTTGAAATTTCTATACTGTAGACTGTATGTAATATTCGCAACTTATTCACGTATTTGTTATATTTTTGCAGTAACATGTAAATCGTATATGTATTATGGTCTATTTCAGTTAAATTTAACCATGCTTCGTCACTTTGAATTTAAATAATTTCCGTTTCCTTGGCTTTATCTCTTTCATTATTGCATTTACGTAAATTTTAAATTTAAAGTTTGTCTTGAGAAAAGAATAGAAGGTTGATTTGTTTCGAATGTAAGAATTATTTAATTTTTTAGCGAAAACGCATGATCAATTTTATCTGAAATGGCGTATACATTAAAATGGAACACTCTGTATATACACATAAGTACGTTTAATAATCAACAGTGAAGGTATAACGAATTAATATCTCTAAATACGAATTTAACTAGATTCAGCGAAAAGGTATTATATGCACGACGTACTCTCCTTTTAACAATTCAAGCTGAAAATCTTCTAAATAAAATCTGTTGAAATATACACATATGTGTAGACGTTTGAAATAACGATTGCATAATAATTATTACCTATACGTATTAAATATTGTCAGGGAGCATGCGTGTTTTATTTTCAGAAATATGAGATGATTTAAAAGGAAAATCTACTACTTAATAAATCTCTAACACTGACTGACTGACTGACAGACTGACAGACAACGCACAGTCTAAACCGTTCGGTTTAGATGAATGAAATTTTGCACAGGAGTTCCATATGTAACGTAGGTGAGCACTAAGAAACGATTTTTAAAAATTCGTCCCCTAAGTGGGTTAAATACGGGATGAAAATTTGTATGGAAATTCGTCATTTTTAAAGTTAGAGATATATAAAAATATGTTACTAAAATAAATAACATTTAATAAATCTTTGACATTGAGTTACATCCTGAGATGTTGTCGATGGTAAATACCATCGGATGGGTATACTTCTAGTATTCCTGTAATTTTTGAATGACGCAATTTTTTAACTTACCTCGAGTATCCCTAGCACCAGTACCCGAGATTGAGCAGTTAAATTTTTAGCAAGTTTCTACTCCTAATACACCAGTAAATATAGGGTAGGGTGGTGAAAGGTTGCGCAATTAAAATTTAAGTGACTATAAAAAATGATAGACACGGTAGCCCCATAGTTGACCATAATTACTCCGAGTGCAATGAAATTCCTAGTGGATCATCCAAAAATCAAACCACACAATTTCTAAAAATTTAATCGAAAGTGATGAAATAGCTTCGCTATTATGTCACTTGGTGGTATCTTCGAGCACACAGGCAGACTCTCAGACGAACCGACAGACAGACGCGAAACCAGAATGGTTTAGAAAGCTCTAAATCGCATGATATGCGTGAAAATTTTCAAATTTCAAAAGTGATTACAACGCTTTCAATACTTTAGCATTGTCGGAAACAAAATACCGCTTACATATTTAATACCCAAATTTATTTGTAACCAATTTCAAACAAATTTTTCTAAATTTACACCGCTGAAGTTAATAAGGAAACTTAAAAAATTTTAAAAGAGTTTATAATCAGAGAAGAATCAACATTTTCAGAATTAATTTTATTATAAAACATTACTTACTAAGTATTGATTTTCTTTTAAAATACTGGTAGGTACTTGTTTTGAAAACTTCTGCAACTTCTTTTTATCTTGACAAAATTTTTTAATCAATTTAAAAAGAATTACGTAACAGATTTTTCCCCTTTGTTGACAACCGCGCATTAAAAGTTTTACACACAAATACAAACAAGTACAAGAAAGAATTGCCATTTATCGAAAATTAATTCAAAAGTTTGAAATATGATAGGACGGAGGTCAATCCGTCTGTTTTCTCAAATATACTTTATATTTGTCACGCACTCTACGTATTGGGTACAGTACATATAGTACGTACGTACAATCTGTTTAACTATGTTATAAATGAAAAAGTTCGAGATGAAATTTAAAGTTAAAAAGTGTCTTCTGTCTCATTTTTACTAGAACACTCAACGCAACGCTTTCATTTTGTAACCTTAAAATATGTATTCTTGCATGTATTATAATCAGTGTATTTTATAAAAGGAATAAATTAATGATTTAATGAATTTTGAAAGAAAAAAATTGTAAAAAATACAATTTCTTATTTTAATTTTTTACTTAAATTATATATTTCTTATTTTAAAGTATAGCAGAGTTACTACTTACTTCTTATTTATAATTTAAATCTATGTGTAAAAAATATAGCAGAGTTATTACTTACTTTTTATTTATAATTTCAAACTATGCGTACCATATTTAAATCTATAATAGTACTGTAATGAAATTATTTCTCTACCTTGATTCAAATTGAAAAATACCCCTGTCGTAGAGTACAAAAATTACCGTAAACACGGGTTACTTGAGCCCAGATTTGCAAATCATCTGATAGTTTCTAAAATTGAGCGTTATATTTATTTGGGATAGGTAATTCAGTATGTTAATCTGTATATGACTACGGTTAGTTTACTAAATTTCCAAGTGATTTCCATTTGAAAACAGTTTGAGACCATGTAGGGTGTTGATTACTAACTAAAACACATTGTAGGTACTAATATAATATAAGGAACTTTATTTATTCAAAAAACATAAATAGGTACCAAAACTGAATAAATATCTTCAAACAAAAATTGTTATGGATACCAAATTATTTTTATGCGTTAAAGCGTGTCTTTGTTTAGGCCACTTAAAGAGACTAAGCCTCTTTTATTTAGTGTGGCTGGATGTATTTTCTTAATTATATCTTCCAATTTATAGTACAATACGTCCTTGTTCTTGGGCCACTTCCATGCCTTTTTAATTAGCTCCATGCAGTCTACCCTTGCACCATTTTATACCAAAGTTATACTGGACTCAAGTTACCCTAATTTGAAGGTTATGCTAACTGGTTTATCAAAACCTTAAATTAAGAAACTAAGGAAATAGCTGGCATATTAACATGTCTGAATTTGCTTTAGTAACGAACCAAATATGAAAATTATACACTTACTTTACTTTGTAAGCTATCGCAATAGTTTTTACAGTTGAAAGTTAGCAACATAACAAAAACAGCAACTTCAAATAGAGAGCAAACAACACTTGCCTGACACATAGAACTATCTAAACTTAAACACAGTGAACCTAGTGCTGTTACCTATCAGATAAACATATAACTTACTTCTACTACTGGCTAAACTAAGCACAGAACAAATAAAAACTCCTTTTTCCATTTTGGGCTCAAGTTACACCTTAGGGCTCAAGTAATCCGTGTTTCCGGTATCTCATTTAGGCTTAAAAATGAAAGATGGTAAATAAAGGCACCTCAACTTCAATTCAAGAGTCTTTTCTAGCGATGTGGTATACATATACAAAATTTCATGAAGTTATGTAAGACTATTATACATATGTGATAATAACTATACAAACAGTAAGGACATACAACAGAATGCATATTATAGAAACCACGGTCGCAGCATCCTGTATAAGTATAATATAGCGAATTTCAGTTACAAAAATTATTTTTTCTCGAATACCCGCTTACATATAAGATAATGCTTCCAAAACGTTCTTATGTGACGTAGGAAAATTCAGAAAACATAAATTTTAGCAAATTTTTGTGAAAGACTCATATTTTTGAGGTTTTGGGCATTGGACGTCTCTGGCTGACGAACTCATCCGATGGTTTGAGATTTCCAAAATTTCCACCAAATTTTGCTCACACAGAACTATTTTGATGGATTCCAATAGTGCGGGGTTTATTAAAGTGGCGTAATGCGATCGACGCGGCGCTTTAAAGTTCTTTATACCATTTTGTAAATTTTTATTGTTCTGTAGCAAAATTGGCAAAACGAATCACTCGTGGAATCACTTTGGTGTCCGTTCATCTATTACAGGCGATTTTCTCTGAGACTGTTCCACGTGAAAATTTTAAATTTAACACAGAGATAGAGAGTGGTAACCCGATTATAGGTGTAAGGTTGAATTTCGATTCTAAGAAGGGGGAATTAATTTCAGGGGATAATCTGGAAAGTGTAGCTAATATTTATAAGAAAAAAATGTCTATTTCGTTCTGGTAACCGTGAACCAAAAATTCTGGAATAAAAACATTTTGTCTACCGTCACATACTATTATATCAAGTCCATAACAACAGCTGATAGTACGGAATACTATATGCGCAAGTAAAACTTGCATCTGATGGCTTATTTTTATATTGTTAACACATACACAATTATGTTTTTCTACAATCATATAGTAGAAAGTAGGCTTTTGTGCTCTGTGAAGAAAACGCAAAATATATGTGTACCGAGGACTGTTACTTTTCGCTTTAAAGCGAAAAGTAGTACTTTGTCGCCCGCTCAATATTTATTTAATTACAAACCACGTAGACGTTGTTTGTATTTTCTACGGCAACAAATAAACAAATTCTAAAATTGATATTATTTTTATCGTGATTAAGTGAACAAATATTTTTTAAATAAAACGAATACATTTTACAACATTGTAAAAAAAAATTATGTGTGTAATTCGAGCACAAAGTAACATTACCGCTCTCATGAGAATGACGCGCTCCGCAGCGCCAGGCGGAGCGCGTCAACATTCTCAATCGAGTGGCAATGTAACCACTTTCCGCTCTTAATACACAAATAACTATTCCCTATTTCAAATCATTAGTGTAATTGCTGTACATTTTTCAATTTCGAATCAACAGTGACATAAAGAAAAAAAAATATTAACGTCCATTATTATTTTTTCAAGTATTTTTTAAATATAAGGAGTACATTTTACAAGATTGCAAAAAAAAATTACGTGTGTAATTCGAGCACAAAGTAACATGACATTCTTAGTCGAGCGGCAATGTAACCACTTTGCGCTCTTAATACACAAATAACTATTCCCTATTTCAAATCATTAGTTTAAGTGCTGTACATTTTTCAATTTCGAATCAACAGTGATATAAAAAAAAATATTAACGTCCATTATTATTTTTTCAAGTATTTTTTAAGTAAAAGGAGTACATTTTACAAGATTGCAAAAAAAATTACGTGTGTAATTCGAGCACAAAGTAACATGACATTCTCAGTCGAGCGGCAATGTAACACTTTGCGCTCTTAATACACTAACAACTATTCCCTATTTCAAATCATTAGTGTAAGTGCTGTAGATTTTTCAATTTCGAATCAACAGTGACATAAAAAAAATATTAACGTCCATTATTATTTTTGCAAGTATTTTTTAAGTAAAAGGAATACATTTTACAAGACTGTAAATAAAATTACGTGTGTAATTCGAGCACAAAGTAACATTACCCCTCTCATGACATTCTCAATCGAGCGGCAATGTACCACTCTGCGCTATTAATACACTAATAACTATTCCCTATTTCAAATCATTAGTGTAATTGCTGTACATTTTTCGAATTAATTGTGGCATGAAATAACAAAAAAAAATTTAACAATGATTTTTGATAATTAAATTTTAAAAAATATTTTATTGCTTTGTGTGACATATACAAATGTTAAGGGACCACGTAGCACGGGCGGAATCATTTGAGCATTAAAAATGAAATGTTTTATTAGACGCTACCACACACACATGGGCGAACTCACTGGTGTTTCGCTTTTAAAATTCTGACAATTATGAATTGAACATCGAACAATCATGTCAAACAGAAACAAAAGCGTCACTGTCTGGAATAGGTGAAAGATACATATATATATGCGTAGAATGTAGCTAGAGCAGAGGTGGCTTTAGGTGCTACCCGTACATACATAGCGACACAGTCATACAATAGGGGTCACATAAGTTATCCACCATAGTACTGTCTGTGCGACAACACACATTAGAATTCTTTAACATTTACCTACATTGTACATGAATGTGTCTCGTTCATTGTTAAAATATTGTAATTTTGATTGGTCGATTCAAATGTCAGCTACATCCTCCCCTACATCATTCACATACGCATTCATAAAAAAAATATCTCTCCGGATCCGGAGAGCGAGAATGTGGAGAGGTGAATGGAAAAAGTAAGACAGCATTACATTCTAAAAGTATACACGTATTCAAGTAAATAAAGAAAGAAAATCGAAAATTGAAGTGTCGTATGAAGTTCTAGCTTTTGACTAGTAGATGACACTAGTTGTTAGTTTTTTAGCTTTGTATTTGTACGGTTTATGAAAGAAAATTAAGAAGATTTGATCAGATTGAAGTTCAGTCTTGTAATAGTATATCCAGTATACTTTTTTGTGCGATTTTTTAAAAGAATGTCCATTAAGGTGCATAATGTGAATAAAAAGTAAGAAATTTAAACATTAATTTTACTAATTGAGTGTTTTTAAGCATTGCATAAACATATAAGTTTATTTGTGTTATTAAAATTCACATAGTGATTGAAAAATTATCAAACTGGATCGGTTTTAACTTTTTTCATATTTAAACATATATTAATATGTTTAACTAACATAATAATGTTTAATTACGAACAAAAGTTCGCCATTTTTGGTAACTTTTCTCAAGCACTCGATAATATTTGAAATTAAAATATGTATTTATAAATTTTTATAATATTATAAAAATGAAATAAAATATTTTCATGTGTAAAATCATGTTTATCTTGTTTAGAACAGCAACTTCTGAGGAAATCGTGACGTTTTGAGCATTTTTAGTCGCGAATCTTCTATGAAACTTTTTTTATGCTGATTGTATGATTTTTTTATGCGGTCCCTATTCACATAATAAAAAAGGTTATACTGTACTTGTTCTGTTCCATTGTAGCTAAAAAGTAGTCACACTTAGTTCCAGTGCAATCATAGATCTAACCAGTTTACTAAAAGTACCTCGATAAACTAAAAGTACCTCGATAAGTGATTAATCAAAATGTAACTCGACAAGTTTATAAATATGAGAAACAATTCTTCTTGAAATCGGAATTTCCAGAAAAGAAAAACAGTTCCCAGAAACGTTTGTTCTTGAAAAACTTATGGAGGTATAGGGTAAAACAGGGATAGATGGCCATACGGGAGAGATGGCCAACGGCTGTAGTTTTCAAATAACTCGCCTGATAACGCTACCAATCAGTCAGTAGTAAGTCTTTGTTGCTAGTGTCACGTGTTGCTTGTGTCGTCTATTTATTTTAAGAAAAAGTGAGCGTTTTTCATGTCCTTAGTTTTCAGTACACCTTAAAATTATATCGTAGGTCAATATATTTCTATTTTTAAGTAAGGTAAACCGCACTTAGTAATGGAAGCATGCATTTAAGGGTTAGTTCGGTCTAATTCCATACCACCATGTACTTTTGTTTACGTTCTCGTTCGCCATATTTGTTGACGCGTTATGGTCATTGTTCCTGTCGTTTGGGAGAGATGGCCATATTATCATTGGGCTAGTTGAACGCCTGTTTAATATTGTTTTGCCCGCCTGCTGTGAAACTCCTGTTATCTAATTTATCTGTTATTATAACACATAAGACGTATAAATTTTGTTTATAGCTATTGTCTTTTTTTTATACTGAAATAGTGTGCGTCAAAAGGACGACGATGTATGATTAACCTATGTTTTTTTTAAAGATTTTGTACTCCACGTATAAAAGATTTCCTAATTTTTCTAAAATTTATTAAAGATATGGATGTTGTAATTAATTTATTCAATGATATATTAATTAATGAAAATTAATTTATTCAATGACATAATACTGAAGTTTTAAAATATTGAATCGAAAACTAAAGCATGCGTTTCAAGTGACTTAATAAAAGATTAACAATTTATTTTGTGGAAAATATTTTAATTTTTATTATTTTTTGAGATCTTATTCGAAAAAGTACTAACAAATTTTAGAAAATTTACAAATGTGCCTAATGGGGAAATAACTACATATCTATAGGAATATTTATGACTGAGAAATTTCACATTCTGTAAACTCACACATGTCCACTGACTCATAATAGTTCATAAATTAATTATTTGAAAGACATGTTTTATGATACAATTGATGTATTTATCTATTTTTTAATTTTTATAGTGAAAATATGCTTTGATAAAAAGATTAAAAAAATTAATAAATATTAATATTAAGAAATTTTTCTAAATTCAATTTTTTTAAATATTTTGTTCGCTTTTGTAGTATTTTTATGTAAAAAAAATGTTTTTTGCAAATAAACTCTAAAATTCCCCGTAAAAAGTCCATTCGTCGAAACGACGCCGATATATGATTAACTTGACTCGTAGACCAACGTATGATTCTAGGGTTAAGAATGAATGTTTTATAAGTCAAATATATGCATGTAAACAAATTATTAATTTTTTAGTACAATTCCTCCTTCGTTTTTAGGGATTTTGTGGGCTAGCTTTCTATCACTTTGGTATATGGCCATCTAACCCTTATATATACGGGTGAGATGGCCAAGTGTTAGGTAATCGTAAAAAGTCCATTATTTTTTTTAAACTAAGATCGTACTTTGTTAATGAACTCGTATTTTGTTTCACATATACATGAAGCAGTTTCTGTAAATTTTCCAGATTTTTATAGCCATAATTGGCTCCGTTATTGGCTTTTGAAAAATCATGGCCATCTATCCCTGTTTTACCCTATTCGATTTGAACCACGGTATTTAACGAAAAACTAAATATTCTTGAAAAACTTATGTAGGTATATTCGATTTGAACCATAGTATTTAACGAAAAACTAAATATTCTTGGCCCCAGCATCTATCTAAGAACATACTGAGCTTTTGTAAGTTTAAATTTTTCCAATAAATTACAGTAAAAGTCAAGTTTGAACTTTAAAACCGTACTAATTGCCAACAATGAGTTTCGTAGATCAAAATTATCGTGTGAAAATCAATTGAAATTCAGGTTATTAACTAAACCATAATTTGATAAACTATTATAGTATTTTGAAATGAGAATTCAACTCTATCCAGTGATCGTCTAACTTTAGAACATCCTCATAAGTTGTTTGAAAGTTTTCACATTGATATTTCAGAGCTGTAATAACGTTCATTTTCTCAAATTAAATACCTACATAAAATCAAGTATTAAAAATCTCACCATAGAAGAATCAAAATGTGTGATTTTAAATACAAATACCCGTCAGTTATTTTTGTTAGAGAATTATGTGGTTTTCTTTTCATTTTTACATAAAATGAATGAATTAAAGTTATTTATTTTTAGAACTAATAAAGATAATTTGTCACAGACACAAAAAAAAAGAAAAAAAGAAAATATTTTTCAAGAATGAAATTACACAAAATGTACGGAAATGACGAGAAAGACATCTATTTTTATTTCCCAGTTGTTACATGGTACTTAAACGTATGTTTTTATGTAATTGTGTCTATTTCCAGCAGAAATGTTAAAACATATAATAATATAAAAGTCTTTTTCTTCAAGATTTTTTAATATTAATATCCGTATATAAATCACCATACATCATTTTTAATAGAATACCTTTAGAATTAGGTATTTAATTGTGTTTTAAAATTTGAATCAAATGTTAATTAATTCTGTGAACTGTCATTTAATGATGACCAAAAAATATTTGGAAATTATTTAAAAACTAGCCGTATACCGAGCCGATGGGATTTACCATCGGCAAGATCTATGGATGTCAGTCAGTGTTAAAGATTTATTAAATAAGATATTATTTACTTTAATAACCATAATAAGATATCTACTTAATAAATTTCTAACATTGACTAACTGTCTGACAGACAATACACAGCCTAAACCATTGAGTTTAGAAGAATGAAATATAGCAGGGGTCGGCAACCTGCGGCCCGTTCCAAGCTTTCATGCGGCCCGCCAAGCAATATAACTTTTCAAACAATTTGCTGGACAATATATGCAATATGTCAATTTGCTTGACATAGAATTTTGTTCAAAAATCCTTTTTATGTGATTGTTTTCTTCTCTTTCCAACGGTGTAAGATAATATGGCAAAAACTTGAGGAAATTTGGGAAAAAAACTTACTTTTTCCACAAAAATTTTTTAGGTATAAGTACCTAAAAATCCATTACGGATCGAACGTGTCTGACTTTTTGGACTTCCAATATTTTTACCAAATTTCGTACAAACAGGATTTTTCGTTCGAGAGTTAAATAAATTTTAGTGAATGTTATTTTTGGCTTCTAGAGGCTTTAAAATAAATTATTTCTTCCGGGCTCAAGTAGTGTCAAAACAATGACTCTAATAGATGAATTTTCGATTTGAAAATCGGTTTAAAAAAACGTTAAGCCACATACTACATTGCAAAATATTTGACTGTACGGCCCGCTAAAAATTATTTTTTTTTTAAAAATGGCCCGTCATCCAAAAAAGGTTGCCGACCCCTGAAATATTGCACAGGAGTTTACTATGTAATGTAGGAATTTTCATACAAATTTTCATCCCCTATTTAATCCACTCAGGGGACAGATTTTCAAAAATCCTTTCTTACTGCTCACTTACGTTACATAGGGAACTCCTGTGCAAAATTTCATGCTTCTAAACCCAACGGTTTAGGCTGTGCATTGTCTGTCAGTCAGTGTTAGAGATTTATTAAGTAGATTTTATTTTGAAAATTGCTAATTTAAAAAAAAAAAAAAAAAACGATTCAAATTACTGAAAACCATTTGATGAGTAGATAAATGTTAAATGGTTTGGAATAATGGCGGATTGAACACTCTGGATTAGTATGGATGCAGTGACTACAGAATCAATATTTTTTGTTCCATTAATAATATAGTGTACTATAGTTACAGTAACTATCAATATTTCGTTACAAACATTTATAGTGTCAGTTAATAAATTTTTTATTCGAACCTTTTAAGTTATCACAGCTAATTTCTATTTGTCTGAGTGACTTTATTTATAGTACTGTGAATTGTAAAAAGTTGCTGGAGCAACTATTTCAAGTTAACTAAAAAGTTTCCAGTAACAGCAACTGTTCAATTTTTTCAATGTATGTTTTAATTTGAAAGTATCTATATCAGATATTGCAACAAAGAATTTTTAATCCTACTACAGGAAGGACTATGACGTATTCTAACTAATCCATCCAAAGAATAAAATTTGGAATTGCTTAAGGCGTTACGTCATTTTGAAATGTCAGAAAAGAATGTTTTGTTCCCGAATTTTTTTTCTTCTTACTGAATAATGCTATCAGTATAATAGTATATTATTCAACGAGCTAGTAATGATAGCTATTACTCACGAAGATGAAATTGCGACACGAGCCGAGCTTGCGAAGCGAGTGTCGTAATGCATCTGACAAGGAGAGTGCACAGCCTTGAGGTCGGCGATTTGGCTGAAATTTTTTTTGGTGATAGAGTACACTTAATATGTTAATATATTAAAATAATAGCGCGCACTACTCAGAAAAACTTGTAAAAAAAAATAATTAAAAAATTTCAATGCAGCTGGTGTAGTTAATATTCTTGAAAAGAAAGGTTGTACATAACGGTACTGTTGGTTTAGTGCAGTTGGCGTTAGACTGGTAACAGAATGGTTATGGGTTCGCAACCGACTCTGTTCAACGAACTTTTTTGTGTTGATTTTTTTTTTTTTTTAATTAACAAATGTCTTCTTTATTTATAAAACATTTTATTTAAAATATGTATTTGTAACACATCTTTAAATAGGTAAATCTGTAAATAGGTAAGATAAAATAAAATAAAATATAAAACTTTTAACGTAACATTTATTTAATTGTAAATTATATTATTATTCTCTACACACAAGACCCAGAGTGATAGTTGCCATAAAAACATACAAAACAATAATTTTTATTACAATTTACACAACATATGAATGCATGTCTTTTACAATTACAGGGTGTCTGTAAGACATCTAGTGAAAAACATACTTGATTCACGTTCATGAAAATGTTCCTTTCATGAAATAATTTTGACGCATATCAGACAAAATTATTGTTTTGTATGTTTTTGTATATCACTCTGGGTCTTGTGTGTAAAGTACCTATAATAATAATTTACAATTAAATAAATGTTACTTTAAAAGTTTTATAATTAATTTTATTTTATCCTACCTATTTGCAGATTTACCTATTTAAAAATTTGTTACAAATACATATTTTAAATAAGATGTTTTATAAATAAAGAAGACATTCATTAATATTAAAAAAAAAAAAATTAACAAAAAAGTTTTGTTGAACACAGTCGTTTGCGAACAAATGATCATTGTGTTACCAGTCTAACGCCAACTGCACTAGACCAATAGGACTGTTATGTACAATATTCCTTTTCAAGTATATTAAGTACACCAGCTGCGTTGAAATTTTTTAATTATTTTTTTTACAAGTTTTTCTGAATAGTGCGCGCTATTATTTTAATATATTGACATATTAAGTGTACTCTATCACCAAAAAAAATTTCAGCCAAATCGCCGACCCCAAGGCTGTGCACTCTCCTTGTGAGTGAGTAATAGCCATTGCAAACGAGTAGAATACGATATTTTCTCTACGACTTTTTTCCTTCTTGATTTAAATAAAATTGAATATAAATTTTAAATCAAATTTTTAATCTATTTCTAATTTCATTAAATGTTTGTATAAAACGATCGCGTATCAAGATCGCGAATAACTCACTGAATTTTCAATTTTTTGGTCCAAAAATTTTATCTTGAATTCATTATATATCAACGGATATATCCTTAAAATATTAATACATTCCTTACAGTAGTTTTCTTTTAAAAAATTCCCAAAAATCTCCTTTTTTCAGACGGTCACACTAGTGGTCCTCCTTAAGTATGAAACTCACAAATGTTTTCAACGTTAACTGTCGATTTCAGGGCGCCGCTTCTCATCTGTAAGAAGATTAAAATTACAATTCTAAAACTATTATCAAGAATTTATTGGTTCAATCATGAATTGTTTAATATTTAAAAAAAATATATATAATTATGCGGAATATTGATTGGGATGTTTGGTAGTAAACATTAATATAAATATTTTATTACATATTTAGATATTTTACCTAGTAAGATACACCGTTAAATTATTCAACACTGAGTGACAAGTGAGTATTTATAAAGACATACTATATATGCATTTTATTTGTATATGTAGGTGCTACAAAAAAATAGAAAAAGTAAGATAGGATTTGAAGTATTTTAACCGATAAAAATATAGACATTAGGAATGTCAATGTGTTGAATGGAGCATTGGTGGTAGCAGCCGAACAAACCAAAAAAAAAACCTTTTTTTTGTATTTTCAATTCTTTGCATACGTAACGAATACAAACACGTTCCTTACTGGCTGCCAGGCGTAAACGTCATTTTTACGTATGAGAAAAGAATCAGGTGAACGGCAGCCAAGCGTTTTGCTCGCCCTGCCTCCCTCCTTATACATTTTTTGAATATTTTTCTCCTGATTTTTTTTTCCTGTTCATAGAATTCATTCGTTATTCCTGCTGAAGTATCGATTATTGGCGTGAAGAGAAGACTTTTCTCAGTGTCACATAATATGTGTGGATATATTTTTTATACCTCTACGATCAGTGAACCTAGTTAAACAACTTGTTTTGAAGTATTTAGTTTTACCAAAATTGACAAACCGGGACATTTATGGTTTCATTTCGGTATCCACCTGTCTAATCGTCACGGATGATTTTTATTGTCATTAACAGAAATATGGTATTTTTAACTATATTCAGTAACAGAATACCGCAAAACGGACTGTATAGGATTCGCGGGGTGAATAGAGAAAAAATCGATTGTTTATTGTCATTCATGTAGTTATTCTCTATTAAACCAACCATCTTTGTATAGATGTACATATATGTATGCCTGTCATATTTTTCTTGAAAACGGCTTTAATTATTATTATAATGGGGGCGGGAGCAGTGATTAATTTTTGATTTAACATTTTTTTTTTCAATTTTCTGCTTGGATCTGATTTTTTTCCAAAAATGATATTTTCGTGTTTATGTTATTAAAACTAATAGAAAACTGTTTTGCTAGCTGTTTTGACAAATAGAATTCCAAAAAAGAATACCTATATCAAACTTATCAACTAAAACGATTTAGGAATAAAATAATTTAAGAGCTTTATTCAAAATTTCGATTAATAAATCCAGAAAGAATATTAATTTTCAAAACGATAAAAATAAGGGACTGGCTATTACAGACAAAATCAGTCTGTTCTGTATCATCTAATATATGTTAGATAATACCTATATAAAATGTCGCAAATATCCCTATTCATCCCTTTTTACGGCACATAAAATAATATATCAACTACGGTAAGTTTTACTTTATTAAAACATTTACAAATCAGTTTTAACTACCTACATATTTTGAGAAATAGCGCCCACTTTACAATTTTCCTAAGAAAACCAGGTAATATCTTAACAATCCCTAAATCTGTCAGTAATATTGTGTCTTAAAATTGATTGACAATAATCCGTAAGTTTATAATTTCACTAGGATTATTATAATATTCCAGCTTTTATAATATTCCTACAACGCAACGTATGTATACGTATATATTGTGTAAGACTCAAAGAACGAAAACGCTCATTGACCGCAAAAATCGAACACAGTGCGTTGTAGTGTTTTAAATTTATCGACTTTTATTACACATTAAATTTTGTGTTCTGAATCTTTAGCTCAATCTTCTTTTTAGAAGGTAGTCGTTCTGCTTAAGTATTTTTGAGAAAGTTTGCTTATTAACAAGTTTCTGCTATCTTTTTTTGGTTTGTCATTCGTCAGCTGTATTTGAAGTAGTGTTCCATACAATTTATAGATCTAGAAATGTTTTGTGATGAAAAAAAATTGGACGACACTGTTTCAGATGATGCAACCACAACACGACGGACAGGTTTTTCCTTGTCAGTGGTTCCTTGTTAGGTTTTTCCTAAATTTGTCCTCCTTATTGACTGTCAGCTCCGAGTGTAAAAATCAGTATGTGCTAATCATACTTAGCTAATAAGAAGAATAAATTTTATGATGAACCGAGTGAGCTTATGTCTGATTTCATTCAAAATTGTCTGTAGTTGAAATCGGTTCTAAATGTTTTAGTTGCGGATTGACCGAGCGTGCTTAGACATTAGTACTTGCCGACTGGTATAGGTCGAGGGTTTGAATTCCGTGGCCAAATATGTTCGTGAAGGTTTTCTACAGTTTCTCTTCACAATTCCAGATGAATATCGGTATAGTTTCTTCAAAATAGGTTGCCTGCAGACGAATAGGGGAGGTACGCAATGAAACGGACGCGTTTTGAAACGGACAGTATCTGTTTTAGCGAAAGTTACTGAACGAATAAATTCAAACTTTGGTGTTAGCAGCACTGACCTCCAAAGACTATGCTGTAAAAGTGACAGTTACCAGAAACTACTTGTTTTAATTGTGTGCATCATAAAAGTTTTTGTTATAAAAAAGTAACAAAAAGTGGACTTTTGAATAAATTCCCAAAGATAAGGTATTAAACTTACTATATTTTAGGTGATTTATATGATATTGTATATATCTTAGTCAAACATTAAGTTACCTTTAAAAATGTTATTTTAAACAAGCTTATTTTGCCAAATTAATTTTAAGGTTAGTTACGCACTGAATCGGACAGGTGTCGGAGCAATGAAACGGACATCCGTTTGAATGATATAAATATAGAAAATGATGGGAAAAAAATTTTTACCTCTATAACTTCTACACGTGTACAGAGGGTGGAATTATCCTCAACAGAGTCTTTTCACGTAGAATGTTAATTTGATAGCACTTTGAAGTTACTTTTTTAAGTAGAATATGTTTTAAATAAAAAAAAGTGTACACAAGCATATACGGCGGGCGCTAAATGGGTTAAAAATACTTACAATTGACGACATGGGTGGAATAATAGCCTAATTCGCTTTAGAAAGTTTTTTTGTAGCTCTGGGATAGCTCTATTTGTAAAAAAAATTCACTTTAAGATCTTAGAAAATAACGAAGATATTAATAATTTTATGTTAGGTTGTTATTTTCGCAATTTTCTATTAGTTG
The DNA here is from genome assembly GCA_035578155.1 of Brachynemurus nebulosus. Taxonomy (NCBI): domain Eukaryota; kingdom Metazoa; phylum Arthropoda; class Insecta; order Neuroptera; family Myrmeleontidae; genus Brachynemurus; species Brachynemurus nebulosus. Next base: position 27,548,330 of record JAPWDM010000008.1, on the reverse strand, counting down.
ACCTAACTTAAATTAAACCATGTAACACATACATACATACTAATTTATTAGGATGTGCATGAAAAATTGGGTTCTAATAAGAATTATATAGGTACGGTACGTATATCCAACAAAAATATTGTTTTCATGAGAAAAAAACATGATAGAACAGGTTCTACTACCCCTAATAAAGATAAAAGAATAATAAAATTTTGTAAAATATTTTTAAACCTATTTGTATACACAGTACCTTCAGAAAATCAAGGTACAATAAATGACTTTTTCCAGTTTAAAAATAAAACTGATTTTTTTTTATATTCATTTATATTCTTAAATGTAGCCTATAAGGTACTTCTGATTATACTTAAAAAAAATTATTACCGAACCTTTTTTTGTTTTAAATGTAGTGTTTTGATTTTGAATTGACAGTTGAGACGATTTTCCTATAAGAATGTCTAATTTCTAAACATAAATACATAATTCTTAATTCTTAAATGTTAAATTTGAATGATAGTTCTTTACGATATATAACTAAAAATGAGGTATATCTAAGTTTATAAAATATTGTTTTTAAATCATATAAAATATGTAATTTGTTTTCTTCTCATTTCATAACGGCACTGTATGTGTATCTGTATGTATTTTAAAAAAAATATTTTTGTCTTGCCAATTACGTGTGTTTATATACATACCTATATTACCTATGTACACTGGAGCATCGATTATGCGAACTATAATAGGTTTGGTTAATCGATCATTTTCGAAAAAAAAACATTAGTGTTATATTATGTATATGAGCATAGTGAAACGAATAAACAATAATAATAAACACAAATATCTTTTGTACATACTACGACGCTTACACAAAAACAAATAAATAAAAATTACATATAGTAGATAAAGGTACATAGCGCTAAATAATGGTAAAAACGTAAACAGTAGGCTTATATTTTAGAAAACAACAAAAAGTTCCACAATAGAGGTAGGAGTTACAAAAGGATTAATTTGCCAAGGGAAAAAACTATCAAGGAATAAAGTGATTAAAGAAATAGACGGAACTACTACTAAATTTGAATTTTGTCATCTGGAACGCGTTTGGTTAATCGAGGTTCAGATAATCGATGCTCCACTGTACTTATTTTATTACTTGTTTAGTATCCATGTTTAGCATAGCTGGTGTACTTTTTATTTAAAGAATTTTGACTTAAATTTTTAATTTAATTTAGGTTGTTATTGTATCCAAGTTGTCATTTTCATATTAATCCGTCGCCAATAATTTTATTTGAATTTCGGAAATAAGAACCTAATTTCTGAAATATTTAAATCAATTTATCTCAAAACTAGTATTTTGAAATTAGGCTATTATTCCACCCATGTCGTCAATTAGATATAATTTATTGTATGTTGATAACAGAATATATTTAATTAAGATTGTATTTAATTTTAGGTACATTATGTTCGTTTAGTAACTGTTGTCCATTTCATTACACCCAGTGTCTTGTTCAATGCGTAAGATGTCACGAAACGGACAAAAATGATTTTTTTTTAAATGATTTCCATGAATTTTCCGTTATTATTTTGAGAAAAAATGTTTTAGTTTATGTGAGTAAAATACATAGAAAAATTGGTAGTATTGTTAATTTTTCTTAAAAAATTATTTTTCTAATAAAAAATCTGCATCAAACTTAAATGTCCGTTTTATTGCGTATTTCCGCTACCTACCAAATTTTAGTCTCCAACCGCTTTTCTTCACACAAATGATGATGTAAATGGTGTCTGTTATGAACGGGAAATCTTAGAAATGGATCTAGTATTAATTTGTTATTGTACTTTATCACTCCGGAAGCAAGAATTCAGTTTTTGATTGACTTTATGCTCGCGTTGTGGTCAATTTTTTTTCGCTCAGTGACCGTTTTCGTTCTTTGATCATACCCATATACATTAATAATGTTGACATACACGTACATATTTAAGTATGTGTATATATAAATGTTCTTACATACACATACATATATTGCAATCGAAAGGGCTTTGGCCGCTTTATGTGTTATACCTTGTTTATGACACGTGGTGCTGTGCTATTTCAACTCGTCCAAAAGTACCCACCGGAATGAACTACCTACCTAGAATGGGACGACGACAAACGACTGCGACAAAGATCGGTTGCTCGTTCTGCGTGCTTAAGGATTAAATATATATTTATATTATAACATAATATAATAGACCAACCGTATACTGCCTGCACAGTATTATATGTGATATACTCACATAAAATTCACAGTGAAATAGTAAACAGAAAACTCAAACAGTTAGGAAATATTAAATTTCAACATATATATGGAAGCACGAACATTATATTCCATACGTACATATAGTATTTATGTGCCAGTTGTAGCTACACAAATTATACAGCTCTAAAGATTTCTTTTATTTCAAAATACTGCTACAATAAACATGCGCTTGTATGTAAGCGTGTATATGGGTAAATTTAATTAGAATAGTTGATTTCAACTATAAATTATCGTAGTTTATTGTAGTATTTTATTTTAGAGGAGTGCGGTATTAGTTATAATATTTTTGATAAGTAGAAAACACTGTAATATCTGTGTTAGGGATGTTATGGATATTCGTAACCGTAACCGAAACTACCGGATATCCGAAATAATTACATATCCGAAACCGAAACCGTATCCGAAAATAAAAGTTTCGGATTTGTTTCGGATAATAACGGACAATTGCCGTTTGAAAACTGAGGTTAAATCGAAATAAATTTTTTCTGCATATATTTCTTTTGATAGATTTTAGTGATGAGCAAAATTAGTCTTGGTCTTACAGTCTTGTCTTGGCCTTGCATTTTTTTGCAAGACCAAGACCAAGACCAAAACTATGTATACCAAGAGCAAGACCAAGACCAAGACTGTAAGTATGGCTGCAAGACCAATACCAAGACACAAGTGAGCAAGACCAAGACAAAAGCAAGAAAAAAGCAAGACTTTTGCTAAACTATTTAAATAATTTGAAAGTATAATTAATACCGTAAAGAGAGAAAATTCTGATTTTAGAAGGAAAAAATTCGGTAATAAAAAAATGCAAGAAAGTGCAAGATTTTTTAGCAATACCAAGACCAAGACCAAGACTAAGACTGCATTTTGCAAGACCAAGACCAAGACTCAAACTGCTCTAGCAAGACCATGACTAAGATTCTTAATGCAAGAACAAGACCAAGACCAAGACTGCCAAGTCTTGGTCTTGGTCTTGCATTTGCTCGTCACTAATAGATTTCCGGTGATTTGTGTTTGGCGTTCACTTTTGGCGTTCACTGTTTGGGGTAAAGTTTTCCCCTTTTTTCTAAAAAAAATAATGTTCACGGAAAGCAATTATCCGTAACCGTAACCGTATCCGAAACATTATCCGATATTTTCACATATCCGTAATCGAAACCGAAACCGAAAAAAATGTTTTTAAATATCCGTATCCGTACCCATATCCGAAATTTCATATCCATAACATCCCTAATCTATGTACAAATCATATGTTTTATATTAGGGCCAGCGCGACTATATAGGCAAACTAGGCGACCACCTAGGGCGTCAAAAAGACGTAAAAATTATAAATTTTGCAAGTACTGTTTGTATTTTAATATCTATGTATTTTTATGTCAAAAAAGTGGATCGAATGCATTGTATCTAGAAAAGTATATTAAGAATGGGATTAGTCAACCCTTTTTTTATCATCTCTTTAAAATATTTTTTTAATACTCAAAAAAGTGTCGATATTTATCTGAATTACATGGTCGATCAAATGGTCGGGAAACGACATTTCATATTACACGACCTAATATTAAGTTTATTCCGGACAATGTCGAGAAAGTAATTGTTTTTAAACATTTTTCTAATGCTCAAAGAAGTGTCGATGTTTGTCTACATTACATGGTCGGACAAAAGATATTTAACTTGGGGCGCCAAATAGCCCTGTTTTATATATAAAATTTGGTGAAGTTTTGGACTTCTTATATCTGATTTTTAGATAAGTTAATAAAAGAGCGGCTTTTCGTTTTGTTACACCACAGTGGTAAGTGACAACCTTAGCAGAGTTGCCACTCGTCCCGATTTCAAAATATCAATCTATATATTATTGTGTCCTCTTATCCAGAGGCGGATCCAGCTCTTAAAAGAGAGTATCACATTCCTTTGTAAGCTAAAGAAAATCGCTTAAAGATTTTTGTCAATTTTGTTGTATATCTTGGATCTATTATTTCTGTGGATACGCTAAAAAATACCAAATATATAAAAGTAGCCTATATTTAACAGTGTACAGAAATTGTTATATTTTTCGCTTGCAGATACCTTCCTTCTTCTTTAATTTCTAGAACTCTTTTCTTAAAGAATTCGCAAAAATTCCGTTGACCAACAACATCTTAATCTAAGAAAAATATGTGATTAGTGTTGGAGTTACACTAGGGGCACGCAAATTTTTAAGAGGGAAAATTTGGAATAAGATTCTTTTTTTTTTTTTTTTGCTTGTCACTTCTTTTTTAAGGAAGAGATTAAAAAGTTTTTACGAATTTTTTATGTCATCGAAGATGACATATTAATATGGTTGTATGACTAAATAATTATTGAGTTGACATCCATATTGAATAAACGCAAGAGGGCTGTAGAGTTAACAACTATAGAGTTAACAAAAAATCATAAATTAACACTTTCACTGAGATGACGTTACTTAGTGCGTGTCAAAAACACGCATTTGACGAATTTTTTTTAGAAAAAAACAGGCGGAATTTTTTACGGTACCCAGGGCAGCACTTAGGGTAAATCCGGCCCTGTGTGTTATCAAGCTTTCCTTTTAAGTACCTACCATAGAATTCATGTAAGAAAATTCAGTCCCAATCATTTTGATTTAAATATTCACGAACTTTTTAAGACTTTGTTAAGCAATCCGTCTAGTGATAATGGCCGCAATTTGTAAGAGGTTTAAAAAGAATAAATAAATAAAAAATAAACCAAAAAATATTTTTATATATGCTACTGAATTTTGCTCTAGGGAAATAATTTAACCTCCATGCAAAGTGGAAATTCAAGTTCACATTTATAATCGAATCACTACACTCTATGCCTTTGTTAAATTTCAAATAGTTTCAAAAAAAAAAAATCGTCCGTGACAGACGGACCTTAAAGTGATGAATTTTTTCCAGTTTTGAAAACACTAAAAAGATTTAGAAACCGAAAAATACGAAAACTTTTTAATTGAACAATGTCAAAAGAAAAAGTATAAAAAGGGAAAAAATAATATTAGCATCAAAAATTCATTTTGAGAAGTTGAAAGTACAGTGTAGAGAAAACGTTATATAAAATATATGGAACTCCAGGGGTCACGATGACGAGGAAGGCAGTTACCAAAGAACGTACATACATACAACTACAATTCTAATAGTGTAATTTATCGACTGTTAATTTTAGGTGTGGAACGAACGAAGATCCATCCACTACTAACCGTTCGTTTGTTCATTGTTGATGGGTTTGTTTTTACAATACTACTACTCCTTTTTTTCTTCTTCTCTGCTTTCACATTTGGTTAGCCGATTGATACAGCATATAATGGCAAACACTCTTCGAGGGAGATTACATTTAAATGGGATTGATTTGTGTATTTGTGTCTAATGTTATCAAACAAACTGCTAATGGCATTTGGACACGAGTGATGGTCTTGTTATCGATTCGAAAACGAAGGTGTAACAACGTTAATGTACGTACAATTTACAGGATGTTTCAGATCGTGGTAAAATTTATACTGGAATAATGTTTTTGTTTTAAAGTGACCAACTTTTCTATATGGACAATAGAGAATATGCATGTATTTTTTTATTACTTAAATCGTTAGAGGAACTAATATTATCTCCAAAAAAATATTTTAAAAAAATATCAGTACCCTTATGTAATTTTAAAAAATAATTTTTTTATTATTATAATCTAATGTAGTTTAAACAAGATTGCATTGCGCGCGCCGGACATGACGTATCCTGGCATAACTAGTACTTAATCTTGACACTAGAGTTGCTAATAGATAAATATAATTAAATATACAAAGAAAATAAAATAAAAAAGAAATAAAGGAAATTTGAGCAAAATAAAAACAATCAACCTGCACAAGACATATCTTTATGACGTTTATTAGTAAATAATGAAAAGAAACGAAGTTTGTTTACCTATTTCCGTTGTTTCTTTTGGAATGTGCTTCCATGCCGAGTTACGTCAGCAAATTTAGTTTTATTTAAATTCCATTTAAAATTTTATATTTTAAAATATTTTTCTTTTATTAAAATTTACGAATTGAAAGGTTTTTTACTGTCACAATTAAGTTTCCATATACTACTAGAATACAAAAAAAAATATTTCATATTTATTTGAGTTATATGCATATTCCCTATTGGTGTAGAAATAAACCTGTTGTATAATTACAGTGTCTAAAATCTGTCCTCCTTTTGAAGATCGTGTGTATCCTAATGTTTCTCAACCACTGGTTCGCAATAGTACCTCACCGGTCCACTAATGATGGGGTTAGATTTATTAAAAAACGGTATTTGACCATAAACTCGTATGTTTTGAAATTTAATTTTTTTATTTACGGCTCATGATAGCACGCGTCTAGCACAATAGAGCACAGCATTTCTTGTTTAAGAAAAAGGAAAATGTCGCAGCTATGTCCAAAAATTATTTTGGCCGTAAGAAATTTACTTTTGTAATTTAGCTTTTTTATTTACGGCACATGATAGCGCAATATATGACGCAACTTTTTTGTTTGGAAAGAAAGTAATTAGTGGAGGAGGGGGCTAACTTGGCGGAAACATATGATCGACCAAATGGTCGGAAAACGACATTTCATTTTACACGAACCCAATGTTATTTCAACTAATAGCAAAAATGATTCCAGAATACAAAAATTCTATTTAAAATTGAAGAATTGCTTCTAAACATTTCTCTCATGTTTAAGAAAGTTGATATTCATCTGAATTATATGGTCGGAAGTGGTCGGAAAGCGATATTACATATTACACGACCGAATATTATTTCAGTTAATGGTGGAAATAATTCCAGGGTACAAGAATTCTGTTCAAAACTAATCAATTGTGTTTAAGCAGTTACTCACTTATATATACAAAAGTGTAGATATTTAAATTATCCGAGATTTTACCGAACCGTGACTGAAAATGGTTGAGAAACGCTGTTGCATCCTTTTGAATTTAATATTCGATATACTAAAACTGTAGTGTTAGCAATATTTCCCACCGGTAGCAAGAGAATTTTCATCATAAATGCCATATTTAAATTTCCAGTAGTTTAAGAATACATAGCACGCTCACATATCGCACGCTCCCATTTAACAATTTCGTCGCACACAAGATGTGTATAATGGCACCCTTCCGTGTTTTAAAGCAAATATGTTTGAATGTGTTAGTGTCTAAGTAATAGTTTGTAACAGTAAATCACACAAATATATACAATTCTTTGACTTTCTCATTTAGCAATTTGGTCCCAGTGGATTGTGTAATGGTAGTTTCCTATGTATGTGTATAGTCTTGTGAATCAACTAGAAGTGGTATCACGTCGTCAAAAAAATGCAACCCACAGAACAAAATGAGTACCCAATTTTCTGTCTCTTCCCAACCTAACTTTGCTTCATTTGTTAATGATGTCATACCATTTGTTTAGTTGATTTGGCTTTTCATAATATTTTGTAATAATGCAAGTGATGGTCAAAAATATTCTAAAAACTCATATTTTTCTTTAATTGTGTAGGCAAAAACAGATGCGAGGGAAGTAATAGTCTTCCAAATTAAATAATACCTAAGTAGTTACTTTTACCAAATTATGTTGGAATTTAAAAAAAAAAAATTGACCAATCACTTTTTTTCGAATAGTTTAAGTTTACTTAAAGAAAATAAGTATATTTAGCCCAGGCGACCAAGGTTTTTTTTTTCTTATTAAAAAATTATAACCTTTTAAAATGATGAATTACAATTAGACCTGTAAAAGTTAGACCAACAACTTCTTCTAAATCACTCTGTACCCTCTATAGTACGAGCGTGGCTAACTACGCGTATATAACAACTAACGACTCTACACTGAATCACTCTTAATATAAAATCTATATGTGGATAATCAATTGATAAATTACCCAAACGTATATATTTGGTTCGAGTCCATCTCACCATTTCCACACCAAATATTATGGTAGGTAACATAGTTTAGTACCAAAATTTAGTATCTCAACTAAATAAGGTCGTAAATATTTTTGTAGTACAATTAATTATTATGCTTCTATTTGATCATTAGGTACTTTTTTGTTTTTAGTACAATTAAATAATTGACTATTAAATAAATGTTAATGTTTTAGGAGGCAAAATATTTGAGCTGCAAAAAGTTATACATATACTAAGTTCAGAAATTACTTTTTTTTTAATGAAAAATTTTATAGCGAGGGTAACTCTATGCGTGGGAGTGTAGATCCAACATCATATAGCAATCCTTTTTCTTCTTTATTTGAGCTTACAAGTTGACAAGAGCAGTGTCACTTATCAACAGTATTTAATGCGTAGAAATTTAATAATAGTATATTGTGCAATAAGTGCGGGAAATTGTCGATTGCCCACGAAAGCGAAGTTGAGCGGAAGCGCTCATTTGCTTGAGTGGGGCAATCGACAATCCCGCACGAGTTGCACATACTATTTTTTATTACGAATTTCACATACTTTTTTCGATTATTATCACTATTTTTGACATTTTTATTACTTTTTAAAATAATATTTTTAGGTGTTCGTCTTTTCTTTCTGAATTAATTATCGTTTAAATTACTTTGTTGGTGGTTTCTATAGAAATAATTATGAAATATTTATTAAATGAAAAATTAAGAGACTGCTTTGCGGGTTTTGATTAAATTTTGCGTGTTTTATTGTCAATTTGCGTGTGGAAAGTTGCTTTCCACACGCAAAAAAGTATGCGGGAAGAGTACCGTGGGCAAACAGCTATTTTGCGTACAGAAATGTGTGCGCCAAGTTAGTACTTCTCCCGCATGAGTAATAAAAAAATAACTTTTTACTAGTCTGAATTAACCACTCACTGAACCGCTCATAACATCAAAACGAATTGAAATTTTTCCTTGAAACTTTGGGAATATATTTTTGAACCGTTTTAATTTAGAATGGCATTAACTTCTTGAACGCCACAGTAACGAATTGTAGGACGTAAATTTGTTATCATGCGCTACTAATTTGATGTCGGTTACTGATGACCTCTATATGGGAAGTTAATGAATCATTTCTGTTCGTGTCAAAATTACAAGTTACAATACCATAGCTATTGAATATAATACGTTGCTTTCATTTTTTTAAATAATACTATATTGCGGTATTTAACGAATAAATTTTGGTGAATTTGATATACATTAATAACCATAAGCAGATATTAAATTTTGGTTGATGCAGACGAAAGATTTATCCAACATAAGTTTGCGGTTTAAATTATAAACTAATATAATTTACTTATGTTTCCCAGAAAATTATCTCTGCATGTTTACAGTTTGTTCTAGTTTTACTATATTACCATAATATTGCACTATACCTAGAAAATGTCTTGTTACTAATCAATACAATCATGTACAGTAGTGTCTCAGTTTAGTTGACACCGTGTCAGTTTAGGAATATTTCCGATAATTCGTGTAAGTTTGGCCACATTTAAAGTATAAGGTCGAGTTCCCTATGTTGTATCAACTCTTTTTTATTGTAGCCAGAATTGGCCTAAAAAAAAGTGGAAAAGGTATATAATAATTTATTGTATTTTGCTACCTTTAGATTGCTCAAATCCGTATAACCAGGGGTGGGATGAACTACATGGAAAGAATTCGGCAATTCATATTTAATGTTTATCTTGTTTTCCTAAATCTTGTGGTATTCTGTAACCTTACAGTATTGTGATGCAATTTTAGTACCTATAGAACTGATGTGACCACCTTACTACTTCTGGTACAGAACTGCTGTGACCCTACTACTTTGGTACAGAACTACTGTGGCCTTACTACTTTTGGTAAAAAATTGCTATCATCTTACTGCTTTTGTTATAGGACCACTGTAGCCTTACCACTCTTGGTATAGAACCCCTATAACCTACCTACTACTTTTGGTATAACTTAAACGAAACGTGTAACAAGAGATTTCGATTATATTAAGAGGAGAATTGTTTCAGGAGTCATCTGACTTGGAAAATTTTGATTTTTTTTCCTATCTTAAAGATTCTTATCTTTCATATCAGAACCTAAGAATTTTTAAAAGGACCCCTCCGGATAAGATAGGTGAATCTACCTGAAGCCCAACCTGGGTCGGGAATAACATGGTAGCGTTCGCCCTTCCACATGTATTCCATAGCTGCAATATTAGGTCAAGGTAGCTTTGCGTTTTCGAGTTGTACCAAAATGTTCACTTTTGAACTTTGCTCGATTTTCCACTTTCCTTCCTCCCAAGTGCATAAGTATTAGGTATAAGGTACATAGGGGTAATATGGTCACCTTAAGCTTTGAGGTCATATATCATAAACACTAGGAGAAGAAAAGAGAAAAATACCAGTTGTCAACTATTGTTAATGTATTGTTAAAAGAAAAGCACAAAAATTATGGTAACAATTAAGAACTTAAAAAAAATCAGTTTACTTAAAGCAAGGGAATCTTCGTCATGTCTGTGAAGGATAATTTACTTTTTTCGTCCATATTTCCTGCAGATGTTGAAGGTGTAAGTTGAACAGAGAATGAAGAAATAGAAGGTCGATCCTCATAACAATCCGGGAAGTTTGCTGAGGTAGTTTTGTTCAATGTTGATTCAATTCGGCAAAACTGAACACAAATTTCTGCAGAATTGAACTTTCTTAACTGTCAAAGTGGCGTTTGTAAAACAGTACCCACGACATCTGGTTTACTAATTTGCTTGTCTATGGGCTGTATACTAATATCTTTGAATTCTTACCGCAGTTATTGAACAGTTTTGTTGAGGGCACATGCTTCTGAAGGTTCCTTACCTCCAACGAATTGTAGCATATTTCCAACATCATCACAGTTGGTGAAGGTGACTTGAAATATGAACTTTCGTCTCTAGGAGGAAGGGGGTAGCATTTCGAAAAATTTTATAAAATATAATTTGTAGAAATTTAAGCTTGCAAGAGCTTTGTTTCCGAAAGCTTTCCTTAAAAGTACACCTCTAATATAATACCCTTAATATCGCAAAATAAATTTTGATTCTTTGTAACTTTTGAATGGAATGATTTTCTTCATCGGGTCTTTTTTTACTGTTATTTTAAATGCTTATATATCAAGCCCTTATTAATTACTGACCGCAACCCTTCCTCCACAGGGTTTTTTTTTTAAATTCATGTTATACATTAATGTGCGCAACTGCTCAACTCGCGGCTACCAATGCCAGAAACATTTTTATATAATACCAACCCTAAGAGAAAAATGGTAACTTAAAATTAGATACGATCATTATTGTTTCAATAATGTACAACTTACAAAAAAAAAAATGTATTGAAAAGATAGGGAAGTCTGTAGGAAATCAATATTATTCAACTTTAAAATAAAGTTGTTCTACATTAAAACAATAAATTTCAGCACTACCTACTAGACTTTTGTTAATGTTTTACATTGAATCAATATGGTTTTTATTAATATTAATTTGTTTTTTCTCTGGGTGTGTTTGTTAGAAATGCTTTTATCACTAAAAAAAAGAAAATGCTACCGGCATCATGAACCCTGAAATTTGGTAACATTACCACGAATAGGCAAAATTAGATTGTTTAACAGTACTAAAAAAACATTGCTTAAACGAATTGTTGCTTGATGAACAAAAAAGCGTTTTATGGTACATATTACAAGGCATGTTTTTAAAATAAGTACCGTTTTGATATAAAAAAATCAACAAGTAAATTTTTCAAACAAAACTTTATTTATCTGAAAGAGCATTCTTTCCTCTACTTCTCTTTCCTCTACTTCAATTTCGTAGAGAACACTTCTTGATACAACAGGAAATTTTTCAGCTAAGGACGAAATTGTGAACCGTCTGTTCTCTTTCACTTTACAGTCCACTTTTTGAATGAGATCATCGGTAATGACTGAAGGTCGCCCACTTCGTTCCTCATCATGAACGTCTGTGCGGCCATCTTTGAAGGCTCTAACGCATTTCCGCACCATTCCTTCACTCATAATGTTTTCACCATAGACTTCACTGATTTGACGATGAATGTCAATTGCTTTTGAGCCTTTAGCACAGAGAAAAAGAATCACAGCACGCATTTCACAGTCGGCGGGATTCTCGATAGTCGGCGGTGTTTTAAAATCACATAAACAAACGAAGACTCGATCAAACAGCGTCGTAATGGCGTCTGTGGCTTCCCAACTGATGTAGCTACACTACGCGCATGCGCTAAACGGCAACTGCAGCGCTGCGGCGGCGTAATTTAAAAACGGTACTTACTTTAAAAACATGCCTCGTAGTATGTTAAAAATGTTCATGACATCTTTTATGTTGATCTTATTAATCTACAAAACTACATTTGACCTAATTTTTCTACCACCTACTAATAGGTAACGTAAATGTAACACCCGGTTGAAAATGAATAACAAATATATACCTATCGTAAAATAGATGTAAAAAGCAACAAACAAAAATGAGAAAAGGTGAAATTTGAATATGAAAATTTTTATTTGATATTCCTCGGTACGGTTTCGGTACGGTATACGGTGTACGGTATACGGTTTGGTTGTAAATTTAAGGTTAGATGGATGGAATATGAAGACTTGATTAGCACATTCAAACTTGGAATGGAAATGAATACAAAAGAATATTTCTTCAATAGATCATCATCATTTGAACACAGTACAAGATATAAACATTTTTTCTTCTTGCGTCGCTCGTCGCTTTGAATAGATTCAAAAAATACATACATACATATATAAGTGCTGTAGGATGTTATAAACATAAAATTACATTTACAGAGGAAATATTTCCCGAACATTCGTTTTCCATTTCATTTTCTTCATTTTCTATTATCTTACATTTATGTATATTCGGTAGTCTCTGTATATACATATATTTTATGTGTGTTATATAAATTATATACCGGTTGTTTTTTAAGTAAATATACGCGCGTTTTATAGCTTGTAAATTATTATCGCACTTTATTTAGGAAATGAAATCTCTCTCAGTCGTTTACTGTGTCGGCAATAAAAGAAAAAACAGTGATAATCGTTAGTAAATTATTGTTTAAATCGTATATTTTTTTTATTACATATTCACATTGGCTCACATCTTCTGGGTAGTTTTTGTTACTTCCATATTCGTCATTGTAAACAATAACATCCAAAATAAAAAAAAAAAAAATTGAACAAGTGCAAGTCGTAGTTGTGTAAATAGTGTTTCGTACTGAAACATGGATTTAATAACGATGTTTGGGAGGTACAATCGGAGATAAAAGTACATGAAATTAGAAATTCGGGAATAATTGCGTTGTATAACAAACTATGAGGTAAATAAATAGTTATCTTTGTTAAATAATAGCTATCACTACAACTGATTGTACAATACATCAAACTATAGCTCTCAGCTGACTACAAGAGCTGAGTACATTTTAAGGATTTTTCGGAGGAATTTCAAAATGCTACGAGACGATTGAAAATTTAGTAGAATGTTCTTCATTTAATACTAAGGCCCCTGTGAAAATTTCAAACCGATTCACTAAGCCGTTAAAAAGTTATTAAAAAAAATAAAAAATAAAAAATAAAACTAATTTTACACGTACTCTTATGGAAATTCGAAAACAGAACAGATTAAATATCTTTTTAACGTTAGAATCTTTGTCATGGTTATACTCAGTATTCATTATTAGATTTTCACGCTATTTTGGCGATAACAGTGGGAAACAGTTATTTTTAAGCGTTTTTTTTTCCGAAACATTTCGGAAACTACAATGGCCTACGCAATGCTATTAAAATTGTTTTCCTATTTCCCTATTCATCCCTTGAAATTAACGGCAAGAATCACATTTTGACTTCGTAAGTTCGTAGCTCATGTCTATAACTAGGCTAGCACACTTAGTATCAAATTTCAAATTTTTACATTAAAGAGTTTCGGGGAAAATCTCCTGTGATCGACATATAGACGAAAGGACACCGTAGTAATTCACCAGTCAATTTTGGTACGTCACTCTGAAAAATTAAATTTTTTGTAATCAAAAGTAATAATTTTTTTTTAAATTCTTGTTTGTTTTTGCTCAATAAAATATTTTTTACTTTTCAACTAAAGATTGGTAAAATATACGGTTTTTGGTAACGATTGTTTAGTATTGATAAAAGTATAACTTATCTAACTTTCTTTTAACTATAGTGAGGTTAGATGTTTTACATTTACTCCAGTAAAAAAGTAAGAGACGTAAATAATTTTCATTGAATTAATAAATATGAATAATATTATTAAACTAGAAATTAATTTAAACGTTAGTCCTTAAAATTTGTTGTATCACAAAAAAAATCAAAATCATTAAAAGTTGATGCATGACATCTATGTTTCAAAAAATAAACTACCTGTTTTGCTATCTATTATTTGCTGGTTAGTTTCCTGGATAAAGAACATAAAACATACCCATTGAATTCACAGTCTATACTCTATATACAGATACGGATTTATTTGCTACAAATTTAATAAATTTAATTGATTGATGGCCGATTACACCAACATAATTAATCGGCCGTTAAAACCTTAATCAATGATTAACTTTAACTCTAGTTAAAATCTCTGATTATCTGTTGCACCAAGGTTAATTTATGTTAATTGATGATTAAATCGTCCATTAAGTTAATGGATGAATATTGGGCAATTAAATATTTAATCAGCGTTTAGTGCATATTTTGATGCTAGTTTTCATAGTATCGCTAATATTTATATTTATTTTCTACTATTGAAATATACTTTTGTACAATTTCAGTTAAAATTATCTTTTCTTTTTCTGTAAAATTTTGGTAACTGTTTCATTTTTCCTTTTTTAAATTGAAAAATATCTTCACAATCGTCAAATTACAGTTTCAAAATGTTTTACGTCAACATAAATTATATATTTTCTAATATTATGTAAATCAAGTAGGCGCTACCTATTTTCAAAATAAGCAAATTTAAATTTTTTTAACCATTATATGATATTATCAACTTACTAGCATTTACTTCTCTTGTGTCTCATTCCATGTCCTATAAAAACAAATCAGACACGGTTGTTAGTCAAAATTGACCGTTAACGTACATTAGTTAACCAATGATATATTTTAAATGGTGCAACAAGACAAATCGGGGTTACTTAATCTCTGATTTACTAATTGCCATTAAGTTCTCATTAAATTAATGTTGGTGCAATCGGCCATGAAACTAATTTTAATTTTGCTGCAAAATTTTATCATAACTCAAAAATGGAGCAAATAACAAAGTTTGTATCATAGTTCGAAAACTAATGTACCTATAAAACTTTTTGTTATAATAATCGATTGCTCTTAACGGTATCTACAATACTTGATCAATTTTTTTCTCAAAAAACTCAACTGTATGTAGTAGTCAATCATATCTTCCGCCATAATGTATTAATACTTTCTAAAAAGACAATCTGTACATAGCCCCGATATAAGATATATGTGTATGCAAATACGCATTTATGTCGGTAGGTGGGGGGGGGGGGTACATGTGCGTATTTTACGAATCATTCTGTTGCTTCCGTAATCAATTACGTCAATTCTTTGCATTTTTTCTTTATCTTATACCAAAAATAAGAAGGGTCCTTCGGCTGCTGTGAATTATATTCACTGCAATATTCTACATAAGTAATCTGCTCTTAAATGAGGGTGCGTGTGTCCCTTTACTTGTCGAAAAAAAGGAATAAGGTAAATATAGAAGAAATAATGTAAACATGAATGATGAGAGAAATTAGGTCAGAATTTTTAAAAGTATTTTCAATTTGAAAAAATTATGTACCTACGACGGCAAATTTGAAATTATGATTTTAATTCTCTCCTATAGAAAAGAGGAAATTCTTGTAATAGTCAATTTATGTCCCGCGGGAGCATTGGATTGATTGATGCGAAGTTAATGAATATTAATAATGATGGGGAAAAGTTGACAGTCCATGTGGTTCATTGTCAAATAAGTAACTTTTTTTTTAATGAAGTATTTCATAGTAACCGTTTCTATAAGAACCTATATTGTATTTTTTGAATGTTGAACATTTATGTATATGCCTAATTGGTAATAGAAATCTGTATTTGATATGATTTATCAAATACAGTTCCTGATCTCTCCACCAGAAGCGCACACGTAATCTCTCCATTACCAGTTTACTTTTTAGGATTCCGTAATTGTTCGCCTTAATAGTTTCTATATCATTATTATCAAATTTTCCTTTCTTGAGATATTTTCCAACATTGAAAAGTATGGATACAATTTTTTTTCTAAGAATCCAGTTGTGTTTGATATCGTTACAAAAGTCTCGTAAAACTTGCGTAACTTGCCAATTTCGGATTGTTTAAAAATAGAATATTCCGTGATTGAAGTTGTAAGTTACATGTTACACATAAACGAAAAACTCACGCAAGAATCGCGCAGTGGCAAGTGTGTAATATGCCTTACACCCAAGCTACGTACCATACTTTATCTACGACTAATATGAAATTCACAATAAATTATATAAATTTGGTACGAGTAGATGCAATGCATTAAAATTACGTATAAAACCTGAAATTTGTTAAGGGGGGCCAGTAGTGAGACATCTTGCAAAAATTGGAAATTTTTTTTTCATGTTTCGATAGTCTATACCTTTAAAAATGACATACTAAAATTTCAAGTCCGTTTTTCAAATAGTTTTTGAGTTAAAGCCATTTGAAGAGCGGATTCTGATTTTCATTGTTAACTTTGAAGTATTGAGAAATGTATGAAGGTTGATAATTCGGGAGTTTCTGGACCTGACTGCCAGTCACATGTTGTGGAGCAGCTAGACACTGGTACATTTAAACGACTCATCTAGTTTTACTATGACCGTTATAGTGAGTACCTACATCGTAAATAATTTTAATAAAAATTCTCAGTGATTAAAACTAAAAGGTACGGTAAAGAAAAACTACATTTTTCAAATTTGCTGCAGTTATAACTCGAAGACAAATCATCTGATCATCTGATCGATCCAGTTTTCCGATCGAATAAAAAATGTAATTTTTGCAGGCCAAAAATCATCAAATTTTCGCGCAAAATTTGAAACTTTTTTTTAAAAAACTCCGCCATTTTGTTAAATTTCAACTTTTTTTTCGATTGAGGTTCATGGCACGGGAAATACCTTCTAGTTTAATAGGCTTTATGGTTTTTTTAATTTCAGGCACTGTGAAAGTCGCTGTCACTGCAGCAGTGGGGGGACTTTTTTTGGAGCCTTGAGAGATCGCGAATAACTTACTGATTTTTCAATAAGATATTAAAACATTCCATACTGTAGTTTTCTTTAAAAAAAATTCCAAAAAATCATTTTTTTTCAAGCGGTCACACTAGTGGTCCCCTTTAAAGACAAATGCCAATATTCAGTTGCTAGGTAAAAAATTTGTACAAATTTTAATATAATATACAAGATAAAGATTAATAAAATTGTGGCAAGCAATGGTACTTTACACACAGTCGTGTGTAAAGTAAAAGATGTCCCATAGCTGGGTGCAAAACATACTTGACCTAGGATAGTATTTTATACGTAATAAATAAGCAATTTCATGGTAGTCGTCTTGATGTCTAGTATTTTTTTATGAATAATTTTTTTGGGTTTGTCTTAATTCACACTTAACTCTCGATTCATACCGATTTACGGTATTTATATATTCCTTATTTCAAATTTAACGAAATTTATCATATTCTTTTACATATAATACGAATTGTTTTATAATGTAAACTAACTGAACCAAAATAGATACTTTACTTTGTTTAATTTAAACTGATCTAAAATGAAATGGTTAGCTCAAATATTGCGAGTATCATTAAAATATTCTATCTAAGACTACCATGAAATTGCTTGTTTATTGTACAAAATACTGCCTAAGCTACGTTTTACATACAGCCACATATCCAACAGTACAAAAAATGGCCCTTTACACGCATGTATGCTAAAAATAACAACGCCTACTACACTTTTATTAATTCTTATAATTATTATATATTATACAGTGATATACATGATACATATAATGTTAGAATCTGTACAAAAATTTTACCTAACAACTGATTGTTTACGTTTGTTTTTAATAAATTTCAAATACTACATAATTTTAGTGTATTGGTATTTGTAGATTTGTACCAAATTTTTGTCGTTGATTGTGAATTTCATGTTAGTCGTAGATAAAGTATAGTACGTAACTCGATTGTAAGGCATATAACACATTCGCGCAATTACGCACTCGTCGCTGCGCGGCTCTTACGTAACTTTTTCGCTCGTGCGTAATATGCAACTTACAACCTCAGTCACGTAATATACTATTGCGCACACGTCATATTCTTCTGCTCGAAGAAAATACAAAGTACTTACATTTTTTCTTTTTATCAATAATTTACCAAATCTTCTTTCTTGCGTTAAGTATATAAGTACACACTTTCATTATTGTTGCCATCATTAAAATATGCCAAATTTAAATGAAAATTTGAATTAAAAGATACCAATTTAAATTTCACAATTGAATGAGAAATCTTTTAAATACTAGAAATAAATTTGTATATTTTAATGTCAAAATACTAAAATCAACTCATCATCAGAGTCGAGTCGAGTCGTTCATTCGTTTGTCATTATTCATCATCGTCGTGCCGCATATCGTTTGCGTAGGTACTTGAAAATTTTTGCCATCATTAAAGCGACGGCTTTCACTCACAGCTCACTGATAAGATGACATTTTTTTTCTTTTTATTTATACGTACGTAGCTCTCTGATATAAAGAAGAAAAAAGTTGAGGATCATTTGCTGCCGTTCTATTCTGTCGCTACTTTTAATTTATCAAGGTACATAGATAAAATATAATGATGATTACTATTATTATTATTATTATTATTACTGTTACTTTGTACGCCTTCGGCTTCCAATTACGTTAGATGGTTTGCAGGAATAATTATTATGAAATGGGCCCAAGTCAGATATCAATTAATGCAAAGTTGTTTGAAAATGGTTCCGTTCCGTTCCGTTTGTAACCGATCGTTGTATTTTATTTTCATAATATTGTGTTTATGAGAATATTTTTGGTGTCAATGTTCTCATAATATTATCATAATTATTATGCGTTTTAAATTTTGTAAAATATCCATAACTTTGGTTTTAAGTAGGTACTTATCTGTTTTAGATATCGAGCCATTACCGCGCCATTTTAGCGTAAACGACAAATATCAAATTTTACAGGAGAAGGATTTTTTAAATATTTGTATGGCGTTTGCGATATTTCTGCTGTGTTAATTTTATTACACCTGAGTGTGTTATTCCTATTATTTTATTAACCTTAGGATAAAGATGGTTATTGTCGGTTACGCTAAAATGTGAAAATGTGTTGTATTAACGATAAACTAAGCAGTTGCTATAACTCGTTGATTAACGAATTTTAGAGAAAAACGTTAACACTGCGTGATCCGTTACGGTTTAAAATGTTGCTTGCAATAAAAATCTCAATTTCGATAAAAGTGTTGCTTACGATAAATCGGCGGTAATGGCTCGATATGGTAAATAAATTTAGAATTATAGGCAACTTATAGGCAACTAGTAATTTTTTGCAAAATTTCGAAATATCCTACGCTGAAGTACCTATCATATACTGAAATGCGATTTCATTACGTCCAATAGTTTTGTAGAAATTCAATAGTAAACATGAGCTATTGCATGGGAAGTATATGCAAATAAAAACTTTCAAATGCTTCTATTGTAAAATTATAAAAAATGTTACTTAACACCTTCATCCACTCATGTCTTAAGTTAGAAATTTTTTTTTATTTTAATATATACGAAGTCTCGTAAGGGGGTCTTCCACTCATTAGCAAATATTTCGATTTTTTGTAAGAATTAATAAAAATACCCCTGTCGCAGCATCCTGCATAACATAGCGAATTTCCGTTTATAAAAATTAGTTTTTCTCGGAAACTAGTTCACATAGAACAATAGTTTAAGAACCTTTCTTATGTAATTTTTTCTCTTCTTTTAAATGGTGTAAAAAAATTTCGCAAAAATTGTTAAGTGGAAATTTTGGCAAAAAACTAATTTTTTACAAAAACAAAAAGCATGTTCCTGGCATTCGACGTATATGGCTAACGAACTTGTCCAAGTATCGTGTTGACACATATATACATATTATATATACATATTATATATACATATTATATATATATATATATATATATATATATATATATATATATATATATATATATATATATATATATATATAAATTTTAGTGAATATTATTTTCGGTTTCTAAAGACCTCAAAACAAATTTCTGGAAATTCGCTAAAAACTAACTATTAACACTATATTGTCCGCTTATTTCAGAATCAATTCCCTAGAGGTTGGCAGTATTTTTAAAAAAATAAAAAAACATTATATAATTAAATTCACGAAATGATTCAACATGTGTAAACATAGGTACACTTTTTAAATAAAAAAAATATCAGTAACAGACAAGCACACTGATTTTTGTGATTGTATTGAAATGTACGCACATTTCAATTTTGCGGCATATTAAATGAATCTAAAATACAAATATTATGTTATATATGGTCGACATTCATATATGGCGGATCAAATGGTTACATTGTAACAATTTAACCAGTCGGTTTTGTTACATTTTTACCCAAGTACAGTTTTGTATTTTAAGATTATGAATATTTGTGTTAATCAATAATTTCAAAATTCAGATTTTTTACTCAAAATTAAAAAATAACGTTTAACAATATAAAATTAAAAAATACGTTGATTTTCCAGTCGATAATACAGATTATCCAAAAAAAAATAAAAGAGGCACCTATTGACGACATTTTTATAATTTAACAATAGTACAGAGAGAAAGCTGAAATGTAATAATTGTACCCCTACTCCCCTAATTGCTCTGTGTAATCCCTGTTGACTAAAAATCACTGTTAAGCCCACCTTTACCCATTACACTAATACTCTTTATATTATACATATCTGACTAAAATGAATTGATGTCCTCAACCATTGACATCATCTGCATTTAATAATATTCTAACGATCCGTTCTCTCTGTTTTTTTCCTTTTTGGCTTTCGTGACATGAAAAATTGCACTTATAAAATGACATCATAAAATTAGCTTTCGTCTGGTAACAATAGATGCATGTTTGTATGTACATATATGAATGCATATATAGATGAATCTGAGATAAGAAAAAATAGTATATTACACTTCGAAGGCGCGTAAGTACTGCTTGAATGATGTCGGATATACTCAGATATAAATATAATATAGTCAACCTGATTGCAAAAAAATTGAAACCAGAGCAATTTTTGTAAAAAACTATGCTAGGCTATAGACCAGTTTTATTCGTTAGAAGAATTTTAAAACTCTTAAAAAGTTATTGCGAATGAAACAGTGCACATAATGAAATTTGGGAAAGTATGTGACGAGGGCACAGCCATGGATAATGAATAGATAGAAAATATGTCCAGAAGTGGCATGACAAAGCACAAATTTTGAAGTTCGTCTTCGTTCTTGAATTACGGGTTTTCAAAATTTAAATTTTTTTTTATTGCTCATGCGGGAGAAGTATTAGATCAGTTCATAAATTCGTGCGTATTAATAGCATGCATGAAATTCACTATGACTCATTTACTAAACCAATACAATTTTGAACCTGTCGAAACTTGTCATCGTTTGACTAACATATTATTCAGTTCATCACCAACTTTCATAAATAGCGAGCGCATTTGAGTACCCATAGAAGATGAATATAGATAATCAGTACAAACGTGCTGTGCCACATTTTTTATTTTCCTGTGGTGAATTTGCCAGGTCTGCAGCGAGAAAAATTAATAGTGTACATGGTGAACACACTTTTAGTGTAAGGACTGCCCAGAAATGGTTTAAAAATTTAAAGTTGGTGAAAGCAGCATTGATGATGAACCCTTTTCAGGACATCCTGTTAATTTTGATGATGACATTCTTCGAAATCTTGTGGAGTCAGAGCCACAATTAACAACGGATCAGATCGCAGAAAGGATGAAATGTGTTTAATTATGTTTTTTTTTATATTATTTAAAAATTTACCAAAAAAATACGCACGAACTTATGGACTGACCTGATACTAACTTGGCGCACACATTTCTGTACGCAAAATAGCTGTTTTCCCACTGTACTCTTCCCATATACTTTTTTGCGTGCGGAAGTTTGACAATAAAACACGCAAAATTTAATCAAAACACGCAAAGCCGCCTTTTGATTTTTCATTTAATAAATTTCATAATTATTTCTATAGAAACCACCAACAAAGTAATTTAAATAATATATATTTAATTTAGAAAAAAAAGACGAACACTCAAAAATATTATTTTAAAAAGTAATAAAAATGTCAAAAATAGTAATAATAATAGAAAAAAGTATGTGAAATTCGTAATAAAAAATAGTATGTGCAACTGGTGCGGGATTGTCGATTACCTCACTCAAGCAAATGAGCGCACTCACTACGTTCGTGTGGTCAACTTCGCTTTCGTGGACAATCCACAATTTCCCGCATTTATTGCACAATATACTATTTTAGAGAAATTTAACGTAAAGTAAATATGTTTGTTATTTGTGTAGAAATCAATTACTAACTTACAACAGAGATTGACATAATCAAAGATAAAATTCGGTTAATTTTTCGGATTTTGTAGTCAAAATTTCGGAACCCTTATAAGATTCGTCCGTGTGTCTATAACACCCTCATAATTTCGTCGTATTTAAACCGAAAATTGTAGATAACAATTCTTTGAAATTTGTATGGCATTGCAGCATTCGTCAAGAACATCAATATACAAAATTTTTGAAATTTAATCATCGAAAAGTGTCACGTACAGTCACTCACAGTACAACTTTCTGCTGCAACTAGTATCTGGTGGCTGATGGAAACCGTGTTGACTGGTGGTGGCAACCGTGGTGGCTGGTGGAAACCATGTTGGCCGTAGTGTTGGAAATGACATCACTGTTGATTTTGTTGTGAGAACGTTTGAACAAATTTCAGATATAAAACCTAAGCTGCTCCGTGCTTGTTTTTCTGCTATATTTGACCGTTAACCAATAACTTATAATAGTCGTAAACGGGTGATAAATGCATCGGAACAATCTTGAGACCTAGGCCGGCAACACACATCATGTATAGCCAACATTGCAGAAGAGCCATCACAGTGTCCAGCACAGGAGTGCGTTTGGAACGCAACAGCAAAAAAAACGCCGTGAGCAGCGGGGCCCCATCACGGTAGTCGAATTTTCCCCTTCATCTTCGGTATTGAATGTCTACAAGCGAAATGTGATTGAAAGTCTACAACCGAATCGTCATTTTGTTGGTTTCAAAACTGGTGATGAGTGTTCGGCTGATCGAGGCTTTAAAAAAAGGTTTTAAGTATTTAAGGGCTGTATCTCAGTAAATTTCAATTTTGTGCCGAAAACAGGTAGCAGAAAAAAAGCCAACACAATTCGTACGAGGACATTCCTGCCCATGTTTATCCGCTAATTGCCTTTATGTTTTAGTTTTAAAAATTAAAAAAGGACCTTAAATAGTAAACTGGAAGGCCTTTATAAAGATATTTTTTCTTTCCAAAAAAATCCAAAATTTCTATTTTATAAATACTAAAAATCCAAAATTCCTAATTTATAAATAAACAGTGACTTTAATAACATTTTTAAATTACTTAATATGTATGTATTTCATTTGTCATAAAAGTAAGTTCACTTTTTTTTAAATTTTTTAAAATTACTATTCGCCTACTTGTATTTAGAATAAACATAATGCTTTTAAAACACATTTAACAATAGCATTCAATTCCGATGTAAAAATGGGAGAAGTGGGGGGAAAAGTGATGCGGACTCCCTACAAGGTACTAGCTGGATACTAACTGAATACACGTACAAAATTTCAGCCCTCTAGGTTTCCTTATGGAGTCTCTAGACATGTTAGAAAACAAGCAAAAAAATTAAGGAAATATTGGCGTAAAAATCGTGGGGGTAAGGGTTAAAAGTTGAAACCTCCAAAAAACAGTGTCTGGCTATTAGCTTAACCTGTACACCAAATTTCAGCCCTCTAGGTTTATTTGGGGAGATTTTGACCCGAACGAAACTGTTAAAAAACAAGAAAAATCATGTTCTTTTGGGTATAAAAATGGTGGGGGTAGGGGTTAAAAGTCGAGACCCCCAAAAGGCACCCCCTTGATACTAACTCAATCCGAATACAAAATTTCAGCCCTCTAGGTTTATTCGGGTGACCTGTGCGAGTGGTACAAACTTCGAAAACGTCGAAAATGCATGAAATTGTAGCTTAAAAATGAGGGGGGTGGGGGTAAAATATTAAAACCTCCAAAAAGCACAACCTAGGTACGAACTTTATCAACACACCAAATTTCAAACCTCTACGTTAATTCTGGGGGGCCGGGGGCCTGTTAGATCCAGCGAAAATCGTTTTTCCCCCCTCTACTCCCACCATATCATCCTAGGAAGCTGAATTTTGGATATGTTGTAGATAATTGACCGAAACATTATTTAAAACCGGTTTGGAAAAGTTTTATTGTTTTTCCGCCCCCCACCACCCCCTTAAAGGTCGGGTCCGAAAAAAAATTTGCCCAAAATTTGACCCCACTTTGATAGTATTGTTGTGCATCGGAATAAACCCCACTTACCAAATTTCATCTCTTAACTTCCATAGGGGGGCCCTACACATATTAAAAGGTTGCGGGAAAATATATATATATATATATATATATCAGACATCTTTTTTTTTTACATAATCGTGTTCTACGGGTCCGAAAACGGATAGCGCCCCTGGTCTCGCCTCTCGCAGCTCTTATCGTATAGACTGTATAAGTCTAATTTTTCGGAGAAAATTCGACTAAAAAAAACTTTCTTGTGATTAAAAAACGAAAAATTATGTAAAAAACTATACAAATAATTTGTTAGTAAAAATCTTTTTGTATAATAATTTGTTAGTTTCAATCAGTTAGCTTTATATGAAATAATTTTACACAAAAGAAGATGAAACCATAGCTAGTGTTTAAAAATGTTTAGTTCAATTGTAATTTTCGTTATTCAAATGCAAACAACATATTTTATTTATTTTTATCATTTATTTTTTTTGAACATGTTAAAAAATAATTGAACAAAATAATATTGTTACTGCTACACACATTGGTATGTTTTACGTTTTATCTGATAGCAAACATTTTGAAAATACAAAATCATCACAGCGTACGCGTGTGAACGAACACAATTAAGTTTGAATCGTCAATGTTTTTTTGATGTTTTCATCTGTCATGCGTTTCATTTCAATATGCAAACAACATTCTGTGTCACTGTGTAATGTGTGTATTGTATTTTGTATATATATATATATATATATATATATATATATATATATATATATATATATATATATATGTGTGTGTTCATTTGTATTGGTACATATGTAGGTACCACGGATCAACTAGATTAAGTGTACATATAAAAATCTGTCGTTCGTAAGGTGCAGTGAGGCGCAATTTACATCGCTTGCGATTTATTCTGTTACCAGTTGTGATACAGTTAACATCGTACGAAGTGTAATTGTTTTTTTGATTAATACGTGAAAGTTAAACACTTAAGTGTAAAAATTCTGTAAATAATAAACAAACATTTTGCAAAGTAAAGTATTTGTTTATTATTTATAAATATGGGATACCATAAAGTAACGCTCAAATCTGTTAATATTGTAAAAATTCTATTGAACAAAAAAATTCTCAAGATAAAGGGATAACTTTTTTAAAATAAATTTATTTTTAACTGTTGGTTGTTAGTCACATAGGTCGACCATGACAGTATATACTATATGTATATACAAGGTGCGGCGTTATACATACACCATATTGCACAAACACATTCACATATTTGCGTAGATACAATGATGTGTTTTGTTGTGTGTATCATAATCGTTTGGTAGGAGTGGCGGTGTCACGTGTACCAGCACATAATTACATAGTTGGCCAGTGACAGGGATCACGGTAGTTATGAAATAGCAAATTGGTATCTTTCTTTATCTGTGGTAGGTACATACACCTATAAAGCTTGTTAAAAAAAGCGTAGCGTCGAATAATAATTTAACGGTATATAGTATTCGTTCAAATATATAAAAAAAATTACCCAAAAAAAAATTCCCTTTTCAAACGACACTCACAACAGAGAGATACTCCAATAATTCATTCAAACAAAATTAGATAAAAATTTGTATACACCAATACCTCGCTTTGCGTCGTTTCGTTTTGCGTTTTTTCGAGGTTGCGTCGCTGCTGAATTAGTATTAATTTTCACTGTACGTCGTTAGATTTTCGAAGTTGCGTTGTTTTGGGTTCGAGTCTTTAATTTTTTTTTCGAAATTTGCTATAGAAGATCATAATTCACTTTGCGTCGTTTCAATTCGCGTCGTATTTTTTTGGAACGTAACCACGACGCAAATTGAGTTATTGGTGTATTTATCTCCAAGTACGTAATATGAGGGGCTCAGAACTATAGTGATGTAAGTCAAAATATGTTGTTTTAACTTATTTAACGTTAAAGTATGAGTGAAGCATAATAAATATACGGAGTTAAAGTAAGGTAATGGTCTATACCGGCTTTATTGTATTATAGTATAAGTAATGACTTATGTCGTTTTGGCACTGAATAAAGATCGGGTTAAATAACAATAAATTCACAATGTCTCCAATCTTAAAAAAACTGACTTACACCATTTTAGTTTTGAACCCCTCATATAATAGTACACATATTATAGTATAATCAGAGCTAAGTATTTGTTCATTTGTCGGTATGGTTTTAAAATATTTAGAGGCATTTTTATATCATTCACTATCATTTTTACGAATTTTTTTTTTCTTTTGATAAATGGGTAATAATTTGTTGTTATATTGCAACTTGTATCTGAAGCGGCAAGTTCATGAAGGGGTTATCTGACATTTTTATAATTGTATAGTAGAAGCGTTTGAACATTTTCATTTACATATAGGTATTTTCTATGCAATAGCCTCAATATTTATAATTGAATTTCTACAAAACTATTAGACGTAATGAAACCAAAATTTTAATAAATGATACAGCATAAGAGGTTCCTTTACAAAATATGACTTTTTGAAAAAATGTCACATAACCCCTTCATCCACTTACCCCTTTAAATATATAAATGTAGGTATGCTGAAGAACATTGAAATAACTTTTCATTTGTAAGTAAATTAAATAAATACATTAAATAAGGATATTTAAGGATTAGTACAATCGAAAAAGATATGTATGCGTTCCTATCTACAGGATCCCCCCATAGTCTGCAGGACTTGATTAGTAAAGTTTTAAAGTGACAAGTATAATTGAAACACTTTTTAAAATCACAATCTTTATACAATGGGTCACATTTTTTTCTCGAGCGATATATGAAACAGGCATATCCTTTTTTTATGCGGTAGACCGAGGTCGCATAAAAAATTTCATAGAAAATACACAAAACGCTCAGAACCTCAGGATTTCTTTAGAAGTTGCGTTTCTGCACATGAGAACATTTTATTTCATTTTTTATAACACTATAAAAATTGCAGTAAATACGTATGAAATGATGCAATATAGGGGAGAGGTGTGTCAATAGTAACAAAAAAAAATATACAGGCTAGTAATTTTGTATCTATTAGTCACACAGAGTTAAATTTTTGGTACAAGTTACAGGCATTTTTCAGGTTTTGAATGAGCTTCGCAAAATTACTCTATGTTGACTTATAATTAAAATAACTACATTTATGTGGACCAAAGTGTAATGTTACAATCCTCACCAACAGAGGATCAATTTTTACAGGGTTTAGGTTCAATTGTAACACTCATTATTTAGTTAAATTTACACGTTAGTTATTATAATTAAGCCAGTTTTAAAAATTCTTTCTTACGTATTGAGTAAGGAAGGTGACAAATAGGCACAGTCTCTGGCAACAGTTCTGAATGTTTTCTCTTTCTATTACTCTTTCAACGGAATTCAAATATACATATATCTGAATAGAATCAGATATCGAATATAGTTCCTATCCTAGTTCTTCGTTTTATTCTAAAAACAGTATGAATTAGATTAGAAACTGATCCTACAAGCAAAACTAATGGTGGACCGAGACATCAACTAGAAAGGAAGGCTTTGAATCGAACGATAATCGTAACCGAAAATCAATATACCTATATATGTAAAACTAACTGATTTTGCCAAAGTGTAACCATTAATGGAAGGTTTTTGTTACTTTTTTTTTTTTTGAAATTATTAACCGAAGCCGTTACCTTTATTATTCAGATTCATACCTAAAATATAATTTTATTCAACTAAAATTTTTTTAGTTGTAACATGTTAAAATCGATACTACTGAATTTGTTACAATTGTTCCACCGCTGTTTCATTTTATAAAAAAATTCATAAAATATTAATTATGATTAAGAAAGCGAAACTACCTTCCTGATAATATTATCTGATTGATTGTTTTTCCAATAAAATCACTTTTCTTCCAATTGATGGAGTATTTACTGCAAAAATAAAAAAATTATTAACGCACTCAAAATTTACGTTTAGCTTACATAAATACACTTGATATTGCTGAGAGAAAACCGCCAAATGATATTAACTGAAAGTTTTGTTAGTAAAGTACAACTCTAGAAGCCACTTTATGATACGTAATAGTCCTCAATAGGATTGATAAATGTCTCGCAAATTTTGAAGTTACAATTGACCGACTGTTACTACTGACACACCTCTCCCCTACTGATTTAATGGTTAAAAACAGTCAATAAGTGACTTCATCGTAAATTAATGTTCAAATTTCTTACTTTTTCTTACTTTCTCATGATCCACGTTGATATTTTTGCTTTTCTTTTTGTAAAAAATTTTTAAATTGGAAAAAAATTGCACGAAAAATGACCATATAAAAACAGTTATTGTTGTAGATTATATCGGATATTAAAATATTATGCTCATATGATTTTAATACAGCAATTGTATATATTTGTTTGTATCGCCCGATATTCATCAAATGTATGTATGATATGTTCATTCTATTTTTGTATCATTCTAAAAATAAATGTATGCAGTAATGATGTGTGTACTACAATTATTATTTTAAATTTATAAATTGTTTTGTATTTATAGATGCACTATATTTTTTTTACACTCATTATCGTTACACAAACGTTTTGTAAATAAAATTACATACGTGTGCCGTATTAATCTAGGAGGTGATCGTTAATAATAATATTAATAATTTATGTTATCATTATATAATGTAGTTAATGAGGTGAGTTGAAATTTTAATGGAACAGTTTAGAAAAATTTAATAGTTTTTGTGTGTGATTGACAATTTTACTTCTTAGCGAAAAAACCCAAAAAGAAAATTAAAAAGTTTACTTTTTGTAACTATGAGGAAAATAGAGTACGAAAAAGAATCCTCTACGTTATCTGGAAAAACATTAAATCATAGAACCACTTAAGAAACAATTTAGGGCAACGTTTCTCAACTTTTTTTCAGTCACAGCCCGCGGTAAAATCTCTGATATTATACTCGTATTTATTCCCAAACTTGAAGAAATTTGTTTCTGGAAAGCGCTTCGCGTCCGATGAAGAAGTTAAGAGGATCGTAGATGAATATTTTCACAGCCTTTCAGACTCTTATTTCCGAGAAGGAATACTGATTTTCAAAAAAAGCGAGACCAAGTATGTTGCAGTCAAGGAAGATTATATAGAAAAATAAAATGATTTTTTAACTGAAAATTACAGTCTTTGCTTGTCAGACCCAGAATTTTTCACCTTACTGTAGAATCACATATAATGACTATCAGTTTCCTAAATTACATTTATATCAAATATGAAATGTAGTTTTTCGACTATACTTGGTTAACCATGTGATTCAAATGACTACCGACACTTTCTTAAGCATTAGAGAAATGTTCAAAAGCAGTTATCTAAATTGAAATAGAAGTCTTGCAGCCTGGAATCATTTTAGAGAAAGATATGATGCATTCACTGACACTATTTTGAATAATTTCTGACGTGTTGTTTAGAAGAAATAAATTTTCAAATTTAGAATTTTTAACGTACGAGTAAATGCCAAAGAATGATTAGAGGTGAATCAGTGGTATGTATTTAAGTAAGTTGTGTCATTAAAAACTAACTTTAAAATTTAAAAAACTGGAAATTGTTTTCTTTTATGTTTTTGAATCATTAAAAAACTATTTTTTTTTAATATTGAACGTTTAGTTATTGTAATAAATAGAAAAAAAAAAACTATAAAAATGTCATTTTATACTAATACACACATAATATATTTGTGTACGTGTTAGTTATTATGTGCACGGACACGTTACTACCAGAATCAAATCCATTACTTTTAAAATTATTAAAATTAGAAGATTGAACAATAATCAAATATTAATACTGTTACATGTATTATAAAATTTAACTTATTTTTCTACACATAAATTATATTTATTTATAGAGAAAAAAATAGACTTAGTAATTCATTTATCACAAATTTGTCAGTACTGATCAATTCACCTTAATTATACATAGATCTTGTAGCCTGGAATCATTAATTTCCTCCATTAGTTAAAATAACATTAGGTTGTGTAATATGAAATGTCGTTTTCGGACCACTTGGTCTACCATGTAAGTCAAATAAATATCACCACTTTCCTAAGCATTAGAGAAATTTTTGAACACAGTTCTTTAAATTGAAATAGAATTCTTACAGCCGGGAATCATTTTCACCGTCAGTTGAAGTAACATTAAGTTGTGTAATATGAAATGTCGTTTTTCGACCACTTGGTCGATCATTTATCAATAAAATTTGATTCGCCGTTTTCTTTTTTTTAAACAAAAAATGGTTGTGCCATATGGTGCTAGACGTTTACTATGACTAAAAATATGAAATTTCAAAACATGGAATTTTAGACACTTTCGCAGACCGGCGATTGAGAAAGACTAATCTAGGTGCGCTATTAAATTTAGTCACTCAAAACACTAATGTAAATCTCAACCAAGGTTCACTTATTTGTGGAAATTTATTGTTTTATCGGTTTATATTTCTGTCCGGAAAAACTGACCATTTGAAAATGGTGTTAATAAAAAAAAGAATACACATGTGAATACTTTACATTATAACGAAAATACAGAAAAGAAGTATCAACTAATACATATATACATAATATTATGTATTTATATGTGTTTACTCCTGTGATACAAGAAAGAGTGAACAGATCTTGAAACGTCACATATTGACAATACATATAAGTCAGTGAGCAATGCTCATGTGCTCGTCTGTTCTCACTCACTTCTATTCAGTGTACGTATCACGTATCAATGAGTTTTTCTTCATTTAACATTGGGCGCGTCGTATTCAGCAGTATATGTACAGTATTTCCGATTCAATTATCCCGATATCTTTTAAGCCGGAATCCCAAATCAGTCCTATTGAAATTGGAAGCCAATGTAAAAGATATATGTATGTGATTGTGTGGGTGTTAAACAGGGAATAAGGCCAGCCAGGCCAAGCAGGCAGGGCAAATCGACTCCAGTCCACACGTTGACGGCACATCAAACATATAGAAAGTTGAACTTGTGTCTCATTCAAATCGACCGTATTTGTTGTTGATTGTTATAATACTTATTTATAGGGCAGGTTCAGGTCGAACTTGAGTGGTCAGAATTAGTCGTCTGGAATTTGTTTATATAATCTTGTTCTATACATAGTACTTGTTACAAAAGTTTATCTGGCCATCCGGAAAACTGGGCAGATTTTTCTTAAAACAAACTTTTTTATACAAATGAGAAAGAGTTACATATTTACAAGTTTTAAAATTAAAAAAAAATATATATTAAAACATTTATTGTAAGTTATGGGTCACACACAATCAGTGAAATAAGGAATAAGAAATAAGAAATAAGGAATAAGAAGTATGCCATCTAGTGACGTTGAATGGAACTTTAACGTAACTGCCCATACGTATATGTATTTAGGTATCTTTGTACATCAAAATTCATGAAAAAATAACGTTCGTAATGACTTTTTTTTATCACTAAAGTGAAAAAAATCGCGAATTTTGACCTACAAAAGTACCACACACCGGAAAGAATTTTGTGTCGGAACCTGAAAATTCTTTTTTTTTTATAATGGCTAAATTGGATCCAAATTGCTCCATAGAGATCAGTAATTGCTCCGCCAGAAGCTCAATTATTTAATAATTTATAGAAAAAAAAAAAAATTCAGTAATTCAGTTATCAAAATCTTGCCAAATAATGTTCTTTTAGCGAATTTCCAAAACTGGAAATTCAGCTTTTACGCCAGGTGTCATGGTGCGACCTAAGCCCGAGACCATATCAGAAATATGTTTTGAGGTCCCTAGAATACGAAAATGATATTCACTAAAATTTATATATATATATATATATATATATATATATATATATATATATATATATATATATATATATATATATATATGTATCCGCGCGATAACTCTCGAACGAAACGTTTAATGCTTATGAAATTTTGTGTGCGAATTCGATTTTCCAAATCGTTGGATGAGTTCGTTAGCCAGACACGTCGGATGCCCAGAAGTAGGTTTTCCGGGCGTTTTTTGTCAACAAAATAAGTTTTTTGCCAGAATTAAGCAATTTTTCAAATTTTTTTTTACACTAAGCCATTGTAAAAGGTAAAATGCATAAAAAATGTTTTTATACCGTTGCTCTAAATTACTTACTTTTCGAGAAAAACTAGGAAATATGTCGTTCTCCATTTCACTCGCACTCGCATTCTTTTTTTTTCTGTCTCATTTTTTGCGAGCTAAATTCGAAAAAAACCGCTTTATAAGTAGCGTGTCATGATTTTTTTAATCCAATTTAACGATTCGGCTATATTCTATTTCTCTGTCAGTTAAATGTTTTTATAATGTATCTCTGTTCCATTTTTTTTTACAAAAAAATCCCGACGATATCTGTTATGTGATATGATCAGAATTTAGATTATATTTACACCTTCCTAAAATTAATAAGAGTTTGCTTCAATCGTATAAAAATTACGTTAAATCATATTCAAACAATAATATTTTTACGTAATTTTCTATCCAATTGACAATACAGTTATGATTAGAATTGTATAATCAGAGCATTCTAATATTAAATAATTTTGCACATTAAATTTTTTTTTTTAACAAAGAAAAATTTTTTTAAATTTTGACACATTCTTTTATGAAATTTCGATTAAGAAATATTAAAAAATTTTAAAGTGAATCATTTAAAAAGAGTTAAAAATAAATTAAAAAGGAAACATTTCTCTATTTTAACATATTTGTAAAGAAAATTTTACAGTTTACTTACAGTTTTTTGAAAAAATGTAATAACATTTTTACATACAATAAAGATTATATTTGAACGGTAGGAAATCCACAAATTTTTTTTTATTTCTTTAATTAATTATTAAATTTGGTTTTAGAAGAAAATCTTCGTCTAATTCGCTCCAAGCCGAAAGTATAGCCACTAATAAGGACATTCCACTGTTAAAATAAATGGAAAATATATTGAAATTTATTTAATGAAAGCCATTCATACACATTTTTAAAATATCCTTTTGAATTATATAACAAATAAAATCTGTGTAAAAAAATCTAATTGACGTGTTTTTTCTCAATTTGCTAATATTAAGTAAGGCTCGTTAATTAGGGAGTGATTGTGTCAAAATTTTAATATAAAATATGGTAATTTTAACCCTCTTTAAAAGAACATTTCGATTTTAACAATAAAAAAATTTTAAAAAGTGTTTTCGTTTTTCCCGGATTACCAAAAACTGTTCATAGGCATATCTGTGACTAAAGTTGCCTCCCTTTCTTAAGAAAATAAAGTATTTTTAAAATTTTGTGCAAAAGAATAAAACACAATTAACGAAAAAAAAGTACGCGTTTCCATATTTTTAAGATTTTGTAGTACAAGAAAATCCTTATAAATTCATCATATCTGTTATTGCATTTACTAGCTTTTACGCAATTTAATAAACAGTATCGTTTTGATTTTTTAAACTCATTTAAGACATTTATTGTTAGTGAGACATATTTGAATGATTTTCCTATCTAATAAATTAAATTCTGTAGACTGATGTTTTTGTAGATAAAAAAAATTCTAGGTAACGTCTGTATTAGACAAAAGTCTGAAAATGGACGTAGAATCTCACTGTTATTAATTATTATGTCTTAGTCTTTTGAAAAATTATTTTTTGAACTAAAATAAGAATAGGAGGAATATAAACTTAAGGGTAAACGACAGGAGTATATAAACTTTATTTTAGATTCTACGTTTATTTTTACAGAAAATCATCAAGTACCTATTATTTCTTTTTTGAATGTATAAATACAAAAAGTTCGAAATTATTTTATATTAGAATTTCAATTTTGGTCGACCCTACGGGTTGTCCCCATTTACTCTTTTCTCGTCTCTTTTGACCCCAATTTTTCATAGAGAAGAAATTATACGATTTTTGTTAATTTTTCAAAAACCACCGATATTTTTAAATTTTTTTGGATACTGCTGATAAAGTGACCATCTTCGCGTAAATTTTTAATATATTAAAGATTAGGTACTCATAAAATAAATACAAAAAAATA
The DNA here is from genome assembly GCA_035578155.1 of Brachynemurus nebulosus. Taxonomy (NCBI): domain Eukaryota; kingdom Metazoa; phylum Arthropoda; class Insecta; order Neuroptera; family Myrmeleontidae; genus Brachynemurus; species Brachynemurus nebulosus. Next base: position 27,513,406 of record JAPWDM010000008.1, on the reverse strand, counting down.
CGGTGTGAAGTCTGAATGCGTACCTATTCATCCTTGTCTACGGTAGCACATTTTTTATTGACATAAATATTAGAAACGCAGGAAAAGAGACCAGGAATCAACATAGAAGTGGATTATGGTACGATATATTTTCTGAAAAAAGTGCTTAGGACCAAAGTTATAGAGTTCAAAGTGATGCACTTGATGATGACTTTGAAGTTGACCTTGAGGTCAATTTCCAAAGTCATTTGAAAATCATTTAATATTTTTCAAAAGGAGTAGTTTACTTTTCATCCCTAAATGGTTCAAAGTATATTCGAACGAATTTCACATGCAAGATAGAAAATAAGTGATCAAGAAGTAATTTTGAAAAATACTTGCTCAATCGCAATCGGAAAAATAATAGTTAATCATATGTTGAATTGAATTCCTAATATGATAACTATAGAGTAGCAATAAAAATTTTAAAAAATTTTGAAAATTTCTAATATAACATAAAGTTAATGTTTAACTTACAATTGGAGTGATATTAAATCTTTTCTTAACTTTACTTCTAAAATTACTTACAAAAATGTTTTCTTCTAATTTTTTCTATAAATTTGCGCCTATTTTTTCATTTCGTCAGGTTTTTATTTTTTTTATTTTAGAAAAATAACGCAACAAATCAATTTTGAAGATAGATTGAGTCAATACATGAAATTACTGCTTATAGGTACAGGATATGGTCAAAGTTCGGCAATGGCTAATCATTTTCAACTGACCTTGAAAATCGATTTCAGGGTCACTATCAAGTGCATCGCTTTAAATTCTACAAATCTGGTACTCAGCCCTTTTTTCAGAAAATATGTCGTTTCAAAAATATTTAGCTATAACTGTTTTCATCTACAGAGGTTGAATGGTGTTTTCTACCCCTAAAAAGCGTATTTAGCCGAAATAAAAAAACACGTATTTAATATTTTTCGCTGTTTAATAAGTATGTTAAGTTTCATTCAAATTGGCAAGTATTAGTTGGGTAGTGTTATTTGTCAGAATGTTTTGCCGATCTAGTTTTTTCAATATTTCTTTGCTCGTTTTCAGAATTTGTATTTTAATTTCTACGGACAAATAACTCATTCTTTTCTTCGATTTTAGTAACTTTTATTTGCTGATGTTGACCATTAATTGATCGAAACATATCAAATATTTTTCAATGATTTTTTTAGCGAATGTCGAAAATTTTGAAAATTTTTTCACCGTTAGTAAGTTAAAGTATTTGAATTCATTAAGTAATTAAATGATGTCCACAAGAACCTTACGAACTACCATAAGTTATATGAGATCCCTAGGACCCGTTTTTTACTGTTAGGATAAACTTTTTACTAAAATTATTTTAGATGAATAAAGGTTATGTTGTATGATTTCCGCCAGGGTTTACTGTTCCCATTATTGTAAAAAGTAAACTAACCGACCGATTTTGAAAATTTTTTCACTGTTAGAGAACTAAATTATTTTAGATGGATACAACTATGCTGCACAAAGTCCGTTCGGGTTCTTGGGTCCCAAAAATATCAAAACTAATTACCCAGCCGATTTTAAAAAATCTTTTACTCTTAGAAAGCTAAACTATTTTAAATAGGTACAGTTCTTAGATGAGATCCGCCAGTCCCCAAAATTTGGAAATTCGCTATGTTATGCAGATGCTGCGACAGGGGTATTTTTTATATATAATTTATTTAGGCCAATAAATTGTTTTCAGTTTGTTCCATCTGATTTAAAAGTTAAATATTCATTTTTCTGCGTAATAAATAATTAATATATATCATATTAAAATATAAAGATTTATAATTAGGTTGTGTAGGCACTGTTAAAATATATAAGCAATCAGACATAAATTTGTATGTCGTTGCATATATTTAAGGATAATTCGATTTTGATAAATAGATATTGTTATAAATAAATAAAATATTTCAATAATTGTTCGAAAAAAAAAAAATTACAATAAATAAAGTAAATTGGGAGTAACAAAGTCGACGTAAAAACTTGTAAAAAAAAAAAAAAAAAAAAAAAATTTGGTGAATGAAATACTGGAAAAAAAACTTTTTTCTTTATAAATAACCAATTAAAGAATTAGGTTTCCGGTAGAGCAATTACCTATCTCAAAGAAGTAATTTGGTAGGAATTTAGCTGCATGAAAAACAAAAAGGTATTTCAATTCCTGACACTAATTTCTTCCCGGTCAATTATATGCTGCAGAAATTGAAATTAACTTTTTTTATACTATAATTATTAAATTTTATTATAATTTTAAGATTTATAATACATATTTTAAAATATAGGAATTATCTTTAAGACAGATTTCTAATTTGATTTTCGTATCTCTGCTATTAATATTTGTCACAATTTATTGCGCGTGAGAATAGAAGAGGCACCAATATTCTTTGGAATGGCAAAAATTCAATTAAAAAGGATACTTATTTGAATAATTTTTCATATTTTTGAATATAGTTATAGCGACTAAGGATTGTAAATTTACCGACTTTTTCATTTACGGGTAATTCGGTAATTTTTTTTAGCAAAACCGATTTACCCGTAATTTACCGGTATTTTTTAAAGCACAGAAAATATAAGAATAAATATTAAAAAGAAAAGAAAAAAAAACCTAAAATTATTTTATTAAGGTCATTATACCTATACAGTCTTTGAACGTGTACTTATGATTATAAAAAGTTTGGAAAGTCCAATATTAGTTTTCGGTAATTTTATCTGTTTGATTTCCGACGACTTTGTAGGTATGAATCAATTATATATACCTACGGTACCTGTAATAAAAATTTACTTACCTCTTCTTACAATGTAATCATTTAACGTAATGTTTAATTATTTTGGAAAATATACAGCTGATTTGAATAATATTATGTAAGTAAATACGAAAAGGACGTTTTACTGTATTCCTATGCACTTTAAAACTGACCATTGCATTGTGGGATTTTAATGTATCATAGAATAGTTTATTATGGATACACAGTAAGGGGTAATTTGATTGTGTACATTTAGGTTCAATAAATTGAATCATTCTTCTATGGAATAAAATGAACTTATAAAAACCTTCAAACATATTTTCAGTTTATCGAATTACCGGTAAAAAAATCAGCGATTTACTGGTAAAAATTTTATGGCATTTTTAGTAATTTACCGGTAAACCGGTAAACCGGTCAATTACAATCCCTAATAGCGACCTGAAACCAAACAAAATCGTGTTTTATTCAATTTAGAATCATGCAAATCTTTATATATAGGTATATCAATTTTAGAGAGTTATCAAGAGGCAAGAACAGGGTTACGTAAACAAATTCAGGTCGAATTATTTTGACCACTCCAATTCCGTCTGAACCTGCTCCAGTATTTTGGTGTTGGTTGCTAAAGTTCTGATTGATATCGCATCACATTCCCGTTTACAACGTGTGTTTGGTATGTATTTGTGCATGTAAGTGAATGAATATACAGCACAGATAGGTACCGCATATACATACATAGATGTAGTGAAAAAAAGCAACTATTCCCTGATGTTGTTCCCCCGGCGCGGTGGGAGCGTGCACTGTGCTTGCTTGGCACGTTTATATATTGTGTACAGTTATCTCCTTTAACTATCAACTCGTTTAAATCTCATTTCAGCTTCCATCACCATTTCTTTCATGTTTCAATTTTCGTTCAATATTATTGTAAGGCAGGCAGAGGAGTCTGTTTTATCTCACTCACTTGCTCGGTTGTCGTGTAGTGTATGTTTGTCTATTCGTCTGCGCTCGTGAGTCCGTCCTGTGTTCTGTATTCGTCAGTTCTGTACGTACGTATAATGTTATTATATTATGTGAAACATTTTCACAAATGTGCACATGAGAAATTGAACTGTTATATTTTATACTTTTATCTGTAAAATGGGAAAATTCAATTTTTTTTTTTTTTAAATTTGCGAAGACTTGTTTTGTAAATTTTTATTTTTATTACTTTTTATATTAGAGATCGGAACATTTTTGTTTGGTAATTTTGTATTTTTACTTTTAATTATGATTTCAAAACTAGGTGTTACACTGACTAGTTTCTGGCATCTCTCCACAAAGACGTGGTATTCTAGTCTAGAAATTTGAAACAGTCAACATTTTTTAGCGAATTTCCAGAATGGAATTCAGCTATTACAGCCACTGTCATAATGCGACTTGAGCCCGGAACTATGGTAGAAATTTGTTTTAAGGTCCCTAGGAACCCAAAATAATATTCACTAAAATTTATATATATATATATATATATATATATATATATATATATATATATATATATATATATATATATATAGTCCATTCAGTTTAAACTTAAGCCTGCAAGCAGAGTAACTGTCAATGATTCCTATTAAAAGCATTCAATTTTTTTATTTATTCAGGCTTAAGTTTAAATTGAACGAACTGTATATACAGTGTCTTTCATAAAGTTCGCACCATATGGAAAACTTTTTTACTATCGATTTTTGAAAAATATTTTAGTGGGGCTACTTGGTGCATCGGTTGAAATGAAAAAGTGGCTAGGTACATCTTACCCCCTTCTTGCTATTTTATTTGATATACCTATTTTAATTATAATTGGACGTCTAAAGCCAGCCCTGTTCGTGCAATCAAAACTGCGACATATACGTATAATGTACATAGATATACACATATGCACAATATGTACCATATAGTTAATTTAGTTCAGTGTAAAGTCTGGCCTCAGTTTTAAAGTAACGTAGACTTAGACTTCGGCAGCGCTTTGAACACTGTACTGAATACTTTTTTTCTAGCTCTTAAATTGTAACTTTGTATTTACATATTTACATAATAAATAACTTGATGCATGAGCAAAATTTACCATTCTATTTTCAGATCAAAAAATTTACTTACCTTGCTAGGCACGAAAGTAATCGCTTACCGTCAATTTGTAAATCGATTTCTCTATGGAAATAGTCACTTATAGACATTTACCATTCGTCTGTATTAAAATTATATTTTTAATAAACTTTAATATTTTTTATTCATTTTTTTTTTCATTTTTTTACTTTTTTTTTTTTTTTTGATTGATTGGCTTTCAGCCCCGGATTCTCAAATTGGATCCAGAGCCACAAAAATAAACACTTACGATCCTGGCTAAATAAGAAAACTGGGACCACAAAATTAACATATCTGGCTAATCTGTCTATATAGTATAATGTAAAATATACTATAGTCAATCAAGTGTCATCTTGTATTATTAATATTATTCAAATCCTGTGTAATAGAGGAGGAACTTAACCCTAATTTTTAATAAAAAGCAACCAAGAGCGTTCTAGTGGCTGATTTTTATTTTAATCAATTCAGAATTTAAAAATGAGTAAAAAATTCCAAAACTATTTTTTTAGCAAAAGTCGACGTCACTGTGAAATGTTGAAATTAATGAAAGTAGTTGGACAAGGTACATATGTATAAATTTTATATTAGTAGTATTCTATATATATTCTAACTAGTATTATCTGTATTACTCTAGTATTAGTAGTATCTGTATATATATATATATATATATATATATATATATATATATATATATATATATATATATATATATATATATATATATATATATATATATACCTATATAAATTTGTAACATTTTCTTAAAGAGAGAGAAAATTATTGAAAATATGATATTTTAGAATGAATACGTAGACTAAAATCAAATGTTTATAAGAATGCGTGTCAAATAATTTATCTTAATCAATTTTTAAGATTAATTAAATTTTGCATCGATTAAAAAAAAAATCCAGTCACTAGAACGCTCATGATCACTTTTTCAATTTCTAAATATCTTTTTAAGGCTAAGTTCCTCGCCTATAAGATTTTCTTATCTAAGGAAACATGCATTCCCTCAAATTGAATGTAAAAGTAGATATTATATGCAAATAATTATCTGACTTTAATTTATTTAACACATATGTATCTGTCTCTTTGTAATGTGAATTGGAGTAGTAATTAGTTGTTAATTTCTAAAAGGGATTATTATTAATAGGTTACAAACAATAATAATATCAATTATACTAATTAATTCAAGTATTAAAATTCCTAGTAAACAGACAAACACACGCACACAGGAGTAACCGCAATATATATAATTCTATGTATGTACATATACATGAAATTGGCAAATTTAATTGTTAATAGTGTAGATATGTAAGTGCTTAATAATTTATATATTTCTAAAAATATACAAAACAAATAACTATGAATCCGTATCTCAAAATTAATAGATAATGGACTTCTGAACGTAACTACTGGTTCAACATTTGACTTAAATAAGACACTTAAAATGCATAAATATTCTAATTTTCAAAGTAATTATGACATCAGGTTGAGTAAAGTGTGTGTCACACTAGATCACAAGGCAACTAAAATAATTAGTTTCCTTTTGGAGCAAACTGAATTACTATTTAAAACCATTCTATTTGATTGTTTAAAAATTAATTATATTAAAGAAAATATAAAAGTGTAAGATTAAAATAGTATATTGTACAATAAGTGGGAAAAGAGGCTTATTTCTCACGAACATGAGTTTGTTGCGTGAGCCCGCAGGGCAAGTGTAACAATTCATATGAGTGAGAAATAAGCTTTTCCCACGTATTTTACACTATACTTTTTCTACGAGCACATTTTTGCTCGTAAAATTTAACATAAATAATTAAAATAAAATTTAAAAAAGTAGTAAAAATTTTTTAAATTTATAATGTCAATGATAAGATGTTCAAATTTTTGCAAAAGCATACTTTGAAACTATGGAAACAATAATAAATAATCAACTTACATATGTATATTTTTAGTATTAATTATATAGATTATATGTCAAATCAAAGACAGAGCCTACTTTTTTATTTTATTAAGCCGTGGGAAATAATTTCCCACGGCTATTTCCGCATTGTATGGGCAATTGTTAATTTTTACATATAGTTAGCCGTGCGCAAAATGTTACTTTTAATAGTAGGAGTAGAAAAAATAGTTTTACTCTTTTTAACAAATTTTCGGATCGAAAATTCAACTATTACAGCCACTGTTCTGGTGCGACTGAAGCCTATGTATAAATGTGTCCGCACGGATAACTTCCGAGCAAAACATTATGCTTTTATGAAATTTGGAGAAAACGTGGGAAATCTCCACTTCTTGGATGAGTTCTTTAGCCAAACACGTCAAATGCCCGCAATATCGTTTTTTAGGCACTTGTCGTGAAAAAAATTAGTTTGATAATTTTTCAAACACTATGTGAATTTTAATTAAGTTCAAAAGGTTTTTGTTACATTTTTTGACACCATTGGAAAGAAGAGAAAAATCACATAAAACAGATTTTTGAACCATTATTGTATTGTACACTGATTTCCGAGAAAAACAAATTTTTATAAATGGTAATTCGCTATGTTATGCAGGATGCTGCGACAAGGATATTTATAGATTTGTGGCATCTTCTATTTTTTATAACATGAAATGTACAAATCGTTAAATTTTCATAAATTTAGATGCGTTAATCTTGCATTGCAAGTGATGGTAAATTGTTTTTTTGCACGATCGTGTATTTTCATGCATTTGCCGGTGTTGTTGACAATGTTGGTAAGTTATATTTCCCGAACGTTTGTTTATATCCATGGAAACCAAAAAATAACAGTGCGGTAAATGAAATAGATGCGTGGTAAGTGAATAGGAGTGTGGTAAGTGCAATTAGCTCAAAAGTAATTGTAATTATTTATTTATATTGAAATTAAAAGTACAGTTTGAACAATTAGGAAAATTAATCGATTAATATGAAAATTTTCACTAGTTTGCACATTATTATTATTATTGTTGGCATTAGCCTTCATATTTTATTGACATTTCAAAAGAACGTTCAATCATTAAAATTTTCTGTAGTTTTCATAATCTTCCTTTCATTTTACGAGAATAAATTTGCAGCTAAGATTGAAATGCTTCATCAAATTCATTATTCTCACTAATATTATAGTTTAAGATTTTCCATTAACATTATAGTTTACTATTTTCCTCAATTTTTTTTTAATAGAGAATTAAAAAAAAAAAAAAAATTCACGCCAGTGAAATATTGACACTTATTTTTTATTTACAAATATATTTGTCAATTGTCACTACAAAGATTCGTATTATAGTTCTTATAAATATTTATAATATTTATTCATGGCATTCTATGTCATAACATAGAAATATAAATTTCACCTATATTATCCGAATTTTAATTTTTTTAATATATTTTTATTCTTTAATTATTTTAAATCGACCGTGCAAAAAATATTATACAATACACGATGCGTTAAGTGCCTTTACTGATCTCGAAATTTGCAAAAACTCGACCCTACGGGTCTCGTTTTCGCAACATTTTCTCGATCATTAAAAGCAACTCGTAACTTACGTACGATGCTAGATTTCACCTCACAGTTTATTGCGCCTTTTTGTAGCTAATGTAATACCATTTTCAGTGATATTTAAAATGGCTAACTTCAAAAATGCATCACTGCTTGCATGAGGCAGAGTCAAAAGTTCAAAAACGCATCAGATGCCTCACAACGAAAAATCAAAAATTCATTTTTGCTTTTGATGCGTCAAACCAATGCATCAAGAAATTTGGTGATGCGTGTCATGCGCATAATATAATCACAGCTACTTACATTTAAAATATAGGTGGCTATCGTAGCTATGGTAATGTGAATAAAAGATGATGCCAATGGTCCTATGACCATAACGGTTATAGGAATAATTCCGAAAAACGAAATGTTAAAAAAGATGAATTTATTTACCTTTCATTAAAATTGTTTAAACTATCTGAATACATCTTGCTTTCAAAATATGTAATATTTTGAATTCAAATAATTTCAATTTTTTCAATTTTCAATTTCAAGTAAATTCAAGTTGAAATTCAAATATATACAAGGCCTGTATTGCTATATTATCTATAGTCAAATCAGAGGTTAAATGATACCAGTATCCCGTTCAAAAACATCTAATGTGCATCAAATTTCAAGAGAGCTTCAGCATCACATCATGTAGTATTAAACGCATCAGAAAGGTCATGATGCTGCATCGATGCGGCAAAGTTTACATTTTTGAAGTTACCCATAATTACACCTGCCAGTACTCACAATTTGATGTGGCTTTAATATTGCTTCGAAAGTCTCAAAATGCAGTCCATATTAAGAAAAATTTTCACTTGAAGTTACCCAAATGCAGAGGTTTTTGAAGTAGTTGTACAAATTTTTCTTTTATTTTTACTTTCTAAACTAATTTTTTTTATACCCCTTCGTATATATTGAACTTATTATTTTTATCTCGCCTTGTAAATAACATTGTAGTGTATAATTTTATGAACTATAAAAACATTGTTTCGCCGAAGTCGGAGAGTGTAGTGTCATAAATTCCGGGTGGCAAATAGCAGTAAAAAGCAATGAAACAACCAAACAACCATTGCACTGCACTGTTATGTTATGTAGGTACAACCCGTCACATCACGACACCGACACCCACGCTTACGCTGGTACCACCATATTTTGCCCATCCGTACTTATAACAAATTTGTTGTTTTATATTTTGTTAAAGAAATATTGCTAAGTTTAACACATAAAAGATAATGTAATGCACGTGATTATTTTACAAGTTTTTGTTGTCGAAAAAACTGGCACTGATAAGAGTTTGCGTTTCTGAGCAATATTTAATAAAGTACTGAGGACATTTCTCTTTTTTGCGTTGTTATTGTATACAAACTATTATTCTAATCTTTTCCAAAAAAACTTAATTTAAAATATAAATAAACGAAACTATAACGTAAAAGCCCCCATTATGGAACAGTATCTAATACTGAAATATTTTGACATTTACATATTAATGAAGTTATTTCTGAAAGAAACGTCTGACAATAAAAATTATTATTAATAGAATGATTTATTTTTCAGTTTAAATTCACCTCGCATTTAATGTTTCCTTACATAATTAAAGAAATAAATATGTAAATGTCAAAACTGTTTCAGTATAGATACCGTTCCATAATGGAGGCTTTTACGTTATATGAATCGCTTAGAAGTAAATGTGGCTAAGTTCATTTTTTGATATTTTCTAACTTTTGTACATTTTAACGAAATAAATTAAAACATTGACTTTAACCGCATTGGCTTCTGAGCGATTTATAAATCACGCAAGTATTCGACTGTATAGACCAGTGTTTTTCAACCTTTTTCATGGCGCGACCTCCCTAGTATGGAAAAATAATTCGCGACCCCCTAGCATAGAAAAATATTTCGCGAGTGCTATCCTCTGCTATATTTCTAACTTTTATTTTATTTTATATTATAAATGTCGAATCCGTTCATTATTATTGATTATTTTCAGTTAGGTGTCAATTAAATACGTAACAAAGGATTTTAAACAGGCATATTTTTATATCGACGTCGAAGTTGACGACTTATAGTAGCTTCTGAACTCGCGCGTGACTTGTGTGAGCGAGAAATAGCACAACGTGATGAGCGCTGCGTGGAACATCAGACGAGTAAAGGATGACACTTTTGAATTCTTTGAATTGTGAATTCGCTTTGAATTGTGTTTAAATTTATTGAATTGTCTTGTTGTTTGTTTTAGTAGTTGGGCACTGTCTTTTATTGTTTAATATTCAAAATTTTGTGCTGATTGTAATTATTGAAAATGGATGAGTTTTTGGGAATACATGCACAACCGTCAACTTCAAGTTCCAATGAGAGCAATGAAACAAAACCAAAGAAAAGTGTCTATGTGACGACAATTATTTAATACTCAAATTTACTGTTATTGAAAATAAGCCGCAGTTATTTATTTTGAAATTTTATCAAGCGAAAGTATGAAACCATCACATTAATGTAACCTTTAATTAACCTCTTTCTTTATTAAATATTATATATTGAACTAGGGTGGTTTTATTGTTAAAGTAACGGCGACCCCCTTAAAAAGGCTTCGCGACCCCTAGGGGGTCGCGACCCACAGGTTGAAAAACACTGGTATAGACCAATGAACACTATTCTGTTATAGTAAATAGACAACACGTAAAACCAGTTTCCAGGGACGGATTAACCTGCTTTGGAGTCTTAGACCGGACCCCTTCCCATCACCAAAAGATATAAAACACCCAAAAAGTATACAGCAGTAACTAAAACGAAGCTAAATAATGTGAAAAATAAAACAAATTTGAAATATTAATTCAAATATTTAAAATAGACACTTTGACCAGACCCTTCAAAAAACCGGGTGTTAGCCATTGGTCTCATTGATAATGATTTGGTCCTAAGTGTTGATATTTATCTAAATTATTCTCTCGATCACGTGGTCGAAAAAACGACATTTCATATTACACGACCTAATGTGTTTCCAATTAATAGTGGAGTGATTCCCGGGTACAGGAAATCTATGCAGAGTTAAATAATTGTTTTTAAACATATCACTAACGCTTAAAATAGTGTCAATATTTATCTGAATCACATGATAAACCAAGTGGTCGGAAAACGACATTTCATATTACACGACACGTTAAGGGCAAAAATGATTTCTGACTACAAAAAATCTGTTCAGAATTATAGAATTGTTTTTAAACATTTCTCTGATAGTCTAATATGTACCTATACTTAAAAAAGTGTCGATATTTATCTGAATTAAATGGCATGCAAGTGGTCGGGAAACGACATTTCATTTTACACGACATAATGCTATTCCAAGAAATCTATTCAGATTTAATGAATTGCTTTTAAACATTGCTCTAATGCTTAAAAAAGTGTTGACAGAGCTAGTTAACTTACTTTGAGGCTCTAGACATTTTCTTTTTACCGGGGCCCTCCCATCTCCATGAGATGTTTAATTCAGTGTTTCCCAAACTGTCTTCCACAAACAGTCATGAATTGTTCCGCGAAAAATGTTTTAAAAGTGGCGTCCACCGGGAAAATTCATGGAATGTGACGAAAGAAGATGGTTTGGTTGTACGTGGCTTTTCCTTTACTGGTTAACTTTATTTGGCAACTTAAAAAACGTTCCGCGATGAAAAAATTTGGAAAAAACTGATCTAATTAATGCTTGTGTATGTTAGCCATTTTGTACCAATGTGTGACGTACGTTTATAAAATTATTTCTATTATTGATCTTCAATAATTAGTTTTTTTTACCTTCACCTGATTTTTAGATGATCAGAAAATACTTTCGCTTACAATAAAATTATTTTAACAGTGTGACGGTCATAAGCATAACCTATACTTTTATCAATTTTATAATTTGCAAATTTCATCCAGTAACGTTTTTATTCATTTTCGAGAAAAATGCCGTTTTTGACATATTTTCATATAAATTCTATGGTTTTGACATTTTGCTTCATTGTCTGAGGTTTTTATTGCTTTTTAATAACCTCAACTTTTTTCAAAACTTTTTTCAGGACTTTTTACAATTTTTCTTTAAAATTAAAACATTTCCCTTTTGTTTTTTATTTTGGTTTTTACTTTTCGATCTTTTAAAATAATGTCATCTTGCTTCGGGATTAACGTTCTTTGTTTGGTTTTCTATTTGCTGATGATGATTATGAATTGGCCGAAACTAGTCAGAACTTGACTTTCATAATTTTGATTTGTATCATTAATTTTGGCGGGTTGTCGTACATTAAAAGTTTTTTGTTTTCTTGTTTATAACCTATTACTGAATAGTACACTATTTTGTCAGCTAATACACTTTTCTAGCTGATTTTGATAAATTTCTAGAAGCTCACAAAATAGATGGCGTGAATATTGATAGCCAAGAAAGGATAGCTTCCCTTTTCTACGCAGACGATCTCATTTTGTTAGCGCAAAACCAATACCAACTTCAGAAAATTCTGCTCGTTTTAGAATTATACTGCCAAAATAACCTCATAGAAGTAAACGTAAATAAATCGAACATTATGATTTTCAGACGCGCAGGGAGAGTTCCGGGGAATCCAGTTTTTAAATTTAAGTCGCATACTTTAAAAATCGTTAGTACTTACAACTATCTAGGTATAAACTTTAGTTCTTCTGGAATATTTCTAAATGCAGCTAATAAAATGGTTCAAAAAACTAATGCGGCTATGGCTAACATAAAACCCATTATTTACAAATCAAATATGGAAACATATGATTCATGCCTGTATCTCTACCGGTCGACCGTCCTAAGTGTTCTTCTATATTCTGCAGAGATATGGGCACTCAACTACCCGGATATAATAGAGAAACCACAGGTTCGCTTTTTCAAGACATTATATTTTTTAAATTCATCTACACCAGGATATGTTGTTCGTAATGAATTCCTGCTAGAGAGGATCATGACGTATGTTTTCAAACGCGCTTTAAAGATGCTCTGCAAAATCCTATCAATGCCTCAAAACAGGCTGCCTCACTTATGCTATAAGAGATTACTTGCTATCAGTTCAAATACCTCGGATTCTAACAAATATAACTGGGTCTCACAATTAAAAAAATTTTTCATTATGTTAAATAAAGCTGATTTATGGGAAACACAGAATGCATCTCTAATTCGAACAAACATAAATTTGCTTACTAACACACTGAATGACTTGTATAAATCAATCGACAATGAGAAAATTTCCTCTTCATTGTATGTACCTTTCTACCAAGCAATAAATATGAAGCAAATGTTTTTACTTCAACTGCACGTCCCGTTTCGAAAATTAAGAATAGTACATCAATTACGCACTTCTAACAGTAGGGAATTAAACTTTTATATTAATAGAAACAGCTACAAAATCGACCCAACATCAAACTGCTCTATATGTAATTTAAATTTACCAGAAACCCTGTTTCACATCTTGCTAGAATGCCCAAGATATAACGACATCCGCAATTATTTTCTTCAAAAATACTTAATGTTTGCAACTGACGTTCATTCTGAAAATTTTTATAACTTTCTCCTAAATATAACCAACGTGTCCTTGCTAAACGACCTATTTTATTATATTACAGGAGCAATGAAAATACGATCTTTTATAATTAATGAATAATCGGTATTTACGTATTTTTCTCTTTTGGGCATACATGTTTATGGTATGAAACAGTGATATTGTGGACCGTATCTTGCAGGTGTCATTTTGAAATGAGCAATTGCTCATATGCAACTTAAACTTCATTTTAGACGCATCTAAGTATGCATTACGATATGTTCTGTAGGCAATTTTTTTATTTTTTATTTTTATCTTGTTTTTTTTATTTTTTTATTTATTTTTTCTTACTTTTATACACACTTAAACTTTTTATAACTATTTATATGTAAATGTGTATATATGGGTATGTGTGTATATTTTTTTATATTTATATAATAACTCTGTTTATTCTAGTTTTAATTTGATTTATACTTTTTGTATAATTGTTTTTGTAAGAAACCATCAATGTATTTAACCAATCTCCTGTAATGACCTTTGTGTCAAATACAGTAAAATAAATACTAATACTAAAATACTAAATACTAATACACTTTTTATGGAATTGTTGACGCCATACAACGTGGTGTATGAATTAGTCAGGTCTCAATTGACGTCTGACGGCGTCAATGACCGTCAATCAGTTAATTAATAGACATATTTACCTACATAAATATTTCTAAAAATATGTGTTTCCAAATTAGAAAATACAAAAATGATAATGGCATGTAGTAAAATTTAGTAGGAGGTGGTTACATATGTACAGTAGCCGTCCAAGTTAGCCACTTCCGATATAGTCACACTTCGAGTGAAATAGACATACACATACGTCATCCACATACTATGTTTGCTCTTGTCTATACGCACATATGCGTCACATGTAATGCTTGCAATTCACTACATATATACCCCGTGTACCTGCCGTGTGGTACTTTGTGAGGTAGCTACCGTGTAAGGTGTGTCGTGTGTGATACGTATGTACGTATATTAGTCTAGAGTGAAGTCACTGGTCCGCACAAACGAGATCACACATTTTTTATAGTGTGCTCTGGCACACACTACGTCGTCAAAAGTATGGTGACACCTTGACCCAGGGGTGGGGGTGCCCACACTTTTGACGCGGTACTGTACTTAATGCTGTGGTACATTGCCGTGTCAAGTGTGGGATCCCCCTGAGTCAAGGTGTCACCATACTTTTGACGACGTAGTGTATGCTAGAAGCTAGAACCCACTATAAAAAATTGGGAACGAGTTTGTGCGGACCAATGTCCTCACTATTCATACTAATTTAAATAATAAATATTTGTAATGTTGTCTTTTTCTAAAAATTCAAATATGTGATGTAATTATGACGTAGATGGCGAATTGCGCAAAAAAAACTTATTTTGGTTTCAAATGTAGTGTACCTTTCTCTGTCTACTTTGATTTGAACATAATTTTTTATAATAATATTGTTGAAAAAATTCCAATTTGTTATGTTAACTAAACATTTACCCCACCTGACGGACGTCTATGACTTCCAAGATAGTCACTAGAGGAACATTTGTGTGACTATCTTGGACGGTTACTGTACATATCATCACAGGGGATATTTATATAGCAATGCATGTCCCAATAAAATTATAATAGTAGGCTACGCATTAATCATCATTCACAATATTGTAGGTACTGATGATGTCACATTACTATTATTTATTAACACATAATATTACATATTATTATGTGGAGAGATGAACATTTGTTTGTTTGTATACCTAATGCAGCCGTGAGAATTTTGTTGTCAGAATAACGTTTATCACCTGTTTACAAATATTTATGTTTAGTCACATTATAAAAATATATTTATTGCCCATCAGCGAATATTTTATGTCATTATGTCATTGTGTCGGTACAATAACGCTCTACTTTGCGTGCCAATAAATATTACATGTGTAGGTATATTAATACAATTGTCTACTTTTTTTTTTTTGAAAATTATTTGAATATAATTTAACTTTTAGCACAATAATTGTCTATACAGCTTTGTTAATTTAGTGATGAAAAGATGATAATTCGTGTAATTTTAATATTAATTAGGATGAAATTGGTGGAATTATTTATTTATTTCTTGGTAAAATGCCATAATGGTTTTAAAATTTCGTAGATATGAGTTTTTCTTCTTATTATTAGTAAAATTTTCTGACACTATTTTGAGGCGCTACGCTAGATTTTATAATAATACGCAAGTAGTCCTATTTCTTTTCACTGCTGTAAAGCTGGTATTATATGTGAGGCTTGCAAGCGTGTGCCTGCGTTTGTGAGTTTTTTACATTACTTTTGTATATAGTGCACGGAGAGAAAATTACTATAAAAATTACTGTGCTCATACTGCAATCGACGTGTAACAGGCGAACATATCCAATTTTTGTACGGTAAAATTATAAAAATTACAATAATATAACTATAATTTTTATAACTTTACCGTACAAAAATTGGATATGTCCGCCTGTTACACGTCGATTGTAGTATGAGCACAGTAATTTTTATAGGAATTTTCTCTCCGTGATGGTTATGCTGTTATGTAGTCACTTTTTAGATGACGCTAAGTCAGCATTTTTTCATAGAAAAGCATTGTTGAACCTCTATTTTCAACAATTACCTAAAATTATTTAATTTTAAATTCTAAATTTAAATTCTTCAATTAAAACAAGCAAAATTATATAGGAAGCAAGAAGAGTAGTATTTTGTTAAAATGAATTTCAATAAATCTCTTCCCTTGAATGATCGATAGTTAAACCAGGATATGTACTTTCAGTAAGTTTCCCATATAATACTCAGTAAACATAAATTGATGCCGAATTGAAGAAATAAATTTGTATTCAATTTATATGTGCTTGTTATTTACTGAAGTATTAATTAATTCTAATTTTAGGTCGAATTTACACGGATTTAGTAACTAAAGCACGTAACTAAAGCAAATAACAAAATTGAATAATATTTTTGTTTGGTGGCTGTTGTGCACTACAAAAATATATCAGATATACATATTAATAAGAATTTAATCAGAAAAAAATGTGACATTTATGTTTGAACTGACTTGTTGGTTCGACCTTTTATAAGGCCGCTATTACACTGTCATAGATATAATATATGTCAAAGTTTTATTTAATCAAAGAAATATTATAGTGCAATAAGTCAACTTTTATAATATAAATTTCTGTAACCATAGTTAAAGATACTTCTTAATATTTGATCATAGATTTGATCAAAGATCTTTGACATATATCTATGACAGTGTAATAGCGGCCTTATATTTATATATGATTTGTCCCAAATAGTTATATCCCATAAAAATGAAAAAAAACGTTATATATATATATATATATATATATATATATATATATATATATATATATATATATATATATATATATATATATATTTATTTATTTATTTATTATTATTAGATGAAGGTTGTCAGGCGAGTTTCAATTTTTTATCAAGTTACCTTCAGTGACTTTTTTTGATATTTGAGGAGTGTCTTTACAAAAGGGGATATCTACATCTTATCATTTTTTTCAGAAAATTAAGAAAACCGACAGAGACAAGACACACAGACCTACACAAAGACTGCATAGCTATGTAGGTACTATGTAATAAGATTAATGGAAGGGCATATTTAAAAAAAAATATTTGACTTTTTAATTCAGTGGTACAAAATAAACAAAAAATTAAATATCCCCTTTTGCACAGAAATCTTTATGATATCCCCATTTGTTCTGTTCTAGTTGTAAATATCCCCTTTAGTTGTGTACTATTTGCTAATACCCCCTTTTGCAGTATACTTATTATTGTAAAGAATAATAAAACACTGGTTATTCATTTGTGTATGGAAAGTTTAACATTAGAATACACTAAGACGTGTTGTCTAACACACTTCAGATTTAAAGTGTATTAACCTCGTGAGTCCTATGTCCACATCTGTGGACAAAACCATTTGAGGTTATCAAGTTGAAAATCTTTATTTAAAATTTAACTGGACATCAGTAAAACAAAATAAACATTGAAAAGTAAATTTATATCGTTAAATACTCCGTTATATGTATAGTTAAATACATCTCAAAAACAACTTCACTAAAAAAATCGACTGAATCGTTTTAAATGACAGATAGGTTAATTTAAGTGTCAGGACTCAAGAGGTTAAAGTAAATATCTCGTTTTGAAAAGATTAATCAGAACCATCATACTTGCAAATTGTAAATATCCTTTTTTGTTATGAAATCAATTCAGCATGAACGTAGTTATATTTTATGGGTCAAAATATCCCCTTTTGAAACAGAAACTCATTTTTGAAGCTACTTTACTTGGAGAATATCGCGTTTTGATTAGGATCTAAGTAACGAAATTGTGCTTTTTAGCCCTAAGAACAAGACTGCATACTCAGTTAAAAAAAACATACATATGTAAATATCCCCTTTTGTAAAGACACTCCTCATTTATAATTTATATAATAATACAATAAGTACAAAAATTCCCAAAAAAATATTTGCAATAATAATAAATATTAACGCGCCTATATTTGTAGGTATATTCGAAATCTACTAAACACTTTACTAAACTAATGTGTTTACACTGGTACAAATACAGCACTTTGGACTAGTTCAAAGGTTTATTTTGGCTAAAACCTACCCCAAAATTACTTTGGAAAATAACAATTTTTCTTAAAAATATTTTCGATTATCAAAAGTTGTAAAATCACTGGAACAAGAAGGAAGAAAATATTTACATTTCGTAGTCGAAAACAAATAAAGCTTAACGCCAATTGAGCTGCGTCACGTTGTAAACGCAGAGCTGGCCAGGACAGGAAAGCACTGTGTGGCCGGGCGTACATTGAGGCCAGGCGCACATTGATCTGCGTCACGCAGTAAACACAGGGCAGGGCAGAGCAGGAAAGCACGTGTGGTCGGGCGCACGTTGAGACGCAGTTAACGCAGACAGGGCAACGCAGTTTCTGTGACTCTTGTTGTAGAACGAGATAGCACGAATTTAAAAGCAGAGTAGAACAGAGAAGCACTATTTTTCTTCAATTTCTTCAATTGTTTTCATTTCGACGAAATAAAACCAACTAAAACTCGAGAACGAGTTACAATGTTGCGCAGCATCGCGCAGTTTCTGTGCCACATTCACGAGTGCCACATCGGTCTCGTGCGACGCAATGCTGCTCTGCTCTGCTCTGCGTTTCAGTTCGCGCTGTCCCGTTCTACAACACAAGCCACAGAAACTGCGCTGCCCTGCCTGCGTTAAGTGCGTCTCAATGTGCGCCCGGCCTGAGACTCTTCTGTCACTCTTGTTGTAGAAGGAGATAGCACGAATTTAAAAGCAGGGCAGAGCAGAGCAGCACTATTTTCTTCAATTTCTTCAGTTTTTTTCATTTCGACGAAATAAGACCAACTAAATCTCGAGAACGAGTTACAATGTCGCGCAGCATTGCGCAGTTTCTGTGCCACATGCACGAGTGCTACATCGGTCTCGTGCGATGCAGTGCTGCTCTGCTCTGCTTTGCGTTTCAATTCGCGCTGTCCCGTTCTACATCGCAAGTCACAGAAACTGCGCTGGCCTGCGTGCGTTAACTGCGTCTCAATGTGCGCTCGGCCTAAGTATCATTCGCGTCCTGTTATACATACAAAATCACAAGTGACAGTAGCCTCCTGTGTCACACGTAAATGTCATCCCCTTGAAATAACAGACAACTGTGGCAATGGTTTTTTGTGACTATTAACAGTTTGCTACAAAATAACAAAATAGTTTATTTTTTCAAGTTCTATATAAAATAATTACAACATATTACTTTTTCCCCAACAGTTAATATAGTTTACAATGTTTACATTACCTATAATACCAACGAAATATATGTACCCATATTATATCTATATTACGTATAATAAATTTTAACTCTAATTACATTCCCAACAACAGGCAAGTATGTAACAAATTAAAACGGATTTAAATATGTTTAAACAACAATCGTTTGATATTTTACGACGTCTGAAAAAAAATATACCACATTAAAAGAGAATAACAATAAGATATTATTACCACAATAAAACCTTCTTCTGCGACCACTTCACGATCTCCATATACGTTCGTAGTTCCTGTAAAAAAAAATCCAATAATTTTTTTTAATACTTTTTTAACACAACACAATTTGATATTGCCCCATAAAAGACGAACTCTACACATTAAAGAAACCATTTATATATTTGAACAAAAATATATTGATAAGAAAAAATAGTCACTTATTGTTAGAAAGATTTTGGTGTTTAGAGAGCCAGTCGTTTTCTAAAGTGTGGAACTTACTCTAACCAAAGGCTTAAAAAAAGGTGTACCACAAGGGTACATTATTTCATTTGGTGTAACAGGTCCTTTCATTCCCTCGGGGAAAATAGGGCTGATGTTATACACCGCCATCTGGTGCAATTATGGGCTAGTACTTTAAGTTCATTCCAGGTCAAACCGGTAAGCCTTGTTTCTTTATCGACAGTTCTACGCCATGCCATTGCTGGGCGACCTCTCCTCCTAGATCCTTGTAGCTTCCACTTTATTGTGACTCTGCGTAGAACGTGCTCAATTCAGCCCCCTTTGCGCTTCCGTATCAGACAAGAGACTGGTTTTGTTTTGGCTCTTAGCCATAGTTCCATATTAGATATGATGTTTGGCCAAAAAATATTAAATGATTATCTGTAAAACTGGTTAGTAAAGAAAAATTGAAGTTGAAACTGAACGTAAAATTTAAACAAAAAATTGTACGGAATGATTCAGTAAAAACTGTTAAAAAAAATAAAAGTTTACTAAAGCAAACATTTAAACTTTCATCAAAAAAAGTTTTATTAGTAGGTACCTATATTGCCGACTGTACCAAACATGAAACCAAATCACGAAATTCATTTGAGTTTTCTTGGACAGTAAATTAAATTAGAATTCACAGCTAGAATTTGTACTACCGGAATTAAATATAGGCATCCATGTTTTCAAAATATTACAAGAGTATTAGAAAACAACAAAAATAAATGCTGCTTATTACTAAGCATGTTTTCAAACCATAATGGACTTTTGTATTAGTTCACGGAACAATTCAGCTTAAAGTTTCACGCCATGAAGGCGTCTTCCCGAGAACACTGTTAGAAACTATATAATACACTTAAGGTGACGAAGTTTACAATTTTTAATTTATTTCGTACATCGAATATACAAATTTCGTACATTGTTATAAAAACATTTTTCGAGAATTCTAAACAACATATTTACGAAATAAGAACAAAAATCGAGGGACTCAGAAAATATAAAAGCTGTTAAAACTCCAACGAAATTCAAACAAATTAAAAGATGTTGCAGTTCAGTTTATATAGGTTAAAGGATACATAATAATAAAATTTTCCCCTTAAGGACCCACAAAAAACAAAAAATATAAAAATTCGCTAGACCGGTTTCGACTATTTTTGTAGTCCATTTCGTAGCTACTGAAGAGGACTATAAAAGTAGTCGAAACCGGTCTAGTGAATTTTTATATTTTTTATTTTTTGTGGGTCCTTAAGGGGAAAATTTTATTATTATGTATAATCCAGCCCACAGTACGGCTCAATTAATATAGTGATTTGAGGTTAAAAGATATTTAACATTTTTTTCAAAAAATTTTCAGTATTCTTTTGTCTTTTTAAGGCGTTATACCGAAATTTCCATTTATGGTAAAACACAAAAAGGAAGTATTATTATTCTTATTAATGAAATCTAGCACCTTTAAAGACTGAAAGCAAATATATTTTACATATAAACCAAAATTTTTGAAATAAAAAAACTATGATAGCTATTTTATTAAGTGCCTACATAGTTTACCGTAAGAGTGGAAGCGCTGTGAAGCAGAAAATTTATACTTTTCTATTTATATTAATTTGTTGTAGTAAATCGATTTTGATTATAATTCCTGGTTTTCTTTTGTTTCAGGTATGTAACACAATTTAATGGTTTATAATGACCGGAAACCTGTTCTAAATTGTAAGTAATAATTATAACCTCAAATAAAAAAGTTGCCTTTATATTGAAATGCTTTCTAGATGTCTTTTACGTACTATACAGACCAAATCAACTAATAACGATCGGACATCATCAACAAATGAAATTTGAAGTTCAACGTTAAAGTACTATAGTTACTCTGATATCAAACTAACAAAACGGAAAATATAAAATATTTTTACATTTGTTTGATGACGTCAGACCCTTTTTAGTTGATTTGACTTTATACATTGTAACGTATACCTTATACTATATATTTGTAGATCTGAATAGGTGTATTTTGATATTCTCTTGAGATTTTAACTCTCAGGAGGCGGAATCTCCGTGAATTTTTTCAGAAATTTGTAACGTTTTTTAAACTCTTTTTTAACATTAGACGCACCAAATCAATATTTCTATCACATTACCCTCTATACATATAAGCATTTTATGTCCTTTTGCATTATTGAAAACCACTTTGTATGAAAAATCGATTTCCCTTAGGATACGATGCGATAGTACCTATACAGCCACATATTAGAGGTATTAAAATTTTATTTTGAATCCACAAAATGTATAAAATTGATCCGAGTTTTTATAAACAGTTTTACTCATCATGCTATGAATATTTTAAAAAATTCAACAAGTGCGTATTCAACGCGCATTAACCTAAGATTTCGTAGTTCAGGAGTTAATTTTTCACAATGCTCCGGATCAAATATTTTCTGCTTTTCATTATCTAAACCTTTCACTTTTAAAATAATTTTTAAAAACCGACACTGTCTATTATTAAATTCACAGCCTATTACCATGCGATCAAATGCGGGTAAGTCATTAAACATGATGGTTAGTTCGAGAAGTAGAAAAACGTTAGTTCTCTTTAGTTTATGCTTTATCACTAACGATACATGATTAACGCAGCTCAATTGTCTGCAAATATATGCTGTAGCAAACTTTTTAAGGTTAGATGTTTTATAAATTTAGCAATGAAAGTATTTTTTGAAATTTTGGGACTAAAATACATGATTTAGTCCCTCATGATAGGGAGTAAAGTATCACTTTTATTACCAGGGAACTAAAAATACCTCTAACTAACTAAATATAACTAAATATCTTCCGCTTTTAAGCCAGTTCAGCAAGCAAAATTTTACAGAGCATCACCAAAGCGAAATTTGTAGATAAAGACAGTATTGTTTTACAGCAAATATACTTGATGTAATATTTCATACGGTTTGAATGACGTTTAATTAAATTTTTTCTTAATTTTTAGTTATCTAGTAAAATAAGAAAAGAAAAAATAATATATAGAGTAAAGGCAGGTAAGAGTACGCACCTAATTTTTAAATTTACATAGCGCCTTTATTTTTAATTTAAGTAAAAATAAAAAAGTTGTGTTACAAAAAGAACATTCTATTAAACTTATTACTAATGATAAAAAAAACATAATTTTAAAATTTTAATAGGAAAAAAAAATGTTTTTTCTCTAACTTGCAAAAACGTACTCTTACAAGCACTTGCTTTTAAGAGTACGCGTAGGTTATTTTAAGAGTACGCATTAACAATATTCACAAATAAATTTTTAAAATGAATGCTTTTCCCTTAATCTTATATATTTTAGGAATTTTGTTGGGAGTAACACTTATCATATCCATATTATATATTTGAGAAGCATCGAAGTGATACTTCGAATAAAGTGTTTCTAAATTGTGAAAAAACCTATTTACTTATGTCTGACTGAACCTCACCATCCTCTCTAATGAATATTTTTCTGTTCGATGAAAAATCGAATTCTGTCTTTTACAAAAATCTGCTACCCATGTTTTTCCTGCTATTTTTCTTCTTGTCATTAAACCTATGTGATATACTATTTGATACAGCATATCCAGATGCAGTCTATTTTAACCTTGCTATAACGTTATTCTATAAAACCTAATATCTAATTCGCGAATATGTTCAACCAATTGTTGCCCTATAATTTCTCAAAATGTTCTTTTGTATCTCCCAAGGAAGGATGGAACGTTTCTAAGTTTAAGTCTTTTTCTAAGAGTGCATTCCGCTATATCCATTTTTCTTGTTATAGTTCTTTTGTTTCTTCATTTTTTATTTTTTCTTGGATATTTTTCAAAATACTTTCTGTAAATAACAGTTTCCTATTGAATTTCGTTGATAACTCATCTTTCAAAAGCCCGTTTAAAAATAAATAGAAATTTTAATAGAGACGTGCGTACTCTTATCAATTTTTAGGGTGCGTACTCTTATAAGAATCTGTTTTTGTCAGTTAAACGTTTACAATTAAAAATTAGTTGTATCTTTGAGTTTATAGATGAAATTCAAATAAAAATAAAATGTTTTTAGAATTTATAAAGGCAATTATCTTACTTTTTGAATGAACTAAAGACAAAAAAATGGCAATTTTTATAACATTTGTTTGATTTGAGGTACCTTAACTGCTTTTACAAAATAACTAAATAGATATTGGCGCGAATTGAATAATATTTGGTCAACTATAAATAGGTATCCTGCTAATCTCTATAAACTATTAAATTCGATATTCACGGTATTCATAGACAAGATAAAAACCTATTTAAATTCTGCGTACCCTTACATGCCTGCGTACTCTTATCTGCCTTTACCCTACCTCACAGGACTACAGTGTTTTTCTTTTTCCCACGTATGAATTATTGCCCTCGGGCCTTTACAGGCCCTCTGGCAATAAAATTCACACTCGAGAGCAAAAGTTACATTTTAGTCCCTTGATGTAAAACCCATTGACTTGAACTGATTTCCCAAGTTTCTAATTTTCATACCTACCTAATAATTGCACTCGACTAGATATTGTAACAAAATTGAACGCACATAATATTATGATTGAAACAATGAGTAATCATCATTCCTCTATCTCTCGTACTCTGAATATTTTATATTACAAAAGAATTTCGATGTAATTACTACATATATTCATATTTCTCCCATCCAAAATAACCACCATCAACAAATCCCTGCGTGCGTTCCATCATCTGCAAAATAATAAATGCATTTATTAATGATGAATCTATATTTTTGACAATAACAAATATTCTGTAAAGTCATTGTTTATAAGCTACATATTTAAATATGTACGGTACTGGCTGCGAACGGCACTCACTACTACTTTCTTAACGTTATTGATTGATTCTTTCACTACCATCATATTTATTGGTGAGGACCGTCATTCAAACATCCCATTCGAGACACCACCATCAACGAACCCCAAGCCCATTTTCCAACCGTCCAACCTTCCATTATTTTACTGTACGTAACAGAGCCGTAACTACAATGGATCAAGGGGCGCAACAAGTAAATTTTGGATGCAAGAAGGAGGAAAAGTAATTTTTTATTCGGAAGTGATTTTTAGAATTTTGTACCTTTAAAAAGAAAACGAAACGTTCATAAGATTGCAAAGGTTTTTCCCGAGAAACTGTGTAATTTAGGAATTTGAAATTTGGCATAATGTTAGGTTTCGATGACATGCACATAAAATATTTTGGGATTAAAATGGGCCTAGGTTAATTACATCCAAAAAAAAAGTTTTAATTAGTATATCGTGTGAAATATCATTTGAAAGAGCTATCTCTAACGATTATAAAAATCTCTTTTTTTATAATTTTTGGTCCAGTGGTTTCATTGATATAGCTCAAAATTTGTTAAAAATGACCGTGTCCCCCTTGATCTCCCAGGTTTCTAAAACTAAAATTTTACACGCTAGTTACTAAATACAATTAACTACATCTAACTCAATAAAAATCATAAAATAATTTTTATTTTTTACTTTATTTAAATTTGAAAAATAAAATAGGGTGGAATCACCTAATGTCGGCCGGTGTCCTAAGGTCGGCCACTGGTTGCTTTTTTAAAAAAAATAGGGCCTAAATAATTAAAAGAAATGTTTGACAAACGTATAAAAACAGAAGGTTCTTGCGAACTGAACTTTCTATATGTTTGTCA
Organism: Brachynemurus nebulosus; assembly: GCA_035578155.1. Taxonomy (NCBI): domain Eukaryota; kingdom Metazoa; phylum Arthropoda; class Insecta; order Neuroptera; family Myrmeleontidae; genus Brachynemurus; species Brachynemurus nebulosus. Next base: position 27,487,456 of record JAPWDM010000008.1, on the reverse strand, counting down.
AGAATTTTTTTATTTTTTAAGACAGTATTATTTAAAAAAAGCAACCAGTGGTCGACCGGACCTTAGGGCACGGGCTGACATTAGGCGATTCCACCCTATAGATAACAATAATTCGTCTTTAAATGTTATATTGTTTTAATAATAACGATCATTAACTTAATAATTTGCAATAATATACTTCAACAGTGTATAGCAAAAACACAATCCGACGAAAACCTGTTATATAAAATAATATGTATGTAAATTCCATGTAAGTATAACTCACTTAAGTGTACACGACGTACACTGTGTGTTCATGATCAAACCAGGATGTGATGTAAACACACATACATACTTAAAAAAAACCATGCACGTATGTATGCGAGGATGTGACCCCCCCCCTCTCACTTGATGTTTTTATTGTACTTCTTGGAATGTGCAAAAAGTGGATTTTTTCTGTATACATAAATAAAAAAAAATTTAGTTTTGCCTATTGCCCTATACTGACTGCTTACTGTGCTAAATTGAGAGCCTGTAAAAGAACTTTGGAATTTGCATCTTTTTTTGCTCTCCAGAAGTATTTTGTGCAGGAAATAAAAAGACAAAAGGAACGTTTCATTTTTGTTTTATTTATTCGCCAGTGTCACTTTTGCGGAAAAAAGAGAAATTTTGAAGCAGGGGCGCCTGAGTCAAATTCGTTCCACGGCACAAAATTTATATTTACGCCTCTGGTGCGTAAATTGACTGACATCCACTGTTGGAGGATGAATGTTGCTTTGGTGTTGCTCCGTTGTTCCCTAACACATCTGTTATGCTATGGCAAACAATATTTTATGCATATATTTCACATATATATTGTTGTTCGGTGTCTTGCCTTGGCTCGTTCGACCGACCCTTCCACACATATTATAAACTTACATGTACACATACACACATACATAATACACTTTTTCATAATATAATGGTATAAATTATAGCCGTGGCAGAGCCAAGCATGAGCCAGCCAGGCAAGCAGGCAAGACAGCGTGGCGTATGTTTGGGTGCATGAGTGTTGAGGAAAAACCAATAATACGTTTCGATTTATTAGGTTCGATATTAAATTCATAAAAGATAAATGTAAGCTCTTAAAGATATTTATTTATTCCGATATATATGTTTCTTTTATTATTAAATATATTATCAAATATAATAATACAATTTTTTTTTGTTTATGAAAATTTTTAGTTGTCTGTGTATCGTGAATCGAAATTTATTTTCAAAAATGTTATATTGAGACGGTATTCGAGTCTACAATTTTTTTAAAATTCGATTTTTCTGAAAGTATAGACCCTTAAAAATGTCTCCCTAAAAGGAAATTTAAAAATTTTGAAAATTTACAAATACCTAGGGTTCTATTTATCCAATCGTTGCTTTAGGGTAGGAACTACGGATATTGGCAAATTTTAATTTTTACTATTTTTAAAAAATAAGCACTTTAAAAAAAAAAAAAAACGTCAAAATTTTTTTTTAAACAGCCGCCATTTTTAGATTTTTAAATTTTTTTTATTATAGTTCCTGGCAGAATCACAATCTTTCTAAACCATTTTTTTTTCTTGCAGTAAGAACGTAAATTCTAAAGTTATTTCAACCAGTACATCACTTTTTTTTCATGGCTATATTTAAATCCCTATAAGTCTTTTAATGTTCATATTACAAAAATATTATTAGTTTTTTTTTTTTTTTTGTTATTTTTTTTTGTTTTTTTGTTTTTTTTTTTTAAATAATTCTAAAAAAAAACCATAATTTTTTATCTGTACATAAACTGGAAGATCCTTTAAGGCGGCATTCGAATCTAGAAATTTGAGAAATTCCATTGTTTTTCCGCAAATTCTTGAAGTTTACGCTTTTAGAAATAATTTCTTCAAAAGAAAATTTTAAAATTTCCAATATTTACGAAGCTGTAGCTATTATTTTTTTCCAAAACAAGGCACTGGAGAGAGGTGTAACATAAAAGAGTCACGTATTGAAAGGTACAAATCAAATGACGTACCGTAATTGCAGGTTACTTGAGCCCTGTAGTGTAACTTAAGCCCAAAACGGAAAATGTATTATTTTCTGTTTTGTGCTTATATTAGTCAGTAGTAGAAGTAAGTTAGATGTTTAGCTAATAGGTAATAGCAGTAGGTTTACGGTGTTTAAGTAGTTCTGAAAATTGACACTAGAGGTGAGGCAAATGTTGTTTACTCTCTGTTTGAAATTGATGTTTTGTTACGTTGCTAACTTTTGACTGTAAAAATAATTGTGGTAGTCTACAAAGGAAGGTAAGTGTATAATTTTAATACTTTGTTCATTACTAAACTAAATTCAGATATGCTCATATGCCAACCATTTCGTTAATTTTTTAAATTAAGGTTTTGATAAATCAGTAAAATAACCTTAAAAATATAAACTTGAGCCCATTATGACTTTGGTATAAATAAAATGGTGCAAGATTATAGCAGAAATTCCTGAAAGTCCTAAACCGTTTGACAAGTTCGTTAACCAGGCACGTCCGATGCCCAAAACATGTAATCTTTGGAAATTTTCATGAAAAAAAATTAACTTTTTTCCAAAATTTCTCCTTATTCCAAAATTTTTACACTATTGGAATGAGGAGAAAAAATCACACAAAAAAGGTCTTTAAACTATTATTCTATGTCAACTAGTTTCCGAGAAAAACTAATTTTTGTAAACGGAAATTCGCTACAATATGCAAGATGCTGCGATAAGAGTATTGAATAAGTAAAGTTCCTTATATGTTTGTACAATGTTTTAATTAGAAACCAACATCCTACATGGTCTCAAACTGTTTTCAAATGAAAATCACCTGGAAATTTAGGTTTGGGCTCAAGTAACCCGATCTTGAGGTTAACCTGAGCCCAAAATTAAAAAGCTGTAAAATTTATGAGCCATAAGAAAAAGATCCATATTACATAATAAACTAACCGTAGTTTTATATAGATTAATATTCTGATTTTCCTATCCCAAATAAGTATAACAGTTATGCTCAATTTTTGAAATTATCAGATGATTTGCAAATCTGGGCTCAAGTAATCCGCAATTACGGTACTAACAACAAATTCAACCGAAATAAAACTATTTTCATTGTATCACAGTTTCAACCTTGACTTCAAGCTGCTATCATTTCAAAGGCGACTGTGTTGTTGTCTTAATGAAAGAAAAAATCGTCAAGTGCAAGTTGTACTTACATAAATAGTATACCGTGCACTATCAGTCGTTTTAATGTTAAATTTTATTCCTGAAATAAACTATATTTCTCGATTTCAAAACGATCGTATCTTATTTTACTTGTGTTTACTAGAAAGAAACAGACATAATTATTAAATATACCTAAGCGCGCCTATTTCTCTTTCAATATTACAGTGAAAAAAATTGTACATAACATTGAGGTCATTTCATTGTAGGTTTACAATAAAAACCAATGAGGTCATTTCATTGTAGGTTCACGATAAAAATGAAACAAAATATTTTATTGGTCAATTTAATTGATTTTAGAACCATAGTAACAATATATTAAATAATAATATGAGTTGTACTAACTTATTTTATTCATTAAATTCTCTTACCGTATACTAGAGTTTTATATTGTTTCTGAATGTGTATTCTATAATTCAAATTTGTTGCCTAAAAGCAGCTTAACTCGAAGAACTGTCAACCCAAAAAAGTTTCAGCTTTTTTCTAATTTTCGTCCAATCTGCCCATCATTATTAATGTTCGTGAATTTTTCTAGAGCAATCCTTTTAGTGATAAGAGTTGGGGCAGCCATTTTTGGAAGGTTTCCCAAAAACAAATAAATAAAAATTTTCCTTTGATACCATATTTGGTGTTCTTGGGGGAAATTTGTTTTAATTCTCAGGTTAATTCTCAAATTTAGCCCCATGAATTGAAATTCAACTTCACTCTGAACTAAATTTCTGAGAAAATCAGTTGTGACAGACAAACGGATATCGGAGTAATTCCATTTATAGTGTTCCGTTTTAAAGGTTTTGGTACGGAACACTAAACATATAAAACTTATATAAACAAATGTCCAATCTTCACAATCTTAGAAAGAATGTGGGTATTCGAAAGTTTTTCTTCTGTGTAGAGAGACGTTTAATAAATAATTTAATTCACACTTACAGAAAAGGTCGGCAATTTCAAATGTAATTTTATCCGAAAAAAGGTCACTAGCATAAAAAGGACCGGATATTAGATTTTTGTGTCATGATTCACATCTGTAAGAAATGTGACGAATTATTAACCAAGATGAATGTGAATTGTCAATTTGAGATAGTGAAACACCTTTGTTTTACCCTTTTTCCCGTCGAAGTGTCGAAGTGTTCGGAATGTGTAAACTAAATAAAAAATATTCTCTTCGGAACAAAACGGAAAATTCAAATAATTTTTATCGAATGGAAAACAAAGAACACGGGAAAAAAAGTAAATAAAAAGAAAAACGATTTTGTTAAAAAAAAAATGATGGTCTTTCATCACCTATAGTGTTATCTAGGTAGAACGCTGTAAGTGCCGATAGGCATCGACCGTGTTCAAGTCAATATCAAATATGATAAGAACTCATATTTCACTTTACCTCCCCCTACACGTTTGCCTCGCCCTGCCTGACACAACAACCGAGTCGTTGTTGTGAACGAGTTTGTTCAATTTATCGGTTCAGGTATTTTATGCATTTTTCCCATCACTGAACATATTTATTTTTACTTTCCCTTCTCATTTGGTCGACAATTTATATTTGCCTGGCAGTTTCTTTTTTTTTTCATTTTAAAAACTAATTTTTTGTTACTAACATTATAGTAAATTACATTTTTTAAAATAATGTATTTAATTAAATGGATTAATTCTGATTTAGACAAATTGCTTTATTTAAAATTACTAACCGTCAAAATTTATTAGTCTTGACGTATATTTCATATGCAGTGATTTGCATACCTACCACCCCTGAATTAAAAAAAAAATTCACCAAGTGTATGGTGGATTACGAAAAATTAAAGTTTCGTAGTAATTTCAAAAAATATACTTAAAGGGCATAGCCGGGTAAGGTAGGGAAAACGGCCCTTGACTCAAAATTGACTGTTTTTATAGGAAATAATACTTCTTAGCCCCAGATACATTCCTGCCAAATTTCAACCCTCTGAGGCTAATAGTTTATGAATACACAACCAGACAAAAATTTTCAAAAAAAATTTTTTTTGACGAAATTACTGAGCCGATTTATTTGAGTTTAATATATATTGTGTACCCACCTTAGGCAAAATAATAAAAAAAAAATTAATGTTATATCCCTTTATCATATAATTTTTTTAAATTTTTAATTTTATGTAAATTTTTTTTTGGCACTTTCGCGTTAGCGACACCCACCATTTTTTGTTCAATAATATGTCTCTTAGTACTCTATAACATATATTTTTACGGAAAAATTTTAGTTGGTAGAACATAGAAATATTTCAATACAAATCCATGTCATGTTCGGTGCTACATATATTACTTATGTATAAAAAGGACCATAAAGTAAAGCATCTGCCTGATTCCTAAAACACAGTAGAACTCTGAGGAGTGCAATAAAATGTTCTCTTCCCCCCTGAGTTGCAGTTCTTGGAGTTCCTGTGACGGTCTAAAAAAATTTATATTTTGACTTGTTATAAAAAATATGTTTCTGCTTGTTAAAAAATAATTTTCAAGGTTAATTTTACCATGAATCTGAATATTTGAATGAAATCAATAAAATTATCTCAGCATACTTACTAATTAAAATTACATCTAACTCAACAAAAATTATACGTTTTAGAAACTTTATTTAAATAAAGATATTAATAATAACAATAATACGTCTTAAATGTTATATTGTTTTAATAATGATAAACATTAACTTAATAGATTGGAACAAAAAACTTCAACAATGTATAGTAATAACAACAGTCCGGCTAAAACTTGTGATTATAAAAATATGTAGGTAAATTACATGTAGGTACATATAACTAACTTGAACAGACCCTCTCACTTGATGTTTTTGTTGCACTTTTTAAGGAGGTGCAGAAAGTGGATTTTTTCTGTTATAAAATTACATACGTTCATAACAACGACAAACAAACTTAGACCAACGTCTTCTTTTGTTAACACGATGACGGGTCATGGGGAATTATAACGAAATGACCAACTGGTATACTGTTTTGACAGCTAATAAACTTTGTATGAAATTGTTGACGTCGTAATACGTGGTGTATGAGCTAATAAAGTTTCACTTGACGTCGTACAAAGAAAACAACTCTAACAAAAGAGAAATCAATATCCATTTTATTTTATTATTAAAAAAAGACAAACGGCAGAAAATGTTGGACTTGAGTAAATTTAAACTAGTTTATCGTAGTTATGAACGTATGTAATTGTATTATTTTAGAAATAGGGTAGATATTTTACTTTATAGCCCTTCTTATACATAAGTAATATATGTAGTACCTAACATGGTATGCATTTGTATTGAAATATTACTATGTTCTACCAACTAAAATTTTTCCATAAAAATATATGTTATAGAGTACTAAGAGACATATTATTTAACAAAAAATGGTGGGTGTCGCTAACGCGTAAGTGCCAAAAAAAAAATTTACTTAAATTTAAAAATTTAAAGAAATTAGGATAATAAAGGGATATAACGTTAATTTTTTTTTATTACTTTGCTTAAGGTGGGTATAAAATATATATTAAACTCAAATAAATTGGCTTAGTAATTTCGTAAAAAAAAATTGTTTTTGAAAATTTTTGTCTGTTTGTGTATTCGAAAACTATTAGCCTCAGAGGGTTGAAATTTGGCAGGAATGTATCTGGGGCTAAGAAGTATTATTTCCTGTAAGAACAATCAATTTTGCGTCAAGGGCCGTTTTCCCTATCTTACCCGGCTATGCCCTTTACTGTATTTTATTCGAAAATTGTAAAAAACTCTATAGTCACCATAGAGATACATAGAGAGACAACTTAAAAAATCGTTTAAAAAGTTAAATAGTCATTAAAGAAAAAGATGACAGCAGTCATTTGTATTTCTAAACTATATTTTGTCTTTATCTAATGAATGACAAAATACATTTGTTAAAGAAATGCTAATTTTGAGTCAGCAGTAAAAAAAGCATCACCTTAAATGTGTTGTTGTCACACTCTTATCAATTGTTTACATTGGGGATTTTGTTGTCATAGATCCCAGTTGTGTACAACATACTTGCTTCAAAAATAGGTACAAAGTTGGCCATCCATGTATATCACTGATAGTCACTGACTACAAGACTACGATTTAAGACGTAGGCAATATGTACTTGACGAATTTTGTATATTTGTACTTACTCTTTTTACCTTCCAGTTTTGTAAATTTCAGGTTATTTCACTACGATGCGACACTGTCTAATGAATTACTTAAGGCTGGATACTGTCTATTAAAAACTAAATGTGTGGCAAGCCACGAAAGCGATGAAGATTTGGCGAAACCATGTGTACCTTGATTATGGCTACGAAACACTAAAAATACATTACTTGCTAAAAGGACCCCTCCGGATAAGATAGGTGAATTTCCCTAAGGTCCAACCTGGGTCGGGAGTGCCATGGTAGGGTTCGCCCTTGCACATGTATTCCATAGCTGTAATATTAGGTCAACGTAGCTTTGCGTTTTCGAGTTGTACCAAAATGTTCAATTTTGGACTTTTCCCGATTTTCCACTTTTCTTACCCCTATGTGCATAAGTGTTATATATATATATGCATGTAGAGTTCTAAGAGCTTCATAAGACAGTGCCGGCAGCTCTCCAAAACACGGCGTTTAGAAGAAGATATTTTCAAAAATTTCGAAATGACCTATAAAAACACACAAAACGCGATCTTGGACCAAAATGAGATATAGATTTTTGAAATCTACGCCGTCAAATTAGTAAATATGTGTCTAAAAATATTTCGCAAAATTGAGCCAAGTAAGACTAATTTAAGGAATTAAATACAAAGGATTCTAGTGACACTCGGTGTTTCAGCCGCCTTAGTGGGCTTGTTTAGCCATAAAATATGGCGACATTTTTCCTCTCACCCTTAAGAAAAGCAAGCATGTGCGATTGTGGCTCATTACTAGTGTTTTCATCAGTATGGAAAGGTCTCACAGAATATCATAAATCAAAAAACATGACCGACGTCACAAAAAGGTAAGCTGAAAAGTTAAAAACAAGTTATCCTTGAATTTTTATCACAGTTGAGCTAACAGTTTTGTTAAGGACACATTCTGCTTAAGGTTCCTTACCCCCAACTTATCTTTATCCACACTTAACGAGCCATGCTGTTGTCCAGAAGGTAGGGCGAGGACCTAGTGAGCGTCTTTTTTTAATTTTTAATGTTTTGCAAGACCTTTCCACAGCAGGAAACACTGGTTATGAGATTTTATCACGCACAGCATACGTGCTTTTACTTAAAATGACAGGAAACCTTTGGCTGGATAAGGCCATTAAAACGACTATAAAGCCGCGTGTCTAGAGCTCTTCGCATTTACAGAGCATTTGCCCTGGTACAACTTGAAAACACAAAGCTAGTTTGCTTCAACATTGTCAGATATTTTTTAATATTTTTTTACTAATTGGAAACTATATTATGTCACCTAGTCTATGTTTGTCAGAGTAAAGTAATAATTTTAACAATATCACCCCCATCTAAATTACTTCAGAGGCTTTTCCATGCTTTTTAGTGGCAGTGCTTGTCTGTCTTTTTCTACGATGTCACCTAGCCTATATTACTCAGAGTAACCTAAGGATTCTAATGATACAATAGACATTTAAATCGGCTCACATATAGCTGCTGGCATTTATCACCTAACAAGGGGTCGATTTTGACCTGGATATCACACACGCTTGCTTTTTTTTAAGAGTGAAAGGAAGGCGTCGCCATATTTTATGGCTAAACAAGCCCACTAAGGCGGCTGAAACACCAAGTGTCACTAGAGTCCCTTGTATTTAAATCCTTAAATTAGCCTTACTTAGCCCAATTTCATTTTTAGACATATATTTACTAATTCGAAGACGTCGATTTCAAAAATCTATGTCTCCTTTTGGTCCAAGATCGCGTTTTGTGTGTTTTTTAGGTCATTTAGAAATTTTTGAAAATATCTTCTTCTAAACACCGTGTTTTGGAGAGCTGCATGTACTGTCTTATGAAGCTCTTAGAACCCTACATGCATATATATAATACTTATGCACTTGGGGGGAAGGAAAGTGAAAAATCGGGAAAAGTCCAAAATTGAACATTTTGGTACAACTCGAAAACGCAAAGCTATACATGTGAAAGGGCGAACCCGACCATGGCACTCCCGACCCAGGTTGAAACTTAGGCAGATTCACCTATGTTATCCGGAGGGTTCCTTTAAAATAGCAACAAGAAAGCTTCACTGTAATTGCTTTATTGACGATTACCTATGAAAAATTTCACAGAAAGTAGGTACAAATTTTAACAAATTATGTTCAGTTAATCGACAGAAAGAATTTATAATTGGTTTATAAACTTTTGATCGACAGTGTATAGATGTATAGAATATAAATACCACAAATATTAATTAAAAATTGAATTAAATACCGTTTTACTGAATTATTAAAAAAAAAATGGAAAAAAAATGCCAGTTATTCTCAACCCTAAAATCAATATAAGTTACGATTATAATAGTCTATTATACACCAAGGGACTAAATTGTGAGTTTTGATCATGAGTCTGAAGTATAAATGAATATATTTTAGGAAATATGAAAATAAATTCGAAATGGAAAAACGTTTTCATAACCATTTGAAAAGGAAAAAAATGGAAGACAATAATTTTATGTTATATTTTATAATATTTTCTAACGATATTTTTTTTTTCATGGCGATTTCCCTCTTTTAATAAAGGAACATTTCTTAAAATAGAAAAAAGCTACAATCTTTTGGTATCTCATAATGTGTTTTATTACATTAAAACTAGGTCAATGGCAGCTTAAGATAAGAAATTGTTTTTCTCTTTAACGCTACATATATACATATATGTATATAGTGGTGGTTTATTTGGACGTTAATATTATTTGTAAATCATCAGGTTTATTTTATATGAATTTTTTGCCATTTTGTCGTATATCCCTTTGTTTTCTCTTTTTTTTTTTTGGGTACGTATCTGAATTCCATTTAAGGGGGACCACTAGTGTGACCGCCTGAAAAAAAAGGAACTTTTTGGGTATTTTTTTAAAGAAAACTATTGTATGGAATGTTTTAATATTTTAAAAATATATTCATTGATATATAATAAATGAAAATTCAGTGAGTTATTCGCAATCTCCCAAGGCTTCAAAAATAAAAGTTCCCCCCCCCCCACTGCTGCAGTGATAACGACCTTTACAGTGCATGAAATAAAAATACCAAAAAGCCTATTAAACTAGAAGGTATTTCCCGTGCCATGATCCTCAATCGAAAAAAAAAGTTGAAATTTAACAAAATGGCGTAGTTTTTAAAAAAAAAAAAAAGTTTCAAATATTGCGCGAAAATTTGATGATTTTTGGCCTGCAAAAATTACATTTTTTATTAGATCGGAAAACTGGAGGTTCATGGCACAAAGAAACATATATAGAAGAAGCTACAATAAGAATCAACTCGATCGGATGATTTGTTTTCGAGTTATAACTGTAGCAAATTTGAAAAATGTAGTTTTTCTTTACTTTACCTTTTAGTTTTAATCACTGAGAATTTTTACTAAAATTATTTACGATGTACTCACTATAATGGTCATAGTAAAACTACTTAGATGAGTTGTTTAAATGTGCCAGGGTCTAGCTTCTCTACAACATGTGACTGGCAGCCACGTCCAGAAACTCGCGAACTATCAACCTTCATACATTTTTCAATATCTCAAAGTTAACAATGAAAATCAGAATCCGCTCTTCGGATGGCTGTAACTCAAAAACTATTTGAGATGTGCATTTGAAATTTTAGTATGTTATTTTTGAAGGTATAGACTACCGAAGCATGCAAAAAAATTTCGATTTTTTTTTCAAATGTCACACTAGTGGTCCCCCTTAACAAATTTTATTATTATTGCAAAACATCATGAAAATTCCAAGAGGGTTTTTATGAAAAATCTGTTTTTAATTTTTTTTTTTGTTTTTAAAATTGGACTTTATACACTTTTTAGATGAAATTCATGCTTTGCAACGAAGGGAGAGAAAAATATCCCAGTTTATATTTTGAAGCTACGTTCCTTATTAACCTTTTTGTACTGTACTCTGCACTCAGAATATTCCGCCTCCTTGTTTTCAAATACATATGCCATTTTAGGGTTCCGTAAAAAAAATAAAAAATGGAACCCTCATGGTGAAACTTCAATGTCCGTTCGTCTGTCCGTATGTTGTCACAGCCATTTTTCTCAGTAACCATTACTACCATTGAATTGAAATTTGGTATGCTGATAGAAGTCGTTTGTTTACATCTACTCCAGGTCAAATAATTTTAGAAATATTTTTATCTTTTTTCGAAAAGAGGTTAGAAATAGGGGACTGAAATTTAAAAGTGCGATACCAAAGTCAAGTGGAGTATCATTTGAAAGGGCTTTATTTACACATTTCAAAACCACAATTTTTAGTGGCGTTTGTTTTCGAATTATGGCCAAAAATGTGCGAAAAAATACCGTTTCCCCTCCCTTATCAACGAAGTTTCTGAACGGCAAAATTTGAAAAAATTGATACAAATAAGAGATTCCATATATACCTATTACAGAAAAAATAAAACGAACTTCCAAATGTCTATAGTTTTTGGAGAAAATGGAAACATTTTGGCTGAAGTTCCAAAAACCGTATACCTTCGATTGAGCTGAAATTTTGTTTACATAATTTTTTTGGCTTAAGACGTTACGCCCTAAACGGATTTTTAACGACACGTACCGGAAGTTGTGTATCTGAGGGTTTAAAATAAGAAAAATTAGTACAATTACCTATATAGGGATACAGACAGATATATTATCGATCTACGACTGAACTAAAACTTCATTTATATACTCTTTTTGGCCTAAGAAACTACTTTCTAAACTAATTTTTGGAAACACGAACTGAAAGTGCATTTTTAACCCTTTGAATACAAACGATGTTGAAAGGTTTCCGTTACCATGATAACAGAAACTAAAGGCAGATTCCTATATAGAATTTTATGAGTAATACGAAAATGGAAGAATAAATTTTTTCGATATCCTACTTAGTTTTCGAGATAATACATGTCGAATTTCTAAAACTTACAATTAAATATAGGGATAGGATAATGTATTGTATACACACACACATATAGTATCAATTTGTATGAATATTACTGTCGTTCATTTAAACAGACTGTATAATATAGAATACGGATATAGCATAGATATTATACAGAACCCTCGGTGCGCGGGCCACACTCGCACTTACCGAGCTTGTTTTTTACTGAAGCGATTTAAGACAACTCAAATTTTTAAGATCGATGCTACTACTCTAATATCGATTGTATTTAGGCCTCAATAGGAAATTCAAAATTTCTTATGCTTTTATTTACAAATTTTATAAATAATTCACTTTTGGAAGATTTTTTACTTTGTGAAATTTTATCTTAACCCCTTATCGTATACGAAGCCATATATGGATTCTAAGTTTTACTATTTTTTTTTTTCAACATATTAAAATATTTTTTTTTTTTGAAACTAATGTTAAATCCTAACTTTATACTTTTTCGAGTAACGGAACGTAATTTTTGTTGTCTTTGGTAAGTGCGGGTTGTCATAGTATTTTACAATATAAGTTCGGTAAGTTGCTTTTACTGATCGAGAAAATGTTGCGAAAACGAGACCCGTAGGGTCGAGTTTTTGCAATTTTCGAGATCAGTAAATGCACTTAACGCATCGTGTATTGTATAATATTTTTTGCACGATCGATTTAAAATAATTAAAGATTAAAAATGTGTTAAATTAAAAATAAAATTCAGATAATATAGATGAAATTTATATTTCTATGTTATGACATAGAATGCCATGAATAAATATTATAAATATTCATGAGAACTAATATGAATCTTTGTAGTGACAATTGACAACTATATTTGTAAATAAAAAATTAAGTGTCAATATTTCACTGGCGTGAATATTTTTTTTGAATTTTCGATTAAAAAAAATTGAGGAAAATAGTTTGTTAAACTATATTACTAGTGAGAATAATGAAATTGATGAAGCATTTTATTTTTGATTGCAAATTTATTCTCGTAAAATGAAAGGAAGATTATGAAAGCCACAGAAAATCTTAATGATTGAACGACCTTTTGAAATGTCAATAAAATAAGAAGACTGATGCCAACAATAATAATAATAATGTGCAAACTAGTGAAAATTTTCATATTATTAATCGATTTATTTTCCTAATTGTTCAAATTGTACTTTTAATTTCAATATAAATAAATAAATACAATCATTTTTGAGCTTATTTAACTTACCACACTCCTATTTACTTACCACGCATCTATTTCACTTACCGCACTGTTATTTTTTGGTTTCCATGGATATAAACAAACGTTCGGGAAATGTAACTTACCAGCATTGTCAACAGCATCGGTAAATGCATGAAAATACACGATCGTGCAAAAAATTATTTGAAGTTATGTTCAGAGTGTCCGACCGTTACAGTGCAATTAATTGGTGCTAATTTTATTTGTGAAAACTAAAAACAATAAAACGGTAAGTATACTAAAATAAAAATTTTTCAAAACACATTCTTTATATATTCAAGAACATGGAATAGTTGGGATTCGTGTGTGTTTTCTTGTTTTTTTCGATTTTTGGGGCTTATTTTGAAGTTGCCATATTTAGCTTCGTATGCGAGTAATTTCTGTACAATAAGACTTAATTTTTTTTTTCTTAATTTGACTACTAAAATAAAAGAAGTGAAAGACATTTTCAGTAAAAAAAAATTTTTTTTCTTCACCTCCTTCATAATTCATGCAATAAGGGGCTAAATAATGAAAATATTTAAAGTTTTAATTACTTCGTCAATATCACTATAAAAATAATATCAGACTTACGTTTTCAGACTTACGACCATCTTCAAAGCACCTAAGACAATTTCTATGTCTACAAAAAGAAATGTGTTTATTTTTTCATTTTATTATCAGTGTAAAAATTACATTTAGCTCTTTTAATAGAAAATGAAATGAAAGTATATTTTGTTCATGTGTTCTCCATTCATAATACAAAATGTTTGCCTTAATTCCATAGTCTCCGACGCGACATACGGCAAATACACACACTTATTATATGCAAAATATTCACTTTTTATTTTCATTAAATAAATGTGACTCACAATCAGACGTAAGCGATCCGAGAACTGTTTGTTATACTACGCTTTTGTTTACTTAAAAATATTTTTTTTTACTTTCCTTATTGTACCTACACCCACCTTATGAATATTGCAAAAAAATTTGTCTGGATGTTGTAACTGTCGCAAGTAATACAAATCTTGTAACATATACACTACTATAAACAAACTAAATATTCTCCTTGGTACTGATTGCTAGACTGCAAAACAAAAAAGCAATGTTATTTTACATCAGTGTAAACAAAATGAACGCGAGCTATGTACTTTGTAAAACTCATGTAAACAATTTACTACTAGTGAATGAATAGCGAGCCCGTACCAGCGCAGCGTAGCACACAGTTCAGTAGTAGCGAATAGAAGAAATGAGTAGAACTACTAAGTATGAAGTGTGCTCGTTGCGAATCAAAGCAATCCACCTTTATCCAAACTCTTTCTTCTTTTAGCGAATTTCCATTCTGGAAATTCAGCTATTACAGCAGCTCTTATGTGTAAGATCTATAAGTCCGGAACTATGGCAGAAATTTGTTTTGAAGCCCTTAGAACCCGAAAATCTACTTCACTAACATTTATATATATATATATATATATATATATATATATATATATATATATATATATATATTCAGTGCTTATGAAATTTGGTATGCGTGCTGGAATCCGGACTGGCTCGGCTAAGTTCGTTAACCAGACACGTCGAATGCCCAGAAGTAGGTTTTTTCGCCATTTTTCGCCATTTTTAGTGCTTTTGTGCAAAATTTGGCTAGAATTCAAAAATTTTTGAAATTTTTTTTGACACCATCGAAAAGGGCGTAAAAAATTGCATGAGATAAGCTTTTAAAACATTGTACTAAGTGAACTAGCTTTTAAGAAAAATTAAGATATTTGCCGAATTTTTTTACAATAAATGTTTCATCGTTTTAGCAATTCTTTTCTACATAAAACAAGTGCTAGTTAGTTATTCAATATGTATGGATGTGTTATAGTAACAATAGCTCTGTCTCAACTTTTTAAATTAAAATTGGCCAGATTTTTTAAGAGTACGTTATGGAAAGAAAATTTTTGTATGAC
Source organism: Brachynemurus nebulosus (assembly GCA_035578155.1). NCBI lineage: Eukaryota > Metazoa > Arthropoda > Insecta > Neuroptera > Myrmeleontidae > Brachynemurus > Brachynemurus nebulosus. Next base: position 27,472,027 of record JAPWDM010000008.1, on the reverse strand, counting down.
GTCCTCCTTTAGAGAGAAAATATAATTGCATACCTAGAAAAAAATCGAAAACTGTAGTTAAGTAATGTAATAATATCTTGTTAAATGGATATATGCTACACTATATGAGATCGGTTAAGGTCCTGAGGACCCAAAAGCGCCAAAAATTAACTACTGAATTGATTTTGAAAATTGTTTCTATCACTGTTAGAAAATTAAACTATTTTAAATGGATACAGGTCTCAGATGAGAACCGCCAGTGTCCAATATTTGGAAATTCGCTATGTTATGCAGATGCTGCGACAGGAGCAGATTTATTTTATATGTGCATATACGTATGTGTGTGTAAATACCTATGTATATACACATATATATTATTATACCTACCTCCTGATTCTGGTATGTGTGAATATATCCATTGCATAGGTTAGAATTATGAAGTGTTAAGTGTATATACAAAAGAATTCTCACCCATACACCTGTAATATATAATGACTGTCTGTAAGCAAGAATAAAAACGGTGGTACGTTCACGTCGCGACGCTCGTTGTTCGTACGTCCAACACTGTTGTCGTTTTCTGTATTAGTATGGTCGAATTTTTTAATAAATACTTTTTTACTTTTTATTGCTAGATTATAAAAAAAATAAACTGTTAATTTCATGCTGGTGTGTAATTGGATATTGAATTTTTAATCAAATTTTAATTTTAGAGATCGTTAAGGAGATGTGGAAGGGCATGGGCTACTTTTTACCACGGGGAAACCTCTCACGATTGCAGGAAAATGCACACCTTTGTACTATGTAACCAAACTGAAATCACGGACTATAGAATAAAATGGACTTACCATTACCTAAGTTTTGGGATATCAACATTGAAGCTTTGGAAGTATGTTCACTAAAAGTTCAGTGGTGTAGATTTTTTTTTTAAATTTTGTTTATACTATGTAGTAGGTATAAAAATAAGTTACATAAATTACTCACTATATGTAAATTTATATGTAACATTAATAAATACATAGTTTGATACTATATATCATAATTATGTATAGTGTACCTATATGATTAATACATATATAATATAAATTTGAAAATAAATTTATATTCTTATTTACGTTGCTACGTTCTTATGTTTTACGTAATATAGAGAAAATTAAAATCAATTGTGAATATTAATATATATATATATATATATATATATATATATATATATATATATATATATATATATATATATATATATATATATATATATATATATATATATAATATATATATATATATATATATATATATATATATATATATATATGTATATATATATATATATATATATATATATATATATATATATATATATATAATATATATATATATATATATATATATATATATATATGTATATATATATATATATATATATATATATATATATATATATATATATATATATATATATATATATATATATAGTTTCTCGATATGTACTCTAATAATGTAATTTATTATGTATACAAAAATTAACTACGCCACTGGTACATTAATGTCATATATTAATCAACATGGAATCGATGTGAACGATATATTTTAAAATTAAATTTGGCTTGATACCTACTTGTGAAATGACATTCCAGATTTTTGTTTTGGATCTTTTCCATTTTCACTAGTACACATCCTTACAGCGCAATAAACCATATTCGTATTGTTTTTATTTTTAAAAAAATAATTTGTAATATTGAATGTTTACACTTTCAATACATAATATTACCGTGGTTACATGAATGATAGGTACGACATACTCAAAGTTTCACCGACTTACCTATATACAGCCAGTCCATTCTATTCTATATAGTCCGTGACTGAAATATATTTTTCCCAAAATGGTAGGGGAAACTGGAGACACTTGATCCCAATTTTGGTTTTTTTCTCAAATCTCATAAAATAATTAGTGATGAGCAAATGCAAGACCAAGACTAAGACTTGGTAGTCCTGATCTTGGTCTTGTTCTTGCATTAAGAATCTTGGTCTTGGTCTTGCTACAGCAGTTTGAGTCTTGGTCTTTGTCTTGGTATTGCCAAGAAATCTTGTACTTTCTTGCATTTTTTTATTAGCGAATTTTCTCCTTCTAAAATCAAAATTTTTGCTCTTTACGGTTCCTAAAAAAATTTTTGTTCTGTGAGTGTCTCTCTGTCCACCTGAGTGTTCGTAAAACCTTCCAACGCGCAACTTCAGAACTATTCGACTAATTTCGATGAAATTTTCAGGGCTTCAGTTAGTCCCGCATGAATTTCTATTAAACGTGGTAATATCTATTAATATTATTAAAGTGGTAAAATCTATTAAACGCCGATATTTTACTTACTATTCGACCAAAAATTTTTTAAGGTAGTTGAAAGCATTATACTGATTTATAACAGCATCGTACATTTTTAATTGCAAATACTTAATTACCTTGGAATTTTTAGAGAAATAATTTTTAATATTGCTTTAAAAAATTTCAGTTTAATTATACTTTAAAACTATTTAAATAGTTTAGCAAGAGTTTTGCTTTTTTCTTGCTTTTGTCTTGGTCTTGCTCACTTGAGTCTTGGTATTGGTCTTGCAGCCATACTTATAGTCTTAATCTTGGTCTTGCTCTCGGTATACATAGTCTTGGTCTTGCAAAAAATGCAAGATCAAGACAAGACTGGAAGACCATGACTAATTTTGCTCATCACTAAAAATAATATTGTTTTTCAAGATATTTTTTCTTGACTAGATAATTCTAATTTCAAATATTATCGAATGCTTGTGAGACATTACTACGTATGACAAACTTTTGTTTGCATTTCAACACACGCAGTATTGATATGTTCACTTATCGTTCAGTTAAACTGAAACTTTAAGCACTCGACTGCCTTGGTTAACATGACCAAAAACCACATATGTAAATTAAAAATCACAAAGTGATTTGAAAAATAATCCGGATCGGCCGGGAATCGAACCCAGGATCTCCTGGTAACTAGCCAAGCGTGCTAGCCACTACACCAACGATCCTATATGCTCAACAGGCATCCGAGTTGTCTATTATAAACTTTCAAAATGATATTGAGTCATTGACAATAAGGCCAGCCGTGCGCTTACAATACGCAACTGAATAGTTTAATCAATTTAAAGTTGCTTTTTCTTTTTTACAAGCACGCACTAGTTGATTAAATAGTTGCTCTATAGTCTACACAACCAATATATAATTTTATTAGAGAAATGGATTTCATAGAAATTGTATGTGCTTACGGTCTCGAATTACGGAAAAAGAAATAAAAACGCAAAAGATTGTGGATTCATCCATTAGTGAGCTAAAGGCTTCTTAACGATCAATTTTATAAACTATTTCAAAATTTAAGGGAAGATAAAAATAAATGTTTTTAATTATTTTCGAACGAGTGTCGAAAGTTTTGGTAATCTTTTAATAGCAATTGATCGACGTATAACGTGTCAAAACACATCCTTTCGATTAGGTAGACATTTTTATCAGAATATTATTTTAATTTTGTATTATATATTGCTGGCTGTTTCTCGATTTCACTAATAAAATCTTCAAAATTCAACGCTATGATTCAGTTTCACAAAAACAAATAAGAAGAATTTGTCATAAGAAATAGCTATAAGCAACTAAATAGTCACCAATGCGCTCCAACCAACCTGAACATGTATGTTGCATTATCATCGGCAACATTTCTCTCGCTCATAAAATAGAACATGATGTAATTTTTTAGTTGCCTCAATTTAAAAATCACCAGTGAGGTGCGCTGTGTTCAATACAAAACAATACGTTTTATTCTTGGTGATTTAAGTTTGCTTTTAGACATGATAAAAAAAATCGCTAGTGCGCGGCTAATCTAAGTAGTCGTTTACACTGCGTGCGATACTGGATCGAGCGTTACCGTACCGAGCGAGTCTGAATCTAGCTAGTGTTCATACTGCTTGCTGCATTTGCTGTTTTGTGTTATTTGCTATTTGCTGAATTTGATAGATCACTACAATTGTCAGTTTATTTTCCATAATTATTATTTATACATTATTATACACATCGGAATTTTATTATTTTGAATAATGTTTTGTATACAAAAGTTTCTGTAATAGGGCAAATTATTTAAAATGAACAATTTTATTTTATACTTATTTTATGAACAATGAACAATTTTTATATTATATACTTATTTTTTAGAAAGTAATGTAAGATCAAGTTTAAGACAAGAAAGGCTCTTTAGAAATCTTTCGCACTGGATCCATGAAATAAATAAAAATTGGTACGAACATGGTGAATTTTATCATTTCTACCTCAGCTACTACAAGATCCACAAAAATTTTGGGGGTATTTTAGAATGACTTGTAGTACCTTCGATTATATTTTAATTTAATTAGTAAACCATCTAAATTTAATTTTTTTTAAATATCCTGCCATAATCTGTCAACATAATCTTGGTTGTGGTAATTCCTGTTTTGGATCCCACAATGCTTGGCGTAAATAAATTTCATTTATTAATAATTCGATGTCCATTTTTTATCTTATTATTATATTATGTTTTAAATAATACAAAAGAAATATTATATATGTATATTATATTACGACGCAGCAACAATGAACAAAAACGATAAAACGCACAACAGAGAGCATAACAAACGAAATCAGCTTGAAAACGCTTGAAAATATCAAACTTGTTTGACATTTGCAAATCGGCTCGGTCCGGACTCGCATCGCATCGCTCGGCAACGGCTTGAATCAGCCATGTATTTGAACATGTCCATTAAAATGTATGTGTTTAACAAAATAGCATGTACTCGCTCGGCATCGCTCTGCTTTTACTCGCTTTCTGTGTGCACGTACACTAACAGTTGAGATCAGTGTTGCACGTATTGATATTAAAAATAAGGTGCAGTTTTCTGTTTATGGCCTGAGGATCAAGTATCCCCAGTCTCCCCTACTAACGGACTTAGGACATTTTCCACCTAACTCTTCAATTCAATACCATTTTGCAAAGCATTCATTGAAAAAGTACGACAATACATGGCTGATATTCAAATACCTATGAAATGTTTGTATAAATATTTCATGTATAGAATGAATCGAAGCTTGACAGTTTTACAAAACTTGAAAAACGTTAATGACATGTTTTATACCAACAAACGCATTATGATTGTTGATTAAAATGTCCCATATAAAAAAGAATTTAAACGTTCGACGTTTTTCAGTTCAGTAGAGCAATTTTCAAACTCATATAAATCTCTTAACAATACCCCAAAAACCTTTTTATTATAATCACTTTTACACTTTGCCATGTGAAATTTTCAAATATTAATTTTTAGCACACACAAAAGGCAAAAAAAAAAACGGCATTAAACAACAAAGCATAAACTACTACATACACATTATCATTATCGTTGAAACGCGCTATAACGTTTGGATAAACATTAAAGTCATGTTTTTAAACAAATTAAAAATAATTTTTTTTCTGTGCTTTTTTCTCGTTAATTTTAATTATTGTAATGTTACGTCTAGCGAATGAAATTTTCTTCTTGAATATATATTTTAACTCAAACACAGACGGAATATACATTAAATTTCTTTTAAAATAAAGTAATAATAATAACGTAAAAATGAAGTAAATTTTTTTTTAAAATTTAAGCATTCACACGAAACATACACTATATATATGTAAGTACGTGGGTATAGCGCAGACATATTAGTATAACAACATTTGCCGTGAACTTGGGTAACAAAACCGTCGTCGCACCACTCCTGAGCTGACTGGAGTGCTTTGTTAAAGTTGGGAATATGTATGTGTATGTGTTTCATATAATAATCCTTTCGACATATCAGCCATCATCATCACAAAGCCTATAAAAAAATCAATGTTAATGTTAATTGTTTTATAACAGCAAAAAAATAGTATTAATTATGAAATATAAAATTGGCGTCACTGCTTATTATATATAGTGAATTTTTCGATAATTGCCGTTTCTATTACGACTAAACTGTTAAATTAATCAAGAAATTGTTGGGAGTAGTTCAAGTATGTTGTAGTAACTGTTTTAGCCCCCAGAGCGGATTCAGTGAACGGTAAGTGAACATATGAATACTACGTGTGTTTAAAATGCAGACAAAAGTCCGTCATACGTAGTAGTGTTTCACAAGTACTCGATAATATTTGAAATTGAAGAATTGTAACTGCTTCTCGCATTATAGAGAGTACATACACATAGGTGGTTGAATGTTGTCTGTATCGGACGCCTACCGAGCAAAGGACCGGTGGTGTAACTGATAGCACACCTGGCTAGTTACCAGGAGATTCTGGGTTCGATTCCCAGCCGATCCGGATAATTTTTTCAATCACTTTGTGATTTTTAATTTACATATGTGGTTTTTGGTTATGTTAACCAAGGAAGTCGAGTGCTTAAAGTTTCAGTTTAGCTGAACGGTAAGTGAACATATGAATACTACGTGTGTTTAAAATGCAGACAAAAGTCTGTCATACGTAGTAGTGTTTCACAAGCACTCGATAATATTTGAAATTGAAGAATTTACTATAAGCCTTATAATTTCCAAAAGAGAGTGTCTTGTGCAATAACTGTCAATGTCCAATAACTATACTGTTTACCCGATGTAATTTTTTAAAAAATTAGTTTATGACTCAAAACTACCGGTAATTTCCATTATTTTAATCATGTTCTTTAGTAATTGCGTATTAAAAATCAATTTTTTTCAAATACGCGTTGTGGCTGAGTTCAAACGACATAAATATATACGGTTTTCGGCTAACGGTTAATCAAGTGTTGGTAACAACACTGATTAATGTTTAACATTAACTCGATGCAGTCCGCGCGTCTATGCAATAAACTTCCTCATGGGCCGGCAATATTTTTAACACGTTGACACAATGGTGTACCACGTTACTAATTTCGTATAAAGTGTTTGGCGGACTGTAAAAGTGTAAAGTGTTCCATTTCCAAAATTTTTAGCGTTTCTTTGATTTTTTTCTATGTTTGTAGAATGTTGGAAAGTAATAGGTTAAAAAATATATGATTATTCAAAGACCAATGCAGTTATAATTTTGTAATAGAAAAAATTCGTTTCTAAGTGCTATTAGATCATTTTTATTTTTAAATTCAATTAACAAATGTTGCAGTCCGTTGATTGTTAAATTACATAAACAATCAGTATACTAAAATAAACTAACCAAATCTTTCAACGCGATCGAACATGTGCATTTTTAAAACGTTTCAATAAGTTTTTTTAGGATTTCGTAGCTCCGACAACGAAATCATTATGGGTTCGCGTCATATTTGACCCTTTATGGACCATGAATATTTTTAACAATTGTACAAGTCTGATTTTTGGTACATAGTTTAAAAATATCGTAAATATTGAAATTCTGCCATGTATATTTACCAGGGAAATGCATGGAAATTGGTTTTTCCTTTCGTATGCATATGACTGCATTGGTCTTCATCTGTAAATGTTGCTTTTATGTAAAATGTTGCCATATGGCTACACTAGCTTTTGAATAAAACAAACGTTTCAACAAAAAAAGAATATTATTTTATCTCTTTCTGCAAAACAGTTTTATTCATTTACAAGCAGAAATAATATTACAATTTATTACTGATGAAATGAAATAAAATGTTTCTTTGTTTTGGTGAGACGAAGTCGTGTATCACATTTTAAACATTTTAATCTCGTGATTGATTTTTTACAATTATTTAGTTATTATCGACTTTTTTTGGTCTAAATTAGCCAATGATATATAAAGTTATCTTTTTGTGACAATAATCCTGATTACCAACGTTTGTGATTCTTATTTAAATAAGGTTTTTCAAAATCTGATTCTGACGCCAGCATTTCTGTGTCCTCATTATCTGACTCAGAATAGTGTGATACATCGGATACATCTGGTGGTAAAATAGCCACGTCACAGAGTTTACCATAAAATTTGCTATAGCGGGTATAACAGCACGTCTCATATTCCAAAAATAAAAAATTGTTATTAAAGACCAATGTATCTATATGGCTACGAATTGTTCATAACGGTTATATTTAAAAATTATTTAGGGTGAATGCGGAAGAGATGCCGCACATTTTGAAAACACTTGATAATTCTTAAAGTATGCATTTAATTGATTTGAAATTTGGTACACAATAAATATAAACATTGTTCTTTAAAATTATTTATAAATAATTTTAAATTTTGAGTCATAAAGGATCCATAATTAACATTTTTGTAGTGCCTGCTTCTCTCCCGCACCTATGCGAGAGATGCCGCATCAAAGACGGAGGGACGCCGCATAGTTCATATTAAAAATTTTGGCGCACCGTCCCTCTTGTACATATATTACACACATGTCCATACATGATGCATGTCATATGTAACCATTTTTGGCATTTTATACATCTTAACCTGTCAAATTTTTTTGTTGTTTCTGAGTAGTTTTCAAAACAGTCAATACACAGGCAATCATCATTATTTTCGTTATTTCCACTAATATGAGAGCTCTTCCTGATCCATTAATGGATCTTTTATATTTACGTGGCATAATTTACAGTCCAAAAAAAAAATTGTATAATTAAGCTATAAGTCTATGTTTTTAATATGTAATATGATGCAGCATCTATACCAACTGTAAATGCGGCATCTCTCCTTTTTGTTGGGATAGATGCCGCATGTTGTTATAGCAAGCATAGTGCGGAATTCTAACCTAAAATTTTATACAGTACTTTTAAAATATACCTAAATTAATAACAAAATTCATTTTCATTAAAACAATGAAATATACATTCTTAGATTCTAATGAATTAAATGCTTGAAAAATATTATGTTAAAAAATTTACTTTTCAATAATAAAAAGTTGAATAATTACTAAACTGATGGACTAATCATAAATGTTACCATATACAGCTTAAGTAAGTAACTTTTTTAAACATATAATCCATTAATAGTGCTATCTATCAATCAACGGACGAACTATGGCTACTGCGGCATCTCTCCCGTACTTACCCTATCTAAGCCAATGTATCCAGTTAGCAACAGTAAGTTTTTAGTAAGGTTTCTAGCCATAAATAAAATAAAATAATGTTAGCATATTAAAATTAAGTATATAATTATACTAGTAACTTACATCAAAAAAATTTTTTAAATGTATTAATCACCAAAAAATGTAATTATTTTAAACACTTTGAACAACCAGCCAAACAAGCAACTTCCATGTCAGTTTTAGTGTATATTTTTGTTCAATAGTGAACAGCACTATCCAACACGATATTAAATAAAGCACATTTTATGAATGTATGCTAGTTTAGATGTATAATTCTTAATAATACAAGAAAAAATGACAATTAAAGTTCACGTAGCCATTTGGCTACCGTGGCCCATAAAGGGTTAAATGCGGATAAATTCTTACAAACACTACATTGATAAGATTGAAATAAAGCTAAATAAAATTTATAATCAATTTTCTAATAATTCTTCAAAACAATCAAGAAGATAAAAGAAACGTCCCATAGGGACGCAAAATTCACTATTAGATAATGAAGTTTTAAACAGTTAAATTAAATTCGAAATTTACTACCTATATAATTGTTAACATCTAGTAAATGATTAAAAAAAAATAAACATAAAAAAAGTACCTAATGAGATGTCTGAATAATGTTTTAACAGAAATTGATTACTTTTTAAATGCGACGTTTTTCTCGTTTTTCTTTTTGAAGAACATACATACATATGTGTGGTGTATGTAGACATTTACTCGAAGCAGACCAACGAACGCAAAGCACTTGTGAAAATAGATGTGTTACGATTTGAAGAAATATGAATAAGTTGTTGATAAAAAGGTGAATACGTAACGACGAAAGGACAACCTTACATATCCTTCCTTCCTCGCTGCTGTCTGCCTGACGGCAAGCTAATCCATCATTTCAGCCATTTTGCCATTCCCACTGGCAGGAAGGCTGCCTCCTGTCTGTCTGTCTAACAGGCACCGTACAAGTAACATGTACCTACGAGTACACTTTATTCCATCAAAAATGAAAATTAGTTAAAAACTTTTTTTAATTGTACATAACTGTAATTCTTGTCATATAAATTGTTATGTTTTCTTTAGATTGCTAGTATAAATTAACAAATGAATCAAATAATTTTATCTACGAAACTAGATCTTACCTCTTTTTAGCTTTTCACCACTTGTATTGACTTATTTTTGAAATGGAGTGTACACATATTTATGATTTTCCTACATATAACATATGTTTTATATTCATAAATTATTTTAAATGTATGTAAAATTTTTCATTTTATTTCATGCAAGTACAATTTATGGTAAACCAAAATATTTAAACGTAGTTATATTTAAAATCTTTTCTTGATAGTTGAATCCTTAGAGACGGATGTAATTTAAAACTAAAACTGTTCTGAAACTGTCCTGTCAATTATTTTTTTAAATATCCTCATTGAACGAGCTTTATAATTGCAAAAGTTTATTAGATTTCAATGTCAAGTTTAAAATTATTTAAATAGTTGTAAAATATATAAAATTAATTGCAGTTTGCCCCGGGTCACATTAAGCAGAGAGAGGGTTCCGAAGACACTGTCGAAAGTAAACTTTAGATTATTGTAATTAATTTTTTTTTTACTTATCTTATATTTTTGGATAAAGTAACTTTTTTCTGCGTGTCGACCTAGGACCCGAGATTTTTTTCATGGTCCTATGTCAGGAAAGCGCCTCGAGTTCGCAAAGGAGTTAACCCGCCACTGCAGCTAAATTACGTATTTATAAACACAATCAAAGGTAAATTCAGCTAAAAGTTTTTTTTATGAAGCCAAAATACTACAGTCAACTTCCGATTATCACTAACCAGGTTGCAATACTTACCATAAGCTGAATGTTCAATCATTCAATTATTCATAACGAATAACAATCTAAAACCAATACAGAAATACAATTTAGAACTCATAAGCAACAAAATGATTTTGCGTAAATTATGATCATCCATTAAAAAAAATAATTGACAGTGGAAGAAACAAACTGTTCTTTGTTATAAATTTTTCTTAACCTCTTTTTTAAGTTAAATTTTAAGATCAAATCGTAATTAAGAGTGATTTTGATTTATCGTTCCCTTCGCAATTACCCCGGATAGCCGAGAGCTAGCATATAAGACTATTCGCTAGGTACGCGATGGCAGTGCCAACTAGTGGTAGCAACTAAGGTAAGAATTGATATACGTCTCGATGGGTACTATTGACAGAAAAAAAGTATAATCTATTTCACTTAAATTTAAGCATAATTCATCACTTACGAATTTAATGAATTCGCGTTTTCTTAGCTTTATCTCTTTCATTGTCGCAAATGCGTAAATTTTAAATTTGCAGTTTGTTTTTAGAAAATAATAGAATATAAGAATTATTTAATTTTTTAAGGATGACTCATGCTTAATGGTAATTGAAATGGAGGTATATAAATATTATGTACAGGGCCGTCTTAACGTATGTGGGGGCCCCTGGGCACAGTAAGTTTGGGGGCCCCTTTTAAAAGCTGAAAACCAGAAAAACAAAAAAAAGAAAACATCAGGAACTAAAAAAAAAATTAGTTGACAATTATTTAATGACTTTATTGATACAACTCTATAGAAACGTTTCATCGCACACATTTAGGGTAAAGGCCTATACTTTTTTATATAAATATGAAAAGTGCTGTAAATATATAAAACGTAAAAATAAATTATTTTGACTTAAATTTTATAAATTTATACATAAAAAAAATTATTTTACTTAAGAATTTATTATCACAAATAAATAACTAAATCATTAAAAAAATTAATGTTTGTTACTTTGTAATAGGTATATCTTATATTATTTATATAATAACGTTCAAAACAGTTTCCAATGTATAGGAAAACTTCACAATATTTGGACATATAGCATATTTTTAAGTATAATTAAGTTAATCACTTTAGCACTGCACTGATATTAATGGTTTTTTTCTTGACTTCTGGAAAGCAAAATCTTCAATTACGTCATCGAATTCCAGTTCTTGTAGAATATCACTTTCGATACACATAATTGATAAATTGTTAAGTCTTTCTTGTAACATTGTCGTCCTTAATTCGTTCTTTATTCTTCTCAGCCTTGAAAATGAACGCTCTCCACTGCAGTTGGTGATCATTAGACATAAGAATATTCTTGTGGCAATTTCCACATTTGGAAATATCTCTTCTAATTTGTCTGTTTTTATTAGTTTATGTAAGGCAGATATACTTAAATTACTGTTTACTTGATTTTTCAAATACTGCTTTAAATGATCACATTCAGATTTGAGTTCATCAGCGTTAATGTCCTCATGATAAAATTCTGCAAATTCTTTGCATTTGCTTTTCAACTGACTCGGTTCGATTGTATTCAACTGAGAAAGAAATTCAAAACGTTGGTTAACTCCCTTGTATGATTCCGATCGTTGCTTTAACTGAATACTTAGTGTATCGATCATAGGAATAAACGTTTCTACTTTAAATTTTTCCTTGCCAAATAAGTGTACACTTTCTGACGACTCGTCAAAAAATGTGATACGCGTGCTACGATTTCTTTTTCTTTGACAATTATCTTTGTATTCGGCATCTGGATTCTTTTCTTTGGCTGCCGATTCGTAAAGGTCGAAATTATTTCGTGCGTTACTGATGAAATCAGCAAGAGATCCAAAAATTTTCGTTGCAGTGTCCATTGTGAGGGTGTTTTTTTGCAAACTTACGCTTGCTTTGTTAATAATTTGAAGTAGGTCATTCCATATCTCCGTTAGGATAATCATCTCTAGTTTTTCCATTTTTTTGCTGAGACTTTGGGCCTCGTTTCTAATTTCTGCTGGTTGATCTGTGTTTTTGGAAATTGATGTTAAAGCCTCCAAAATATGTTCGTAACCATTGCGTAAAGCATTAACCGCATCGGCACGTGCAGACCACCTGGTTTCACAGAGACATTTTAAAACTTTATTTGTACCCAAAGATTCTGTTAGTATATTCCATCGATAAGTCGAAGCAGAGAAAAAGCTATATAATTTTTGGACAAACTGGAAGTATGCTACCGCTTCTAAAACAGACCCCACAGCCTGAACGCCAACCAAATTTAGTGAATGTGCCGCACATGGGACAAAAAGAGCAAATTCACATTTTTCTTTTATTCTTTTTTGTAAGCCTGAATATATTCCAGCCATATTTGGTGCATTATCGTAACTCTGCCCTCGGCAATCCTTTATCGAAATATTATGGCTTTCTAAAAAATTCAAAACCGTTTTTTCTAGATATTGAGCCTTATGTTCTTTAATAGGTAAAAACTGCAAAAATCTTTCAACAGGCACTTCGTCTTTTACATATCGGACGATGAAGGTCAACTGATCGACATGCGAGAGATCGGGTGTGGAATCCACGCTTATTGAATAATATTTTGTTGTCTTTAGTTCATTGACAATCGTAGCCAGTACTTTCTTTCCCATTATATTAATAAATTCGTTGCAAACATTAGCAGACAAATAGGAAGTATTTCCTTTTCCGCGATTTCCGCAATTTTTTATATGATCAGCAAGGAACGGATCAAATTCGCTAAGTAATTCTAAGCATCCCAAGTAATTTCCATTGTTTTGCGATCCCAAAATTTCGTTGTCACCACGAAATCCTAATCCTCTTGAAGCTAAAAATTTTACAACCGCCACAATCCTTTTCAGTACATTCTTCCAATAATTTACTTGTGTATTGTATTGCGATAGTAAGTCACAATCCACTCGACCAGCCGTTTTGCTTCGCGCGACATAAGTCATCATAAATTGTCTATGCAGTGAACTATTTTCATGCTCCGTTAATTGGTTGCTTATATGCTTCCAGTCTTTGTATCCACTGGAAGAGCTCAAACTGTTACTGTTCGTAGTATTATTAAAAAGACGGCAGCAATAACAGTACACACATTTCTTCGAAGGTGAATATAGAAGCCATTTCCGTTCTACGGATTCACCATTCGTCAGTTTGCGAGTAAAAACGTTCCTAGTCAAATTTCTAGTTTTTATTTTACCGCGCACATCACAGAAACTTGAAGAGGTTCCCGAGAATTCACAGTCTTTATTTTGAAAAAACTCTGGTCCTTTATGAATCCATATTTCGCGCACTTTTTCCGTAAAAATATCGTCACAATAAGTACCAGGATCATTTGAAATTTCATCTAAATTAATCTAAATTATATGTAATAAACTAATATAAACTAAAAAGGAAGAACCATTTTAAATTGTTTTCTGAAGAAGGGTAAATATTGTATTTTGCTAAAATATTTATAGCAGCTCAGGGTGATTGTAGTCCTGATGTTTGTATATACTTTGCATAGATCATAAATATAACTATAAATTATTTACAAGTAGTTAAAAAAGAGGAATTGACAGATGAAAAAAATCTCAAAAAGTCATAAAGTTATCTTGTTTTTTGGGAAATTTTTTATTGTAGGAGTTCTTTAGCTTATTTTTAAAAAGTTGTCAATCAATGTAATTTATGGCTTTTTATTATAAATTTACAAACTATATTATGTGAAATATCACTAATATCAGTTACATATTATATTATATCGTCTTCATAAATACTAATTATGTATATATCATTTATACAATTTTTATTATGTTAATTATTTATACAGCAGCACTTAATATATTGTATAACTTGTTTCCTTAAGTTTTATATGAGCATGGGCTCGGGGGCCCCCTCAGCTTGGGGGCCCTGGGCTCGTGCCCTGTGTGCCCCTGGGGTAAAGACGGCACTGATTATGTACAAAACAAATAAACAATTCAAATAATTTTTTTAAACGATTTGTTTGGGAGTGATGATAACGAGTTATAGAATTATTTTAATGAATGATTTGAGTATAATTCTGACACAGAATGTACAGTTTAACGGTGACAGATGAAAATTTTTCCAGCCTAAGTAACCTTTTTGATCACATCGTGCGCTACGATCGATTTCGTTCTCCCTACCATGTAAATTGCACCCAGCGAATAAGAAAATTTTATTTTATAAGAAAAAGTAAAGACATATTTTTGCTGTCACAATATAGGTTAATATGCAACACGTCAAATATAACTCCTAACTCGGTAGTAAAAAAGACAAAAGGATCCATTTTATTGAAATTGCTTTTTTGTCAAAAAAAAGTATTCAAAAGTAACAGGGCCGGATCTAGGGGGGGGGGGGAGCAAGCCGGAGCACGTGCCCCCTCTGGAAGATTTTAGGGGCTCAAAAACCGTGAAATTTTTTGGCGCAGTAAAATTGAAAAAATTTTGGAAGTGACGAGCAAAAAAAAAAGGTCGACAGGGACTATTTATGAAAGGGTCCAGGTAAATTTGTAGCTGAGAAAAGAAGTGATTAGCAAACAAAAAAAGTTGAATAGTGATAATTTATGATGGGGTTCAGGTGAATTTATTCCTGGAAAAGGAAGTGATGACCCAAAAAAAGAAGGTGCAGTGCCCATTTCTGATAGGGTCCAAGTGACTTTTTTGTCGTCACTTCCTTTTCTGGCAAAAAATTTTTTTTTTTTGTTGCGGGGGCGCCAACTGGAAACCCCTCCTAATTTCCCTATATCGAGCCCTGAAAAGTACTATTTTTGACATGGCAAAACGGTATAACTCTTGACTCAAGGATACTAAAGTTGACAGAATGAGCAAAAGGAGCCATTTGTGGATAATTTAGAGAAATTCCAAAAAGAAAAAAAAAACTCTCCATATGCTTATGAAGCGCTGATGAAAATATTCGTTTGATAAAACTTCCAAACGAAAAACTTTTTTCATTTTTCATTTTTTTAATTTTTTTAATCAAAGTTCCCAATTATGATATTTTGTCCCTTCACACTATTTCGTCTCTTCTATAAAATTTATATTATATCAGATTCCTTTTTGTCTTTGTACTACACGGAGAGAAAATTCCTATAAAAATTACTGTGCTCAACACTTGTGGCAATGTGGCCTTAAGCATTTATATTAAAGCGCGGGAATAGTGTCGACACCTGTTGTTGAAATTTATAAGCTTTTTCAAATATTTTGGTTTCAAACCACTAGTTGGTTGACTGGTGGCGTTTATTAGATCTAACCGCGCTACGATCGTTTTGTTCAGTCGCATATATATGGAATGTTATCATGACTGAGATGGTGAGGTTTTAGCCAATCAAGGGGACGAGCTCTGTTTTGTAACCATATATGGAAGAGAATAGGTGAATCAGAGGGTTCGAAAAGATGGGATCGGTTATAAAAGACACTCTTTGTGTGAAGTTGAAACAGCAAAGACGTCATTAATATCATTTTCAACAAATAAATATGACTAATACAAATTAAAATTATATTAATAATAACAAAATTTATTGAATAATATAAAATTAAATAATATTATAAAATAATAAATCTTATACGAAATATTATAAATATATTTAAATAAAAATATTAAAAAGAAAACAAGATTAATAAATAATATAATTTATATAAAGATCTTCTATACAAGATTTATATTTCGAATTTTTATTTTAATAAATAATTTCTCTTGAATAAATCAGTGTTTTATATTCTTACGAACCCGTTAAACGACCTTTGGACTAGAAATCCAATAATTAATCGTATTTTACCAGGGACAAAACAACAACATACGCAATAACATTTTAGTAATTCATAAATTTACGCGCGAAAAACAGATGCTTAAACGTATTGTGGTAGCCGTCACCGCTACACACTACAGTCGACTTGTAACAGGCAAACATATTCAATTTTGTACGGAAAAAATTATAATTTTTATATTTTTTCCGTACAAAATTGAATATGTTCGCCTGTTACACGTCGCGTCGATTATAGTGTTGGGCACAGTAATTTTTATAGGAATTTTCTCTCCGTGTACCGAACTATTTTAAGCAATACAAGATTTACTAATTATAATTAGATTGAATTATTTCCATTATCCCTTGCTTTTTTTTTTAAATTATCATATAAATAAACAAAAATAAATTTTTCTTCATTATTGATCACAGAACGTACAGAGGAAATTTTAAATTGAATTAAAGAAAGGAATAGATTCTGTGAAAAAAGAACCGAAGAAAAAAAATTTATAATAAAACTGAAGCATTTAAATGTGTGTATACATCATAACAGTGCAACCGATACAGGTGTGTAGATTGTTAGACAAACAACAATACCTATAGCAAGTAAGAAAGCAACCGAGAGCACCGAGCAATAATGTTTATTATACTTCTTTTCCCAACTTACACAGTCATAGTCAGTACAACATGAATATATTTCACAAAGAATAAAATTGTGCAAAGCGTAAAATTTTAACAGGCTTTCATACCGCACACATACACTATACCGTGACGACTGGTACATAAAACATGGCGAACGGTGCGCGTTGTTAGCCAGCCAAACGTGGCTACGGCGCGGCGTTTTAGCACCACGTAGACAGAGATGGGAAATGTACACTTCTCGTACCTGTTTTATGCAATGATAAGAAAAAAAAAGAGGAAAAAAGATTTTTTCCAGTAGACTTTAAAAGAATAAAAATTTACTTTTCTTACACAATTACGATTACAACAGAACAGTGAATATGTATAGACGAAAAGTTCTTTTTTTTTGTAGTATGTTTGTATGTATATATGTGCTTGTTGTTTATAATAAAAATGTTAATATTTTTTCTTTTAATTTGAATTTTTTGCGAGAAAATGTTCTCTCTTTATTCGTAGTGTTGTTGTTTCCTTAAGACATTTATTTGTTCAAATACGGCGAATATGTTGTCTTTTACAGGTGCGATTAAAATATCATTTCTTTTTCCATTCCAAAAACGTATACTTTTATATTTTTGCGCTGAAACTGACACGTATAATTTTTTGAATAAAAAAAAAAAAAAAACCATTTACGTGTTACCATTTCAAAGGTTTATTTTTTTAGCGAATTTCCAGAATGTAATTCAGCTATTACAGCCACTGTCGTCACGCGACTTCAGCCCGAGACTATGGTAGAAATTTGTTTTGAGGTCCCTATAGAAACAGAAAATAATATTCACTAAATTTTTTATATGTATGTGTCCGCACGATACCTCTCGAACGAAATATCTTACTTTTACGAAATTTGAGGAACGATCCCAAACCGTTGGACGAGTTCCTTAACCAAACACGTCCGATGCCCGGAACATGGTTTTTTTTGGCAATTTTCGTGAAAAAATTATTCTTTTTACCAAAATTTCCACTTATTCAAAAATTTTTGCGAATTTTTTTTTACATCATTGGTAAGAGGAGAAAAAATTACATAAAAAAGGTCTTTAAACTATTACTCTATGTGAACTAGTTTCCGAGAAAAACGAATTTTTCTAAAACGTAAATTTACTATGTTATGCAGAATGCTGCGACAGAGGTACTTTACAATTTCAAAAGTTTATGGTGCGTATTTTTTTGTCTTATTACTATACTAGTTCTTATATTAAGGTGGTGTTAACGTTATTTAATTTTGTTGTCCTATAACTTACTATCAATTATAATGTTTAAAGGTAGAAGGTAAGTTATAAAAATGACTTGAGACTCCTCCTAAAATGAATTATGTTAGAGTGAGAAATCATTACGACGGAAAATTTTGTATATATCATAGACCAACGTAACTTTACCATAATTTTCGATTCAAATTTGAATAAAATAAAGACGAAATTAATTTAGCTATGTTTAACTGGTTTAGTGAAGTCAGTTGACAAAAATCTTTGATTTGGCTCATAAAAAAATTTTCCAGAAACTTAAATTACTAGTCAAGAATAAAATAAAAGACAATTAATAGGTTAAGATGTCAACGAATTTCTCACTTTTAAATAATTTCGAAATAAAAGTTAAAAATAGGTAAGTACTTGGACTATTTACGCTTTGATCAAATGAAAGCAAACCAAATATTAAAGAAAAAGTAGAGTGAACAAAGTATGGTAAGTATTATCATGTTTGGATGTGAAAACCTAAGAGAAATAAATAAGAACGAAAAACTTTTCCTTCCGACTAGTGTTATTTATGTAAAATTTTAAATTTTATTAAAAGTTATAATTTATAAATAAAGAGCTTAAGTCAAGGCAACTAATCTATTTGATTTTAATAGTAAATACTAATAAAGTTTAATTCAAAGAATCTTTATTATTTAAAAGAAATTATGGTTAAAGCCGTTGCATAAAATTTTCAAAAATGTATTACTCGGCATCGCCACCATATTTTTCAAAATTAAGTATTAAGGAGAGGCTAAGGTTAATTCGTACAAAAAAGGCATGTTTTTGTTACTTTTTTGTGACGACACAGTTAAAACCTCTTTATTAAAACCCGTGGTACATTAAAGGATAACATTCGAAGAATATTGTATAAAATTTTCACGAAGAAATATTAAAAAATACAGTAATGGCAGCAATTACTCGAACGTGTCTCGGAAAAAAGTAGAATTGCGGTGCCCCTAATAACTTGGTGCTGGATCATGCGAAATAAAAAAAATTAAAGTTCGTTCGTTAGATAATAGTTTTCCTCGGGTAATGCTGGGAGGGTTTTTCGAAATTTCAATTTTTCAGTTTTTTGGAACACTTAGAACGGAAAAACACGATTTTGCGAAAAAATTGGCTAATTTGTTATTATAAAATAAAAATTATTAACAAATTTGAAAATTATTACCTCGTAAATTATGTATAGAAATAGTGTTCGAAATTTCAAATAGATCGGTGCTGTAGTTTTGAAGTTATAAGGGGCACTGACTTTGAAAACCTGAGCTGTGGGGAAAACGCTTTAAAGTTTTGAACACTTAAAAATTTTTGTATAAAAATGATATAGAATACTTACTGCTGAACTAAATTTTCACAAAATATACAGTACAGGTATAAACACGTTAGCACTTCCATTGAAATTTCTATAAGTGAGAGAGAGATATATACCTATAGAGAGCGAAACATCTGCCAGGTAACAACAACAACACTTATAACTTATAACTTCGTCAATTTTGCTCCAATCAACTTGATATTTTGAGACAATATTCATTCAATAGACAATTTGAGATATTATGCATTCAGTTAAAAAAATAAAAAAAATGCAAAAAAAATTATTTTAATACCTTTCCCTGCCCTTAATACTTTAGGGATTCGAAGTATAGCTTCAATTGGAAGTGTATTTTCACTTGTATCCTTCGTGTTTCTTTTTAGTTAGTTTTTGGCTAGCCGAAGTAAAATTTGGTAGATCCCTGCTCTATATTGTCTAACAAATTTCAAAATACGGTACTTGACTGTATTTAAAATTTGTGCCAAATGTTAAATAATTGTATGCATTATCATTAAATATGTCCAATTTTAATGATGAAACATAACAAAATTTGATAACTATTTAGAAATTTTATTTTGAAAATCGCCATTTTTCAACAAATATTCAAATTAGTGAAAACGCGCCATTTCTTGAAAATGACGTAACATTTTGTAGCTAGATATGTCGATTTTGATAATTTTCATCGATGAGATAAAATTGTGTTTTCTTTTGAATATTTCTATTAGCTTATATATATAGTAATAATAATCGACCCGAATTCAAATAATTACTTGCTTTTACTTTGACTTTTTATGAATATAGTCAAAGTTTTGAGGTTATAAATATTGACATTGACGTTTAGTTGCTTCAAACTGTGACATCACTATAGCGAGGTGTTTTTCCCGCCTTTTTCTCATTTAAAATTGTAGGGTTACTTTTTTTGATGATTTTTTACAGAATTTGTCGAAAATAACAAAATCACTTAACTGACATGGAAAAACAATGCTTTTAGAATATTTTCGTAACTTCAGTCAAGAACCCTATTGTTTTATTTTTTCAGTTTTACTTGCAAAATCATTATCATCAGATCAGTATTTTAATAGCACCAGTTATTTGTTATTTATCGAAAGTAGTTCTAACTGATTATAATTAAATTTCACACTTTGGAACATGTAACGTCACTTCGTTGTACGCTATTTTCTACTTTATTTTCTTTACCCCTTTTCGAATAGGAAACAAAGGGATGTCATAGATGAGATGATTTTATTTTGTTAATGAGTTTTCCTTCCGTACTGTTTGTTGGAATTATAAACTAGATTAAAAATTTTTAATGAATAATTTTTCATTTTATAAAATATTATCCATTAGCCATGCCAACGATACATTCATGCTCAATGGATCATTCTACTATTAAAAATGGGGGAGGTTTTTTATGTTTTAAAATGTACGTTTACGACGAGTATAAATGTACACTGTCTCCCAATAGAAAAAAATGTATTTCGCATAAAATTTGCAAGATCCTTATAAAAATACTTTTAAAAAACACAAATTACTTGTTATAAAAGATATCGCAAAACAGTATGCAAAAGTTTATTGTTTTCAAGTATTCATTTTTATTTGGTAAGAAATTATTAGAAATTCATAAATTATAAGATCAACCTATCTACAAATATAAATGGATTGAATTCGTTGAATAATCGTTTAAGGTGTTTGGCTGAACTAGCATAACCTAAATATCCAAAATACCTTGCCTAAGCATTCAGGATTACGACTAATAATAGTTACGATGAAAAGATTAAGGTCAATACGTAATATTTATTTCTAAAAATATACTCGTAAAAAATCATCAATTTTTTAGTTACAATTTTCACTTACTTATCTTTGGAGAGCTATAAATCGGTATTTAGAAATCCAACAGTAAAAAATACTCTATAAAAAGGAGAAGAAATAAGTTTTTCGGCGGGATAAAAATGAAAAAATTATCTGGCCCAATAATTTTTTAATTTTTTTAATTTCATCGTTTTTTCCTAATTAATTTTTTATTTTCAAAGTTACGTAAAAAAGTTAAAAACAATTAACTCCTAGAAATGACATTATCTACAAAGAAAGTCTACAAAATTTTTGTCAGAACCAACGGTTCGGGAGATATTTAGAGAAAAATTGGCTTGAACTACAACACCCCCAATCCCGAAAACAAAGTTTTACGTTTAACGACCCTGCGATCCCACCTACTATTCGCCTCCTCCACAACTTTAACCCTAGAATCATACGTAATCGTCAATATGACGAACGAACTTCTCTACCTGCTCCAGTACTGCAATTTGTCGTTGCTTGTCTGTTCTAAAACTTCTGGTATCTAATTTATTTGTTATGATAACACAGCAAACGTATTAATTTTGTTTAGAGTTGCTGTCGTTTTGTTTATATTAAAATGGTGTGTGTCAGTTAGACGACAATATATGATTAACGTGTTTTCTTTTAAAAATTTTGTACTTCACATATAAAAGTTTTCCTAATTTTCCTAAAATTTATTAAAAGTATGGATGTTATAATTAATTTATTCAATGATAATGATAATGTGAAAGATGATTACAGCTGTGTGACTTATAGAGGCGATATAATACTGAAGTTTTAATATATTGAATCGAAAACCAAAGAATGCGTTTCAAGTGATTTAATAAAAGATTAACAATTTATTTTGTGCAAAATAATTTAATTTTATTATTTTTTGGGATCTTATTCAAAAAATTACTAACAAATTTTAGAAAATTTATAAATGTGCCTAATCAGGAAATAACTACATATCTACGGGAATATTTGTGACCGAAAAATTTCACATTCTGTAAAGTCACACATGTCCATCGACTCATAATAGTTCATAAATTAATTATTTGAAAGACATATCTTATGATACAATTGATGTATTTATCTATTTTTTTAATTTTTATAATGAAAATATGCGCTTTCATAAAAAGATTAAAAAAATTAATAAATATAATTTATATTAAAAAATTTTTACAAATACAATTTTTGTTAAATATTTTGTTCGCTTTTGTAGTATTGTTATGTAAAAAAAAATGTTTTTTGCAAATAAACTCTAAAACTCCCCGTAAAAAGTCCATTCGTAAAATTGACGCCGGTGTATGATTATCGTTTCTCGTAGACCAACGTATGATTCTAGAGTTAAAGAAAAAATAGTCTTTTTTTTTTTAACAAAAATAAGAATTTACGTTCGTTTTATTGGGACACAGTGTACTTTGCACATTTTACTAAATTTATTTTTTTTAAATTTACACACGACGTGGTTGTATATATACGTACTTTTTTTTATAAATAATTATAATTGTTTTCGATATCATTAATTTTTAAGGACTAAAAGGGTAGAACCTATTTGCTTTTACAAACCCATCATTTAACTTTCTCACCAACTTTTTGATGGTAACTTTTCTCGATTGCGTTTGCCAAAAATCCATTAAACATAAATTGGTTTTTCATAAAAATCATATTGTTAATGCAGATATGTATATATAAATTTAAAACTAAATAAATTTTATCAAAATTTTAACTCTGTTTTTAGTTATAGTATGAAATTAAAATATATAGGGTGATAATTTTTCATAAGATCTTACGTTACGTTATATTAAGATAGTTTATTGGGATATGTGAGTATGCAAATCTGTGAATTAATATGACTACCATCAGTGTTAGAGTGATGATTAATTTGTTGTTAACTTTTTCTATATTTGCTTGTACTCAACAGCCTTGATACCAACACACTCACTAATACGTACACATACATTTATTTCAGAAGCTAAACAGTAAATCTTCGTCAAATTGTGTGGAGCTTTTGTTTATACAGAGTGTTCCCGAATTGTGTACCGTAATTGCTAGTACCTATTACCCAATTACCCAAAATATTACCCAATTTTTTCCAACGCTATTTTTCAATTTTTTTTTGCAGTGTAGTTTTTGTCATTATATTGAAGACTGAATCTATTATAATATGCACAACAGAAAATCAATGAAGAAAATAATAATCGCATAACATCACATATGCACGTTAACTAAAACAGTTTTGCTCTGATTGGTGAAGTTTTTAACTGTTCCCGGTTAAGTTTGTACTATAACACAATAAGTATGTGCTATGTACTCACACAGATATACAAGTAAGTACAGTTGAGTCTCCTATAACACGATTAATTCAGAAGACTCCAAATTAATTGATATCAGTAATGCATTCCGCAATGAAATCGCATTGTGGCAATAACAAAAATACAAATAAAAATTTATACCTCGTGTCCGCGTTATATAGGAGATTCAGAATTAATAAAAATTAAGTGGATCGTACCGCGCTATATGGAATCTCAAAAATAAAGAAATTTTACAAAAATTAGACCTATATGAAAATTGCAGTCTCAAAGTATCAAGTAAGTTGTGATTGATACGGTTAGTTAATAAAATTTTAGGATATAAATGAATGAATAGGTAGAATTTTACCTATTTAAAGTTGGGTTTATTGAATTATTTACGATCTATTTTCGGTTGAATGATTTTGGTAAGGAAAAGTATTGAGTAGGTGTGATATATTTGAATACATACTTCCTTTCCTTCTATCATCCATTTTGAAAATATCGTTATTTTCGATATCGATAATTTTCAGTAATGAAAACTACATTTTAATAGTTTAAAATTTATTTGGAATACCCACAAATTGCTCGCTTAACGCTTCAAAAATTTCGTTATTTTTTATTAAAAAAAAGTAATTATTAAAAAAAATGTTCTACTGTTGACTAGATCAGTGGGACCAATAGAGTAAAAATTAACCAATTATAATCAGTAAGTTTATGAAAAGTAACTCGGTATTGATAATTTTCGATATACGAAAAGTAGGTTTTAACAGTCACAATACATTTGGAATACCTACAGCTTGCTTCGTTTAAGCCTTCAAAAAATTTTGCTACGATATTTACGATCAAAATTTTCGATAACGAAAAGTGTCATTTAAAAACAAACATAATAAAAAATATGTACATTTTATAATAGACCGATTTCAGAAAGACTGAAAATTTAATCATTTAAATTGTTGAAATTTTCTTGTACGAAAATGACGTTCTAAGGAGACCGCTCTAAAGGAGAACTGCGCGTCATATTGAATTCCCAGCATAAGAATACCACGTTCTAGGAGGCTTGAGTGTACTATACAAACAACCAAATAGTCAAGTTGAGTATGTACAGGGATTTCTATTATGAAACGAATGTATGAAATATTTACAACTGGATAGAGAAACTTCAATAACAATGAGCCAAACTAACTGACTGACTGACTGACTGACTGACAACAGACTGCAAGCAGGTATGGTCCGTCGTGTTCGCTAGGTACATACATAAGTACTTGGTTACTACTACTGCACCGCACCACCAGCAATAAGAAATGATTGTGCTTGATTTATAATTTAATATCAAATCCTTATTAAATTAATTATGATTGTGTGGAGGGTTGTGTTTAGTTGAATACGATATTGATCCACAATATTTAAAACAATTCAGCGTTGGTTGGTAAATATGTACATATCACTCTCACTACTATTGATCGAAATTGTTGTGGGGCTGACAGTATTGTCTTTATTTTTTTAAGGTATTAAAAATTGTTATTTCGATGCGATTTTAGATATAAACAATAGGTAATTATGGATACCTATATACGGATAATACCCTTTTATATCGGTATATTTTGAATATATTTTAGATATGCGTGTATACATTTCTTGTCACAACTTGTTTGTCTGATTTTATTTTTTGATGTTACAATTAAATGATTTATGTGCATCAATTGTCCTTTTTCTTCCAGTAAAATGTGAAAGAGACAACACATTGTTTTGTTTTCGTAAAAATATTTTTTTAAATGACAGGTTATTTTTTTAATAACAAGTTTTAAGTTACAGTCAGTCAGTCAAATTTTCAACAATTTTAACCCTAAAATCATACGTACACGTCAAAACGACGTACGAACTTCTCTACCTGCTCCACAACTACGACTTGTTGTTACTTGTTTGCTGTGAGATTTCTGTTATCTCATTTATTTGTTATTATAACACACCACATATATTTATTTTCTTTACAGTCAATGTCGTTTTGTTTGTATTGAAATAGTGTCCGTCAAAAGGACGTCGATGTATCATTAACGTATGTTTTTTTTAAAGATTTTGTACACTACATATAAAAGTTTTCCTAATTTTTTTGAAAATTTATTAAAGATATGGATGTTATAATTAATTTATTCAATGATTATGATAATGTGAAAGATGATTACAGCTGTTTGACTTATAGAGACGACATAATACTGAAGTTTTAATATATTGAATCGAAAACTAAAGAATGCATTTCGAATGACTTAATAAAAGATTAACAATTTATTTTGTGGAAAGTATTTTAATTTTTATTAGTTTTTGAGATCTTATTCAAAAAATTACTAACAAATTTTAGAAAATTTACAAATTTGCCTAATGGGGAAATAACTACATATCTATAGGAATATTTGTGACTGAGAAATTTCACATTCTGTAAAGTCACACATGTCCACTGACTCATAATAGTTCATAAATTAATTATTACAATTGATGTATTTATCTATTTTTTAATTTTTATAATGAAAATATGCTTTGATAAAAAGATTAAAAAAATTAATAAATATTTACATTAAAAAATTTTTCCAAATTCAATATTTTTAAATATTTTGTTCGCTTTTGTAGTATTGTTATGTAAAAAAAATGTTTTTTGCAAATAAACTCTAAAACTCTCCGTAAAAAGTCCATCCGTCAAAACGACGTCGATGTATGATTAACGTTTCTCGTAGACCAACGTGTGATTCTAGGGTTAATTTAAAAAAACGTTAAAATTTTTGTAACTTTTTAAAATAACGCTTTTTTGTAACTTTAAACTAATTTTTATTAACAGCTGATGGTTAATAGGGAATATACCGATACAGTTTTTTTTTTTTTTTTTTAAATGTATATTTACCCTGATTTATTAACGTTTTAAGTTTTTAAAATATAAATACGGTCCTGTCAGCATCGCAAGATTTCGAACATTACTCATTACCTCCGGTACATGTATTCATGTAGATAAGACAATAATTAAACTAGTCGTAAGAAAACTATCTGGAAACGGAAAAGTTTTGTTACCAAAAAAAACCAATACCATTTTTTTTTCAAAATTTTGCAGTTCTTTCTCAAAAAAGTAAAATTATTATTATTAATATTTTAACAATGATTACTTTGAAGGTCCTAAAAATTCTTAGGTACTACGGATGCCTCGATTATTGATTGCACTGACTACAATATTATCTAGTAGCAACTTGTCGTATTTTGAGCGTATTTTAAGGCTTCCTACTAATTGAGTGAAGTAAAGGTCCCGAAACTGAGCCTGTTGATTTTGATGAAATTTGAATATGGTGTAGAACACAAAAAAATAACCGACCCATATTTTTTTTATCTGCAGAAAAATGATTTGAAGGAGTAGGATCACCCTCCAAAAATTGGATAAAAAATTTAATTTTTTAAATATCTTAGAAACGGTAAGAGATATAGCATAAGTTTAAATTGGCAATATTGCCGTTTTTTAAAGAGCTATCTGTTGATATGCAAGTTGTTTAAATTACATCAACAGGGGTGTTTGCTTATTAAAGTTTGGAGGTCAAAGAGGATAAAAATAAAATTATTAAACTTTTGTTTGCAGATTTCAAATCAACGTAAAAAATCTAGTTGACCTCTTTTTCTTGACTCTTGTTTGCTCAATTTTCTAATATTAAGTCTAGAGGTAGTTAACTAGGGGGTTTCTGTGTTGACATAATCGTACTATTTAAGTAATTCAAGAATTTCTTCTTCATGGAAAATAGTTAAAATAAGTGCTTCTGATGCTGGACTGTCGTATGTAAAGCTTTCGTTATGTTTGTTAAATGATACTGTTCGTTATCGTAAACTTTTGGCCATAAATATCTACGATTAAACAGTGCGTCGTAGCCAAAAAATAACTAAATATTTAAAGGCTTAAGCGAAGCAAATTAGGGTGAATGCGGGAGAGATGCCGCACATTTTGAAAATACTTGATAATTCTTTAAGTATGCATTTAATTGATTTAAAATTTGGTACACAATAAATGTAAACATTGTTCTTTAAAATTATTTATACCTCATAGGCATTGCAAATATTATTATAGCAGCATTTTTAGTAGCAGCAGTTTGTTACGCCGCCACCGCAGTATTTTCAGGTGTCTCTAGTACACATATATGTACATAATATGTTGCTAAATTTGTTTGAACAGTACCTTATGCAAAAATAACTTACAGGATTAGCATTTTTGCACAATTTAAAATTTTCATTGTTTTTTAGTTTTTATCCAGCAACATTAATTTTACGGTAAATTGTGCAATGATTCTTATTGCAATTTTATAAAAATTTTCTCATGTAGTATTATGAAAACTTAGAAAGAGTTGTATATTTTCTAACGAAGCTAGGAATTTTTAATTAGTTATGTTTTATACTATAAAACGTTGTCATGTATTACGAAGTATTACAAAAGAAGCCGCGAGCGGTTCCTACAAAAGTTGGAAAAATATAAGAATCTTCATTTATAAATAATGACAGTTAATGTAAAATGTTAAAGAATATATAAACTTTTTGTTTTAAAACGTACATATCTGTATAAATAATAAATGAATATATTAAGAAAACTATGAAGCTTTTAAGTTTTAACATTGTAGTAAAAATTAATATTACCTAAATGCGTTTTTTTAGGGTTCTAAAGAAAAAAATTCGGAACCCGTACTGTTCCATCATTTCCGACAGTTACACTCCCATAATTCCCTCAGCTTTGGACCTATGACATGTAATTTCCTTAATTTTTTGAGATACTTTCTTGTATTGGAAAGTAAACCTGAAATAGTATATTACGTGATTGAGGTTGTAATATGCCTTACAACCGAGTTACCTACTATACTTTATCTACGACTAGCATGAAATTCACAATAAACGATAAAAATTTGGTACAAATCTACCAACACCAATACATTCAAATTATGTAGTATTTGAAATTTATTAACAATAAACGTAAGCATTCAGTTGCTAAGTAAAATTTTTGTACAGA
The DNA here is from genome assembly GCA_035578155.1 of Brachynemurus nebulosus. NCBI lineage: Eukaryota > Metazoa > Arthropoda > Insecta > Neuroptera > Myrmeleontidae > Brachynemurus > Brachynemurus nebulosus. The sequence goes on along the minus strand of JAPWDM010000008.1, from coordinate 27,443,102 downwards.
TTCTAATATAATATGTATCATGTATATCACTGTATAATATATAATAATTATAAGAATTAATAAAAGTGTAGTAGGCTTTGTTATTTTTATTATACATGCGTGGAAAGGGCCATTTTTTGTACAGCTGCATATGTGGCTGGATGTAAAACGTCGCTTACTTAGATAGTAGTTTGTACAATAAACAAGCAATTGCATAGTAGTCGTGGATAAAAAAATTTATTTCACATACCTGATCGTATGGAATACCGTTAGAAAGGACTCGTAAATCGGTACCTATCGGAGACATAAGAAAAAACATTTGAAAAGTAATTTACAGTTGAGAAAATGTTTGTCAATAAATGAAATTTTGCATTAAGGTTTGTTTCAGTATTAGAAAACATCGTCCAGGAAATACAGGAAAATGCACAATATAAGTCAATAAAATTTGTGAGTATCTCTAGAAATAATTCCACATATTCTCACTGGAAGTTGCAATTACCATTTTTGACCGAAACACAGAAATGATATGACCATTTGTAATAGTAAAGTTGTATAGCAGTTTAGTAACTCCAGAATTATTTTGATTAAAATCAAATAATTTCTTATGCAATTTTCATCAAAAATGATTATGATATTGTGCTTTCAGGTTTAATATCTGCATACCTTTAGTGCCACAAGAAGTCTTTTAATAATCTCTATATTATAGCTATCTGTATCTTTTACAAATCTATATAGACATATATAAGAATACAGCTGAACCTTTTTTTGTGCGGCGGATACCGCATAAAAAAAATCGCACAAAAAATTAAATATATTCAAAAATATCATAAATACATAACTCAGATTTAACGTTTTGAGCATTTGCTGCTCAGTTCTCCTACTCTTGTTCTAGCAAGAATTTTCTACATATGGGTATCTATTATAAGGTCTAAGGGTATGAAAATTAGATACGCGATTAAAATATGAATATAGCTAATTTAGAATTATTGAGTGAGCGGAGTGAAGCAATGTAAAGAACTGATTTTGTAAAGGATTTCAGAATATGTGAATAAATTTAATTTTGAACTTTTAAATTCAATAGCTACCATGATATTATTTCCTAAGGCTTGTGGTCTGTGGAAAAAAATTCAGAATTTCATAATATTAAATTTGAATAAACGTCTGATGAATATTGTATGTCTGTACCAACAAATATAGTTTAAATTAATAAAATTTAAGAATTTCGACAAAATTTTACGTAAATACTATTGAAAACTTCGAAAAAGATGATAGTGGGGTCAAAATGGTATCACAAAGCATTAGTGTCCAGGTCATCTCAAAAGGCCATTCTATTAAAATATGAAGATAATTACTTGGTGTGCAAAGTCAAACACCATAAATAATTAATTTTGTATAGAATTTCAAAATATCTAATCTAAAAATAATTTGATCCATAATTCAAATAATTTTACGGGAGTAAAATCGCGGGCTGCACTTAATATAACCATATATTTATTATAAATTTTTATATGATCTGATTTTTTTACGATTATTATCATAATATATTATTTCATCCAAGTATCATCATGTTATAAAACATAACGCTCAAAACCTCACGATTTCCTTAGAAGTTGCTTTTCTATACAAGATAAAGCATTAACTTAAACTTGATAATATTTTATTTCATTTTGATAATATTATAAAAAATGTGAAAAAGATATCTCTAAAAAAAAAATAAGTGATGCAATAACTTATATTCTCATGCAATATACTGATTAAATGCTTAAAAACCATTAAAAAGTATTTTTATCAAAGAAAGTTATTGTAGTAATTGTTTAAGTTTCTTACTGTCTTGTGATTTTGATTCACATTATGCATTTTAATGGCCATTTTTTTAAAAATAGCATACAGAAATCGCACAAAAAGGACCGTATAAAAAAAGGTTTAGCTGTACATATGGATAAATATAGATAAATAGAAGATAAAAATTTAGCTGTATTATATTTTCACATATATGAATAAAAAAGAAAGAAACATTCTAAGGAAACGATTGTATATCGACGTTATACAATCTTATTAGAAAATTCCACAAAATCGAGATGTCGAACAAATTATGTCTTTTACGAATATATTGTACTGGTGTACGTTGATATTTCTATTAAGTTCCATTTCGATTGATAGAAAAAATAAAAGAATTCCGAAAGAAATGAAATATTCTTGAAAATTAGTCAAAGAGTTCGTCGTTTTATGTTGGTGTGTCGTGTCTATGTTTTTATGTATATAGGTACGTATCAGTGGCGGTTTGTTCATGAGAATTGGAAGGTTACTATCCCCCCAACAAAAATGAGAGATTTTCTTTATCAGATTATCTTAACTTTCTATACAACTTTATTCTACTGGGGTAAGACACTGTCACTTAAGTATAGAGTATTCTATTTTCGATTTTTGTAGATATATAGACACACTACCGTCCAAAAGTTTGGAAACATTAAGAAAAGCATCAGTGGATAGATATTAATGACATTTATGTATTCCAAAATTTGAATTTTAATTGGGTATATTAATCATTTGATTAAACATTTGAAATTAAAAGTATATTAATCATATTTAATTATACTAATACTAGCCGTATGCCCGATGGGATTTCCCATCGACATCATCTTTTTATTAGGTACTCACTTTCTGCTTACTTTTAATGTTTTTCAAAAGCCTAAATCAATATCCACGTTTCTAATTTCAAAAATGACGAACTTGCTATATGAACTTTCAGAAGCCTAAACGTCAATTTTCATAACTCCTGTGCTTAATTGCGCCCTTCTAAACTTAACAGTTGAGGTTGTGCGTTGTCTGTCAGTCAAAGTTAACGATTCATTAAATAAGATACCTATTATTTATTTTAACAACCATAGTAACATATTTTTATATACGACTGGCTTCAAAAATAACGAATTTACATACAAATTTTCATCCCCTGTTAAACCCACTTAAGGGACAAATTTTCAAAAATCCTTTCTTAGTGCTCACCTACGTTACATAGGGAACTCCTATGCAAAATTTCATTCTTTTAAACCCAAGGGTTTAGGCTGTGCGTTGTCTGTCAGTCAGTGTTAGAAATTTATTAAGTAGATTGCTACAAAAAACAAAATGGCTTAAATATCAGATTCTGGTTTCATCAAAGTAACCACCCCTTTTCTTGATGACTTGTTCACAAATTCTGAACATCTTGTTTAGAAGTTTATCAAAATATTCTTTCTCCAATTTTCCCATTCATCTTTTAAGATACCATCACAGTGTGATCGGCCGACATATACACAGTTTTAACAATTTTTTTTGGACGGATGGGATGGAGGAACGGGGATGAATAAAACTCCCATAGGAACATAGCGGTTTACCTACAGATTTGATAATCTATTTGATTTTTTTTTTCCGGATATAAACTGCTGCCGCAATCGTTGGCACCAAAGATCGCCGTTTTTTAAAGACTTTTTTCAAAAAATTATAATAATTGTAAAAAATTAATAAAAAAAAATATTTTTGTGTTGTTAAATAGTGGTATTAATCGTAAAAAAAAATTCATCCCAATTCCCCTATCCTATCCACCCGAAAACAAATTTCGAAAATTGCCTATTTTGCGGTCGATCACACTGTGATAGTACCTTAAGAATGTCCAGAGCTTTGATGCACTCGATGGAGAACGATTCATCACCAGCTACGCAGTTACTGTAAAAGAAAAGTTGCTTGTTGTGTCATTAACGAAACAGTAATAAAACACGTGCGTTGGTCAAAAGCAACAATACGAAAGACTACCGACAAAAGATATAAAAGCTTTTAAAATTTTTAGTTAAGCCGGTTCTACACGATGCTACGAACGTTCCTTCCAACGTTCGATCGAACGTTTGAGGCAATTAAGTTCAATAGTTGGTGCGACGAATGTATCTGCTACACGGTGAATCGAATGTTTGATCCAATACGAATAATGATATGTTGGTACAAACGTTTATTCAGTGGACGAGGCTGTTATCTGTCTGAGGTTATCTCTAATGTTATACACTGATGTTGTCTCTCTTGTATAATGTGTTGGTACAAACGTTTATTCAGTGGACGAGGATGTCATCTGTCTTATGTGATCTCTAATGTTATACACTGATGTTGTCTCTCTTCACATGAACGAGTCGTGCAGCTGCTGAGTCGAACCAACCAACGCAACCAGCATTGAACTTCAAACGTTCGAAGCATCCCTTTGACTCGGTGCAAGAATACCGACATCGAGCGGGACATGGCCAAATGCGAATGTTTGACGCTCGACATTCGACACTCGTAGGTTCGAACAACGGCCACACGATGCGATGAACCATCGAACGTCCAATGTTGGAAGGTGTTCGTAGCATCGTGTAGAACCGGCTTTATTATTATGGTACGAACTAATTTATTTTAATTACAAACTAATTTGTTAAAATATTTGGGAAAGAAATTTTGTAATCAGCAACAATATGTTTGCTTTCAAACTTTTTGACGATGGTATACAAAGTGCCATATATTAAGAAAATAATCACAATTTTTCATTGCCTTTCCGCCTCCCCTACATGAAGAAGTGGAGTTAACAAGAAACTGATGTTACTGTTGGGTCTCTGATTTTGAAGATCAATTTACCCAATTTTTTACTCGTAAATATACTCTTTTCTTGTACTTTTATAGTTTCAGCCTCACCATTAGAAAATTCCACGAGCCGTCACTGATTTGTACGTATGTGTAAACATTAATACAATTGTTAGTTTCATCTGATTACTTGGAAAATGATCGTATGTCATTATCCGCAGCATACATTATACAGTTGCTGACAATTTTATATAAACATATTTTATAAATTATATATTCATATATTTGCTGTAATTCTGGTAAAACCAATTATTTCTTGCCTCATTACTGGAATAATTGTAATTTAATTATGAAAACAAAGAGAATATTCAAAATAACGTTATCCAATTTTATTTATGATGCTCTGATATAAATTCAAAATATTGATCTGTAGTCAGATTTAGATTATGGCAATGACATATTCATTGTTTTAAATTTGAATATACTGTTCTTTCTAGAATATTCTACATGCTATAAAACATATGGTCCATTTCACTTAAATTTAACCATGCTTCATCACTTATCAATTTAAATAATTTCCGTTTTCTTGGCTTTATCTCTTTCATTATTGCATTTACGTAAATTTTAAATTTGCAGTTTGTTTTTTAGAAAAGAATAGAAGATTGATTTGTTTCGAATTTAAGAATTATTTAATTTTTTAACGACGACTCATGATCAATTGTATTTGAACTGGGGTATAAATAATATAGATAGATAACAAATTGCTAGCGCAATTTATACACAAGGTTTACTTTGTTTGTAAATAAATTATTATAAATAAATATTTTCAGAAGACGAAATATGAGTTGATTTTACTTATGTTTTATGTATACACCATACTTCTAAATGAATTAGAGTAAATCGGCATGAGGGGAGTAGAATAATTCGAACTTCTTTGATAATAAACATAAAAATTTTTTTTCGTCTTACACAGGCTTTAACTTGGACAATTTTGAACAGTGCATTTGTTATGTTAATGTGTTAAGAGCACCGTATAGTAGACGAAATCGTAAAAAGCGGAAATGAACTCCAAGACAATAATTTGACTACTCATGGTAAACTTGGTTACTATCTTTTCTTTTAACAAACTTTGTCTTTCTTCTTCCGATGTCCACCGGACTCTTCCGGGAAGTTCAGGTCATAAATTTTAAGAATTGCTGCCCCTTTACGATCCTGGTATTAAAAGCTAATTTGATTGAATTATAGAAATATTTTTCAGTGATTAGATTTTTCAGCAGCAAGTCCCGAAACTAACATATAGCAAACAATTTTCACGCAATTGAGTATTCTAGCAATAATTTTATAAAGTTTTTATGTAACTTGTGCGCACAATTACTTGATTTTTACCGAAATTTCGTTCTTTGGTGTCGGCACATATCAGCATTCTTAAAAAATTATGAAATTAATTTTTCCACGACAATTTGTGCAATCTTGTGCGACTAGTAAACTGGTTGTCTGACATCAGGAAGTCAGTCATCGCAATTTATATGAATAATTCTTCCAGTAAATCGCCTAAAGTCCCCTGAAAGCTCCAAAATATTACATCAATTTAGAATTATTCTCTGTTCATTATAGTTTTCGAATAATAAACCAAGGATTTTTGCATTTAATTTAATTTGGTAAATAGCAGTCATCAAAAAAATTATGTTAAAAGCTCGATTTTGCTTCATTAAAAACTTGAAAATTGAAGGGAGTAGAAAAAAACTTAACACGTGTTATTTCAGAGAATTTTCTATTAATGTGTAACTCACAAGGAGATGCACCCAGAGTGAAATTCAGGATTTTGATGAAACTTCGCTGGTGTGTAGAATAGGCAAAAATAAGGGATCCTTATTTTTTTATCGGCCATCTTCCACGCTTACGGGGTGAAACCAGCCCCTAAAGTTGGGGGTTCAAATTGTATTTCTTAAAATATCTCGAAAACTATAAGAGATAGAGGAAAGCTTTAAATTGACGAAATGTTACTCTTTGAAAGACCTATTCACCTGTATAGGTTAAACCAGGGCCGGGTTCATAAGAGGAACTGGAGGGATGAAAATGGGTTTAAATTTTCTTGTACGGCCTGAATGGTTCAATGTATCAAATTTTTGCAATCATAAATAGAAAGAGCACCAAAAATTAGGGGATACGTGTTTTTGCATTTTTTCGAAATATGTGTGGTAACCAAGCCATTACAAGGAAGAAAAAATAGGGTAGCTTATATTGCATTATTATTGATTGCAAATACGTTCTATATTTTTTTATTTTTATGTTGATTTTCATCCTGAAAATGTAAGATTTTTTTTCCGATAATGATTCATATGTTTTTCAGTATTAACTTACTTGGCAATTTAACCATGTGTACATTTGGTTACTCATATTCGATATTTTTTATACCAATTTCTGCACAAGTTAAAGTTCTCTGGTGTGCTTGTTTTAATGTATACTCGACAAGAAGCAATAATCTCTTCCGCTCACTGTCCAGGTGCTTTGATATAAATTTTGCGATTTGAAAAATGGGGTTGACACCTGTAAAGCATACAAAAAGGATAAGAAAAGTAGTTTGAATGTTGAGAAAGAAATAAACCGCGTTTATTTAGTTAAAAACGAATTTGTAAGAAGATAAGGGAGTTGTTGAACGGAAGATTATTGCTTCTAGTTGAACAACACTTGCAGACCAAAGAACTTTAGCAGAAATGGGTATAAAAAATATCGAATATGAGTAACCAAATATACACATGGCTAAATTACCAATTAAGTAAGTACTGGAAAATACATGGATCATGATCGGAAAGTAAAAATTTACATTTTCATGATGAAAAAAATATAAAAATAAAAAAAAGAACGTATTTGCAATCAATAATAATGCAATATAACCTACCCTACTTTTTTCTTCCTTATATGGCTTGGACACAACATATATTTCGAAAAAACGCAAAAACACGTGTCCCCTAATTTTTGGTGCTCTTTCTATTTATAATGGCAACAATTTGATACATTGAACCATTCAGGCTGTATAAGAAAATTTACCCACATTTTCACCCCTCCAGCCCCTCTTATGAGCCCGGCCCTAGTTTAACCTATACAGGTGAATAGGTCTTTTAAAGAGTAACATTTCGTCAATTTAAAGTTTTCCTCTATCTCTTATAGTTTTCGAGATATTTTAAGAAATACCATTTGAACCCCCAACTTTAGGGGACGGTTTTACCCCGTTAACGTGGAAGATGACCGATAAAAAAAATACGGGTCCCTTATTTTTTCCTATTCTACACATCAGCGAAGTTTCATCAAAATCCCGAATTTCACTCTGGGTGCATCTCCTTGTCAAAGTTAGCTTATTACTACTGTTCAGATAAAATATCCGCGAAGGGCTTACGGATGTTATTCATTCAGATTGTACACCAATTTCATTGGCAATATTAAATATTTTCAAACATATAAAACGCGGCTAGTTGGTTTTACATGCAATCATTTTAAACATTTTTAATAAACTAATTGAAAAAGAAATGTGTTTCCATTTCCACGACCACAACTGTACGCAAGTCTATCGTATATACTATTCCATACACATGATCGTACTATATATCGTATTTATAAATGTGAAAAGAAGGCACCCATAATACTCTCTGAAGTAACACATTGATATAAAAGTATAACACGCCATAGCTAAACTGTACCTAGTGTGTATAGGAATGATGAAATTTAGTAGTATAGACCTTTCAAACTTCAAAGCGACTGAAAATCATTAAACTGTACTGAATTGCGCATCCGAGTATGATATACCGTACACACACAGTCTTCTTCATCTACGAATGTGTTTTCTGTTGGTCGCCCTGCACCTCCCCGCCCCTCCGCCCCCCTCGCTACTCTGTACATCACGCGTGCAGCACACACATACCAAATTCTAAATGTGGCTATATTTCTCAGATAAATGAATAAAGGATTTATACTTTGCTGAATTTCAAATATTTTACCACATCTCGTTTTCAATGTTCCACAACTTCTCCATTCACCTTTTGCATTTTTCGATGTAAAGTGAACACAGTTAGACGCAGTACTTCGCTATCTGTATCTCTGTATATGTATATATGTTGATTGTGTGCGCATGTATGTGTATGTACCAACATACATATCTTTATTTGATTATAATGGTATTAAATAAATGAAATTTTACTGTTAAAAAAATTTATATTTTTTGGTTTAAAAATTTGAAATATTTTTTTTTTTTTATATAACAGAAAAAGTCACGTTCCAATTATTATTTCAACGCATTGAAATTTTTTTTTAATATCTCTTTTTAATCAATAACTGGATTCGTGTAACTATTTCCTCATATCATATTCATTTAAAAAAGTTTATCAGGATCTTTGAAGTGTCGAAATGAAAATCAGTTGTCTCTGGGATGACTGTTTGCTCTTCCACAGCAAATTTCAGCCAAATAACACATTGAGTATTTCCTATTTGTCAAAATAATTGATTTTTCCCAATTATTTTAAATTTTACGACGATTTATTCGTTGTGATGATTCACTAATAAAAAGTCGAAGTCATTTGAGAAATTGTATATGTTTTAAGGATGATACTTCAAACTTAAAAGAAACTTCGGCAACTAAATAACCTCATAATTCCAAAATCATTTAATTTTTTTTTAAATGCGTAATATAAACATTTTGCCGATTTTACAAATGGTAAAAAATTTTTCTTCACTTAATCGATATTTTGACCTTAAAGAGAATTGCTTAGACCTTTTGAAATTCAGCATCATTGCTATAAAGTAATAGCCGTAGAAAGTCTTTTAAATAAAGAAATTAATTTAGGCTCTCGATCAAAGACCGAATTCAAAAAAAAAGATCGGATAGTTTAGTGGTAAAAGTACTTGACCGGTTATCAGGAGATCCTGGATTCGAGTCCTAACCGGTTCAGTTTGACAATTTTTAAATCATTTCATATGTAACTTTTAATTAAAGAAATTAAAGCTAAAAATACACTTTTAATTTCAAATATTATCGAGTGCTTGTGAGACATTACTACGTATGACAAACTTTTGTTTGCATTTCAACACACGCAGTGTTGATATGTTCACTTATCGTTCAGCTAAACTGAAACTTGAAGCACTCAATTTCCTTGGTATAGTATGACCAAAAACCACATGTAAATTAAAAATCACAAAGTGATTGAAAAAATTATCCGGATCGGCCGGGAATCGAACCCAGGATCTCCTGGTAACTAACCAGGCGTGTAAACCACTACACCAACGATCCTATGCTCGACAAGCGTCCGAGCCGAAAATACACTTGATAAAAGTGACACACGCTAATTCACCCCGCAAATAATTATTATTTATCTTGGCCATATACACAAAATCTGAAGTGAAAAAATAAAAATTCCATTTCTTTCCGGCGGCTATATAGACACTTCGGTCAAGAAAATGCTCGTCTCAAAATCCCTGTCGCATTATTTTGAGAGTGAGATATTGGCCGCTTGAAAGAAGAATAACAATTTTCAGAATAGTTTGCATTCCTTTAATTTTTTTCATATTAAACGATTAACGATTTCCTCTGTTATTTTGTGAAGCCAGCCTTATTTTCTTTATTTATTGTAGAAATACCAAAACCCTAATGTTTTACCAACAGTTCCATTGTAATAATATTCAACTAAAAATGTACGTACTTTGCAAAGGAAATTTTGAACACGATGAAAATAGTTTTCAACTCTCTATTCTTTAATGTTTTTACTGACATGTACTTCGTAAACTACTTTCTCTAAGAATTTTCTTAGAATATACATAGCTTTGTCAATATTTCTCGTATTTTACCGTTCTCTTTAATACATATATAAGAGAAAACTAATTTAACATTCAGAAAAAAAGTTGCTGTCTAAGGTAATTTATAATAATATACAAAAGATTACCGGCACAGGACCAGATGTGATCTTGAGAAATAACATTAGAGAAGGAACAGGATAGTACCTAGCTCTAGTAGTTTACCTTTTGGTGTAGTAGGTATCATTACCAAAACTGTGTAATAATATATGGCCCACAATGTAGGTAAGACGACAATATAGTTTGTAGGTATGTATGTTTAAGGTGTAACATTTATTGTAGAGCACATTTAGCGTAACAGAATGTTACACATTTTGCTGCTATGCATGTGTAACACAGTTAGTTTAATGTTCGGTGTAGCGAGCGACTACCATAATAGTGGCATGGCATGGCGGTGCGGTATATAATTTTGTTGTTGTAGACGTCGTTGGTTTTGAAATAAGTTATTGTTGCGTGGCGTGTTATGTGAGGACTATTAACTTGCTAAACTCCCAACGAATGACTGCTACTGCAGTCTATACATTAATGTACATACAATATATATATATATATATATATATATATATATATATATATATATATATATATATATATATATACACCATGTGAATTTTTGAGAGTTGCCATTTCTATTACAGCCAAATTTTTATGATAGAAATGGTACTGGAAAAGGTTCTTTTCTCGGATGTAATGGAAATGTAACCAAGGAAAACACTATAGATTAAAGTAGCGTCAAGTACATATGCATATTTTTACCGTCTAATTGATAAATTAAAGAAAAATTAAAAAATTAAACTTGAAATATAACATAAAATTTTTTTTGCTCATTTATGTCGTTAATTAATGCATTAGATCAGTTTTATCGAAAAATTAATATATAGTCTCATTTAAAAATCTAAAAGTTTGTATCATAGCCCGAAAACCATAAGAGCTATAAAGCTCCTGACTATAGAAATCGGTTGCCCCCGTCGATATCTACAACTCTTATTTGAACAATTTTTCGATTAAATCAACGGTTTGGCTGTAATAAAAATGGCAACTCTCGAAAAACTCACTCAGTATATATATATATATATATATATATATATATATATATATATATATATATATATATATATGTATGTGTGTGTGTGTGTGTGTGTGTGTGTGTGTTGTATGAGTGAGTTTATAGAGTCGTAAAATGCAACATTTGCGCACCGGAATCGTTTCATATACATATACGGTGTGTCCCATTTTTGATGGTTTCGCAGGTAAAGTAATGGGTACCTGGTGACCGATTTTGAAGAATAGTTTATGTTGGTAGTTTCGAATTTTCTAGGTATAGATGTTGATTTTAAATCGATTAATTGAAAATCGAATAATCGAGGCTTAAAAAATCGATTCTTTTTTCGATTTTTTTCATTTGAATCGATTATTAAAAGTAAGAGATCGATAATCGAATTGTTCCAAAAATAATTTCATTTTAATTGTAATTCTACAAAGAAACATGTGTTAAAATGAAACACTAAAAACGTTATTGTTAATTGTCACTTTTTACTCACTGTTATCAAGGAACCCCTCATATGGCTCTATATAACTACATATACATATATACGCATTATCTTGTCTAGTAGAAGACTATTAATAATACAAAAAAGAAAGAATGGAACTATCTGGAAAACGATACCTTTCCCACAAAAGCAACTTATTTAGTAAACATTTTTTTATCAGTTTGTTTGAAATTTTTGAATAAACTTGGTTCATTCCGTGGTATTCCTTCTGCATATTCAATTGCGTTATTTGCTATAATTATAATTGAAAAGTTAACTCGTCGCGTTTATAAATATAATTTAAGGCGTTCTTACACGATATTGCCCATGTACTATCAATTAAATCGCTTAGCAAAAATTATCAGCTAGTTTTATTAAATTTTTCAAAATTTCGATTTTTTAGATCGATCTCACAGAATTGATTTTTTTAGCCGATATTTTTTTGAATCGATTTTTTTAATTTCCATTTAAATCGATCCAAAAATCGATCTTTTTTTCGGAGAATCGACATCTCTATTTCTAAGTCTTTATGTCTTTTTAGTTTTACCATTGAAAAAGTTAACGGACAATTGTAGCAATTTTTATACAGAATTAAGAAATATAACCAAAATTTGGATATTGCGTCTACTCTGGAAAATATGACCAAAACTTGTTTTTCTTAATGGAATAATGTACATTATTGCTCAACATTAAGTGCTTTTTATTTATATATTACATGTGGTAGGGGAGCAAGAGGCTTGTTGTAACAATTTTCAGAAAAAATTATCTAATTTAATATCTGTTAGCCTTTTTAGCATTAAAAGGGTATTTGTCAATAGTTTAACTATCCCTCTATCATATGCAAAAGAAATAAGATCAAAATTATTAAATGTGCTACACACCAACCATTTTCTTAAAAAAAGACCGTTGGTACCTACCAACTTGCCCCGTGTTTGGGGCTAGATGTAACAGCCATGGGGTAAGCAGTAACAATAAAAGTAATTTTTGATAGGTATTTGAACTTTAATTTGTCATTTTCCAAATTAACATAAAATTTTACATTATTAGTATTTAGCAACAATGAAACTAAATTATTCTTCTACAAAAAAATCAACAATAGTATTTTTTAGTTAGATAAACTATATTTATACTGAACATGACACTTTGAATCACATTCATTTACTTAAAAAACTATATAATTATCTAAAAAAAAATAATCAGCCTTCGAAAAAAGACGTTATATAATAGGTAATGACTAAATTCAATCTTCATCGGAGTAACAAATAACATGTTACAATTTGTCCCAGCATATTTTTACAACTAATTCCGTAACATAATTTTCTACATTTAACAAAATTTTCATAAAATCATGTTGGTAAACGTGAAATTTTTAAAGAATATTAAAATACATTTGGAAACTATATATGCAAAACTAAAATTTTTAGATTAATCGATAATAAACTCAAAGAACGAAAAAAGTAATTGGAAAGTAAAAGAGGAACGATAAAAGTAATATTTTACGTTATCTAACCAAAATGAATGATGACGTGAGGCCCCATGGTATAAGAATTAAATTGAACAAAGAATATGGGTTTAAAATCTTCAGATTCCCACTAAAAATTGCATGTTACTATTTACCTCTGTTACAACAAGCTGCTAGCTTCCCTACCTATTTCCAGTATCTGTTCCAAACTTATAACGGGATTTCAAAATGTTCAAATTATATTCGTTTAAAAAATTTAATGTGTTCTTGGTTTTGGTACTGAATTTTATGAAAACCGCTAAGCGGTCAGAAACTTTCACGGCAGATTATTTAAACCTGACGTATTATGTAAATTTCCTCCGACAGATAGTAGGTACCTATATTTGTAATTTCGAAAACTTACATTCAGATTATGCATTCTGACACTTAGACAATGCTTACATTGTAGATTATTATTTAAATCTCACATGAAAGTGTTATGTAGGAGGCTTTTTTAGAGACTTTAGAATAATTTGGTCAGCAAAACAAACGCTATATGGAACACATTTTGTACAGAATTTCAGATCGTTTGACGAGCAAAGCGAAGCACTGTGAAGAATTAATTTTGTACGGATATCTGATTGAAAAGTAGTTCTATTCATAATTTAAGATAATTCTAGACGGTGTTAGAAAATTATAATGGTGTTAAAAAATGTCATATTATGCGTTCCATTTTAAAAATAAAGTTTTTGACCCATTCATCAATTCTATTTTTGACCTATTTATCACACATATTTTTAAAAAAATGATCATTTATAGACACTGATATTTGTTAATTTTTTGCTAACTCCACTCTTTCGTGTACTTTACCTACAAAACCATCAGAAACCAGACACACTATATAAAATAATTTTGATTATGAAATAGCTTTTTATTTGGTTATGTCGGTTTTCATAACCTATAAGTATAACTGTATTTCTCTAAATGTTATGAATTTTACAGCTGGTAAAGATTCAAACTGTTCAAGATATAAAATGTATACTCCTAGCAGTGAAATACCCAACCTGGTGGGGGCACCGGGAAAAATGTTTTATAATATAATTATACATCAGATTATATATAACACTAGCCGTATCCGCGACGTCGTTCGCGCAAAGCATTGTTATAAACTCAATGAGAAGTATGTAAGTGTAATAATTATACAGAACTTGCAAAGAATAATGGGCCATGTGCATAAACTGCTACTAAATATTGCTATTAGTCGCTACTAGCAAGTAGAACATAGTTGTACTATTAAATAATTGATGTGCATAAAAATTTTTAGTTCCTACTACTAGTTGTTACTAGGGAAATAGTAATTTAAATTTGGCAACAAGTTATTTAAAGATAAAAAAAAAATAAAAAGAGTTTTATTTTCACCGTTTATTATTATTTTTATAGTTTTCTTCAATCAGATGGGTATGAGTGTGAAATTTGGTTAAATTTTGAAAAATGTTAAACAATATTAATGATAAATGTCAATTTTATATTTTGACGTTCATGACAAATGTCAATTTTACATTTTGAGTTTTATGACAAATGTCAATTTTATATTTTGGATTTCTTTTTGTTTTGTTTTTAATGCATCTATTTCGTATTTGGTATTTATTTCGAAGAATAAAATGGATAATCTTTAACAAGTTTAATAAATTTAATAAATATTATGAATACTACTTTTTAAACGATTTAAAAAGTTATAAATATTTTAGAATGGATCAAAAATAAATAAATAAAAATGAAATAAAAGAAGTTTGTCTTCGTTTAATTTATTTAATGGCTTAATTCTAAGTATGTAACGATTCCAATTTCTGTACCGTTATAATCGGCAAGCCGATTAGAATACAATCGATATCACACAGTTCGAAAAGTTGAAAAGTTTTCAACCGCAAGCCTCATACAAAATGATTTGCGTAACAGATTATTTGCAAATAATGTGAAAAAATTTTGCTTTCTTAACAAAAATCTGCCAAAAGATGTATCAATTTATTACTCTATGTAATGAAATTTACTTTACTAACTTTCTTAATTACCACTTTGGTTGATAATAATAACTGTAGTAAATATTTTCTTTGAGTTTTGATCTGACATTTTTTTACACTTCCCACAAGGTCGAGTCTCTGTTAAATATGTGTATAGGTAAGTTTTATGCATATAAAGACATACAAACGCCCAAGGTACATATAATTTGATTTATTATCTACTAAGGCATTGATATCGGTATTGGTATCGTCGATTATCAACTACAATAACCGGCAGAGATATCGTATCGGCAAATTTAGGTAGCGTTATACCCCTAGTCAATTCTTTTGTTGTAAATTTTCCTGTTATATAACTTGCGAATATCGTTCATTTCTCGAATATCTCTCAATACTCTATCCATCTAATAATAAATTATTACAATTATTACAATTTTCGAATTTAAGTACATAGGTAAAAAAATATTAGGTACTGATATTTTAGTAAAAATAATATTTATTAAATAAATTTTTATTGGACGGTTATTTTACTTGTGAAGTTCAAAACACACTACTTTCTACATTTAATAGCAGCCGTGCCCGCTACTAAAATTTCACTACTAAATTTCAGTGGAAGTGTAGTAGTGCCTAGTAGCACTGCTAAAATTTCACTACTAACTTTAGTAGTAGTTTATGCACATGGCCCAATATTTTTTGTGTAATGCATGCACATGCTCAAAATGGTTTTTCTATTTTCCCGTGGCAATGAGGAATTTTGCCGGAGTAAAAAGTACCTTAAATGTTGACCCAAGTAATAGGTTATCACCACACCAAATTTCATCAAAATCCGTCCAATAGTTTTTGCGTAATACGTGCACATGCACAAAAGGGTTTTTCTATTTTCCCATGGGGATGAGGCACTTTCCCGGAGTAAAAAGTATCTTAAATGTTGCCCTAGGTAATAAGTTATCACCTCACCAAATTTTATTAAAATCCGTCCAATAGTTTTTGCCTAATGTGTGCACATGCTCAAAATGGTTTTTACATTTTCCCGTGGGAATTAGAAATTTTCCCGGAGTAAAAAGTATTTTAGATGTTGACCCAGGTAATAAGTTATCATCACAGTAAGTTTCATTAAAATCCGTCCAATAGTTTTTGCGTGATGCGTGAACAGACAGATAGACAAACAAACAGACAGACAAAAACTGTAAAAATCGCTGTTTTGGTATCGATATACTGTTTTATCGCTGTTTTATATCGATAACTATTTACAGTACCAGTACAATTTTCAAAAAATATTCCATGTGCAGAAGTGGTCTCGTTACAATTTTATTATATGTATAAATGTAGGAAAATAGTAACTTAATTTTATTTAACCCTTAGTGACTACTCTTTTTTAGTGTAGTCTATAAAAAAATATGTCAACTGTAAGTGATGTCGGTCGGTAACCGACAAATTAGCGCTAAAATTAAACGTTTATATATTACGGCGGCAACGCTGGACATTCGATTTTAACCTAACCGAAATAATCTCATTTTCTTTTTCTTTTTTATAGACCAACATATCCTCTAGTATAAAGGTCTCCTGGGCAGCTCAAGATAAAAATAAATTTTTTTAGGTATTTTAAAAACACTAAAAGATAGAAGAAACGTTTAAATTCTTCCAAAAAGGTAGCCGTCTCCGTCCCCAACACAAAATTTTTAAGAATTCCAAAATTTCGCTACATAAAAAATAGGTGTTTGTTAGGTGTTATTTAGGTATGCTAATAAAATAGTAGATGTTCTAACGCTTTTCTAAAAAACACAATTAGAATATTATATAGCAAATATAGAAAGTAACAAGTATAAAAACTCTAAACAATGGAGGCGCTGTGTAAGACATGAATCACAGCGCTCTCATAATTTTTTCTAAATTTTCATTTTTACAAGATTTTTGCCCGCATGGTCGAATAACACCTAATTTTCACGTGATTTTTCATATTTTAAATGCACCATGAAACAAAAATAATTGAAACAGCTAGGTTTATGCAAAACTGTCCGTTCCTTTTTTAATAAACATCATGCAACATTTTTTTTTTTTTTTGCTTTATAAAAGTGTTTCAAAAGTTTGGTAAAACTCACCGAGTCACAGTTAAGAAATTAAACTAAAAATATACTCAAAAATTTCCCCTCTAAAGTAATTTTCTGATTACAAGACTGTGCTTAGTGAACGTGTCCCTAAATTTTTCCTTAACCCTGGTATACATACATATACATATAGCATTGTTATCTAAAAGTTACTTGATATAATATTTCCATACATATTTTTTCAAAACAATCTTGTTAACACATTTAGGTATTGTTAGAACTCGTTGACTCCAGCTAACCGAGATTTCAAGTTTTGTTGTTTTTGCATTGTTATAAACAAACCGCTCTTGTAATAATATTTGGGTCAAGACACACTTCAAATTCTATTATGAAATTCAAGTACCTATTTAGTTGTTGAGAAATTTTAAAAACGTATTGTTGTTTAAAATATAACAACATCGTCGTATTACCATATCAAAACATGTGTATTAATTATAATAGTAAATTTTTAATCAAGTGCCAGTCATGTAACCCTGAATGTAAGATTGTGTGTTTTCCATATTTATATTCTGCGCACTAGTTTTTTGTGCGCAGAATAACATCCTTGCTTCGGCTCTTAAGCCATTCAGCAAGCGGAATTCACAGAACGACATCAAGTAATTAGCAGGGAAAATTTAAATTAAATGAAGCTACCGCTGCCGTGTCACACGAATCTCATGTACTTTGAGATGCCGCAGTTACGGGTAATAGCGCAGCGTTTAAGGGATTTTACTTAATCCCTACTCCCTAGTATATATATTGACAATGAAATTAATTAATTTTTTAATAATAATATAATAATTAATCTCTTATATATATTTTTAAACTTTTAATTGTACCACTTTTTTTTCCTATAATTTCCTTGCCCGACGAAATGGTGAAGTAGTCGGGGTTGCAGCCTCGGAGCCCGGGCTCAAAGAGGGGGCCCGTAGTGGTCGATAGGGACCTGGAAAAATTTTTTTGTTACTCATCACTAATTTTTTCTTTTGGTGCGGGAAAATTTGAGAAACGTTTTCTTTTTTCGTTACCTGCCATTTTTTTCCAGAGCCCTGAACCCTGATATTTTCAATAACTGTATTTATACGTTATTGATTCAGTACTGCAACGCATAATAAAACTCAGTTATCCCAGATACAGGTAATCCTCGAAGAACACGGTACTCGAATACACTGAAGAACTCTTCCCCCGAATTACACGGTTCCAAATAACACGATTTTTAAATAATTCTTCTGAAAAAAAATAAAATAAATATTATATTTGAGATTATATTGAGTTGCATCGGTCCTCAATGTACGCGAATATATCAGTTCCATGTGGATTTGATTTATACCAATAAAAATCGTGTAAATTGAATCTGTCAATTATAAAAGAAAAAATACTGGAAATAAAAACTACTAAAAATTTTTGAGAATTTTATAACAGAAATGATAACGAATATGTAGAAATTTACATATTTAAATTCTGAAAATATCGCTATTTTCGACATCGATAATTTTCGATAACGAAAAGTAGGTTTTGACAGTCCTAATATGTTTAGAATACCCACAACTTGCTTCGCTTAAGTCTTCAAAAATTTCGTTATTTTTTCGCTACAACGTGACGCACCATTTACGAGATATGTACGATCAAAAGTTCACGTTTACGAAAAGTATCGAAAACTAATTTTTTTTGAAAATATTCTGTTGGTGACTAAATCAATGGGACTAACGA
The DNA here is from genome assembly GCA_035578155.1 of Brachynemurus nebulosus. NCBI lineage: Eukaryota > Metazoa > Arthropoda > Insecta > Neuroptera > Myrmeleontidae > Brachynemurus > Brachynemurus nebulosus. The sequence goes on along the minus strand of JAPWDM010000008.1, from coordinate 27,423,931 downwards.
AGCTTAAATTAACCAGTTATAACCAATCTATGATAAATTACGCGGGATCGATAATTTTCGATAATGAAAAGTAGGTTTTGACAGTCGCAATGTGTTTAGAATAGCCACAACTTGTTTCGCTTAAGCCTTTAAAAATTTCGTTATTTTTTCGCTACGACACACCGTTTACGAGATATTTGCGATCAAAAGTTTACGTTTACGAAAAGTATTGAAAAAAATTTTTTGGAAAATATTCTATTGGTGACCAAATCAGAGGGACTAATAGAGCTTAAATTAAACAATTATAACCAATTTATGATAAGTAGTTCGTTATCGATAATTTTCGATAACGAAAAGGAGCTTTTAACAGTCACAATATGTTTGGAATACCCACAACTTGCTTCGCTTAAGCTTTCAAAAATTTTTGAGCTACGATGCACCGTTTACGAAATATTTGCGATCTAAGTTTTCAATAAATTTTTATGATAGACCGATTTCCGAACTAACGAATGCTCAATTCCATTCTATTTTAAATACGCATTACATACAAATATGTATGTAAGTATGTAATTCAAATTACGTTTTTTTATATTTTTTTATTTTCACACTTGTAATAGAAAATGCCTATCTTTCGTTGTCGCGAACAACACGGTTTCAAAGAACACGGAACCAATTAATCGTGTTCTTCGGTGGATTGCTATATTTAGTAATGTCTGAGCTAATAAATTAAGATAATTTGGTGATATTTTATTCAAATCTAGTTTTCTCCAAACTATCGTTTCTGAAATACGTAAGACTGGTGTGACTGAGGTTGCTCTCATTTTTGAATTCTGGCCAATTTTTGGCACGAAACCACCAGAAATTGCAAAAAATGACCAAAATTTTAGTTTCTAAAAATCGACCGTACATATCTGATTGACGAACTCGTCCAAGAGTTTGAGACTTTTGACTTGACTTTAGTGGTCATTTTCGGTTTCTGGAGTAGTGATGAGCAAAATTAGTCTTGGTCTTGCATTTTTTGCAAGACCAAGACCAAGACCAAGACTATGTATACCAAAAGTAAGACCAAAACCAAGACTATAAGTATGACTGCAAGACCAATACCAAGACTCAAGTGAGCAAGACCAAGACAAAAGCAAGAAAACAACAAGACTCTTGCTAAACTATTTAAATAGTTTGAAAATGTAATTAATACCGTAAACAGAGAAAATTCTGATTTTAGAAGGAAAGAAATCGCTAATAAAAGAATGCAAGAAAGTGCGAGATTTTTTATCAATATCAAGACCAAGACTGCATTTTGCAAGACCAAGACTCAAACTTCTCTAGCAAGACCAAGACCAAGACGGCCAAGTCTTGATTTGGTCTTGCATTTGCTCATCACTATTCTGGAGCCCTAAAAATAAATTTCTATTATTCCCACGCTCGAGTCTTACCATGCGAGTCACTATAATAGCTGAATTTCAAGAATGGAGTAATTTCGATAAAAAATACCCCTGTCGCAGCATCCTGCATAACATAGCGAATTTCCGTTTATAAAAATTAGTTTTTCTCGGAAACTAGTTGACGTAGAATAATAATTTAAAGACCTTTTTTATGTAATTTTTTCTCCTCTTTTAAATGATGTAAAAAAATTTGGCAAAAATTTTTGAATAAGTGGAAATTTTGTCAAAAAACTAATTTTTTGCAAGAACAAAAATCATGTTCCTGGCACCCGACGTGTCTGGCTAAAGAACTCATCCAATATTTTTGGACTTCCAACGTTGTTACCAAATTTCGTAAACCTAGGACATTTCGTTCGAGAGTTATCGTGCTGATACATATATACATACACATATATATATATATATATATATATATATATATATATATAAATTTTAGTGAATATTATTTTCGGTTTCTAGGGACCTCAAAACAAATTTCTGCCATAGTCCCGGGCTCAAGTCGCGTCATGACACCTGCTGTAATAGCTGAATTTCCAGAATTCTTTCTGGAAATTCGCTAAAAATGTAAATCTAAGTAAATACGAACATATCTAATATCATCATAATACAACTGTATAGATAGGGGTTAGCTGGTTGCTGTCTAACTGTATACTATGTACCTTACCAAAATCTCGTTGATTGAACCGTATTAAATGTAGTAAACTAACTGAAGTGCAAACGTGCAACCAGTCATCAGACAGACGACGAAGGAAGGAAGGGACGCTTGTCGGTCGCATAGTTTACAAGTTTGCAACTTTGTTGCAACAGCCAGCCAGGCAGCGAGCGTTCTTTTTGTTTTGATTGTGTCAAGTTATACACACACACACACAAATACATGTTGAAGATGAAGGTTTCGCCTCTGTTTACATTGAAGCTTGTTAGTCGAAATGTTGTTGTGATTTGGAAACGGGAAATAGGAAAAGTTTCGTCAATTACGTATCTGTGTTTAGAAGATTAGGAGACAACGCCAGCAGAGTAAATCATCAACAACTGCCGGCTGTTTGCCGTGTGACCCGGGTACGTCGTACCCGTCCAAGCTACCCACATGTGTATATATGAATGACATGTAATTATTTGTTTAAGAATCAACAGCGAAAAAAAATTATCTGTGCAATTGTAACATATCTACCTGATGATGATTGATTAAGAAATGGGATTAGTGTTTTTAATTCGAACTATTTTATCGTTCAACGGTTGGTCAAATACCATTGGGGCGATAAAAATTCTTATCAGGTATTGTACACAGTGATACAAAAAGAACAGGGTAAGGGTGACACCGCTTGTAGACGTTTAAATTAAATGGAAAGAATGAGAGTCGAGACACACCGGGAATTTGAACCGGGGGAACCCATTAAATTTTTTTCATTATATCAATGTATTTCAAAATAAATGTCATTACAGCCACCCAAAATATTGCCTACTTCGACTTGGAACAGGTATACTAATTTCCCATGTTTTATTTCTTCTGTAACAGCTAGAAGAAGTTTAACTGTCTATTTTCTAATAATTCAGTGTTTGGTTAAACATTAAACAGGATACTAGACTTTTTAATTTCAAATGTTATCGAGTGCCTGTGAAACATTATTAATGTATGGCGGACTTTTGTCCGTATTTTAAACATACGCCAATATTCATATGTTCACTTAATGTCCAGCTTTGGCTGATACTTGAACACTCGATGTACCTTGGCAAATGTCCAATTCATTATGTTAATTAAAATTCACATAGTGTTTGAAAAATTATCAAAACTGGATCGGCTAGGACTCGAACCTGGATCTCTTGGCTACTAGCCAAGCGCCTTACCAATTAGGCTACCGACCGTTCGTTCGAGTTCCACTCCAGTTTTGATAATCAATCAAACATATCCTCTCTTTAATGCGAGACGCAGTTACACTTTTTAATTTCAAATGTTTAATGTGAATGTGTTTGATTGATTATCAAAACTGGAGTGGCACTCGAGCGAACGGTTCTGTACTGCAAGTTGTGCAAATTTCAAAATTTTATCACCAGCCCCGTCAGAGTTACAGGGACGCAAATTTCCAAAATTTGGAAAAAAGTAAGTTTTCGGAAGTTTGTAAAAATTAAAAGATACAAATTTCACAATTGAAATAGTGTGTATTTGTTTCATAATGGGTAGTTGTACCCGTATACAGCTATTCTCATAAAAAATACTAAGAGGTTTAAAATATTCCTTCTATAAGAAAAAAAAAAGTTCAAAAAGTGAATTTTGCTAAATTTTGATATCCAACTTTAGGTAAAGTTTTCTTATGAAATTGTCGAAAATAGGTTTAATATGGACATCACTTAAAATAAAGAGACATTTATTACTTTTAAAATGGTTTTTATTTCAACCTTTTAGGACGAACGTTTTATGAAATATGTGCTTTGGCATAAATGGCTGCAAACACAAAAATCAGCGCAAATTGGAAAAAAAATGGCTACCACGCTTAAACGGTTCAAGGTAATTTTTTAAGAATTGTTCTCAATACTTCAAATATAATATAGAAACAACTGGAAGAATATTAATTTTTTCTAAAATGGTCGAGCACCCAACTTTTTTTTTGACCATTTGATATAGACCGACCTAGTATGATTTTGGCGCCCCCTAAAGCTGACGCCCGGGGCAGGGGCCCCGGTTTGCCCCCCCCCTCTTACATCTGGCCCTGCAAACAGGTCTAGTATTGAATTCCCATATTAGCATTTTAACAGGAAATATGCGCTTGGATCTTTAAATAGTTTTAAGCTAAATGTCTTAGATCACTGGAGGGACATAATGCGGTACGGTAGGTATTAAACAACCAATATTTATAAGGTATTTGAATAAAATTTAAAAAAAAAAATAAAAGTAGAAAAAATGTGGCTTGCAACCAGGATCGTGCTTGACACCTCTATAAGAGCAAACCGATATCATAAGACCTGCATCACAGCAAATCTCTTTTAATTAATCACTTATTCAGACGCTATTTTCTCGAAAACGGCTGGCTGGTGCATTTTACTATTTTACTTTGTTCACACACTAAAGAGTTTTCCAACCCGGAACCTCCCCTTGTTAGTTTACCTACTAAAATGACATAGATAAAGATAGATTCTAACTATCTTATGCGGCCTTGTATTTTAAATACTTTCAGCTCTCCAAGCAGTATAATATAGTAAACTTATAAATACTTTTGTTGCCTGAAATATACAAAGTGATACAAAAAAAGTGACAAAATGAAGGTTAGTTTATTTTTTGGGCAGTTACGTTAATTTTAAATTCTAAACACCATTTTTAAACAAAATTTTACATTTATTGGTAATTAGAGTACTTTATTCTCGAGCTCTTTACCAAGCGATTGATTGTCAAAAGTAAAATTTTTGAGTAATACAATTTAACCCTAGAATCATACGTACACGTCAAAACGACGAACGAACTACTCTACCTGCTCCAATACTACAACTTGTCGGTACCTGCTTGCTGTGAGATTTCTGTTATCTAATTTATTTGTTGTTATAACACATAAGACGTATTTATTTTGTTTATAGTCATTGTCGTTTTGTTTGTATTGAAATAGTGTCCGTCAAAAGGACGTCGATGTGTGATTACGCGATGTTTTTTTTAACGATTTTGTACTTCGCATATAAAAGTTTTCCTAATTTTTTGTAAAATTCATTAAAGATATTCATGTTATAATTAATTTATTCAATGATTATGATAATGTGAGAGACGATTACAGCTGTTTGACTTATAGAGACGACATAATACTGAAGTTTTAATATATTGAATCGAAAACTAAAGAATGCGTTTCAAGTGACTTAATAAAAGATTAACAATTTATTTTGTGGAAAATATTTTAATTTTTATTATTTTTTGAGATCTTATTCGAAAAATTACTAACAAATTTTAGAAATTTTACAAATGTGCCTTAATAGGGAAATAACTACATATCTATAGGAATATTTATGACTGAGAAATTTCACATTCTGTAAAGTCACACATGTCCACTGACTCATAATAGTTCATAAATTAATTATTTGAAAGACATGTTTTATGATACAATTGATGTATTTATCTATTTTTTAATTTTTATAGTGAAAATATGCTTTGATAAAAAGATTAAAAAAATTAATAAATATTTACATTAAGAAATTTTTCAAAATCCAATTTTTTTAAATATTTTGTTCGCTTTTGTAGTATTGTTATGTAAAAAAAATGTTTTTTGCAAATAAACTCTAAAATTCTCCGTAAAAATTCCATTCGTCAAATTGACGCCGATGTATGATTAACGTTTCTCATAGACCAACGTATGATTCTAGGGTTAAAAAAGAACTTTGCACATATTGGAAACTTTCTGGCGGATCCTGTAAAATATACTCTCATTTGTATATATATATATATATATATATATATATATATATATATATATATATATATATATATATATATATATATATATATATGAATCCGAATTTCTGTATTTTGTTTTGTTAACAAGCGTATAGTTGTTGGTATTATACTTCTATATATGTATAATGTATAAAATTGTATGTTTTACAAAAACCGGAAACAATTCTGCTTTAGTAAGAATTGTTGTTGGTGTGACGTCACAGATAAGTTCCGGACCTTTGTGTGGCATAGCAGGATTAGTTAAGGTACTACATGAAAAGATGTACATTTGTTGTTTTTGAAAGAGCACAAACAAAGCAAGCCATAATATTATGTACTTATAAAATAGATGCCAGAAAATAGTGTACGTATATTTGTGAATGTATGTGTGAGAGAGAAAGCAATTTATATATGTATTTTACTATGTTTTGTTGCACTTTGACAGGAAATTACAGTGATGAAACTTTTGAGAAACATGTTTTATTTGATAGGTGTCTCTATAGTGTACGTATTACATTGCGCTCTGGTAGTCTGGTGTGATTTGTTGTATAAAATAATGAATCGAATTGAATTCCGTTTGATTTCTGCTCAGAAATTTTATGTACAACTTGCCCATATATAAGTTGCATTTCTGTCTGATTACAATAAACTTTTACTAAAATTTTGATTAGATTTTTTCCGACATAGCCTGGGAGGCTAACAATTTTTTTATATGGATAATCTGCCTATACGGAACTGTACATGAGGCCTTTAAGAAAAAGCCTCTAAAAGGTTTTACGGAAATTCGAAATATTTTCGGAGTTATGGTAATTTTTTTTTTGTACTATGTATCTTTTCAGTGTTAAATTCAAATTTTTAATATAAATTACTCGAAACTACTTTTTTCGATACGTTTGACATGATATCTCAAGTTCTAATGCACCGATTTACTTGAAATTTGGTACAGACCTTCTTAATACTATTAAAATGGGCCCGACGTAGGGGTTTTTGGAATTTTCTTTTCTTACTATTTTTAAAATTTTTATATTTAATCCTTAGTTTATTAAGAATTAACTAAAATTTTATGTTTCAAATCACCAGGAGGGCTGGAATCACATCAACCAGGAGACACCTTTTTTTTGAGTCCCCACTTTGCCGTCCTGTACCTGTACCAATTTCAATTTTGAATGTTTTTTAAATTTTTATACATTTTTATACTTTTCAAATAACGTAAAAGCCCCTATACCGGAACGCGATAATATATCCGAACAGTTTTGACAGTTATATATTAATGAAGTTATTTCTGAAAGAAAACTCACCTCGCATTTAATGTTTCCTTACTTAATTAAAGAAATACACATATATTTATTAAACAATTTTTGTTGAATACAGTATTTTGATCCTTTATTTACGTCTGATACTGAAACCATTCTATGTTTCCTACTTTGACGTCTAGAAATCACTCTATGTGTCATATTACTCATATTATATGTCTGTCTGTATATCGGTTCCCAACCGCTAGTGTCATTAATATTTATTTGTTTGAATATTGATGTCGACATTTTGTCAAAGAAAAACATTAATAAATAAAAAAAAAAAAAATTTTGGTTGTATTTTTTAAAAACATATTCATTGGATTAAGGAAACTTTCTTTCATGCTTATTAAGAAAAAAAAAAATGGTGTTTAATTTATTTGTCAATTTTTATAAGCCAGTTTAATTACATACCTAAAAATTGTGTTCCGATATAGCGGCTTTTAAAAAATAGTCGGCGAAATAGGGGCGTTTAAAATATTCAAACTATAAAAAATAGTGAGTCATTTTGTTTGACATAACATTTCATTTTTAAATAGCTTCGAACTCACGTGTATATAAGCAGTGGCGTAGCTAGGCGTGGGGGGTGTGAGCCCACGCCCACGGCCTCGCGAGTGGCTGTTTTTCGTTTTTTTTTTTGCTCGTCGCCTAATTTTTAAAACAGAAATTTCAAAAAAAAAATTAAAGGTGGCCATGCAAAAATTATCTTGCCCGCACTTCCCATTTTCGTCTTGTGACGCCACTGTATATAAATTCAGCATTAGTTCCACTAGAGGGATTATTCAAAAATTTCGAGATTAGCTTTTGATCAGCAAGTTTGCTGAGAATGCAAATTTTTCTGATTCTGCTTTTGTCCCTTTCACTAACAACACTAATTATTCTCATGCGTGGGCAAATCATTCATAAAAAAATTATTGAATCCTCAGGGTATTATTGACATCCATATTAAATTCAAGTATTTTGTTTTCATAGTAGCAAGAAAAACGTGGAGTTCATTCCATACACCCGGCGTTAACATATTTTACGTTTGCTCATGCACAGTAAATATCATTACTCTGATTGTATTGTAGTTTATAGGAGACCGTATATTGCTTCACGTCCTAAATACTTGCGAAATGGGACCAGTAGTGAGTAAAATATCGACATTTTTAATGAGATTTCACGGTAGCACAGTAGCTGCCATTACACCGATTTGATGAGATTCATGGGAAATTGTTTAGGAATCAAACCGTATAATTTCTAAACTACCCCTATATCTGCTCTTGTCCTTTGTTAACATTTCCTGCACTGTATAGGAAAAAAATTTTCATATTTCAAAAATAATCATAAGCTTGCGCTTCTTTAGTAATCTCGTAAGTACTATTACTTGAATTATTCAATCAAGAGTAAAGTAGTCGACTAAATCAGTTAATCGATTAATCATCCAACATCACTAGTAATTGGACGGATGACTTTAAATGACTTTGAATGACTTCTAGATAGTTACGTGTGTCATTACCACTAAATTTTTTTTTTTTAAGAGGGACCACTAGTGTACTGCCTTAAAAAGGGTGATTTTTGGAAATTAAAAAAAAAAACTACCGTATTGAATGTTTTAATATTTTAAGGATATATTAGTTGATATATAATAAATTCATGATAAAATTTTTGGACCAAAAAATTGAAAATTCAGGGAGTTATTAGCGATCTTCCAAGGCTCCAAAAAAAAAGTTCCCCCACTGCTGCAGTGATAGCGACCTTTACAGTGCCTGAAATCAAAGCCTCTATCGGGGGCTCAGGGGAGGAGTCGCCTGAATGAAAAAAGAATTATTTATATACAGTAGCCTCTAGTCTTTAAGGACACCGAATGGGAAGTTGACAGTGTGGGTAGACCTGTCCCCCAAATTTTTGAATGTAGGTGAGAGGTGTGTCAATAGTAACAAAAAAAAATATACAGGCTAGTAACTTCGTATTTATTAGTCACAGTAAAATTAAATTTTTGGTACAAGATACGGGCATTTTTCAGGTTTTTGAATGAGCTGCACAAAAATACTCTATGTTGACTAATAATTAAAATAACTGCATTTATGTGGACCAAAGTTTAATGTTACAATCCTCACCAAGAGAGGATTAATTGTTACAGAGCTTAGGTTCAATTGTAACACTCATTATTTAGTTGAATTTACACGTTAGTTATTAGAATTAATCCAGTTTTAAAAATTGTCTTTATATATCGAGTAAGGAAGGTGACAAATAGCATATAGTCTCAGGCAACAGCTCTGAAGTTTTTCTATTACTCATTTAACGTAATTCATATATACATCACTGAATATAGTTTCTATTCTAGTTTTTCGTTTTGCATATTATAAGCATTTTTTTTTAATTCCATTAATGGAAGATTTTTGTTTCTCCTTTATTATTCCAATTCATACTTAAAATATAAAATTTAATTTTGTTTAACTAAAATTTTTTGTCAATTGTACATGTTACAATCGACACTACTGAATTTGTTACAATTGTTCCACCGCTGTTTCATTTTATAAAAAAAATCATAGAATATTAATTTGGATTAAAAAAGCTAAGCTACCTATCTGACAATATTATTTGATTGATTGACAATATTATTTGATTCCAATAAAATCACTTTTCTTCCAATTAACTTCAAAAATCAAAAAATTGTTAACGCACCCAAAATTTACGATTAGCTTATATAAACACATTTGATATTGCTGAGAGGAAACCGCCGGATGATATCAACTGAAAGTTTTGTCAGTAAAGCACAACTTGTAATACTCTTCAATAGGATTAATAGATGTCTCGCAAATTTTGAAGTTACAATTGACCCACTGTTACTAGTGACACACCTCTCCCCTACTATCAGCTCTAGTAATTACGGTACATAATTCTGGACCACCGTGTATATATTTGTATGAATATAATTTTAAGAAGGCTCACCTCTGCACATTTTACAAAATTAAAATGATTGTCGAATTAAAATAAAAACTATAATACAGGTACACTTAAATATAAGATGAAACGAAAGTGTAAACTACCGCGTTATGCCAAACAGCGTGCAATAAAAATATATCATAGTGCAATTAAATATTTAATTACCGTTGTTTTACATTCACGTACCAAGCACCTATGTCTAAGTAGCTATATGAAGCGGGAGCCGAGGAGCGAGGTAGTGGTATACGTGGCTTTTGCTACCTATCTACCTACACATGAATAGTAATTTGAATGAGAAATATAAAAGATCCACGTCGGCTATGCCAGACAACGGCAACCAACTATGTAACTCTCAAGTCTGAAGCACCGAGAATGAATAAACGCATAAAAATGAACGGACGCTTCCATCCAGCACAAGGACAACAAGAGCGTACCTAGTGTTGTGGGTACTACCTAGTACCTACCAAGTCTGTTCGACATCGTCGTCGTCGTCTGATTATTGTTGTTGTACGAACGACCGACCGAGAGACTCCCGATAATCATGCAGTCGAGCGAGCCGGAGCGGCCTTTACACGGCTTCATGGTTTCAAATCCGATTTATCTGTCGTCCTTTTACAACGATGACATTCTCTCTCCTCATTCAGCGAGCAAAAAAAAAAATGAAATAGGATGGTAGAATGTAGTTTTTCTATAGTGACGATCGACCAACTTCAACTTTATAGTATTATCGTACAAAACTGTATTTTAATACAACTACAGTAATACTTACGCTTTAAATGGGATGGGACATGAGTTTACGTTCAAATCGAACCATTTGATTCAACTCTTATTGAATCGTTCAACCAAATGTTAAGCGACTGGAACTTAAACCGATAGACCGAGGTTGGCTAATTGTCCGACCACCCTTGATATCAGTTGAAATTTTTATTAAATATACACTCTGTTTTGTCTGAGAAGTTACCCCCTAAATGATTTTTAAACGATTCGGACCAAAAGTGTACTTTTAAATCTTTGAAAACAGGGGCAGACACTAAACGACGGTTTTCACTACTATGACGACAAAACTAAAGGCCGATGCTTATAGAACTCGATGTGTAGCACAAAAAAAGAAGATATTGAAATTTTGAAAGTCCTCAGGATCCTAGCAGAGAGTTCATATAAGATCTAAAATAATTTATCTCTCTAACAATGAAAAAAGTTTTCAAAATCAGTTTTGTAGTTTATTTTTGGCACTTTTGATATTCCAGAACTCTGGCGAACCTCTTATAATGTGAAATAATGGAAACATTAGGAGTGGAAGTCATCAGGAAAAAATAAAATGAAAGATTAATTTAATTTAAAAATTGCGCAACCGGTTTCGGAAGAGCTAGTGCTTCCGTCTTCAGGCGTATTCCTTTAATAAAAATAAAAACAATATATAAAAATACAGTGCATATTTATGAAATTAATAGTAAACAAATACTTGTCAAAAAGCATGCAATTACTTACATGGAAAAAAATTATAAAATAATATCACAAAAAGGTATTTTTTATGAAATTAAAATTTAAAATTAAAAACTTAAAAACATTGTTGTATAAAAGAAAAACGCCGTGAGCAGCGGGGCTCCATCACGGTAGTCGAATTTTCCCCTTCATCTTCGGTATTGAATGTCTACAAGCGAAATGTGATTGAAAGTCTACAACCGAATTGTCATTTTGTTGGTTTCAAAACTGGTGATGAGTGTTCGGCTGATCGAGGCTTTAAAAAAAGGTTTTAAGTATTTAAGGGCTGTATCTCAGTAAATTTCAATTTTGTGCCGAAAACAAGTAGCAGAAAAAAAGCCAACACAATTCGTACGAGGACATTCCTGCCCATGTTTATCCGCTAATTGCCTTTATGTTTTAGTTTTAAAAATTAAAAAAGGACCTTAAATAGTAAACTGGAAGGCCTTTATAAAGATATTTTTTCTTTCCAAAAAAATCCAAAATTTCTATTTTATAAATACTAAAAATCCAAAATTCCTAATTTATAAATAAACAGTGACTTTAATAACATTTTTAAATTACTTAATATGTATGTACTTCATTTGTCATAAAAGTAAGTTCACTTTTTTTAAATTTTTTAAAATTACTATTCGCCTACTTGTATTTAGAATAAACATAATGCTTTTAAAACACATTTAACAATAGCATTCAATTCCGATGTAAAAATGGGAGAAGTGGGGGGAAAAGTGATGCGGACTCCCTACAAGGTACTAGCTGGATACTAACTGAATACACGTACAAAATTTCAGCCCTCTAGGTTTCCTTATGGAGTCTCTAGACGTGTTAGAAAACAAGCAAAAAAATTAAGGAAATATTGGCGTAAAAATCGTGGGGGTAAGGGTTAAAAGTTGAAACCTCCAAAAAACAGTGTCTGGCTATTAGCTTAACCTGTATACCAAATTTCAGCCCTCTAGGTTTATTTGGGGAGATTTTGACCCGAACGAAACTGTTAAAAAACAAGAAAAATCATGTTCTTTTGGGTATAAAAATGGTGGGGGTAGGGGTTAAAAGTCGAGACCCCCAAAAGGCACCCCCTTGATACTAACTCAATCCGAATACAAAATTTCAGCCCTCTAGGTTTATTCGGGTGACCTGTGCGAGTGGTACAAACTTCGAAAACGTCGAAAAAGCATGAAATTGTAGTTTAAAAATGAGGGGGGTGGGGGTAAAATATTAAAACGTCCAAAAAGCACAACCTAGGTATGAACTCTACAAACACACCAAATTTCAATCCTCTACGTTAATTCTGGGGGGCTGGGGGCGTGTTAGATCCAGCGAAAATCGTTTTCCACCTCTCTACTCCCTCCAAATCACCCTAGGAAGCTGAATTTTGGATATGTTGTAGATAATTGATCGAAACATTATTTAAAACCTGTTTGGAAAGTTTCTATTGTTTTGTTGCCCCCCACCACCCCCTTAAAGGTCGGGTCCGAAAAAAAATTTGCCCAAAATTTGACCCCACTTTGATAGTATTGTTGTGCATCGGAATAAGCCCCACTTACCAAATTTCATCTCTTAACTTCCATAGGGGGGCCCTACACATATTAAAAGGTTGCGGGAAAATATATATATATATATATATATATATATATATATATATATATATATATATATATATATATATATATATCAGACATCTTTTTTTTTTACATAATCGTGTTCTACGGGTCCGAAAACGGATAGCGCCCCTGGTCTCGCCTCTCGCAGCTCTTATCGTATAGACTGTATAAGTCTAATTTTTCAGAGAAAATTCGACTAAAAAGAAAAATTATTTGTTCGATAATTACATTGTGAAAAAAAAAAATATATATATATATATAAAATTCAGTTACAGTGTTGGCAAACAAAATGACAACGTGCGAAAAAAGTTGGCGGTTTATATATGTTTCGGCAAAGTATTGGGCGCGAATTTGTTGAAGGTGTGACTGTATTGGCTGTCAAGTTCAGACGAGTCCGTGGCAAGGTTGGCGTTGGGATGTATGGAACATATAATGTGATTTATGGTGTTCTGCCAGGTTTTTGGAAATCTGGGAAAAATAGTTTAGTTTTTTAACGGTGAAAAAATTTCAAAATCGATTGGGTAATTTATTTTTGGTGTTTTGATGTTGGTACACAGAATGCTGACAGACCTCATATAACATACCCTATTTAGTTTTCTTACATTGAGAAAAATTTTCAAAATCGATGCAGTACTTTTTGATGTTTTCTAGGCATGCAAACATTGCTTCTTGCATTCTCTCTCTAAATGAGGACATCATACACAAATGTCCTTTCCATAACGTATTCTTAAAAAAATTTAATTAATTTTGATTTAAAGATCCAGGCCAGTAACGCACATCCTGCATCGCAAAGCCTATCATAGCATCCAGCCACAGCCAACTAACCAACCAACCCAGTTAAATAGGCAATCGAGCAGGGAAACCAACGCAGCGTCTTGGGATGCGGGCCTAAAAGAGTATCTTTCTTTCCAGATAGACTAAAATTTGTTCGTTATTATTTTTATGTACATTTCTTACAAACAAAAATATCTCGAATAACTAATGTACCTACGTAGTAAGGTCCAAAAGTTTTAGAGCCTGCTCACTTTAGATTAACCGGCGATACATTTTTTTTTTGTGGCATTCTATTGAGAACCTACTGTACATCTACTCACAAAAAGAATTTGTGTCAGATTTATTCGTTTTCAAGATATTGGTTAAGAAACTAATGAAACTGTCGACTCGAAAATTAAAAATGCACAAAATCAAGTGCAGGGCTGTAATAAAGTTTTTAATAAAGGAAGGGAAGACGTCGTTAGAAATCCAGCAACGTTTTCTACAGTGGAAGAATTCGAGAGAAAAGAGATTTAACGAGGTGAAGTCAGCGATTTTGGCGCATTTTGAGGACACAAAAATCCAGACTATTTTTGTAAGAGCATGGAAATGTACGAGGTGAGACGTTGTGAAAAACGTATTGAAATCAAAGGATATATATTGAAAAATAAAAATAATTATTCGAAATTTACTCCTATTTTTATTGTCCACGCCGGAAACTTTTGGACCTTACAGGTAATTCAAAATGTACTGAATCTTTGAGTCAACGAATCCGATTCAGTTTTCATTACTACTCTCTTATATATGCGCGTAAATATATCTTTCATTGTTCTCAACGAAATGCATCCATCTAATGCTATTATAGTTTAAATATTACTTCACTTCTTCTGTGTTATTATTATACGGCTTTTTTTCTGTACGTATTTCCCGTCGTCAGATAATTTTTATTTTATCATTTTATTCAAACAAAAACCATTTGTACATAATACGCTAAGAGTAATTTTTAGTTTTAATAATATATAAGAATATATCATATTATATAAATAGTGGTGTGGTTATTTATTTCCTGAATACCGGATATTTTTTCTTTTCTAATACGTTATACATATATACTTTCATAATACTCAATAAATAAAAGTTATAATATTAAGTTTCCACAAAACCAAGATGACTTGATTGAATATTGTAACATAATTATACCAGACAGGTTAGCCAGATTCATTACTATTGTGGTTTCAGTTTTAAAATGGATATATACTCAGTAGTGTAGGCAATGTTAACAGAGCCCCCCTTCAGATCATAACCCTCACGACTACCTCCTAAACAGAGATGAACTCAAATTTTATCGTTGTTTATTTGATAACATCAAATTTACTAAAATTTTTCAGCTCCGTAGAAAACCGTAAATAGAATAACGGAATATCATGAAACTGAAAACGAATTTTCGGTTTTCGTTTTATTGTTTTCATTTTTATCAAAATTAGGCACTTTGAATCAGATCAGTCATATTTATAAAAGATTTTGATACCAAAAACAAAAAGCTCACATTCAAATTACCCTAATTTAAATCATTTCAATGAGGGTTGATTAGAAACGAGGAAAATTTTAAGTTCCCATAGGAAGTTATTGTAATGGGTCCGATCTTATGAATCGCTAATTTTGACATATCTCCACGTTTCAAGGTCACTAGAATCCGAATCCATCGGTTTTAGTGTGATGTCTGTGTGTGCGTTCGTTAGTTCGTTCGTTCGTGAATTTTTTTTCGTCTCGCATATCTCGAGAACAAATGGTGATATCAACTCCGGACTAATTTCATTAGATGCGTAATCAAAAAATGAAGACCGGATAAAGTTTTCAGTAAATTCGGATTAGCGGTTTGTTTTTTGTGGTAAAAAAACGGAATTAACTTTATTAAGATAACATAGATTATATGGATTTTTTACCATAACATTATTATATAATGCCCTAAGAACCTTCCTTGATGTTAAAAACGCCAGTATTTAATAAAAAAAAAAAAAAAAAAAAAAAAAAAAAAAAAAAAAAAAAAAAAAAAAAAAAACAAAAACAAAAAAAAAAAAATAAGAAACTTGAAAAGTTAATTTTTGCCAAAATATATTTTATTTGGGATATCTTGAGAACAAATGATGTTACATTTGTTTGATAAGGGTGGAGTCTCCACCCTTAGGTACAGAAGACGAAGCCCCCGGTATGGTGCAAGGGGCAATGCCTCTATCGGGCGCCCAGGGGAGAAGTCGCCTGAAATGAAAAAAGAATTATTTATGTACAGTAATCTCTAGTCTTTAAGGACACCCAATGGGAAGTTGACAGTGTGGGTAGACCTGTCCCCCAAATTTTTTAATTTGATGACATGATTGTTTAATAGAATTACAATTATTTCTGAATTGGATGCGAACTATAGGTTTTCGAAGTCATTTTTTCCATTTTTACCAAATTTAGACTAGTACTGACCAGTAAGAAAAGTCTTCTGTATTAGTCACATCTATAAAAGGAATTTGGTCATTTATATAACAAAAATGTAAATGACGCCCAAATCATCCTAATTAAAATCACTCCCATAGAACTTCAACTGAGAAAAATAGTATATTATTCAACGAGCCGGTAATAATAACTATTACTCACGAAGATGAAATTGCGACACGAGTCGAGTTTACGAGGCGAGTGCCGTAATGCATCTGACTAACTAATAGCCGTTACAAGCGAGTAGATTACTCAGCGAGTAGAATTTTTTCTACGACTTGGACCATAAAAATGGACGGACGTGAAATGGACCATAGATATATTATTCACAAAACAATTGCAAGCCCATTGAATAATGGTTAATACGGTGATTTCATTGGTCGAAAGGTATTGAATAATGATCATTCCACCACACCTTGGAATAATGCTTAACTTTCTCAACAATTAACAAATATGTAATGAGTGTGTTTTTCAACAGAAATAGAAATAGAAAAAAGAAATTTTTTAATATGATGGTGTCATCAACATTTTAATACCTTAATAAAAAACGTTAATTAAATGACAAAATGATGAAACTGGAAGATACTTATTATTTTGATCATTGGATCATTCTTTTAATGCTTACTTAGGAGGTGTATTTTTAAAAAAATATGCAGTGTTAATAAAACATTATGAAGCTTTTAAATAAATGTAACCCCTTCCAAATTTGGGAACTTAATCCGCCTCTGGCAAAGGGTATAACAAAACAAACATAACGACATGAACAAATTGACATAAATTATTATTATGTGTATAAAGTTTTTCTGATTTTCTCCGCATTAATTGCAGCACAAAAGATAAAAATGACGCCAGTTAACAGTACCTAATTTCAGTTCAAAATATTAATCGCCATTTTTATAAAAAACTTATAACCCGATCTATCTAATCGTTTAAAATTTCTATTAATTGTGAGGCTACTCAAATATTCTCAAACTATGAAAGAAAATCAAAATTCAATACCCAGCCACTCCCCTTGAAATCATGGCAAATTTTATATCATTGAATATTTTTTGGAAAAGTAATAAACATTTGTCATTTAAATTATTTTGAATATAATAGGTATTTTATGAAATTTTCCTATAAAATACGTATATCCTAATAAATCTTTATGAATAGATAATTCCAGTCTAGACCTATATCTGAAATTGTCAACTGATACCAAATTTAAAAATAAAAATTTTTAGATTTAACATATTTTCCAAATTGGCAGTTAACTTTTTTAGTACCGCCATATATTCCAATATTTTAGATAAAAAATTTAAAATCTCTATAAGTATAATTGCAAGTTCGATAGGTTTTGCTTAATTTATTTACAATATGACTGCTCTTTACTATACAGCCTCCAGTTACCGATATAAGACAATGCACACTCTTCAGTTGAGTTTTTTCTAAAAATTAGTATGACAAGCTGAGCTCGTCATTAGTCCTAAAGGGGTTAAAATGAATCTTAATACCACGAAACGATTTTATTTTCAGATATTTAGAAGCGTATTGACTACTATTCTCCTAGAAACCCTCGTCAGTGTTGCTGTTTTCTTCTTAGTAGACATCGTAACACCAAGCTTAAATTTCATAAACGAAAGAAATTACGTGTTTACTATCATATTAACTCAATATCATCCACGCCAATTAACTCAAACTCCAATAAATCCTACTATACACTTGAACGTACAAATTTTAGTGGTTGATTTCCCCCAAAATTTATGTTACGTGATACTAATGTTTTATAGCAAAAATTTTGTTAATATTTTAAGGTAAAAAGTAAATATTTAACTTTTGCAATATTCGTTTGCCATCAAACTAATGAATCACACGAATCAACGAACGACACGGTAATAAAATATTAGAAAATATCTGGCAATAATATTTATTAAGTATACGTTGATGTACATAAATAGATGATACTAGCTGTGTGCTGTGTTTAATACTTATTTATGAGGATTTTAAAACGTATAAAATAAATACTAAATATATAACTACTTACAAGTCGTTAATGTGTATGTGAACTTACGCTACCTTTCCCTTGCAGCACACCTATGTTGTATCAAATAGATATTAAGTCGTGAGTTTTAAGTGTTATTTTCGGGTTTATTCCGTGTAGCAATAACGTGTACCGATACTTGTTAGTAACATAATATTATATTAGTGTGTCTACCAGTGACGGCACAGTCATAACAATTACAGGGTTGTCTTCGCACCAATCAAAATGAGAGTTGATCGTTATCAAATTTTTTCCATTACGAAAATTACCTTGATTTTTTAAGTGAAAATTTTTATAATGACGAAGGTCCATGGCGTGGGAGTGTAATAAAATCTGTAATGGTCGAGAGTGTAATGAAAATGATAATACTTCAATTGTATTTACCTCGCCACCATTACAACAAATTTAACGATCCTGGGCATCGTCGGTAGTTAGGTGTCTCTCAGCTGTTGCAGATGCCCTCGTCTTTTAGTTTCTGGTTGGATCCATGTATACAGACGCTTTAGCCATCGACTTAGGCTTCTTTTTTCAACTCTTTCCACCACATTCTCTTCTGTCTTCATGATGGTCCGATTCGGTAATTTCTCACACAATCTAATCTAGACACTCTTGCATTACGTCTAAGGTAGTCCATTTCTGTGGTTTCCAGTTTCCGCTTTGCTTCTTACTTAAGTGTCCAGACTTCATATCTATATAACACGACCGATTTCATCATTGTTTTGCCAGTTGTCTTCTTATTTCTTTTGGAGATGTGTTGATCCTACCAGATTGAATTGAGGCAATTATCTTGTGGCCAGTAAAAATAAATATGCATTTTATAAACTAAGGTCATTCTTACGATTCAATTAGTATTTCTATTCCCAAAAATTATATAAAAATAACTACACTTTACTTTCATTAATACTACCTGTCAATTAATTTTTGTCCTTGACAGACTACTGAAATTAAACAAATCTTCGAAAACCATAATAAATCAAAATAAATTTTAAAGGTTAAGCAATTGAATTCACATTTACCTATTGAGGAGAGAATCAACTAGAGAGAATGCTGTGTATTACAAATACATTAAGAAATTGAAGCAAAAAAATTGACTAATGTAATTACTTTAATGGCGATCAAACCATTAATTTAATGGTTTACCTAATATTTATAAACAAGTCTCCGTGGTTACAACTTGGGTTTACTAAAATGGAGTCATACTTCACAATTTAATGCCTGTGGTATCTCTAGGAAACATGTGTTAATATGTTCGATTCAGTACGCATTTACCTAATATACATTTAATTAATATGAAGTATTTATTAAATTCAGAGCCAACCTTCTGACATAAATTGTTTTATGGTAAATAGACAACAAAGAAATTGATCTTTAATGCATACTTCAATCGAAATATTAAACTGAGGTATATTTTGATTTCTTATGAACTCTGGTTATGGTTCTTATATGAACCTGATGGCATTTAATCTTGAACACTGTTTGAGAATAATTTTTTTATTATTTGCTTTCCGAATTTTTGTAATTAGCTTCGCATATTCATCCATAATTGCGACTCGTTCAATAAAATGTATAAAATCTGTTTATGTTACTTTAAAATTTAAGATTTTCACTTCGATCGTGTGATCTACCGCGAAGTTAACAGCGTAGGTATATCTTGTGGCTCCTGCCCCATCATTAACGAATCTCACGAGCCGCCACTGCTTTCTACCATCTCACACACACGTAATGGGCACCTACATATGTAGGTGGGTAAATTTATTGCACTAATGTTTTATGACGTTAGGGTGAAATGAAAAATCTTCATTTTCCTTTTACTAGTTTCCCTCAAAATTAATCGTTCTATCTGATTTTCGAACTCCATTTAAGTTTTGCGCCCTGCAGCTATTACATGCTACGGTACCTACATATTATAATGATGTATATAATATATTATTCCGATGTAGTTGCAATAAATATTAACATTATAGATATGAATTAGGGTTGTTATTTAAATCAGCTAGGTGACAGCAATAATTAACAAACAAATGTGAATTACATTTGTAAAATTTCACAGGGACGAGAGCGATAAAACACTAAAAGTAATACATACATTTAATTTCCAAGCATAGGTCTCGGTGCAGGTAGCGAGGTAATGTTACAATACGGCAATAAATAATATTGTATACAAGTAAATTTCCTGCCGAAGGGGCCGAAAACAAAATATTTCCTTGTTTTGTTTCCTTATGCTCCAAGGAAAAAAATTCCTGTTACGTTTTCATATTATGGCTGCTATACTTAATTAGTTTTCGTTTCTTTTTTTTGTTTTCTATAATATATTATATGGTGCCGCGATACAATATAACAGGGAAATGTATTTATTTGTTACCGTAGTCAAAACAAAATGGAATAATAACATTTCATCAAGTGCATACTGGACATGTATTAAGTCAGGGTTCTTCAATGGGCAGCGGTTTTTACATTTCAAATACAGTTTTTACCGTTTATCTAAAAATATATACATATATACTCAATACAGGGTTGGCACAACCATATAGACGAACTAGGCGAGACTGCCTTAAAACGATCAGAAATCGAGGACGCCAAAAATCTTGGGACGTAAAAATTCCAAACGATTTTAATATTTATGTACTTTTATGTCAAAAAAGTTGAACGGATACATTGTATCTAGTAGGTCATATGGTCATTGGTTACATACAAAACTGAACAGTGTTTCTTTAGAACAGTGTTTTTCAACCTGTGGGTCGTGACCCCCCAGGGGGTCGCGAAACCTTTTTAAGGGGGTCGGAATTACTTTAACAATAAAACCACTTTAGTTCAATGTATAATATTTAATAAAGAAAAGGTTAATTAAAGATTACATTAATGTGATGGGTTCATACTTTCGCTTAACAAAATTTCAAGACAAATAACTGCAGCTAATTTCCAATAACAGTAAATCTGAGTTTTAATAATTGTCATATAGATGCTTTTTTTGCTTTTGTTTCATTACTCTCATTGGAACTTGAAGTTGACGGTTGTGCATGTCTTTTCAGAAACTCACCCATTTTCAATAATTACAATGAGCACAGAATTTTGGATATTAGACAATAAAAGACAGTGAGCAAATACTAAGCAAACAACAAGTCAAAGTGAATTTACAATTCAAAGAATTCAAAAGTGCCGCTTACTCGTCTGATGCTCCCGCAGCGCTCATCACGTTGCGCTATGTCTCGCTCACACAAGTCACGCGCGCGTTCAAAAGCTTACTATAAGTCGTCAACTTCGATGTCAATATAAAAATATGCCTGTTTAAAGTCCTTTGTTACGTATTTAATTGACATCTAACTGAAAATAATCAATAATAATGAACGGATTCGATATTTATAACATAGAGTGAAAGTTAGAAATAGCAAAGGGTGGGGGTCGCGAAATATTTTTCTATACTAGGGGGGTCGCGAATATTTTTCTATACTAGGGGGGTCGCGCCATGAAAAAGGTTGAAAAACACTGCTTTAGAATATATTAAGAAAGAGAAAGTCAAACTTTTTTTTTTAATTATCTCTTTTTATGATTTTTTATTAAAATATATCTTAATGCTCAAAAAAGTACCGATGTTTATTTGCATTACATAGTCGGCCAAATGGTCAGGAAACGATATTTCATATTACACGATTCAACTTTATTCCAGTTGACTGGTAGGCTTGGCTACAATATCAGTTGAGCGAGAATTAGCGCAAGCCCTTGTTCTAGTTCTTATGAACTAGTTCTTATATTTTCTAAGTTTAAGGACTAGGAAAATTAGAACATAATCTTCAGTTTTTTTTTATTTTCTGTTTACCGTCGTCCCTCAACTTATTGACAATTTAACTTATTGACAATGATCGTAGTTTACCTCAAGTTATAGACAAACCACCTATATGTACGCACTGCCACACTACGACGCAGCACGTATGACCTTGGGTACATACATATGATTTGTCTATAACTTAAGGTAAACTACGATCATCGTCAATAACTTAAATTGTCAATAAGTTGAGGCACGACTGTAGTTAAACTATGTTTTCTCTACTTTTTTGTTTTCTTATCTTTTTTTATTATTTGGTTTGGTTTCCTGTCAGTATCGTTTAAAAAAATACATATATTTTGAAGTTCAATATTTTGAAAACGTAAATTTTATGTTCTTAGGACGAAAGATATAGAAATTACGGAGAGTGTACCGGACAAATAGACGAGATTTTTTTCGGAACCCTCAAAATTTATATTTCGACAATAAAATATAATTCTACAGGAAAAAAAGCAAAAAACAAAAATTTTACAGTAACGTAAAAGCCCCCATTATGGAACGGTATCTAATACTGGAACAGTTTTGACATTTACCTATTTATTTCTTTAATTAAGTAAGGAAACATTAAATGCGAGGTGAATTTAAATTGAAAAACAATCATTCTATTAATAATAATTTTTGTTATCAGACGTTTCTTTTCGTTTCGTTTTGTTATCAACTTCATTAATACTCATATGTAAATGTCAAAACTGTTCCAGTATTAGATACCGATCCATAATGGGGGCTTTTACGTTATAGAATTTTATTGATCAAAAAAATATGGACGAATTTTCATATTTCTAGCGCAACCAGACGAAAGTAGTTAAGTCCAAAATATGAACTTTACAGTAGAAAGTAAAAACTAAAATGAAATGCAGGCAAAATCAGTTTATTTGAATTATCTTCAAGTTTACATGATATTTTGTAATTTTTTTTAATCAGTTACTTTCTTAACATGTAACACTGTAAATTATAAAAATAAAAAATAAACTTTAAATCTTAAACTAAAATTTTTTAAGACATTTTTGTGGACCTAACACATAAAAAACAACAATAAATTTCATTATTAAAACCATTTGTGGACTTAACCTGCTTTAGCGGGTAGTTGTTGCCATAAAAATACATTTCCAATTTAATTAAACTATGTACTTATTTATTATTTTATTAATAATTTTTACAACTTAACTTCTATTGTTAGTTTCTGAAAAGAATTTTTTTTAACAAGTGCATAAAATATGATGTTAGGGGTGGAATTGACTTTTGCCCTTTTGGAAATGAGATAGACTCTCTTGGTGCATTAATGTATAAAATAAAGTAAAGAAGTTGACTAAACTACTTTTGTCTGCCTGCGCTAGATTTATAATTTTAGATTTTTTGTTTTTTTTGTTTTAAATGTTTGAATATTTTAAAATATTACATACATTGTTCCAAAACTTCAGTTCAAATGGTGACCGACTTACAACACATTCAGTCTCAGAAACTTAATTTGAAAAATAAAAAAATCGCTGCATACCCGAAATGCACAATCATTTTGCGCCCTTTTGGCTAATAAATTAATATAATCAATGATTCAACGGCACACATTAGAAAACACTGTATTTATACGACATAAGTATCGGGAGTGAAAGTAAATTATCAAAAGGGCGCTGTTTAATGTATTATTTGTGTTGAATTGGTAGTCCATGCACCAAAGTAAAGTAAGTACCTACCTTATAGCCCAAGAACAAGTTCATAGGGACGTATAGTGGTGTGCAGGGCATACAAAATGTATGTATTAATGTAGATGAATGAATAAATTATCAAACATGTTCCTGAAAATTTAATTTGAGTTGTTGTGAAGTGATTTCACTGATCAGAATTTCAATTTTCCTTTTTCTATCCGTTTTTCCCTTTTTTTTCTGTTAAATTAAATATTTATTTAGAGAAGGCTATCGGAACATTCAAGTTAAATATATGCGTAGGTACGTACCAGTCTATAGTATTGTGATATCTATATTTTGTTTAAAATTTGAAAATCACTTATAGAGAAATTTGTTTATTAATAAGTATTCTTTTGCTAAACAAAATAGAATAACTTTTATTAATTTTATTTATAAATAATCAGGGATGAATTTAGGAAGGAGCCTTAGGGTCTGTAGTAGGGTTGCCAACTGTCCCGATTTTAGGCCTATGTGTCCCGCGTCCCGACAACAGTAGTGGCGGGACACTAATTGTTCCGATTTTTAACATGTACAGTTTTTTTAAATTTTTAGTCTCGCCAGTCTCGCCATTGTTGTTTCTAAATTATCGCGCTTGCATGTCATAACGGCCAAGAAAATAAGTATGTTTTCTGTAAAATTATTTGACGTACATGAAATACGTCAATGCCCGGTCAATTTTATGAAAAATGTTTTTCTCCAAAAATAAAACAGTTGACAAGCAAAAAAAATCTAAAAATTAAAAAACTTGATTTTTAATTTAATAAAGTAAAATAAAGAAATATTATTGTAATATTACCTTCAAAAAATTGTTTTGTTTAAAGGTTTGTAAGATCATGATTTAAATTTATGTAGCTGTTAGTAACAAATAATAAAAATAAAAAGAGTATCTTTCCTATACTGGCTGATTAAAAACTTTTTTTTTTTTAACAGTCCTGATTTTACTTGTCCCGTCCCGATTTTTTTCCCATTAAATCACGAAATATTCATTAGTAGAGTTGGCAACCCTAGTCTGTAGCCTAGAGCCCCCTTTAATCAAGGGTAATCCTTTCAAGATAAAAAAAAGTAAACAAATACGTGTTAGACACAATTTAAATTATTAAGAATATTTTTAAGTCTTAATTTTCTTATTCATAATGTAAAATTATTTATTTATTTCCATTTTTCTTTTTGTTTTTGCCAATTAATAAATATATGTAAAATGTAAACCAAATTCTTTTCTGTGGAACGATGCTTTAAAGACAAATATTAATAGTAATAATTTAAGTTAGAGTTCCAAAATCATTAGCTATAGAACTGAAAAATATCTGAATATAATTTTTAGACTTTGAGAATGGTCATATTTTTATACACAGTAAAAGTGGTATTTTGCAAAGTAAAGTGTTCGTATTTACTAATATCATTTATTGAATACCATGCAGTAACGCTCAAATCTATTAAAGCTATAGAACTCTCGGAATAAACTATAGAACTATCATAAAATCATCAGAATGGATAAAATTCGGCATTGTTATTCGGATATTTGTATTAGTATGAGCAGGGCCGGACCGAAGGCGTTCTAAATGTTGCACAGCACTAGGCCCTGCGTTTTTAAAGACTCCGCCCCATCAGTTGATTTTGTAGAATAAAAAACTAAAATATGACCTTTGAAAGACAATATCCATTTATTTTAATGAAATCAAAATTTGTCGCGGAGTCTTACGTTCCAAAATTACAATTTTACAGATACCTATGTATTACAATATTTATTTAAAAATATGCAATTTATTTGAACTGCATCCAAATTTTTTTAGTAAAGTAGCGAACTTATAGCAGTTCTGTAGCAGAAGAATTAAGGTTACAACGGCTCTGGACCAAAAGTTACAAGGTTACAGCGATTTTATACAAAAAGTAGTAAGATCATTGCGGTTCTACAGGGTGTAAAGTATATAAATCTCGCTATGAAAACGGTGGGTAGATCTCACGCATGTAATTAATACTTGCCAATAAATTTGAACCAAAATTGTCTCTTAACAGAAGAAATTTGATACTAAATATGGGTAAAAAAGGGGCCCTTAATTTTTTTGACCATCCCATCTTTGTAAGATAAATTTTCTGTTTAAAAAAAAAAAAAACTTCTGAGAAACACGTTTACGACCTAAACATGTTTACAAAATTTTACTGGATTTTAGTCAATAAAATTATTTTGTATCTTTGATATTAACAAGATATTTATGCATAATTTAGTCAGAGCCGTACGTAGAAAAATTTTGAAACATAATTTAGCCAGTTAATTTATGATTTTCTTAAACTATTTATCCCGAAAAAATTCCTGTGATTTTAGTGTCTACTGAGTGCTATGAGTTTCCCCCTCAAAAGGACGAGAGTTATCTATTTTACACCCTGTAGACCAAGTGTAGTAAGATCCCAGCAGTTCTGTAGCAATAGTAGTATAATCATAGCAATTCTGTACCAAAAATAGCAAGATTATAGCCGCCTACAACAAAAGTAGTAGGATTACAGTGGTTCTGTTGTAAAAGTAGTAAGATTACAACAGTTTTATACCAAAAGTAATAAGGTCACAGCGGTTCTATACCAAAAGTAGTAAGGATACAGCGTTTCTATACCAAAAGTAGTAAAATTACAATGGTTCTGTACCAAAAAAATTACGGAAATAAGAATCACATATGCATTTCGTTCAAAGAGTGTACTTTAAACTGAAATTTTGCATATAAAACTTTTTTTTATATGGAGATAATAACACGGTTAATTTTGCTGAATAACTGTAGTTTTATAAAAATCTACCATTTGTTTAAAATTACCAGCTAATTTCCATGTAATCTCTAGTCTGTAGAAATAGTCTTTATTTGTACCTAATTCTTTTTTCTTTTTTAATTTTTTTGGATTATTTTATAAGAAAACTGTCTATTTCTGTATAGAAAAACTTTATTCCTATGTATATATATATATATATATATATATATATATATATATATATATATATATATATATATGTACACTTCAATTCATAAAAATTGGGAACAGATCTTATGGCCCATGGCTTTGATTTGTTTTAGCATTATAAAATTGATAATAGACGTTTTGAAACTTTACATGTTTTTGTCGAAACTACGTGGTTCCAAAACGGTGGGCAAGATAACCCCAGCAATTTTCAACTGATTGACTTAAAATTTTACCTGTAGTTTCTTACATAGATTATCTGGGGTGGTACACAGGATTTTTGAAATTGATCAACAAATAAATTTTTTATAAATAAATTAGGGCAGCCTTTTTTTATTGATTTTCAGAACTTTTTTTTTTCAGACTGAGTGCCATTTATCGAAAAATTAATATTTTGTAACAACATTTTGTATCACCTTAGTAAGACTAATGTAAGTGATAAAAAAAATTTTGTTATTTTGTGGCTGGTGTTTAAAAATTGTTATGTTACCCACCATTAGACTCCTTAAAATTTTACAGTGATTGCATTATTCATAACAAAGAAAAACTTTATTTTCTAACATTTCATAGTAATTTAACGCTTTAAAGTTTAAATCATACAGCTTAAAAAAAGTGACTCCGATTTTTTTTTGAAACCACTTGTACATATAGACATTTCCACATACATACACATATATAAATTTTTACATTCATAAATAGTAAACTTGGAACTGAAGCCCGCGGCTTACGTTCTGAATAATTCATGTCTCTATAGTCCTATAAAAAAAGAGGTTTCTTTCAATACCGAATCCGTATTTTTTTTCTTTCACCTAACATTTTACACTGATAAAATTTCAAATTCATAACAAAGACAGAAACACCTTTGGGCGATAAACCTATATAATATCATTTCTTTTTCTCATGCCGTTGCCATTACGATTGCCAATGTATGTTCAAAAACTACTTATGACAAAGAGATGTTTATTTTTTCGTAATACTTTTTGCATGCGTTATTTCTTTTTAATAAGTTACAGATCATTATATAAATGTAACGATCAGTTTATAAGTGACGAAGATGTGAATATATTTTATAAATGTTTCGCCGTATGTATATCTCTTTTAAACAATTTGATTTTATATTACGACGTTTCGTTTTTCTTGTGTTCGTTTAAAAGGAAAATTTATCTTAGTAAAGAATAATATTACATTTATGGTACTTATATATGAGGTAGTGATATAAATCTTTCTCTTTTCATTTCTTGCTGTTTTTTTTTTTTTTGCAGAAAATTTATCTTATCGCTTTAGCTCTGAACTATTTCCCACATGGTTTAGTGAGCAGAACGAAAATTGGTGAATGTTTGTTTTGATATAGTATTTTTATTTGTTGGCTTTTTCGTGATCTTTCTTTATCTAGAAAAGAAATACACCCATTATACAGCAATATACCTACGTACATATGTGTAGCGATTTCTTATAAAATTTCTCTCGTCTGTATGACCAAACATTTATATACAACTCTAGTATACCTATATATTGTATGTATATTTTGTATTGCGACTGGGAAAAGCGACTGAACGGAAGTTGATGCATAAATAAATTACATCTAATGTCCCGTGTAAGACAAAATGCATTTTTTACCATTGACAAAACTCTGCTCCTGTTATACATGTATAGTAATTTATTATCATTATTATAAAAAGAAATTTTATTTATTTTGTCAACTTAATTTATAAACATTTTTGATATTATAAATGTTTAATAAAATGTTTAATATTTATCGATTACTAAAATTCAGATAATTGTAATTTATTTAACTAAGTAGAAAGGAAACCGTTTTACTGTCAAGTCAGGCGTTTCATTATCAAAACACGTACCCAAGGTAATGAAATCTACCAAGGTAGTAAAACCACTTTTTTGCAATTCCGGGACTAAATGCCATGATTTAGCCCCCCATAATAGAGAGTAAAGTGCCACTTTTAGTCCCAAGGGACTAAAAAGTTATTTTACTCCCGCTTTTAAACCAATCAGCAAGCACAATTTACCGAAATTTACCTTAATAGCATTACTAGGTAATTAAAAATAATAAACAAATTCAAACTTGTAGACAAAGACAAACAGTTATTACTTACAATTTTAATGACATTAAAGTAATTTAAAATTATCCGGAATTGCAAAAAATAGAAGGTATATACACCACAGGACTAAGGTGTTTTTTTTTTTTCATTCCTCGTGTGATTTGTTGCCCTCAAGCCTTTACAGGTCCTCTGGCAACAAACTTCACACTCGAGATTGAAACTCACACTTTAGTCCCTTAATGTATAACATAGTAACATAATATATCAAGTTGTTATTATTTTCTGCAGTTCTTAAAAAAGCGCATTTTTCGTTTTCCATTAAGTTTTTTCATTTTATTTCAAAATTATAGAAAAATATTGTGTGTAACACGTGCAAAATAGGTGTTTTTAATATAAAAACTACTGTTTTCTTTTAATAAAAACCAAATCCACAAATATTTTTATGTTCTCCAGAGGCAATTAAAACACTTTACTTGCTTAAGTATACAAAGTAGGTACTCTGTTTAGTGTCGCTCAGTTGTCAGTAACATTATTATTTTTGTGACGGTTGAGGGAAAATTTCCTTCCTGTGCTACCACTTTTTTTTCAAATTCACAATTTCTTTTAATTTTTTTATTAAGCTAAGCGCGCACTATATTTTTGCGGCAGTTTTTTTTTCCCCTGAATAAAATATAAAACATTATACTTGACAAAACATTAAATGACCAGACTAGTTAAAGTTAGCAAACGATTAGAATAAACTTGCAAACATAATGCTTTTTTTATTTTTTTATTTTCACGTTTCTTAAATTTTTATAATTTATTTCCCTTGCTCCGATAAAAAATTTTCGAAGAAAATAACTGGCTGAAAATTAATCGATTAATATAGTTGACGAATTTGAACAACATGAATAATATTTAACACTATCCCTTTCATGAATTATCATGTCCCGGTCAATAGAGCCTACTGATGAAAGGGACATAATACACTTTTTTTTTAAAGCTTAAAAAATATGCACCCCAACACCGAGAAAGGATTCCTATTAAATTATCTTTCAATAGTAGCATAACTATAGTTTCGAATTCTATTTGTGCAGAACCATCAAAAATGTCCGCTTCATGCCACCTCTTTCCTATTTTTATACGTACGTGGTTCATACATGAAAACCACGTTGGGCTCCCGCACGGTTATAGCAATTAACACAAATAACAAAATTAATTTTTAGCCGGTATGAGCCTTTAAAGTAATTTTATATTTCACATTAAAACTATAGGCATTTTCATTTTGTCGAATATAATTTGGTTGTTACGTTATATTAATACCTATACATAGGGTATATGTACATACATTTTATGTAATAAATGTATGTGTTCATAGTCGGTATTCTAACCCTAATATCAATTTAAATAAATTATAGAGCTTTGCCCCATCATACACATGTACAGTATGTATGTATTGTATGTATAGGTAAAATTTAAAAGTGGTATGTTTACGTTAATTTCATTGTATTTTATGTGTTAACATCGACATCAATTTATTTTTCAAATGGGATATAATTACTAAATAAAACAAAAACCAAAATCATGAATTAAGCTCAATTTTATTATATTTTTCAACTAAATTTCAACGATTTGTTAACTTGATGTGTAGTAAATTCATATACCACTAAAAACACACACAATGTAACGGGTCAACAATTCACATGAAACAGTGTTTCTCAAAGTGTGGTACGATCAAACCATTTTAAAGTGGGATACCTTGTAGTGGAGTCAAATAAACAAAGCATAAGGAATTGTTTCCTGTCTCAAATTTTTTTATGGTAACATGTTATTTACATTGAATACTATACAAAATGAACATTTTCTACCACTTGCAATGGCCGCTATACGAAAGTTATCGGCCATTTTGTGAAAAATCAACCATATTGGTCGTACTTTTTAAATATACATAGATGAATATATGAGGGGCTCAGAACTATAGTGGTGTAAGTAGGGTTGCCAAGCCTTAAAGCCGAAAAGCCGGACACATCAGCCAGTTTAGCCGGACATTTGGGGAAAGAATCCAGACACCATTAATTTTTTAGTCTTAGTATAACACGACTATTTTTTAAAAGTAAAACAAGGCTTTTTTATCAACTATCATAAAATTTTCTTAAATTCTAATGAAGCAACAATAAAATTGAATGAATCAGTTTTCTTTATTATTAATCATTTGATATTCCGGACAAAAGTCGGACAGGCTGGAAACCGTTTAATTTGGCCGGACACCCAACCAAAAACCTGACTGTGTCCGGCTTTATCCGGACGCCTGGCAACCCTATATGGCTCAGAATTATAGTGGCCCTCAGGGCTCAGAACTATAGTGGTGTAAGTCAAAATGTGTTGTTTTAAGTTATTTAACGTTAATGTATGAGTTAAGCATAGTAAGTATATGGAGCTAAAGTAAAGTAATGGTCTCTACCGGCTTTATTGTATAAGTAATGACTTTGTCGTTTTGGCACTGAATAAAGATCGGGTTAAATAACAATAATATCACAATATTTCCAATCTTAAAAAAATTGACTTACACTGCACTATAGTTCTGAGTCCCTCATCTCGGTATGTGTAGGTCTAAAAAAAGCGAAAAAAGTTGAGGTTATTCGTTATAATATAGGCTATTAGGGGTTACAATATGAAATTTTTATCTGCACACATAACCTTTTTGGAATTTTGGTTTTTTGGTTTTAATTTCGAATGTTTTAAGTGAAATTTGATGAAATTTTTAGAAATTATACTTTATGACGTGGACAGTAACTGATTTTTCACAAAATGGCCGATAAATTTTGTAGCAGCGGTCGCAAATGGTAGAAAATGTTCATGTAATTAACATGTTACAGTAAAAAAATTTGAGGCGGGAAACGATTCCTTATTCACTAAAATTTGGTGTTTGTCCGACTCCATTATTGGGTTAAATCGTTAAATAAATCAAGTCACTGGCCTGTGACGATTTAGCAAATATCGACCTTACCTTAAAAATGACTTATTGTTAGACTACTTAATCCATTTTAAAATGCATTTTTGCACATATATCACTTAATTTTCTGCCGGACGCATCTTAGCATACTCCGGGGGGGGGGCGTCAGTCAGGTGTGGGGGTACGCGGCCATATTTGCGCAGTGGCGGAAAAGTTAGTTAGACAATTACTAAGTTTTAATACCTATGTTGCAATGAAAGTTCGAATTTATTTTCGATTTTAACAGCAAGTGTAAATTGCAATTTAGCTATTAACCAGGATGAAATTATTGCCGGAAAAAACTGGTAATAGAAATATTAAAATTGAATGTAGAAAAAAATTTCAGTAAGGCAAGGTTAGTTTTTTGAAATTTCATGTTAAAGCAGTTAGTTTTCTATTATTTTTTTTTCGAAAACGAATTCTCAAGTTTCTTCAATAAAATTCCAAAGTTTTGACGAATGTAAATGATTATTGCGAATGTAAACACGCCCACCCACCTCATTAAAAATAGGCGCTATATTTTAGGTGCTCTTAATTTTTCCTTTAAAAAATAGAGATACGCGGAAGAAGAAGTTTGGGAGACACTGACATAAAATAATACTGAATAAAAAATATTGCTAGTGGGTATAGAACCACATTGAATTTGAGCCACTGTAATAGTGACCAAAAATAAATTTTAGCTACAGGGCAGTGTAAAATATTTTAAAAGGTGTGTTCTATTTATTTAGTCAAAAATAACCAAATAACCTTGTGAAATGTATTTAGGTGCTTAAGGAGGTTCGCCTGTTACTATTATTGTATGTTCATAGGTTATTATTAATTTATTATTACTATTTCAAAACCATCTTGATAGGATCTTTTAACCATACATATTAGACAGATATAGTTAAACATTAATTACCTAATACTTTAGTAAACCACGAACATACATTGGCGACCTGCACACGATCAGTAATACTGTCAGTATTTAGAAATACTGACATTACTGATCATGAATTGATAATACTGAAGTATTCGTATATATATCTAATTTATATTATAAAAATAATGATTAATTATTTGTGTCAGTTAATACTGACAGTACAACTGAACTCTTTGTTATGCGGTCCTTTTTTGTGCGATTTTTTTTATGCGGTTTTTTTATGTGGCCATCAAAATGCATAATGTGAATCAAAATCACGAGACAGTAAGAAACTTAAACAATTACTATAATAACTTTCTTTGATAAAAATTCTTTTTAACGGCTTTTAAGCATTTAATCAATACATTGCATAATAACATAAGTTATTGCATCATTTAATTTTGTTAAAGATGTATTTTTCAAAAATTTTATAATATTATTAAATTGAAATAAAATGTTTCTACATGTAAATTAGTGCTTTATCTTGTTTATAGAAGCAACTTCTAAGCAAATTTCTAAGTTTCGAGCGTTTTAAGTGAGGTTTTTTCGATAAAACTTTTTTTATGCGGTCCCGACCAACCGCACTAAAAAAATTTTTTGTACAATCTCGATCGAACTATACTTTTTATAGTTATTTATGATATTTTTGAATATATTTTTTTTTTGTGCTATTTTTTTATGCGGTCTCTATTCACCGCACAAGAAAGAATTCAGCTGTATTACTGATCGTGTACAGTCAACCATAGATTAATTATATCTTAAAGTCAACGTAAATCTATAAATTTATTATTACTGAATGTGATACGGGAACTTACAGAAAGTACATAACATGGTTTAATTATCATTTGGGGGGAGGGAACTCTTTTATTCATTGACCATACTTCATTTGTTAAATTAATAATTCTCTGAATGTTTTGTTTTGTGGTCACACATAGCACATTTGTTTTATTTCTACCAAAAGATAGGCGGTTAAACATTAACGAATACAGTTTCTAATATTTTAACAAAATGTTAAACATTTCATGATTTCTGCATAATTTTACTTGTTCATTTTGATTGGAAGATTCAGATTTAAAATATTTTTTGTAGCTGTTTAAAATACCGTACCCATAATTGGTATATTTCCCCAAAAAATATTTTTTGGGCGTCATTTGAAAATTGTAGGAGTCACAGATTTTTACACGTGCTCATCCTTATTCAAGCTCAGTTATCTTTAAGTTTTAAGATATTCTAAATTTAAAAATGAAATTATTTAATAAAATTTCATAATATTAAATAAAACAAATAGATACAAGGAATATTTTAAAAATTATTTTAAAAAAAAAAAACAACTGAATTATTTTCGTTAGAAGTGTAACCAATTTAGCTAAAATATGATTAGTATTTGAAACAAAACTTACAATCGTCGATAAGCAATATGCCATTATTTCCTCCTTATTAAGATAATAAGAAAAATTACTAAATATTTAAGCCAACCAGCATTCATACGAAAAAAATCGATACAAAACTCACATTTTCTAAAAATTTTCATTAATAATAATATTCAAGTTGAAAAAATTGAATATACCTTTATTATATAAGAGTGTGTAATATATATATATATATATATATATATATATATATATATATATATATATATATATATATATATATATGTACGTGTATATATCTATTGCTGATATATAATATATCATTATAAAAATATTAGTATTGATGAAATTGACAGGTTCTCAACTGAAAACAATAACTGCCACGACAGTTTTGTTGAACTTTATAACTTCACTTAAATATAAAAAAATAATATATCATTGAAAGTCACTTGGTTTTGACAATGTTCTTCTTTTGACAATTTGACCCACATTTATTCAGCGAATATAAGTGAGACACAATATAATATACACTCTATAAATACATCCTCACGTATTTGTTTGTTTCATATTTATATCTACTTTTTATTAGTCATCTAAAAGAACACCAAAAATTTTGACTTTTTTTTGGTGTCTTTAATCTGATAGTAATTTTAAAAATATTCCTGTCCCAGAATCTTGCATAATATAACGAATTTCGAGTTACAAAAATTAATTTTTCTCGGAAACCAATTTACATAAAATTACGATTCAAAGACCTATTTTATGTAATTTTTCCCCTTTTTTCGAGTGGTGTAAAAAAATGTCGCAAGAGCTTTTGGAATTTGGGAAATTTTAGCAACTCATCCAAGGGTTTGAGATTTCTTACGTTTTCCCGAATTTTCTTAAAAATGGAATGTTTTTCTCAATAATTATCGTGCTGATACATATATACATATAAATTTTAGTGAAATTATAAATTTTTGTAACATATAAATTTTTATTTCCAGATACCTCAAAACAAATTTCTATCATAGTCTCGGACTCATGTCGCCTAATAAGAGTGGCTGTAATAGCTGAATTTTCTATTCGGAGATTCGCTAAATGAACATTAAAAAAATTTGAATTGTTTGTTGAAATTTTTTTGCCATACCATTTTTTTTTTAAAAAAAAGATAATCAACAAGTAAAATGAAATTTTTTTCTCATTTTCAAGATGTGCAGTAAGTGCAGGAAATTTTTTTGTGTAAAGTGTGTTTATGTATTATATTTTTTTGATGCTTTTTTTAAGTCTTTTTTAAAAAAAAAGACTTTTTAGAATCATTTCCAAAGCTATTGGAGCTAACTAAACAAAAAACTACTTTTAACTTTAACACTGACATCGCCGAAAATCATGATGCCACAACAGTTGAAAATATTAGAGAGATTGTCCAAAATTATTTTCAACCCATTCTCGTTCACTCTCAGTCTCGAATAAAATTGTCAAATATTACCTGATGAATCAGTTTTAAGCTCGTTCCGGCAAAACCCGACCTGCTGGTGTGATACACTTTTTTTAACCACATACAAAACGCCCCTTGATGATTCAAAAAATTATATTTCAAAGTAATCATAGAAAATGTGTTTTTCTTTAATTTCTAATATTTTCAAGTTATTCTGTTAAAAGTGTTCTATTGCTTTTGAATCCAGTAAACTAAAAGGCTCTCCTCTAATTTGGAATTTTTAGTAAATGACTTTTTTCCACTTTTTTCCATGGATAATATAAAAGAAAATTGTATCGACTCAAATGAAAATGTTGTCTTTTATCGAAAAAGCCCCGAAGTTTCGTATGGCGCTCTATTGTTTGTGAAAAATAAATGCAAACGGAAAAATGTATATATATATATATATATATATATATATATATATATATATATATATATATATATATATATATATATATATATACCGAGTGTCCCGTCTGAATGTATAGATACGGTTTACCCGTTAATTGATGACGTTGAATTCCCATATAAGGAAAAAGTTATGTCACAAGAGTGCTTTGAACTAGGGATGATCGATATTCATCGACGGTAGAAAAATATCGATGTTTAGCGGGAAAACATCGATGTTATGTTCTCTATAACATCGACACATCGATGTTAGGATAATAATATCAAAACATCGATTTTACTTTAAGCTATCCAGTATTGTAAAAATAGCTGATTTAAAACAAGATCCATTACTTTATGGCAAGTTCTAGGAACCACGGATCCAAACTTATCCAAAATTGCCATTAAATATTTGTGTTGCACAGCAACTTCAACAGCTTCAGAGAGACTTTTTTCAAAAGCTGGGGTGCATTTATATCAACAAAGCAACAGATTAAAAGGGAAACTTCTAACAAAGTGACTTTTTTGTAAAGTGTGCCAAATAAATACTGGCAATGTTAACTTTTAGTAAATAAAATAATAGATTATAATTGTTGTTTATTTTGCTACATAAACATCGATGTTTTTCTTTCGATATATATCGTATATCGATACTTTTAAATCGATGTTGACATCGATGTCAACATCGATGTTTTTCTAATATCGATCATCCCTACTTTGAACAAACTAATAATACTAATTTAATATTATAACTACTGTCACTATCGCTTTAACAATAATAATGCAGTAAAATAAGTAAAATAAAGAAATGAATGTCG
This sequence comes from Brachynemurus nebulosus, assembly GCA_035578155.1. Taxonomy (NCBI): domain Eukaryota; kingdom Metazoa; phylum Arthropoda; class Insecta; order Neuroptera; family Myrmeleontidae; genus Brachynemurus; species Brachynemurus nebulosus. The sequence continues at coordinate 27,387,158 of JAPWDM010000008.1, read as the reverse complement.
CAATTTTCAAGCAAGTCACATTTTTACATAATAAATATTTGTGTCATTTTTGGTAAATTCAAAAAGGCATTTTTTTTTAATTTTCTTGAAAATAAATATTTAAAATAATAAAAATGCCAAAAGAATATTCTATTGAAGAAACAGTGCAGATAATTTGGTGGGAAAAAAATTAGTTTATAAAATAAAATTACCAAAAATATAAAAATGTTTATCCAAAGCACTCTTGTGATATAACTTTTTTCTTATGGGAATCCAAAGTTATCAATTAACGTGTAAATCGTATGTATACATCCGAATAGGACACCCGGTGTATATACGCTATAATATGTGTCTATATAAGTGTGTATGTAAGCAAAATGTGAATGTAGTATATGAACGTATACACTATTGAGTTACAATATCAAAAGGGAAATGTTTCGTCATCTCATGGCCCAGTCAGTATACGTACGTAGATTAATTGAAATAGCATTCAGGATTAACTTAGGGGCTTAAAACCCACTTTCTCTTTTACAACTTCCAAGCTCGTATAAAGCTATGTATTCACATAAATGTTCGTCACACTGAATGATGACGTATATATTGACGAGGGGGAAGGATATTTTTGTATTTATACGATGCAGGGTTCGTTGTGAATGTGTGATATTTTAAACTGTTTGCAAATGCGGATTCGAATGCGAATTTTTCAAAAGCAACATTTACATACGCGAATAGGGGCAGCAAGTAAACCAACCCGTTTTTAGGCAATTTATTAACACGTGAAATGTCACGCTAGTTGTATATAAAGTTACTACCCATATTATGCTATTCACCATAGATAAGTTATAAAATCTGTGATTAATGGTAAGGATTTTCCTTACTGGATAAGGTGGCCAACCGTCCCGGGTTCTGCGGGAAAGTCCCGGAAAAGCAGTTGTTGTCCTGCATTAAAATTTTTGTTTAAGTGTTCCCAGAATGGATCTTATGTGTCCCGACAGTCTCGCATTTCGTAAATTGGAATTAATTAAAAAACTTAATTCGGTGTTTCTTTTCTTTGCTCAGTTATAATTATTTTTTCTACTGTTTTTTGCTCGTCAAAAATATTTGTGAAAAAAGTTTTTTTTGAAAACGAGAAATTTTGAAAATTTTTGTCTTTTCCAAGAAGTTGTATCTTAATCAAAAATCGTCCGCCAATAAGAATATTTTAAACCTTAGACCTATTTTTTGGTGCTGGAATTCAAAAAAATCTTTAGCATAACATTTTTTTTAAAAGATATACCCGTTGATAGTTTTATTCCCAATTTAAAGTTGTGCTTAGAATGCAGAAAATTTGTTTGAATCAGGTGTGTGTCATGTCTTTTTAAAGCGTACCTTTAACTTCTTTATTTAAAAGCCTATCCAAACACCACTTCAGAAGTTATCTGTGATTAAACAAAAAACGGTACTTTTAATTTTGATTCCTGTAATTTTCGAAAACAGTTGACAGCACAGTTTAAAAGAGTTCAAGAAAAAATTGGGGCTGATAAGAATGTTCAAGTAGCTGCTTAAATGAACTCGTATTTGTGATAATTTGCTTTTTAACTACCTAATTGGTGTTTATATTTGCAAAAATCCAATTGCAGTGTAGATGCGGATACTGATCCATATTGCAAATATACCCATCGATACAAATGTTCCGCATTTGCATATGCGAATTCGGCAAACTGCAACAACCCTGGTGCGAACACATTGCTACATACAACACATATGTATCCAAACGCATGTACTATATGTATTATATTTGAACTTCATAGATTTTGATTATAATTGAGTAGAGGATTTTAGATAATAGTATTTCATTCGTCTTACTTACTCTAAGCCAGAAGATGGATACTCTAATTTGGTGTTTATTGATTTTTGTTTGCTGTTGTACATACATTCACGTACGGAGTTGTGTATATGTACATAATATATGGAATAATACTTGTGTAAGAGTTACATAATATGCGGTTTTGAAAATAAACAGAACAAGAAGAAAAAGAAAAAAGACCCTTTTTAAGCTGATTTTATTTATTGTAAAATTCGAATAACGTACCAACAAATTGTAGATTACACAGGCCTGCAAAATTAAGGTCATAAAAAACTTTTTTAATGTTAATAGGTGATCTTTATATTTTTTTGGGTGCTAAATCCAAATTTGAATTTCATTATTTTGTATCACCCACAGTTTTGTCACATTTTGGCTATGTCAGATTTAATGAAATATGCTAATATTCTATAAGAGTGAAAAAAAATAACTTGTACAAGACAAACAGAGCTTTATTTTAACACATAAAATATATTTTTATTCCTAATACTAAGTTTTATGAAGGTTTTAAGAGTCCATGGGCTTATATTTTCTTTCTCTCTTTTCTTTGAAGCTTCGGATGTGGCTTTTTTTCTGTGTGCTGCTTACTGACTTTCTCGGTGAAAGGACCAACAGTAATCTCCCATCATCCTGGTGTTCCAACGTCCCTGATAGCGTTTTTCCATTATCTTGATATCCTAGTGGAAACGTTCTCCTTGTTCCTCACTGACAGCTCCTAAATTGTCCAGAAAGTAGTCTAGCTGGCTGTTTAAAAAATGAACCTTTAAGCTCGTTAAACATCCCAAATTCTTGAAGCGATTAAGTATATTAGATACAATGGTTATATTATAGTCTGGGTCTTTTTTGTTACCCAAAAACTTGTTAACAACTTCCTTGAAAGCAATCGAAGCCTCTTTCTCTTTCACTGTTATATGTAATTCAAACTCAGAGTCAAACATCATTTTTCTTATATCAGGGCCAATGAAGACGCCCTCTTGTAACTTTGCTTCTGATAAATGCGGGAACTTTGAGCAAAGATATTGGAATTATAAGATATTATATTCATTATAAGATATTGGATCGCTGGCTTTCGCATATTTAGTATTATATTGATTGCATTAATTTTCTGAACTGTTTTTTGAATATAAAGGTTTATGATGTAAAATGTAGGGAAATGGTGGGTGATACAGCAATTTTATTGTTATTTTCAGATTCAGCACACTAAAATCCATAAAAATATGGTTGAAGTATTAAAAAAGTTTTTTAGTCGTTGGCCTGTGTTATCTTGCCGCTTTTTAAGATACTATTTTAGTATAATTGCTATATGATTAGTCAATATTGATGTAGTATAAATTAGTTCTAAAAAAGGGCAACCTTCCAAATTAAATCTTAAAACGTGGTTTTTCGTTTCCTTAAAATGTGTTTATGTCTGCTTTATTTAAGCTAGTTGGTGCGTAAAACAATTTTTCAAATGATTTTAACGAAACTTTTCTAGACATTTATTTAACTCAATACCAACAGTAATACGAGCCTACTGCGAAAAAAAAATTGAACGCCCCAATTTTAAGAAAAGCGATTTCAAAGTTTTATGGGAAAACGCTATTTTTCTTTTGAATAAAATGAAAAAGTGTCAAAGGAATTTGATAAAAATTTAGTATGTTATAAAATACAAAGTTACAAACCATATTTAATAGCAATTTATAAACATCATTTTACAACGTTTTCCCAACGCTTTTTCAACGATGCTTTTATATTGCTGCAACATAAGCGCGCGGAAATACAAACAAACAAATGGTATACAAATGTAATAACTGAAGAATATTATTAATTCATTATTAATTTTTGGATAAAAGAAAATTTTTTCGCTGAGATATACTTTTGTACCTGATTGTGTCGAAGGAACTACGTTAAGAGTGCTTTGCTAAATTTATAAAGTTTAATGAAATGGGTGTGTGAATGAAGACAATGTAATCAAATATGTAATAGTCAAGTGTGAAAGCAATGATACTTTGGTTGTAACGAAAGTTGCTTAAGGTACCATCACAATGTGATCGGCCGAAAAATTGTCAATTTTCACAATTTTTCGGCCAAGAAAAAGCTCCCATAGGAACATAGCGGCTTACCTACAGATTGATAATCTATTTGATTTTTTTTTTTCAGATAAAAACTGCGGTCGCAATCGTGGGCACCAAATTTCGCCCATTTTTAGAGACACTTTTTTAAAATAATTATAATAACGTAAAAGCCCCCATTATGGAACGGTATCCAATCTTCGAACAGTTTTGACATTTACATATTAATGAAGTTATTTCTGAAAGAAACGTCTGATAACAAAAATTATTATTAATAGAATAATTGTTTTTTTAATTTAAATTCACCTCGCATTTAATGTTTCCTTACTTAATTAAAGAAATAAATATGTAAATGTCAAAACTGTTCCAATATTAGATACCGTTCCATAATGGGGGCTTTTACGTTAAGTATAAAAATTAAACAAAAATAAGTAAGAAAAATATTTTTGTATTGTTAAATAGTGGTATTAATCGTAAAAAAAATTCATCCCCATTCCCCCATCCTATCCACCCGAAAAAAATTATGAAAATTGACTATTTTTCGGCCCATCACACTGTGATGGTACCTTAATTGATCATTGCTAGAAAATTAATATTTTATATTGTTGTAATATCATATTTAATAAAATTAGAAATATCATGATTTTTATATTAAGATTCCCATTTTAAATCACCGGGTAAAATTTTATCAAAATTCACCAAAAAAAAGATAATTATTAGAGTTGATAAAATTACACCCTATATATATATATATATATATATATATATATATATATATATATATATATATATATATATATATATATATATAACGGTTTCTTTATTTTAAAAAGTTGTTTATAATATTGTGTAATTTTTTTTATATCCGTGTAACCAATACATACGCAATTGTTTTTCTTTATTTCAAATCATTGGTGTGCAAAGATGTGGCTATTTTTATGAAATAGAAACTATAGTGAAACTGTATCAAACACCCATAATGACACAAGTCACCACTGTGCGACTTACATTATAGTGGTGATTGTCCATTTATTATTATCCATTGCAACAACTAAATAAATTTATGATCTCTGATTGTTATAATTAGTAACTTAATAGTGGTTTGTACGTAACAACCTCCTACAACGCCATATATGAGTGAGGCATTGTTGGCTAGGTTTGAGGTTGTTGGTTTTGCTGATTTAGTATCAACAGACACACACACACACAAACGCCGCACCGTCCGGCGAAGGGTGAAGGGTGAATAGAACTAACTATGATACACCTCCATTCATTCCACTCCACATAATAAACACATGGCTAGCTAGGGTAGGTGGCTTAGGGTGTTTGTAGGGTAAATTGTAGTGAGTGACAATGGTACCAGGCACCATACCACCGCCACCAACATGTTACTGTAACACAATCACAAGTGCAGTAAGCTCGCAGAGAGCTCTGACATGCAGCGGCAGCAGCACCTCTACTATACGCGGCGCGTTTTCTGCATGAATCATTCTATGTATATGTAGTATATTTGGTGGATTGGTGGTACGTTTGTCCTTTTTCAACACACGTAACATTGTGTGTATTTATTTGTTAAATTAGGACATGAATTACGTTTTAAATACATGATGATGTCAAACCCTTGTTACACAGCAGATAAATTATCCACATAAATTTATATACGAAAACCAGACTTTTTAATTATTTTAGTGCAATTAATTATAATATTTTCAACTTTCCAAGTTTTATCCATTTTTCTGCTGTTCTTTTTTTTTTCAAAGAAAATGTGTCTGATTAACCGTTTATTAAACTTAAAATTAGTCACCCAAAAGTAAAAATAAAAATATATCACATCATCGTATTTACAGTTTCAAAGAATTAAAAGGCTACAGTGATCAATCTAAATAGTATATTGTACAATAAGTGGGAAAAGAGGCTTATTTCTCACGAATATGAGACAGAGCCTACTTTTTTATTATATTAAGGCGTGCGAAATAATTTCCCACTACATTCCCGTACGGTGTGGGCAATTGTTAATTTTTACATATAGTTAGCCGTGCACAAAATGTTACTTTTAATAGTAGGAGTAGAAAAAATTATTTTGAATTTGCGGAATTAATTCTGATGAAATGTGACAATAGAGATTTAATAAAGGAGGATCTCAATTTGGGTAGAAAATTGACCTGCATCAAAAAATCAAATAACTGGTTTTAGATCTAAAAAATGACCACAAGAACTTTATTGGCATAAGTATTTTATTTTGTATGATTTTTTTTCAAGTTCAAAGAAATCGTGAGCTGATAACACAGCAATAAAACTTACAATGTCTTATAATGGTAGGTATATTACGTGATTGAGGTTCTATACCTATATTACATACGAGCGAAAAATTTATGCAAAAGCCTCGCGAGAGTGGCGAGTGCGTAATTGCGTGAGTGTGTAATCGTTCTTACAACTAAATTGCACACTATACTTTATCAATGACTAATATGAAATTCACAATAAAGAAAATATAAATTTATAAAGGTACACGAAAACTCCAATTATTTTACGGGCAAATTTTTTTCCATAGATCACGTGACTTAAGAGAATTTTGAATTTTTTGGCCACTATCTTCTTTACCGGAACTAACAGAATTGTGAAATTTTACAATAAGATAGAAATCGTGGCATATTGGTTTTTAATTTTTTTCAAAATGGCATCACAGTAGGTGGGTGGGGGTGATTTGAATATAAGACACCAGTAGCAAAATTTCAAAAAATTTTATATAATATAATTTATGGAAATTTCAATTTGCGACAACTTTTTTTCCGACAACTTTTCTCCAAATTCACGTATCTACCACCCCTAAAAATGAAAAATAAATTTAGATTCTTTGTAACCTTTGAACGGAATGGTCTTGTATTATCGGCGCAAGCACAAAAGGCCTCTAGAAACTGCGATGAGGGAAACACAAATATACATAGTTACCAACCAAACGAAGTAATTATGTTTTTATATGAATGAGTGAGTAAACATCTGTTTATTAATATGATAGGCAAAGATAAATGCAGATGGGCAATTCCATGAAATGATGGAATTTTAGTAAAAATTAAAATAATTAAAATAATCAAAAACATGCCTACTTGATACTCAAAAGACTAAATCACTGATATAGAACGTTTTTTTTTATCTTTTTACCTTTAGGTAATTGTTTTTATTTTGTAAACTTAGCTTAAATAGTATTTTACAATATAAGTTCGGTAAGTTGCTTTTACTGATCGAGAAAATGTTGCGAAAACGAGACCCGCAGGGTCGAGTTTTTGCAATTTTCGAGATCAGTAAATGCACTTAACGCATCGTGTATTGTATAATATTTTTTGCACGATCGATTTAAAATAATTAAAGATTAAAAATGTGTTAAATAAAAAATAAAATTCAGACAATATAGATGAAATTTATATTTCTATGTTATGACATAGAATGCCATGAATAAATATTATAAATATTCATAACAGCTAATATGAATCCTTGTAGTGACAATTGACAACTATATTTGTAAATAAAAAATTAAGTGTCAATATTTCACGGGCGTGAATATTTTTTTTGAATTTTCTATTAAAAAAAATTGAGGAAAATAGTTTGTTAAACTATATTATTAGTGAGAATAATGAAATTGATGAAGCATTTTATTTTTGACTGCAAATTTATTCTCGTAAAATGAAAGGAAGATTATGAAAGCCGCAGAAAATCTTAATGATTGAACGACCTTTTGAAATGTCAATAAAATAAGAAGACTGATGCCAATAATAATAATAATAATGTGCAAACTAGTGAAAATTTTCATATTATTAATGGATTTATTTTCCTAATTGTTCAAATTGTACTTTTAATTTCAATATAAATAAATAAATACAATCATTTTTGAGCTAATTTAACTTACCACACTCCTATTTACTTACCACGCATCTATTTCACTTACCGCACTGTTATTTTTTGGTTTCCATGGATATAAACAAACGTTCGGGAAATGTAACTTACCAGCATTGTCAACAGCATCAGTAAATGTATGAAAATACACGATCGTGCAAAAAATTTATTACTTAATAAAAAAAAAAAATACTGTAACTTGTGATTTTTTGTCGAATGAATATTAAAATACAGCTAAATTTACCTTTTTCTTTATACTGAAATAATTACTATACTTGTTTTGAGTATTATTTTGATTTTTTGTCAAGCTACGAATTCGAATAATGGAGGCTATCAAAACCGACGGACGTTTTTTTTAATTACTAAAAATAAACTTTTATCTTTATTATCTATCATATTTTCCAAAAATCAAACTAATAAACTACTTACTTTTTAATAAAACTTGTTTTAAAGTGACTGTAATGTAAGTGACCAAAGAGGTGTAACGTAAGTGACCGATTGAAAGTTACATTTTATCAAAAATATATAATATTTTATGAAATTTATTACTAAAATAATTTATTGAAACATTATTTGTTTAAATTTTCTTAAATGAAGCTGTTTGTTATCAAAACAGAACAGAAAATCGTCATTGTGGACAAGATGCAAAATTGTATTCCTTTTTGAGTAATGTAAGTGACCACCTACTTTATATTGTATAAAAAAATTTATATGCATTTTTTGTTGTTTGATTTCCTTTGTTTAAATGTTCAAATCGTATTCGATTTAATTTGACTAAATTTTAGTGGATTAACTCATTAAATACGAAAATTCAAATGATTTTAATCCCAATTTTAAATCAAATTGTAATGTAAGTGACCATGGAATTACCCAGATATAGGTAAAAAAGTTCTTTTTGGCTTGCACCCATAATATATCAGTCTCTAACCTGTTAGTGCTCCCTCCCCTCAACAAGTTCAAAAAAACGAAATCGGAACAAGAAAGTCCTAGAACTGCATTACTAACTTTTTTAATAGTTATGTACTTATCAACAATTTCTTTTTGTTTGTAATATCTGCTGCTAGCGGTTAACATATTAAAAAATTTAAAATGTATGTAAAATCGATTTTATTATGGTTGATATATTTAACACGCAAGTCTCGTCGTCTTATGTCATTGCTCTGTCTAATCCCTCACGTTTCCCTAACTTCTTCGTGTTGGCCTACTTTCTCGTTCGACAACGTAGGCATTACATGACAATTATACCAATAGAAAAAAAACAAATTACTTTGGACTTACATAAAAAAAAAGAAATTTAAATTACATCCTTGAAGATTTAATGAAAAATCTTAACGGAACTATGACGTGCAGTTTTTTTCTTATTGTAAATTGTTAATAGTTTGAAATAAATGGAACGTTTTTTGAAAAAGCTCCTCTGTGGAGAATACAATAGATTACAAAGCAGTGCAATATTTCCCAAAGTGTTTTTAAAATTAAAAGTGGCGAGAGAACATGTAACACACAGCCGTTGAGGAACTCATTTCTGGTCTTTTGGACGTGAACATAGGAACACGACTTCGTATTAACTCGCTTCGATTACTGCTGCTAAACGAGTAATACTGACCCAAAACCTTTAAAACATCCTAGACCATATGTAATTTATTTCAGGGTCGGTCGCCCTAGAGATGACACTGACGACATTCTTATGAAACTGACTGTGCCATTTTTAGTACTAATTAAAGGATGGTACATCCCTCTCTATTTATTGGTCTATAAAGCAATAATATAAAAAGTGTAACTTTACCACTTAAAGAAAAAAAATGATCACTGATCGCATTTCTTTCTTATGACTTTTCTTATGGCCTCAAAATTTTCAGATTAAAAAACAATTTGAAAACCATTTTCTTGTTTTATATATATATATATATATATATATATATATATATATATATATATATATATATATATATATTCAACATCACATGATTTGACGTATTTCTCAGCGATTTTCTTGACGGAAGTTCAATTCTGTGTCTATGAATAAATTCGAAGAAAAATTTTGAGAACCTCTGTAGGTATTAATAAATTACAGCATTACAGATGTATAACACTAATAGTGTATTTCAAGAAAATTGACATCTGCGCATTACTTTTATCATCACCATCAAGAAAAACAATGAAACCAGTAGGTATACACCTCTACAGTTTCGGTCAAAATTATAAAAGAATTCTTCTCCTAGTGAAATCTTAACTAACCTTCTGATTATGCCTAAATGGTTATTACTTATTAGTTGTTACCATGCAAATATTCATACAGTGAAAAATTTATAAAATATTGCTTCGCTAATAACCAAATCGCTGTTATTATTTACAACTTAATATACAGCTAGTCTTAGAAATAGAATTAACACAATTTGCAAAAATACCACTTTTATTCAATTAGCCGTGTGATACGTTTCGATCCATATGATCATTAGCAAACATGTAGTACTATAAAGTAACACTTAGATTTATTAAATTTAACTTCACGTCTTTCTTCAGTACAACCGGTACCAATGTTAAAGTTTCCATTACTTGAGTATAATAGTAATTAGTAGATACTTAAATATGCTTTCCAGTTCTAATTTCCCCGTGTTTACTAAATCGTTAATTTTTTTGGTTATTTACAGTGTCCAATCGAAGTTTCAGCCGTCAAAGGTCGACTTCGGTCACCAAACTGACTTCGATCGAACATTAATTATTATTTATTGTTATGAAAACACTATGGATAAATAGTATATGCTAGTGGTTCTCAAACTTTTTTGATCCGTGACCCCCCTCTGAACTTAAAAAATTCAAAAGACCCCCGAAATATCTAAAAATAAATAGGAAATATGTAGAAAATGAATCCGATCCGATCCGATTTGTAGAAAATAAATTCGTGATGCCCACATTGAGAATCACTGATATAGATTATTCTGCAAAGTCACCATCGCACTAAAATGGTTTTTTTTTTCGTGCCGTCCCGGGCGCGTATTTCCGATTGCGTGTTCGATAGGAGGCACTGTTTCCTCGAAACCCGCACGGTTTTGTAACGCTCGGCTCTTCTTCCAAACACGTACCTAATTCAAGTCCCCCGTCCTTTAAACGCGTACGAGTTTGTAACGCACATTGTTCTTTCAAACACGTGTTCAGGGAAATGCTCTAATTAGAAGGTTAGTCATTAGCGCTGGCAGCCGACACTAATAGTCATAAAGGTCACACATTTGAGCCTAGTATAAAAATTGCCAGAGAGGGCCTGGTTAATAAAAAAAAATGTTTAGATTTTTTTAAGTGAACACTCGCGTTGGAGAGAATATAATATTATAAGCTTGTACTCTTTAAGACTTTTCTATTCTTCCGACTTATGAATTTTCTTAAATATACAAATTGAATTTATATGTCCAATGAATAAAATAGTAACTTTTATAAATTTGTATAAAGAATCATGTTATCGACAACGAAAAGCTATAAGCTCTAATAACTCTAAAAATTATTACTTGAACCTAATAATGTCAACTTTTTGGTAAATCAATTTTTACCTGAAGATGACGAGACCAGAGATAAAAAATCAGGCCAAGAAAAAAAGGAAGGTGTTTTTAAGATATGTCAGTAAATACTGAATTTTCTTGTTGGTCATTTCTTGTTCGAAAATCTTGTCCAAAAGTCATTTTGATTTGTTGACTATAATATTAGCATGTCTTCTTTTTAACAATTTCTTTCATTCTTCGTAATTTTTCTACGGGGCAATAGAAAATATTTTGTCAATATTTTGAATATGAATCGCTTGGGCGGTAAATCAAACTTTTATTACCTTTGCGAAACTATCCTTCTAATCATCGCATTCCTTTGATCACGTGTTTGGAAGAACACTCTGCATTATAAACTCGTGTGCGTTTAGAGGACGGGAGACTTGAATTGTAGACATGTGTTTCGAGTGTTACAAAACCGTACGGATTTCGAGGCAACGTTGCCTCCTAATGGACACACAAACGGAAATACGCGTCCCGGGCAGTATCGTATTGAATCCAGTTTTGCCTAAAGCTGTACTTTTTATTATATAATATGTCGTAAAGGCAAAATTTTACCTTTTTGGGGAAATCATTAAAAGATGTTGTGTTGTGTATTATCAAATCAACATGAAATCGCGCCTATCGAATCTAAAATATTACGTCACGTAGAAACTGAATCAATATATTTGAAAATACGATTGTATTATCCCGTTTTTATATTACGAAACGTTATAAATGTCCTAATTTATTGAAGCACATATCGAGCCGACGATCTACCTATCGTACCGCGTACCACCACTGACTTAAATGGCATGGTTGTCGTTGGCGACTTACCAAACGAGAGAGAGAATAAAACCGATATGCCACTTTTACGTACGTACATACTGCATTACATACATACTCGCAGCAATAGTATTTATTTACTAGAGACAGTTGGTATTACTGTCTAAAAGCTACCATCTTCTATAGTTCAGTGGTGGGCCACCTCCGGCCCGGAGATTGAGAACGAGCCGCAACTACTTTCTGTCCGGCCCGCACGCAAGTAATCATTGATGCAAAGTTAGAGAAGTGTATCGATTTAGTACAATGGTTCGTGAACGAGAGATAAAATGTACTTTTGCCCGTACAGAAAAGGTTGCCCATCCTTACTTGTTCTATACCACGCTCACTCACTCTGTGATCAGATTATTTATAATTTTATCTTTTCAATTTAAAATCTTTTTACGGAGGAGAAAAAAAAAAGAAGAAATAAAATTTATATTTATTTTATTTTCCTATTTATTTTTCGAAATTATTATTTTTTTCTGTTTACGGTTATTGAACGAAATGTGAACGATAAATATCTGAAACACGAACAAAATTTGTAAATATACACCATTTACTAAAAATATTTCTAACGAAAATATAGAAAAAGTTTTTATTTGCCAATAAAAAGTTATGAATAATTAATTTTTAGTATAGTAAGTAGATACTAGCTGGCAGTAACGGCGTTTTCTCACATCTCAGTAGGGATCTTACCCTATCCACTACACAATTTCGTTTCGAGCCAAATTTTAAATCGCTCCACTCGAATAGTTTCACTCTCAATAATGTCATTTTCAAACCATATAAATTAAACATAGCTTTTATAAATCAAATCCTACCTGTGGGTACTAAACATATTTTTTTTTTGGTCGATAGCATTATTCGGAAGGAGTTAAATGAAAAAACGGAGCTAGGGGAGGGTATAGTTTTTCCAAAAATTTTACTCCTCTACCAAACAAATTTTGTATTATTGAGAACGTCTACTGTACTTTTCAATTTCTCATCTTTAGTCAAACGTTTCAGTTTCTTTTTGGTAATATATTGTTTGTCTTATTCTTTACTGATAGTAGTTTTTTCGTTCGTCACCAGATGGTTAAAGTTGATACCTAAATAAAAAATGATAGTAATTTCGAATTTTCTTGTAGTCTGAAAATACATGCAATCCTTACTTTACAATAGTTTTTTTTTTTATTAACTTCACATTGCAAGTTATTGTAGGTCCGATTTTACAAATTGACATCATTGGACATCATTTTACTCATATTTCGAACAACTTTTGTGAATTTTATTTTGAATAATTTCAACCAAAAATAACAAAATTACGCACTGATGACCGCTGAAGGTTGTAAGTAGAGTTTTCCAATTGCGGGACGTGTAGCCATTTTACCGTTTAATCTGAAATCAAAAAGGTTTAAGAATATGAACCTCAATGCAGATGAAAATAATAAAAATTAAAAACTTTGCAGGCGTTGGAAAAATTTACTTCAATTTTCACCATCTTTTTTCACTAATTAAGCAGAAAGAAACACTCATATTAAAATAATCATATCATTTCAAAAGTTGGTTCATGTATTTTGTAATTTCATAAGGAATAATACCATTAATTTTTATAATGATCGGTTCATTACTTTTTGAGTTAGACATCTCTCAAATGTGAAGTCATTTTGAAAAAAACGCGTTTGAAAAGAAAATTCTCGAAAACTGGGAATTTGACGAAGTTAACAATAATGTAAAGTGCTCACCAAGTAATCTATGATTCCAGCACCATAATATTAAAATCCTTCTTCTTCCTCATGGGCATTGTAAGTAAAGCAACTACCTGTGGTAGTGCTTCACCCTACCTGCTGTGCGATCGTACCTATAGCCTGTACTCTATGAACGCTTGGTTCTATGTTCCAAAATTTAAACAAATGCAAATTTCGCTTTGAAATTTTGACAGCGTACTCTTGGATAGTTGAGCTAACAATTTACGCAATAAAGAAATCTATTTTTTTGAACTTCCTACACAGTGAAAAAATTTGTGTTAAAATTAACACATTTCCACATGTCCAAAACAGTCCACTCAATTTTTTGTGTTATTTTAACACAAAGCATATGTGTCAAATCTTTACACAAGCTTTGTGTCAATGATTTAACACACAAAAGGACATACATTTTGTATTGATTTTACACAATTACTTAGTTATAATTTTACCACAATTATGTGTAAAATTAACTGATTTAGAATGTAGTTTACTCAGTAAATGTGTTGGTAGGTATATTTTTTGAAATAGTAAAAAATAATTTTTCAGTACTTAAACTTTCTTTTTTAGTATTTCTACAAAGTTGTGTTCTGATGAATATAATGTTGAAGCAATACCCAAAAATTTGAAGATCGTTGTCAAACTGAACGTAGAAGGCAAAATGGAACGACTACTCTTCCTTCTTTACCTGATCTTCTTTGCCCTTTGAATGTGTTCTGGAACACAGAATATTCGATAATTTTTTAATTAATTGAAGTAAATTCGGCAAAAAAAAAATTCAATCTATAATATTTTTAATTAACTTACCAATATTTAATATCTAAATGATTTGAAATGATTTTGAAATATTCCGTTTGCTTCTCTACATAGATATGTTTCTGTTGAACGCACGTCGCCCAGTGTCCAATACTGCAACGGTTATGGCAATGATGCTATACCGATGGGACCGATGGTATCAGTTACCACTACTCCCGCTCTCATAACTAAAGCAATAGATGCAAGTGAAACCAGTCTATTGGTGTTGTAAATACACAAATAAGTGTATTTATGACATGCTTTTGCATTTTACACAAACATTATGTTATTTGTGTGTTGTTAAAAACAGATTAACATTTTTATTCTGTTAAACCAAAATTTTTGTTAATATTTTCATTTAATACAAACACTAAATGTTACATTAACACAGGGTTGGGTCCTTATTTAACACAAAAATTGTAACCACTAGGTTTTCTTACGCAGAACACAAATTTCTTCACTGTGTAATGTAGTTTTCCTCCAAAGTTTCAAATTATTTTTTTAATAAACAATAATCAGCTATATATTTTTGTAAAGAAAGCTGCAGATACCTACAAAAATATACCAGTAAATGGAAAAATCGGTAAATATATAATCCCTAACAGCTACCTTAAGTGCATGTACGTGGAAAAATTGAAAGTGCAGTCAGTATACAGAATGGAAAATGTACAATTTCTCTCTAAAACTATTTTCTATGCTTGTATGAGAAGAAATATTATATAATAGAATTTATCGTTCCACATAAGTTGTGTCATATTTAAAACGAACCTTATTGTCGTAACAATTTTCACTTCTCATTATTGTTCTTCTCTCAGCACTCTTGAACCGTTTCCTTGTTGTGCACCAGCACGGTATAAATTATTATTCTCACCTCCAGTTATAAATTTCATTTTCAACACGTAGATCTATTATTTTCCGTTTCATGCGTACAACGTTAAAAAAAAATATATGAATCGAATTTTTTAGAAAAAAAAAAAAAAAAAAACAGAAAGAATCTGTAATTTATAAAGAGAGAAAAAACAAACATAGTAGGTTAGCTGGGTGGGTACCATATGAGAAAATAAATAAGTGAAATTTACTCTTGCATTCATAATAAAGCGAACAACATCATGCAAAGTGGATTCAAATAAATAGCGGACCATTTTGAAAAGGCACGTACGTTCGTTCGCAGCATAGAGGAAAACCAAGCGTTATAATCGAAGTGTGTATACTAATGCATATATTTATAACGTATTCATGTACGTATGTGTATTTGTGTGGATATAATTTTAAAAACTTTAATGTTTTCCATATGCAAATCAGATAATTTATATTGACGGTAGGTATAACAAGAATGATTAAAAAGTTTGTGAAGACCTCGAAATTGGTAAAACAAAAACACAACAGAAAGTGAATGACTATATATATAAAACAAACAAAAAAGTACCAGTGCGCGCTAGGTCACGTAACATTGGGGTGTCGTAGTCATTTCAAAGCAAGTTGTGAGAATAATAATCCGTAATAAATATATTTAAATTTGGTGACGGATCTTACGCCATTTAATCCACAATGTCTTTTTTAAAAACTGTTATAGATTTTTTTTTAGTTAGTGTAAAAAACAAAGGACCAGATAATCATATTATTAACAAATTAAAGGCTAAGGCCGTCTACACAATCAATGAAATAAGGAATAAGAAATAAGGAATAAGAAGTATGTCATCTAGTGACGTTGAATGGAACTTTAATGAAATAAAAAATAAGGAATAAGGAATAAGAAATAAGAAATAAGAAGTATGCCATCTAGTGGCGTTGAATGAAACTTTAACTTAACTGCTCATAGGTAAATGTATTTAGGTATTTTTGTACATTAGAATTCATGAAAAAGTAACGTTCGTGATAACTTTTTTGTCACTAAGTCAAAAAAATCACGAATTTTTACATAAAAAAATACCTACATATTTATATCTATGACCAGTTACGTTAAAGTTCCATTCAACATCACTAGATGGCATACTCCTTATTTCTTATTTCTTATTTCTTATTTCTTATTCCTTAATCCTTATTTCTTATTTCATTAAAATTTCATTCAACGTCACTAGATGGCGTACTCCTTATTCCTTATTTCTTATTTCTTATTCCTTACTTCATTGATTATGTTGACAGTATAATTTTCACATTAAATAATAATAAAAAGAATAAAAAGAATATTTTCGTTTCCAGAATTTTCCAAAAATTCTCGCTACTAACTACGAAATTCTGATTTGA
This sequence comes from Brachynemurus nebulosus, assembly GCA_035578155.1. NCBI lineage: Eukaryota > Metazoa > Arthropoda > Insecta > Neuroptera > Myrmeleontidae > Brachynemurus > Brachynemurus nebulosus. Next base: position 27,370,303 of record JAPWDM010000008.1, on the reverse strand, counting down.
TGCGTGTTTAACACGCATTTAATGAATATTTTATATCTCATTCTGGAAAATTTTAAATTGTTTTAATAAGATACGGCATTGTTTATCAAAATTGCTTAAAATACATTGCCATTAAGAACTAGTCAAGCACGTGTCTAACCACGCAAAACCATGACAGACACGGAAAAATCAGCTCCCCTGTGCACGACTGGCATTTCAAGTAATAATAATAATAATAATAAAATAATTTCCCTCCCACAAAAAAAACATGTACGACAGACTGGACAATATCATAAATACTCAGAGGAGTCAAAAATCATAAGTGTTCCGTCGTTATGACTACGGAACACTAAAAACAACAATATTTTTGTAACTTGATTGTTGATTTTTTTTCTATTTAATACACTTTTAAGAAGTTGTTTCTAATTTGTTAATCTTTTTGTGTATATTAATAATATAATAATAATAAATTAATAATTCTCTATTTAAACTATATAAAACAGTTATTACAAGAAGATTGGTACATAAAATATTCAAATAATAGGTAATAATTTTACAAGTCTTGCCTTAAATGTAATTTAAAGTTTAACAAAAACAAATAATAATCTCAATCAGATGTACAAGAAACGGAAGAAGCTGTGTTCATTCTTTCTTTTTTTGGGTAGGAACAAATAAAGTCAGCCATTTAGTATAAATGACCTGATACATAGCAAAGTTTTGATATTAGTGATAAATTAACTTCGAAACAGTAACGCTACAAAGTAAATTCATATTAATATTGTTTAGTCATAATAATAGAATATAAATTTAGTGTTTACCGTAATATTTTAATATTTAAGATAATATTTTAATCAATTCAGTATCAACATAATTAAATTTTTAATCAAATAATAATATAATAGCAGAAAATATTTGTTTAAGTAACTTCAAAACATTTATTTTATAATCTAGCTAAATTTTGTATATTGTAGAGAATATGTCAGAAAATCAAGAGTACAGTAAAATATAAATTAACAAGAATAATTTGTAGATTTATAAATGCTATCGTCAACACTAACTTGCTGTGAAAACAAATGAAAGAAAAATTTTTTTTTGATTCAAAGTAATATATTTTTGGTTCAAAGAAAAAAATCAAAAAAATTTAAATCTTTGAATAAAGAAATCATTTTGAGAGTGTAACAGTATAATAATTAGTAAGATCATTAGAATTGAAGTTGACTTCTTCAGAAATGAATCCAATATGGCATAATCAGGCACATAGTCGGGGGGAATTTCTAAACTAATCGCGTTAATTTCATCGATAATTTGAATAAAGACAGACAACATCGATAATTTGAATAAAGTTTTATTTTGTTTCATTCAAACTTCGATATATTATTTTGAAATTACTATAGTATGTATAACTGAGCGCTCCACATTCATCGCGCTCTATCTCCAAAACAGCTAAATTCATCGAAAAGTGTTTGAAACAAAATTTGTAAAGAATTTTATACTCTATAACTTTTATAATAAATGTAAAAATGATTTGAGACAAAGGAAGCGAGATATTTCCAAAAAACTGATTTTCGCGACCTTTGACCATAAATATCTAAAGACGCTCACACGTGATTTTATGAGACTAAGTATTTAACATAAAAAATAAAAAAAAAAAATAAAAACAAATATAAATACATATTTAAATAACCTTAGTTTAACATAATTAAAAATTTAATTTTGCTTTTATATTTTATTACTCATGCATATTGGAATAGAACTGCCTAATTTTTAATTACTAAAGATATAATTAAGCTATTCTTTTTATTTCAATACATTTTGTTTACAATTTAACCGAATGAATTTAATTAAAGATTGTTTAGAACACAGTTTAATATGTAATGTTTTTTTTATTTGTTTTAAACATAGTTTAAATGTAAGTGGTAGTATAAATAATTCGAATTATTATATATCATTCCAAAGAATGCAGTTGTGCCCATCCCTAATATTTATCTATATTTATATTATATAATCTATGAAAATGCGTGTATTTTCACATCAAATGCATAATCTGATATCTGTCAATGGACTATCACTTTTATTTTTCATACATATTTCTAAACATAACATACGGTTAGACTATATGTAGTTACAGAAACACATTCAAATAAGTTTTCCAACTTTTCAAATTTCATTTCAAATATTTTGATACATTGCTAGATCTAGCAATGCTACAGCCAATCATGAATATTAAAATTGCTTTTTTTTTTAAATCAAAAGTTCTGATGTGACATATAATATTTCTATCAGATGTGACAATTTATGAAAGTTTTTGAACGTTATAAAAATATTTTTGTTCTCCCTGCACATATGAAAATTCTTTAAACAAAAAAAAAAAGAAAAAGTAAACAATTTTTAAAATGAATGCGAAATTTAAACAATTGAGTGAATAGGAGCGGCGCGGTGCACGGTGATAGATACCGTAATACTCATAGATATACAAGATACCAATTTCCTACTTCATAACTACCATGACCGCTGTCGCCAGCAAATGACGATACAACGCTACCTCTGCCAAACGATTATGATACATACAACACGTTACCACTTGAAAACATCCTTTGTATATAAACAAACAGGTGAATGTGTTTGTGCAATATGGTGTATATATAACTGCGCACCTTGCATAATATATATATATATATATATATATATATATATATATATATATATATATATATATATATATATATATATAGGCCCGGATCTAGGGGGCGACAAAAGGGGCACAAAAGTTTTAGGGGGCGCCAAAATCATACTACTCGGTCTATATCAAATGGTCTAAAAAAAAGTTGGTTGCTCGGCCATTTTAGAAAAAATTAATATTCTTCCAGTTGTTTCTATATATTATATTTAAAATATTGAGAACAATTCTTAAAAAAATTATCTTGAACGGTTTAAGCGTGGTAGCCATTTTTGTTTTCCAGTTTGCGCTGATTTTTGTGTTTGCAACCATTTATGCTAATGCACATGTTTCATAAACCGTTCATCCTTAAAGGTTGAAATAAAAGCCATTTTAAAGGTAATAAATGTCTCTTTATTTTAAGTGATGTCCGTATTTAACCTATTTTCGTCCCTTCCATAAGAAAACTTTACCTGAAGTTGGATATCAAAATTTAGCAAAATTCACTTTTTGAATTTTTTTTTCTTATAGGAGCAATGTTTTAAACCTCTTAAGTATTTTTTATGAGAATAGCTGTATACGGGTACAACTACCCATTTTGAAACAAATACACACTTATTTCAATTGTGAAACTTGTCCTTGATTTTTTACAAACTTCCGAAAACTGACTTTTTTCGAAATTTTGGAATTTTGCGCCCCTGTATCTCTCTCTGATGGGGCTGGTGATAAAAATTTGAAATTTGGACAACTTGTAGTGCTTTCGGAGTAGATTTATTAAAATAAAACATCAACTTTTACCTATATTGATCCTTTACAAAACCCTCAATTTTTATCAATGCCGCAACGGGAAAATATAGGAGTTTTGTAAAGGACTTATATACTTATGAGTTTTTTTGGTAATTCATGTCAAACGTTTTAAATGGGGGCGCCATTTTCAAGTTTCTGCCCCGGTTCTGAAAAATCGTAGATTCGGGGATATATATATATATATATATATATATATATATATATATATATATATATATATATAGTAGACACTGTCATGGCCGACCTATGTGACTAATAACCAACAATTAAAAATAAATTTATTTATTTTAAGGAAGATGTTCCTTTATTTTGAGAATTTTTTGTTCAATAGAATTTTTACACTTAAATACGGGACACACTTCATATTTTTTCTGTTTAAATTTCACGAGTTGATTAAAAAAAAAATGACACTAAAAACGATGTGACCCTTATGACGAACAGTGTCAGACTAAATCAGAAGCGGTGTAAATTGCACAGCATTGCACCTTACGAACGACAGATTTTTATAGCAACTTATTGTTACTGTATTCAGTGGTAATTCTGCATATCCTGCTGGATACAATGGGATATGTACACACATATACATACATAGGTATATATACAAATGTATCTCATTCACACACAATGTGCATATGACCAGTTCATAAATAATTCAGCGACATCCCTAATGTACATACGCATTTATATATGTACGTTGTTTTCTTTCCCATAATAACGGTTATTGTTTGAAAGTATCGTTTAGTCCTTTAGTCTGCATGGGAATAGAGCCGGAAAATATATTGCATTAATTTAGCGATTAAATTTTTTATTTATTTTACAGAAATTAATTTTTGGTATAGAATAAGTTTTTCGTTTCATATATTCCTTAACCGCCAATCATTTAATGCAGCTTTTCATAAATGGCTGTGTATACAACGTGGGGGAAGGAGTAACGCACTGAATATGATTTTATTTTGGGCACCAGATCGTTAAAATTTCGGATTATTGAACCTGTTAACGTTTTTTTTTTAGGGAGACCTCGATAATTTCTGGTATACATGAACTAAACCCTCCCTCCCTTCCCTGAAGAAAATATTTTTGATCAATTGAATTATTGATTTTTCGTTTTTTTGTGCTCGTCAACTTTATTTCACAGAGTAAATTCGCAACAAAATTTTTTTAACTCTTTCATTTCCCGCGTGATACGCCCCCCCCCCCAGCGGAGCTTGAATATATAGACACGGTTTAGAAAGAGAAGTCATGTCGATATGTCATGTATTTCGCGTGACATATCGATATAGAGTCAACGAAATGTATATAATTTTCTCGTAATTCTTGCTTGTTTCGGTTTTTGTATTTCCCCGTGGGAATTAGGTAATTTCTTTCAGTTAAAAGTATCCTATAGGTATATTAAATTTGATCGCATCACCTCATCAAATCTTATCAAAATCCATTAAATAATTTTTGCGTGATGCAAATGCACACATAGCCAAACAAAGAAATCAAAGGTTTCTGTTATGATATTTGAACTGCTAACTGCAGAAAGGAAACATGTCCAAAATTTTTAAAATTTTTTTGTTGTTTTAAATTCAAGATGGTGTATAGACTTGTACTCTATCTGCAGTAAACACAAAATGAACTACTTACTATGGCCATAACAGATGATAGAAAAGTTCCCTTTCTGTAGTAAATCATCCGTCTATACATCATCTTTAGTTTGACACAAAAAAACGCATTTGAAAAATTTTGGACTTGTTCCCTTTCTGCAGTTAGCAGTTCATTTATAGATATGATTCTAGATTGATTATTAATTTCGGGCCCCGGGACTTACCTTTGCAGAAAGAAAATGGTTGTTTTGATAATTTTTGACATTAAGGAAGCCAAAACTACTATCAGAGAAAAATTTTTAAAAAATGCACATGTTATTAAACTAATACTCAGCTGACGATATGTACCAAACAAAATATTACTGTTTGACTGTAGTGTAGTCTTTATGGGGACTTTAGAGTGCAATGTAGATGTAAGTTTAACAAAATTACAAAAATTAAACTTAGGGAAAAAGTTCTCTTGGCCATTTATGTTGATTGCTTAATGGGTGTATTTTAGATTCTTTTGGCCAGTAAATTAAGATACGATTTCGTTTAAAAAAATAATCATTTCGCATCATATCTCGAAAACCATAAGAGCTATAAAGCTCCCGGTCACGGCAATCGATTGCCTCTACCGATAGTTATAATTGTTATTTGAACAGTTTTTTTCATTAAGTCAATAGTTTAGCCGTAATAAAAAGAATAGTAACTCCAAAAAACTCACCTTGGGAGAATTTCTGATCTGAAATGTAATTGTTTCAGATACGGCCGCGGAAAAACTAAATTATATATATATATATATATATATATATATATATATATATATATATATATATATATATATATATATATATATATATATATATATATATATATATATATATATATATATATATATATATATATATATATATATATATATATACACCTATGTAGGGTTGTCAAACGTCCGGATAAAGCCGGACACAGTCAGGCTGTTTGATTGCGTGTCCGGACAAATTAGACGGTATCCGACCTGTCCGGCTTTTGTTCGGCTTTTTAAATTTGACTATTTTTTTTTTCTTTTTTACATTGCCCGCCCGTAATCTGATTCATGAATCCTTTTTAATTTTTTTTTTTTTTTTTTGTAATTCCAATTGCTTTTCAAAATTTCTTACTATTTGTCAATATTATTTTTCCCACTTCGGGTCATAATGCAAATATTGAAAGAGTTTTTTCTTTAGTAGGTCAACATTGGCCAAAAGAACGCAACAAATTAAATGTCGATACTATAGCCAAAATGTTGGTTGTATAATTTAATTTTAAAAATTTGATTTGTAAAGAGTTTTACAACTCATTTATAAAAGAAAATAAGCTTTTAAAGCAGATGTGATGTCTGCCAATGAAAAATATTAATTACTTTATGTTACAATTAATTTAAAGTTTATTTAGTTCATTAGTGTTTTGTTTAATTTTGTTTTTCATTGCAAATTGCAATCGTATAGTTGAAAAAATATTCCCAGACACTTTTGATAGTTTCTTTGTCAACGTATAATTGTCTTTTTCTAATTCCAGTCAAACAAATAAATAGTGCATAGGGTACTAATTGAACATTAGGTTACGAAATACGTGTAATAATAAATAATAAGTTAATAAAACTATTTTATATTTTTATGTAAATTCTGTTTATTCAATAATAATTTGATTACAGAAGAATATTTCTTAAAGAAACCGAAAACAAATGACCTTAACAATATATTATAACTTAACTGTAAACATATACATAAAATAACTGAATAACTGGATTCATTGCAAAATATTTAATACTATTAAAAATATAATTTTGAAAAACAAAAATCAGTGGATGTCAATATGTACTGCTTAGAATTTTCAAATCAGTTAAAATCAAATGAAAATATAGTTTATTCTAATTGAAAATAACATATTTCACTTTTCTTTACAGTATTGCATCATTTTTTTAACTTTGTGAAGATGAAATATTATTATGTTAAAAATATTTAAAAAAAAACTAAATAAAAACCACTGATTAAGGACACTGGTGTAGCGTTGAAAAGTGTACGACAAGGACAAAAAAGAAGAAAACCTACAAAAGTGTCTGGGAATATTTTTTCAACTATAGTTACTGCTAACTATTATTGCCATGCAATTATTGAATTTAATATTGTAATGAATACTGAAAGAAAACTTATTCAATCAATTTTATTGTTCTTTCATTAGAATTTAAAAAAAAATTTATGGTAATTGATAAAAAAGCTTTGTTTTACTTTTTAAAAAATAGTCGTCTTATACTACGACTAAAAAATTAAGGGTGTGCAGCTTTTTTACCCAAATGTCCGGCTTTTCGATTTTAAGATCTGGCAACCCTACACCTATATATACATCATAGCTATATATGTAACTATGGAAATATTTATTTCATGAAGATTTAATCTACTGCCTTGCATTTCATCTGATCCGTCGTAATACATATTATATTTATCTGTATACGTATATTTTATGACATTATAATCTTTCAACGTATCATTTTCCCTTGATAGTTCTAAATCTATTTTATTTCCCCAACGTCTCATTGCTCTGAACATGGTCGGTATAAAGAAAGTGGACAGGCCCTGAATTTGAATTATACTTATTATGTTATACACAATATTTTATTATTACATACATATATTGCGCATGTTTTGTGATGATGGTTACAACCGTACGTACATACCTACAAACTTATTTAATTATTTTTAAAATTAAGTTTGTAATATATGAGGCGTAACACCTCTGCCTGTCTGCCTGGCTGCCTGTTTGTTGTACCCGGGCCCTCGACAAAATTCGTATACGCGCGTATAACATTTATTATCGTTAGTGTCGTTTTTGAAAATTATTTCACTTATAACACAATTTATGTGTCAACAGACGAATGAACTTGAATCTTTTTTGTATATATATTTTTTTAAATGTCACTTTATTTCATGTTTATTTTTCAGTGGTTTTGATTACGGAACCCTTATAGTTTCGTCATGCTCGTTTGTCCGTTTGTCAGTCAGTCGCACCCTTCTAGTTTTCACATATTTGGGTCTGTAAGCGATGAAATTTTTTATGTAGATTCGCTTTGTGTGGTAGAAATCCTTAATTCAGTCTAGTGTAAGGTGGCCAGATTTGTAAAAAGCCCAAACGGGACAGCCAACCTTACCGGGAAGTCTAGGGAGTACGGGGTACCCCCATCAGACCATCAAAAAAGGGGGACCGTGGACCCCTCCCCCCCGGAAAAGTCAATAGTGGTGTTTTAAAGTCATTTAGAGGCTAATTTCTCTTTCTACCATAAAATTAATTTGGTGGTGGATAATTCCACCCCACTGTAGCATGAGACCTTTGATAATGAAACGATAATTTGGATAGAATAATTTGTGTTAGAAGTAGGAAGACAGAAAACCCAAAGGATATTATCAAGGAAATCATAGCCAAACCTGTTACACCAGTGATAATATTTTATTCAGAATAATAATCAAGTTCATTTTATCATCAAAATATGAATAATATTTGGGAAAAGACGAAAGAACTCAAGTAAAGGATTCTAAAGGCAGTTAAAAACTATTTCAAATAATGAATAAAACTTTTCATAAAATACTAGATAAGTTCAAATATTCCCGAGAAGTTTGGTCGGGACACCGGGACATGTCTCCGAAAAACTAAAAAAAGAATTGGCGTGAAAACCAATAGTATAATCGACCATGTTATATGGATGTGAGGTCTGGACACTTAAGCAAGAAGTAAAGCGGAAGCTGAAAGCCACCGAGTGCAAGGGTGCAAAAGTGTCCAAACTAGATCATGTGAGAAGTGAGCGAATCAGGACCATCATGCTGGCAAAAGAGAGTGTGCTGGAAAGAATTGAAAAAAGAAGCCTGAAATTGTTTGGACACATGTTGCGGATGGATCAAAGTCGGTGGCCAAAGCGTCTGTATACACGGGTCCAACCAGGAACTAAAAGGCGAGGGTGTCCTCCTATAAAATCCTAGAACGAGGCGATAGTGTCTGCAACAGCTGAGAAACACCTAACTATCGATAATGCCCAGGATCGTCAACATTGTTATTTGGAATGGAAAGGCGGCTTCAGCCGTTTAAGCCGTATATACATAGCTATATATATAGACCCAAGAAATTTAAAAGACAAACTGCCAGTGAAGGATGCCACACAGCTACCTCGTACTCGTAACAGACATCTATCCAATCTTTAAAGTGTAGTTGTACTTACACTGCATCTTAATCGTGTCTTATTATATTATTAATTTCATATTAAGAACAAGAATAATTTTAAGAGAAGAATTCGGACCGGAACGAGGATTTATCCTCTAAGTGACACCACACAGAAAGGAATCTCTACTAATTCCATAATATATAGGTGCTTTCTCAATCTGTTAACCGGCTCAACTGTACCCTTTTCATTTTAAACTGGTCAGGGTTATAAGCTCTCTTGGGGTGTCTTATCGTTGTATGCAACCTTTTCAGAGATGCACGTGCTGTCACTTAGCCCAGTCTTCCGCAGAACACCTCACTTTCAATCCCAGGGCCGACTCTGGACGTATTAAAGGCTGAACTGGTAGGAATGCCCTCGTACGAATTATATTGGCTTTTTTCCTGCTTACTGCTATCGGCACAAAAGTGAAATTTACTGAGATTCAGCCCCTAAAAACTTAAAAACCTTTTTTTAAAGCCCCGATTAACCGGACACTCATCATCAGTTTTGAAACCACCAAAATGACAAATCGCTTGTAGACTTTCAATTACATTTCGCTTGTAGATATTCAATACCGAAGATGAAAGGAAAAATTCGACTTCCGTGATGGGGCCCCGCTGCTTACGGCATAAAAATTTTTTGTTTAGTATCTTTACTGTTTTAAATATTTCAGTATTTTCTTCAACATATAATTATGAATCATTGTTTGATGTGTACCTACCTATCATATTTAAAACAAAGTGACTCAGTTTGGGTATTGAATGTAAAAGGAAGCTTTATATTAATATTTTTGGGGGAGCAGGGGCGGGGACGTTTACATCAAGTAAAAAGAGAAAAAAACATTAAAGTGCTTGAAATTATTTATTTATCATTTTATTAGTGAAATATTGTGCAATGGAATAGAAATAATAAGAAAATTAATTTATCGACAGTAATACATGTTATTTCGATTTGTAAAAACGACTTTTAATATATAATTTACAATGATCATGTATCAGTAAATCATATACTGTAGGCGTAAATCGAAATGGTAAAGCAACCAAAATGATTTAAATTATAATAAATTTTTTGAAAAATATTAGGGTAGTCGATGAAGTATAAAGAAATTATGTACCGGCTATTCTTTTGGGAATATAAATTGAAATAAAAATACTCTATATTTGCTATTTTGCTACATTGATATACATAATTCTCTTTTTTTATTTGAATTTAATTTATTTGAAATATATATTGTTTTTTCTCTCAATAATTTACTCAGTTTTCTGAGAATTTGTATAATGATATCGAGCATACCCATTTTTTTTTTTTTACACGGTACACCGTCGGTACAACACTAAGGGTTAAATTTTAAATTTTATGGATTTCGACAGCGATTAAAATTGTAGCAGACTTTTAGTGTTAATGCAAGATGGAGTTTAGATTGTAGAAAGAAGCAAACAATTGGTGAGTCTCCCTTATAAGACTGACATTGCATATTAAGATCAAGATCAATACGTATTCTGCATGTGCCAGCAAAACTAAAACTAAGACAGAAACAAGACTATTTTAGATTGTTGGTCTTTCATGGGCTTATCACTGTCTTCGTCACTATATTTATTATTTCATTTCATAAGACTAGAAGAGTAAAAATATTTACGATAAGCATTCATATTATCTTCTTCAAACTTCAAATCGTTTTTTTCAAATCCATAGTTAAACAAATCTGTAATAATACTCATCTAAGTATCTCTCTGCGAGAGAATATTACAATATTGTCATTAACCAACTTCTTATACATATACATGTGTCGCCGTTGAATTGTAAAATGGGCCAGATTACAAAGTGCCTAGCCGTTTTACAGAACATCGCTGTTTTGTAACAAAAACTAAAAACTTTCAGTCGTTATACAAAACGATTAAATTAATACGTACCCGCCAAATTATAATAATGGTTTATATTTTAGAATCCGGCTGGCTAAATGCTTAGACACTTTGTAAAACGATTTCTACTTTTAGATTTAGATTTAGTTTCTACTTTTATCGCTTGGAGGGCTGTAACCATAAATAGGAAACGCAATACATGAGTAGTTTATATAATTTTGCTTCCGAGACTACTAAAGTATAGCGAAAGCATTGTGGTCACTTTGGAAAAATAAAAAATTTTTTCCCTCCAAAATAAGATTTTACGTTTTAGAGTTTCCTGAACAATTTTGGTTTAGTGTCTGTCCGTCTGTGTGTCGCCAGTTTACACCAAGTGGCATAACTTCTGAACTATTCGATTGTTTTTAATGAAATTTTCAGAAATTATGCAGTTTGGTTCCTAGATGGTCCCCTATGATTTTAATCGAAATCGGAGTAACAGTAGCAACGCCGCTACTTTAATCTTTTTATTAAAGCATATTTTCATTATAAAAATTAAAAATTAGATAAATACATCAATTGTATCATAAAACATGTCTTTCAAATAATTAATTTATGGACTATTATGAGTCGGTGGACATGTGTGACTTTACAGAATCTGAAATTTCTCAGTCCAAATATTCCCGTAGATATGTAGTTATTTCCTCATTAGGCACATTTGTAAATTTTCTAAAATTTGTTAGTGATTTTTCGAATAAGATCTCAAAAAATAATAAAATTACAATATTTTCCACAAAATAAATTGTTAATCTTTTATTGAGTCATTCGAAACGCATTCTTTGGTTTTCGATTCAATATATTAAAACTTCATTATTAAGTAACTTCAGTCGTCTCTGTAAGTCAAACAGCTGTAATCATCTTTGACAGTATCATTACCATTGAGTAAATTAATTATGACATCCAAATCTTTAATAAATTTTAGAAAAGTTAGGAAAACTTTTATAGGTGAAGTACAAGATTTAAAAAAAAAAAACATACGTTAATCATACATTGTCGTCAAATTGACACACACTATTTTAATATTAACAAAACGACAGCAACTATAAACAAAATTTATACGTTTGCTGTGTTATAATAACAAATAAATTAGATAACAGAAGTTTGTAGTGTTGGAGCAGGTAGAGAAGTTCGTCATTTTGACGAGTATGTATGATTCTAGGGTTAAGTATTTTCAGTTACAACAATTTTTTATGAACTTTAAGGCGAAAATATAATTTGACGGTATATATATTTGGTAGACTACTATTTAAAGTATTTTACGAGTACGAGGAAGCTGTTGGCCACATCCCATTGGCAGCGTATTTTTTATTATTTTATAAAATAAATATCAAATATTTTGTCAATATTAAATAATAATTATACCAATATACCAAAATGAATATGCAAAATATTAATGAAAGCAGTGATTTTAAAGAAAATTTAGTAATTTTTTTGTAATTAAGTTTGGTATTACAGGGAATTAATTTTAAAAAATATACATACTAGAACTCAATTCCAATATTGGGAAAGCTAGGAAACTTTTGTTAAATCTGAAAAATCTGATTCGTATACTGATAGAATTAAATAGTCAGGGAAGCACCATCGAAAGCTCATTTTTGGGCAAAGAGTAATTATTTACAGCTGAAGTTAATTACCCTTTGCTTGAATATAAGTAGATATTACAATTATATTTTCAAAATATGCATCATTTACAATATATATCACTTTTAGTACGGTGCAATAACCGGTGCGAATTTTGCAGCACGGCGAAATATAATAGCCGTAGTGACAAACACGACACATTTACAATACAAACTATGAATCACTTTTGTAATCCGGCTGATTCTACAATCTGGCGACGACACATACATCATCTGAATAGTAAATAACTATCATAATAATGACAAACTGAAAATGATTTTTTTAAAATGTACAATTAATGACAATTTTTTAATAATTTTTTTTTCCTTTTACGGATACCAAGAAATATTTTCTCCGACAATTTCAATCTTTCCGGTCCCATTCTAAAAATAGTACAAGTACGTACAGGTACATTTAAAGTATTTTTTTCCTCTTGTATTTTTTTCCATGTTAGCGTTTTCTTTCGTCAGTTATTCAATGTCTCAGTGGTTATTAAATAAGAGCTCCCATTTAGGGATTTTCCTCTCCTTAAGAAAAACGCTACATCGTATTTAATATAAATTTCAATATTATTTATGAAGTTTTACAGGAAATTAAAATATAAAACTTCATTATTTACGATAAAATTAAGATTTTTTTTTCTTTTGTTTGAATAATGAAATTTATTTATATATTGTGCCTACCATATATATGCCGGGTTTATAAATTTCCAGAAAATATATTTTTCTCTAGAGCTAGATTGATTTCTCAGCAAAATATAAGCTGGTATAATAGGTAGTACTTGAAATCCATTAAGTTTGTTGAATATTTTTTTTTTTTTTTTTTTTTTTTTAATATTTTCTCTCTTGTGAAAAATGGTTTCCAGTTAGAATATATTTTTTTAAATTTTTCTATGATATTAATTAAACGAATATAATTTAAATTTTATTTCTTTTTGTTCTAGGTGAGTCATCAGCCCGTAGTACACCCCGACAAGTAGTTTTGGGTAAGTTTGGGACACAGTTATCATTATATTAATTAAATTTTGGACATTCATAAACTCTTTATTGCAATTCTAAACTAACAAGTAACGGTCCCGAGGCCGAACCTATTAATTTTGTTGAAACTTAAATATATTGTGGAACACTAAAAAGTAAGCGACACGTGTTTTCTTTTTATCTGCCGAAAAACGGTTTGAGGACGTGAAATCACCCTTCAAAGCGCTAAAAGATAGAGTGAAAATTTAAATTGGCGATCTTGTTCTTTGTTAAAGAGCTATCTATTGGTATACAATTTGTTCAAATTACATCAACAGTGGTTGTTGGGGGTTAAAATTTGGAAGTTAACTTTTCGAAAAGAGGGTAAAAAATAAAATATGTTAAAATTTGGTTTATAGATTTCAAATCTATGTGGAACAATCTAATTATTGACCTGTTTTGATCAATTTCCTGATATTAAGTTTAGGGATAATTAACTAGAAAATGACTTTTTTGTCATAATTGTATTATCTGAGTAATTTAGGAACTTCTTCTTCATGACAAATAGTTTAAAGTAAATAATTAGAATAAGGTAGAAATGAAATGCTGAAATTCAAAATTTAGTTTGAATGACGTTGGGAGGGGGTTGTGTCACCCTCTTAAAATACATACCTACTAGTTTCCATCCACTTATTTTTAATATTAATAACGTCACAGTAAGTGCTTCTTGTGTTGGACTGTCATATTCATTATGCATATTTTTAAATGATACTCTTCGGTATCGTAAATTTTTATTCGTAAATATCTCGTAAATGATGCGTTAAAGCAAAAAAATAACGAAAGTTTTGAAGACTGAAGTGAAGCAAGTTATAAGTATTCCAAACATATTACAACTATCAGAATGTAGTTTTCATTATCGACAATTATCGATATCGAGAATTACGATAATTTTTCATGATATATTTTCATTTTAACAACTTTGATTTCCCATATTGATCACACAAGAGAACTGTGATGTGTGCTCCAACAAGATGATTAATGCTAATAATTTTACTTTAACATATACCTATACATATAATAAAACTGTAACGAGACCGTTTCTCTACATTGAATATTTTTTGAAAATTGTACTGGTACTGTAAATAGTTATCGATATAGATATCAAAACAGTGATTTTTAAAATTTTTATCTGTCTGTTCACGCATCACGCTAAAACTACTGGACGGATTTTATTGAAATTTGGTGTGATAATTACTTATTACCTGGGTCAACATCTAAGATAGTTTTTACTCCGGGAAAATGTATCATTCCCACGGGACAATAGAATAACCATTTTGAGCATGTGCATGCATTACGCAAAAGCTATTGAACGGAATTTTATGAAATTTGGTGTGGTGGTAACCTATTACTTGGGTCAACATTTAAGATACTTTTTACTCCCGGAAAATGTCTCATTCCCACGGGAAAATATACAAACCAATTTAAGCATATGCATGCATCAAGCAAAAATTATTGTTCTATATGCAAGTTCTGTATAATTATTACTTATATAGGAATTTCTCATTGGTTTTATAACAATGCGTTACGCGAACGACGTCGCGGGTACAGCTAAATTTGTAATAAATCTGTCTTGGTATTTGTTTACAATGTATGCATATGTACGTGGGGAACGCGAAAAGTTCTCGGCCTAACATGATTAAACTTATTTAAAGATGACGGAATTTACACTCACAGAAAGTAGGTATTAAGTTTCTAGTAATCATAAACTCTCATAGTAATCATACTCTCTCAATATGTCGACCGTTTCAAAAATTGAATATCGTGTAGTCATAAAATTTCTGACAAAAAAAGGACAAACTCCAGAAGAAATTAAGGACAGATTGGATGGTGTATACGATAAAGCCGTGCCAAAGGTTTCGTTTGCGGTACGAGTCCCTCAACGACGATGATCGTTCTGGACGTCCGGCAGATTCGATCACTTCCGAAAACATCGCTCTTGTAGAATCGCTACAAACAATTTGCTTATTATTATACATAAAGGCATAGAGATGCTTATCCCACCTTATAATAAGTGTATTGAAATAGAGGGAGGTTATATAGAAAAATAAATTCTTTTCACTGTTCTCTCTGTATTTTTTAATACTCAGGTCGAAAACTTCTGGCGCATTCTACGTACCTACTATGTAAATTAATGTCGAAACTTATCCGTGTCTTTGAAAATCGAGATGTTACTGTAGTTCTGAACGTCAACAATACTCGGTTATACCTACCATGCTATTATTTTTTTTCGATTCTACTTACTACTTACCACTTACCGTTTCGATGTGAACGGGGCTTTACTCTTCAAACAAAAAATTGGAAAAAAAGGAAATGTAAAAATAATTATTTTTGATTTCTTATTTTAAATTTCGATTATATAATATCAAACCTCTCTTTTGGTAGATATGTATATTACACCGACATGTGCAATTAAAAAGATGGGAGACATAAATAAAGCAAGGAAAAACATTAAGATAAAAATACATTAGTTCTACTAATACCGACGAAGGTGATTTTACAGGTACATATATATCTTGTATGATTATTAAATTTTTCATATTTGTTCATCGTTCGTTGGTTGTTCAAATTTTAATCAAATAAAAATAGCATTTGTACCTACAATAAAATTTAATGATAATTGTTGTTTGAGAGAAATGAAATAAGATTCGCAAGAGAAGTAAGAAGTAATAATAAAGTGTACGTACGTACTGGTACTGGCTCACTGATGGCGCTACTGTTCCTCCTTGTCGTATTTTTAATGAAAAATCTTATATTATAATTATGTCTCATTAAAAAGTTGCTTATTCACTAAGTTTTGTCGGTAAATCGAAATGAGGGCAGCGCACAATCAGCAACAAACAACATGCTAATGTGAAATTGGAACGGTAGTTGGGGCGGGGTACCAAACCAAACCATTTATATATATGTACTTATGTTCGTAAGTACGTCATAATCACATAGCACATATCTCTCTCTTTATACAGAGTGAATATTTTTCTTTTTCAAAGTTTTCATTTTGAAATAATAAAAAAATACACTGTCAATGGGGTGTGACACACAGCTTCACACATATTATGTACCCTGAAATTATATTTTCGCCTTGAAGTTCATAAAAAACTGTTGTAACTCAAAAGACTTAAAGGCTAAACTATAAAATCATAGCAAAAATATTTTAGAAACTAACCCCCAAAATACCCTAAAAATTTGAGCAAAATGGGAATAGCAGTAAATAAGATATTTACATTTAATGAGATTTCATGGTAGCGGCGTAGCTACCGTTACTCCGATTTCGATTTAATTCATATGGGATCATCTAGGAACCAAACTGCATAATTTCTGAAAATTTAATAAAAAAAATTGAATAGTTCAGAAGTTATGCCTCTTGATGCAATTTTGAAATGACATGGTAGCGGCGTAGCTACCGTTACTCCGATTGTGATTAAATTCATAGGGGATCATCTAGGAATCAAACTGCATAATTTCTAAAACTTTCATTAAAAGCAATCGAATAGTTCAGAAGTTATGCGCCTTGATGCAAACTGGCGACACACAGACGGACGGAAAAACAGACGCCAAACCAAAATTGTTCAGGAAGCTCTAAAACGTAAAATGTGCGTAAAAAATTTTATTTTGGAGGGAAAACATTTTTTCTTTTTCAAAAGTGATCACAATGCTTCCGCTACTCGGAAGCAATAAGGGAAGAAAATATAAAGAAAGAGAATTATGCGTTCCTAAAGAATACTAAAAACCAAATAGTAATAAAAATACTAAAAACCAAAAAGTCTGTAACCGTCTATCTTTTTTAAGGAACCTATGCCGATATGCATCTGGCAGTGTGAGTCGACTGTGGGACTACCGGTGCATAAGTATCAGTGTCTAAGCACACAATCTTTGTAACGTTAGTTAATAATTATATTTTCTTATATTTTTAAAAGTAATTGTAGGGCCGACCAGCCTGAGGACTATGCAGACAATACACCGCACTTATTCCTCTATGGGATAATATTTTGCTTGGCAAAAATACCACTTTTATTTTGAAACAGTATTGTCACAGTTTCAAAATAAAAGAGGTTCTATTTGCCAAGTAAAATATTTGTTTATTATTTACAAATATGAAATACCATAATGTAAACGCTCAAATCTATTAATATTCGATTTGTATGGAGTAAACGGTATAGTTATTGGTCGTTGACAGTTATTGGAGAAGACACTCTCTTTTGGAGATTATAAGGCTTACAGTAAAGCAAACTTCCTGCTTTTTTAGTTAAACAGAACCCTCTAGTATCTATTTTCAGAAAATACATTCTGAGTTAACCATAATTTACAGAAACCTGTAACTACGTCATTCTTAGCGTGGTCTTAGGTAGTTCGTTAAAAAAATTTTCTGCGTCTAGTGAGTGACAAGGCTAGAATCATTTAATAATGTCCTACTAAATTGTGAATCATCGTAAAGGGGTTGATCAAGGAGTGGATAATGGCTGTGTACATGATACAGAACTTGTGGATTCTGGAAATATGCCAGAAATTAATAAATGCAATTTTTATCCGATAACTGTATTTTTCTACACGCACAATTTTAATATTTTTTTTCAGAGACTTACCAATATGTAATATGAAAGTTTTATGTGGTACATTAAAGTAGACAGGTCTTACTTTATTTATGAATTTTTTCGTTAAAAATAAAGTTACAACACGTACTTTTTCTGTACTTTGTTTTGAAAATTTTTCTTAACTGTCTAATAACTATACCGTTTACCCTATCTAATTCCAGAGACTGCATTTTTTTTCTTATTAGACGTTAACAAATAATTGAGTGACAATTAATCAAAGTTGTACTGTATTGTGCCTACAGGAAAATCTTTTTAAGACTGAAGATAATAAAATCTTGCTTCGGACCTACCGTTAATCATAATCAATTTACTTATATAGAATTTTATCCATCTTTCTATACCAAAAATAGCGAGAACACAGCAGTTCTATACCAAAAATAGTCAGGTTCCAGCGTTTCTATATCAAAAGTAGTAAAGTTATAGCAATTTTATACCAAAAGTAGTAAGGTTACAGTGATTCTATACCAAAAGTAATAAGGTTATAGGAATTCTATATCACAAGTAGTAAGGTCACAGCATTACTGTACCAACAGTTAGTAGTAAGGTCATAGCAATTCTGCACTAGAAATAGTAAGGTTACTGCAGTTATATACCAAATGTAGTAAGGTTACAGCGATTCTGTCTCAAAATATATACGAAAACGAAGTAAAAATCAAGTATGATTGTAATTTTTAAAAGCTTTTATTTAACTTGCTATGTTAGTATGTTGGTTTAGATCAAATATTGGAATCAAAATTTAGACGGGTTCTAATTGAAGTAGAGGTTTCAAATTTTGCATACGTGTCTAACCTTGATGACAATGCAATATTGTATAATTAGTTTTTCCGTAAATTGCCCCAAACCAAAATTGTTGATTTTTAGTCCTATGCAACTTTTTGACATTTCGAATTGTCAGATATTGTCCATTGATTTTACATTGCAATTTTTTGTTTCCATAGTTACGTCTGATTAGAATAAATTAACCGATTAAAATACAGATAAAAAAATTACTTCTTTATTTTTTTTTTTTAAATTAATTGTAATCAAACTAAAAAGTAGAAAATAAAATAAAGAAAAAAAACGTTTTTTAAGAAAAAGCTTTTATTTAAAAATGGGCTAAAAAAAAAATAAAATAACTTTTGAGTGAAGCTTGAAGTAATATGCAACATAATTTATAAAAGCTTGAGGCGTTTAATTAAGTTTGGTAAGTACTGAAAACTAAAATAGCTACACTTATATCCAAAACAGAAATAATTAATGATAACGCCTCAAGCTTTTATAAATTATGTTGCATATTGCTTCAAACTTCACTCAAAAGTTATTTTATTTTTTTTTTAGCCCATTTTTAAATAAAAGCTTTTTCTTAAAAAACATTTTTTTTACTTTATTTTATTTCATTATATTATTTCATTATATTATTATATAATTTTTTAATATCAGAAACGGGAGAGACCATACATTTCATTCAAAAAGTTTATTTTCAACTGAAATTTTGTACGTCAGAAACATATTACGTCAGTAGTTTTGTTGGAGAATCGCAGTCCCATAAGCTTCTACAATTTGCTCAAAATTGCCAAGTCGTCCACATAGATCATCCTACCACTAACTGTACGAAATTGTCTAATGTAATTTAATAAATTGTACGAAATTTATTTCAAAGCCCCGCAAATTGCTTTTACAGCAGCGGGTCCGGTTTTTATTCGGGCCGGCTCTGCATATACATACACATGTAAAATTAAATGTAGACGACAGTGAAATTGACTTTTTAAAATTGATTCAAAACATTTTTACATTTTATAGCAAAAACAATAAAATTTATAGAACTCCCCAACCCCAACCCAGTCAAAAATATTGTATACCTACTCCTACTCTGTTAGAAATCATTTTGTCCGCTGTTTACTACATTATTATTTTCAGTACTAAGTAGTCATTTAGTAAAAACTGATACTTCGAATTAAAAGGATCATCGTATATACATTATATTAAATACTTTATACTCGTACATGCGGTATAATATACTTCGTTTAATGCGCAAGTAATCAGATAACTTTCTTACTGAATGCGCAATAAATAATACTTTCTTTTGAGTGGTAATTTAGATATTATTACCATTTTTCCTACGTCATACATTTTATGTTTCTTCCATCCATGCTGTGTGCTTCGAAGTTTCAAATAATGGAATGGTCAATTTAGAATCACATTTAAATTTATTTTTATTGTAAGTGCATCATCATCCAACGTTTGTTTAATACCAGTGTCGTATTTTGCAATAATTTTTTTTTTTTTAATTAAAAAATGAAAGTTCAGCGAATCGTAAAAATTGTAATAATCGGTTATTATTTTCACTGGTAACGCAATGAATTGCATAGTTTTCATATGATTTTTTCATCTAAAAAAAAATAACATACAGTATGACCTTTCTATATTGCGGTGGGGCAATACTTCCTCCACGATGGCTCTCTCTCCACATAACGAAATGCATTTTGTTGGGGGGGGGGGCTTTTGTATCGTGTTCTCTCTTTATAGCATCGTACAACGCAACATAACTAGAGCTTGCTGTAGTTATAAAAAATTTTACATTTTGACAGTAGATCTAGTCACTGTACCAAGGCTACGTTCACACCGAAGCGCTAAGAAATAATTAGAACGTATAAACAAAACAGAAAAATACAATAGGGCCCGCGTTTCGGAAGACCCCGCGCTGCAGACTGATTTTGTAGAATCAAGAACTTAAATATGACTTGGAAAACGATATTAATTTATTTAATGAAATCAAAATTTGTCGTGGCGTTTTGTATTCCAGAATCAAAATTTTGCATATTATGTATTACAATATTTATTTAAAAATATATATAATTCTTATTTCACGTATAATCATCACACCCCGAAATCTTCATGTCACCGATTTTGATGATATTCTATGACAATGTTCTACTATACCAATAGTTATGAAATGTCATATTTTTTTCCTCAATTTTGATAAATATGAAAATTACGATGTAATGAAGTTTGCCTAAATTTTTTTCAATTTTCGACACTTTCTTAAAAAAAGTTGAATATTTCTGAAGTTATTAAAGATAATTTAACCAAATTTGGTACGTACTTAGGGAACATTATAGGGAAGGTATGTGTATAAGAATTATCCCCGTCTTTAATCTATGGTTAGATTTATAAGTATCCAAACATGACCAAATTTGGATATTCATAGCAAAAAAGGGCCTACTTTAATTTTCTTAAAATTTGTACAGTATATGATGCACAATACCCTACAGAATTTAATATATAACAATTGTGATGGGATCTTCAAGACTTTCCACTGGAATGGCGATAATGTGACGGGAATCCATGAGATACAACATGATACGGGTCAAGTGTGATTGTTGGATATATCGATTTTTCAAGTGAAAATAATTAAAAAGGTTCCAGTCAACATATATTCTAAAGCTTACCGTTTTCGAGTTATACGTTCTCGAAATTTCACTAAAGTTTAAGTTTTTAAAGGAAAATTTTATTAACACCTTGACGGTCGTTACACTACCTAAGTGTCAATAGTCAATCTTCTTGAAACTTTGCTGGTGTGTAAAATAGGCAAAAATAAGGGACCCGTATTTTTTTACCGGCCGCCGTCCAGTTTTACAGGGTGAAACCAGCCTTTAAATTTAGGGGTCAAATCTTTTTATTAAGATATTTCAAAAACTATAAGAGACAGAAGAAAACTTTAAATTGACGAAATGTTCCTCTTTAAAAGACCTATTCACCTGTATAGGTTAAACAAGCGTCGGGTTTATAAGAGGGGCTTGAGGGGTGAAAATGGGGGTAAATTTTCTAAACTGGTTCCATATATCAAATTTTTACCATCATAAATAGAAAGAGACCCAAAAATTATGAGTTATGGGTTTTTGCGTTTTTCTGAAATATGTTACATTTTTTCCATTACATACCTTCCCTATAATGTTCCCTAAGTACCTGCCAAATTTGGTTAAATTATCATTAATAACTTCCGAGATATTCAACTTTTTTTAAGAAAGTGTCGAAAATTGGAAAAAATTTAGGCAAACTTCATTACATCGTAACTTCCATATTTATTAAAATTGAGGGGAAAAAATATGACATTTCAAAACTATTGGTATAGTAGAACACTATTACAGAATATCATCAAAATCGGTGACATCGAGATTTCAGGGTGTGGTGATCGTACCTGAAATAAGCCATAATTTATTTAAACTGTGTCTAAATTTTGTTACTGTTCTGAAAATTATAGTAACTTTATCATTTAAACTATTGCCATTGTATCTACAAAAAGATTTTTTTCAAAACTGAAGATAATAAAATATTGCTTCGGACCTCCCGTCAGTCAAGATCAATTTACCTCTTCAGTAATTTTATCCATCAAATTTCTATACCAATAATAGTGAGGTCACAGTAGTTCTATGTCGAAAGTAGTAAGGTTACAGCGATTCTAAACCAAGGCTGGTAAGGTTACATGGATTCTGTACCAAAAGTAGTAAGATCACAACAATTATATATCAAAAGTAGTAAGGTCACATCAGTGATTGTCTACTAAAAATAGTAAAGTTACGGCAGTTTTATACCAAATGCAGTACAGTTACAGCGATTCTATACTAAAAATAGTAAAGTTGCAGCGATTCTTTATCAAAAGTAGTAAAATCACAGCAATTCTATAGCGAAAATACGTTAGTAAGGATATAGCGATTTTATACAAAAAGATTTACGAAAATGAATTAAAAATTATATTTAAACTATTCATTAAAGAAAATTTTTTAATTTCAAAACTTGCACCGCTGTATAGCCCCCGAGTGTCATTAAGTTTTTTATCTGAATTATCAATATTTCCAAATTATACGGATTTCCCGTTTCAAGAGTAACAACAACAAAAAATACATAAAAGATATCTTTTTTACCCAAAATTCTTAATTATTTTGTATCTTATCACATTTGTTCGACGTTTAATTAAAAAATAAAAATTTATTCTTTTTTTTTAATTATTTCATCATTGACATTGAAATTTATCTTTAATTATCTCCTGTCATTAACACAAACAAAAAACAAAACAAAAAATAAGGATACGAAATGAGTGCTTTATTATTATCCTATTAACTGGCGTCATTAAATTTGATTACTTTCTTTTACCGGATAATAGAAAATGTGCAAATATATGTATAAGTGGGAAGGAAACACAACTGAACAAAGAAATCATTATTTATTATTCACACTCAAACCATCCCCCCTAATAACTAACTGACTGACTCGAACAAAATTTATATTATGTGTAAAAGTCGACATTCGCATCACTAATACGAGCAGTGTATAATAGCAATTAAAATTCCAGATACTG
This sequence comes from Brachynemurus nebulosus, assembly GCA_035578155.1. NCBI lineage: Eukaryota > Metazoa > Arthropoda > Insecta > Neuroptera > Myrmeleontidae > Brachynemurus > Brachynemurus nebulosus. The sequence goes on along the minus strand of JAPWDM010000008.1, from coordinate 27,346,613 downwards.
ATAATATATTTTTACTAAATCATAATTTATAACCCGATTTATGCAAACAACACGGATTAAAAATGATATATTGTCTATAAAGTGACGTTTTAAATGTATATACTATAATATTATGTAATAATAGCTCCAGTTATAACTATACATTAAATAATAATTTTTGATAAAATATTATTTTGATAGTTTTTTCTTGAATTTTTAACACATTGACGGTCACGAACACGGTACAGTGTCAAATGAAACACGACTAACTGCGACACAACGTTTTACCGCGTCCACAATTCCATATAAAGTGTACATTAACAAGGTACATAAACAAACGTAGCTCTTTCTCTGTCTAGGCACCGTCTAGGTGCTGCATTAAGTATTGTGCAGCACACCGCACCTCTATGGTAGTTATTGTGCCTAGGCAGAGAGCGAGTTACGTTTGTTTGTGAATCAATTCAAAATTTAAAAAGGAATAAAAAATTCCAATACTATTTTTTTTTTATTAAAAAGAGGCGTCACTGTAAAAAAATTGAAATTAGTGAAAATAAAGATTCATGTATAAATTTCGTGTTAGTAGTATTCTATAAGCACAATTGATACATAAAAAAAAATTTAAAACATTTTTTTAGAGAGAGAAAAAACTATTAACAAATATGATATTTTAGAATGAATACGTACACTAAAATCAAACATTTATAAGAATACTTGTAAAATTATTTATTTTTATCAATTTTTAACATTGAAGCCGTGGTTTAATCAAAAAATAGTATTTGAATTTTAAATTTTATTTTAAATTCTGCATCGAATAAAAAAAAAAACCAGCCCTTAGAACGCTCGTGGTTGCTTTTTCAATTTCTAAGTATCTTTTTAAGGGTAAGTTCCTAGCCTATATTTTATAGTTCAGTAGTTTCAGTAGTTGACATATTGGTTGCCAAAATAGTGTGTCAGTTGAGCGTTTCATCATAACTAGTAATTGGAGAATGGAATACTTTGAAGAATCGAATACTGTGAATATAAATACCCACCTGTATTCGAATATTTAATACACTGATTCATGATAATTTGGGCCGAATGCCGATTTGTGCTTGTCAACCCCCCCCCCTCCCGCTATTTATAATTTGTTTCACAACAAACACTTGACTACTCAGAATTAAATACTTTTTCTGAGAGGATGAGTTTAAAAATTCAATCTTTAGTTGACAATTTTGGAAATTTGAAATGGTTTTGAAAAATGAATTTTTTTACATTTTTACCCTTAAAGGAAGATAAAAAGTGGTTAACTCAGTTATAATGTATTTTAAAAGTGTAAGTGAAACCGGAAATTGTAAAAGACAAATATTTATTATTTTGACATAAGACCAAGAAATAAAAATTAAAAGAAGCATCCGAATGGAACAGATTATGAATACAACAAATTAATACACGAATACAAGCGATCTGAATACTGAGGTATTCAATCCAAAGATTCCCTTAGTAAAGACAAAGTATTCGTTCAAAATAATTCCACTAGGTTGTGAAGTATTCGGATATATGAATACTTCTTGTGTATTCAAATACGCATTCGATTCCGTTATTCGATTTTCCCATCACTAATCATAACTCCTCATGACAGTAAACGTGTTAATATTGTTTTTTAAAGAATATATACCGTAAAATTATACCACTTTGTCCATACTGAAGACAACTTTACTTTGAATTTTTTTTAGTAAGATTAAATTTTGAATAGGTATTATTCCTTTAGAATATTCTCAATAAATGTTCAAATACAAATAAAAAACAAATCGCACATGGTTCAATAGAAATAAATAAAAAACAAAAGGATTAAAACGTTTGTTGTTTTTTTCATAAAATCAGTTTTTTGGAAACGAAACGTTCAATTCGACTGACGAAATATTTAAAAACATAAAAGAAAAAATTCACTCGCGATTGATTTACCTTACGAAAAACAATTTCGTCTTTGTATTTTATAAGTTTCGTAATGCGTTATATACAGTGTCTTTCATAAAGTTCGTAGCATATGGGAAACTTTTTTACTCTTGGTTTTTTAAAAATACTTTAATGGGGTAGTTGGTGCATCAGTTGTAATGAAAAGGTAGCTAAACACATCTTATCTCCTTCATGCAATTTGGCGGGAAATCGAAAATTTCAAAATTGAGAATTATGAAAGATAGTAATAATTTGAAAAGTAGTGATTACTTCGTCATGAAATTTTGGTATCATATCAAAATTAGGTCTAGTTAACATATCTCGTTAACTAAATACCATAGTATTGAAACATAAAGCCCAAAAATTTGCTTTTCCAAAATTCGACATTAAGTAGCTCTAAATTTAAAACTGTTTGATGAATTCTAGCAAAATAAAAATTATACCAATCTTTGAAGCCTGCTTATTTATAAAATCACAGTTATTATCAAAATATTGCCGCAGATATTGGCCTTTCAATAAAAAAATTTAATTTTGTCATGAAAAAACACGTCTCTGTAACATTGGAGTTCTAATAAACATGAACAACTATTATCATTCATCACCAGTACTAGAAATTTTTTTAATATTTAACTACTTAATATTATCAATATTGTCGTGATTTTTGCGTATCATGACTATATTGATAATAAAATTTATTAATAAAATATGAAATATTACTAAAAATTCTAGTAATTTTAAAGGACTGGAATATCATTTATTTGAATTTTTTTGTGAAATTAGCACAAAAAGTATCTTTGCTACTAACTATAAAGAAAATATAGTAATAATAATTGTTCATGCTTATTGAAACTTCAGTGTTACAGAGACGTGTTTTTTTAGTACAAAAATAAATTTTTCTATTGCAAGACCAATATGTATGACAATATTTTGATAATAATTGTGATTTTATAAATAAGTAGATGTCAAAGACTGGTATAATTTTTATTTTACTAGAATTCGTAAAATTATTTTGAAGTTAGGGCCACTTAAATTTGTATTTTGGAAAAGCGGATTTTTGGACGTTATTTTTGAAGATTATGGTATTTAACTATCGGACATGTTTACAAGACCCAATTTTGATACGATGCCAAAATTTCATGAGGAAGTGATCAATAACTTTGAAATTATTACCATTTTTCGTAATTCACAAATTTAAAATTTCCGGTTTCCCGCCAAACAGCAAGTGGGAGGTGAAACGTGTTTAGCTACTTTTTCATTCTAACCGATGCACCAACTAACCCCACTACAATATTTTTCAAAATATCAATAGTAAAAAAGTTTCCCATATGGTCCGAACTTTATGAAAGACACTATATATATATATATATATATATATATATATATATATATATATATATATATATATATATATATATATATATATATATATATAACTGTATGTATATAACTATGTATATTGATTTTTTTAAAAATGATTGAACGTATTTTTTGTTTCCGTGCAACGAACTGTTACGATCGCTACTTTAATACAACATAATAATGTTTCCGTAAATTTTAATGTGACTTTCTAAAGCATTTGACACAAATTAATTGTTTCCTGTTTTATCAATTTTATTTGATTTAACTATGATTTTAATATTTCAGTCTCCGATTTATTTTTATATATTCTTATTTACCAAAATTTTCCCATAAATTAATTTTTTAATTTTCAAATTTTATGATTCCGTACCTTAAAAGGAAAAAGGAAACCCTTATAAAATCATTCTCGTGTCCGTTTATTATAGCGGTTTCTCTCGAAAAGTATGTTAAGTAGAAATTTGAAATTTAATAAAATGTTATGTGTTGATGATGTGCAATTTGAATGACATTAAAATAATTTTTTGAATTTTTTTATAAGTTTAAACAGTAATAGTTTTTTTTTATTCTTCATGTGAATAGTTGCCCTTGGGCTTTTACAAGCCCTCTGCTAACAAACTTCACACTTGGGATTAAGTTATAATTTAGTCCCTGGGTGTATAAAACTGAAAGTTAATAATACTAATAGTGAAAGTTTGAAATTATTAATAAGGTAAAAGCACCAGTAGCCGTCATGTTAAGACATAAGCAGGATTTTACATTAAATTTTTTCGTTCATAATTATATGAAATAACCAACAGTAAAGCTAAAACGAAAGAGAATTTTATGATCTCTCAGGAATATTTTAATTTATTTGAATATTTTTATAATAAATATATTAATAAAAATAAAATAAAGGAAAAAGTGTGGTGTACCAGTACCCGTCAATAAAAAATTAACGATGTTCCAGTATCCGTCAGAGGAGAGACCCAGTATCCATCATTCTTTAGAATATGATTAATCTTAAATAACTGAGCTATATAATTAAAATACTTAAAAAATTACTAAAATTATTACTTAAATAACTGACCTAGATAATTAAAATATTTAAAAATACTTAAATTATGTACTGATTTTTGCCCTTTCTACACAATTACATGGTTATTAGTCGGGCTCAAAAAGATACTGATCCATCATAATTCCATCATACGCTCGCTATCTTTCAAAATTTCTATAAATTCTTCTTTCTTAAAATATTCTTCAATTTTATTAAGCCAGTTTTTGATATTTTACGCTACCGAAGCCCCCGATTTCCTTAAATTTTGAGATAATCGCTTAGATAACTCCAGATATCTATTACAAAAAGACAAGAACCATTTTCGTCCAGGTCGACCGTGAGTAAATGGATTTTCTCAAGTTTTGGATTAGCAGTTGGCTACTGTCTAGCAGTTAAGGATCACAGTCTCATTCAAATATATAATCCACTTTACTAAGTTTTCATCTTCTTTGTTGGTTAAAATAATTGTGGAGGCACTTTTTGCATAATATGGGCTACTTTCCTTTTAATTTATCTGACAATGTGGTCTGACAATTATCTGTGATATGCGAAATTGTTTGATAGAAATCGGCATTTTTTTTTTTAAAATAGCATATTTAATCTTCATTACTGTCTTTTATATTGAAATTTATCTAGACGGCGCTACCAAAAACCGTTACTATAGGGTACCAATATCCGACATTAATGTATAAGGACTACTAAAATTTAATTTTTGTTACGGAAAATAATGACGGGTAGTGGTCAGTAGCTTTATCGTATCACTATGACGGTTACTGGAAAATGCCTGTATTTTATGTACTAGTAGCCCCCATCAAAAATAATAAATTTCTGCTAGGTTTTCTGGTCTAAAAACTATTTTTGAACAAAATTTAATTCATAATAAACCACAAAAAAGCAAACAAATATAACTAATAATTCGTTAAACCAAAATTACAGTAAAATTAAATTAGTGTTTACTTTAGCTAAAACTTAAGAGTTTTAGTGAATATATGTAAATTTTACAAACACTAACTTTCAAATGAATCGTTATTATATCTAATGCTAACTGAATTGTATCATAAATGGAATAACGGTTACGCATACTTTCCAGAACGTGTAGCAGGAAACACAAAAAATATATGCTTGCTTAATATTATATCTTAATATTTATCATTTTACTGAAACTTGACGGCTATTTGGTCAATGACGGCTACTGGTGCTCTTACCTTATATGTATAAAGTTGACAATTTAATTCAAAATTGCAAAAATAGTATTAATAGTTAAATTTGACTTTTCTTTTGAACAATACAATTTAAATCCATTAGAAAATAAATTTTATCACTTAATTCTTGCTCCGTTACTACCAGTCACTTAATTTTTTTTTTTTAAATCTAACAAGTTTTAGCACTAATTTGAATTTATTTATTTTCAGTGACTTATGACAAACTCAAATACAACCGTGTTAAAATTATAAACTACAATAATCGCAATATTATACGTTCCCTTTTACGGTATATTATATAATATACATTCTGAATGGTATTATAAAAACAATTAAAAACTCAACATTGTTAATAATTACAATGATTTTTATTGACGTTGCGTACAGAATAAACGAACGAATGAAATGAAAATAATAGAACCGATGCCAATGGTGTGAGAAATAAATTATTTTTGTGATTCTTACTTTTAAATGTTAATGAACTAACTTTTCCTACGAAACTTTTTATATTACCCAAAAGAAAGTTGATACTTAAAATTAAATATAACTTTAAAAACAATAAATAAACAAAGCTAATGAAAATTTTAATTACTTATTTAACAGTTTCAGAAAAAAAATTTCACAATTTGTTTGATTTCTTTTGTGTTGCGTCATTAGTTTGGCATCTTTAAATACAAACAAAAGTAAACATTTTGTTTTTAGTCGCATTTTCTCCGAAAAATTAGGCTTATACAGTCTATACGATAAGAGCTGCGAGAGGCGAGAGTAGGGGCGCTATCCGTTTTCGGACCCGTAGAACACGAATATGTAGAAAAAAAATGTCTGATATATATATATATATATATATATATATATATATATATATATATATATATATATATATATATATATATATTCCCGCCACCTTTTAATTTGTGTAGGGCCTCCCTATGGAAGTTAAGAGATGAAATTTGGTAAATGGGGCTCATTTTCGAGGCACCTCATACTATCAAAGTGGGGTCAAATTTTGGGCAAATTTTTTTTCTGACCCGACCTTTAAGGGGGTGGTGGGGGGCGGAAAAGCAATAAAACTTTTCCAAACCGGTTTTAAATAATGTTTCGGTCAATTATCTACAACATATCCAAAATGCAGCTTCCTAGGATGATATGGGGGGAGTAGAGGGGGGAAAAACGATATTCGCTGGATCTAACAGGCCCCCAGCCCCCCAGAATTAACGTAGAGGGTTGAAATTTGGTGTGTTGATAAAGTTCGTACCTAGGTTGTGCTTTTTGGAGGTTTTAATATTTTACCCCCACCCCCCTCATTTTTAAGCTACAATTTCATGCATTTTCGACGTTTTCGAAGTTTGTACCACTCGCACAGGTCACCCGAATAAACCTAGAGAGCTGAAATTTTGTATTCGGATTGAGTTAGTATTAAGGGGGTGCCTTTTGGGGGTCTCGACTTTTAAACCCTACCCCAACCATTTTTATACCCAAAAGAACATGATTTTTCTTGTTTTTTAACAGTTTCGTTCGGGTCAAAATCTCCCCAAATAAACCTAGAGGGCTGAAATTTGGTGTACAGGTTAAGCTAATAGCCAGACACTGTTTTTTGGAGGTTTCAACTTTTAACCCTTATCCCCACGATTTTTACGCCAATATTTCCATAATTTTTTTGCTTGTTTTCTAACACGTCTAGAGACTCCATAAGGAAACCTAGAGGGCTGAAATTTTGTACGTGTATTCAGTTAGTATCCAGCTAGTACCTTGTAGAGAGTCCACATCACTTTTCCCCCCACTTCTCCCATTTTTACATCGGAATTGAATGCTATTGTTTAGCATTCAAAGCTTTTAGCTTTAGCTAAAAGCATTATGTTTATTCTAAATACAAGTAGGCGAATAGTAATTTTAAAAAATTTAAAAAAAAGTGAACTTACTTTTATGACAAATGAAATACATACATATTAAGTAATTTAAAAATGTTATTAAAGTCACTGTTTATTTATAAATTAGGAATTTTGGATTTTTAGTATTTATAAAATAGAAATTTTGGATTTTTTTGGAAAGAAAAAATATCTTTATAAAGGCCTTCCAGTTTACTATTGAAGGTCCTTTTTTAATATTTAAAACTAAAACATAAAGGCAATTAGCGGATAAACATGGGCAGGAATGTCCTCGTACGAATTGTGTTGGCTTTTTTTCTGCTACCTGTTTTCGGCATAAAATTGAAATTTACTGAGATACAGCCCTTAAATACTTAAAACCTTTTTTTAAAGCCTCGATCAGCCGAACACTCATCACCAGTTTTGAAACCAACAAAATGACAATTCGGTTGTAGACTTTCAATCACATTTCGCTTGTAGACATTCAATACCGAAGATGAAGGGGAAAATTCGACTACCGTGATGGGGCCCCGCTGCTCACGGCGTTTTTTTAAATAAACAATTGAATTGAAAAAAGAATGTATTATTGAAACTTATTCTTGGTGTTCCGTAAACTAATGTGCACCAAAAAAAATAGATTCTCCTCGTCTCAAGATTCCGGTACTTTTTCGCTTAAACCTTCATATATATTTTTTAAATGTTGTCAGATAACACAGTACTGTGGAAACGGCGCAAATATATAATCTTTGAAGTGAATATTAGTCCGATTGCGATGAAATTCGTAAGGGATTATCTAACAAACGAACATTCTTAACTATCAATTCACAGTTTTGATGCCACTTTGTATATGTGTAGTCCAAGCAAAAATAACGGACCCGTATTTGTTTTTATCTGCCAGCGTAACCATTTAAGAGGGAAAATCACCCCTTAAAGATATACGGTATAATATACGGTTTACATGTTAAATGATAACACTGAATTCCCATAAGGAAAAAGTTATGTCACAAGTGTGCTTTGAATAAAATAATAATATAGGGTGGGCCAAATAAGACGTACCAGTGTTAAACACAAGTAACTTTTTTATTTTTTGATATAATTATTTTTTTCTTTTTGTAGGTTATAACTGAATTCTTGGAAATTTATTATGGAACCATACAGTACAAGACAACGGGTTAAAATTATCGATTTTTTCTATTCTTATCAACGATCAATTGTTATGACGGAGCGTAAATATCACCAATATTTTAATTCAAGATCGTCCCAATCTTTAAATATCGTTCGTCCCAATCTTTAAATATAAGCAGTTTTCAAAAATTTGGAAAATACCCTATTGTGCAAACACTGCTACCGCAAGACCAACAACAACGACTACGATATTTAAAGATTGGGACGATCTTGAATTAAAATATTGTCGATATTTACGCTCCGTCATAACAATTGATCGTTGACAAGAATAGAAAAAATCGATAATTTTAACCCGTTGTCTTGTACTGTATGGCTCCATAATAAATTTCCAAGAATTCAGTTATAACCTACAAAAATAAAAAAATAATTATATCAAAAAATAAAAAAGTTACTTGTGTTTAACATTGGTAGGTCTTATTTGGCCCACCCAGTATCAATTTAATATTATAACTACTGTTACTATTGCTGTAACAACAATAATGCAGTAAAATAAAGAAACGAATGTCGCAATTTTCAAGCAATTCACATTTTCACAAAATAAATATTTGTGTCATTTTTCGTAAATTCAAAAGACATCTTTTTATTTTTTTGGAAATAAATATTAGGATAAATAATAAAAATACGGAATGAATACTCTATTGAAGAAATAGTGCAGATAATTTGGTGAAAAAAGATTATTTTATAAAAGAAAATTTCCAAAAATATAAATACGTTTATCCAAAGCACTCTTATGACCATCCAATGTTATCAATTAACATGTAAATCGTATATATACATCCGAATGGCACACCCGATATACAATTGAAATTTTAATATACCAAAGCATATCCCAGCACCCTGTTTCAAAATTTACTCCCAATTTTACATGAATAGCCCCTCCAGTAAATCGGACCTATATCAGTATAAAGCTCTCTGAAAATAAAGTGTTGTGTCAGTATAAAGCGTTTCTTTATCTGCCGCAGTTTTCAAGTAATCGAGCAAAATTTAAATTGTAGCTTTCTTTTAAGAGGCGATTCCATCCCTTAATGGCTACAGTGGCAGATAAAAAAAATACGGGTCCGTTATTTTTGCTTGTACTACACATAGGTGTTAGGTATACCAAGTTTCATCAAAGTTGCGAACTGACAGTTAAAAACCGTTCCTTGTAAAAACCAAACCACACAATTTCATTGAATATGACCGAATAATTTCAAAATTTTGCCACCTGGACGGACACGAAACCCAAATTGTTCAGAAGGATCTAAAACATAAAATACGAATGAAAATTTTCATTTCGTAGGGAAAAAAATTTTCATAAATTTCAAAACTGATCGCAATGCTTTCACTACTTTAGTAGTATCGGACACAAAAGAAAAAGAAAATGCAATAGTACATATTCGTATAAGAAAATATCACTCGAGCGGCCAGTGAACTTAACATGTACATACATACATATAATATACAAGATGATTGCACATAATGTTCTTTAATATTTCATATTAACAATGTTTTTACGTCCACCGCACACATTAACCTCTCTCTCCTCTCCCTGGCAAGCTTCTTACGTAACCAAATAATATAAGTACATGATAAGTGCATGAAACCAACAACACTGACCGCTGCGCTGGTTGGATGTCTTACCTTATTGTACCTTTTTGTAACACTGCAAACTGTTGATAACGGATACATAGCCAGCCAGACACTCGGCCATACTAGGTTGTTGGTTGATATTTGTGTCCAGTCTATTCCACCAGTCCAAGTCCAGTCTATTCCAGCAAGCAGCTTTATTAAAAGAAGTTTTTTCAAGTACGTAATTTATTTTTACTGTATCACTTTTTTTCGTATGGAGCTTTCGTATAGTGTTTGTACTAGAGTAATACAATGATTCATAGACGCAATTATCCGTAATATTTTCAATGTAATTGACAACTATTTATAAAAATGATACAGTTTTGTGTGTACATATATATGAATGTTGTCGCCTCATCTTAATCCTTCGTCATTTAATAAAGAGTGGTTTATCTTATCTCGACTTCTTCGTTGGTAAATTATCCAATCAGAGGATGTCTACCTGATCGTTTCTTCATTCAACTAAAATGAATAATAATCGATTAATAGTGCAATCAAAAACCTCTAAATAAATTTTGGTGAAGTGATTTTCTTATACACACTTTTTTTTTCAACATAATAAAATACGATTTTCTCGAAAACTGCTTAATATAAAAGGAAAATTATAAGAACATTTTCTTCATAATTTTTTTCCTTTTCAACGATGTAAAAATCGAACTGTCTTATGATAGGATCGAATGATAAAAAATGGCCAGATACTTCTCGGTATCCGACGTATCTGGCTAACGAACTTAGCAGAGCCAATTCAGAATCCATTTCGCACACAAAATTTCATAAGCATTAGACGTTTCGTTCGAGAGTTATCGTGGGAACACACACATATATATATATATATATATATATATATATATATATATATATATAAATTTTAGTAAATATCATTTTCGTATTCTAGGGACCTCAAAATATATTTCTGTTATAGTCTCGGCCTCAGATTACGTCATGAGAACGGCTGTAATAGCTGAATTTCGAGTTTTCGAAATTCGCTAAAACAGGAGAAAAATTCAATCCAAGACAGCAACTAACCACAAATCTATGTAACCGGGGTAACTATGTTTATAAATAAACATCATAATTTTGAGTGTTGAATGGATGAATGCTGTAAGTGGGTCGGGATTCAAAGCTCCCGTTGCACGTAGGTCACCAAATACGGGCCCATTGTACCCACTGCCTAATGCCCAGTCCCTCATAGAGACTCAGGATTGCACTAAAGTCTGCAATCCTTATGTCCTCGGAACTGAGTATTGGAGATCCCACATACCTGCATCTCAAGGATAACAATGCTTCACAAGAGCATAAAACATGGGACGAAGATTCGTCCTCCAAGCCGCACCTTCGGCAGAGAGGACTTTCCACTAATCCCATGACATGCAGGTGCTTTCTCAGGACGTTATGCCCCGTGAGTATATCTGTTAACCGGCTCAGTTGTACCCTGCTTAGAGATAGCAATTCTTTGCTCCGTTTTGAACTGGGTAGTATTATAAGCTCTCGGTACACACTTTCCAGAGGTGGGTGTGTTGTCTTTTAGCCCAGTCATCCACAGCATACCTCACTCTCTAGAATGATATTCCTAGGGCCGGCTCTGGACCTATTAAAGGTTGAGTCGAGCCTCGTTTAGCTAAATCATCTGCTCTCTCATTTCCATCTATTCCCGTATGACCTGAGCTAAGTTAAATAATTAAGTGTTAATAATTGAGTTGTTAAGAATTGAATTAAGTCGACCATTTTTTTTTATGTTTGAAAATAAAAATTACAAGAAAATAAAACAAAAGTGTAAAAGAAAAATTAAGGTATCTAAACAACTAACAAAGTTATAGGACTTTAAAGTTGCATTTTACGCAGATAGTTCTGTTTCATCTGATACAAATGTCTGACGTCATCTTTTCCACGCCATTGTAAATAGAGCGAAGAGTGTGTTTTAAGGGCGCTACACACGATCAATTTTAACTGACAGTTTTCACTAAACAGTCAAAACTGACGGAGAAAACTGATCGTGTGTAGGCTGAAAACTGACAGTTTTTTTTTACTATCAGTTAAAACTGATAAAATATTTCACCACATATTTTTTTAACTGAACTGATGGAACTCATAACCGTATCATTTTTTTTTAATGAGTGGAGACACTAAAGAGAGTAGATTGATGGAGGTTTTTTTACTCATTCTGAGATAGTTGTGCAAATCCGTTGGAAAAATTTTCATTTCGGTTAATAAATGTACATGGGAACAAACATTCCTTTTTTTTAACCACTTTTTACGCCACTTTTTGGGTTTTTTTATTCTTCAAGACTAACAATAAACTAAGTTCGACTAAAATATCATCGTCCAATGACATTTTGTAGAAAACTGATGTATATCTTCTGTTTTTTAATATGAACGTGTGTAAGCACAGCGACGTCAGTTTTAACTGTCAGTTAAAACTGATCGCGTGTAGCGACCCTTATTGAACTCTTATAAAGCTGGTAAATACGTTAATTGAGGAGTCCAGTTTCAAAACGAGTCTTGTCCAAAAAAATCAAAAATTGAGTTACGCAAGTAATGGATTCTGTATATAAGACCTTACACGATTCTGAACAGTTTAAGTTGCAAAAAAAATCCTGTCCCATTTAGGCTAGGAACTTACCCTTAAAAATATCCCTTAGAATTTGGAAAAGTGATCACGAGCGTTCTAGTGGCTAGTTTGTTTTTTTTTTAATCCATGCAGAATTTAAAATAAAATATAAAATTCGAATACTATTTTTTGATTAAGCCACGGGCTTCAATGCTAAAAATTGATAAAAATAAATAATTTGACTAGTATTCTTATAAATGTTTGATTTTAGTCTACGTATTCATTCTAAAATATCATATTTGTCAATAGTTTTTTCTCTCTCTAAAAAAATGTTATAATTTTTTTTTATAAAAAAATCAGCCACTAAAACGATCGTGGTCGCTTTTTGTTAAAAATTAGGGTTAAGTTCCTACTCTAATTGTTTTTAGCATTAGAAAACTTACTTTGTTTTCAAAATGGGTCTTGCCATATTACTCAGAATTATATTAAACATACATATATATCATATTACAACAGTTTTTTGTCAATATCTCAAAATCATAAAAAGTGGACATGACCCGTTTTGAAAGTGGACTCCTCAATTACTACGTATACTATAAGAATATGACAATTTTGAATTTTTTTAAATATTAAATCCATGGTAATTTAACATAATTAAATACAAAAAAAATTGTACGAAAGACACTCAGTATCCGATTGTGCGAATGTTTGACGGACGTCACAGGCGAATTAAAAATCACTCATTCCACCTTTAACTTTGATCTTTTATTTCTCTATTATTTGTTTACAGATTTCAAAAATTTTCTCACCAGTTTTTTAGTTTTGGTCTATATTTTAGTTCATTGTAACTAAATATTACATCGTTCACACTACGAAACTTCTCCATTCGTGCGAATATTTTTTTTTCTTTATACTATTGCTTCCAAGACTACTGAAGAAACGGAAGCATTGTGATCATTTTTGAAATATAGAAATTTTTTCCGTCAAAAATGAGTATTTTCATGCACATTTTACCTTTTAGAGCTTCCTGAACAGTTCTGGTTTCGTGTCTCTCTGTCTGCCCATCTGTGTGTCGCAATTTCGCTCCAAGTAGTATAACTTCCGAACCACAGATGAGACAGATCAAGCCTACGTATAAAAAAGTGAAATCTTAAAGTTGCAGTAAGTAGCAATTTACACCATTACTGATTTAGTCTGTTACTGACTGCCGTGATGTTCACGTCAAAATAAAAATCATGTTTTTTTAATCAACTCGTGAAATTTAAACAGAAAAAAATATGAAGTGTGTCGTATTTAAGTGTAAAAATTCTATTGAATAGACAGTTTCTCAAAATAAAGGGATATCTTTCTTAAAATAAATAAATTTATTTTTAATTGTTGACTGGTGGTAACATACGGTGGCCATCATAGTACATAGTGTATGTATGCGAACTGCATATATTATCATCAAAATATATTACTAACACATTGGTATATTCGTGTACATAAGTAGAATAGCTGAGCGGGTTCTGTGACACAGTAAAACCTCAATTATCCGGACTACTTTTTTGACCGTGTTAAGAACCGTGTAGTTTGGGGTCCTACTGTACCTAGTGTATGAATTGACCTTTGACCCGGCACGTACATGTATTTAAAATTAGTTGTTGACATTTGACCCCACACGCGCTCATACTGTAAGCCTTGAAATTCGTAAGAGATGAGTCACTACCCGCAATCAAATTAATTTATGTTAACCCATTATGTGTCATCACAATTTACTTATCACAATTTGGTTTAGTGTTAACCCATTATGCGCCGGCACTAATGTAATTTTTGAATGTGAACCTAACGCATGCGCAGACTGAATTTAAGTACACGACGCATGCGCAGACTGAATTTTAGGTTACAATTTGATAGATGGGGTATACTACTGCGTCAAAATGTGGGGAATACCCTAACTCGGGGGTGGCCCCAAATTTTTGACACCGTACTGTACTTAAATTTTTGGTACACTACCGTGTCAAAAGTGTGGACCCCCCTAGCCAAAAAAGGTATCCGATCACTTTTTGAAACGTACTGTACGTGCAAACCTTGGCCCCAACACGCGCTTGCCTTAAGTACGTCATCTTAAACGAACTATCACGTCAAAAAATGTGGGGAATACCCTAACTCGGGGGTGGCCCCAAATTTTTGACGCCGTACTGTACTTAAATTTTTGGTACACTGCCATGTCAAAAGTGCGGGCCCCCCTGGCCAAAAAGGTATCCGAACACTTTTTGAAGCGTACTGTACGTGCAAACCTTAACCCCAACACGCGCTTGCCTTAATTGCGTCATTTTAAACGAACTACCAAGTCAAAAATGTGGGGAATACCCTAACCCAAGGGGTGGCCGCTAAATTTTGCGGGGCACTGTACCAAGCGCTAGATTTTAAAACCAGACTCCGGGGTCCAGATTTCTGACCGCTACTGTACTGCCGGAAATCGAGTGTTAACTGTACCTTATGGGGATTTTTGGTATATTTAACCTTGGAAAATTCCAGGAATTTTTATCAGTTTTAAAATAAACAAACAACTAATAATTAAATGTTTATTTTAGCTGAATTATGATCATATGACTCATATATGGAGTTTTTTTGGTATAAGAAAGATGACGTCATGGAATATTAATGAGTTAAAAAATTGTTTAGTAAAAAATATCACCCATTGTAGGCCTCAAGCAAGAAATTATTTTTATCAGTTTTAATACTTTAACATTTAACCTACAGTGACCAATTTTTTAGTTAACTAACAAAAATTCTTGAAATTTTAACAAGTTACAAAAAATATTACTTCTTATGGTGCACAACACTTTTGAATTTGACTGTAGCACAAAACTGTTTCTATATCAAACGAAAATTATCTGAAATAATTCAGTATGTACATATGTATAGACTCTATATATTAAAAATATTTTATGTATACACTCTGTATATTGAGAATAAGAAAGAAAATTTGTATATAATTTTAATTTTTATGAATGCTAGTAAACGAATTGTATAGCCATTTATGAATAAGTATTAAATCTAATTATAAAATAATTTATAAATATTGCAAAAAATTTGTTTAATCAGCAAAATCAATGTATATCATTTTAATACTGATACATATTTATATTAGGGTATAATAGTATTGTATTTAACATTTTTAAACAGAATAAAAGTTCAATTTTTGGTTTTAAATTACTATAAACACGTCGCTTAATATAAAAATGATAACAGCATTGAGTTTTACTAAATTTTTAAGTCTGTAAAATCAAAATTTTTATAGACTAGAACATTTTGAATTTGATACTTTATCAATCATTAACATATATATAATATCATGTATATATAACTGGTGTATATTTAGTATTTTTAATAAATATTTTAGTATACAGGGTGTATCATGAAATATGCTTTTCAATTAGAATAATAAATTTCATAAGATTTTTGTTAATACTCTTATTGGTTAACGAAAGAAACTTTTTGCTGTAAAAAAATAGGGGAATTCCGGGTAATAATTAAATAAAACGCACATATTTTTCTTTTTTTTAAAATTTTATTTATAGAATATGTATACAAAAAATTAAATTCCTTAAATGTATATATTACTAAAAATCTATTTATTTTTCATATAAAATTTTTTTAAAAGAATACAGTTTTCTAATGAGCAAATTTTATCTGAATGGATCATACAGCGTCTTGAATAATATTCATCTCGCAGATTGGAAATCTTCGATGCATCAAATATTTCCTCCAAATTCAAAATCCACGACCGGTGTTCGGTGTCATCAAACAAATTTGAAATCCATTTCTTCTTTTCACCGCCCTTGAAACTTCTTTAATATAGGTTTCAATATGGAATGAAGTTTTTTGTACGGAATAAATCCATATGACCAAGGTATCCCATGCCAATTTCGGCAAAGCTAACGTGCAGCAACCCGTTCATATTTCTTCGGCAACTCGTTGAAATCAAACGGTGCATCGAATATAAGATGTAATATTTCATCCGAATTTTCCGCAACGATACCAACTTCTTTAAAATAAAAAAGCTCCTTGATAGCCTTGTATATCAAGAAACGCTATTTTTTATCGCCGCTGTAGAACTGAATTTACTCACACAATCCACAACTTTATATAAAATAATTAAAATTGGTGAGGATAGTTAATTTGTGGGATGTATCCGAAAATGGATACTAATAGCTATTACTAGTTGACCATCAAATTACAAACTGTTAATAATATTTAGCACATTACTGAGTACCATGTTCTTTTGACTTTAAGACCTAGTGATTTAAGGAATGCTAAATTTTCGGGTGAAATGTGTTGTCGCTTAAAAGTTTTACGTTTAATGATCTTAGGTTTCGAAAGTCCTTTGCTAGGTTGTCTAGTGGTGGACTGCTCTGAATTGTAAATTATCATGGTTCGAAATGCAATTGTTATACCACGAAATTGTTTTTTCAGCGAAAGAGATGTTAACTCTTTGACAACCACCGGTAAATTGACAATATTTTGTGTAAGTTTAACTATTTTATACCCTTTAACCATGATAATGTGTATGAGCCCTTTAACCATGATAAGCTGTATGAGCTCTTTAACTATGATAAGGTGTATGAGTCACTCCGGGGGCAAAATAAGTCACCCCGGGAGCAAAATGAGTCACTCCGGGAGCTAAATGAGTCACCCCGGGAGCTAAATGAGTCACTCCGGGAGCTAAATGAGTCACTCCGGGAGCAAAATGAGTCACTCCGGGAGCTAAATGAGTCACTCCGGGAGCAAAATGAGTCACTCCGGGAGCTAAATGAGTCACTCCGGGAGCAAAATGAGTCACCCCGGGAGCAAAATGAGTCACTCCGGGAGCAAAGTGAGTCACTCCGGGTGCCCAATGAGTCACTCCGGGAGCAAAATGAGTCACTCCGGGAGCATGTGAGTTGCTCGTTGGAGTCAAATGAGTCGCTCCGGGAGAAAAATAAGTCACTCCGGGAGCAAAATGAGTCACTCCGGGAGCAAAATGAGTCACTCCGGGAGCAAAATGAGTAACTCCGGGAGCACATTGAGTAACTCCGGGAGCAAAATGAGTCACTCCGGGAGCAAAATGAGTCACTCCGGGAGCAAAATGAGTCACTCCGGGAGCAAAATGAGTAACTCCGGGAGCAAAATGAGTCACTCCGGGAGCAAAATGAGTCACTCCGGGAGCAAAATGAGTCACTCCGGGAGCAAAATGAGACACTCCGGGAGCATGTGAGTCACTCGTTGGAGTCAAATGAGTCGCTCGGTGAAGCAAATGAGCTAAGTATATATATGAAATTGTCTGAACCGGAATCAATGGACTGGGATAAAATAGATGTTTCAATTGGTGTATTTTTCGAACGTGAACCAATGCTGCTGAACGAACTGACTTTGGAAACATTTCTTTAAATCTACAAGTGAATCAGTTTGAATGTGCTGAAAAGTTATGGTGCGAAAATCATACAACGCGCCTGGATTTGGTTACCAGCCGATTATCAAGCCATGTTTCAAGAATGTGAACCATGTTTTGAATATTATAATCGACCCTGGCAACAAGATCATATTGATGGACCACCTGGTTTGAAAATTCGCTGTGAAATGTGCAAGAATGGCGTGAAAATGGAGGAAAACTTTAAACCGCCCGTTGGTGAACCATTGACATCTGCAACACGGATTTCACACGTTGAAGACATATTTCTGACTCATCCTTATTTGTATACAAAAGTCAGAAATTTCGATATGTTATTATACTTAACAAAACAACTATTGAAATATGATATTTGGGTGCAACATCTGTATGCATATATGATACCCGAATATGCACAACGAATTTGTCAAGTATGGGATCAGTTACCTGAAAACATGAAACAGTTACGTTCGGGTGTTATTGAATATATAAACAAATCATATAATTTTTAATATTTATTTATTGTAAAAAATATTTCATATACATTTGTTGTAAAAAATATTACATATACATTTATTGTGAAAATATTTTGTATTCATACTTATTTTTTAAAAATAAAGAACAATAATTATTTACATATATGTGTTATTTATTTGAAAAAAAAAAAAAAACCTTTTTATCTTACAGGGTTAAAAAATATAAAAATAAAATATACACTTCAATGAGGGATAACTGCTGCTTCTTATACGGTGGTGTTCTTCAAAATTCAGTAAATTCTTAGTGTGGATAATCAATTAATCATCATCATCATCATCATCATAATCGCTAGCATCTTCTTTATCAGTTTCATCCAGATAATCACCTAGTGGTTCAATAACATCAGCCTTTTGAAGTTCGCGAAGTATAGAGAATATTTCTCGACCAACAGTAGTTTCTTTTAAAGCATTTAACTCTTTGATTAAATCTTCTCGATCGTAAACGTTAAACAACAACATATTTTTATTTTCCTCTAAACTTCGAATAATATTGAGTATTTTTTCACCAGTCTCTGAAGTCTCGTATAAACGTTGTAATTCATCTATTAAAGTATTAGGATTATGCCAGTATTTTATTTTTTTCGATTGTATGTTAACATTTCTACACTCTCTCAAGTTGTCTTGCTTAAAATGCTTAGCTAAGGCCCCGTTTTCGACATTTTCATTTGAAGCTATATGACGTTTTAAGCTTATTGGTTTAACCTGATTGACAATTTTCGCTTCATTTTCCGAGTCAACGTTTCGAACCTCTTTTAACATTATAATATCTAAAGCAGTTCCTAAAAGTTTAGTTAGTTGTGAAGAGGAGGTTGTTTCATTGCAATTGTTATTAATTGCTGTTAAGTGATTTACTTGCTTACTTTCATTAGACCAACTATCTTTCTCGTTTTCAGATTGATGACGGTTTTCTCCTCTTTTCAAAGAGTTAAATTTGGTTTGAATGGCTTCAGTTGCAGCATCTATCCTTTTTTGGTCAAACGGATTCAAGATTGC
The DNA here is from genome assembly GCA_035578155.1 of Brachynemurus nebulosus. Lineage (NCBI taxonomy): Eukaryota > Metazoa > Arthropoda > Insecta > Neuroptera > Myrmeleontidae > Brachynemurus > Brachynemurus nebulosus. The sequence continues at coordinate 27,326,960 of JAPWDM010000008.1, read as the reverse complement.
TTCAGAGTAATCAATATCATGCTGTAGTTGAGATGTATTTTCATCATCATTATCATCAAATCTAGATATAGAGATATCAGCAGGTGTTTTATTATTATTAGCATCATATGATATGAATTTGCTTAGTGAGTTATCATTCTTTCCAATCGTACCATCATTAATATTGCTTAACGAATTATGTTGAGCATTTAAGTGTCTAGAAAGATTAGACCTTCGCGTAAATGCTTTACCACAAAAATCACAATTATACATCGTTCAGCGGGAGGTCTGAAGCGTTCGCTAGTAAATGAATAACTGTTCAAAGATTTATTGCTTCTCTACTTATATATACTTAGCTCATTTGCTTCACCGAGCGACTCATTTGACTCCAACGAGTGACTCACATGCTCCCGGAGTGTCTCATTTTGTTCCCGGAGTGACCCATTGGGCTCCCGGAGTGACTCATTTTGCTCCCGGAGTGACTCATTGGGCACCCGGAGTGACTCACTTTGCTCCCGGAGTGACTCACTTTGCTCCCGGAGTGACTCATTTTGCTCCCGGAGTGACTCATTTTGCTCCCGGAGTGACTCATTTTGCTCCCGGAGTGACTCATTTTGCTCCCGGAGTAACTCATTTCGCTCCCGGAGTGACTCATTTTGCTCCCGGAGTGACTCATTTTGCTCCCGGAGTGACTCATTTTGCTCCCGGAGTGACTCATTTTGCTCCCGGAGTGACTCATTTTGCTCCCGGAGTGACTTATTTTTCTCCCGGAGCGACTCATTTGACTCCAACGAGCAACTCACATGCTCCCGGAGTGACTCATTTTGCTCCCGGAGTGACTCATTTAGCTCCCGGAGTGACTCATTTTGCTCCCGGAGTGACTCATTTAGCTCCCGGAGTGACTCATTTAGCTCCCGGGGTGACTCATTTAGCTCCCGGAGTGACTCATTTTGCTCCCGGGGTGACTTATTTTGCCCCCGGAGTGACTCATACACCTTATCATAGTTAAAGAGCTCATACAGCTTATCATGGTTAAAGGGCTCATACACATTATCATGGTTAAAGGGTATAAAATAGTTAAACTTACACAAAATATTGTCAATTTACCGGTGGTTGTCAAAGAGTTAACATCTCTTTCGCTGAAAAAACAATTTCGTGGTATAACAATTGCATTTCGAACCATGATAATTTACAATTCAGAGCAGTCCACCACTAGACAACCTAGCAAAGGACTTTCGAAACCTAAGATCATTAAACGTAAAACTTTTAAGCGACAACACATTTCACCCGAAAATTTAGCATTCCTTAAATCACTAGGTCTTAAAGTCAAAAGAACATGGTACTCAGTAATGTGCTAAATATTATTAACAGTTTGTAATTTGATGGTCAACTAGTAATAGCTATTAGTATCCATTTTCGGATACATCCCACAAATTAACTATCCTCACCAATTTTAATTATTTTATATAAAGTTGTGGATTGTGTGAGTAAATTCAGTTCTACAGCGGCGATAAAAAATAGCGTTTCTTGATATACAAGGCTATCAAGGAGCTTTTTTATTTTAAAGAAGTTGGTATCGTTGCGGAAAATTCGGATGAAATATTACATCTTATATTCGATGCACCGTTTGATTTCAACGAGTTGCCGAAGAAATATGAACGGGTTGCTGCACGTTAGCTTTGCCGAAATTGGCATGGGATACCTTGGTCATATGGATTTATTCCGTACAAAAAACTTCATTCCATATTGAAACCTATATTAAAGAAGTTTCAAGGGCGGTGAAAAGAAGAAATGGATTTCAAATTTGTTTGATGACACCGAACACCGGTCGTGGATTTTGAATTTGGAGGAAATATTTGATGCATCGAAGATTTCCAATCTGCGAGATGAATATTATTCAAGACGCTGTATGATCCATTCAGATAAAATTTGCTCATTAGAAAACTGTATTCTTTTAAAAAAATTTTATATGAAAAATAAATAGATTTTTAGTAATATATACATTTAAGGAATTTAATTTTTTGTATACATATTCTATAAATAAAATTTTAAAAAAAAGAAAAATATGTGCGTTTTATTTAATTATTACCCGGAATTCCCCTATTTTTTTACAGCAAAAAGTTTCTTTCGTTAACCAATAAGAGTATTAACAAAAATCTTATGAAATTTATTATTCTAATTGAAAAGCATATTTCATGATACACCCTGTATACTAAAATATTTATTAAAAATACTAAATATACACCAGTTATATATACATGATATTATATATATGTTAATGATTGATAAAGTATCAAATTCAAAATGTTCTAGTCTATAAAAATTTTGATTTTACAGACTTAAAAATTTAGTAAAACTCAATGCTGTTATCATTTTTATATTAAGCGACGTGTTTATAGTAATTTAAAACCAAAAATTGAACTTTTATTCTGTTTAAAAATGTTAAATACAATACTATTATACCCTAATATAAATATGTATCAGTATTAAAATGATATACATTGATTTTGCTGATTAAACAAATTTTTTGCAATATTTATAAATTATTTTATAATTAGATTTAATACTTATTCATAAATGGCTATACAATTCGTTTACTAGCATTCATAAAAATTAAAATTATATACAAATTTTCTTTCTTATTCTCAATATACAGAGTGTATACATAAAATATTTTTAATATATAGAGTCTATACATATGTACATACTGAATTATTTCAGATAATTTTCGTTTGATATAGAAACAGTTTTGTGCTACAGTCAAATTCAAAAGTGTTGTGCACCATAAGAAGTAATATTTTTTGTAACTTGTTAAAATTTCAAGAATTTTTGTTAGTTAACTAAAAAATTGGTCACTGTAGGTTAAATGTTAAAGTATTAAAACTGATAAAAATAATTTCTTGCTTGAGGCCTACAATGGGTGATATTTTTTACTAAACAATTTTTTAACTCATTAATATTCCATGACGTCATCTTTCTTATACCAAAAAAACTCCATATATGAGTCATATGATCATAATTCAGCTAAAATAAACATTTAATTATTAGTTGTTTGTTTATTTTAAAACTGATAAAAATTCCTGGAATTTTCCAAGGTTAAATATACCAAAAATCCCCATAAGGTACAGTTAACACTCGATTTCCGGCAGTACAGTAGCGGTCAGAAATCTGGACCCCGGAGTCTGGTTTTAAAATCTAGCGCTTGGTACAGTGCCCCGCAAAATTTAGCGGCCACCCCTTGGGTTAGGGTATTCCCCACATTTTTGACTTGGTAGTTCGTTTAAAATGACGCAATTAAGGCAAGCGCGTGTTGGGGTTAAGGTTTGCACGTACAGTACGCTTCAAAAAGTGTTCGGATACCTTTTTGGCCAGGGGGGCCCGCACTTTTGACATGGCAGTGTACCAAAAATTTAAGTACAGTACGGCGTCAAAAATTTGGGGCCACCCCCGAGTTAGGGTATTCCCCACATTTTTTGACGTGATAGTTCGTTTAAGATGACGTACTTAAGGCAAGCGCGTGTTGGGGCCAAGGTTTGCACGTACAGTACGTTTCAAAAAGTGATCGGATACCTTTTTTGGCTAGGGGGGTCCACACTTTTGACACGGTAGTGTACCAAAAATTTAAGTACAGTACGGTGTCAAAAATTTGGGGCCACCCCCGAGTTAGGGTATTCCCCACATTTTGACGCAGTAGTATACCCCATCTATCAAATTGTAACCTAAAATTCAGTCTGCGCATGCGTCGTGTACTTAAATTCAGTCTGCGCATGCGTTAGGTTCACATTCAAAAATTACATTAGTGCCGGCGCATAATGGGTTAACACTAAACCAAATTGTGATAAGTAAATTGTGATGACACATAATGGGTTAACATAAATTAATTTGATTGCGGGTAGTGACTCATCTCTTACGAATTTCAAGGCTTACAGTATGAGCGCGTGTGGGGTCAAATGTCAACAACTAATTTTAAATACATGTACGTGCCGGGTCAAAGGTCAATTCATACACTAGGTACAGTAGGACCCCAAACTACACGGTTCTTAACACGGTCAAAAAAGTAGTCCGGATAATTGAGGTTTTACTGTGTCACAGAACCCGCTCAGCTATTCTACTTACATACATCGTGTGTTGTGATTGTATGTGTGCTATGTTACGTCACCCATTGATTACAGTGGGCACAGTTTGGTAGACATTCTAGTTTGACCCCTTGTTCCGAACTATTCGATTGTTTTTAATGCAATTTTTCGAAATTATGCAGTTTCGTTTCTATTTAGTGCCCCCTACGAGTTTCATCACAATCGGAGTCTCACTTCAACTATCAAGGTAATTCTGTTTCACGATAATGATTTGCGATATTCGACATACATATATTTAACACAGTTACAAAGAATTAAAATTTATATAAATACCACAATCAATGATATTATAATTATCTTATAACATTTTGAACTTTTGCAATTATACAAGCTTAAAGGGCATCCTGTATAATATATAGTGTACTCTAGTTTCTAAATAACATACTTGTAAGGTATTTCTATAAAAAAAAAAAACTATATACAGTAATTTTTTTCCTTTATTTATGAAAATGCGTGTAACATGCAAACAAACGGACAAACTTAAATTTGATATTGTAAGTATGCAGATGGTACAATATAAATCAAATTCACCGGCTTTCTATTTAAATATTCAAAAATTTCAAATTTACTTTATTTACCTATCTGCATTGGTTAATCTAATGCATTGAATTCTATTACGGTTTCATGTGCAACGGAAAGTGCACAATAAATCAACCTGATCACCGCAACTTGGATAATAGAATTTCCTGAATAATAAATTCATTCCATGAGACCATTTTTCTTTTTTCGAAATATTTTTATATACCGGTGTATACTGTAAACCTAGTTGCAAAACCTTTAGAAATATGATCACGAAAATTTTCAAGCTTAAATTTTCAAATTTCCCCCATGGGAGAATAACTAAATCGATTCGAGCAAAAAGTGCACGAAAATTTTATACCAACGTGTCTCGCGAACAACGTCGCGCAGGTACAACTAGTGAGATTGGGTAACTTCAAAAATGTAAACTTTACCGCATCGATGCAGCATCATGACCTTTCTGATACGTTTAATACTACATGATGCGATACTGATGCTCTCTTGAAATTTGATGCACATTAGATGTATTTGAACGGGATGTCGGCATCATTTAACCTCTGATTAGACTATAGATAATGCAGCAATACAGCCCTTGTATATATTATATTTGAATTTCAACTTGTACTTACTCAAAATTGAAAAATTGAAATTATTTGAATAAAAAATATTACATATTTTAAGTGCAAGATGTATTCAGATAGTTTAAACAATTTTAATGAGAGGTAAATGAATTCATCTTTTTCAACATTTAGTTTTTCGGAATTATTCCTATAACGATTATGGTCATAGAACCATTGGCATCATCCTTTATTCACATTACCAGACTCTAGCCACGACAGCCACCTATATTTTAAATGTAAGTAGCTGTGATATTACATTATGCGCATGACACGCATCACCAAATTTCTTGATGCATTCTTTTGACGCATCAAATGCAAAAATGAATTTTTGATTTTTCGTTGTGATGCGTCTGATGTGTTTTTGAACTTTTGACTCTGCCTCATGCAAGCAGTGATGCATTTTTGAAGTTACCCATTATAAAAACATACAATTCTATAACAATAAATTGTTTCTTAAAGCTTACAAATAAGTCAGAATTTTGTTTGTGTCGCCCAAGTAGTTGTTTCATTCTGTATTTTGTTTGCATATTTATTTATATACACATACAATGAACATTCTGTTATCGAACTAGCAAATTCTAGCAAAGAAAACTAACTTAAACTATTTTATTCCTTCCACCTCCACCACCCGTACCCGTTATACTTTAATATATAATTACTTACAGTCAAGAGCACAATTATCTAATAATAGCAATAGTCGGACAGAATTTTCTTTTATTTTGTTCGGTCGGAATATTATTTATATTAGTCATAAACACAGGCAGAACACAGACTTACGGTTTTGTCATCTGTCAGCTGCTGGTATCCTTTCCGCCTCATCTCCTATAAATTACCTACCTTACGCTATTAATAATTGTAGACATATTTATTATAGTTCGTATAAAAATTGAAAGCTTACCGGCGCGGCGTAAATCTTTAATTAAATATTGCAATTGTTGTTAGTAAAGTTGATAAACCCACAATCGTCTACCTGAAAATTTCTTGAAAATATTTTATTAAAATCGACTGCTTACTACAATAGGACCTCCGTTAATCGAACAGCAATGTCATGCAAAAATTTGTCGGGCTAACAGAGGTGTACGCTTAACAGAGGCAAAGCAAATAAAAGCATTAAATAATGTAGTATTCATAACTAATTTTTTAATTCAAAAATTTTTAATTTTTTAATTCATATAGATTTCATGAACGAATTTAGGTACTTATACCAAAATATAACGTTTAAAAATGCATTGTCACATTATAATCATTGTTAAAAGTTAAAACATGAACAATTATAACTAACTAGATGTTGAATTGTATTTCTTTGCCAATTATTACGGTGCAATTATTCAAAAAAGCGGCCTAACCTCAACATCCAAAGTAACAGTTTCATTCCAACTCCAAATTATTCTATACAGTCCATATATTGTTTGGCAAAATGTTACACCATTTTGAGCGTCAGGTTTTGGGGGAAGGGGGCTAGAAGTAGGCAAATTAACGGATTTCATCAGTTTTTTTAAAAATATTTCGAAAATTATGGGGTTTAGCGTAAAAGTGTCATATACAAAAATAATCTACATTAAATTGCGTCAAAAATGGTCCTGTGCATAATCTGGCTAAAGTGAACAGTTCCAGAGTTACGGAGGGTGTAAAAGTAGCAATTTTTAGTATTTTTAGCCACTGTTGTATCTGTCACCAGGTGCAGCAGTGGCCGAATAAGAAGAAGAATCCGCTCGAGTGGGGGTGGAAGAAGATTGACGAACACCTGAGACCAATTACAACAGCACGTCCTGCAGCTCCCGAGGAATTACCTTCCCTCATAGTGTGCGCTTGCAAAGACGAATGCGTCGGTAACTGCGAATACAGAAAGAGTGGTCTAAACTACTCAAGCATATGCGGTAATTGCTCAGGCCTAGGATGTGATAACAGGGATAGGAACATCATAGACGAAGATTTAGAAGAGGAGGGTGCTATGTTTGAAGAGGACTAACCGTAGTTTGCTTTTACAAAACACAATCCTGTATAAAAAAAAAATTAGTTTGCTTAGTGATAATGTGTCATATTTTTTCCAAAAAATCTAAAAATACTAACAATTGCTATACTTTTACACCCTCCATAACTCTGGAACTCTTCACTTCAGCAAGATTATGCAGATTATATCCCCCAAATTTTTATTTTTTATGAATGCGTAATATTTCAGTACAATCACAAAAATCAGTGTCTTTGTATGTTATTGATAGTAGTTTATTTAAAAAAGTGTAGGTATGTTTTGAATCATTGTGTCATACATGTTGAATTATTTCGTAAATTTATTTACGTAATTTTTTTTTAATTTTTTAAAAATATTGCCGGCTGTTGGAGAAGTTTACTATGAAAATGCGCGGACTATATAATGTCAATAACAAATTCTGAAGTTCTGAAATTTTAAAATAAGTTATTCCAAGAGAAAGATAAATATTGAAAGGTCAAAAACATTCTTCATAGGTGTTCCTCCTTCACATCTACAACTTTTTTTGAATAGGTATATGAACACTTTCCAAATGAAATAAGTGCCAAATCATCCAATATTTTTGCGGCTTTAAAATATATCTATAATTCAATACGTAATTCAATTTAAATAAAAGTTTCGACAGTTAAACAAAAACTATTGTAATTCTTAGAAAATTAAATCGAGACGGAATAAATAGAAACATAGAATAACTTAATCCTCCCCATACGTATTCTTCCATATTTAAATTGTCGTGATTCGCGACTGTTTATCATTTTGTATTGCTCTGAGATAATTCAATCAATGTCACTAAATTTTCTTTATGTATATATTTACTGCCTATCTAGATATTGTATACATATTATATATTACATATTTTGTATACTACAGGTAATATATTTATATCGTGTAGTCAGTCAAATATCATGTTAAACATTAATTCGAATAAATTATTGAAATAGATTGTTTTATAAAAAGATGAGAATAACAAAGCGGTATAGAAATGTTATATTTAATTCATGGTCAGTAAAATTATGCAACGTTTGAAATATGTACATATAATTACTACAAAATAACTAATATGTAATAAATAATAAAATTTAAAAATTAAGGAATATTGCCATTCTGGATTGAAAATTGATATTGGGCGACATGATATCTAAAACGTCAAATTCAAACATAAGTTATGTACTGTTTTAATTAAATATTTATAAGGCTTAGTACAGATGGCGCGCGGAGGTTTACGCGCGTTTTGTTTTTGTAACTGTTCACATGGTTGCGGTTATTCGGCGTCAAATCCGCGTTGTTGTTGTCAAATAAGTTTTGTTAGTTGTAAAGGATACTTAGCAATATGGTATGTGTGCTTTCGTTTGCATATATTTAATCAAATAGAAAAACATTCATTTGAAAAACACGTCGAAAAACTATTTTTCATAAGTTACGTATCGAAGAATGGAGACGTTGTAGATCAAGGGGACAGAAATATTGGGTTCATCCATTTTTTTTTTTTTTTTTAGAATAATACATATTTTCTTTAAGTCTATTTGTCACATTATATCCAAGTCGAAAAAAGCATAAACGTAAATTTAAATTGCACACTTTTCTGAAAAATAAATAAAATATTTTACCCAAACATCTTCTTTTTCAATTTCGTTAATAAAAATTTTTGTTTCCTACATTTAAAATTTTTTAATTAGTTATATTTTATTTTTTAAAATTTTTTAATTTTTAAATGATAAAATAGTCTTTTATCTACGACTACCATGAAATTGCTTGCTTATTGTACAAAATACTATCCAAGTAAGCTATCTTTTACGTACAGCCATATAGCCAGCTGTACAAAAAATGGCCTTTTACACGCATGTACATGAAAAATATCAACGCCTACTACACTTTTATTAATTCTTATATTATATATTAGGTATATATTATACAGTGATATACATATTATATATATTAGAATCTGTACAAAAATTTTACCTAGCAACTGAATGTTTACGTTTGTTTTTAATAAATTTCAAATACTATATAATTTTAGTGTATTGGTATTTGTGGATTTGTACCAAATATTTATCGTTTATTGTGAATTTTATGTTAGTCGTAGATAAAGTATAGTACGTAACTCGGTTATAAGGCATATTACACACTCGCACAATTACGCACTCGTCGCTGCGCGGCTCTTGCGTAACTTTTTCGCTCGTGTGTATATGCAACTTACAACCTCAATCACGTAATATACTATTATACGTAAATAATATATTATGTACATTTAATATGCATCTAACTAAATATATAAACGTTTTTTTTCTACATAAAAAGTATTTATGTATATACTGTAACCGCAGCGGAACGCCCAATTCATCTGAACAGATCAACTTGTTTGTTAAGATCTGATGCCGCCAGTCATTTCGCGGTAAACGTGCGGTACAAGAAACAAGGTTGTACCGCGCGGTAGCCGCACGTATCGCTGCCAGCGCGCGGCTTCCGCGCGGTACCAAATGAACAGTAAATGATAATTCTGTGTATGTAGTACCGCTACTCCGACGTTCCGCGCGGTTTCTGTGCGCCATGTGAACTAAACCTAATAATGGAAGTAGAAGTGTTTACACCAGTGATTTTCAAAGTAGGAGTCGCAAAAACTATCTGAAGGGGTCGCAGAAACGATTGATTACAAATTACGTACCCATTTTCTAAATATTTCCAAATTCCTACTTATTTCTACATATTTCCGGGGTTCTTTGAAATTTTTTTAAGTACAAAGGAGGAAAAGTTGAAGAACCACTGGTTTACAGGACCTAAAAAGTCAAAGGCAACGGTTTATTTATAAGAATTCCAGTGCAGTAGTATACGAATAGTATTTTAAAAAAACATCAGAAATTAATGTTTCACAGTTTTCCTAAATAAAAAAACCCGCTATGTATGTATATAGGTACAGGAAATTATTTTGGAAAATTTAAAAAAAATGGATAAATTAAAAGCATGAAAAATGCCTTCAAAATTGGAAATAAAGTTGATCCTTATTTCCGAAAAGAAGATTATATACGTTATATACTGCCAGAATAGTGACGATATTGTGTAGGTGTCGGGTACACCTAAAAAAAAGAACTGACTAAATTTTACCATTTTTTTCAGTTATACCACTAACTCAGTGAAGAAATTCGCGGATTGAGTCAAAAAGCTTAAGGGGATGGTAACGTTAATTCGGCATAAAAAAGACCTATTTTCAAGAATTATTTCAGACGCTACAGATAATACAAATTGAATTAATCGATCGTAACATTATAGTATAACATACGAACAGCACTTTCTTAATTTTTTAAAACAAAATATAAATAATTAAGCCGACGGCAGCAAATCTTCGGAGGCGCCGCGAAAAAAAGTTGTCTGTCGGTGAATAATATTACTCATGAGTGAATCATCCGAAATAAAAAAAATGAATGATATCATTAGATAACCTCTTTCCTAAAGTATCCCTGGGAGGAATGTTTTTTTGTTCAATTTTTTAATTTTTGGTGACACTTAGAAGTGAAAACACCGATTTTCGTCTAAAAAATTGACCTATTTGTTATTGTAAAATTAATAATTATGAAAAATAAAAAAAAGCTCCCAGGGGTACCTGGTCATTTATGTAAGGAAGCTGTATACAAAATTTCAGAACAATCGGTCGAGTATAGATTTTGATTTAAACTGTTCACCGGTTTCAAAAATGACAAGTGTCAGAAAATCGCTTCAAGTTTTGTATACGTGAAAATCCAAAATTAAATATGAAAATTTTTTTCATACCTACGTCATTGGTTATAGGTATACATTAATATACTTACAAAGACCCATCCATAAATAAAAGAATTCAGGGATTCCGAGAGCACAAAGCCACGTGCCTGCTGGAAGGGATACAAAAACGTATCAGAGCAACAAACGCTCAAAGTTCTATATCTTGGTTAATTTTACTCCGTTTTGTTTAAAATTTTGACAACAATCTTAAGATGTTGTACAATCATATAAAACAATAAAAAAAAATGAGAAATAAAAAATTTTAATACGTTACCATCCCCTTAAATCTCCTTTAATTGCACAGTAACCAGGATGTGCTTTACTGACACTGTTTTCTCTTCTATACAATTTCTTTGAGTTGCATTTAATTTAGCCCAATCACATTGTACATATATGTATGTATATTTAATTGCAATAAACATTTATTTTATTTAATTATTGTCTCCTTCACCATAATATATAGAATTAAAAATTCCACTGCTATAGACACCGTATTGAATTAAGTCACGTTCCCATGTCAGATTCCAATAAAAGACAGAAGTACTCGTCTGTCTTATTTATAGTTGTCATAATTTGTTTTTAAGGTGGTTAGTGCACTAGAGCATTATAAAAATTTTATTAATGAGTGATTTCAAAATATGAAATTATTTTCTACTTAATAAATAAAATGTCAAAATTTCATCCAATTCAATCTGACATATTTGTAAGATAAGAATTTTTAAAATTACTTTTTTTAGCGAACTTTAACATGCAGCTAATGAGGTGTTATTCCCAAAGCACATAAATAAATACCTTCTGTTAAGATTAAATGATAAAAAAAAATTATTTAAAAAAAAATTAACACTGGGAATATTTAAAGAATAAAATCAACAAATTCTGACGTTCAGTATTTTAATTTGTATTGTAATTTTGTATTATAAAATAAAAAGGAATTGAGAGGTAAAAACGCTATGGAATCATATCTAAACTTTGGATAAAAAACACTTTACTGTCTTGGTTTTTGAGTGAAGTTACTCGAATCGAAGGAACCGTGTAAGAAAAACCAAAATCTCACTCCCTTGGACTCTTATTTATTTAAGTCCAACTGTATGGATTTTAGCGAATTTCCATTCTGGAAATTCAGCTATTACAGCAGCTCTTATGATAAGACCCAAGTCCGGGACTATTTTATTTTCTTTGTCTGATACTACTAAGTTCACAAAACAATAACAAATATTAATTTATCAAATTACACAGGATTTGTTTTACATAGAGTATTGAAATATCTTTCTGTAGAATGATGCCAGATGATGATGTATTAGAATCATTAAACCAGTATAATTTTATCAATTTTGGAATTAATTTGTAATTATATTTTGCGATATATGTATACTGTAAATAAATCGATATTTTCATATACCTAACAAATACCAGCATTATTTCAAACAATATATTTGATGTTGCAAGTAATTTTTCGTAATGACTGTATATGTAGAACGTACATATTATATTATGTAGATAGTTCAAAAGCAATATAAATGCAGAACACTAAAAAGCTCTACCTAACCTATATATATAGATACCGTCAAATCACCGAACTTTACCTATTGGACGGCGGTGACTTTACAAAATCATATTTAACCACCGGCAAATACCTACATAAAAATTTCATGGTTCATAGTGTCTGTGGCACTTTTCAGGAACACTTGTAACAAATCGGTAGTATTACATAAATTTTTTTAATATTGGAAACCGCGATTTCTTATAAATTACACGCGTTGAAAATATGTAGTAGGCACCTAATATATGTAGGTATCACATGAATTTAAAAAATACTAATACTAATTTAAACAAATTGAAAAAGGAAATTTACATAATACCACTGATTTATTGGAAATACTTGTGTCGCTAAAATAATTATGAGTATACCTTAGACAACAAGACCGAAGTGAAAGCAGGTAAGTAATTTTTCAGAAGATTGGCTTTGAAATATTAATATCTGTACATATAATAAAACTGTAACGATACCATTTCTGTACATGGAATATTTTTTGAAAATTGTACTGGTACTGTAAATAGTTATCAAAACAGCGATTTTTAAAATTTTTTTTGTCTGTCTGTCTGTTCACACATCACACTAAAACTACTGAACGGATTTTAATGTTTGGTGTGATGATAACTTATTACCTGGGTCAACATCTAAGATACTTTTTACTCCGGGGAAATGTCTCATTCCCATGGGAAAATAGAAAAACCATTTTGAGCATGTACACGCATTACATAAAACTATTGTTCTATGCAAATGCTTTATAATTATTATACTTATATACTTCTCACTGATTTTATGCGTGAACGATGTCCCGGGTACAGCTAGTTTGATATAAATTATTATTTTGGTTTCCGTAGATTTATTGGATTTTAGTAGTATCAGAAGGACAGCAATTAATTGATAGGTAATGATAATGAAAGTAAAGTGGATTTATTTTTATCTAATTTTTAAAATGCGTATTTATTTTTATTATTAATATTAAAAAAAATTAAAATTAAAGTTAGAAATATGATTTTTCGATGGCTACATGCACTCTTACTATCGCATCACACAAAAACTATTGGACGAATTTTAATAGCTTTGTTCCTTTTCCAAAATAATAAACGGTTCAAATAATAATGAATTTGTCAAATACGCATGATCGAACTGAATTATTACTTGAACTAATAATTCTGAATTTTTAAAAAGGAACGCAATAAATTCTAAAAATACTCTATAGAGGGCATAGAAGTGTGACACTACCATCATAGAGAAAAGCAACAAAAATCTCGATGAGAAACAGGGTCATAGATATAATATATATTCAAGTAGCAGTAGTATCAATCGCGTCAGTTAGCGTCAGTTATTTACAATTTACAATTAGCAAAAATATTTTAATTATTATTTATAAAAAAATAAATTTGAATAACTTTGCACTCGTATGGCAACGTTACCACGCTAACGACGCTAACCGTAGATATCGTAAATATGGTAGATAGTGGGTAGATATCGTAGATATTATTCTTCACTAACTTTTTTTTGATAATTTTTTCAAAACTGTACACAAACTGAAATTCTAGTTCAAATTCTTGACAAAAATCCCGGACTGATTGAACTGTTTTGAACTCAATTCAAATTCAAATTCATAGTAAAAGGAACATTGAACTATCAGTACAAGTAATATATTTTTTTAAAAGGAACGCATTATTTTCAACTTTTCCAACTGCGCATGATTTTTACTGATTTGAACTAAAAATTCGTGAAAAAGGAACAAAGCTAATGAAATTTGGTGTGATGATAAGTTGATAACTTATTACCTGGGTCAACATCTAGGATACTTTCTATTCCGGGAAAATGTCTCATTCCTACGGGAAAGTAGAAAAACCATTCTAAGCATGTGCACACATTACGCAAAAATTATTGGATGGATTTTAATGAAATTCGGTGTGGTGATAACTTATTATCTGGGTCAACATCTAAGATACTCTTTACTCCGAGAAAATATCTCATTCCCACGGGAAAATAGAAAAACCATTTTGAGCATGTGCATACATTACGTAAAAATTATGTTCTATTAAGTTCTGTATAATTTATTATTACACTTATATACTTCTCACTGAGTTTATAACAATGTGTCGCGCGAACGACGTCGCGAGTACAGCTAGTACAAAATAAAGTATCAAAAATGTTGTGAATAAATCAAATAATTTGAACCAATCACTTAGCAATCATCAACTAATCACTAGCGTTTGTTTCACTTTACAGCCATTACAAATTTCATTTTAGAGCCAAAGCGTTATCATTTTCACTCCCGACCATCATAGATGTCATTATATTCTCACATTACAGATTTCATTGCATTATCACGCACGCAATTACCTTAGCTATGGAAGTTTTTTCTTCAAAAATGTGCTATATAGATACCATAAGATATGAAATTTTGATTTATTTGACACAAAATATGGTTTGGTAAAGTTAGGTGGGTAAAGTTTGGTAGTTTGACGGTGCTATATGTCCATGTGTATGTTTCATAATAGGTATAGTAAATATAGCATGATATTGTACCGAATGGAAAATGTCTAATTTACCTTATTTTTATATCAGAATGTGTTTTTATTCTCGTGATAAATCGATTCGAATAAAACTAACGTGAAATTTATTCAATTAGATGTCGCATTAAACGTTACTGTGTAATGCGCTGCTCGTACATTCCATCCTTATTTCATTTATGTTGTTGTCTCATTCCATCACGGTATAAACACATTATAACTATTTCATTTTTGTGTCTCTTTTCAATGGTCAGTTTATACACCGACACACTATACCATATAGAGGTAAGGTCCATGTATTTTGTGAATTACATGATCATGTTTAATGTGCCATAAAGGGTCATGGTTTTTAAAGTTGTTTTTTATGTTTAACGAAGATGTAAAATACTATTTTTTTCTCACTTGTATCATGTTCGTTAATTTTAAATTTGTGACAATTATTGCGCACTGTTGTAAAAGTAAAGCTTACATACATATCCCGTTTTATTACATTGCTTTCAAAATATTTTTTCGATGCTATAAAAGGGATTACTATGGTTAACTGTAGGTATCTATAGTACAATACAGTCTATAGTTACCTATTTAGAATCTATTGACTAACGGTATGACCTCTAGTATTAAAAAGAACAGCAAGGTTAAATAAAGCCTATACCAAAAGTAGTAAGGTCACAGCAGTTCTATACCAAAAGTAGTAAGGTCACAGCAGTTCTGTACCAAAAGTAGTAATACCACAGCCATTCTGTATCAGAGGAGTAATGTCGCTGCAGTTCTGTACCAAAAATAGTAAAATCATAGCAATTCTATAGCAGAAGTAGTAAGGTTAGAACAGATTTTTACTAATAGTATTAAAATCACAAAAGTTCTGTATCAAAGTAGTAAAGCTACAGCTATTCTGTGCCGAAAGATTTACGAAAACGAAATAAAACGTCACATATGATCTAACTTTATAATATGCAGAAACTATATACAGAATTAACCCGACGTGTGTACACTGGGTCTTTAAAGGAACAGTCGAAATTTAGGACTCAAATTTCTCTCTCATGAATAAAGCTCGAGCTTTGGCTACCCTCCGTAAAAAATCTAGTTAGTAGTGGGGACTCAAGGTCCAATGGATGCCCGGGTCTGGCGATTGACTTGTTGATGCGAGCAAGTGAAAGTTTCATCCGTTCCCTAAAAGGGTCAGTGTACACACGGCGTCAGTATTTTCGAAGGTAAGTGAAAGGTGTCATTTTTATCTTTGTCGTAGTTTTTCAGTTTTTTTTAAACCAAAAATAAATTATTGTATACCGTTATAAGTCATTGATGGATCTATCTTAGATGACATGGATAACGTGCACAGCAGTGGAATCGCGACTTTATTTTTTCATTTTTTTTTTTTTTTTTTAATATATAAAACAAAATTTTGCTCCATTTTTTTCTTTACTTTCTTGCTTTTTCTGTTTTTTCTACTATTATTTAATTTCTTTTATATTTTCAATAATAAAAACTCATTTTGTGCCAAATAATTACTGTTCCGTTTATTATGACTTGCCTGTAAATATTCCCCATTTTCAGGTGCTTGAATAATTCAACTTTTTGGAGCCAATGCCAAAAAAATTATATTCATTTGAAAGCTCATAGTATAAGCTATAAAAGCCTGAAACCATTTGTTTTAATATTCCTTCATTGTAGAGTTAGGAATTTTTTTACAAAATTTTATTTTTCATGCTTTTTGAACTACTGGTCGATTTTTATTAATAACAGCTTTAAACTTTTGACTCTGGAAACTGCTGGGCCATGTAGTAGATACTCCAAAAAGTAACTCAGAATTTTTTGAGATTTTTTGGAAGCCTAGAAAACTTTGAAAACACGACCGTTCCCTGAAAGACCCAGTGTACACACTGTGTTCTTGAAAATATAGTGTACACACGCCGGGTTAAATATGCATTATTAAAGTAGTAAGGTTGCAGCGGTTCCATAACAAAAGTAGTAAAATAACAGCAATTCTGTACTACAGAAGTAATATTGCAGTAATTCTATACCAAAAGTAGTACGATTACAGCTTATAGAAGTATGCACTTAATTTATATTAAATATTTATTTTATTTGTATTATTTCAAAACCAACTTCCTAACATAAATTATTTTATGGGAAATAGAGACAATTCGAATTATCGATTCTCGTTTTAACCTGTTAGTATTTGAACTCTATTTCAATATAATTTATTATTATTTGTTTTCCACATTTTTATTATTTACTTCACACGTTTATCTATTACCACAACTCACTCAATAAACTCCTACCTATAGAATATACTTATGTTACCTCGAATCGATTATCTGATCGCCATAGCAAATTTCATTTCGGTCGTATGGTCTGAAGCATACTCACAATCTTTTTTCAGGTATTAATAATTAATTATGGCCTGTTCACACTATTCCAGTCCAGTAATCCAGTGAGCTAATCCAGTCCAGTGCTGGACTGGATCATATCGTTTATATTATTCCAGTCATTCAATTACATTACAAAAAACAACAATGCTTGTTCACTGTCCAACGTTTAATCCAGCACTGGATTGGCCGTTTACACTACTCCACACGGAGAGATAATTCATATAAAAATTACTGTGCTCAGCACTACAATCGACCTGTAAAAGGCGAACATATTCAGTTTTGTACGGTAAAAATATAAAAATTATAATTAATTATAGAAAATTTAAAGGATAGAATGTTCTTTCCGTAATATTGGCTGGTGTGGCAAGTAACATAGCCAGGCTGGTCACTGCTGGTGTGGTGTGGTGTGGTGTGCAAACAGTTTACATTAGAATGTCTTACAGGACGGTCACCGTTTAATTCATCATTTTGTTACTTCGCTATATTCAGTATTAGAATATATTGTTGCCAATCATTTTGTATGCATCATAAAGAGTCGAAGGTCGGAAAAGATCGATTGTTCCTCAGTGCGTACAGCCCAAGCAACAAAAGGTTGCGGGTCAGATGCGTAAATGAAAGAGTACGACAAGAATTAAACTATAACATATATGCATAAGAGTGTGATAGAAGTTTTGTTAGCACATTAACTTTTACCATGCTAGCACAACAATTTTTATGAAGCCATGACTAATACTTTTTACGTTTCAATTTAATAATATTTACATGATCGTAAAATATTTTTTACTTTGGTCGTCGATCGCGCACGCATTATAAGAGAGCATGGTAATTTTTCTGAGATTTTATCTACAAAAATTATATGATTTTTCTGTCCGTGCAGTGGCGCTGGAATGGACTAACTGGAATGTAAAATTGACCGTCAATCCAGTCACTGGACTGGATTGCTTACTGAAATGAGTACATTCCAGTACATTCCAGTGCCGGTCTATATTATTCCATTGACATTCCAGCGCTGGTTTCGATCACTGGACTTGAAGGCTACTGGAATAATGTGAACGAGCTATTACTAAAAATAGCGACTATACGCATGTTTCAATATACAGTCGACTCTCGTTAATTCAAACCCGCGATAATTCCAAACTCTCTATAATTCGAAGGTGTCACGAGTTCCCTACAAAATCTTTTTATATTTCGAACTAAAACAATACATTTTTATACACTTGGTAATTCGAACGAAAAAATCATTGCTACGTAACAAAGCGACGCGTTAATTCGAACTCATCGGCGTCAAACACTCGACAATTCAAAGTTGCAGAGAGAGAGAGAGACAGAAAGATTGTAAGTACATTTTGAGACAAGTTCAAGTTCATTCATCGTAAATGCTTAAAAAATTAAAATTGTTACCTGCGATAATTCGAACCTCTCTATAATTAGTACACTCAGAGGAAAAACAACTTAATTTCAATAAAAACCATATTGATTCAATGTAAAACATTAACGAAAGTCTAGTAATGTTGAAATTTATTGTTTCAATGTAGAAAAACTTTATTTTAAAGTTAAATAACATTGATTCCCTAAAAAGTTCCCTATCTTTTCAATATAATTTTTTTTAAGTTGTACATTGTTGAAATAATAATGATCGCTTTTAATTTTAAGTTGCTATTTTTTTCTCAGTGTAATAGTTTAAGAGTACCTCGAGTTTCGAATTAACGAGAGTCGATCGTATATGCGAATACTACCCAAATGATTTGTTTTCGGGTCACAGGGGATCACATCATTCAACGAATACTATATTTAATCAGTCGGTACTGACTGAGTACTGGCTTTATGTAAATAGCACAGATATTATAAATGTATTTGAAGATAATATCAAATTTTAGAATGCACACAATTTCTTTGTTATAAAATTATAGTATAGGTATGGCAAATTATGTCAATCTGATTTTATTAGTCAGAATGTGGGCACACATATTATGTAATATATATCTAGACTGGTAAGAATCGTGCATGATGTTGGTTATATTATACATTATGAAAATAGTTATCCGTAATGTGTAATTCAACCGTGTGTAGTTGGTACTACTGGTACCCGTGAATGGTAGAAATGGCAGCCATACGAGTTTCTGATCCAGACATATACGTAGACTAATTCCATTACAGGATGTTACCGGAGGTATGGTACACTGAATAATGGATTTTTTTTAAATATGTATGGGCGGAGGTGAAATTGAAATTCGCGAGTCTGTTAGAACTGCGGTTCTATGTTCAATAGATATTCAGGATCCTATTCTCTCAGTTTAACGATTTTTTAAATGATCATCGCAAATTGGCCACTGGCTTTCCTGTAATGGAATTAATCAACTAACTGCTCGTGGGCTCAACATCGCTAATCGGTAGCCTAGTTGGGAAGTCGTTTGACTGGCTATCAAAAGATCTTGGGTTCAGGTACCAGCCGATTCAGTTTACGGAAATTTTGGAACTGCATACCTTTTTGTATCGAATAGGTAGGGACCGCATAAAAAAATCGCACAAAAAATATAATCGCATAAAAACTTCATAAATAACGTAGAAGCTCCTATACCGGAACGCGATCATGTGTCCGAACAGTTTTGATATTTATATTCTAATGAAGTTATTTCTAAAAAAAACCTCTGATAACAAAAATTATTATTAATAAAATGATTATTTTTCAATTTAAATTCACCTCGCATTTAATGTACTTAATTAAAGATATATATATATATATATATATATATATATATATATATATATATATATATATATATATATATATATATATATATATATATATATAAACAATTTTTGTTGAAATCGCATATTTTTATTTTGATCGATGGTTAATATTAAAAACACATGAGTTATTAATTTTAACATTTTTCAAGTTAGTATACTAAAAATATACAAATAACTTTTATTAATCCAGTTAAGAGATTATTAGCTAAATCACCTTTTTATATTGTTTAAATATTGTTCACAGAAGTGTTTTAACATGCATTCGAAATTTTAACTTTTGTATTTCATTTTTAAAATTACCTATTACATATGTATTTTATGAACATTTTTTAGACACTTTTTAAACATTTTTTAGACACTTTTTAAACATTTTTTAGAATTACCTATTTTTATTTTCCGGCTGCGCTATTTATTATATATGTATTTTATAAACTCTTTTGAAAAGTGAAAAATTTTTTCCCTCCAAAATAAAAACTTGCACTTGCATTTTATGTTTTAAAGCTTCCTGAAAAATTTGAGTTCCGTGTCTATTTAAGAACGTAACGAAAATAGTAATACTTCCAGTGACTAGTGATGAGCAAATGCAAGACCAAGACCAAGACTTGGCAGTCTTGGTCTTGGTCTTGTTCTTGCATTAAGAATCTTGGTCTTGGTCTTGCTAGAGCAGTTTGAGTCTTGGTCTTGGTCTTGGTCTCGGTATTGCTAAAAAATCTCGCACTCTCTTGCATTTTTTTATTAGCGAATTTTTTCCTTCTAAAATCAGAATTCTCTGTTTACGGTATTAATTATACTTTCAAACTATTTAAATAGTTTAGCAAGAGTCTTGCTTTTTTCTTGCTTTTTTCTTGCTTTTTTCTTGGTCTTGCTCACTTGAGTCTTGGTATTGGTCTTGCAGCCATACTTATAGTTTGATCTTGGTCTTGCTCTTGGTGTACATAGTCTTGGTCTTGGTCTTGCAAAAAATGCAAGACCACCAAGAAAAGACTGCAAGACCAAGACTAATTTTGCTCATCAGTACCAGTGACGCGGGCGAACCTCTCGAACCTTTCCAGAATTTCTCCCGGTGCAGTTGTGCAATCAAGCATTATATAACGTGATTTTTATACACCCACAAATTTTTATTTTCAGGATGCGGTGTTTTCTATTCACAATCAGTGGTTCTCTTGTAACATCCTGTAACAAACCTGTGTATTCAACGTGCACACGTATCCATCCGCATATCTATAATACGTGGTACTTTAACTTTTAACATTTACTACTGCATTCAAAATAACAAATACTCACATTCAAGTGAATCAGTCCGTCATCGTCAAAAGCTGCGCTCTATCAGTATACATACACGTGTATGTACGTACGTCATAGGTATGTAGTAGGGTAAAGTTACCTATAATGAGATGGTCGCTTAAGCGGCTGTTCTAGACGACCAAATTTTAGGTTTTAATAAAAAACTTTAAACATTTTTACTATCGGTTTTTTATTAGCACTTGAAAAGTACAAAAAATTTAAAAAAAAAGTCAGAATTAAAAAAAGTATAGGCTGTCAAAGTAGGGACTCAAAAGAAGCTACCCCCTGGTTGACATGATTCCAACTCCCTCGGTGATGTGAAACATAAAATTCTGGTGAATTCTTAAAGAGTAAGGATGTCATTTTTTTGGCAAAATGGCGTCCATGTAAATGAAAATTGTTTTTTCATCGTTTTTCCAGTTTTAGGAATTTTTAAAAATAGTAAAAAAAAAGAAAAAAAACAAATTTCAAAAATCCTCTCCGCAAATGAATTTCGAATACTTTACGAAGCTCTGTACAGAATTTTAAAGCAATCGGTTCACTAGAACTTGAGATAACATGTTAACCGTTTCAAAAAACATAGTTTTGAAAAAAACGAGTTCAAAGTTTGAAATGTTGTTTCGAACAGTCTGAGTCATTTATGGTGTGTTAAACTTATAATTTTTTAAACAGCAATCCCTGTCTCGTACAATGTTCCTTCCTCAAAACTTTGAAAATATGCAAAAAGACAATTTATTTTTTTAAGTTTCTAGACCAGAATACCCTCCTAATATGAGATAACAGGTTATTTGGATTATACTACAAGATATTTATTTACATTTATGTCTCTTGTACACATGAACAGAATCGAAATATCAAACTTTTTGTTAGTTTTCCGAAATGCTCACCAGTGAGATACTATCTTACATTAGCAAACCTTTTTTCCGATTATTAAAAATGACATTTTTGACAAATTTATTTTCCAACAAAAAAGTTGAACTAGTATCAGATTTTTACTTTTTCACGTTTCTCTTAAGGGGAGGAGGCTACTTGAGAGTCGTTAAAAAAAATCGATTTTTTTTGCAGAAATTGGTAGCTAATTATGTATAGAATATGTTCCCAAAGTGATTTTGCTGAAAGTAATTTAAGGGAAGGTTTACTTGAGATTTGACAAAAAAATCGATTTTTTTGCCGAAATTGATAGCAAATTATGTGTAGAATATGTTCCCAAAGTGATTTTACTGAAAATAATTTAAAAACAAGATTCTTGCACATTTACCGAATCCAGCTTTCTATAAAAAAAAAATTCAAAAAACGTAGTTCACGCAATAATGAGTATTAAATATAAAATTTTGAAAATACGTTTCTTTATATATATTTTATAATATCTCGGAACTACATTTTTGGAACTGGTGGACACGATAACTCAAAAACTATTCGATGGATCCTTTTTTTTAATTTTTTATTTTAAAGATAATTCAATTCTCCGGCACCTCTACCTAAGTTCGATACACTTTAAATACAGTGAAACCTGCCAAGTTGGACACCTCTGTATACTGGACACCTGCTCAAGTTGGACACTTTTCAATTGGCCTGGCGAAATTACATTGTTTTAAATGCATATTAATACTTATAAGTTGGACACCTCTATATGTTGGAAACCTGTCTAATTTGGACAGTTTTTTAAAATGATTTTTGATATTTTGACCTGTTTATGTTGGAAATTCATGTATTTTACACGTGATCGAAACACGTGTTAGTTATGTTATGACAGTTATAATAATTGAATTTTTACACGTGACCGAAACACGTGTTAGTTATGTCCTAAAAATATAAAAGCTCGGCAGTCACAATGGTTATTAGTCAATAATCAGCAGTGATTTCATGTGTACAGATCTCTTGAATATTTATTAGTTACAAATTTAGCACCATGAGTTCGAAGCGAAAATGTTTAGTAGAATTGACCATTGAAAAGAAAAAAAATGTTATAGACTTAGTAGAGAATGGTGTTAGTTTAAGAAAGGCAGCCGACCAATTTGGAATTTCCAAATCAACTGTTGGGAATATTTTGAAGTGTAAAGACGAAATTTTGAAAGCTTACGAAAAGAATTGCTATAATATGTATGTATTACGATTGTTATTCGATAGTTTATTTCAATAAATATTGATACATAGATGTGTGTATATGTATTACTTTAAAAATAATTAATTTTGCATTATATTCTAAATTAGTGTTAACCTTAAAATTACTAAGCGTAGATGATTTTGGTATTTTGCATATGTTGGACACCTGTTTATGTTGGACAGTTTTTGATTGCACCGCGGGTGTCCAACTTAATCAGGTTCTACTGTATTTTTTATTTTTAAATAAATCTCTTCATATATTTTATAAATCTTTTTTGTTTTTGGATTTCGGTGGTTTATTATTGGCGCTAGGATGTCCACCAACAAGGCATTGGATTTTCGGATCGTCACATTGCACTATCTATAAAATGGACACGTTTTTATATTTTTCCTTGAAAAAATTGTTTTATGTAGTTTGATACTTAATAAATATGTGCACAAAATTTGAAATTGATATTTACTTTCGTTCTTGAGAAAAAAATTCTAGAAAAATACATAATTGTTAAGGACTCTCGAGTAAACCTCCCCTTAAGCCAGAGGTGATTTTAGTATCTTAAGAAAAATAATTCTTTAAAAAAATGATCTCATAATAGGCACATTTACCCACAGTGAGTATCAATGGTACTTACTGACTAGTTTCAATAGAAGAAATAAATGGCTCGTTGGTCACTTACCTGCTATTCTGTAACATTGGCTTCACAACGATAAAGATCAATTACGTTAAATGTATGTGAAATTCTATGGCGCGTTCGCATACTAAAGCCAGAGAGTTGAAGCTAAACATTATTTTCAACTGCATTGGTACGTCGATATTGTTACCTATTTGCTGCCGCTTTCAGTTCATTTATAAAGAATTGTGGGTACTAATACTACACTCTGACAGACTTTGTACGTATACGTACAAATACATTGATAGTTAATAGGTATCGTAATACTCCTGTTTAGGTAGTGACTGTACTACCACCATCTAGCAAACACTACAAATACAAAAGATATTCTCTTCTTCCTTTTGTAAGTAATTTTTAAAAGTTCAATCTTGCTCTGAATACTAATCAAGGTTTATTGTTGCAACGTTTATAAAATTTTACGATTCCATGGCGATGCGATCGCCTATATCCCATTTTCAATTAACTCGTAGTCTAGATAAACATTTTCACAATAAAATCACAACCAGAATCTGTAAAATGAGTCGTTTTTTGCGAGCGACGAACAAAAAAGGAGAGAGAAATGTACTGAGTAAAAACAAAAAGAAATGCAGTTATTTTGGCCGTTTTTCCGTAGGACGTGCCGGACCGTTCCAACAAAAAATAAAAATTCCTGGGATGTGCCAGAACACTGGCTAACTTCAAAAATGCATCACTGCTTGCATGAGGCAGAGTCAAAAGTTCAAAAACGCATCAGACGCATCACAACGAAAAATCAAAAGTTCATTTTTGCATTTGATGCGTCAAAACAATGCATCAAGTAATTTGGTGATGCGTGTCCAAGATGCATGTAATATGTATAATGTAGAATTATAACTACTTGCCATATTATGTAGGTATTAACACCAATAGGAATAATTCCGAAAAACAAATTGTTGAAAAAGATGAATGTATTTACCTTTGATTAAAATTGTTTAAACTATTTGAATACATCTTGCACTCAAAATAGGTGTGTAATATGTTTTATTCAAATAATTTCAATATTTTCAATTTCAAGTAAGTTCAAGTTGGAATTCAAAGATAATATACCTATACAAGGACTGTATTGCTATATTATCTATAGTCTATCATGCTACATTATCTGTCTTATCTATAGCCAAATCAGAGGCTAAATGATGCCAATATCCCGTTCAAAAACATCTAATATGCATCAAATTTCAAGAGAGCATCAGCAACGCATCATGTAGGTATTAGACGCATCAGAAAAGTCATGATGCTGCATCGATGCGGTGAAGTTTACATTTTTGAAGTTACCCACTGTTTTGTCGCGTTTTGGCCGATCATAGCGTGTTTCCATCCATATGTATACGTATGTTCGTAAGTATCGTAATATATATTTCGTTTCCCAAAGGCAAAATTGCAAATCATGTTTGAATAAAAGTAAAAATATGCTGCCAATGGGGCACACAGCTTTCTCGTACTCGTAATAGACTAGATTAGACTTGTGCTTAACTGCTTCTGAAAATTTGTTTTTAATCATATTATTAAAGTGCTGTTTGAAATGAGAAAAACTTTAAAGTACAAAATTTCCAAATTTTCCTCCAAATAAGTAGGTATATACCTTAAAATTATATTTTCGTCGTACATGTCATGAAAATTTGTTGTAATTCAAAATATTTAAAGACTAAATTATAAAATAATAGCAAAATATATTTTACAGACTAACCGCCAAATTTGAGCGAAGTGGGACTAGTAGCAAGAAAAATATTGACATTTACTATTACTCTGATTTCGATTAAATTGATAGGGAACCATATCTAAGAACCAAACCGCATAATTTCTGAAAATTTCGTCAAAAATAATAATCGAATAATTCAAAAATTATGCCACTTGATGCCACAACTAGTATCTATGAATGCAATGTCATGGTAGCGGCCTCGCTAGCGTTACTTCGATTGCGATGAAATTTGTAGGGAACCATCTAAAAACCAAACTGCATGTTTTCTGAAATTTTCATTGAGAACAATCGTATAGTCGAAAAGAATAACCGAATAGTGTCGAAATCGACACTAAACCAAAATTATTCACAAAGCTTTAAAATGTTGTAACAGTTGTTTTCTTTTTTTTTTGCTCCTCACTTATGGAAAAATGAATAATTAACGTTTTTTTTTTGTTTGCTCGTTACTTATTTTTTTTAAGAGAAAGTTTGTAAAAAAGGTAGGAAAAGGGGCGGCAAATTTTTAAAACAGGGCAGAAAAATTTGTGATTGACGTTTTTTTTAAGATTTCCTTTTTTTCAAATAAAAGGTAGGGGCGGAATTTTTCAAATGACTAGGGGCGGACTCAGGGTTAATCCGGCCCTAGGAATCGCTAGTTGTCATATCCGATACAAAAACCACTAACTCTTAATTTAATAAGAAACCATTAATTCAAAATTCGACCGCTAGGTGTCAGTCCCCTTATCAAAATATCCGTCACAATGTAAAATGTGCGTGGAAATTTTTATTTTTGGAGAAAAAAAATTATTAGCAGTCTCGGAAGCAAAATAATACCATCTCTTCAAAAAAAAAAAATCTTCTCTCTCTAATAGGACGCACGAAACATTGATTTCTTGAGAAATTACCCATAGCACAGTCATTTTTATTGTTAAAACTCGAGAGTGGTGTGTTAATCGATAACAGAACACACACCGAACAATATAGGCTATGCAATACAATGAACGTAACAAAACAAATAATACATATATCAAAGGACGCGACGAGAGGAAAAACAATTTTCAAATAATTCAAATTGCACTGTGCGATATTTAAAATTTTAAAAACACTTTTATACGTACGTAGTAAGTACAATGTACACATCCATCAAATAGCCGAGTATAATCATTCCAAATAAAACATTTTAACGATCATTTGAGAGTACTATCGCATCAGCATGTGTAGTAGGTAAAGTACCTATAAAAAGTATGAAAAGTATGCCGTGATATTTGCCAACAACAGAACATAAAAAAAATTTATACATATTATTTTTAATATTCATAATTTTCTATTCATTTGACAAATGATGCCCACTTTGTCCGTAAACACAGCCACCACCAACATCATCTCCATCAAACAGAGAAGTATTAAAACTGTAATTTATACATAATTATCGCCATTTGGTACAATAAATTATTTTATATTAACACACAACACAACATAAGACCGCTGCAGAAAAAAAAATAGCGAAATATTAAACGTATTAAATCTAATAAAAACATGAATCAAACAACAAACAACGTTAGCTATTTGGTGGTTTCTCTTGCAACCTCCCAACCACAAAGAGGGAAATAATAGTAATAATAATAAAAGACATTAGAACCGTCACAGCCACACTACACCACCATCACATTTATATGGGGAGCGAACGGATGGACGGATGGACATTCGTCAGTCGTAACAGATTGCAAAAAAAAAGAAAAGGGAACGGGTGGGTGGTGAGGTTAGGTGAGGTTAGGTGACAGTAAGGTAAATGAGGGTAACACAGAGTGCCACACTCAATACGTACGTAGTGGTGCATCATTGCTTGCGGCACCTAAGTTGTCACTTGACACATAAAAACCGATTAAAAAGATAAATAACATACGGTGTAGTGGAAAATAAAAAAAACGCCGTGAGCAGCGGGGCCCCATCACGGTAGTCGAATTTTCCCCTTCATCTTCGGTATTGAATGTCTACAAGCGAAATGTGATTGAAAGTCTACAACCGAATTGTCATTTTGTTGGTTTCAAAACTGGTGATGAGTGTTCGGCTGATCGAGGCTTTAAAAAAAGGTTTAAAGTATTTAAGGGCTGTATCTCAGTAAATTTCAATTTTGTGCCGAAAACAGGTAGCAGAAAAAAAGCCAACACAATTCGTACGAGGACATTCCTGCCCATGTTTATCCGCTAATTGCCTTTATGTTTTAGTTTTAAAAATTAAAAAAGGACCTTAAATAGTAAACTGGAAGGCCTTTATAAAGATATTTTTTCTTTCCAAAAAAATCCAAAATTTCTATTTTTAAATACTAAAAATCCAAAATTCCTAATTTATAAATAAACAGTGACTTTAATAACATTTTTAAATTACTTAATATGTATGTATTTCATTTGTCATAAAAGTAAGTTCACTTTTTTTTAAATTTTTTAAAATTACTATTCGCCTACTTGTATTTAGAATAAACATAATGCTTTTAAAACACATTTAACAATAGCATTCAATTCCGATGTAAAAATGGGAGAAGTGGGGGGAAAAGTGATGCGGACTCCCTACAAGGTACTAGCTGGATACTAACTGAATACACGTACAAAATTTCAGCCCTCTAGGTTTCCTTATGGAGTCTCTAGACATGTTAGAAAACAAGCAAAAAAATTAAGGAAATATTGGCGTAAAAATCGTGGGGGTAAGGGTTAAAAGTTGAAACCTCCAAAAAACAGTGTCTGGCTATTAGCTTAACCTGTACACCAAATTTCAGCCCTCTAGGTTTATTTGGGGAGATTTTGACCCGAACGAAACTGTTAAAAAACAAGAAAAATCATGTTCTTTTGGGTATAAAAATGGTGGGGGTAGGGGTTAAGAGTCGAGACCCCCAAAAGGCACCCCCTTGATACTAACTCAATCCGAATACAAAATTTCAGCCCTCTAGGTTTATTCGGGTGACCTGTGCGAGTGGTACAAACTTCGAAAACGTCGAAAATGCATGAAATTGTAGCTTAAAAATGAGGGGGGTGGGGGTAAAATATTAAAACCTCCAAAAAGCACAACCTAGGTACGAACTTTATCAACACACCAAATTTCAACCCTCTACGTTAATTCTGGGGGGCTGGGGGCCTGTTAGATCCAGCGAAAATCGTTTTTCCCCCCTCTACTCCCACCATATCATCCTAGGAAGCTGAATTTTGGATATGTTGTAGATAATTGACCGAAACATTATTTAAAACCGGTTTGGAAAAGTTTTATTGCTTTTCCGCCCCCCACCACCCCCTTAAAGGTCGGGTCCGAAAAAAAATTTGCCCAAAATTTGACCCCACTTTGATAGTATTGTTGTGCATCGGAATAAGCCCCACTTACCGAATTTCATCTCTTAACTTCCATAGGGGGGCCCTACACATATTAAAAAGTTGCGGGAAAATATATATATATATATATATATATCAGACATCTTTTTTTTTTACATAATCGTGTTCTACGGGTCCGAAAACGGATAGCGCCCCTGGTCTCGCCTCTCGCAGCTCTTATCGTATAGACTGTATAAGTCTAATTTTTCGGAGAAAATTCGACTAAAAAGAGAAGCGAAACTGTCACGGCAACTGTGTTTTATATTGTACGTCTTGCTCAAATTGTATTGCTTGTCAGAACTGCTGCACTAAGGTGTAGTAGTTGGGATACGTAAATATAATACAATACCAAATAGCCAGTGGCGTATGATTTTTGTGTTTACAGTGAGTTTTTTGTGTTTAGGTATTTATTCAGGTATACACTCTCAAAACGGTTTTGAGTTCAAAAAACAAAAATTTCTTTGATTTTTTTTCTTTAACTAAAAAAAATAATTTTTTTGGTTTAAAGAAATATTTCTTTGAAAAAAAAATATCTTTTTGGTTTAAAAAAATATTTCTCTGTTTCAAAAAATATATTTTTTTTGGTTTAAAGAAATATTTCTTTGTATCAAAAAAAATATTTGTTTGGTTTAAAGAAATATTTCTGTTTCAAAAAAATATATTTTTTTTGTTTAAAGAAATATTTCTTTGTATCAAAAAAATATTTTTTTGGTTTAAAGAAATATTTCCTTGTATCAAAAAAATATATTTTTTTTTGGGCTTAGAGAAATATTTCTTTGTATCAAAAAAAAATTTTTTTTGGTTTAAAGAAATGTTTCTCTGTTTCAAAAAAATATTTTCTTTGATTCAAAGAATAAAAATTTCTGATTCAAAGAAAATTTTATTCTTTGACCTAAAAAATCGTTTTGACAGTATATGTTTGAAACTCCAAACCTTTGGATAGACGCGTCAGAGGCCCGAAATTTTTTTTTTGCGTATTTTCATCAAATTTTACTACAATTCAAAAATTTATTAATTTTTCTTTTACACGAGCGGAAAAAGCGAAAAAATTACATAAGATCGGTTTTTAAATCATTGTTCTAAATAGTTTTCAAAAAAAATTAAAATAACTGATTTTAGTTTATTTACATATTTTTGTTGGTACAGTCAGTTATACAGAGTGTAAACAAATTAAGTCTCCAAATCCAGAGAGCAGACTAGTCTTGTTGTACTAAGTTTTGCTAGTAAATACGTACTAACAAAGTTTTATTTTGAAGATTTTTAACTGTCAAAAACTTCTGGGAACAAAAAGGTCCTAACTATCGAACATATTTTTACTTTTATTTTTTGAATCCACGTACCTTTTACCTAATTTTTGCAAGTAATATATTAACGTTCGAATTTTGGGCACAATAGAGAAATAAGTTAACACCAGATATTTTTATGTAAAACCTTCCGGAAAATATTTTGAAAATTTTATTTTTTGAACTAAAATACATATTATGAGCGCGAGTTCAAAAGAACTCTAGAAACTGAGGTGAGGGGAACATAAATTGTATTATTTACATATTTACCAACCAAACAAAGTAATTATGTTTTTAAAGGAGCGAGTGAATAAACGTATATTTATTAATATGATAGACAAAGATAAATGCAGATGTGGGTAAAAAAGTTCTTTTTAGCTTGCGCCCATAATACCTCTTCTATGTGATAGAAAGTTATTCCTTTAAAAGTATGTTCCGGGTAATGTTCCGATTCGGTGTGTTACTTAAAATGCTATGAGAGTACATTATGATGTGAGTGGTGGACAAGGGGATTATGTACTGACGTCTGAATACTCATCTCTGATTCATCTTCAATCCGCAAAAAGACAAACATTTTAAATACATTTTCCTACGCGACCCTTTTGGCGGGGGGGGGGGGGGGGCAAAAAGTTACTCATGGCCTTCTCCGCTCTCCCAGCTGTCTATGTAAAATTTCAAATCAACGAGTTCACTTTCACATTTATGATATTAGAGTGATCTGTGTTATGTGTTCAGTTTTTCAAATCAAATGGGTACGTATGACCAAAACATTACAAAGTGATTGAAAAATTATCAAACTGAAGTCGTTAGAACTCGAAATTAAAATAGGGTAACTTCAAAAATGTAAACTTTACCACATCGATGCAGCATCATGACTTTTCTGATGCGTCTAATACTATACATGATGCGCTGCTGATGCTCCCTTGAAATTTGATGCACATTAGATGTTTTTGAACGGGATACTGGCATCATTTAGTCTCTGATTTGGCTATAGATAAGACAGATAATGTAGCGTGATAGACTATAGATAATATAGCAATTCAGTCTTTGTATAGGTATATTATCTTTGAACTTCAACATGAACTTACTTGAAATTGAAAATATTGAAATTATTTGAATAAAAAATATTACATACCTATTTTGAGTGCAAGATGTATTCAAATAGTTTGATGTATTGAAATAGTTTAAACAATTTTAATTAAAAGTACATTCATCTTTTTCAACAATTTGTTTTTCGGAATTATTCCTGTTGGTGTTAATACCTACATAATATGACAAGTAGTTATAATTCTACATTATACACATGGCATGCATCTTGGACACGCATCCGGCATCATCAAATTTATTGATGCATTGTTTTGACGCGTTGTGATGCGTCTGATGCGTTTTTGAACTTTTGACTCTGCCTCATGCAAGCAGTGATGCATTTTTGAAGTTAGCCATACTTATTTAAGAAAATAAAATTAAATATTTTGACTATCCTGCACTACCACCATAAAATATTTGAGCACATTAGGTTAGCCTTTCTGTTCAAAAAGATCAAAACATTTAAATAATTGCAAATAAATTTACAAAATGTCATTAAATAATTAAATATTTCGATAATTTTATTTGGGAAAAGTCATTTATCAAAAACACTTACATATCGACCGCTAATGTTTATATGCGCTTACACACAACACAATAAAACAGATAACAGAACACACTATCTATCTCTTTGTTTGTTCTCCATCTCAGTCACTCGTACACTACTACCACCATTCATCGTGAGCTTTATTAATGTCCTAACATTAGATTGACGACTCTGGTTTTGTGATACGTGACAGCAGTGTTCCTGCCGGGTCCCCCTCACTAA
Organism: Brachynemurus nebulosus; assembly: GCA_035578155.1. Lineage (NCBI taxonomy): Eukaryota > Metazoa > Arthropoda > Insecta > Neuroptera > Myrmeleontidae > Brachynemurus > Brachynemurus nebulosus. Next base: position 27,294,551 of record JAPWDM010000008.1, on the reverse strand, counting down.
AAATTCGTCCAACTAAACACATTCGATTCTCGTTTGTACAAATTACATTTGGGTAGATCTCTTGTTGTTTTAAATAAATTGTTCACTATTTATACAAACACGCGGAGTGAGAGAATGCAGCAGGGCGCCTGGATAGAGGGGAGCCTAGTACCGGCAACACTACCGGTGAGGTTGAAAAATATGAGAAAACAAATAAATTCAGTTAAATTAAATTCTACTTGTCTGTTTAATTATGTCCGCCTGTGAATAATAAACATTGACATTTCAAATTGTCGTTTTATTTATTTGATACAATCAAAGGCCGGTCGCCCTTCCTTCCTTGTCTGTTTTATTGTGAATTAATAAAATATCAAATGACGGTGTCAATATAAAAAAAAATATTATATTTTTATTAGTATTTTCTACAATATAAAGTGAAAAAAATAAATAAATAATAAGATATTGGCTATACCAATAAAACCGGATACATTGGAAGCTCTGAGTAATAATAAATTTGTCCAGTAGGGGCGTACGATTCTTAGAAAAGCTCCAGCCCCATTTTAGTTCCATTAAATTTGTCCGGTACGTCTAAGGTTTGACTTTTTCATCTTTCAACTTATTGTTAGCTGTAGTAAAGCAAAAATAAATAAAAGAAAATAACAATAGGTAAATAAATTTGAATTTTTCATTAGAGATAAAAAAGAAATTTTACTTTAAAATACTTTCATGTTTGCAGTTGTTGAAACGGGCCAAGTGGTTAAGAAATTCGACTAAACTGAATTTCACCCACTTAAAATATCTTAAATAAACAAATATTAAACATTTTGAACATTAATTACGAAGTTTAAATGATAGTACAGCGATTATTGTAAGAGTTAAAAATTATAGAATTTTGATTTCCTTAAAGCAAACAAAGAAAAACCGCTTATAGATGTCATATAAAGTTTATAATTTAAGTAAAAGAGGCAATTTTTCCCAGTTGTTTTTTTTTTTTTTTTTTGTTACAACAGTAGCTATTTCTCTCATGACGTTATTAAAATGTGGCGGTTCAGTTTGCGGGATTTCCATAACACACACACAAAAAAAAAATATAGGTAGTAGATAATTTTGGCCGAAGAAAAGTTGTTGCTTCAAGTCTGCGTCCACAAGATCCTTACATATTTCTTATGGTGAATTTGGTACGGTTTGGAATTTTAAACCTGGAATAGTTTTTTTTTTCGATTTTTACGTCGGTTTTGCTTATAATCTTCTCTCTTCGTTTTTCGCTAGCTACTACCGTTGTCTTCAACTGTTCTGTACAAATAAATACTTAAATATAATAAATTTTCGTAATTTTTATTTTATTTTTGTAATTAAATAACGAATTTTCTTTTAATTCTTTTCGTACATTTTACCTACAGAATACCAGAATAACTTTGTGTTAAGGACGTTCGTGCGTCAAACCAAATAGTAGATAAAAATTTTAATTTTAGAGAATTGACAAGTGCATAGTTATCTTCTCTCAAAGATTTTAAGGCCTTCATAGATCATTTCTTAAAGTAATTGACGATTAAAAATCAAACTTTTAACACAGAGCTATTAGGAAAAAATATTCTAAACAGCATTTTTTCATTTTAAAAATTATAGTAAGTATATTATAAGAGTAGATACCATATTAAAAAATGTTTAAAAAATATTCTTTGAAATATGCAATTTATATAATTGCACAAAAAAAAAATCGTGTTGACGAACGCTAAAATGAAATATTAATTATTGAGATTAATATTCAGGTACATTTTGATGTGTAAACGTATATAATATTATAATATACATACAAGGTCAAATCAGACTACTAAATTTCAATCAACAACTGTGTATATGCATTGATATCACAGATCAGTACATAGGTAGTACGTATAGCAATCACCCGTATACACGACACATCATATATGACGGTATGACACATGCACAAGCACAAGCTCTGTATGCATAACATACAGGTATAGTGTTTTGTGGTAGCTACATAACATTATTCTGTAGTGTTTTGTGGACGCGCTCGAACGTCTTTAAAAAATCCAAAATTATAAGTTAGTTCTTTATATTTTAAGTATTGTACCGTTTTCTATCTTAAGTATTCAAAACCGAATTTCAAACTAAAACAATCAGAGGAGTATATATAATAAGAGTAATTTCGCAAAAATAATGCATATAAGTTACGTATAAATTGCAGAATTACACACCGAAAAAATTTATATAGAAAATTTCAGGTAACTAATCTTCAGAATTAATTAATTTCTCGAAGAGAAGCTTTACAAAATTTATTACGTTATAACTCGATACTATGTACAAGTTTGGAGTATGTGAATATTAAATGAAATTGGATAATGTATCAGTGGTTTTCAAACAATATTCTTCCAAAGTTAAGTGACTGTTAGCAAATAAACTTGTTAAATTGTGATGCCTTCGCAGTGTTCATTTAAACCTAAAAAAATTTTCGCAACATTTTTGTCGAAATTTGCAATGTCTTTGTTGCCGCATAGTGTGTAGACCCATACTACTGTCTACTGTCCACTGATACCGTAAGCTCTAGATTTCTACCGAGTTCAGTTATAATGCCAAATCCTCTCACTATCACTTTCACCTTCTACACAGCTCGAAATGTGCAAGGTTCATTTCTTACCCGCTCTACAAACTACAGAAAATTGCGAGTGATATTGCACTTTCGTGACAGTATGTATCGATCCGATTGCACCATTTTGAATTTATTCTTTCTTACGACACCCAAAACTGATGCAATTTCGAAAAAATATTGCAAATTATTGAAGTATAAGAAGATATCACTCAAATCAGTCACATACAAATCTTACAATAAGCTAAAAAAAATACGCTGCCAATGGAGTGTGGTACACAGCTTCCTCGTACTCGTAAAGATTTTAAAACAGTATTCTACCAAATATATATACCGTGAAATTATATTTTCGCCTTAAAGTTCATAAAAAATTGTTGTAACTCAAAATAGTTAAAAGCTAAATTATAAAATAATAGCAAAAATATTTTAGAAACTAATCCCCAGAATACTTTAAAAATTTGAGCGAAGTGGGACTAGCAGTAAATAAGATATTGACATTTAATGGGATTTCATGGTAGCACCGTGGATACTATACCTCCTAACGCAATAAAATTTGTAGCGGACCATCTAGCAACCAGACCGCATAATTTCTGACAGTTTCATAAAAAAAGATTTGAATAGTTCAGAAGTTGTGCCACTTGGTGCAATTTAGTATATTAATGGAATGACATGGTAGCGGCGTAGCTACTGTTACTCCGATTTTAATTAAATTCATAAGGGGCCATCTAACAACCAAGCTGCATAATTTCTGAAAATTTCATTAAAAACAATCGAATAGTTCAGAAGTTATGCCACTGGCGACACACAGACGGACAGACAGGCGGACGGACGGACAGATACCAAATAAAAATTGTTCAGGAAGCTCTAAAATCTAAATTTTGCCTAAAAAATTTTATTTTGAAGGGAAAAAATTATTTATTTTTCAAAAGTGATCACAATGCTTCCGCTACTTTAGTAGTCTCGGAAGCAAAATTGGTACAAATTTTGAGTGTAAATTATTTACAGCATTCGCTATATAAATCTACATCAAAACGTAACATAATTATGCTTTTCCTTGGTAATATTTTGCCTATAGAACACATCAATATATGTATTGTGTATATCCGCTATACGAAATGTGCCACCGATTCCCTACTAGAAAAAATTTTATTTATATACTTAAAATATGTTCGCAGTGATCAGTTATGCGGATATTGGTGGAGTTATTACCGTATCGGCATATTTTTCAACTTTATCGTTTCTACGAAAATAAGCTTCCAATAAAGTTTTTAATGAAAATTAAAAAAAAAATTGTTATTCACTGATTTGATTAACTTTGCATTTTAATTTAATAATTATAACAGCAGTAACTACTACATATGTACATGAAGTCTGACAAAATTTTAGACTGGTTACATAATATATCATGTACATACATATATAGAGGTAGGTGTACGAATTATTACAAAAACATTACAAAACAGTTTGTTAATTAAAAACAAATTAACTAAATAAATACAGAATCAAATAAAATTAACGATATACGAGCACCGTTCGTTATATCAGAAATAAAATTTAATTAGTTTTAGAAAGAATTTGTTTAAATTTAAAAAAAAAAAATTAACAATGTAATAATTAAATAATTTAAATAACAGTTTATTAAATTTTTATTATAAAAGTTTAATATTCAAAATTATATTTATTATTAATATTCGTGTGTTACACGAACTCCGCGGCCATCACACAATAGGCACAAAATAGGAAAAAATTTTTATTTTACTTTTCGCGAATATTTGGAAAATTTCGGAAAATTCCTTACCGCCTTAGCGGGAGGTCTCCACATGAGAAGTGCCCGGGATCTCTTAAAAGTGAATCGAGCCCTGAACAGCAGCAACTAGTATAGTAAAAAATGTATAATAATTTCGGAAAAATTTAGGAAAATACAGTACAAACTTTTTTTTATAGAAGTCTCCCCTTCAGGGGAAATTAGTCATTAAGGGGAGATTCGCCAAAAAACATCAAAAATTTACCTTTTCTTGTTACCTTTTTTTTCAGACAAATAAATATTTTATTAAAAAACTAAATATACAACATTATTTCTACATATCTTTAGACTACAAAACAAATTTTTATAAATAGTATAAATGGCATTAAAGTCGACACTGCTAAATTTTTCCACCTTGATGATTCCTCGCGTTCTGAAATCCTCAGTGAACTAAAATCAAAAAATTAAGAATTTTCTGAAAATATACATATACAGTTATGGCACTAACTAGGATCTAAGAAAAAAATAAAAAATCAACGAGAAATAGCATTCTGAAAATAAATTTTCAAAAGTCACCCTTTTTTCTCGACTGCAAACAGCCGCCATTTTGAAAATATATTATGGAACCAAAAGATCCTAGTTCCTGACAAAATGACGGTATCGAGGAATAATATGCATTTCTAATTATGTCCATACCTCAAATACTTTTTGAAATACACGAGGAACCATACCAAAAAACATACTTTTGAAAAAAAAAGCATTAAATTTCTTTAAAAATTGAATTATGGTAAAGTGCGCCACTAAAATGCTCATAACTTTTTTATTTTTTATTTTTTTTTTTAAATAAAATTTTAGGAGAATATTGCTAACACCGTAAAGAACACAATTATGAAGAAAAAAAATCGATTTTTTTTAACCAATCGTCCCTTAAGGCGTTTAAAAAAAACACATTATAGATAAAAAAAAAAAATGTTGTTTTTCTCAATGTTCCAATACTTTAGTCATTCTAAGTATTCCAAAATATTTCCTCAAACGTAAATATCTCAGTGAACTCTATAACATACCTACATTTTTTTCAACAAAACCGATCAAACTTTATTTCCAAAGGAGGGAGTATAAAAACAGCCAATTTTTGCCCAATGATCGACGAGTAAAATAATGATTTGTAATTAAAGTACTCATTCCACAGAATTCAAAAATATCAATTATAATCATTTTACTTCAAGGGAACATTTTAAAAACTATTACTCAACCACTTGTGACAATACCCATAATCTACCAATTTCAACTATTTTATTGTTTATATCGCGACGGCATCCGGCCGTATGAGACTCGTTCGGACTTGTTTGTTGCCATAAAGCATCATTGATACTCTATATCAAAAATCAGATTATTTTATTAGGAACTCTCTCAGTTGGTTCTCGAGTTTGTAATAAGTATGTTAGTTCGAGAACCATACTTAACGTACACATTCGTATTTATATAAATCTCAAGACATTCTTCTTTTGTAAGTAATTGAAGTGCATTATTTTTATTAAGACATTTAAAAATACATTGATTATGAGAAAATGAAGCTCGTTCGATAAGAAGATTGACGTGATCACTGTTGAGTTCTTTTTGATTTTGTGGCTCCACTGATACTACATTTTTTGATGAACGAGTAAATATTTTGTAACATTTTAAACAACGAAACTCACCATCGGTTTCATGATATTCATTACGAGCCCTTTTTTCAAGAGACTTCATGCAGTCGATACACTTTAACGGCATTTTCTCGATTAGATATAATAAAAAATATTAAGAAACGGAAAATCACTAGAATAAACTGATATAACAAAAATAATTGAAAACTAGCACTAGACAATTAACGATCCAATATGTTTGTAACAATAATTATTGGTTTATATAGAGTAACGATTAATTCAAATAAGATAAGTTCACCTGTATATTATTTTATAATAGAGTTAGTGAGAGAGCTCCTAATAAAATAATCTGATTTTTGATATAGAGTATCAATGATGCTTTATGGCAACAAACAAGTCCGAACGAGTCTCATACGGCCGGATGCCGTTGCGATATAAACAATAAAATAGTTGAAATTGGTAGATTATGGGTATTGTCACAAGTGGTTGAGTAATAGATTTTAAAATGTTCCCTTGAAGTAAAATGATTATAATTGATATTTTTGAATTCTGTGGAATGAGTACTTTAAATACAAATCATTATTTTACTTGCCGCTCATTGGGCAGAAATTGGCTGTTTTTATACTCCCTCCTTGGAAACACACTCAAAGATTGAAACTCGATAAAATCATTACTCATTCATTACTCATAGCAGTCTAACAAAAATAAATAAGAAATAATACACGCAGCGGGTCAGATCTCCTCCTTCTTATCCAACTACAGCCTTAGAAGATTTCCAATTTCGATTAAATATAAAAATTTTATAATTCAAATTTTTAATTAAAAAATCGATTATTTATTAAATGTTGTTAAACTTACAATCCTTATTCCAATTACAATTTGTTTTTAGATTATATCTTGAGCAAGAAGATCCGGTCTCTTCTTTATTATTAGCAGTAAAAAAAAAAAAGAAGCTAATTTCATATAAAACTACTAAGGAAATAGCCCAAGTAATAAGAGCACGTTCTTAGTTAATACATATTATGTTCAAATTTCATTTATAGAAATAAAAAGTGCAGTAGATATTACACACACACACACTTACTCACTCACGTATGATAATATCCAATTATGAAGCAGAGCGGTATTAATGTATTTGTTGCTAATAAAACAACAACAAAATAAAAATATAACGTCTGGTACAATCTTTAATGCGATATAAAAAAAAAAAGTTTATTTTCAGGACCAAAGCAAAGAAAATTTTTAGCCTTTAAACAAACATTATCAAGTTGACAGGGATAAAATAAGATTAGATATTTAATGAGAAATTTAGTAATTAACCTTTCGATTAGCAAAAACCTTCCGTACACCACCGACCCTCTTAATACCTTTATTAAATGTACATATAAACATTAAAGTATTTTATTATACAATATAATATAATATTATACAGGTTGGCTCACCATAAAATGAAGCTAATAAGTTAAACAGTAAAGATTGTGTTAATAGGTTTTTATTAAATGGAGACTGTTTTGTACGTTGGTAAATTATTTGTGAGTGTAGGTACTTCTATGGCGATTTCGTAACCAATTTGAAGTACCATAGGCTATATTTTATAGATACAACTTTATTAAACGAGTCGCGGTTATGATGAACGTGCGAAACCAGTTACGAAAATGCAGAAAACCAATAATAATAATAATTTATCTTCAAATCTAATTCAAGTTTAAATGGTATGAAATTAGAATCAGAATCGATAACCAGAATTGTCTATTTACCATAAAATATCAGAAGATTGTCAGAAGAAGTTGATTTTCATAGATTTGTTGAATTTTAGTAGTATGAAAAGGATAGAAAACTTGCCGACAATTTTTTTTTTTTTTAAATTTGAAAGATGTTTATATAGTATTTACCTATTGTTTGAATATAATTTCTGACATTTTGGCCTTTTTGCGGCAATAACATGAATTGTATTCACTTTCAAAGCGTTAGTTGTTGATATGGTCTATTTCAGTTAAATTTAACCATACTTCATCACTTACGAATTTAGATAATTTCCGTTTTCTTGGCTTTATCTCTTTCATTATTGCACTTACGTAAATTTTAAAATTGCAGTTTGTTTTTAGAAAAGAATAAAAGATTGATTTGTTTTGAATATAAGAACTATTTAATTTTTTAACTTTCACTCATGATCAATTGTATTTGAAATAGGGTATAGCTAAATATTTTACGTTTTACCTAAAAATAAAAAAAATACCTCTGTCGCAGCATCTGCATAACATAGCGAATTTCCAAATCTTGGGCACTGGCGGATCTCATCTAAGACCTGTATACCTATTTAAAATAGTTTAGCTTTCTAAGAGTAAAGAATTTTTAAAATCGGTTGGGTAATTAGTTTTGGTATTTTTGGGGACCCAAGAACCCGAACGAATTTTGTACAGCATAGTTGTATCCATCTAAAATAATTTAGTTCTCTAGCAGTGAGAAATTTTTTAGCATCGGTTCGATAGCTTATTACTGGCGTTTTCGGATCTGCAAGATCCCGGTGGACCTCATTAAAAAATCAGCTCGACCGTATATTCTAGGCGGACTTTATGTAATATATATATATATATATATATATATATATATATATATATATATATATATATATATATATATATATATATATATATATATATATTCAAAACCCGTTGTGTAGCATTCTACGCCGCATTTGCATCCGCAGGACAGTTGTGGATCTCAGATAACACAACCTGTACCTATCTAAAATATTTTACCTTGGTAATAGTAAAAAGGTTTCAAAATAGGTCAGTTATTTTATTTTTGACACTTTTAGGTCCTACTGACACTTCAGACCTTACATAACGTAATCTATATGTATCTAAAATAGCTCAGCTCCCCAACAGTGAAAAAATTTTCAAAATCGATCGGCTAGTTTATTTTTGACGCTTTTGGATCCGATGGACCCTGGCAGACTTTACATAACGTAATCTATATTTATCTAAAATAGTTTAGCTCTGTAAGAGTGAAAAAATTTTCAAAATCGGTCGGTTAGTTTATTTTTACCACTTTTGGGTCCCATGGACCCTGGCGGACCCTAAATAACGTAATGTATGTCTATCTAAAATAGTTAGTTCCCCAACAGTGAAAAAATTTTCAAAATCGGTCGGTTAGTTTATTTTTGACACTTTTGGACCCATGGACCCTGGTAGACCTTACATAACGTAATCTATATTTATCTAAAATAGTTTAGCTCTGTAACAGTGAAAAAATTTTCAAAATCGGTCGGTTGGTTTATTTTTGACACTTTTGGATCCCATGGACCCTGGCAGACCTTACATAACGTAATCTATATTTATCTAAAATAATTTAGCTCTGTAACAGTGAAAAAATTTTCAAAATCGGTCAGTTAGGTTATTTTTGACACTTTTGGGTTCTATGGACCTTGGTGGACCTTACATAACGTAATTTATATTTATCTAAAATAGTATAGCTCTGTAACAGTGAAAAAATTTTCAAAATCGGTCAGTTAGTTTATTTTTGACACTTCTGGATCCTATGGACTCTGGCAGACCTTACATAACGGAATCTATATTTATCTAAAACAGTTTAGCTCTGTAACAGTGAAAAAATTTTCAAAATCGATCAGGCAGTTTATTTTTGACACTTTTGGGTCCTATGGACCGAGGCGGACCTTACATAACGTAATCGATATTTATCTAAAATAGTTTAGCTCTGTAACAGTGAAAAAATTTTCAAAATCGGTCAGTTAGTTTATTTTTGACACTTTTGGGTCCTGTGGACCCTGGCGGACCTTACATAATGTATTCTAAATCTATCTAAAATAGTTTAGCTCTGTAACAGTGAAGAAATTTTTAAAATTGGTCGTTTAGTTTATTTTTTACAATTATGGGATCAGTAAATCCTGGCGAAACTCATACAAGTCTAGTACTCTAACAGTAAGAAAAGGGTTCTAAGGATCTCATATAATTTATGGCAGTCCGTAAGCTTCTTGCGAACATCATTAAATTAATTAATTCAAATACTTTAACTTACTAACTGTGAAAAAATTTTTAAAATCGATTGGTTAATTAATTTCTGGCCTTTTTAGGTCCCGAAAACCTTGACCTCACATAAAATACCTTAAATCCATTTGAAATGGTTTAATTTTTTAACATTATTAATTATTAGTGGAAAAATTTTCAAAATCGATTCAAAATATTTTTCCGTACATACATATGTACATTGTACATAGTTTGTTTTGTTTCATATTTAATATTTATATCATAACATAATCTTCAATTTCTTGTTTACTTAAAAATTCAATAAAAAAAAAAAAAAATTCTTCATTACATTAGCTTAGAAAATCTGTTTAATTTACATTTTTTAACATGGGATAGAACCATGCTAATTATAATGCAATAAATGAGAAACAAAACTCTATACATGTATGTGTGTTATATCACATATATGTGAATAGTTTTCACTTGTTCTCACAAAATTCTTTAATAAAAAAGTGAAATATTTTTATACTTAATAAAGAACTGAGATATAAATATAAATTACTTATTAGACTAACAAAGAAAGAATAAAAGTGAAAATTTACATTTTCTCGAAAAATACTTAAAATAGAAAGAAAATTATAAGAATATTTTCTTCATAATTTTTTTTTTCCTTTTCAACGATGTAAAAATTGAACTGCCTTATGATAGGATCGAATGATAAAAAATGGCCAGAAAACCTACTTCTGGGCATCCGACGTGTCTGGCTAACGAACTTAGCCAAGCCAATTCAGAATCCAGTCCGCACACAAAATTTCATAAGTGTTAGACGTTTCGTTCGAGAGTTATCGTGGGAACACATAATATATATATATATATATATATATATATATATATATATATATATATATATATATATATATATATATATATATATATATATATATATATAAATTTTAGTGAATATCATTTTCGTACTCTAGGGACCTCAAAACAGATTTCTGCCATAGTCCCGGACTCAGATTGCGTCATGACACCTACTGTAATAGCTGAATTGAGTTTTCGAAATTCGCTAATAAAAAAGTGAAATATTTTTATACTTAATAAAGAACTGAGATATAAATATAAATTACTTATTAGACTAACAAAGAAAGAATAAAAGTGAAAATTTACATTTTCTCGAAAAATACTTAAAATAGAAAGAAAATTATAAGAATATTTTCTTCATAATTTTTTTTTTCCTTTTCAACGATGTAAAAACTGAACTGCCTTATGATAGGATCGAATGATAAAAAATGGCCAGAAAACCTACTTCTGGGCATCCGACGTGTCTGGCTAACGAACTTAGCCAAGCCAATTCAGAATCCAGTCCGCACACAAAATTTCATAAGCGTTAGACGTTTCGTTCGAGAGTTATCGTGGGAACACATAAATATATATATATATATATATATATATATATATATATATATATATATATATATATATATATATAAATTTTAGTGAATATCATTTTCGTACTCTAGGGACCTCAAAACAGATTTCTGCCATAGCCCCGGACTCAGATTGCGTCATGACACCTACTGTAATAGCTGAATTTCGAGTTTTCGAAATTCGCTAAAAAATATAGTTCATTGGCAGTCAAATCGTATACTGTGCAGACCAATTTACTGGACAATTTTTCGAAATAATGTTGTTATTTACAGCTAAACCAAAGTATTTACAACTAAACAGTTTTTCTGTATCATAGATATCCCTATCAAAAGTTCTACCAGTAAAAACATCTTTTATAACTGTTATACATACACACGCCGGCATAATTAGCGGAACATAAAAAAAATATAAAAACCTATTTATTAAACAAAGTTGACGGTTTTTTTTTTTCATTTTTACTTTAAATAATATTAAAGTAACGAATCAATTGTCTTTCCATAGAATTGTTTTTATTTATTATTGATGTAATTCTTTTTAAGAAGTCTATCACTTTCGAGTTCAAATGCCGTTTCGTCTCAATGTGGTCGAGCTTCAAACTGCCGTAATTGAAGTATGGCAAAGACTGTCCCAGGAAACTATAGATAACATCATTCTGAGTATAGAAAAACGAATGGAAGCTTTGATAAGAGCACGGGAGAAACCACGCGATATTAAAACGCTGTGTTTCATTTTCTATTTGTTAAATAATCTTTAACTTAAATGATTCTTAGACAACATAAGATTCTAAAAATTTGCCATTTTATATGGTTACTTGTTTTGCTACCGAAAATAAAGGTATATCGACTTGTGAACATGTAATTTTAAGTAAATAATTAAATAAGATTAATAATTTCGTGAAATTAAATGGTTTGTTTGATTTTTACAGATTTTTTGTATGTTCCGCTAATTATGCCGATGTGTGTATCTATAATATATGTAATTTAAGTGTAATGTAAATAATTTATGAAAATAAAATGTAATAAAAGATGTAGATGACATCTATTATTAATAAGAAATCTTAAAAACGAATATAAAAATCCATGATTGTTATCACACGAATTAGTTTAAATCGTGCACGTAATAAATTTAGCAAAAATCCAAAAAGTGTTCCACGAAGGTGAGAAAAGTTTGAAAAATATTGTTTTAGGGTAAGTGCGGGAGAGATGCCGCAGTAGCCATAGTTCGTCCTTTGGTTGATAGATAGCGCGATTAATGGATTATATGTTTAAAAGAAGTTACTTATTTAAGCTGTATATGGTAACATTTATGATTAGTCCATCAGTTTAGTAATTATCTAACTTTTTATAATTGAAAAGTAAGTTTTTTAACATAATATTTTATCAAGCATTTAATTCATTAGAATTTCAGAATGTATATTTCATTGTTTTAATGAAAATGAGTTTTGTTATTAATTTGGGTATATTTTAAAAGTACTGTATAAAATTTTAGGTTAGAATTCCGCACTATACTTGCTATAGCAACAAGCGGCATCTATCCCAACAAAAAGGAGAGATGCCGCATTTAAAGTTGGTATAGATGCCGCATTATATTACATATTAAAAACATAGACTTATACCTTAATTATGCAATTTTCTTTTTGGACTGTAAATTATGCCACGTAAATACAAAAGATCCGGAAGAGCCCTCATATTAGTGAAGATAACGAAAATAATGATGACTGCCTGTGTATTGAATATTTTGAAAAGTACTCAGAAACAAAAAAAAAAAAAAAAGTTGACTGGTTAAGATCTATAAAGTGCCAAAAATGGTTACATATGGCATGGCATCATGTATGGAGATGTGTGTAAAATGCAAAACTTTTAATATGTACTATGCGGCGACTCTCCTTCTTTGATGCGTCATCTCTCCCATAGGTGTGGGAAAGACGTCGCTTTGTAAGCTCTACAAAAATGTTAATTATGAATCCTTTATGACTCAAAATTTAAAATTGTTTATAAATAATTTTAAAGAACAATGTGTACATTTATTGTGTACCTTTCAAATCAATTAAATGCATACTTTAGGAATTATCAAGTGTTTTCAAAATGTGCGGCATCTCTCCCGCATTCACCCTAGTATGTGGTAACACTAATTGAACTTCGGCTAATATCGCCGAGTGTTTTGGCGAGGAACTTCGACTGAGAATATAATGCGCGCTTAATATTAGTTTAAAATAAAATTTCATACCCAATATTGATTTAACCCGTTGTGCATTCGTCGATGTACAAATTCTACTTTAAAACTTTTGATTCGAAACTCATATTATCGGTTACATTGCTATAGAAATAAAAATAAAATGATTCTATAAGTATTTTGTATTCGATCTGTATATATATTAGATAGGAATAGATATGAATGAATAAAGGCTTCTCAGAACCAATACATACCTACTTACAGCTTCCTACCGTACATTTTCTATTATCTTTTATTCAATATTATTATAACGTAGTTTAAATATATTCGATTACTTTTCGAGAACAGTCGATATTTAACCGCCGTACCACGGTTCAAAACAAAACTTACTTTAACAATAAAATTAAACAAAAATGAACCAAGTTACAAGACAATACTATACCAGCCAACCTATGAACAACAGTAGAACTGATATTTCGTCGTGTACGTGCTGTACTCCACCCCCTACCCCAACCCCCCGCCACTGCGACCACCCAAGCTCTACTGAAATTGTAAAGAACGCTGTTATATAGGTACCTACCTATTGATGCACACATACACAGCGAGCGCCATTGAAGAAAACCTTTTCTTGCAATTATATTTTCCTCCTGTATTCCTCTTGCGTCACCGCTTCCACCTCCTCCCACTACCCTAGTCCAAAACATATATACCCGTTTATCACCTTTTATTTTCTATTATTATCTGCTTTCCTTTGATTAGCTTTTGTCGTTCAAGTGTACCTGCTGCCTACACGTTTGTTACCTCCTACATACAACATTGCTAAGTCTTTGTTTAAAACGTATTATTTTCAGTTTTTGTTAATAACTTTTATATCATGTGTCTATATATTTATGAAAGTTTATACCATATGAAAACTTTATTATTTAAAATTTTCGAAATAATTTTGTGATGTGGAAGAAAAAATTGAAAAATTGATTTTCATTGAGATGAAAAAATTATTACAAAAATATTCATTCATTAGTTACGGTATGAAATGCTGGCTAACTTCAAAAATGCATCACTGCTTGCATGAGGCAGAGTCAAAAGTTCAAAAACGCATCAGTCGCATCACAACGAAAAATCAAAAGTTCATTTTTGCATTTGATGCGTCAAAACAATGCATCAAGAAATTTGGTGTTGCGTGTGCAAGATGCATGTCATGTGTATAATGTAGATTTATAACTACTAGCCATATTATGTAGGTATTAACACCAACAGTAATAATTCCGAAAAACAAATTGTTAAAAAAGATGAATGTATTTACCTTTGATTAAAATTGTTTAAACTATTTGAATACATCTTGCACTCAAAATAGGTATGTAATATGTTTTATTCAAATAATTTCAATATTTTCAATTTCAAGTTAATTCAAGTTGAAATTCAAAGATAATATACCTATACAAGGACTGTATTGCTATATTATCTATAGTCTATCATGCTACATTATCTGTCTTATCTGTAGCCAAATCAGAGGCTAAATGATGCCAATAGCCCGTTCAAAAATATCTAATGTGCATCAAATTTCAAGAGAGCATCAGCAGCGCATCATGTAGTATTAGACGCATCAGAAAAGTCATGATGCTGCATCGATGCGGTAAAGCTTACATTTTTGAAGTTACCCGCTATAACAGGGCCAAATTTAAGCATAGGCCTTGTGGGCCCGGGTCCAAGGATCCAACAGTAGTAAAATCATAGCAATTCTGTATCAAAAGTAGTAAGGTTACAGCGGTTCTGTACTAAAAGTAGTAAAATCTCAGCAGTTTTATACCAAAGGTAGTAAGGTTATAACGGTTCTACACCAAAATTAGTATGGAGGTTACAAAAGTTTTCTACTAAAAGCAGTAAAATCACAGTCGTTCTATATCAAAAGTAGTAAGGTTTAGCTCTGAGTAGTAAGATCACAGTGGTTCTATACCAAAAGTAATAATATTCAGCTGTTCTGTACCAAAAGATCTACGAAAAAAAAGTAAAAATCATATATGACGTAACTTAATAATATACACTTTATTTTCAACTAAAATTTTGCAGATGGGCCATTCCAGCCAAACTGAAATTTTTGTAACACCGTTACATTTATTAAAATTGGAATATCTCATTTTAATTAAAGTAATTTTTACATTTTTACAATTATCGGGCCATAATGGACAATAAGTGTAAAAAATATTTCAATTTAAATTAGATATTCCAATTTTAATGGGTGTAACGGTCGTTACAAAAATTTCCAATTTGGCTGGAATGACCCATATAAGAATTTTGCAAATATCGAACGCCTATTACGCCAATATCTTTATTGAACAACCACACTATAGATTCGTAAGGGATCCAGCATCTACTCAGAATTGCCAAATCGTTTTCATGTAAGTCATCCCATCCCTGGACTACGAATTTATGAAATGCAAAAGTAACATGTAAAGTTATTATTGTACAAAATTTGTTTCAAGGCCCCACAAGTACACTTTGCACCAGGCCCTGCTTCTCGAGCTGGATGTGCAACGTTACCAAATGTTACCAGCTCGGATAAAATACCACGAAGACAGAATCGTCACCATTTTTTTTGAACTTTCCGTTGGAAAGTACGTGCCACCCCATCTATACATACTCTGGTTTAATTTACTTAAACCGTTTAAAACCGATAGATGTTAACCGTAGATTGCTTCCTCTAGCACATAAGTGTAAAGATTAATTATGACAGTTTATTTTTTACCATCACGGTACACCATCAAATGATGTGTTGTGTTCCATCGCCTTATTTCACACCTCACCTCGCATTACCTTTTTCTTATCTTATTTTCTTGAAAACTGATTTATTATATCAAAGCTTCCATAGGCGGCGGCACACATACATACTATAATACATCATCATGTGAGCGAGCGAGCACACGCTACAAAATAATAATAGGTACACACAAAACTTGCTTGTTGATGGTTCTATAAACCGGCGGCCTTAATTAAATATCTCTGTAGAAGGCTGCTTGCTTACTGCCTGTTTGTCCCACATAAATATATAACCAACGCACTGCCGATGCCGTTTGAATTTCTTTGAAAGTTTTTGGCATGGTCGTGTCGCATCGGTACGATGGCGAGGTAACAGTGTGTTTTGTATGTTTTAGTATATATCGCTCCATTATTGCAATAGTCGGTTATCTGGGCAAAATTACGTTTTTGAGTTATCTACACCATCCGAAAGAGAAAAAGCGTATCTTTCAGAGGCTACAATCAGTTAAGCTCTAAGCTTAATATTTTTGCTAATATAATTGATATCCTTGTATGACAATTTCAATAAATTTAAATTTTAATTGTTGTAATACTAAGATATATCGATATATCCGTATTGTTGAAGCGTCAAATTCAATTTATTTTTATTACAATTCTAGGTTTTTGCATTTTATCCGAGTATTAAAGCAAAAAAATTTTGAAAATTTTACAGATTAGACAACATAACCGAATTTTAAAATTTTCTAATGATTTAATTTCTGTAGGTTATTATCTTTTTTAAATAAATGTTTAACTGATTTTTTTATTACGTGGTGTTGACATTAGTAACAATAAAAAATTCGTTATGTCAAATCAAACAAGGAAAATATTAGCAATGTAGTAGATGTACTACAAAATGCATCATTTTATCATTAGTATAATGTTATTGAATCAATTTTTTAATTATGTTAGTAGAATTTTACTACGCTTTAACTATACTGCCCGGATGTCCAAGTTCTTTCTTTTTAGGTTTTAATTAGTGACAAGTTTGTTAACTTTTTTTTTTGGTATTTTTATGTTGAATAAAATGGTTTTATTTCAATTAATAATGGTTTTCATTTTTAAAATTGGGTTATTTTTACCATCGTAGTAATTTTATTCAAAATATTTTTATGTAATAGTCAATTATCTAGGAAAATTTTAAAAACTGGACCGACAAAATAAAATAGTTCTTTTAATTTTTATAGCATTATTTAATATCATGTTTAAAGAGTTTTCTGTCAAAATTGCATAATAACTCTCAAAAGACAATAAATATATTCTAAAAAGCTTTAAACTTGAATATCTCAAAAGTTGGTATTTTCCAGATAACCGACTATTGCAATAATGGAGCGATATATATATATATATATATATATATATATATATATATATATATATATATATATATATATATATATATATATATATATATATATATATATATATATATATATATATAGGTAATTCTATTGTGTACATTACAGGTATCTACATCGTATTCGTATCGGAAAAAAATAAACGTTTCATTTATCTAGGTATACTAAGTATGTTTGGCAGCCATTGTTTTTATCATTGGTATCCATTATTATTTGACTGAATGGATTTTAAGATTTCGTAGTTTTGGAGAAATATCACCAACATTTACTGATATAAAATAAGTGTTTATTTGCGACGTTTCGAAAACATTGAATGTTCATCATCAGGCAAGAATTTTCCGTTTAAAAAACTAAATACATAAAATTAATTGTATCGTTACATTAGAATAATTGCTAACAAGTTAAAACATGAACAATTATACCTAAATGATATAAGGTATACATACGCACTAGACATATTCGCGTCTGATTAATGAAGGTAATAATATACTAAATAATATGCCTTCATCAAAAAATATTGTATCTGCGTTCGGTTAACCGATGGTCCGCTTATGAAAGTGTTGAAGAATGCATTGGTTTTAGTATGGTATATCACCGTCATAAAAAATTTGTCCGGTTATAGGAGGGATCCGGTTAAGAGAGGTGTCCGTAGTCAGAGGTTTTTCTGCAGTTCTAATTCGTAGTTTTTCTTAATAAAAAAGATTTTGAGTTTTCTTTTTTAAAATATTTGATATATTTTACAATTAAAAGATGGTGTACCTGTGAATTTGCAATAAAAAAAATGTATCGGTGGAAAATTCAGCATTTTTGTTAAGTTTTTCGTATCTCAAAATTGACAGTTAACGTTTCGGTAATTTACAAATACCTAAATAAGGAAAAAAGCAAAAACAATAAAAAACACAAAAAACATCTTTTCTCAAAGTATATTATTCATTGTGTATACAGGTTTCTTTATATGAATTTTTAGAAAATTACATTAAAAGGGCACAAATAATGGGGAATATTCTATACTCATTTTAAATTTCAGATTTTTAGTAGGTACTAACCATAACACTATGATTACATCCGAAATTTATATTCGTAAAGATTTGTTTCATTATTTACAAAATAATATGGAATACTATAAACTCATCTAACGAAATATTAACGCTCCTTACTCAAGGATTTTCTGATTTTGATACATTTAATATAAAATAAACATAATTATTTCTAGTTATAATTTTACGATAGAGCAATTAATATTTAGCCTTGAACTTTGTTGAAAAGACATTTTACAAAATATGTATTTTGTATATATTATACTATACTAACTACCGAATCAACATCTGTTACATGTCTATTAATATAAATCAAAAAAAAAAAAAATTCCAAATTTAATATATTCCTTTGTAATGATTAATACGGCACATCTATCGACACGATGCTGTTCATTTCAGTGACAGAAGTCAATAAAGATGTACAGTGCCAGGATGTTTTAAAATAATCAGACAACATATGAAATAACATCCTGTGTATATCCTTAATATGTTACAAACTACGTTCGGTACCATTAAGGGGTTATATACAGTTTTAGCGGACGAAATGATGAGTTTTTCTCCATTTTTTTTTTCGACAATATATATTATGAGTTTTTCGAGAGTTGCCATTTTTATTACAGCCAAACCGTTGATTTAATCGAAAAATTGTTCAAATAAGAGTTGTAGATATCGATGGGGGCAACCGATTGCTATAGTCAGGTGCTTTATAGCTCTTATGGTTTTCGAGCTATGATACAAACTTATTTCGATAAAACTGATCTAATGCATTAATTAACAACATAAATGAGCAAAAAAAAATTTTTACCCAAGTTTAATTTTTTAATTTTTCTTTAATTTATCAGTTAGGCGGTAAAAATATGCATATGTACTTGAGGCTACTTCAACTGATAGTGTTTTTCTTGGTTACATTTCCATTACATCCAAGAAAAGAGTACCATTTCTATCATAAAAATTTGGTTGTAATAGAAATGGCAACTCTCAAAAAACTCACATGGTATATATCTATTTAAAAAATTGTTAACAATATCAATTGGTACATGTTTTTGGAATACTTGTTAAATTTTTTTCATAGAAAAGTATTTGAAAATAGCGGAAATACACCGGTTTTTCGGGAAGGCCTTTTTTATGCATTACTTGCAGTGGATATGATAATTCGAAAACGGTTCATCCAAAATCAGAATTTCCAAAAAATTTCGTTAGTATATTTTACTTTCTTTTCTAGTCGCTGAACGAAGAATTTGTTAAAATTTGAATTTTAAAAAAATTTTATTAAATTTTTTTCACTTTTTTGCTCTAAAGAAAATCTTTTTAAAAAAATTGAAAATCTTTCCGTCAGCGACTGGCTATCACCATAATAAATAAGTAGTAAAATTTGGTATTGATCGGATTAATAGTTTCTTAGTAATCGTGTCCACTGCAAAGGTACTTTCAAAAAATACAATTTTAAGATAATCGCCTTTAAATTTACAAGTTTGTTTCTTTCATATCCGATGTTAAACGTTCAAAAAGTTTATACCCAACTGCTCCAAAATTACAAGGCCATACATTTCGGACAATACAATAGAGCAGCGAAAGTCGACGTACTGCTTATATTATACATATTATACCGAGCGACAGTTGTGTAAGTGCAGCCGCGGACGCTACTCGAAGTAACGCGCTATAAATAGTTATAACTCCGGATCTAATTCTTCGATCGTTACGAAATTTGGTGAGAATATTCCTGAGATAAGGCACTTAAAGAATATGGATTAAAAAATAATCAACTCTTCCGACCATCACTACTGTATGTAACCCCTTAAATGACTGCCGACTATTGAATCACGCAAATTGAAGAAGAAAAAAATATACGACGAAACAAAGTTTTAAGAAGACAAAGAGATAAATAAACAAAACATTGAGCAAATTCTAAAATTGTTTGGTAACAGACTGACTTGTAAACTTTTATTTTACAATCATTCATATTTATTATTCCTTTCTGTCCGTGGACATATCAACTCTATTAAGGTTTTATCGTACCGAATGTGTCAGAATTGGTACATTTGGTACACTGCTATTAACTAAACGGAATCAAAATAATTTTTGAGTTATTTAAAGGCCAGAAGTATTGATTAATTTCAAAAGTCTCCAATTTCATTTCACCGTAAATAAATGAAGACTGGATTTCAAAAACAAGTACCAAAAAATAAATAAATAAATAAATAAATAAATTTTAGCATGCTATCTAGATTGTTAGCAATGGTACTTAGATTCCTTTTTCGGGTCTAACTCAATTTCTTTTTGGCACCCTGCCTGTTTTTGAAATCCAGTCTTCAAATAAATAAATTTGTGTTTGTCCCATTATGTGCCAAAGTAGTTTTGAAATATTTCAAAGCGAAATTTTAAACAACATTTTTTACTCGAAACGGCATTTTTACAATTGGGAGGTGTTCTTACTCTAAAACTACCAGAAGCGTAATTATAAATTTTGCACTCTGGAGTGACTTTAACCAAGGACCCCCTTAGGCGTCGACTTTTTCTAAATTTAAAATTTTCTAAACTCTAAAAACTAAATTTAGAATGGCGAGGGAAAAAGAAAAACGTGTGTAAGGAATCACAATTTACTACACTTTTATTAATTTTTTTGTTGTATATTTTATTAAAACTTGTACAAAATTTTTATTTAACAGCTGAATGTTTGCATTTATTTTTAATAACTTTTAGTTTCTACATAATTTTAATAGGTATATTATATTCGTACCAAATTATTTATTTTGAATTTCATGTTAGTCGTAGATAAAGTATAATATGTAACTCGGTTGTACAGCATATTACACACTCGTGTAATTACGTTCTCGCGGCTTTGCATAACTTTTTCGCTCGTGTGTAATATGCAACTTACAACTTCAATCACGTAATAGTTATAACTTTATAAGCATTAGTATTCAATGAAACCACAAACTTAGTGTAAAATTTGTCTCATACAGGACAGTATTAACCCTAGAATCATACGTACTCGTCAAAACGACGAACGAACTTCTCTACCTGCTCCAATACTACAACTTGTCGGTACCTGCTTGCTGTGAAACTTCTGTTATCTAATTTATTTGTTATTATAACACATAAGACGTATAAATTTTGTTTATAGCTATTGTCGTTTTTTTATACTGAAATAGTGTGCGTCAAAAGGACGACGATGTATGATTAACCTATATTTTTTTTAAAGTTTTTGTACTCCACATATAAAAGTTTTCCTAATTTTTCTAAAATTTATTAAAGATATGGATGTTATAATTAATTTATTCAATGATTATGATAATGTGAAAGATGCTTACAGGTGTTTGACTTATAGAGACGACATAATACTGAAGTTTTAATATATTGAATCGAAAACTAAAGAATGCGTTTCAAGTGACTTAATAAAAGATTAACAATTTATTTTGTGGAAAATATTTTAATTTTTATTATTTTTTGAAGTCTTATTCGAAAAATTACTAACAAATTTTAGAAAATTTACAAATGTACCTAATGGGGAAATAACTACATATCTATAAGAATATTTATGACTGAGAAATTTCACATTCTGTAAAGTCACACATGTCCACTGACTCATAATAGTTCATAAATTAATTATTTGAAAGACATGTTTTATGATACAACTGATGTATTTACCTATTTTTTAATTTTTATAGTGAAAATATGCTTTGATAAAAAAATTAAAAAAATTAATAAATATTTATATTAAGAAATTTTTCCAAATCCAATTTTTTTTAAATATTTTGTTCGCTTTTATAGTATTGTTATGTAAAAAAAATGTTTTTTGCAAATAAACTCTAAAACTCCCCGTAAAAAGTCTATTCGTCGAAACGACGCCGATGTATGATTAACTTGACTCGTAGACCAACGTATGATTCTAGGGTTAATGACAACATTGGCATTTATTTTTAATTACTTTCAATTTCACACTGAAACATGCTGAAAATCTTGCATAATTACACACAATACATAATATACTATTAAGATCATAGTAAATAAAATATTAAAAATAATAAAACCTCAAAAATACCGATGTGTTTTTCATTGTTACAAAAATTCGTTTGTTTAAAGATATTTCTGCCCTTACCAGATTAATTTATTTAGTATATTTGGTGCTCGGTGATGTTTAAAACACCTTGTACGTACTATTTTCGGATGACAAGAAGAAGTAAAGTATTGTACTTGCTGGAAATAACTCTCTTTTCCAGAAGAAAAACTGTCTGACATTTCATTAAATGAGAAAACAAAACTGTATGCACACCATGCATTTACTTACTTACTCACTTATTGTGTCTCAAAATAACATATTTCACAAAATATGCACTATACACATATAATATATATACGTATATACATTTACATATACTCCGGTATGCTAACTTGTTACGTAGAAATAAAATATTACGATAAAATCACAAAGTTTTAAACTCGAGGCATTTCCTGCAATATAATATTCCGCATAAATTTTCATATCATATCAGTTTTGAATATCTGTACAAGTTATTCGTCTGCCGTTGTGTACCTAACCTATAATGCTCTACCGACATTATCTATTTTAAATACTGCTTCAACTATTTTTCCGGACTTTTTTCCATTACCCAAGTGATTACAATATACCAAGCATTAACAAAATATCATTTTGTATATATATATATATATATATATATATATATATATATATATATATATATATATATATATATATATATATATATATATATATGGAATAATATAAAACATTTTACATATTTTTATCAAAATTGTTATTACGATTTAAATTTTTCCGTTCTAAAAATGTGATATAGCAATAATGTTAAGTATTTTGGTGTATTTAAATGACACTACGAGAATGCCATAGAAAAAGATTATAGACTGATTGTTTATCATACGTTTTGAAAGAAAATTTGACTTAATTGTAACCATAAATAGGTAACTAAAAAATTTACTTGCGGTAGGGTAAGTACGGGAGAGATGCCGCGTCGGGAGTGATGCCGCAGTAGCCATAGTTCGTTGGTTGATTGACAGATAGCGCTATTGATGGATTATATATTTAAAATAAGTTACTTATTTAAGCTGTATATGGTAATATTTATGATTAGTCCATCAGTTTAGTAATTATCCAACTTTTTATTATTGAAAAGTACGTTTTTTAACATAATATTTTATCAGCCATTTAATTCATTAGAATTTAAGAATGTATACTTCATTGTTTTAATGAAAATGAGTTTTGTTATTAATTTAGGTATATTTTAAAAGTACTGTATAAAATTTTAGGTTGAAATTCCGCACTATGCTTGCTATAGCAACATGCGGCATCTATCCCAACAAAAAGGAGAGACGCCGCATTTAAAGTTGGTATAGATGCCGCATCATATTACATGTTAAAAACATAGACCTATATACCTTAATTATGCAATTTTTTTTTGGACTGTAAATTATGCCACGTAAATATAAAATATCCATTAATGGATCAGGAAGAGCCCTCATATTAGTGAAGATAACGAAAATAACGATGACTGCCTGTGTATTGAATGTTTTGAAAGGTACTCAGAAACAAATAAAAATTTGACTGGTTAAGATGCATTAAGTGCCAAAAATGGTTACATATGGCATGCATCATGTATGGAGATGTGTGTAAAATGCAAAATTTTTAATATGAACTATGCCGCGTCTCACCTTCTTTGATGCGGCATCTCTCCCATAGGTGTGGGAGAGACGCCGCTTTGCAGGCTCTACAAAAATGTTAATTATGAATCCTTTATGACTCAAAATTTACAATTATTTATAAATAATTGTAAAGAACAATGTTTAGATTTATTGTGTACCAAATTTCAAATCAATTAAATGCTTACTTTAAGAATTATCAAGTGTTTTCAAAATGTGCAGCATCTCTCCCTAATAGGAATGCCTCAATACTTTAGACTTCAACAGTAGAAACTTTGCATATAGATAATCTAGAGAACCAATATGCAAGTAGGTTACTTTAATCACGAAATTTTTCCATGGAATAATTTCCAAGGAATAAAAACAATACTGTCTTCTCACGATAAATACTAGTCGATTGTCTTTAGTCAGTTTATTAATTCTTACATCATATTTGTTAACTTTCAACGCTCTAATTTGCTTAAAAAACGATGAATATTTTTGAAAGAGGTTCACATTTCTGTCTAGTTTATATTTATTTCTTAAAATAGTTAGAAAGGCGAAAATTGTGTAAAAATTAAATTTAATTAAATTCTTGAAAAAATGCTTCTGTGACCAGACCCGGCCTGGGTAATCTTAAAGGCCGGTGGACTGACTCTCAAGTTGTGATGCAGGTTCAAACTCAATTAACGTAATTTACTGTAAAAAAGTGTGAATTACAAAGTATTTAATATTAGAAATTGTAATAACTAGAGTTGCGAGAACAGTGGTCCCGAACAGAATCGCCATATAAAATATTTTGAATTGGGGGGCTATAAATTTTATTAGAAGGCTGAGGATTTTCCCCTGGATTTGATGACTAGCCTAAGGAAGCTTTAAAGAACAAATCAGTAAAAATTAAAAATTACCCATTTTTTATAATATAATATATAATTTTAATTTTAAAAATAATTTAAAAAAATTAATGTTGAATAAATAAGTGGTCGACTGTAATAGAAATTAATTTAAACGAATTCAAAACATTTATATTGTAAACAATATCTCTATTTCCGTTGTGATTATTTTAATAATATGTACATGTCACCTTCTTTATACCTGCTTTAATGTAAACAAAATTGATTGTATTAGCAGATTGTATCACTCTAGTAGGTCGCTCACAAGACTGAACATGGTTTTGTTTTTGCATTAGAAAAATATAAAGATATGTATGTACAACGGAACAGAGAAACTATAGTTTCTCTGTTCCGTGGTATGTACATATAACAAGCAAAATGATTCATAATATTGGCAATTAAAAAACACAGACACAAAATAACATTAACGATGTGGTATTAATAGTAAAACGTCGTAAAACTGATTTTTAAAAAGATTGATAATATTTTTACGTTTTATGACAGCCCTCCAGTTCTATTCGTAGCCCCCCAGTACAAAATATTTTATATGGCGACTCTGTTAGGGACCTTTTGTTCCCATCTCTGGTAATAACATTATTAAGTTTGGCTAAATGTAAAAAAACCAAGTTGACTGTCATTAAAACCTTCCTTCAGTATGAAAGAAGACGTTTCAATTCTATACTACTTATACAAAGTTTTTCTATGACGGTTTCGCTTTCCACTTTGTACAGGACATCCTGCTCTACTGCCATCATCATAAAAGCCTCCAAGCTTTCATTTGTCACAGTGGAACGAAGACGGGTTTTAATAATTTTAAATCAAACCAAATCGAAGTATGGACTCGATAACACTAGCTATTGGACCGTTGCAATAACAATCACAAAAAATTAAATGCTGACTCTGAATAAAAATACTAGAAAAGGCAACACAAACAAATATTTTTAATGCAGTAATTTTTTATTGCAACATTATAAAATTTATGTAACGTTTGGGGACGAGGGTGCCGATCCTCTGCCAGGAGGAGGGCGCACCGGGATCCGTCCCGGCGACCCGGTGGGCCAGGCCGCGCCTGTCTGTGACTAAATCATATTTACATTTAACAATAATGTGTTACATTACCTTCAGAAATTAAAAATAAAGGTACAAAAAATAATACTAGATGGCAAAAAGTACGTCGAAAAAATTAAATCGTAACAACGATCAGAATGGTTACAAATCTAAAGAAATTGATTTTAAAACCATTTAAAATTAGCGTAACCGTATGGTAACAAAAAAGTTAAAGGATTAGTACATTCGCTTAGAAAAATATTCATTATTTTATACTGATAAATTTATAATTAGCAACACAAAACTTTTTCTTTTTTGGGGGTTATACAACCCGCCTAAAATAATTTATTTTGAAAGTCCTAGATGGTTGCCGACTCCTGATTTTAAGAATCAACAAAATCGGCGTTGTATTCCTTCGTGACATTCCTAGCTTCAAAAAATTTACATTCTTGTTACTTCCAAAAAGAAAAAAAAAATTGTATAGACTTTTAATTCATTTTATCAACAACTGTATCTGTATTTACTGATATCTTTCAACCACCCACCACCCACTTGTCTACAACACAAAACAATAGAAATTTATAATGTTACTATTGAGACTAATAAAAAACAGATACGCTCATTTCCAACGAATTAAATTTTCGCAACGGAATACCCTTAATTAATAGCAGCTAATAACATAATAAAAACAAAACAACAATTTTACAAAATACAGATTTAAATATCCATCCGTTTTTTAAAGAATAAGAAGAAAACTTGAAAAGAGTAATTTCATCGAATGAAAAAAAAAAATCTGGACTAAAAACAAGACATTAAAAGATGTAACATTATTTAAAGTAATATTAGCACATAAATGTATAATATAAAAAAAGTTGATTATACCAATAAATAAAACAAGTAAAAAAAAAAAACACTCTTTTTTGAAACAATCTTTTCTTTTTATTCGAATACATTAAATAAAATTATACCATTACAAAATGCTATTTCCGTATTTGCCTCAAAAAAAAAAAAAAAAATTGTAAATCTGTAGGAAGAGGGAGTGTCTAAGTGTTTTCTAACAAGAAAATTGTAAGGAAGTCAGCAGCCAGTTGATATTTGATTTTGTGTAAATGTGTATGCGTCGTAACCAGGGGTGGTTTTTTTGTGTGTGCTGTGTAAACCACCATTTTCTAATATTCAAGTTGCAACTTTATGTTTATTGTATGCGTGGAAATTGTATGAATGAATAAACTTTAATTATCCCTTTCATGCTTCGCTTAACCCTAACAATTAAGGGTTAGAGAGTAGAATATTAACAGATATGTATGTGTAGATGCAAGTAAACACATTTTACATAAGTTGCGACTGATATTGAAAACATAATGCATTTTAGCATTCGTTTATAGCAGCGGTTCCTAAACTGCGGCCCGCGAACTCTAAAAGTACAACCAGGTCTGCAATCTCAAATTCGAAAATTTAGAACCTCTGTTAACCGAACAGCAGTGTCAAAATTCAAAATTTTCTTAATTTTTTAATTCAAATCAATTTTATGAACGAATTTAGATACTTTTACAAAAATCTAACGTTTACAAATGTATCGTCACATCAGAATCATTGTTAACAAGTTAAAACATGAACAATTATACCTAACCCATATACCTAATAGGCATACATACGCAGTAGACGTACTCGCGTCCGGTTAATGGAGGTAATAGTGTACTAAATAATATGTCTTCGTTAAAAAATATTGTGTCCGTGTCTGGTTAACAGAGGGTTCGCTTAAGAAAGTGTTGAATGCACTGGCATTAGTATAGCATGCCATCGTCATAAAAAGTTGGTCCGGCTTATTGGGATTTGTTAATTAGGCGGAGCCTAGGAAAAATGGCTGACGAAAAAGTACATTAATATTAGTTTTGTATATTGTAATCAATGCTATATATTAACCCTCGATCACTAGCGTTGGGTAAAAAATACCCAGAAACGATTTCAAACACTGATAACTCCAATACATTTACATATTTTCCATCGATTATTTCAGTAGCTGAACTTCATAATTTGATTGTCGTCAGAAAATAATAGAAATATTAAATTTTTTCTACGAACATGGGTACTTTTAACCCAACGCTAGTGTCTGTGTTATTAATATACCTATGCAATTTTAAGGTAATACGAAGCGTTGAGTAAAAACTACCCAGTCCTATGATAAAAGAATATCCTAAATAATAATAGAATATTCTGAAAATGATTGTAAAAATATATAGGTATACCTCATTTTGAAATCCATTGGCAACTTATTTATTAAAAAAAGATTTATCGATGGAATTAATTTTACCACATGTTTACTTTTATAGGAGTCGTGGTCAAAATTTGTATCAAATGAAGGGAATATTGCTGCTACAGCTCCAAAAAAACTAAAATTGGGACAAACAGTGCGGTGTCAATTATGCGGTGTAAAAAAAGACAGAAAGACAAAAAGTGCATGTGTAAAATGCAAAAAATTTATTTGCAAAGAATACACAGCAACAATTTGTGTTCGGTGTGCAGATTCAGAAGTAGAATCGGCCTTAATATATTCTTAGTTACTTCAACAAATACCGTAAACGTGTTTAATAATCAAATATATTTAGTAAAGATCGTATATATTTACTAAACCTTATGGTATCAATTTTTTATAGACTTTAGTGTGACCAAATTTTTTTTTTTATAAACATATGATTTTTTTCTGTTACTCCGATTTTGTAACTAATCTTAATACATTTATTTGGCTATTGACATATATTTATTTTTAATAATTTTTCTTAATACAGCACTTTCTTCAAGATAACGTCAGTGGGTAATTTTTACCCAATGCTAGTGATGGTGTTATAAAAATAAACGCTAGTAATGAAGGGTTAAGAAAAAATGATAAATTGTAGAAACAGTTAAAATGTGGTAAAAATATGAAAAAATGCACGAATGAGTTAATAAATATTGCAATTTGTAGTATACAAACGTGAAAATTTAAATAGTAAACGTCATGAAACAACTGGAGAATTGTAAATGAATGCAAAAATCAAATCAATTGTATGTACGTGCAAATCTACAAGTTTTAACTCAAATTAATAACATTTAGGCAAATGTACTTTAAAAATAGTAAGTATGATTTTTTAATAGCAGATATCCTACCGTCATTCGACAGATCTCAATAGGAGGGGTCTTGTTAAGAAAGGTGTCCGTAATCACAGGTTCTACTATATTTTATTCACAACAAACTACAAATCTGACTATATTCTAGTTAAATATTTTCCCGTTGAAAAATATCAAATTTTATATGGAATACGTCTTGATATCGATTTTACCTATTTGTGATGTTCAACCTTTTGTTGTGCTATGCAAGTTACTTTTCTGTTACAATTTATTCGGTCGAAAACTATAAACAGTTTCAAATTTTCATGGTTCTAGCTTTGAAATTACAGTGCAGCTGAACTGTTTTTTATGCGGTCCTTTTTTGTGCGATTTTTTTATGCGGTTTGTAAAAAATGACCATTAAAATGCGTAATGTGAATCAAAATCACGAGACAGTAAGAAACTTAAACAACTACTATAATAACTTTATTTGATAAAAATTCTTTTTAACGCCTTTTAAGCATTTAATCAATACATTGCATATATTGTATTATTACAGGTGCTAATGGCCTCGTAGCCGCTGCACTAAAAATAATAAAATAAAAAAAAAAAAAAATACATTGCATAAGAACATAAGTTATTGCATCATTTAATTTTGTTAAAGATGTATTTTTCAAAATTTTCATAATATTATATAATTGAAATAAAATGTTTATACGTGTAAATTAATGCTTTATCTTGTTTATAAAAGCAACTTCTGAGGAAATTTCTAAGTTTTGAGCGTTTTAAGTGATGTTTTTTCGATGAATCTTTTTTTATGCGGTCCCGACCAACCGCACAAAAAAAGTTTTTTGTACAATCTAGATCGAACTATACTTTTTATAGCTATATTTATGATATTTTTGAATATATTTTTTTCGTGCGATTTTTTTTTATGCGGTCTCTATCCACCGTACAAAAAAGAGTTCAGCTGTATTAGTTGCATTTAAAAAATTTGGTATACATGACGTCATCAAGTTCGACTTTTTTTTAAATGAATAACAATACGGACGATATGAATCAGATTTTATTGATGAAATTTGGATCAAATTGGCATCTAGGTAAAAAAATTTTTATTTTTCTCATAAAATTGCCCAAATTCATTAAAAATATTGTGACTTTTTTGTTAACCTGTGCCTCTATTTTCAGTTTGTAAATTAGAATAGGAGACACGGGCGTAACTACAATAGAACAAGTGGAGTGTTAGGGCGCACAACGAAAAGGAGCGCAAGAAGGAAAAGTAATTGTTTATTTGGAAGTGGTTTTTTATGTTATGGTTCGCTGGCTAGTTTTATTTTTATAAAAAAAAAGAGAATTATAGAGGCAGGGATGCTTGAGTTAAATTCGCTCCAAGGCGCAAAATTTATAGTTATGTCACTGGTAGAATATCGACTAAAACGCGTTCTACGATCGCCGATAGTTTGCTAACCGAAACGACAAAGTTTAAGTAAAAAACGCATTCTTATTTAAAAAGTTTTTTTCTTGGTCGCCAAATATTTGGGTATTTACAATTTGGCCCACCGACAGAAAATTTTGGGAACCCCTGATTTACACATTGAGTGGAAATCTAAAACGTAAATTGTAACGTTCGACTGTTTGTAATCAAATTCTAGTTTGAATTTCTTTAATGCGTTTCTTAAAATTATTCGAGTCAAAAGATAGGATAATATATAGTAAAAAATATTGCTTGAGTCAAAAGTAAAATGAAACGTAATATCTTTTAATTATTAACGAATGTTTATTTGCTCAATTTAATATTTAATTAAAAAAGCGGATGCATGATTTTGTAATTAAACACCGTGGAGGGTTATAACGCCTATTATCTTTTAGTAATTGTGTTTTTAGAAATTAATTAAATATTTCCACATTTTCCAAATTTTGCCACTACTTAAGGTGATTGGCGCGTGAGAGATCAAGTATCTATTAAATCCCAAAAAAGTCTTCCAATTTTTGTGATAAAATTGGTTGATTGTAATTTTTTTTCAAAATCTCTTCGCATTATTGTATTAAAAATTATTTTGACAAAAGATTTCATAATCTGAACCAATATTGGTATGCGTCGATATACCATGTGAGTTTTTTGAGAGTTGCCATTTTTATTACAGCCAAATTTGTATGATAGAAATGGTACTGGAAAAGGTTCTTTTCTTGAATGTAATAGAAATGTAACCAATCAGAACACTATCGGTTGAAATAGCCTCAAGTACATATGCGTATTTTTACCACCTAATTGATAAATTAAAGAAAAATTTAAAAATTAAACTTGGGAAAAAAAATTTTTTCCGCATTTACCTTTGTTGTTAATCAATACATTAGATCAGTATTATCGAAAAATTAATATATAGTCTCATTTAAAAATCTATAAGTTTGTATCATAGCTCGAAAACCATAAGAGCTATAAAGCTCCTGACTATAGCAATCGGTTGCCCCCGTCGGTATCTACAACTCTTATTTGAACAACTTTTCGATTAAATCAACGGTTTGGCTGTAATCAAAATGGCAACTCTCAAAAAACTCACACGGTATATTAGTTCCACAACCTTTCCCTATTTCTCACGCAACTGTAAGATTATACTTTTCTAGAAATTTTTAGGTTAATCAAGAAAAAATTTCCTAAAGTAGTTACTTATATTAGCCAAAAAAATTCTTGTCGTTAAGAGAATTTTGCAGAGATCTAATAAATGAAAGCCTAAAAGTGCAATATTTGATGAATAAGGCGGGTGGGGTGACATCAAGCCAAGCTCCAATAATTTTTGCCGAGTGGTCAAAGAGACACGAGATCTGGCATTATTATGGGCACAATCGTCAAAAAGCTCACACAAATGAATGTATTAAAAAAAAAATTTAAAGTTGGGGAAAGCATAGGTAAAAAAATCATATCTGTCTCATTTTGCACAACATCATATTAGTACAGGAGGTACTGGCGCATGAGTACCGAAAACTATTTCACCCCAATTTTTTTATGCGATCCTGTTGACAATGCCCTACTGATGATATAAATGCATGTTGCCAGGGGGCAACCCGGGGCCATGTTGTTTAAACCGAAATTTTTTATACAATTGCAAGGAATTGTTATTTTTCAACCGGACAAATTTTTTTTTATATTCTTTATTGAAATACAAATAAAGAAGGTCCTATGACTTTTTACGATAAAGTTAATAGTTTTCGAGATATGAATTTTTAAAGGTTCGAAAAATCTCAAATTTGGGTACTTTTGACCCATGAAAAATATATTTAAAAAAAAAAAAAAAAGAAATATAAATAATATTTTTTTTAATTCTTTATACAATAATTAATAATATCCTTAATAAAGATTTAAAAAAATTTAATTGTTTATACCTACCTGTTTTTTAAATGTTAATTTCGTGCGCTCACAAGTATGTGTCCCCTACCTTTAAAATACCTTTAAGTATTTTTTCAACCGGACAAAATTTTTTTATATTCTTTATTAAAATACAAATAAAAAAGGTGCTATGACTTTTCACGATAAAGTTAATATTTTTAGAGATATGAATTTTTAAAAGTTCGAGATTTTTCGCGAACATGTTTACAGTTTCATTGAATTAAATTAATAAAAATTAATACATATTCACAAAACTTTGTGCCCGCCTGATAACTTACAATTGTACGATTATTTTAAGTAACATAAATATTGAGAATTTTATGGAATCATTAAATCTTTAAATTTTCCGGTAATGTCAAAAAGATTCATATTCAGAGAGTACTATCTAAGATACGTTTAC
This sequence comes from Brachynemurus nebulosus, assembly GCA_035578155.1. Lineage (NCBI taxonomy): Eukaryota > Metazoa > Arthropoda > Insecta > Neuroptera > Myrmeleontidae > Brachynemurus > Brachynemurus nebulosus. Next base: position 27,261,339 of record JAPWDM010000008.1, on the reverse strand, counting down.
TCCATCTAGAGTGTTCCTAAAAAAACTCTATGAGACGAACAAATTCTACCATTGTTCGTAATTTCCTCGCGTCAGCAATTTCGTTCGCCTCATTTATTAACAGGTTACTAATTTTCATTTTTCCATAATACAGTATGTCTATTAACATACGTATTCTATGAAATTATTTTTATTGACTATTTAATGTTGAAATTGTTTATGGAGGGACTTATTTCAAATTTCTGTTGATTAAATCAGATGTTCAAATAATTGTGACCTTATTTTGGCTGAAACATGAGTTGGCTCTTAAAGCATCAATATTTAGATATTACAATAGCGTCAAATCATAAAATCGTGAAGACAAAATGTTGTTACTATCATAAATTTCTATAATGAAAAAGTCTACCATTTTTTTTTTATGGGTGGAAATAAAAAACAATAGTGTAAAAGAAATATTAACGTATCTCAACAACTAACAAAGTTATAGGACTTTAAAGTTGCACTTTACACAGATAGTTCTGTTTCATCTGATACAGATGTGTGACGTCATCGTTGTTACGGGATTGCAAACAGAGCGTAGAGTCTTTTTTATTGAACTTTTATAATGCTGGTAAGTACATTAATTACTACGGATTAGAGATGTCGATTCTCTAAAAAAAAAGATCGATTTTTGGATCGATTTAAATCGAAATTAAAAAAATCGATTAAAAAAAAATCGGCTAAAAAAAAATCGATTCTGTGAGATCGATTTAAAAAATCGAAATTTTGAAAAGTTTAATAAAATTAGCTGATAATTTTTGTTAAGGGACTTAATTGATAGTACATGGGAAATATCGTGTAGAAACGCTTTACATTATATTTGTCAGGGCGATGAGTTAACTTTTCAATTATAATTATAGCAAATAACGCAATTGAATATGTAGGACGAATACCACGGAATGAACCAAGTTTACTATTCCAAAAATTTCAAACAAACTGACACAAATAAATATTTTTGTAATTAGGTCGCTTTGGTAGAAAAGGGATCGTTAGCCCCATTGGTATTAACAATAAGGTTTTTGGTGTTTCATTTTAACACATGTTTCTTTGTAAAATTACAACTAAAATGAAATTATTTTTGAAAAAATCGATTATCGATCTCTTACTTTTAATAATCGATTCATGAATCGATTCAAATGAGAAAAATCGAAAAAAGAATCGATTTTTTAAGCTCCGATTAATCGATTTTCGATTAATCGATTTAAAATCGACATCTCTACTACGGATACGATAATTTTGAATATATCTAACTAATATATATATATATATATATATATATATATATATATATATATATATATATATATATATATATATATATATATATATATATATATATATATATATATATATATATATATATATATATAATAGTTATGTTCGATACGAATGCGTAAAAAGAGGTATTCTAGTAGGCTTAAATTGGGGCACGAGTCTAAGGGACTAACGCATACACACCGAGATCGAGTGCGCTGTATACCCCCACTCGCCTGACGGCTCATGGGGGAAAGCGGACGAGATCTCGTTGTGTATGTGTCAGTCCCTTTAGCAAGTGCTCCAATTTCAACCTACTGGATACCTCACTTTGCGCATACGTATGAAACAAAATTTTTTATAACGACGGCTTCTAAAATTTAATAAAGAGAGAAAAAAGAGAGAAAAAAATTAATTATTTTTAAGCAATTTTAGAAAATAGTAGGGTTAGTTTTAATTTGTAATAAAGTTATATTTGCCCGACCTCTCCGTCTTGCCCGTCCGTCCCCTACATATTACATTATCCATACTACAAGAGTTCTCCATTTATGTGATGTTGATCGCCTCAAAATATCAGTTAAAATAACTACATCACTTATTATTTTTGTTGTCACATGTTTTATGTTCACTAAAAGTTCTCACTCAAAAAACAAAACAAAACACCTTGTATATAATTTTTAAAAATATAACCATGATACATACGTTTATAATCACACTGTATTCACACACGTGTTAAAAATTGAAACGTGCAATTTATAATTAATTAATAAACGTCAATATATTGTCAAGTAAAAAATAGGAAAAAAATGCGTGAATACGCTGTCAAAAAAAAAAGTGGAAATTAACATTGAAAACTGAAAACTGGATTTAATAAAAACGCCCGAGCACACATTGTTTTGCTCCACCATTACTTGCGTTATACCGTTTGCTGCGCTTTTATTAATATGCATACATACATACATATTCGACGCTAAACTTACAGCGTGTTCCAGCATTATCATCCTATCTATTTATATTATTATTTTCCTACATATATTACCTTCAATGGGAAAATTAGGGTTACGTACAAGTTGATTTTGTATTTTAATAAACCTACCCCATACACTACACACACACTACAAGTTGTGCAAATTTCAGATTTTTATCATCAGCCTCGTCAGAGATACAGGGGTTCAAAATTACGAAATTTGCAACAAAGTTAATTTTTGGAAGCTTATAGTTATAAAAATTAAAGCATACAAGTTTCACAATTGATATTTTTTGGGGTAGTTGTACCCGTATACAACTATTCCCATAAAAAATACCAAGTTATATAAAAAAACTCCTTCTATAAGAAAAAAATGCTCAAAAAGTGAATTTTACTAAATTTTGATATCCAATTTTTGGTAAAGTTTTCTTGTGGAAAGGACGATAATAGGCCAAATATGAACATAACTTAAAATAGAGATATTACCTTTAAAATGGTTTTTATTTCAACCTTTTAGGAGGAACGGATTATGAAATATATGCAATGAAGTAAAAGGCTGGAAATACAAAAATCAGCGTAAATTGGAAAACAAAAATGACCGCCACGCTTAATTTTTTTAAAGAAATATTCTTAATACTTCAAATACAATAGAAACAACTGGGAGACTATTTATTTTTTATAAAATATGAGAATATTTATTATAATTGAAAAAATATTCCCAGACACTTTTGATAGTTTCTTTGTCAACGTATGATTGTCTTTTTCTAATTCCAGTCAAACTAATTGAACATTAGGTACTAATTGAACAAGTACTAATTGAACATTAGGTTACGAAATAATAATAAATAATAAGTTAATAACACTGTTTAATATTTTTATGTAAATTCTGTTTATTCAATAATAATTTGATTACAGAAGAATATTTTTTAAAGAAACCGAAATCAAATGACATTAATGATATATTTTAACTTAACTGTAAACATTTACAGAAAATAACTGAATGACTGGAGTCATTGCAAAATATTTAATACTATTAAAAATATAATTTTGAAAAACTAAAATCAGTGAATGTCAACATGGTACTGCTTAGAATTTTCAAATCAGCTAAAATCAAACGAAAATAGTTTATTCTAATTGAAAATAACATATTTCACTTTTCTTTACAGCATTGCATCATTTTTTTAGCTTTGTGAAGATGAAATATTATTATGTCAAATATTTAAAAAACTAAATAAAAACCACTGATTAAGGACACTGGTGTAGTGTTGAAAAGTGTACGACAAGGACAAAAAAGAAGGAAACCTACAAAAGTGTCTGGGAATATTTTTTCAACTATAATTCTTTCTAAAATGGTCAAGCAACCACCTTGGGTCACTTCATATGGACTGACTCTACTACGAAAAAAATTTTTATTTTCGATAAATTTTATAAAAATCCTTCAAAATAAACTGCTCAGTTTTAAATGAAGAATTAGCGCAAAAAACGGTTCATTGTACTGACGTCACAATTTGAAAACAAGCAAACATCAATATCAGTCTTTGAAACATCAAAACTTTAATTGTATTCATAACGCATCAAAATAAAATCGAATATTTATTTTAAATTCGGGTCAATTATTATTACTACGTATTAAAGCTAATAGAAACATTTAAAATAAAACATAATTTCGCTTCACATAAATGAAAATTAGCAGAATTTACAAATTCACAGTGTAATAAACGATATAAAATACATTACAAAAATGTATTTCGTTGCAAGAAAACAAAAGCGATACGAAAACAAAATAGGCACCTGAGAGAAACCAAAGTGAGCTCTGCTAATTATATTTACATAAATATTTCGACTGAATTTTCTTGCGTATCCCACAACAGAAATAAACAACAACACAAATAAATAATTCAGCATTTGTATTTTCTTATACAAAGACATCGGTACGAGTAGAGGTACTTAGATGTATATTTAATAAAATACGGCAAGAAAGGTCCACACACCCACTCACATGTTTATTATATTGTCAATTAAACTCGACTGGAAAGTTATCAAACAGCCAATTAATCATGTTTGTATCCTACTGGGATACACTGTATATACATATAATAAAACATGTCTATACGAGATAGGTACCGTGTATAAGGGTACTAAATACGTAGATGGTATCTACCGTTCGCTGTAACATAAAACAGCAGCATCATCATGACAGAATATAGAGGAGAATTCGTTGTTAACTCGTGATCAAAGAGGAATAAATTGCTGTAAAGTGATTGGTCGATCAATTGATGCGTAAGTGAACAAATTAATCAACCTTTATACAGGTTATATAACAACATTGTTGCCTACCTGTACAGTGTACAGTTGTTTTTCAAAAAAATTGTATTTACGTTATTAGTAGCAGTACAGGATAGAATCAATGTTGTTTAATTCAATATGAGTGCAAGTGTAACGATCTTTGTTGTAATTTGAATAAAATAAAATTCGAGACAGTCGTATGTACTGACATTTCAAGTTTAGGTTCTATACAGCTGACAGAGTACTTATGAGAAAATATTGCGTTAAATAATGTCAGATAATAATTTTATTACCACAAGTAGTGTAGTAACAACTAGTGATGTTACTACGAAAATGAGTCCAGAAATCGTTATGAATTAAAAACACAAGTATCTCCTTTGAATGTCAGTACTAGACTGATTTTTATTTTATTATTTTAGTTTCTAGGAAAACTCAATCAATAGTTATAATCTTTAATTCTCATATTTTACACGGCAAACTGTATGAATTTCCAAAATTAGGAAATTTACATTTTCACGGCAATCTTGTGCCGGTACAATATCAAGCCGCAGAGCTATTAATCGATTAATCGACTAAAGTTGTTTTTCAAACAAAATTAATTATTAGTTGAGAATATCGAGCATAGAATAGTCGACTAATCGATTACATTCTTAGGCGATTTCATGAATAAGGTAACCTACATATAACGCCACCAAAACGGTGTTTTCTTTTGAATTTAGTTATTGACTTCTTTGCTGAGCTTTGGTAGCTAGAATCATCCAAAATCACATGGATTTTGATAATTTTTTCTTTTTCGGAAAAATTAAAAACAAAATAACGACTATATCCAATGGTGGCGTGCTCAAACTTGTTTTGCGGCTTGCAGGAGGCTGATCTCGAATAGTTTTCGATCGGTCAATTTCAAGTTTTAGCTGTCGCTTCTTAGATCTATTTTTGAAGAAAATAGGTACCTGAGAGTAACTATATTAAAACATTAATTTTTTTTAAATAGTCATCATAACAACAAAGTGATAAAAAATCATCACTACAGAGAGTTTATTTGTTACTGGCCAATACCCGTTCGCGGTAGTATCACACACATGTGTAATCACTGATTGCGATCGGCTTCTACGATTGTTCTAACTGTCACACACGTAGTATGCATGTTATATGAGTGAATTTTGATTACTTTGACTTTCGGTACCTCTCAAAACTTTTCTTTTACTCAGCCTTAAAAATTTTTCATGATTAATATCTCATTATAAGTAGGGCTTGGAATACCGGTGTCTTTTTGTAATACCGGTATTTATTCGTTATTAAAATGTAAAATACCGGAATTCGGGTATTTCGATATTTTTTCGGTATTCAATTAAAATGGTATAGGGTAAGTGCGGGAGAGACGCCGCGTCGGGAGAGATGCCGCAGTAGCCATAGTTCGTCCGTTGACTGACAGATAGCGCTATTAATGGATTATATGTTTAGAATAAGTTACTTATTTAAGCTGTATATGGTAATATTTATGATTAGTCCGTCAGTTTAGTAATTATCGAACTTTTTATTATTGAAAGGTAAGTTTTTTAACATAATATTTTATCAAGCATTTAATTCATTAGAATTTAAGAATGTATATTTCATTGTTTTAATGAAAATGAGTTTTGTTATTAATTTAGGTATATTTTAAAAGTACTGTATAAAATTTTAGGTTAGAATTCCGCACTATGCTTGCTATAGCAACATGCGGCATCTACCCCAACAAAAAGGAGAGATGCCGCATGTAAATTTTTTTTTTTTTTTAACTGTAAATTATGCCACGTAAATATAAAAGATCCATTAATGGATCAGAAAGAGCTCTCATATTGGTGAAGATAACGAAAATAATGATGATTGCCTGTGTATTGACTGTTTTGAAGAATACTCAGAAACAAAAGAAAATTGACTGGTTAAGATGTATAAAGTGCCAAAAATGGTTACATATGGCATGCATCATGTATGGAGATGTGTATAAAATGCAAAATTTTTAATATGAAATATGCGGCGCCTCTCCTTCTTTGATACGGCATCTCTCCCATAGGTGCGGCATCTCTCCCGCTTTGCAGGCTCTACAAAAATGTTAATTATGAATCCTTTATGACTTAAAATTTAAAATTATTTATAAATAATTTTAAAGAACAATGTTTACATTTAATGTGTACCAAATTTCAAATCAATTGAATGCATACTTTAAGAATTATCAAGTGTTTTCAAAATGTGCGGCGTCTCTCCCGCATTCACCCTAGAAAAAAATAAAAATATTAAAAAACACTCTTAATGAAAATCGTTTTTGTATAAGTAGGCAGGGTATTGTATGTTTTACTGAAAATGATTGATAACAGTAATAATAACAAACTCCATCATTTTTAGATTTTAAAAATCCAACTAAAACTAAATACAAAATATAAAAAAGTAAAACAAAGTAAACGGAATAACAACAAAAAATAAAAAATATAAATTTTCTTCGATTCTACTACACATTTAATTTAAAGAGATACCTATACACACGAACTGCAAGGGTGAAAAATCACAGCTTAAATAGTGCAAAGACAAAGGTAATTCTAAAATAATTTTAAAAAGATATATGGACAACAGTTTTTAAATTTCACCCTTTTATTTACACAGAGCAAGGAATTTTTTAAATACCATTAGTACTCAACAATAGTTTAGTACAATAGTATTCAATAATAGTAAAATATTTTACCCAAACATAGGTAATTTTGTATTTTTTTCGACAGAAAAATACTTAAAAATATGTATTCCAGAATTGTAAAAACTATGTATAAAAACCTATGAATGAATATAAGGTATTTGGTCATCTGGGCATCTGGAAAACATTAAACAAAATTGAAGATATTGTAATAATTTATGATCCATGCTTATACTACTATATACAAAATACTCGATAACCATTCAATACCAACAGTAAATCTAACGTAAAAATATTTAAAATAGGTAATTATATAAAGTATCTGATTCTGCCAATACCGAAATCGAAATACCGGTATTTGAAATTTTGATATCGGTTTTATAAAACGTATAAAAATGTCCGGTATTCCGGTTTTTCGGTAGTACCGAAATACCGGTATGCATGCTCTAATTATAAGGTATTATTTATAACACAGGTCAATCAAAAATTGGCGAACCTCTCAGACGAACTAAAAAGTATTGTATTGAGTGAGGGTCACTTTGTCTATCATCATAGTCCTCGGCGCAAATCACACCATACTACCCGCTGTAATAGTTGAATTGTCCTTCAAGAAACTTGTTAATATACAAAAATTTACTAACAAAAATAATATATATATATATATATATATATATATATATATATATATATATATATATATATATATATATATATATATATATATAGATATGTATATATTTCGTTTAAAGCAAATGAAAGAAACGACAGACATTACAATAACTTTATTCACCTGTTCAAATATAGCAGTAAGTATAATTCAGGATTCGACGCTACCATACTCCCTTACCTCATACTTGCACAGTTTATACCTACCTGCCTGTATACTACAATTAATTACGCTTTATCGTTGTCAATTGAACGCTATTTTTAATTTTGCATACATTTTTATTTTTCTCCTTTTTTTTTCATTAAAAACACACTTGTAATTAAACTCGTCGTGTGTATCGAAATGTTCTAATTTGTATTATATCGATTTCAATAGAACGCCATATTTAATGTTAGTTATGTGTGCTCTTCAAATCTCTTTGTATTTAGTTTACCTTTTAATTACGAGACAAAGTTGAAGCTTTTTACAAAATTGTAATCGTACCTATATATAGACGCTATAGACGCAATAATAAAATTAATTATTTTTATTTTCTTCTTTTGAAATTTTTATTAATTGTTTTATTAAATATTATGTACCTACTGGGAAAACGTGTCCGAAAAGTTTACCGACTGCAATTTACCGACGTAAAGTTCCGACGTAAAATTCCACAATTGTGATTCCAGTTGATTACAATAGAAAATATTATACAGTGTTCGTAAAATCACGGGTCATATTTAACCCACAGATTCTTACTCTCACTTAAAAATAAGTCGATAAATCTTTGCGTAGTTATTTAAAATTGGAACTGATTTTTTTTACAATGTTGGGACTAGTTAAAAAATCACCAACAATTACTGATAGAAGTTAAATCGTTTTTTTTTTTTGCAAAGTTTCGAAACTTATAGTTTCATCTTTAGGCTACTTAATCTGTTCTAAATGTCACAATCACACATTAAAAATTAAAGTTGATGTATTGTGACGGAGGCACATAGAAAACCCGGTCTCCGCTCGTGCGACCGGTCCCAGTTCGAGCGAGCGGCTGCCCGAACCAGATAATTAATATGTGGGTTAGTTCGTGCGAGACTGGAACTCGCTCCGGGAGCCCACCATATAGGTGTCTACCGGGAAAGGAGGGGTGAAGGGGTGAAGGGGGGTTGTTTTCAAGGGTTAATCGTAACGCATGCTTCGAGGTTTCTTTTTAAATGAAACTAAAATTATAAGTTTAATGAACAAAGAATATATTGAATGTATAAGCAAATTACTACAAATGGAAAGTTACAAATAATTTTATAATTAGATATTGTACCCCTTAACAAGTATAATAAAAGAACGCTCAAGCAAATAAAAGAAAATTGTTTAAAGCCATATTAAACGTTTTTCCCAAAACTATATTGAACTTATAAGAAAATTACTACAAACGAAAATTACAAGTAAGTTTATAATCAGTTACTGTACCCCTTAACTAGTATAATAAAAGAATGCCCATGAAAATAAAGCAATTATCTGAAAATATACGTTTACTCCAAAAATGTTGATAAACATAATATTATATAAAATAAAAATTTCCCGTTTTAGTTATTGTTTAAAATAATCATTGAAAGAAAATTAAGTAAGTTAAATTTCTTAACAAAAATTAATGAAGCTACTTTTCACTACTAAAAGAAAATAAAATTAAATTTCGGCTTATGTAATTATTCGAAACTTAATCATAAAGATAATTCAAAAGAAAAATTATACCCTTATCCAAATGTTACTAAATTATAAAGGAAACTTATGATAACTCAAGGAAAAATGAGAAACAACTTTATTATCAATGTACGCTCACCGCTCAGACGCTAATTAGAGTTTTCTTCTGATTTGTCTCCTTTCTGCTTTTAGCTACCCCTCGGTTTCCACAATTTCTTCCACACTACACTACACTACCATCAATTTACCCCCAAAAATCTACTTGTACATCCCTTTGTGTTCTACACTCCCCCAAATCTCACATCTGACCCTGTTCTCAACTTCACTACTTCAACTCTCGATCTCAACTTCCCATGTCCATCTCTACATCCCTTTTTTTCATCGCGTTACTTGTGCGGTGCTGCATTTTTGCAGAATCTGCAAATTATGCATTTCTGCATATATGCGCGTTGACTTGACGACCAGTAGTACACATAGCGACCTCTCTTAATTAAGATCGTTAATTAGGTCGATATGCACCCCGCAAACACCGACTGTACTTAGATCTCTTTTTCTTAAATTAAGTAACGCGATCAGACCTAATTACACTATTGTCGATAGATGTCACCAGGTACATATATATTAATTATTAGTCCGATTTATCACAGTATAAATAAAATTAAAATGTGTATTATTGGACTTAATATACGTACATAAGTTAATAACTTGATCAAATTAATTGAAAATTTTGACTTATTAAGTGATTTTATCGAAGTTAACATTTTTTTTCTTCTTGTTTCAGGTGAGTATCTTTTTGAAACATAGAACCATTTAAACGAATATGGTAAGGTAAGATATAATTTTTTACATGTAAATAATGAAAAATATCTATAGTGGAAATTCGTCATAAAAAGACAGCTGTAGACGTATACTAAAACCTCAATATACATTTGTATAATTTTTTTTTCATAAGAATGAAGTATATAATAAACAAATACTTTACTTTGCAAAATACCACTTTTATTTTTGAAACTGTGACAGTATTGTTTCGAATCGTTAGTTCATTTTCAAACAGAATAACTTTTTCTTATAATCAGTCAAGTTATTAATTTAAATGTCACATAAGCGGCACCCGATTAGCCCAAAAATAGTCAGTGCCTAAGGCGACCAACTTTTTAAAAAATATCTTTCCCCAGAAATAATACAGTTGATGAGCTTAAAAAAGAGAAAGAAAATTTAGGAAGAAATAACTAAAAGATTTAATTAACTTTTAAACTAAAAATTATTATTTGGTTTTTACTTTAATAAAACTAAATAAAAAAATATTACTGTCATAATATTATCTTCAAGAAATGGTTTATTGTACTTTTTTAAACGATAAAATTACCTAGGCAATACTAATTGCAGTTATTGTTACCCTAAATCCTAAAATGACGCATATTTATCTGTTAGTACAAGCCCGTATACAGGGGGGGGGGATTAAGGGGTCATGACCTCCCCCGAGAATTAAAAATATACACTCGATATTATTTAAGTTTAAACAACATATCGGTAAATTTACCAGTTAACGTATTTTTTTTTCCTTTTTTGGTTGTCAAGGGTATGGAGGAAGTTTAATTTATTATTTTTTTGTTAATTTTGTCTCAGAAATTTCCTTTATTTTCCGCGTGACCCCCCTCCCCCAAGAAGCTCGGCTTTATACGTCCTTGTGTTAGTAACAAAACGCATTTCTTAATGTCTAATTTAAAATTAATTGTTGACTAAATTTGATTATTTTTTATAAAGGTAGGAAATATATTCTTTAAATTCTTTAATTCTCTGCAATTTTAAAATTTCCACCCAAAAACCACTCCACAGAAATTGTCCCCCCAAATTTTCCGCTCCGAAATATTTTCCTAGGACCGCGCCCCTGTGTCTCCCCTACTTTTTGGCTAATTAACATCAACGTTACTTTCATAACTAACACACATATGTACATATAAATATGGCATTTTGATCCAAATTATTCCAAAGTACCAATTTGTAAATAATATCATTATAATGTAAATAGGTATTATTTCACTTATCATATGTGTGTGTTTGTATATGTATGTGTGTGTGTGCGTGTTTACCACTAAATACACACACCAAAATAATTATCCTCAATATTGATCCTGTGCAGAGTTAGCTCATTACTGACAGGAAATAGTATAGAGATAATTGTATATCCAGCACGGAAGTCAAGTTTACTTTATTGTATGTATACGTACCATAAAGTCACAATGCACATTCTAAAGTCGTCACACAAATCTTTTGTATATGAATGGTGTGCTGGAAGACTATAGAGACGCGGTGGAACCAACCACCAACCAACTGGTGCCACCATATTGCGCGTAGTTTGCCTACTTTCGTTACACTATCAGTGTCAGCACCCAGTCTAGCATAGCCTAATTCGGTGGCTCCCAAAATGTTTTTTGAGAATTGAGGTTAGAGCACAACACTGTATTCCATGTGTTAATATAATTGGACCTCATTATGTAATGCTGGACCAACCACCAAAATTAACTTTGTATAGTAAAATGTACTTTTACAATTTTCGTTTCATTTAATAGATAAATTTAATTTTTAATTACTTATGAATGAATATTACAGAAATAAAATGAGTTTAAGGGTTTATCCACACTATAGCGCCGATCACAGTTCGGTCTCGGTCCAGTCTCTGTCCGATAAAATATTCTTAAATGAGAAGTAAGTGATTGTATCCACAGTCCGATCACAGCCCAACACAGATTCATTCCAAAGAATATTTGACTAGTGATCTAGCTTGTAATGTATCACATCAGTATTTTGGATACTTTTTAAAGTAATTTTTATTTATTTATGTAATTAATTAATAGTTTAATACCACTGAAACATAGTTTAATTTTAAAAAATATGCGTGCCGTAAACAGCATTATAACGTGAACCAAATTTTTAATGTGATTTTACCAGACCGACATTGGACCGAGAACAAACTGTGATTGACACTATATTGTAGATCGACCCTAATTAATATTTATTTTCTCATAAAAGTGCTTGATCGTTTTTTACTCTATTTTAATATATAAATAAATTGTAGGTATAATTTTGCAATAATAAGCCAAGCGATAATAAAAAGTATTTTTCGGTCCAGTATTGCAAATTAATCAGTCACTTGGTCTTCTAGTGTTAAACAAAAAAGTTGCCATTTCGCAAGTGGCGTTCAAATTTTTTTTTAATTTCGTAGTATTTATCAACCACAGATGAGACAGATCAAGCCTACATGTAAAAAAGTAAAATCTTAAAGTTACAATAAGTAGCAATTTACACTACTACTGCTTTAGTCTGTTACTGACTGCCGTGGTGTTCACGTTAAAATAAAAATCATGTTTTTTTAATCAACTCGTGAAATTTAAACAGAAAAAAATATTAAGTGTGTCGTATTTAAGTGTAAAAATTCTATTGAATAAAAAATTTCTCAAAATAAAAGGATATCTCTCTTAAAATAAATAAATTTATTTTTAATTGTTGATTAGTTGTCAAATAGGTCGGCCATCATAGTATATAGTGTATGTATGCGAACTGCATATACCATCATCAAAATATATTACTAACACATTGGTATATTCGTGTCCAGACATCGTGTGTTGTGATTGTATGTGTGCTGTGTTACGTCACCCATTGATTACAGTGGGCACAGTTTGGTAGACATTCTAGTTTGACCCCTTGTTATCAACAGAAATTCCAGTATTTATATTTTCTCCTTAAATTTTTATATTTAAACTTTCAGATAACACCATCATATCAATTTTACCAATTTGGTGCTTGGTCGGTTGTTGCCTAACGAAACCCAATTTAACACAATTCTTAAAAGAAATTTAAAAAATTTAAATATTGTCTTTTTGCTGGAAATGAAAAACATAAAATTTTTTGTACCTGAAAGAGGATTTTACAGCATTTATTATTTGAAAATCATTACCAGGGCAAACTTTTGTAAACCGCATTAAACCGAAGCCTTATTTCAGCAATGAAACAAATTAGGTTAGCTTTCGAAGCGTCAGTTATTAGTATAAGCTAAAGAAAATATCCCCAAACGGTATAATCCATTAGAGTGAATTCACGAATTGTGAAAGCCAAGCCACTGCACAATTTTTTGAAAAAAAGTTACTATTTAAATTTGTCTCTTAATAAATTTTGGAACATTCCAATAATATTCCAACAAATACCAAACCAAAGGACGATCTCTGTATCGTGTAGTTATAAATTGAGTAAAGATACTAATTGGCTCTTGTGCTCCTTAAAAATGTTCGAACCAAAATAATGTCCCCCGATGAGAAAAGTTTGGCAAATTCTGGCTTAATCTAGAACCTTAGTTAAGCAGAGTGAACTAACATAGCTCTCCAGGCACAACACAAAACTATATGTAAAAAAAAAATGAAAAATATTATATTATGTGTAATATTCACACTATATTCGTGATATGACTGCAGGCTATCATTGCAAAACATGTACAAAGTTTTTTAATTGGAAAATTTTTATGAATAACACAAAAAAAAAAACGTAAGATTAGTATTGTGTTGTATTTAAGCTAGTGTTAGTATCATACTTTATTTTATTATAATAATATTTTGTATACGAGAAGTTTAGTGATGATAAAATATCCAATCGACAATTTGTTTTGAAATATTCAGATAATGTTTCCGTTTTCTTACACGGGGAAATCGAGGAATGGGTCACTTATTGAGATGAGTAAAATGAAATTCCAGAGCCCCGTTCATTCTAATGTGGCCCCATTTCGACAACTCAATTCATGTATTATTAAATCCCATAATAATATAAAACAATTTTTCACTTTTTCCGTGAAAAAAAAAAGGTTGGGATAAATTTTTACAGCGAAAAAAATGGCAGGTCACTTTATTGTAGGTAAACATGATAAAGATGAAACCAAAATTTTTATTGGTAAATTTAACTGATTTCAAAACCGTTGTAGCGAAATATAATAATTGCACTCGTATAGTTATATATACAATTACTCACGGAAGTCTATGGACACCTGTGTAAATCGTTAGTAAATTTGGAAATATTAAAAGCTAATTTATTTCAAAGCGTTGCAAAACTACAGCTCAATGCAGACTGGATTGGCTAGATTTAAACCCTATAGTACATTTTTATGGGGTGAACTAAAACGACGAGTGAAAAAAAGAAATATTTATAATCGTAAACTACTGACAATGAGAAAAGTGATAAAATTGAAGAATGGCTTGCAATTTCAAATTCAGACTGAAAAATTAGTTTACTCGATGTTTCGTAGAAAGCCGTCATAAAGGCAAACGGTGGTCTTACCAAATATTACACAAGTTCTTATTAATATTTACTAATCAAGATATGAAGTGCACGTCGATTTTTGTGCGTTTTTGTTCTTAATAAAATTGATCTTTTTGTTATAAAATTTGTATTTATCGATATTTTTGCTCTGTTTCTTTTAAATAAATAGTTTAATGAGTGGATAAATTGATTAAAGTTTGTAAAATATATCGCAATCGATTTTTATTCGATGACTACACGGAGAGAAAATTCATAGAAAAATTACTGTGCTCAGCACTACAATCGACGTGCAAGAGGCGAACATATTCAATTTTATACGGTAAAAATATAAAAATTATAATTAATCATGGAAAATTTAAAGGATAGAATGTTCTTTCCGTAATATTAGCTCCGTCAAATTTGTAAAACAGCACAGTAAAAAGTTCTATTTCCGACAGAAAATTTTTTTTTAATTGTTTTTCAATTTATAACATATATGCATAAGAGTGTGATAGAAGTTGTATTAGCACATTAAATTTTACCATGCTAGCACAACAATTTTTATGAAACCATGACTAATACTTTTTACGTTTCAATTTAATAATATTTACATGATCGTAAAATATTTTTTACTTTGGTCGTCGATCGCGCACGCATTATAAGAGAGCATGGTAATTTTTCTGAAATTGTATCTACAAAAATTATATGATTTTTCTCTCCGTGTAATGTTTTACTTGAATGTACGTAGACTTTCGTGAGTCTATTTTTTATTTTTTCTGAATAATTTTGTGTTTTCTACAACTTAAATTTGTTACCTAAAAGCAGTTTAACTCGAAGAACTGTCAGCTAGCAAAAACAGGACAAAGTAGCTGTAGTGTTTTTGAATTATGGTAGCAAATTTTAATTGTATAAAACAGTTTATTCAGAAAATATGCAAACGTCTCGCGTAATAATTAATAAATAAAAATATCTACCTTTATGCTAAAGGAGATCCAGAAGAAGAAAAATTAATTTTTTCAAATTTGCCCTTTAAGTAACATTAATTATATTGTACGTCTATTTTTAAAGAATCTCTTTTCGATAATATTACGTATCAAATTAAAATATATACACAGAAATTAGGAAACTGTAGGCGTTAGTAGTTGCTGTTTTTACTGATAATGATAAGCAACTATGCGCTTGTTTTATAATAACGTTTAAATAAAATTATAAATTGTATAATAAGCAATTTAATTAAATGTATTTTTACATATTTAACTTACAAACAAACGATTTCCATTCTGATTTTTAGAAATTTTTTAATGTTCTTTACCAAACTTAACAAAACTTCAGTGTTCCTCCGTTTGTCACAGGCGATTTTTTCAAAAACTATTCGACTTTTCAAAAATGTGAAATGTAGCACACAAACAGTGTGGTGGCCCAATTACCTTAGCAATTTTTTTTTTTTCATTACTTATATGTAAGTTTACCATGATGTAAAAAAAATTCGGAAAACGTTTGAATTAACTGTAATAGTTAAAGTATCCGTTCGAAAATTTGCTAAAAAGAGTCTGGAACCATTACCATAGGTGAATTTGCCCAAGAAATGAAATTCAACGATATGTATGCGATTGTGTAGCTTAGTGAAAGAGTAAACCATACGTATGGATTTTTCTTCAATATCTTTACATTTTGCGGAGTTATAATACCAAATACCAAAAAATAGTGGTCTTATTCAAACTTTTTTTTCTCGTAAACTATTACAGATAAAACGATGAAACAAAATCCATATTGTTTGCTATGTCCAGTACTTTATTATATATTTTTTTCATTTAAAATGGGCATTAAATACCCTTTATAAAATACGAAAAAAAATTCATTAAATTTTTTTAGCTACTTGTACAAGAGTGACCACTTTCTTATTACTACCAAAAGAAAGCTCGCAAGCACTTCCCTCATCTCCCTGAATTTTATTTTTGTCAAAAGGGTGGAACATATTGAAAAAAAATAAGAACATATATATTTGGTGATGTTCATGGTACGTGTATGTACAGGTACAGGTCAACAAATCTGACTTTACCTCTTCAAGGTCATTAAAAATGCATTCTTAAAGAAGTGAGATAGTACTTAATATACAGAAAAAATGACCTTGAAGCGGCAAAGTCAGATTTGTTGAACTGTACCTACTGCCGTGTCATACTAATCTCACGTATCTCAGAAATTATAGTTTTGAGAAAACTTGATTTGAATAAAATATCGTATTATCTTAATTCACTCAAATATTATTAAATATCTAAGATAATTGATTTTTATTATGCGTTATTGATTCAATGTTGCAGTATTGATTTAATAACATATAAATATACCATTTGAAAATATAAGAAATAAGGAATGTGATACAATCAAAATAAAAATTTAAAAATACAATAGATTAATTATTATATTATTATTAACAAATTAATTAATTTTATTGTCAATATATATACTAGGGATTGAGTATAATCCTTTAAACGTTGTTACGCGAAATTGCTGTATCTAAAGATACATGACATTCGTGTCACACGGCAGCCTACACTCTCGATCGAAGTTCCTCGACGAAGTAAGCGCTAAAGTTAGCTAAAGTCGGAATACCGTTATAACACCAGCCAGGAAGAACCATGAAATGACCTTTTACACTCTCGTACTCGGTCCACTTTGCGAGAATTGAGAGTAGGCATAAGGAATCTAACACTCTCAAAACGATTTCTTTGTGCAAAAATTGAAAATTTCTTTAATTTTTCTTTCTTTAAATCAAAAAAGGTTTCTTTGAAATAATACCGTGATTTCATTACGAAAAAATTCATATTTTTTTGAATTATTGTTTTACTTCAATGAAATTTTTTCTTTAATTTTAATAAATTTCCTAATTTAAGAAAAAAATAGTTTTAAGTGGAAAAAACTAATTTTTTTAAATTGAAAAAAAACAAAATTTTTAGAATAAAAAGAAATTTTTTTGATCCAAAGAAGTTTTTTTTCAATTTAAAGAAAAAATTTCTTTGTATGATGTTTTGAAGAATCAATTTTTTTAAAACTAGTCAATTGCGTTCTTTGAAATTATTTTCTGAGCATGCGTAGTCACATAAATATGTGTAGAATACTGTTATACACATACGTGTTGCACATTTTAAGATGGCTACATAGCTACATGTGATTGAAGCGAAATAACCAAACAATTTATTGAAATGGTGATTTGTTTTTAAAATAAATCAGAACTGATTTTAGAAAGATAAAAACAACATTTTAAGTTGAAAAGTGTTGGGAGAAAGTATTTCACTATATGGAAATAATTTTAGATATTAGTCATTAAAAAGGTTGGTACAATTTGAAATTTTTCTAAATAAGTATAGGTTAACTATGTTAATAATTTTAAATTTTTTTATGAAAATAGGATTATATATACGTGTCATATTTTAGTTAACCTACTAATTATGTCATAATTATGTGCACTCTATATTGTTATTTATTTCAACAGTTTAACAAATGTGTTTTTTGCTTAAATACAATTAAAAACATTATAGGTATATAGACTGACAAATGAACAATTCGTTTTCTTTGAAACAAAAAAAATTATTGCTTTGAAACAAAGAATTTTTTGTTCTTACGAGCATGCGCAGTTACGTTTATCTGTGCGAAACAGTTAAAATGGCTGCAATATACAGTTGAGTAAATTAACCAGAATAATCATGTAAATCGTTAAAATAATGATGTTTTTAAAGTAATTCAGAACCATATTTCATTACAGTGAAGTTTATTTTAGTATTGCTATATTGATTCTAGTTAATTTGACATTTTTTATTTATTTTAGTTAATGTACTTACATACGCACATTGTCAGAGTGGAATAAAAAATTTGAAATAAAATGGAGTGATTCCCATAATTCTTTTCAAATTGTGAAAATGAGCGCAAACAAAGGGACATTCACGAGCAATACGTGCAAAAATCAGTACAAATTAAATACATGTAAGTATTATTTCTTTTAAGTTTCTAAGTAATTTTATTTTACTTTAAGGAGTATTATCTGTTTGAAAATTTTTTGTTGAAATTTTAGATCAAGCCTTTTTAGGCTCTGGATACACTCGGTTTAACTGTGAGTTAGAATATTTACGATTTTTGTGCGGAAATGATAATGCACTGTGTATCAAAGTGGTCGAGAATTCAAACTCGGATGTAGCAAAAACCGCGAGGCGCAACAGTAAATCGTCCGAAAATAACTCGAAACAAACTATCTCAATTCGGAAGGACAGTTATATGGTGCTGGGATAACTGGCTAATGGTAAAAGTCGATATCTTTAAAAATTCATATAGAAAAATGATTTTTAATTTTAAAAAGCGTTTTTCTCAAAATCGTGTTTCTAAAATTCGTACGCAGTAGAACTCAACAATTTTCATTTAAGGTCCGTTTTTTCGTCAAAAGTCCATTTTATTGTTTCAAAACAAAGTCAAATTTGAAAAAATCGATATTTTTTAATGTCCATGTGTGCTTTTGTGACAAAACACATGCTGACAGTGAGAAAAATTTTATTTTGTTCTACATACCGACGTTCGTCAGTTCTACTGCGGGCTAATTAGTACCTTCGAAAAAAGGAATCTTGGTTTGAAGTGCTGTACATAGCCATTTAGTTTTTAAAATTACAAAAAATAAAGCTTTTCTAAACTCTAATATATAATCAGTAAGTGGCCGAAAGGATTTTTTGGTTACTTTTATAGTTTTTTCTGAAAGTATAAATAATGATTTTGAAGATTTCGAGTAAAAACGATTGTATAAACATGAATCTGTTTTTTGACTGGGTGCAAATGATCATAATTGACTAAACCAAAAAATAGCTAGTTTACTTACTATTTAGTACTTTGTTGTTGTCTGTAAGTGTATTGCACTCACTATAAGACATATCTATGACTTAAAATTTTTCTGTTTGGTACTCCTCTTACCTTTTTTTTATTTTTGTAGGAATTTTTATAAAAAATAAACGCACATGGACTAGATGTACATCACCTTTTACTGTTTCGGTTTCGACTGCTAGTGCCCAATCATCTTTTGATCCAGGGCTATCCAGAGCCAGATTTACATAAGGGCACTTGGGGCACGTTCTCCGGGGCTTTCACACAATAGGGGTCTCCACAAATTCAAAAATAATGAATAAAATAGAATTATTTTTTACTTGTCAACCTCACTTTTTGGAAAAATATTAGAAATTTTCCAAGGGGGCCTCCACATGGGAAGTGTCCCGGGGTCTCCGCAGAGGTAAATCCGGCCCTGGGGCTATAAATGCACATTTAATTATCACCAATAGGTACTGATTTCGTTGTCAAAACAACAATTTTTGAATTTTTTAGCTATCACATACAAAAACCGGTTCGAGCAAGAATTACGCGGAAACTTGAAACTGATTTTATTGAAACTTGGAAGTTGGTAGCTTATATCCAAAATCTAGTCTTGGTCTTGTTACATGGACAAATTGTTCTATTAAACTTCTAAAGTCAATGGCTTAGCTACCAAAATAAAAAAAAGTTACAGGCTACTGCTCCTAAAATTCAATTTTCAAAATAAATCTTTTCTGATAAGTTATTTTTTTTACTCTAGTTAATTTTTGGCCTGCGTGGTCCTTTTCTACTCAGCATACCTAATAATTATGTATTTTTATAATTTTGTTATATACTTTTTAAAACTGCGATGTAATTTCAACAAATAAATAATTTTCGTTGTTTGTTTTTTTTTATTTCATATCCCTACTTACTTTTTCTTTTTGTTCAGACAATTATACGAAATGTAATAGTGTACTAAAATTTTTCTTTCATTTAATTATTATTCTAGTAGTAATTTTTTAAGTAAAAAATAAAAAAGTAAAAGAGAAAAAAGAATTATTATTTGTCTAAAAAATTTATTTTTATTGAACCAAATAAAAAGTTATTTAAAGCAAAAAAAGTTTTTATTTGAAACCTTAAAAATATTTTATTTTAAAGAAATCAATTTTTTTGAATTTAGAATTTGCTCTTAAAAAAATTCACTTTTTTTCTAAATTTGAAGAAATAAATTTATTAATTCAAAGAAACTAATTTTAAAGAAATCTGTTTCTGTCATCAAAGAAATTCACTTTTTTCAATCTGAAGATTAAACTTATTTAGTCCAAAGAAATAAAATTAAAGAAATTTCTTTCTACCACTAAAGAAATAGTTTCTTTGTGCGTATTGAAAGAAATTACTTCTTTAATTAAAAAAAATTTTCTTTGATTCAAAAATTTCTTTTTGAGCGTGAATATGTTTTATCTTCAAAATGTAGACTTTTTTCATATCGGAGTTCTAAAATACAATTAGTTACGAAAAAAGAACTAACTTCGCTCATTGTTTTTAACGTATTACTCAGTTCTACAATTATTTCGCAAGTAAATCCAACTAACATTTTTACTTACCCGTTAGGTAAACTAAAACTGTTTACTTGATCAATTAGTGATGTATTTAACTTCATGAGTGAATTTAAAATTGTAGACTTGAGAAGTATGTTAAAAGCAATGAAAAAAATTAGTTCTTGATTCGTAGCTGATTATTTTTTAAAACTCCTATGTGGAATGAGTCTACATTTTGAACATAAAACATATTAGATTCCTTATGGCTACTCTCAATTCTCGCAAAGTGGACCGAGTGCGAGAGTGTAAAAGGTCATTTCATGGTTCTTCCTGGCTGGTGTTATAACGGTATTCCGACTTTAGCTAACTTTAGCGCTTACTTCGTCGAGGAACTTCGATCGAGAGTGTAGAGCAGGCATCAGATTATCATGTAATAAAAAAAAAAAAAAAAAAAAAAAAAACATTCAATGATTCATTTATTCATTCAAAATATTTCTTAAAAACGCAATTCAAAAACAAGTAGGCTGCCGTGTGACACGAATGTCATGTATCTTTAGATACAGCAATTTCGCGTAACAACGTTTAAAGGATTATACTCAATCCCTAGTATATATATTGACAATAAAATTAATTAATTTGTTAATAATAATATAATAATTAATCTATTGTATTTTTAAATTTTTATTTTGATTGTATCACATTCCTTATTTCTTATATTTTCAAATGGTATATTTATATGTTATTAAATCAATACTGCAACATTGAATCAATAACGCATAATAAAAATCAATTATCTTAGATATTTAATAATATTTGAGCGAATTAAGATAATACGATATTTTATTCAAATCAAGTTTTCTCAAAACTATAATTTCTGAGATACGTGAGATTAGTATGACACGGCAGTAGGTACAGTTCAACAAATCTGACTTTGCCGCTTCAAGGTCATTTTTTCTGTATATTAAGTACTATCTCACTTCTTTAAGAATGCATTTTTAATGACCTTGAAGAGGTAAAGTCAGATTTGTTGACCTGTACCTGTACATACACGTACCATGAACATCACCAAATATATATGTTCTTATTTTTTTTCAATATGTTCCACCCTTTTGACAAAAATAAAATTCAGGGAGATGAGGGAAGTGCTTGCGAGCTTTCTTTTGGTAGTAATAAGAAAGTGGTCACTCTTGTACAAGTAGCTAAAAAAATTTAATGAATTTTTTTTTTCGTATTTTATAAAGGGTATTTAATGCCCATTTTAAATGAAAAAAATATATAATAAAGTACTGGACATAGCAAACAATATGGATTTTGTTTCATCGTTTTATCTGTAATAGTTTACGAGAAAAAAAAGTTTGAATAAGACCACTATTTTTTGGTATTTGGTATTATAACTCCGCAAAATGTAAAGATATTGAAGAAAAATCCATACGTATGGTTTACTCTTTCACTAAGCTACACAATCGCATACATATCGTTGAATTTCATTTCTTGGGCAAATTCACCTATGGTAATGGTTCCAGACTCTTTGAAAAGTATCAACAAAATGACAAATAATATAAATTTGTTATTAAAAAAAAAAATATTTAAGAAAAAAATATATTGTTTGACCGACTCTTTTTGGGCTTATTAATATCAATCTAATTTTGAAGCTTAATATTTTATAAACGGAGCTACAAAATTCAAAATGGTAAAAGGAATCTCAACTTCACTTTAACAGCCCTTTCTAACGATATCCAACACGATTTGGTACGTGAGAAAAAAGATTTTCATTACCTCTTACCTTTTTCCAATCTTTTTTTTTTACTGTATTTATTAATTGAGATTTACACCTGTAGAATTCACATACAAAATTTTATGAAGATATGAAAGTTCCGAGATTTTTCTTTGGAACCCTAACACAAATATTGTAGGTATACCAGGTGTCCCATTTGGAGGTATACCTACGGTTTACATGTCAATTAATAACATTAGATCCCCATAAGGAAAAAGTTATGTCACAAGAGTGCTTTGAACAAAATAATAATATCAGTTTAATATTATAACTACTGTTACTATAGCTTTAACAATAATAATGTATTAAAATAAAGAAATGAATGTCGCAATTTTCAAGCAATTCACATTTTTCCATTATAAATATTGCTGTCATTTTCTGTAAACTCAAAGAACATTTTATTATTTTCTTGAAAATAAATATTAAAATAATAAAAATACCAAAAGAATATTCTGTTGAAGAAATAGTGCAGATAATTTGGTGGGAAAAAATTATTTTATAAAAGAAGATTACCAAAAATAGGAATATGTTTATCCAAAGCACTCTTGTGATATAACATTTTCCTTATGGGAATCCAATGTTAGGGCCGTCCACACGCTCAAGCTTTACCACCGACTTACCTGCGCAAACCAGGTTTGTGCAAGTAAGTCGCTACGTTTTTTCCCGTCCATACGTACATGTTTACTTGCACAAACTGGTTTGCGCAAGTAAGTCGGTGGTAAAGCTTGTGTCGTGTGGACGGACCCTTATTAATTAACATGTAAAGCGTATGTATACATCCGGCCGGGACACTCAGTATAGGCAGGCGATGATATAAAAATAATCTATACAAAGTATATTAGATCGCAGCATCCTGCATAACTGGGTGAATTTCGATTATAAAAGTTACTTTTTCTCTAAAATCCGTGTACATAGGATAATGATTTAAAAGTATGTCTTTTGTGATTTTTTCCACTTTTTGCATTATGTACTATAAAAAAATTTCGGAAAACTTGAATTTTGGCAAATTTTTGTAAAAAACTCATTTTTTCGAGAAGTTTCCTTGAACTCATTCAGGGGTTTGGGACTTTCAACGTTTTCACCTTTCGTAAATTTCGTAATTATAGTCCCGGGCTTAAGTCGCGTCATGAGAGTGACCAAAATAGTTGAATTTTCGATTCAAAAATTCGCTAAAAACAGAGAGAGAAGATAATTTGTTATGAGTATTTTAAAATAAACCTATTAAATTTTCAGTAAAATATAATTTTTATGTACATACACGTATTATACATACGTAATACGACCCAATTTCATGATATATTAGTTAAGTTTTATTTTAATCACACAGTATTAATGGAAATTCGTTAAAAGTTTTAAATGAAACAACCGAACATAATAATAATGTAAAATAACTTTTGAAATCTATCTGACCATAAACCATTATCGTTAGATTTAATGGTCGAATAATTCAATGAGGTCAATGTTATGTCTAACTCAATTTAAAAGTACCTCTATAATATTCGAAATGAAACATTATATACAATTTTACAAATTAAAAATAATGTTATAAAAATATTTAGATACAGAAAATATATGTATAATAGTTTTCCGTATGATAATAATTACATAGTAAAAACACTTTTAAATTTCTACACAAATTTTCCGTGAAAATTGAAATCGAATGAATCGATAATCATGTCTAATAATTACTTTTTGTCGGTGGGTCAGCGTCGTTAGAAATAAAATAAACTTCAAGAGTAAATTTTTCATTTGGTATGAAATCCTCTCAAACTGTTAAATATTTGATTCTAACACTAATATAACACTTAACACTAAACAAATTGCAGACAAATTGGATATGTTTAAGGAGAGGGTAAGGTTAATTCCTACAAAAAAGGCATGTTTTTGTTATTTTTTTGTGACGACACAGTTAAAATCTCTTTATTAAAGCCAGTGGTACATCAAAGTATAACATTCGAAGAAAATTGTATAAAATTTTCACGAAGAAATATTAAAAAATACGGTAATGGCAGCAATTATTCGAACGTGTCTCGAAAAAAAGTAGAATTGCGGTGCCTCTCATAACTTGGTGCTGGATCATCCGAAACAAAAAAATTAAAGTTCATTCATTCGATAATAGTTTTCCTCAGGTAACGCTGGGAGGGTTTTTCGAAATTTCAATTTTTCACTTTTTTGGAACACTTAGAACGGAAAAACCCAATTTTTGCGAAAAAAATTGGCTAATTTGTTATTGTAAAATAAAAATTATTAGCAAATTTGAAAAAAAACATTCCAGCGTTACCTCGTAAATTATGTACAGAAATAGTGTTCAAAATTTCAAATGGATCGGTGCTGCAGTTTTGAAGGTATGAGGGGCACCGACTTTGAAAACGTGAGCTGTGGGGAAAACGCTTTAAAGTTTTGAACACTTAAAAATTCTTGTATAAAACTGATATAAAATACTTACCTACTGCTAAACTAAATTTTGTACCCTACACGGACAAAATATATAGTACAGGTATAAACACGTTAGTACTTCCATTGAAATTTCTATAATATAACTGACAGAGAGAGATATATAGAGAGCGAAACATCTGCCAGATAACAACAAAAATGCTTATAACTTCGTCAATTTTGCTCCAATCAACTTGAAATTTTGAAACAATATTCTTGAGATTTTATGCATTCAGTTAAAAAAAAAAAAAAAAAAAAAAAAAAACTAAAAAAAAAATTATTTAATACCTTACCCTGCCCTTAAGGGTAGTCTGAACTTAAAAGAAATGTAGAAGTTTTGAACACTTAAAAATTCTTGTATATAACTGATATAGAATGCTTACCTACTGCTAAACTCAATTTTGTACCCTACACGGACAAAATATACAGTACAGGTATAAACACGTTAGTACTTCCATTGAAATTTCTATAATATAACTGACAGAGAGAGATATATAGAGAGCGAAACATCTGCCAGGTAACAACAAAAATGCTTATAACTTCGTCAATTTTGCTCCAATCACCTTGAAATTTTGAAACAATATTCTTGAGATATTATGCATTCAGTTAAAAAAATACAAAAAAATACAAACAAAAAAATTATTTCAATACCTTACCCCGCCCTTAAGTATAGTCTGAACTGAACTTAAAAGAAATGTAGTCAACTAAATCAGTGTTTCTCAACTGCTGGGCCGCGAAACTATCTCGTCGGTTCGCATAAAGATGCGTGAATTACAAAAAAAAATGTTTACAAAGATTATTTTTATTTCTTGCTTCAAAAAAAGGAAATAACAAGGCTAGATTTGTAAAAAAAAAGGTTTTTGGTGGTAAAAATCGCATGTTTTGAAATTTATTTTTCTTATTTACGGCCCATTATAACATTTAAAAAAAAAAAAATTGAAGACTTATGCTCAAAAATGGTTTTATAAAGTAATTATTTCAATTAATAGCGAAAGTGATTCCAGACTACAGAATTCTATTTACAATTAAAAATTTCCTTTGCTTAAAAAAGTGTTAATATTCATCTGAATTACATGATAGACCAAGTGGTCGAAAAACGACATTGCATATTACACGACCTAATGTTATTCCAATTAATGACGGAAATGATCCCAGGCTACAGAATTCTATTAAAAAATTAAAAATTTCCTTTTAAACATTTACTTGATGCTTAAAAATGTGTCGATATTTATCTGAATTACATGGTCGATTGAGTGGTCGGAAAACGACATTTCATATTACAAGACATAATTTTGTTCCAATTGATGGCGAAAATGATCCCAGGCTACAAGAGTTTTATTTAAAATTAAAGAATTACTTTTAAACATTTCCATAATACTTAAGAAATTATCAATATTTATTTGAATTACATGGTAGACCAAGTGGTCGGAAAACGACATTTCATGTTACACGACTAAATGTTATTCCAGTTAATGACGTAAATGATTCCAAGCTACAAGAATTCGTTTTAAAATTAAATAATTAAAAATTGATACATACTGACGAAGAGTGACTTTTCCTTAAAAAAAAAAAACACCTAATACTCCGTTATAAAAAGTTAAAGATATTCGGTAGAAACGACTAAATATTAATTAAAAATTCGAAATCAAAGTCTTTAATTTCACATATGACAAATATTTTAGATAAAAATTAAAACAATTCACAAAAGACAAGCATGTAATTAAATTAGTTTATTGTTTCTTATTAAAATAAAAATATGTGTTTCTTCAAATTCTTGTCTAATTACTAATTAGTAATTATATAATTGATTGTCAGTCTTTCTAATTGTTATAAATGAATAAATGACTATTATAAATTTATATACTAATGGAGAGAAATAGATAGATGGCATTAAGAGGGTCTTTTAATACGTTAATGGTCATGAAAAATTAGTACCAAATGACACGCTATTTTGACAACTAATACATTTTATATGAAATTGTTAACGTCCTACAGCGTCGATGAAAGAAAAATGTTTTAAGCTAATGTTCCACTTAACATCTAGATACAGTAAGACCTCGATAATCTGGGTTAAATAGGCGGCCGGTAGGCCAGATTTGCGAAAAAGCCGGACCGTCGAGAGACCTTCTAAAATGTAATGAGTTTGAGACCCCTTATAGCTCCTCTAAGAAGTTAACAGCAAGCACTGCTCTATGTACTGGGTTTGTAAGCATTTCTCAAAACTGGCTCCTTCAATTACTAAAACCTAAATACAGTAATTTTACGTGTAGAGTAAAAAGGTCATTGTACATTCATTTACAATAAAATCTTGGAGGTTTAGAATCGGGCCGGATTACTGGAGCGTCCAGATTATCGAGGGGCGAATTATCGAGATTTTTCTGTATTATAAAATTATAATTTTACAAAGGCGTGACTTAAATTTTAGTGTAATCGTAGGTGTAACATTAGATGTAGTAGATGTAACATTTTATAAAATCTAGATGTTATAAAATTATAATAGTATAAATTTTTCGACTTTTTCAATTGAAATTAGCCCCCACCTAAAAAGCAAAAATGGCGAAAACTAAAATATTTCATGTACAGAAGTGACAGATGTAGCAAATGTAGCAAATAGATATTGTTAATGAACATTATTGATGAAAAAATTTATTAGATAATATTATTAATGAAAATTACGAACATTATTGATGAAAAAATAAATTCTGACCACGAATGTTTTTTAAAAACTGCCTTTTTTTAAGTAGTTAAATGTATTAATGGTAAGTAAGAAATAAGTTTTTTTTCTATAAAGTGACATTTGGCGTCATTTTTCCTCTTTAATTTAGTAGTCGTTTTTTCAATCGGTTATAATCGGCATAATCGGCTTATAAAATCTAGATGTTAGGTGAAACACCTCATAAAAAATAATTTTACCATAAAATTATAATTTTAACGTAAAATTATAATTTTATAAAATCTAGATATTAGGTGGAACACTAGCTTTAGAATTGCTTTTATCAAATGTCTTTAATTAAAATTTAAATCGACTTAAATAAAAACAGCATCATCTATAGATTCGATGCACTAATAGCAATATGCAGCAAAACCTATTTTATGTGGTCTCTTTAGTACGATTTCTTTTTTGTAACTTATTTAAAATTTAAAATTTTTTTTTTAGATGCTCATTGAAATATATAATGAGAAATCTGCGACTAGCGTAAATCTGTAATAAAAAATAAAATTTTACAACTCGTAAAGGTGCATAACCCCTTAAGTGTGTAAAAATCTTTATTATTAACTGTGGTTTGATTTGTGCATGCATACTTTTAATTTATATGTATTATGTTATAATTATAAACTAGTCTGCTTTAAGTATGAATAATAGTTCAAATAAAATGATATTATTATTAACATAACTTTATAATATATTTATTGTTTGATGGTATGACAACCTCTGACATTAGTATAAATATTGCATATTATAATAACAATTATAAATTCCACATTTCAAAAAACTTTTTCAACTGAAATATAAAATAAATATATCACTATAATTATGTATTATGTATTACACATACAATCACACATCAAGTATCTATAATAAGCATACAATCTATTTCAGAGAAATGAGAACATACAAATTTTAATATGAAGAAAAAATTGTTGGGATCAAAGTGTGAATTACATTATTTTTACATATAGGCTATTGACTATGTAGTTGAATAAGGAACTAATTCGTAACAGGTGTTTTATTGTTTCATATGTTCAGTTGTACCCCAAAGAATGTATTGGCCTAAATTGTAAAAACGCGGATATTCCAAAAGTTTCGGAAGAAGATATTGATATTTAATTCGAAAACAATATGGGAAAAATATAATAGATATGTGATTTAAAAGAAAAATTAGAACAACTATAAATTAGTACAATATTTTTATACCTAAGATTATATAAATATCAAAATTTTTAACAAATACTTTTATCGTTATCTCTGATCAAGCAGAAATAATTTTTGTACTGAATAAAAATAATTTTTGCGTGTAAAAATTACAAATAACTTGATATAAAAGTAAAAAGTAATAAAATTGTAAAACAGTAGGTAACTTTGAACGACTGTATCTCAGCCAATTTTTATCGAAAATATTTTTATCGGTCACCATTCTGACGGGAATTGCATCATTTTTTGTTTTTGTGAACCAATATACCTAAATTCACTGGGAAAAAAGTGCTGCACAAAAATTTAAAAAAAAAGAAAAGAAAAATTTAAAAATTTCGGCTTTTTTTTAAATAGTTTTTTTACTTATTTTGTTGAGAAAAAAGTTTTTTGAGTTCATAAAGTGCCATTTCGATAGGAAATTTAATTCTCTACAAAAAATCATATCATGTGTATTTGCGAAAAATGCATAGTTTTTGAGTTATAGTTAAAAAACTTAAGAGTCGATAAGTTTACGTTGTTCGTAAAAATCTACGCTTAAAGCACTTTGTGAATTTATCATCTTTGGAGTACAACTGAACATATGAAACAATAAAACACCTGTTACGAATTAGTTCCTATTCCTCCTATTTTTTTGTACTTAGTCAATAGCCTAATACATGGTATCTGTAGTTCGCTACTTAGCTATATGGATGGAAATGTATGGTAATCAAACCAATTTAGGTTTATATGACTTTTACTGGATTTTAATGTTTTAAAGCCTAAAGAATCCAGTAAACCAAAAATTCCTATATTGTTGTATGTACGTATGTATTTAGATCTCAGTGAGACATTGAAAGGAGCAAAATTTGGACGTATTTTGTTCAGTGATTCTTGAGTTATCGCCATTTTTCGCTTTATGGGAAAGTTGGATAATTTTGGTTTTTTCGGTTTTTTCTAGACCTTGTTTATGAAAATGGATGGAACAAAAATTCCTCGTTATTTTTGAGGGAAAGTTTTTCTTTATAAGATATGTGGCTTAGTAAGTTTCAGTTTTTTTCAAAGACCCTTGTCTTCCTTATCAGAACTGAAAATTCTGTAAAATTTTACAGTAAGGTCGTGGTGAAGTATACCTTCAATCGACAATCGATTTTTTTCAAAATGGCGCTACAATGAGTGGAAGTGTTCTGAAATATGAACTTTGGGAACTTTGGGAACTCCTGAGGGAAACTAAAAGTAAATTTTCAAAAAATTTATAAAATATAATACTCAAAAATTTTAATTTGTAACAATTTTATTCCCGATAACTTTTCTCAAAAATGCTCCCACCTACCACCCAAAAACGTAAACCTTTGAACGAAATAGTCTTTTTCACTGGGATTTAACCGTCTCTGTCCCTCAGTTATATGTGTGCAAAGTTTCAAGTTGATTGGTTAAACCACGGAGTAATGGAGACATAGCAACTATCTCTATCATGAAATCTGCAGTGTGCATTTTTGTGCACCTAAGGCTACTAAACAGTTACTCGCTCAGTGGCACTCACCGAGTGTAGGTCAGTCAAACAACAATGGATTTGATTGTTATGTTGGTTGCGTTGACATTGTTGCATTCCCACACATAGCGTTGTAGTATTACACATACGTATGTGAGTAGGGTCACGTGACTGCCACCCCTATCTTAGATTACACACACATACACAGTTTAGCGCGCCAATACAAAGTAAACACCGTGCACGTATATAACATATTTTCTATCTCTTACTGGTTACACTGATTCCAGTAGTGGAGAGATACGTATTGTACCTCTGTCCTCTGTGGGTTAAACCGTTGGGGCGTGAAAGCAAATGAAACAAACAAACTCACTTTCACATTTATTAGTTAGAATTATTGCAATTTTACTGCTATTAGCTTTTAATTATTTTTAAACATTATTTTAACGTCATATCATTTTAGTTTTTACTTTAAATATCTTCTAATAATAATAAAAATCAGTTTGATCACAATAAATTTTACCAATGTTAAAATTTATATGTTCTTAGTTGCTTCAAACACCCAATATATGTATATGTGTACAATACATAGATATTTTAAAATCTCACTTTAAAATTGTAGATTGTGAATGAATGAAGGAATACAATATGTATATAGACAGATTGACGTGCCATACGGGTCAGTGATCAAATCATTATAATAAATAGAATTAATTTGAATTATTTTATCGAGATGCGCGGTCTTATTTGATGTGTAGCCGAAAGTAAATTTACATAACAAAAAGTTCGCCCGACGAAATTTTCAAATAAACGAAGAAAATGATGTGTTTACAGAAAAATTATAAACAGTTTTTAATTTTATGTTTCATAATAAAAGTTTATAAACATTATAAAATTAACAATTAAAATTAAGTGTGCTCTTTCAGTTTGAATATTTAAGTGAAATTTTAAGACGTTTAATAAGTTTTGTGTATGTTGTTCTCTTTTTCGTTTTTTTTTTTTTTCATTCTTTTTTTGAATTCAACTTCATTTCAGAAATTTTAAGGGTGAGTAAACATTACGAAATGGAATTAATTTTATGGTTTTATTGTTCCATAAACAAAAGAAATTTTAAATTCGTACTACCATTAAAATATACAAATTAATTAGTTTTTTGTAATTTACTAAGGAATTAATAAAGTAAGGCATCTGTAAAATTTAAAATACTCTTATTTACTTCACTTGCAATAATACTTAGCAATTTCAACACCGAATACTGTCAACAGAGGTGGTGCAAGAGTAAAATAGGAAGTTTACAAAAAAAAATAAAATTTTTCCTAAAAATTAACGAGCAAAAAAAAACCTAGCCTAAACTCTCGGCAACCACCTTAATCAAGTTCTACCAGCTTTCTTACACATTCCAAAAGGCGCGAAACTCTTCGGCCATCCTTTGCGCCGCCTTTGCTGTCAAAGTGCGAAATACGATTTCTGGCTACGAAAACAATTAAAGCCAATATTGTTTTGTGATTGATGTATATACCTTATAGACAATTTGTCTCAATTTCACCATTTCAAATTCGTCATTTGAAGTTTTTGAAGTTAGGGATATATAAAAATATATTACTATAGCTATTAAAGTAAATAATATCTTATTTAATAAATCTTTAACACTGACTGAGTAAATCCCATCGGGTAGCGATACGGCTAGTCCTAAAATATTTTTTTTTTAATGTAGCTGTCAAATTTTTAATAATTTAAAATAAATTTTTTTTATTTTTCATTAATTTTTTTGTATCTCAATTCAGAATTTCAAAAAATATTGTATGCAACACGTGCAAACTAGGTGTTTCTTTTCTCACGGGTGGTATAATTCTTCAATGAAGTTTACCTTCTTTTGGCAATTTGTTACGTAAATAACTATTTAAAATAGGTTTAGAAAAAAACTTTAGAAAGAAACTTTATTGAAGTTAGAATTTAGTTAAATATATATTAAATAAACCTATTTTCATTTATTTTACTTTTGAATTTTATCAAGTACTTATAAATAAAATACTAGTTATTATAAACTTTCTTATTGTAGGGTAGGAACAAGTACGAGAGTCACAAAACGTCTTACGTTATAAATAACGTAACTACAGCATCCCTTTAGATAATCTTTCAGATAACTATCGGTTTCAATTTAAAAAGGACACGTGTGTTTATGATAATTACACCTGTCAGAAACATTCTTGTTCCTCCGGTTGCATGCTTCTCTAAGTGTATAATTATTTTTTTAACTTATAATCAATAATTTCATGTGAACCGCTACAATAATAATTGTCGGTTAATTTTAATTAACGAAAATATCTTGACACACCTTACCTATTTTAAACCAACCATTCTTGCCCTGAATGAACCCTTCCAACCCCTCGCTATCAGTATTGTTGCCATATTATATTGTATTTCATCATTATTAACACGGTGCTATGGATATATATATATATATATATATATATATATATATATATATATATATATATATATATATATATATTGACAGACAGACGTACGAATACGAACAATGTACGCACATAATTCCAGCAGCGCCTGACTGAATATACAAAGATAACCAAGAAACCAATACCAATTAACTCATCATTTTGCTTTGTATATAAATGTATATGTAGATACCCTATATATAGGTAGGTATATGTTGTATTTTTCCAAATTATTTTATGTGCTTCATTTAACAAATGGGTCATATTTCATTTAATTTCGTTTTCCCTTCTTTTAAAGAAAACAATAAAATTTCAGATATTAAAAAAATTCGGTTTGTACACGGGGACGGATGATTAACCCCTTTTGCGGTGCTAAACATTTTCTTCTTACCGAGTCCCCTTCCATCACCCACAAGATATAGAACACACAAAAAATATATAACAGATAATGTGAAAAACTAAAACAAATCTCAAATATTGATTTAAATATTCAAAAGAAACAGTTTCACCAGACCTTTCAAAAAATCGGGCCCTAGCCATTTTTCGCATTGTCTATTGCGATGATCCGGCTCTGAGTATTGATATTTACTGAATCATATTCCAGAAATCTAGACCAAGTGGTCGGATAACGACATTTCATATTACACGATCAAATATTATTCCACTTAATGGCGAAAATAATTCGGAGCTACAAGAATTCCATTGAAAACTAAGGAATTATGCTTTTAAACATTTATCTAATGCTTAAAAAAGGATCGATGCTTATCTGAATTACATGGTCGACCAAGTGATCGGGAAGCGACATTTCATATTACACGACCTAGCAGAAATGATTCCAGGCTACAAGAAATCTATTCAAAGTTAAAGAACTGCTTTTAAACATTTCTCTAAAATGCTTAAAAAAGTGTAAATATTTATCTGAAACACATGGTCGGCCAAGTGGTTGGGAAACGACATTTCATATTACACGACCTACTAATGTTATTCAAATTAATGGTGGAAATTCATTCCAAATTAAAGGATTATATTTAAGCATTTTTTTTTTAAAGTGTCAACAGGTCGGATTAACCTACTTTGAGATCCTAGACATTTTTTTCTTACCAGACCCCTCCCAGCCTCACAAGATATAGAGCAGACAAAAAATATAAAACAATAAATAAAACAAAACTAAATAATGTAAAAAACTAAAACAGATCTCAAATATTGATTCAAATATTCAAAATAGACAGTTTGTACGGGTCCTGCGAAAAACCGTGCCCTATAGCCATTTGTTTCATTTGTTTATGCCAAATTTTTACAGGCTGATTTTTGTGCATCGTCTAAACTCTGCATACAATATAACTTCATTTTATTTTAAAATCTTCCACCACACTTTATTTAATGTAATGTCGCCAGAAAAATTAAAAATTAGTTTGAGTAAAACAAAAATTGGTATATAACGGTTTTCAAGGTCGCTGATTATGAATTTGATATTATTATTTTGAAAATTCAAAATGGCAGGTCCAAAATGACGGGTAAAATTAAAAAAATTAGTTTTCTTGAAACAAAAAATGGTATATAAAGGTTTTCAAGGTCGTTGATTATGAATTTGGTATTATTATTTTAATAATTCAAAACGACGGGTCCAAAATGGCGGACAAAAATAAAAAATTAGTTTTATTGAAACAAAAAATGGTATATATATATATATAAAGGTTTTCAAGGTTGCTGATTATAAATTTGAAGTGAGACAAGAAAAAACTGAAATTGGTATAAAAAACGAAGAGGCACATTGGGGCAAGAATTTTGTTTTTTAAAACAATCTACATACTTCATACTTTATTGCAAAAAAAGCAAACCATCCAACTCGTTCAAACTCATAACTATTTCTTATAAATGAACACATTAACAATGCAATATTTCTCTGTAATAAGTACATCCTATATAAATATTAAATTACCCTTTACCACATATCCATAATGATTACTCACCTTCACTTTCAACTTCCATCTCTTTTGATTCAAGAACACACTTGCAAACAGAAGTTATTAATGAATAACTAGAAAATTCGTACGAGACCGGTACTTAGCTAGCTGTGTTTGACCTTCCCTTATCTAGTAATCCAGATGATATAATGGACTGTCGGTTTGCACCGAGGTGCAGTGGTGTCCCTCCTACGGTATTACGAGGTAATAAGTTCAAAATTAAAACTTCACTTTTCTCATTTTTGTCCGCTTTGTTTGGAAATTGGACCACTGTGGATTGTAAGTTAATAATAATTCATTAAGCTACAATGTTATGTAATTTTGCCATGTATATTTGAATGCATTTTTCTCAACTACAAGCTTCCCAACATAACATATAAAGCTTCGAAATCCTTATAATTTTGTCATATCCATCCGCCTATCTTTCCATTTGTCTGTCCATATCTTTGGACCTATAAACATTCATTTACTGTATTTTTACACATTTAATATATCTTGAGAAGCTGTCAATGTGGACTTCTGCTTACGAGGTTTCGTAGGTTGTTGCCTAGCATTATTGTGAAGCTCTTAAGAGTAAAAATTCAAAATTGAAAAAAAGGCTTAAGAAATTTTGAATTTTAACCATCGATAGTCTTCAACATTTTTCTTGTAATTTAATCTCAAACTAGAGATTCTCGAGAGAGTTCAGAAATTAAATCCTCTCCCATCATGTTTAAGATTGTTGTACGCCACATTTTGGAAATTCCCGTCGTATAGATAGTATCCACCGTCAAATTCTTATCCGTTATTATGAGAAAATTCACGATATATCAATTCAGAGAGAATACCTATAGCGTGTCAGACAGGTCGTAACAAAATTACACACTAATAATACCTACTTACGGTATGAATTATTTATATCCCTATAAATAAATCAGATTACTAATAAACGTTCAAACTATGTTGCAAAAAAAATACAAAGTTATTACCAAGAAGTAATATAATTCGGTTTATACGTATGTACAGTGTACATAGATAAACTAAACATAATAAAAATGAAAAATGTACAACAATTTTCATAATATCAAACATACATACACTACGAAAAACAAAAAGAAAATTATATTTAATGTTATATATGTAAAGAGAATTCATTGTCGTTATAAACATAGAAACAAAAATACATATTATGTATGTATGTTCATAATATGTACGTACATATACAACAATTCACTAGATCTAATACAATCCATATTATATGGAAAAAATTATACCTACTTTATTTCGGAAAAAATACCTGAACTATTTTTATTCAGTGATAATGTAATATTATAGTTAATACCAACTGTAGAACGAATTCTTGGCATTTTAGCGGATTTTCAGAATGGAATTCAGCTATTACAGCCGCTGTCATGACACGACAGAAATTTGTTTTGGGGTCCCTAGAAACCGAAAATAATATTCGCTAAAATTTATATATATATATATATATATATATATATATATATATATATATATGTGTGTGTGTGTGTGTGTGTGTGTGTGTCCGCACGATAACTCTCGAACGAAACGTCCTAATTTTACGAAATTTGGTGAAAATATTGGAAGTCCCAAACCATTGGACAAATTCGTTAACCAGGCACGTCCGATGCGCAAAACATGTTTTTTTTGGCAATTTTCGTGAAAAAAATTAGTTTTTTTGCCAAAATTTTCCGTTATTCAAAAATTTTAAACTATTATTCTATGTCAACTAGTTTCCGGAAAAAAAACAATTTTTTAAACGGAAATTCGCTATGTTATGCAGAATGCTGCGAAAGGGATATTTGAAATTCCAAGCATTCTTAAATAAGAGATGCTATCTAGCAACGACACTGTACTGCTTACGTTTATCGTTTATGCATTAAACAGTATTAGGTATCAATCATCAGCGACTCGTATGTCTTTGACCAAACCAATAATATTATACTTTAGCTTTCGTGATATTTTGTTTACATTCGTTTAAACAACGAAGGAATTTCAATTTAGTTATTTTTACACATTTTTAAATATATCCCATTTCAAATACAATTGATCATGAGTCATCATTAAAAAATTAAATAATTCTTATATTCAAAATGAATCAATCTTCTATTCTTCTCTAAAAACAAACTGGGAATTTAAAATTTACGTAAATGCAATAATGAAAGAGATAAAGCCAAGAAAACGGAAATTATTTAAATTCAAAGTGATGAAGCATGATTAAAGTTAAGTGAAATGGACCATAACAATAGACCATTATTATCTGCAAAATTGTATATTATTTAAATTTTAATTATATTTAACTTCTGTGTACAATATTTTTTTTAAAAACATTTTTATTAAAGAAAATATTTTTTTAATTGTTGATACTGGAAATAAAATACTAAAAACGATTGTAAACAAACTAAAGTAGTAGAAGAATGGAATGGTCACAACATTCGGTATCGGGTATACTGGGTGTCCCGGCGGGATGTATACATATGATTTACATGTTAATTTTGAACATTGGATACCCATAATGAAAAAGTTATGTCACAAGAGTGCTTTGGATAAACATATTCCTATATTTGGTAATTTTCTTTTATAAAATAATTTTTTCCACCAAATTATCTGCACTATTTCTTCAACAGAATATTTTTTTGGTATTTTTATTATTTTAATATTTATTTTAAAGAAAATAAAAAATGCCTTTTTTTGAATTTTTTTGAAATTGCGATATTCATTTCTTTATTTTACTGCATTATTATTGTTAAAGGTATAGTAACAGTAGTTATAATATTAAATTAGTATTATTAGTTTGTTCAAAGCACTCTTGTGACATAACTTTTTCCTTATAGGAATCCAAATATTAAAAATTAACATGTAAATCGTATGTATACATCCAAATGGGATAGCTAGTATATATTATTATTAACAATCCCTATTCTGAATTTTTGGTAACATATTCATCTTAACACCTTGACGGTAATTGACGATCGATAAGGCCTTATTTCCGCCCCAAAATGACGAAAAAGAATGTCCACGATTTAATGTTTTCTTTATATATCTTGAAAGTAAACTATGTGCCTGACAAGAAAATATGTATGTAAAGAAAAAAATAAAACTACAATTATTATTACCTGTGGGACGTCAAACTTTGGTCTAACCATGATTTTCGTTCAAAATAGCACATTTTCAGTTATATTTCAATTTTTTTTTTATATAGAGGGCATGGAGGAAGCAGTTTCTTTTTTATGTTATTTTAATGTTCTCATGTTACTGTACAATTTATTTAAAAATTACGTTGCTTCCACTTTGCGCTCATAGGTAAACACAAATAAAATGATTTTACAATTAAAAAATTGGCCATTATATAAATGCATAAAATAAATTTATTGAAATGTCACCACGGCACAAACTTGTTGGAACATATCACTTCGTCGTTTTGACGGCGCAAAGGAGTGACAAAAATGGAAATTTCCCACTTTTATATAAATGACCAAGGTCTTGATAAAATATTTTTACATAAGGAATCGAGTAATATTTTAAGAATAAAAATTCAGTCTAGGCACACATCTTCCAAAATATACTCCCTTTGGATAGAGTACAATCCCACCACTGTACTAACCTGGTACTGTCAGTGCAAGACTTGTTGGTTGTTGCACTCATATTGCCTCTGTAATCTGGTACTTAAGTTACAACAAATATCAGGATCATACTATTCGAAGCCGTTGCGTGCGACTTCAAAAAAATTTTAATGGATGCAAATGTTGAGGGGTACTGGAGTGACGAGAATGAAGACTAGATAAGGAGTGTAAAGTTAAAAAAATGTTGAAACTTTTAAAATTATCCAAATAAAGTTGATTAATTTCATAATTTTGCCTTTTCATAAAACCTTCCTATAATAATGAAATCAACTGAAAAATAAATGATAAATGAGAACATTCCGGCATAATATTTATTCCATCTTACGATTTACCTTCATGTAAACCTAATGCACATATAAGAATTCATGGAGAGGATGGGACGAAAATAAGGCCTTATCGATACCCCTCCTTTTTACATCGAATAAATTCAGAGAAAATCGTCTGCAACAGACGGACGGACACACGTGTTCCATTTTACCAGTTTTGGTACAGAACACTAAAAAACGATATTTTCGTAAAAATAAATATGTACCTACATATAACCCTTTAAAAATTTAACCCTAGAATCATACGTTGGTCTACGAGTCAAGTTAATCATACATCGGCGTCGTTTCGACGAATGGACTTTTTACGGAGAGTTTTAGAGTTTATTTGCAAAAAACATTTTTTTTACATAACAATACTACAAAAGCGAACAAAATATTTAAAAAAATTGGATTTGGAAAAATTTCTTAATATAAATATTTATTAATTTTTTTAATCTTTTTATCAAAGCATATTTTCACTATAAAAAAAAAAAAATAGATAAATACATCAATTGTATCATAAAACATGTCTTACAAATAATTAATTTATGAACTATTATGAGTCAGTGGACATGTGTGACTTTACAGAATGTGAAATTTCTCAGTCATAAATATTCCTATAGATATGTAGTTATTTCCCCATTAGGCACATTTGTAAATTTTCTAAAATTTGTTTGTAATTTTTAGAATAAAATCTCAAAAAATAATAAAAATTAAAATATTTTCCACCAAATAAATTGTTAACCTTTTATTAAGTCACTTGAAACGCATTCTTTAGTTTTCGATTCAATATATTAAAACTTCAGTATTATGTCGTCTCTATAAGTCAAACAGCTCTAATCATCTTTCACATTATCATAATCATTGAATAAATTAATTATAACATCCATATCTTTAATAAATTTTAGAAGAGTTAGGAAAACTTTTATATGTGGAGTACAAAATCTTAAAAAAAAATATAGGTTAATCATACACAAAGCTATAAACAAAATTTATACGTCTTATGTGTTATAATAACAAATAAATTAGATAACAGAAGTTTCACAGCAAGCGGGCACCGACAAGTTGTAGTACTGGAGCAGGTAGAAAAGTTCGTTCGTCGTTTTGACGAGTACGTATGGTTCTAGGGTTAATATCAAAAACATTGTTACTATTTTAGCATTCATCGGAACCAGGTAAATTCTTTTCGACTATTAAGATATTTTTGTATGTATATCCTGTGTTGTATTTTCAATATCAATTATTATTTATAATTTTTTTTATAATTATTTAATTATTTTTAATTAATTAGTAAAAAATACATAAAAAATTGATTATACTTTTTCTGAAAACTGTTTAAAATTGTCGCCCATTAAGAGAACCAGATGGGAAATGACTAATCTAATAAAAATTTAAATGTAGGGCATTTTGCTAACAAACAAGGAACAGAAGAGAAAATGGAAGGCGTATAAAATTTTATTTATGTATGTACACATTTTTACATGCATATATACAAAATTACAACATTACAACATACATAATGTGTACATACATACATATATCACATTTGCTCAGAGAGATAGGTCAATCGTTATCTTGTTCAACATCCGTTTTTTGCTACTGCTGGAGAATATTTCACGTAAAATGAACACATCATGCTCTAGAATTTCCATTAATTAATAATGTGATACTTAATGTAATTTTAAATTTTTCTCTCCACTGAATTGACGTCATGTTCCGTTCCTGTGTACACGATAACGGAGTTTATTTTTTTTAACTTTTTTGGGGGGGAATTTATTTATACAGTAGGACTTCTTAATAATGCCAAATTTTTGTTAAGTAGGGAAGTAAAATTCTAATTCTCATTCCAGCTTCGCGTCCTGCAACATCACATTTCGGTTTACCCTTTTGAATAATGCCAGCAGTTAAAAAATAGTTATTTGTGCAACAAGGAAAACAAGGTATTTTTTTCCCGAGTGTACAGTTGTCCAACAAGGTTTGCCAAATTTAAAACTTAGAACCCAGAAAACCAGAAAATCAGATGAAAATTTCCTGTTAGGATTAAACACATTAAACCAGGCACAGATTAATTTTATACATGGAGCAGTAAAAGAAAAATTTAATCATATTTCGTGTAGTGGTTCTGAAATTATCAACATTTTGAATATTTTGAAAAAATTGAAGATTTTTTTTTAAAATTTTCTCTCGATTCCGTTTATGAAAATCTATGAATCTTAAACGAACGGTAGTACAAAAGGTTCCCATTATTTTACAGGCAAATTTTTTTGTGTTTTTTTCCATTTAAAAAAAAAAAGTAGGAGTATTAAAAATTTGCAGTAAGGTTGGACTAGTAGCATATCTTTAATCGGTTGTGGGTGGGGGTAACTTGAAATATGCACTCTAACTTTAACTGGGAGGCCAAATCTTTATTAGCAACCATTTTGTCCCTGACAAATTATTTTCAAAAATGTCCTACTCGTCCCGAAAAGCGCTATAAATTTTATTATTTTCCAATTTTTGAATAGAATGTTCATTTTTCACTGGAATTTGTTTTGACCATCATCCCTTATCAGTTACTGACCCCAGTCTCTACCTCTCAGTAGGTTTCAAATAAAAACAGGACGGAAAATTCCTACAACTATGTTGCCAGTTTTTTTTTTCATTCATATTGTCATTTTAAAAAGATCTCCAATTCCTACATGCATACCCGATGAATACAAAAAAATTTCAAATCCAAGCTCTATGCAACGAACAGAGAACTTATGAGAAACTAGTGCGTTAAATAATTTTGTATTACTCATGCGGGAGAAGTACTAACTTGGCGCACACATTTCTGTACGCAAAATAGCGGTTTGCCCACTGTACTCTTCCCGCATACTTTGTTGCGTGTGGAAAGTAACTTTCCACACGCAAATTAACAATAAAACACGCAAAATATCAAAACACGTAAAGCCGCCTCTCAATTTTTCATTTAATGAATATTTCATAATTATTTCTATTGAAACCACCAACAAAGTAATTTAAACGATAATTAATTCAGGGAAAAAAGACGAACATTTAAAAATATAATTTTAAAAAGTAATAAAAATGTCAAAAATAGTGATAATAATAGAAAAAAGTATATGAAATTCGTAATAAAAAATAGTATGTGCAACTCGTGCGGGATTGTCGATTGCCCCACTCAAGCGAATGAGCGCACTCACTACGTTCGTGCACTCAACTTCGTTTTCGTGGGCAATCGACAATTTCCCGCACTTATTGCACAATATACTAATCCCAAACTTTTTTGTCTCGTAGACCACTTCCGATGGTTTTCGATTTTGGATAGACCTCCTGTACAAATTCAACCAAATTCAACAACAATTTTCGGAAATATAACATTTGACTCAGGAAAAATGTAAGTGGCGACCAAAAAAAGAAACTACATAACCTCACCAGCTTCTTCTCATATCACGGCAAGCAAACAAACCTACCTGTTCGCTGTGGACCTACTCTATGGTTGTAGACCCCCAATTTTTTTGCTCCGCCGACGTAGACACTTTGCAGGTCGTCATCAACCCCTGGGGGTCGATATAGACCGCTTTGGGAATCACTGTATTAAATCGTATACTGGGTGTCCCGGCCGGCTGTATACATACGATTTACATGTTAATTTTTGACATTGGATTCCCATAAGGAAAAAGTTATGTCACAAGAGTGCTTTGGATAAACATATTCCTATTTTTGATAATTTTCTTTTATAAAATAATTTTTTTCCACCAAATTATCTGCACTATTTCTTAAACAGAATATGTTTTTGGTATTCTTATTATTTTAATATTTGATTTTCAAGAAAATAAAAAATGCCTTTTTTTGAATTTTTTTTAAATTGCGATATTCATTTCTTTATTTTACCTACTGCATTATTATTGTTGAAGCTATAGGTAACAGTAGTTATAATATTAAATTAATATTATTAGTTTGCTCAAAGCACTCTTGTGACATAACTTTTTCCTTATCGGAATCCAATGTTAAAAATTAACATGTAAATCGTATGTATACATGCAAATGGGACACCTGGTATATATCTGAAATGGTTTTGTAATGTACCTGTATATACTTGTGAACATATTATGGAAATATTTTACAAGTGGACATGGAATAAATTTATCCATTTTGATTGATATTTTCGTAAGTGAAGCCGTCGAGGAAGCAACAGCGACACACACATTAACGAAGGGACTGAAATGGCTACACTGAATTTGTTTTATTCAACATATTATTATGTATGCATACTTGTGATACTTGGTACCATACTAATGAGTTTTCGACAAATATGCATATTGTCCAGTATGTACCTAGAGTAGTGCCCTTGAAAATCTGTTTTATGTCTCCTTGTTTATTTAGGCTCCACTCGTCGTCACAGCATATATTTCATACTGATTTACATTGGTAACGCTAATGCAGACTCTACCTATACGTTCAAACGTTACAATGTGTAATAATAATGGTATATAAACATATGCTGTATGTAGATTTGTTTTACCTCTTTACCACCGAATATAACTGGAATATATATTTATTTTACTTGTCCCCATCATATTTTACATTGAATATTATACAGGCATATTTTTTTTTACTTAATTTTTAATAAATCTCTTATATGCATATACAGAGATTCCTACTATATTAAGTACATATGCAAATATTAACCTTAACAATTTCTTTAAACTTCACTCAAAGAGCGTGCGGCGTGGTAATCATGGTCAGGACTGATATTTTTTTTATAAGAAGGTCTAATAAAATATAGCTTTTCCCTACATTAGTCACTACACGCACTACTTTCTCAAAAGATAAAATCAATAATTTTTTGAAACAAACTTTTTTAATGGCCGCGAATTTCCGTTTACAAAAATTAGTTTTTTTCTCGGAAACCAGTTTACCTACATGTAATAATGGTTCAAAACCTTTTTTATGTGATTTTTTTCTCCTCTTTCGAATGGTGTAAACAAATAAACTTTCGAATTTTGGAAAATTTTGGCTAAAAACTAATTTTTTCTGCTCCTGTTGAAGAACACACTCATTACATATCCGTAAATTGTTGAGAAGGTTAGGCATTATTCAAAGGTGTGGAAGAATGATCATTCCTCAATAATACCTTCCGACCAATGAAATCACCGTATAAACTATTATTCAATGGGCCGGCATTTGTTTTGTATATAATATTTTAATTTTAATTTTATATACGTTGCGTAGTAACGTCTAAGTAAGCAAAGTAGTTTGTATTTTGTTTTCATCGTTTGTACATATATAAACATTTAATTAAATTAGAGATACATTAAAAATTGTATTCTTTTTGATTTAAAATTTATATTCAATTTTATTTAAATCAAAAAGAAAAAAGTCGTAGAAGAAATATAGTATTCTACTCGCTTGCAATGGCTATTACACACTCAGATGCATTACGA
Organism: Brachynemurus nebulosus; assembly: GCA_035578155.1. NCBI lineage: Eukaryota > Metazoa > Arthropoda > Insecta > Neuroptera > Myrmeleontidae > Brachynemurus > Brachynemurus nebulosus. Next base: position 27,216,822 of record JAPWDM010000008.1, on the reverse strand, counting down.
CACTCGCCTCTTAAACTCGGCTCGTGTCGCAATTTCATCTTCATGAGTAATAGCTATCATTACCAGCTTGTTGAATAATATACTATTTTTCACGAAAAATGCCCAAAAAGCCATGTTCCGGGCATCGGATGTGTCTGGTTGAAGAACTCATCCAAGATTTTTGGACTTCCAATGTTTCCACTAAATTTCATAGGAATGTTTTGCTCGAGAGTTATCGTGCTGTATGTTTTGCTCGAGAGTCATGACAGTAGCCGTAATATAGCTGAATTTTCAATTCGAAAATTCGCTAATAATATGATTATTCTATTTTTAGATGCTCTAGCTTCTAACACCCACGAATTTTTTTGTAAAAACCTCTGATAATGCAGTAACCCATGTATTTTTTTCAGTTTTTCCGTATGGATGAAAGGGGATAAAGAAATTATCGAATTTAATAGTAATCATCATTAATAAATTCAATAATTTTTTTTTAGCTCCTTTCACTCATACGAAAAATCTGAAAAAATACACGAGTTAGTGCATTGGTTGATTTCAAAAAAATGCCATTGGAGCGCACTAAATCATCTAAAAATCCCATGCAACATAATTACCAGTTTATTAGCTCGGTTTCTAATTACCAGTACTTTTTTTCGGGATAATTCATCAAAACTTTTGAAAACGTGTCATAAATTTTAATAAAATTACCTATTCAAATTAGACTTTATAATGTTTGCAGTTTATTGTGAAATTTATATTACAGTATCCATATCTATAGATACATACAGTTGATCCTTTTTTTGTGCAGTGGAGGGGACCACTTAAAAAAAATCGCACAAAAAAATATATTCAAAAATATCATATATAGCTATAAAAAGTATAGTTCGATCCAGATTGTATACAAAAAACTTTTTTATGCGATTTGTCGGGACCGCCTAAAAAAAGTTTCATCGAAAAAACATCACTCAAAACGCTCAAAACTTAGAGATTTCCTTAGCAGTTGCTTCTATAAACAAGATAAAGCATTAATTTACACGTAGAAATAATACAAGATCCCGCAGCTGATTTCTGCAGGTATCTGTTTTTTTTAATGAAAATTAATTTAAATGAATCCTTAATGGCAATGTAATAGATTGCTCCCGGGTTGCCCATCGAAAATTAGCCGTAAGTACCTTTAATTGCCGTCATTAAACGAATAATCGAAAAGACATTTTTTGACGTTTTAAAGTGTCAAATATTTTCAAAGATTTTTAAAATTTACAAATTTTTCTAATAGTAACAAGAAAAGTAAATAATTTTTTCCTAGTTACAAATACAAGATTAAGCCAAGAGCCATTTAATTTGATTTTTTAATTTTTTTTATTTATCTATAAGTATATCTACAATATGTTTTATTATTTATAAGAAGCTAAAGAGGGAAACCACAGATTTGTTAATTCTCTCGTTAATTGTGTGCTGAACCCAGCCTACAGACCAAATTTCAACTTTCTAAAACTTCGGTAAGTACTCTATAATTTTAATGATCATCAGTGAGTTAGTGACGAATTTAATAAAATTTACATATTAATAATATCGAAAGAAATAGAGCTATAAAATTGAAATTTGGGACATTTCATAAGACTGGTGACTGCATTCTATCCTGATAATTTGAGCTCTCAAGTATTATCCAGACCGAAGTTATCAGGGTCCAAAAATAGGCTGAATCTATTACATTGCCATTAAGGATTCATTTAAATTAAGTTTCAGCAAAAAAACAGATACCTGCAGAAATCAGCTGCGGGATCTTAGACTAAAACATTTTATTTCAATTTTATAATATTATGAAAATTTTGAAAAATACATCTGTAACAAAATTAAATGATGCAATAACTTATGTTCTTATGCAATGTATTAATTAAATGCTTAAAAGCCGTTAAAAAGTATTTTTATCAAAGAAAGTTATTATAGTAATTGTTTAAGTTTCTCACTGTCTCGTGATTTTGATTCACATTATGCATTTTAATAGCCATTTTTTACAAATCGCATAAAAAAATCGCACAAAAAATGACCGCATAAAAAGGAGTTCAGCTGTATATGGTGGATAATTTTCGTTTTTTTTTCCTACCATAAAATTAATGCATTGAAATAGAAAATAATTTTGATATATGTATTTGAACATGTTACGTATACATATATAGATAGGCATAGGCAACACAAATGAATACATTAATGATTCGATGATCGATTATTATTATGAAGTACTATTTACACATCGCCAATTGCTTGCTAAGTAGTGAAATTGAGAGGGCGCCCACGCTACTCGTACATACATGTAGTACCTATAGTTACTCGAAACAACTGATGATTGAATGAATGATTTGTTATTGATGAAGAATGTATATTCATGTATAGTTTGACGAAATTAATAATTGTATCTTGGATGTCTAATATGTGCAGCGACCATCTATGAAAACTTTTGAAAATGTATCATATATCGGTAGTTAACAAATACAACTTTCTTCAAGACAGAATATTTTAGTTAAAATGGAATTTAAAATCCTCGATCCATTTAAAAGAAAATTTAAAATTATTACTTTATAAGAACTTTCAGTATAATACTTGACAAAAATTTAAAAAAAAAACTGTTCTGAACTGCTTTGTCTTTTCACTTATTATTACACGAGAGATTTGTATTTTTTCGAATAGATTTGTGTTTGTCTAACGAAAATTTGTTGCCTAGTAATTTAACAAGGAGAACTGTCAACTAACAAAAACGCGATAGCGAAGCTGAAACGTTTTTGTGTTGACAGTTCTTCGAGTTAAATTGCTTTTAGGCAAGAAATTTGAATTGTTGAAAGGACAAATTTATTCAGAAAAAATATAAAACTCAAGTGTAAAACGGTAAGACAATTTAACGAATAAAGTAAATTAGTATAATTCATATTATTATTTAATACCTGATGGTTACTATGGTTCTGAAATCAGTTAAATTTACCAATACGAATTTTTGTTTCATTTTTATCGTGTTTACCTACAACGAAATGACCAATGAAACATTTTGTACCATTTTTTTCGCTGTAAAAATCTGCCTTAATTTTTTTTTCATGGTAAAAGTAAAAAAACTACAATATTCTTATGGGACTTGATATACACATGAGTTAAATTGTCTATTAATTAAGTCGTTTCTCATTGTACTGACGTCACAATTTGAAAACAAACAAACGTCCATGCCAGTTTTTATAACCTCAAAACTTTGATTATATATACCCATAACATGTCAAAGTAAAAACGAGTATTGATTTCAACTATTATTGTGTTTTCGAGCTAACAGAAAGAAGTATTGAAAATAAAACACGATTTAGCTACACAGATTAAAACTATGAGAATCGATTTCGAAAGCTATGTTTATTTACAAATTGTGATCGTGTTTTGAAGTAACGGAGCGTTTTCAGTCATTTAAATTGATGTTAAGAATTAATGATTTTCAAAGTAATGTTAATTTGCGTATAGCAATTATAAAATTCAGTTGTGGTTGGGTGTGTCAGTCTATTGCAAATTTTTACACGAAATATTTTTTTCCTTTTTATAAATCTGCGTAATTTAGTGACAGAACTATTCTTATCAAAGCATACATTTCGTAATGAGCATGCATTATATTATATCGATAGAACATCAATAGATATATACTTGCTTATATACAGCTGATTAATAAGTAAAATGACGAATGAACTTTATTGTTATAATTATAAAATATACATATTTTAAGTAATACTGCTTAAACGAAAGTTTACGCGAACGCTCAACATAGAAATATTGAAATATTTTACCATACTATAAATTTTCTTGTTTAAATGTACCTATTACTTTTCTATCCATACACGGAGAGAAAATTCCTATAAAAATTACTGTGCTCATACTACAATCGACGTGTCACAGGCGAACATATTCAATTTTGTACAGTAAAAATATAAAAATTATAGTTATATTATTGTAATTTTTATAATTTTACCGTACAAAAATTGAATATGTTCGCCTGTTACACGTCGATTGTAGTATGAGCACAGTAATTTTTATAGGAATTTTCTCTCCGTGTATAGACTAAAGAGAAACTATATCTATTAGAAGGGAAAGTATGGTAATCAAACGAAATTGAACATATGCGGTTTTCGCCGGATTTTAACGTTTTAGGACCTAAGGAACTCAAAAAACTAAAAATCTGGTTGAAAATTTTCCGGATACTAATATATTTACGTATGAATATATATTGACATCTTAATCAATTGTTAAGGACACAAAATCATAAACTGAAAATAATTCTATATATGGGTCTCTGAAAGGAGCAATATTTGAAAACATTTTGTCCAGCGGTTCTGAAATTGTTGTGATTTTTAACTTTTTCGGGAAATCAGATACTTTTTTTCAATTTTCTCTGGATGTTGTTTATGAATATCGATAAAACTTGTACGCCAAGTGTTACAAAACGTCCCCACTATTTTAAGAACAAAATTTTATTTAAAAAAACACATAATCTAGAACAATTTTAAATTTTACCTTTTTTTTAAAAGATGCTTATTAGCTCCTGTATTAGAATTGACAAATTTTTTAAAGTCTGCAGCTGGGTGGGGACCGTAGCATACCTTCAATTGGTAATATCTTGAAAATGGCGTTACAGTAAGTGGGGGTGACTTGAAATATGAAGTTTCCCCTTTGAGGGAACCGAAGGCAAAATTTCGAAAAATCTTATAGAAACTCCAGCGACGAGATCTGTACTTGATTCTGTTAAAAATAGAAACTTGAAAGAGTGAAAGAAAGCTACAATCATATTTTGTAATAACTTGCAGAAAAATACAGATTTTTTTTAATTCCTCATGTGATTTATTATCGTTGGACCTTCATAGTAAACCCATTGTCCGAGGCAACAACCATTACACTAGAAGCCAATTGAGAATCATTTTACTCACTTGGGTCAATATATAGGTGTAATTATAATAATATCTGATTTAATAATTTCTATGAAACGTAATTGTAATACTATTTCATAATACGTTCATACATATATTGGTATACATATTACATTTTATTATGCTAATTTTGCAACGGTAGTTAAAACAGGGATTCATAATACGAGATCCGTGGTTTATATCCAATAAGTTTATAATAAATACCTCGAATTTATATCAAAATAGGTCGTAACAAAATACGTGCATACACAAACATGCTATTATAATATAGGTACACTGAATTAAAATATTTTGTTTCGGTGTCGATTTTAATTTTAAATTTTGGTCAAATGTGAGCTGAATTTGTATGGAAAGTGTTCTAAAAACCATAATTATTATCATCTCTGAATAATCTCAAATAATTCATTTCATCAGGCATTAACAGTATTTAATATTATGATTAAAATGTATACACGGAGAGAAAATTCATAGAAAAATTACTGTGCTCAGCACTACAATCGACGTGTAAAAGCCAAACATAGGGTGAGAGTGCTAAAAGTCGGCCACTTAAACAATTAATGATATGCAGAATTCTGAATTTTGAATTTACGCGTATTTTTGTCATCTCTTTAAGTACTTTTAAGTATCGCCTTTCTAACTAAATAGAGATTAAATTTCTAAATTAATAAACAATTACAATATTTTAATTTTTATCTTTAAAAATGTATTTCCCTTAAGTCGGCCACCTGTGCCCTAAAGTCGGCCAAAAATGTTCCTAAGGTCGGCCACCCGGATTTTTCATAATAGAAATGAATTACCTGATTGTAGTTGATTACAAGAGTAAGGAAAACGTTTAAAGAAAACTCTTTAGCATTAAAATATTTTATTAATTTAAATTTAAACTAAAATAGAATTATAAAAGAACATTTTTAAATATTTTTTAATCAATAACAACATTACATATTAATATTAAATAAACTGATAATTTTTGGCAAAAATAATATTAACGTTCAATAATTATCGTAATTTGTAGTTTCTAAATTACAAAAGATGTAATTTAATTACATTATTACGATTACTTTTGCTTAAGACATAAATATGCATAAAACTGCTATTATCTAAATTAAAGCAATTTCGATTGTTAAAAGAGGAAATTAAGGTCAAGTTGACAAATAAATTTTTTGTTATGTCAATATTGGGACTAACAGAGCCTGATTTAATCAGTTATAATCACTTTATGATAAGTAATTCGATATCGATAATTTTCGATAACGACAAGTAGGTTTTAATATTTGCAATACGTTTGGAATACCCATAACTTGCTTCGCTTAAGCCTTCAAAAATTTCGTTATTTTTTCGCTACGACGCACCGTTTACGAGATATTTACGATCAAAAGTTTATGTTTTCGAAAAGTAACGAAATGTAATTTTTTTAAAAATATGTTACTGCTTACCAACTCAATCGGACTAATTGGGCCTAAATTAACCAGTTATAACCAATTTTTGATAAGTAATTCGATATCGATAATTTTCGATAACGAAAAGTAGGTTTTAATAGTCGCAATACGTTTGGAATACCCATAACTTGCTTCGCTTAAGCCTTCAAAAATTTCGTTATTTTGTCACTACGACGCACCGTTTATGAAATATTTACGATCAAAATTTACGATTACGAAAAGTATCGTTTAAATACAAATAATAAAAAACATTTCGGTTTTAGAATAGCGTAACTTCAGAAGCACTTATTATGACCACTACCTACAACTAGTGTGTTAATAATAATAATATGTACATGAAAAATAGTTTGTTGACGGCCTAGCCGACCTTAGGATTTCTTCACAAATTTTATCCCTAATGTCGGCCACCCGTTTATTTTTTAAATTTCAAACGATAAACGTTTTAAACAATTTCTAACTTCTTTGGAGGTGTATAATGTCATCAGTTTCATAAATTTAATCGTTACTGTTAAAAACTTTAAGAATAATTGCTTATTTCCCGCACTGACTAAACTTACAAATTATAGAACGGCCGATTCATTTTCAACACAAATTGCCATTTATCAATCGATAAGTGTAATAAAACACTAACTACTTGACAAAAAATATTCATTTTAGAAATCGTACATCTAGAATAGGTGAACCTTTTGTTTCCATGTGATTTCCAAGCATTTTTTATTTCTTAAGGCCTTATTTTAAAAAAAAAGCAACAAGTGGCCGACCTTAGGGCACCGGCCGACATTAGGCAATCCCACCCTATTCAATTTTGTAGGGTAAAAATATAAAAATTATAATTAATCATAGAAAATTTAAAGGCTAGAATATTCTTTCCGTAATATTAGCTCCGTAAAATTTGTAAAACAACACAGTAGAAAGTTCCATTCCCGACAAAAAAATATTTTTTAATGTTTTTCTTACAAAAATTACCATGCTGTCTTATAATATTTCAAATGCTATCTGCTAATAGTAGAAAGAAAGAGAGAGAAGGTATCAGCGCTGTCACATAGCCAGGCAGGCTGCAGAAGGTATCAACACAATGAAACAGGCTGGTGTGGCAAGTAACATAGCTAGGCTGGTATGGTGTGATGTGCAAACAGTATTCGTTAGAATGTCTTACAGGACGGTCACCGTTTAATTCATCATTTTGTTACTTCACTATCCTCAGTATTAGAATATATTGTTGCCAATCGTTTTGTATGCATCGATTGTTCCTCAGTGCGTACAGCCCAAGTAACATAAGGTTGCGGGTCAGATGCGCAAATGAAAGAGTACGACAACAAGAATTAAACTATAACATATATGCATAAGAGTGTGATAGAAGTTGTGTTAGCACATTAAATTTTACCATGCTAGCACAACAATTTTTATGAAGCCATGACTAATACTTTTTACGTTTCAATTTAATAATATTTACTTGATCGTAAAATATTTTTTACTTTGGTCGTCGATCGCGCACGCATTATAAGAGAACATGGTAATTTTTCTGAAATTTTATCTACAAAAATTATATGATTTTTCTCTCCGTGTATACTACTCAAAAATTATTGATTGATTGGTTTTGATAAGAAATATCCACACTACGGTTTTTTGAATTTGCTCAGATATTATTATGACTGAAGGTATAACATATAATATTCTAATTGGTCTAAAATATCACACTCGTAAAGCGATTTCTTTGTTCAGAAATTAAAATTTTTTTTTGATTTTGTTAAAAAAATTTTTTTGATTCAAAGAAATATTTTCTTGATTTGTTTTTTTTTTCAGGAAATATTTCTCTGAGCTCAAAAAAATGTTTAACCTTGGAACAAAGAAACCGTTTTGACAGTGCAAAAACATATGAGCGAAATACATTTTTGACTCGTTGTAGCAACTCAAAAGTTGAAATAGAATCATATGCTTTACTCTTTTTACATTCATATGCGAATTTTATTATCTAAAAAGAGTAAGATGTATGATTATTTTTCAATCTTTTTATTGTTGCTTACAACGAGTCAAAAGTGTATTCCTGGCTTAGGGTTATTCGGTAAGCTTCAGTTAGTTAAGATAAAATTTTAAAAAAAAAAGTCGGTCTAATTGTTTTGGGTTAAAGTTATTTTTAAACACGAATAATGTGATATCATGTAGGAGTAGACAAAGTTTTATTCTTGGTGGACAATTTTTTTTTTTTTTTAATTATAAAGTTGTTCCTCATACAGTAAGAAAATTTTTTGTCAAAAAACGTTCTTCTTTAAAACTCATGTGTTAGTATTTATAAGGAAGTAAACAATTGACTTCCTTATAACAATTGCCTGCGCAATAATTTTTCAATCCGGATAATCTCAGCTGAATCTACACGTCATTATGAAATAATGTAATTAAAAATTTGTTGTAACTGTAGTATTTATGTTAGATCTTTTTAAAACATTAAAATACTAAAAATTCAGTAAAGCCGAAGTCCCTACTCCCTATGCTTGCGGGCATCATTGCACTTGCCGCCCGTTTTACAAGAACTCTTGGAATATAATAGACCGAACTAAATTTCCATTTTTGAAAAGACTCATATCAAAGAAAATCATTTTGCGGTTTCACATAATACTTTTATGAATCATTATTTTTTTTCTAATTATTTATATGCAACTATAGTCTAAGCATATTAGGAATATTAAGGGAAAGTTTAGTTACAGTTCTAATAACCTTTATTTGTTATGTTTTCTGGGTCGCTGACAGATAGTTTGCCCGGAACATTGATTATTTTACAAAAAAAGTCAAATTTTTGTTAATTTATTAAGTTTTTGACCTTAATATTGGTAAATATGCATTTTCTCGAAAAAGTTACTCTTTACAAAATCAAAGTAGACAAAAATTCCTACAAATTTTATACATAACAATTCTTTCTACGAGTTTGTTAATTTTTAAGATTATTTCGGAAAACCAAATATTTATACATGGCCAAAACTATCGTAACATCGGTCGTTTCCATAGAAATTAGAATTTTCTTTTTATTTTTAAGAATTCTGTCCGTTTTTCAGCGCGCTCTAGCGACGTAACGGTTGGTCGTAAAAAGAATTGTTATGTACAAAATTTGTAAGAAATTTTGTCTACTTTAATTTTGTAAAAGACAACTTTTTCGAGAAAATACATATTTAGCAATATTAAAGTCAAAAACCTAATAAATTAACAAAAATTTGACTTTTTTCGCAAAGTAATCAATGTTCCGGGCCAAATATCTGTCAGCAAACCTCAAATTCGTGTTCAGCGACCCAGAGAACATAAAGAATAAAGAATATTAGGACTGTGACTTAATTTTCTGCTAACTGGCTTTTTTTTTAATAAATCAACTAGCCTACTGTAAATTAAATATCACACAGTGATTGAAAAAGTTATCCGGATCGACCGGGAATCGAACCCAGGATCTCCTGATAACTAGCCAGGTGTGCTATCCATTACACCATCGATCCTTTGCTCGATAGGCGCCCGACACAGACAACATTCAATCACTTATGTGTATGTACTCCCTGTAATGCGAGAAGCAGTTACAATTTTTTAATTTCAAATATTCAAAAAAAAAAAACAAAAAAAACTAGCCTATTATAAATTGATAATGACGCAATAAGTGGTACTGACTTTAGACTGATATTCTAGAATGTGCTCCTAGGTACAAAGAAGATTGGGGGAATCCTGGCAGCAGAGTATTCGCTAAATTATATCAAGTTATGGTGGCAGCGCTGACAAGAACCAAACGTACACTCTTGTTAGTTGTCTTCTAGTGCATCTTTTAGTAATTTCCTTACCAGAATGAACCCTGCACTGAAAGCACTGATGTACAAAATGAACTGGTTCAGAGAGAAGCGCTAACGCTTCTTTCACATTATACGGTTTTTGCCGTACGGCAAAAAACCGTACGGTCGCATTTTTTTTAGTGGAGTGAAGAAGAGCATTGGACCTTTCACATTACACGGTCACGGCAAAATGCCGTTGCCGTGCCGTGTAGCAGCCGTCTCTTGTCACTGGACTTGACGGTTGCCGTACGGCGTTTTTAACTCAGTAATGTATGTAATTAAATGGATGCTTTCACATTCGATGGTTTTTCAACGTACGCCAGTAACATTATTTTATAGAATTTCATGTTAATTATTAATTTTATTTGTGAAATGGATGAAACTAATGTTGAATGTGATAACCAGTATTTTAATATATTGTATAATATGTAATTTCGTAATTGTGTGTTTTGATGTTAAGGTCGCCAAGAAATTAATCAAAGGAGTCTGTAAACATCCGAAAATAGTTGAAAAACTTATTTTCGTCATTTTTCAGGTCTTCAGAGAATGTGATAATAAATAATCCTACTTTCTATTTCCTCTGATTTATATAGAATTAACTTTAATCACACTCATTACTTGTGTAATGTTGCAAATTCAATGAAGATATTCAGTTTACAACGGCAAAAAGCCGTACGGTTTTTTCCCGTACGGCGAAAACCGTACAATGTGAAAGGAGCGTAAGTAGTAAGTTTCTGTTCTACTTATACATTTGGCTTAATTCATAGCAGTCCAATCTGAACAAGGTCTAAAACTTACAAATAAAATTTTACTTCTACCACATACATTATATAGATCATCCTGATATAAAATCATAATATTCCATTATGGTTATGAGGTCAATTCTCTCACATTCGATACGATACGATGCATGCACCGATGCTTCGCTTAGGAAACAGTTTACATAGACACTGATGATGATTTGATCAGCACTTGATTTCGTAACGATCAGTAAACAGTTACGTTTGTCCATTAGTAATCAAATATCTACCGGCTGACGGGGTCTGCGTGCATATACATATTATGTAGGAGTCAGCGGGCAAACTGTACTATACTAGTCCGTAACTATATCGATAGATGATGCTGTATACTGACTGAACTAACTGTATTGTTTGTGCACATACATATTATTATTTACATAGTCTGTGTATACATAATACACGTTATACTAATAAATAACATACACACATGCACAAATGCATACATGTATACGTTTGTGCATGTATGGATGTATGTACAGGTGGTTTATTTAACTGCATACATGCAGTACCGATATGTATAAATATAATAGATAAACATACATTCGCAGAGTATGTACTATAGTATGTGTAATTATTATTATTATTGTAATAAAATTAACATAGAAATCAAGTGATTATCGGACTATGTATATGTATATTATGTATACGTATAGATATGTAATGTAGGGGAGACTAAGGTAAAGTAGCCAGTCTAAGATAAAATGTTGTTTAGTTCATTTATTTGAAAAGAAATACAGTTTAATAAGTATTTAGCATATAGTTGCTTTAGTGCAGAATCAATAACCATCAATATATCAACAATACCTTGAAAGGTATTTTTGCAATTTTTGTTTTTCGTAACATGTGCAAAGTGACCAGTTTACTCATTTTAACCCAAAAGGAAATCTTGAAGTAATAAACATGTTTATATATCAAATCAAACTATGTTTGTATCATTAATCATTATATATCAACGGACGGACGGACATTAAAGTCTCATCATAAGGGTTCCTTTTTCACATTCTTTCTCGGAACCCTAAAAACTGATTTGAGGCAATTCTTTTGTTTAAGCCGCTGCTACACGATGCTACGAACACCTTCCAACATTCGACGTTGGATGGTTCATAGCATCGTGTAGCCGTTGTTCGAACCTACGAGTGTCCAATGTCGAGCGTCAAATGTTCGCATTTGGTCGTGTCCCGTTCGATGTCGGTATTCTTGCACCGAGTCAAAGGGATGCTTCGAACGTTTGAAGGTCAATGTTGGTTGCGTTCGTTGGTTGCGCACGACTCGTTCATGTGAAGAGAGACAACATCAGTGTATAACATTAGAGATAACATCAGACAGATGACATCGTCGCCCACTGAGTACCAACGCATCATCATTCGTATTGGATCAAACATTCGACTCACCGTGTAGCAGATACATTCGTCGCACCAACTATCGAACTTAATTGCCTCAAACGTTCGATCGAATGTTGGAAAGAACGTTCGTAGCATCGTGTAGAAGCCGCTTTATAAAATACAACGAACTAAACTGAATTTAATATAATACGTAAAAATATTCTAAGAATTTAATTTGAGCAGCGATCGGAGACACTGACCACTTTGCCCCATTATAAGCCTGGTCACCCTATTAGACGCCATTTTGGCAAACTACAATTAATTTTAAGAAAGAATTTTCTGATTCATCGATAACTTTATTATTTTAAAGGTAATTAGACAAAGTTTTTAGCTATCCCAATTAAAAAATTTTATTCATATTTAATAATAAAATAATGAGAATACAACTTAAAACTTACTTTACATCAACACTTGAAAATTCAGAAAATTCGTTATAATTCATACAATCTAGGGAACTGATCATTGACGTTTTAATAGAATACTAATGGCTTGTCTGCAAGCTAGTATTCAGCTTCGCCAAAAGATTGGAGTAGTTTCCGGTGAGTAAAGGCCAATGACCACTTTACCTCCACTGGTCACTTTACCCCAGTCTCCCCTTCATCTGGATGTAGCTAGCGTCTACAAAATAATAATTCAAAGTCAAAATTTTAAATTTTTTAGTTTTGTTTTTTTTTTTTACAATATCGATATCACAATCAAAAAATCATGATAAATATTAATGTTGAATTGTACACTTCAAAGAATCACTCTGAAGCAACTCTTTTGCTCTGAGCAACAAAAAAGTTACTAGCACAATCCGTTATGACTCTCCTCATCATGGCACACACCATTTTACATTAAGATTAGTGATCATTGTTGATAACAATGAATAATACATTTACGATCTATTTCCGACTGAATGATTTTGATAACGAAAAGTATAATTTAGCAGACGTGATATATTGGAAAGAGTAACGAAAACTGTTTTTTAATAGTCCTACATCATGCTTTACTTACCTTTTGAAAAATTTCATTATTTTGCTACGATGCACCCGTTCAGGAGGTATTTACGATCGAAAGTTTTCGATAACGAAACTTGACAGTTACCAACATTTTTAACTGTCTGATGGAAATATCAAAAAAAATTTTTAATTGGTTCTTGTGAAAAATTTTCGAAAAAAGTTTTGAAAATATTATAAGGTATTTTAAAAAGTTTTATTTCAGTTCTTTTGTAAAATTTCTCTAAAAAAATGTCTTACAATTAGTTTTATTTCACATTTGCAATTTATTTCTAATATTTTAGTAAAATGTGAACAACTTGTACACATAGTAACAAAGATTGTATATAGCAATAGAATGTGATTTGTTTACAAATTTAATTGAAAATTGGAATATAAAATAAATGGGATAACTAAATTTAAATTTTAAATATATAGTAAAAATTTGGATAACGTTTTTTGCTAACAATTTGTTAATTAAATACTGGATAACGAAAAATTTTCCAATAATATTATTTGTTATAATTAAATTTTTTCGTTTTAAATTCAACATTATTAAGCTCTAATAATGTGAAATTTTATTTATCATTAGCATTTTTTCCAAAAGTTTATTTATTTATAATTTCCATTTTAATGGATTAAGTTTATTAGTTATTGTTTAGATAAATGTTTATGCCTACATAAAAGAAGAATTTATAATATTATGTAAAAAAAATTAGTTGCTTTTTTTTATTATCAACATAAATAAAAATTATTGTTAGATTAGCAATAAAAAAAATTTGTATTTCGTGGAACAGACCAAAGTGAAACTTCCTATTTATGAAAATATAGGATAATAGACATTTATAATGGAGCAGGTGGAGCCGTCGCTCCAGGACGCATTACGAAAAAGGGTGCAACAAAGGGAAAGTAAGGCCGTAAAAAAGTCAGTTGTATTTTTAGGGCAAAAATGGACTCTCCGAACGAGTACGCTTAAGTCAATATCGTTCCAAGGCGTAAAATTTCTAGTTACGCCTCTGATTGGTATAATTAATTATTCTGAATTTAAAAAGTAAATATTATAATTTTTACTCTCCCGTCCCGGCTATAATATAACGAAGCTATAGCTATAAGAAGCAAGGCTGAATTATCGCATAGACAAATGAGACAAATGTCTAGGGCCCGATCTTTTGAAGGGCCCGGTCGAGATTTTTCGATACTGGTATGCTGCTTAATACTTACTGTATATGCCGAGTTGAACCTAATTCTAATATAAGTTTAAATGATACAAAATAAGACATCAACAATGTTTTGGGTAAATTAAATAATTTTAACAATACAAAATATTCTATCTACGACTACCATGAAATTGCTTGTTTATTGTACAAAATACTATCTAGGTAAGCTATGTTTTACATACAACTGTACAAAAAATGGCTTTTTACACTCACGTAGGCGTAAAATACCACAGCTAACTATACACTTTTATTTATACTTATATTGTATATTACATTATTAAAATCTGTACAAAAATTTTACCTGAATGTTTACATTTGTTTTTAATAAATTACATAATTTTAATCTATTGTATTGGTACCAAATTTTTCTCGTTTATTGTGAATTTCATGTTAGTCGTAGATAAAGTATAATAGGTAACTCGATTGTACACTGCGCGACTTTTGCGTAACTTTTTCGCTCGTGTTTAATATGCAACTTAGAACCTCAATCACGTAATATACTATTAACCACTTTGCAATGATCAACTAACCACTCGCATTTGTTTCACAACATTACAGTTTTCACTCCCGACCATTACTGATTTCATGACACTCTTACGCATAGGTATACCCTCGCTATAAAACTTTTCACTTCAACAAAATAAATCTAATGTCTTGGTATTCAGGTTTCTTTTCCCCAAAATTTTTAACTGCTCCTACCCCTTCTAGAAAAAAGGTCTATCCGTTAAAACTCTCGTTTATCCAAGTTCGATTATAAAAAAATCATCATCTAATATACTTACTTGATAAATTTAGTCTTTATATCTACGTTTCGAAAAATATGGAAATCGTCTGAAATAATTTAAAAGTTTTTGGAATAATTTTAATTACAAAGTACGAGTAAATAGAAAAGAAACAGACGGTTGTTTTATTTTCACGAACCCTTTTCGTATTTCAATAATATATAATATGTTTATGTATTTGTGTGATTTGAGCGTATGTATGTAGGTATATCATTCATTCTATCTCTTTTTCTTCATTCATTATCATATTTTATAAATCCACGAGACAATATACATATTCTCGAAAGAGGGTGGATTGTAAATACCCTATACTAAAAAGATAAATTTACGTCAGTTATCAATGTTAATAGAATATCATTTTCATTTATGTATCATAGATATATACATATACTCATGTAAACCGAGTGTTTCTGGCTACTTTAGACATACTTACATATTTTTATATTAAAATGGTACAATGATACATATAACTCATAACATCATTATCATAATATTAGTGGAAGCGCTGGAAATATTATAAAGGCATTTCACATTTTTCTATTCAGTTATATGCCTACGCCCAAGTAGTGTCATCACACTATCATAGAACTTCACGAGGATGAACATATGAAGACATCTAAATGCATATTCAAGTCGACAAAGTTAGCCGACGTGAAGCCAACAAGCACTAAGTGACCTCAAGCGCGCCAAGCGCATATCCCGGGGAGGGGGGAAGATCAAGTTATTATGACCCCCCCTCAGAGAATTAAAAATGTACACTAGATATTATTTAATTTTAAACACCATATCGGTAAATTTACGAGTTGATGTTTTTTTTTCTTGGCCGTCAGCGATATCGAAGAAGTTCAGTTTATTATTTTTTTTTGTTAATTTTTTGTCAGAAATTTTTTTAGTCCTACTATTTTCCGCGTGAATGACCACCCCCCCCCCCACCCAAGAAGCTCGGCTCTATACGCCCCTGAGTGACCTTCTACATTCTCGTACTCGACCAACTTCTGGCAACTTCGCGAGTAATGTAGTGCATGCCATATAATAAAATAGATAAAATCTACCAAATGGTGGAAGCGCTGTGTATAACTTTTTTTTTTTAACGGTATTCACAGCACTCCCATAATTTAAAATATTTTACAAGATTTTTGGTAAAATTCTAATTTTTTAAGATTTTTGTCAGCATAGTCGAAAAACACCTAATTTGGAATGGCTAGGTTTACAAAAGCCGTTCCTTTTCTTTTTCATATTTTCACCTAACTGTTTATTGGTACACCTGAGTAGCACCTAATATACACCTATTTTTTGGAAACGGTTAGCTTTATTAAGGTCTGTCACTAATAGCTAGCTTGGCTAATCGAACTTTTAGACAGAAAATATGCCCACAGTTACCAGATTTGTTTGCTAAATGATAAATAATACTATTAGTTGATTAACTAGCTTACCTTTAAACAACAAACACCTGTAAATAAATCACAAAATAAATTTTATAGCCTAATTCTTACATTATTACTTACGACAAACTCAAATACAACCGTCTTCAAATTATTTACTATTGACTATAGTAATCACGAGAAATTATATTTTTTACTATTGACCCCGTCAGTGCTATACATTCCGTTTTATGGTACACAATTTTGTTATTCTTTGTACAATAGGTATAGATAAATATACCGTATTGCCGTATAACAACTGAAATACAAATTTTATATATAACAACGGCGTACAAATAAATATTGTTTTTACAGGACATGAATATGATAATCTAACAGAAAATCGGAAGTATTCACATTAATTAAATAGCTTTAAATTTTCATTTATATATTATGTGTATAGTTACAACTTCAGTCAAAAATGTATGGTAACAACAAAAAAATAACTAACTTGTTAAATTTGTTTGCCAGTAGACAGTTCTTTATGGACCTTCTCTACTCTTAATTCGTTTTAAATAGTTAGAAATTGCTATTATTAATTGGATATTTGACTAAAATAAGGTAAATGTACCAATACCGGAACGATTTGACATTAATTGTATTATATTTTATTTCGTACGCAATCTTTCATTCATAAGATAGATCATTAATGAATTTCAAAATATTTCGAAAATATGAAAAAAAATATAGATTATAGCAATGCGCTCAGACCTATGACTTATCCAAGTCTCTTAATGGTTTTGTTAATAAATCAGCGAATGATCTTAAGCTTGTACAAACCGAATAAAGGGACTTTTCGATAAATTTTTTTCAAATGTTCATAGAAATACTTAGAATTTGATAAATTTCATTAATAATACCAGAAAAATTATATTATTATCCTAATTATGCTGTTCGTCTATTGGTACACCTGAAATAAGCCAGTACCCAGTATCGGAACTGATCGTAACAGTCAGCCATATTGACTTTCTTTATTGACATTTAAGGTGTACTGTCTTGAGCGGGCAAATCCAATGCAATAATAAAACCGTTTTGTAAATTAATATTTAATGCAGTAAGTACTTTTGTTATAAAAAATGCATAAAACATGTATAAACTTTATTTTGAATAATGTAAATAAATTACAGAGATAAAATTTTTTTCTTAAGCAACTTTGTCAATTATTGTAACTTCTAATTATTTGTTTCTTGTTTTTTTTTTTTCTGTTAACTTAAAATTAATAATTTTCATTGAAAATACAATAATTTGAAAATAAAAATATCAAGTGCATTTAATATTTTATTAATACAAATTATTTTAGTGTGTAATCAAATTGCCGAATTATTTTATTTTACAAAATTGTGAATTTTTTTTTCATTTTAGTGTGTAACCAAATGAATGTGGACCATTTTGTTGTTATTTCCTACTTATGGTGTTGTAGAATCTCTAAATTATTTTATTATTGTATTATTTGTGTTGCTTTCAGTACTGTCTGACTTTAAATATACATAAGATTTAGCTTTATTTATGTTGTTTATATGTAATTGTTGTGAGCCCGCAGTTATTTATTATCATTATTCTATTTTGATTTACCATTTCAATTAGTTAGTTATTTATTTAATTCATTAAGTTTACGGTAAGTTACGACGCATAAGATCGGGTTTCAATTTCGCTGGTTGTAACTATTATGAGAGGCAACAAAACACCATATCAGCAGAAAATACACAGCTAGGCGTTTTCCCGAAATTTTGGTTCTAACTTACGATAACTGATGTATGCACGATACAAAATTTAACAATTTTTATATTTTATCATTTATCTTCCAATATTTAATGTGCGAAAAATTTTCTGAAGCCAGTTTTGAAATTTTTGCGTTTTATTTTGGAATAAAATTATTAGATGATTTTGGTTCGTTCAATATGTTGTGAGTACGTACATATTACAAACGAAACGGGAGGTTGTTAGTTCAGTTAGTATATATGTGCTAACTGTTCGGCTGTTCAAGTATCGTTTTATTATTGTCAAAGAATCTTTCAAACGCATGGTCTTGACGTCGAGATTTTTTTCTGCTAGTTTTTTTCTGCTAAATACACCATCGTACACTGAGAACATATTTTTTCTTCGCGCGTTGCCTGTCTCTACCTCGTATATCAAAAGCTACATGTTTTAGGACACACAAAAAACATATTAAATACTGTATTTACATATATACTTATCTTTATATATTTATATATATGGGTAGCCAACATCAAAGGGTGTAATTAGCATAAATCTTAAGCTCATAGTGATGAAAACACGGATTTAAAATATGTTTTTTTTTGTCCAAAAATTGGGAGTTTTCAGATACGAGGTTGAGACAGAGTACGCGCGATTTCCATAATTACTTCGTTTTGGCGTTTTGGTTAACGGAAGTTATACATATGACATGCTTACAGTGTTACCTAAATGACGACATAGCTACTGATGTAAGTTTCTATCTGGGGGAGGTCCACTATATCCGATTATACCCTTTTTCCGATCTCCCCTGATTATCTCGAAAACTATAGGAGATGGGGAAAAACACTTTATTAGACACAACACTTTATTTTTAAAGAGCCTTTGACTGACATGCTTAATTCCAGGGTCAGGCCAACTGGAGGGGCTGTTCGATAGGTTAGGGGTGACAAATAATTCTTTTACTATGTTGCACCCCTTGAATCTAAATAAAACTTGGTATGGTAGTAAAATAGTCTAAGGCCCAGTTACTGTATTTTTTTTTTTTTTTTTGAGGTGGTAACATTGGATTGGATTTTATTCTTGTTATTATCCTTAATAACGAGGATTGGGATGTTAAAAAAATACGTCTAATATTCTAGAGAGTGTCTGCCTTCATGTGAATTTGAATTATTTTTTTATGTTAAGTATTTACCGAGAAAAAAATTTTTGAATAAAGCACTGATTTTTTATTATTTTTTTAGTTATCTCCGTAACTATTCGATTTAGCCGGGAAGGTGGTAGATATCAATTACTTATAGCCTCACCATACCGTTAGTACAGTTATTAATATAAGTTGCTATTGGGGGCAGTTTCACCATGGAAGTACGGCTAGACCCGTTGTTAATTTAGACTTAAATATTTTTGGAATGTCAAAACCAGTGACATGCCCTTCATCGTTCCGGTATTGGTACATTACCTTAGTAATTGATAATAAAATATTGTGAATTACATAACGTACACTTCAATGATAATGATTAATTATTTATATTAATTTTAAAAAAATATATAAATATTTTATTTTTCTAAATAAAACTTACGAAGTTGTAATTGGCGGCTGAAATGACTAAAACGATTTATTCGGACATATGACGTCACAACACAAAACCAAAGATTTAATATTATAAAAACGATACTCCTAAGAAGAATACTCACATTTTAGTTTTTACTTTTTAAAATTTGGCTGAACAAAATTCGGGGTTCGAAGCAAAACTAAGTTTCCTACCATAAACGAATCTATTTTTGGTTTTGTGCTATTAGCTTTAAGAAAACCTTTTTCCATTTTTAATAAGTTAAAAATGAGGCCATTAATTAATTAATGGCAAATCACAAAACATCAACACAAAATAGATATAAAATTATAATAAAACATGGAATCGTTGCTTTGTTACTTTTCACAACAAAATCGTAGAAAAAACACGAGTCGACTTTCGGCTTTTACACCATCGTCAGGTGAAAAACATAACTAAAATTTGTAAAATAATTTTAGTTTTATCAAAATTGGTCAACTTGGGAGTTCCCCTTACATCTGTTTTGATGTGATTATATCTGCCTCTATCTCTAACATCCCCCACCAATACATTATTTACTTCAATTTATATTATAAATAGTTTTCGCCTAAAAGAACAATTTTAGTTATGTTTTTCACCTGACGATGGTTTAAAAGCCGAAAGTCGACTCGTGTTTTTTCTACGATTTTGTTGTGAAAAGTAACAAAGCAACGATCCCATGTTTTAATATGGATTTTCACAAAGTAAACCTATCTAATATTAATTATTTAAAATTATAATGTCACGGATGCGACAATAATTAAATATAAAAGCGGACTGGTTTGTGATGTTACTTCACTGACACGTAACTAAATATTTTCGCACCAAAATTCAATGAAATAAAAAAAAAAACCTTTCCACTTTTATTATACAAAAATCAGTTATTGGGTCTATATATAGGTATATCATTTGGAATAATTTAAAACCAGGGCTGCCAGATTGTATAATTGGATACAAAATCTGTATAATTTGGTTACTTTATGTATCCTCTTTGTATAAGAAACTTTCTTGTATAATTGGATACAAGCCCGAAAATTTAGACTGAATACGTTGAACATAGCAGTTGCAATTCTTTATTAATGTGACATCACGTTAGACCCAAAGGAACTACATATCGCGCGTTCTCTGTCCCAACCTCGTATATCAAAAACTACATGTTTTAGGACACACAAAAAACATATTAAATACTGTATTTACGTATATACTTATCTAAATATATAGGTAGCCAACATCAAAGGGTGTAATTAGCATAAATCTTAAGTTCATAGTGATGAAAACATTTACATCGTTTTGTTTGTGTGTCCAAAAGTTGGGAGTTTTCAGATACGAGGTTGGGACAGAGAACGCGCGATATGCCCTTATTTATATATATGTATTTTCTTTCGTTCTGACAAGGTTGCAAAAATGATTAAAATTTAATAATTAAAGTTTAGTCGGAAAAAAAAAATCGGTTCATTTTTTTTCTTGCTCTCTTTTGTAACGAAAAGTTGTTTTGTATAATGGGAGTCAATTTTGTATAATTTCAGAGACCTGACTGTATAAACTAAAAATTTTTACTGGCAGCCCTGTTTAAAACCCTCTTTCGAAATTTGCCAAATACCCAACTGATTTCGTATCTTTCAATTTTTATTAATTTTTTACCTACTTAATACCAGTGAATAGGGATTTTTTTTATACTTGGAAAGCCTAGATGACTGTTGCCATACATTTGATATTTTATATTTATGACGGGCACTGTACATATCACATACACACACATCAGCTATTATATAAATTCATTTTATCCATACAAAAGGAAAATGAAAATACTTTTACTTACTTCAAATATAAATCACAGCGTACAGTGACTTTGATCACGCAAATTTACACCTTCCGTTTTACGATTATAATAAATGCAAGACTTGGACAGTATGGTATTTGAAAACGAACGAAATTTGTTTGAACTTGTATTTGTGGCTGTATTGTTACTACCACTATCTACGAATAATATATGTTTGGGTGTATATGTATGGTCTGTATGTATATATTGTATGTATATAATATATTGTATGTGTGTAGGTGCGTTTTTCTTTGTTTCCAATAACTGAATAAACATGAAGAAAGATTTATTTTCAGGCGTGTATCACATTTTTTTGGTACCTTTAATATTTTATCAGAATTTATTTTAGTTCATTTTATTTCTATTTTAGTTATAAAAAAATTTAAGAGTAGTAAACTATTCTCATGTTATAATAGTCCGAGAGCCCGACAGATTACATGGATGAAATAGATATCAAAATGGAGGTTTTAACGTATACAATGAGTTTATACTGAAGTGCCCGCCTTAAGAGAATCTGGTGGTCTAGTCCGAAAAACTGAGGTATTTTTAGGGTTTTTTTAAGGTAAAAATAACGAACAAGGATATTAAAACTTTTTAGGTATATTATAACAGTCATGATGTATGCAAAATCATTTTTTTTTTTTATTAAGGAAATTTTAACTATGGAAAAACTGGTACCGAATAAGACCCTTTTCGAAAAAAACGGACGTGGGTGGTATAGTAGATTTTAAGTTTTCTATTTATCCGAAAAACAAAAAATTAGAAAATTATTAATCAGTATGAGTGCAGTTATGGCCGGAACTAGAAAAGAAGTAAATAATTTAAAATTGACAATTGTCGCGTTTTGCAAATGTAAAATATACGAAGTTTTTGAAATAAAATTTTGATTCTATTTACGGCGATAGCCACTGGTGTTCTGAATAACATATTAAAATTTCAGATCTTTCGGCTGAATAGTTTTTTATTTTTCTACAACACCATACAAAAAAGTAGTTTTTAGATAAATAAATGAATCTAAGCTTCTCAAGTTTTAAGTATGAATATTTACATAAACATCGCTATCTGCCAATGAGTCTGTAAAACCTGGAATATGTACTGTCAATATCAGTACAAACTACAAACATTTGACAGTATATTCTTGAAAGTCTATACTTTCGAAATATCGATTTTTTGAAAATTCTAGACCACCAGATCCCTTAATAAACACGCAACCCCATCTCTTATTTAAGCCTAACATCCCACTACAACCTCATTGTATACGTTGAAACCTACGTTTTGACATAAATTTCATCCATGCTTTCCATTACGCACTTTTACAAAAAAAAAAAAAAAAAAAAAAAAAAACTAAGCTTTCAAAATGTTGTTTGATTGATGCGCGAAACATTTTTGTCGATATAATTAAAACTTACACAATATGTTTAAAAAAAAAAAAAAAATTGTTTAATTATGCTAATAGTCTTATAGGCCTATAATCATAATGTTACAATTGACACACCTCTCCCGTAAAATCGTATCGATATTGGCAAAAATACACTCGATACAGGAAAGTTTTAATGTCTCTACCTACGTTCTACCTATTTGTACGAAACTCACAAAGTTTTAATTGTTTAGAGTAAAATTAACAAAATACACACATAGTAAGCTTTTTATAGGTCAAGCCAACAAATACATTTACAAAAAAAAATCATTTAAGCAGTTTTTTTTTTTTTAATTACAAAAATTTTGCTTGAAGTTAGCAACTTCTATATAACAAAATTTAAAAAAATGTGTATGTGTATATCGATATGTTGTTACTACAAAAATACATTGATAGCGGATTTTTTTTATAATCCTATATCATTTCTATTCGAATAATTGGATTTATGCATCAATACGTATATTCTCTCTCGTTTTCTATACTTTCAATTTTCAATAATAAAAAAAGCTGTAATCGTATCTTCCGATAACGAATTTAAATGTCCACACACACAAAAAAAAATCTTGTATAAATTGTATTTTTGTTCAAAGGAGTATAAATTTTTTTCGGTAGATCGTTATCTGATCATTATTTTCTTCTGCTTATATCCATTTTCAGTGGATATTTCTTTTTAATATTTTCATATACCTATATAAGAATAACAGTCGTGTGATTCAAATCTGTATACCCAAATGCAATGAGGCATTATCTAGTTGCCAGTTTTGACTAATCTTCAATTTTTTTTTATAAATTTGCATAGGGAAGTGATTGTGTCAATAGCGATGTCCCCAACTTAGTACGGTGCATTTAGACCCAAACCTCAACATCCAAAGTAACAGTTTCACTCCAACTCCAAATTGTTCTATACCGTCCACATATTGTTTGGTAAAAAGTTACACCATTTTGAGCGTCGGGTTTGGGAGGGAGGAGGGTAGAAGTAGGCAAATTAATGGTTTCCGTCAATTTTTTTTTAAATATTTCGAAAACTATGCAGTTTAGCGCAAATAGTGCCGGTACAAAAATAATCTACATTAAATTGCGAACAAAAATAGTCCTATGCATAATCTTGCTAAAGTGAAGAGTTCCAGAGTTATGGAGGGTGTAAAAGTAGCAATTTTTAGTATTTTTAGATTTTTCGGAAAAAATATGACTCATTATCACTAAGGAAGCTAATTTTTTTATACAGGATTGTGTTTTGTAAAAGGAAATTGCGATTAGTCTCAGGTGTTCGTCTCGAAATTGGCCTCAGGTGTTCGTCAATCTTCTTCCATTCCCTCTCGAGAGGATTCTTCTTCTTATTCAGCCACTGCTGCACCTGGTGATACGTGCAGCAGTGGCTAAAAATACTAAAAATTGCTACTTTTACACCCTCCGTAACTCTGGAACCGTTCACTTTAGCAAGTTTATCCACAGAACCATTTTTGTTCGCAATTTGATGTAGATTATTTTTGTATTGACACTTTTTACGCTAAACCCCATAGTTTCCGAAATATTTAAAAAAAACTGATGAAATCCATTAATTTGCCTACTTCTACCCCCCTCCCCCCAAAACCCGATGCTCAAAATGGTGTAAGTTTTTGCCAAACAATATGTGGACTGTATAGAACAATTTGGAGTTGGGGTGAAACTGTTACTTTGGATGTTGAGGTTAGACCATTTTTTTGAATAACTGCACCGTACTAAACTTTAATTCTTTGGACACATGTTTACTCGCTCCGAGCCGAAAGTATAGCCACCTACATTAGATGATTATTTAACAATTTATCAGAACATTTTACTATTTAAATAAATGGAAAATATATTAAAAAACTGAAATTTGTTTAATTAAAGCCATTCATCTGCTCATTTTACCTCAAGAGTGTCTGAAAATAAAATATTTTTCAATAATTAACCAAGAAAAAGCATAAGAGGTAATTTTTATGATATTTTTTTGAAAATTTCAAAATAAAATGACGTTTGATAGTAGGGTTACAAATAATTTTTTTTTTATTTTGTAGAATCTGGTAAGTAAAAATTGGAATAAGTACTCGCCTTGAAAAAATCAAACAAGTATTTAAAAAAAAAAATACTTTTTCTTAAAGAAAATAGTAAAAGTATGTACAAATACCGTCCTGATAAACAGATATATTTGTCCACCATGAGCGCTGTAGTCGATTTTTGTAACCCCTCCAGGCAAAAGCTCATAGCGAATACTCTCGGATTATCGTGAGAAATAAGCTGAGAAAAAGTAGCAAACCATTTCCAAAATTCGTTTTTCAACAAATTTGTAATGTTACAATCAATAGGCGGAAACAAGGGGGTGATCATGGGGGTCAAGACCCACCACTGAACAGAGATTAATTATATAAATAAACCATGAAGTTTACTAAAATTTTCATAATGATTTAAAAACTGTAAATAAAATGACAGAATGACGAAACTGAAAACAAACAAATTAAGTATAGGTTTTCGAAGTCGTTCTTTCCATTTTTACTAAAATTACACAGGCGTACCACTAGAAAAAAAAAGTTCCCTCGAATTAATCACATTTATAAAAAGAATTGGGTTGTTTGAAGCATAAATGAAAAGTTTACATCCAAATTACCCTAATTTAAATCACCCCAATATGATTTGTACTAAGAAATTTAGTGACGTCATCGAGTTTATTATAATTTTTCAGTGCCTTAAAAACCGTTAATGAAATGACAGAATGATGAAACTGGGAAAAAATTATTGGTTTTTAAAGTCGTTCTTTTAATACTAACTTAAATACATTTTTTTGGGATTTCCAAGCTCTAACAACAAAATCCTTATGAATTCGTCATTTCAGTCCACTAAATTTTTGCGGCTGTACATGTGGTCAGCCGTATGCAAATGCTTGCACACTGTATCATGGTCAACATTTAGCCCTAAAGTAATCTCACAAACTGAAATACACCAACTCTGTTTTGGGCTGAGCAAAGACAGCACAAATTTTTTCATAATCCTGTGACGCGTCTCAATAACTTTTAACTAAATTATCAAAAAAATGTTATTACTTTTTTTAGAATAATTGATCCACCAAATGTCAGCAATCAATAAAATCTAGGATCAGATTCTTACTTCTGATAGTAAAACTAGAATAATTCTTCCGTAAATCAGAGACTCAGAAGTAATTTCAGTAACTAGAGTTAAGGGGGTATTCTAATCTAGAGCGTCGATTTTGAAGTAATTTTACGGACGTAATAAAAAAAAATAAAAAAAAAAGTAAATGAAAAGTATAAAAATGTATAAAAAATTTAAAAAAAATTAAAAATTTAAATCGGTGCAGGCCGGCAAAGTGGGGACTCAAAAAAAAAAGGTGTCCTCTGGTTGACGTGATTCCAACCCTCCTGGTGATCTAAAACATAAAATTTTAGTTAATTCTTAATAAACAAGGATATAGAATTAACCCGACGTAGCAAAATGGCGTCCATTTAAAAAAAATCATCTTGTCGCCTTCTTTTTTCAACTTTGGAAATTTTTTAGAAATAGTAAAAAAAAATTCCAAAAACCCTTATGTCGGGCCAATTTTGATAGTACCTATTAAGAAAGTCTGTACCAAATTTCAAGTAAATCGGTGCATTAGAACTTGAGATATCATGTCAACTGTATCGAAAAAAGTAGTTTCGTGTAATTTATATTAAAAATTTGAATTTAACACTGAAAAGATACACAGTACACAGGCAAAAAATAACCATAACTCCGAAAATAATTCGAATTTCCGTAAATCCTTTTAGAGGCTTATTCTTAAAGGTCTGAACTTTGAAAATATGAAAAAAAATCGATTTTTTCGAATTTCTAGACTATAATACTGCCTTAAATATCATAAAAAAAACAAGCCTACTACAAAAACACTTTACCCTACTTAATACCTATCGAATATACTACATTCTTTGTCTGCTTTACTATTTCATTCTTTAGTTAAGTCTGTGTGGTTTTTCTTTTCGTGAAAATATTCTAAAATAGAACACCATACGTTATTATTAATGTATAAAATATGGTACGATGAAAGCAAAATTATTTATAAGGTGACGAAATATTGTTGTTGTGTACAGCACACACCTCACATCACATACATACAGCTTTGAGCTGATCCAATTTGAAGTTTTTTTTAAAGATATTGAACTTTCACAATATGTCTATTATATACAAAATAAACAAATTCAATCATGGCACACCTGAGACCAACCACCCCCAAATATGTATGACGCACGCACCCTCACTTAAATGAATACATACCATTTTTTTTTCTATTCACTACAAAATAAAAAAAAAAAAACCTTTATCATCAAATTGACAGCGGTAGTGAAACGAACGCGTCTTCACAAGTAGCTGTTGTTACTGCCAAATGCATGCAATTTTATTTTCATCAATATAATATGTGAATATGACAATACGTCATTGAACTCATTTCCATGAAAATTTCATCAAAATTAAATCATTTTTGAAATTATAAAATACTGTAATTGTCATAAGATACATAAAATAGTACGTATGTATTTAAGGTAGTTCTACCGGTAGAGCCGACCCGAGGGCGATGTAAACCGTGTACCGCACTAGGCGCCGCATTTCTGAAGGCCCCACGCCGCTGACTGATTTTGTAAAATCAGAAATTTAAATGTAATTTTTGAAAGATAATATTAATTTATTTAATGAAATCAAAATTGGTTGTGGAGTTTTGCGTTCCAGAATGACAATTTTACAAATGAGGGCTGTCATTCCAAAGTTAACAATCTCCATCTTGCTCAAATTTTGGGAAATCGCGAAAAACTGATTTAGACTATTGGAGTTGGAATATACTAACAAAAATTAGTATATTTGTAAATTTGAGCCATAAAAAAAAGATTCCCGGTGTCAAAATCCACGTAATTTTTAAACTTTATGAGTTATTCAGCTCTAAATGTTGGAGATAGCTTATTATGATTTGAACTAGTGGATATTGTCGACTTTGTTTCAAACAGAATTGGATTTTGCTTATTTTGATCTAAATATTCATACAATTTGAATTTTATTTCACGCATTAATTTCTTACCATATTGAAAATAAATACTGCAATTTAGATTACTTTTAATTAAAAAGTAGCCTCCGTGGCTCAGTGGGTATCACACTGGGTTAGCATGCAGTTCTAGGTTCGAATCCCGGCTGGATAGAGATTTCCTATTCTGTACTTTGGATGTCCGGGGTGCACTCATACTTTGTGAGGAAAAATGAGTATTTACTTGTATGAATAATGGCATTACCAGAGTAAAAAGAAAATAATGGTAAGGATTTAGAAAAATGATGAGGTTCTTTGTGATACCCACAAAAATTGTAAAGAGGCTTTTCTTTCACCAAAAAGAATTCATAGTTTACTTAATTATATTTAATTAAAAGTGATGGAGATGAAAAGAAATTGGAACAAAATGAATACAATAATGTTCAGCTTTCTGAAAAAAATTAGTATTTTTTCAGAAGATTTATTTTTCAGATTTATTTTTTATAAGCTACAAGTTAACAATACAGGTGAACATTTTTTTTACGATGGATAGGGACCACATAAAAAATTCGCACAAAAAAAAAACGTACAAAAAAGACGCATAAATTTTACACAACTAAGCAACAAACTCGGCCAACTCCGGACACTTTCATAGGAACCTGCTCAATTTTTTAATTTAATTATCAAACATCAAAATAAACTAACAAATTATTACAAAAAACTGATAAACTTGTGTCGTGTGTCCAGATACAGCATCAACAATACTGATCGTAAACAATTAAACCAAGACGGTTAACCTGCCAGTGGCTGCCACACGTGCTTCTGTTTTTGATTCTGATTGGTTGATAGGATATTGTCGAGTTTGTTATGAATTACGCATGGAGATTGTAGTATTTGAAATGAACGGCAATGTTTAGGCTTAGATTTCACCAAGATCTAGGTGATTTTTAAAAGAACTAAATTTACTAATCGATAGAGGAGGAAACATAGTATTATTATCCATTTTTATCTTATTTTTTTTTAAAAATTGGAGATAGCTGACTTTGGAATGACACCCCTCAAATATATATTAAAATATTTGCTTAAAAATATGTAATTTATTTGAACTGGTATCCTTCAAATTTTGTTACTCTTCTGAAATATACATATTATCAGTTACTATCAATCAATACATTATGTTTACAGAAAAATCTTAGCCGAAGTCTATTTAATACGTCTTCAGTAATTTTATTGTATTCATCAAAAATCTATACCAAAAATACCAAGGTCACAGCAGTTCCATACCAAAAGTAGTAAGGCTATAGCGGTTTTATACCAAAAGTAGTAAGATCACAGCAATTCTGTATCAGAAGTAGTAAGGTCGCAACAGTTCTATATTAAAAGTAGTAAAGTTATAGTGATTCTACACCAACAGTAGTAAGGTTACAGTGACACCAAAAGATTTACGAAAACAAAATAAAAATCACATAATATGTATAAGTTTTTTCATTATAATTGTAACTTTATAATATAAAATACCCTGTCGCAGCATCCTGCATAGCATAGCGTATTTTCGTTTTCAAAAATCAGTTTTTCTCGAAAACCCGTTTACATAGAACAATGGTGCAAAAACGTATCTTATTTGATTTTTCGTTGTTTGTCATGGTGTAAAAAAATTTTGAAAAATTTTTCAATTTCGGCAAATTTTTTCAAAAAACATATTTTTTAAGGTTTCTAGTATCAAACGTGCTTGGCTGAAGAACTCATCCAAGATTTTTGGACTTCCAACGTGGAATGTTTCGTTCGAGAGTTATCACGCGGACACATAAATACATATGTATACATATATATATATATATATATATATATATATATATATATATATATATATATATATATATATATATATATACCATGTGAGTTTTTTGAGAGTTGCCATTTTTATTACAACCAAATTTGTATGATAGCAATGGTATTGGAAAAGGTTCTTTTCTTGGATGTAATGGAAATGTAACCAACCAGAACACTGTCGGTTGAAGTAGCCTCAAGTACATATGCATATTTTTACCGCCTGATAAATTAAAGAAAAATTGAAAAATTAAACTTGAGTAAAAAAATTATTTTGCTCATTTATGTTGTTAATTAATGCATTAAATCAGTTTTATCGAAAAACTAATATATACATATACTCTTTTAAAAATCTATAAGTTTGTATCATAGCTCGAAAACCATAAGGGCTATAAAGCTCCTGACTATAGCAATCGGTTGCCCCCATCGATATCTACAACTCTTATTCAAACAATTTTTCGATTAAATAAACGGTTTAGCTGTAATAAAAATGGCATCTCTCAAAAAACTTACACAGTATATATAAATTTTGGTGAATATCATTTTCGGTTTCTAGGGACCTCAAAACAAATTTCTGTCATAGTCCCGAATTCAAGTCACGCAATGGCAATGGCTGTAATAGCTGAATTTTCGATTCGAAAATTCGCTAAAACAAGAATAACATTAAAAATAATATTATGCCGACAACTTTCTTGAACAACTGTAGTTATATAAGAATATACCATTTGTTCGGAATTACTAAATTGTTTCCATGCAGTGTGAAAGTAAATTAAAATTCACATAGTGTTTGAAAAATTATCAAAACTGGATCGGCTGGGACTCGAACCCCGATCTCTTGGTTACTAGCCAAGCGCCTTACCAATTAGGCCACCGACCGTTCGTTCGAGTGCCACTCCAATTTTGATAATCAATCAAACACATCCTCTCTTTGATGCGAGACGCAGTTACATTTTTTAATTTTTAAACATACACCAATATTCATATGTTCACTTAATGTCCAGCTTTGGCTGATACTTGAACACTCGATGTACTTTGGCAAATGGCCAATTCATTATATTAATTAAAATTCACATAGTGTTTGAAAAATTATCAGAACTGGATCGGCTGGGACTCGAACCCGGATCTCTTGGTTACTAGCCAAAAAAAAAAAGTGTGAAAGTAGCAAAATGCAATAAATTGTTATATGTACGAATTTTTTTCAAGGCTCTGCAAGTTAACTTTGCACTGGATCCCCCTTTTGGTCGGGCCTGATTTTTTTTTTTATATAGTTTTACGATAGCTTTTGTAAACGTTGTGTTAATATTGAAGCGATCCTATTTTCTTTCCATTAAATCAAATAATAATATGACGGGAAATGTCAACCTTAATTAAAATAAATTGGTGAAAATAAAGTTTTTCCACCAAATATTCTCAGAAATTATGAAAACTCACTAATCTTTTTGTATTATTATTCTCCGTAAAACATTCTGTTATAACATATTAATTCAAAGACATTAATTCAAATATCAATTTAAACAGATATAAACTGATAGTTTTGACTTACCAATTTCTCTGCCTATAAAACTGCCTATGTCACTATAAACAATTTAATATCATCTCGCATGTCACTGAAAATACATATATCTATCTTCAAAATGTCACATACTATAATATAGGCGTGCAATTAAATTTTATATGTATTCATATTCAAGTTAAATTATACCATACATTATAATATATGTATGTACAGGGTGTCCGATCCGATTGGGCACATTACGTGGTAAATACTTTTGTAAGTCATCTATATCAAACATCACTGGAAAATCGAAAATCATTTTTTTTAAAACTATGCAAACTATTTTAAAACAGAATATTTTATTAAGGAAATTATAGAAGCTAACACTAGGTTTACATTTGCATTGATTTGCTAGTGCCAAGACAAAAAGTAGCTACTAGTCAACCCGTTACTAGTCAACTTGAATTTTTGTATAGAAATTAACTAGGGACCAAAGAAGAAATTAGGCTACTTTTTACCGCAACTAAAAATACCATTCCCGGGGGGAAATGCATTTAAAGCAAAACACTGAAATTATGACAGTTAACTATTTAAAAAAGACAAATGACTGATTTCAAGTATTACCTATTGTTAACAGAAGGAGCCAAAAAAAATATAGGCTACTTTTTACGTCGGGAAAATATCTGATTCCTGTGAAAAAATATATTTAAAATGAAACGGTGTAAAGAAAGTGTACCACAGGCGCGTATACAAGGGTTAAGGAGTCATGACTTCCCACCTCGAGAATTAAAAATAGGGATGATCGATATTCATCGATGTTAGAAAAACATCGATGTTTAAGGGGAAAACATCGATGTAAAAACATCGATGTTATGTCCTCGATAAATCGACACATCGATGTTATGAGAATAATATCGAAACATCGATATTACTCTAACCTATCCAGTATTTATAAAGTCCTGTCGCTGATTTAAAACAAGATCCATTACTTTTATGGCAAGTTCTAGGATCCATTTATCCAAACTTGAAAAAAAATTGCCATTAAATATTTGTATTTCACAGTAATTTCAACAGCTTCAGAGAGACTTTTTTCAAAAGCTGGGCAGCATTTGTATCAACAAAGGAACATATTAAAAGGAAAACTTCTAACAAAGTGACTTTTTTTGCAAAGTGTACCAAATAAATACTGGCAATGTTAATTTTTAATAAATAAAATAATAGATTATAATGGTTGTTTATTTTGCTACAGAAACATCGATGTTTTCGAACATCGATGTCTTTCTTTCGATATATATCGTATATCGATACTCTTGAATCGATGTTAACATCGATGTCAACATCGATGTTTTTCTAATATCGATCATCCCTAATTAAAAATATGCACTAAATAGTATTTATTTTTGAACACCACATCATAAAATTGTTATTATTATCATAATTACTGAGCCAGTTAGCGTTTTTTCCTTGTCAAGTGAATTTAAAGAGAGACATACGGAATTTCTTGTGCTTGTGACTCCCCCCCCCCCGCCGCCAAAAAAGCTTGCTTATATACGCACCTCGTACAACATTACTTGACTTGATATCGTAGTTTCAAATACAGCGTGAATGAAGCGGCGCGTAAAAACTGGTTTCATATAAATACACTTCCTCTATGATTTCATCGCAATTACCTTATTAGAAAAATTTGTAATTTTTGGGGTTCTGAAGTAACATGTTCGAAACTCTAATGGTTTTGTGCACCTCTGTCTTCCAGTGTAAATTAAATAAGGCTATTTTATGTACTTATAAAACTAATGTCCCTAATCGGATCAGACACACTGTATATCGAAGAAAGCAGTGTACTATCATCTCTCTATAAACCCTTGTATCACATGGAAAATATTATAATTGTATTTAACACCTCACGAGTTACTATAACACATTAATGATGAATACCACGGGAATGATCTTTAACAATATATGTGCACAGTATCATTCATTGTAGCGTATTTTGTAACCGGAGTAATAATACTGCCGGAATATAATTTAAAATACATTCCGTCTTTCTCTTACTTCACGCATATTATGTAAGGTAGGATCGTGTAAGACGACGCGGTCGGTAAGAGTGCACACTCCTGTTTTCTCGAAACAGGGACGAAATTTGTAACAAACTTTAATCGTGTTTTGAAGTGTTCGGGTATTCGCAATTGCTCACCAAAAAATATTGGTTTACGACATAATCCCAATATTCTAGATAAGTTTAAAATTTTTAGTACGATTTGATATTATTTTTCTCGAATTTGAATGTGTTACTACGGTTTATGTCGAAACAAGTTGAAAGCTATGAATGTTTCTGTGGCTAGTAAAGTTAGTCCGAACCAGCTCCGATCACTTTAGTTTGTGTCAATACGCGTGGATGGTTCCCACAGGATGATTTTGTTGATAATAGGCAGGCGTTCAAAATGGCGCAGTACAAAGGCATGTAAGACACATTCTTACACGGCAGTTTCTTTTATCATGTTTTTCTTTAACTTTTCTAAGAAATTCTATATAGCAAACTTTTGTATAATGTATATAAATTCGTGTAACCCAAGTTCCTACATCAAAATTTTACGATTACGAAAACTAACGATAACGAAAAGTAATTTTTTTAAAATATTCTATTACTAATAAAATCACTGAGACTAGTGGAGCCTAAAATTAACCAGTTATAGCCAATTTATAAAAAGTAATTCGATATCGATAATTCTCGATAACGAAAACTATATTTTATTAGTCGTAAAATGCTTGGAATACCCACAACTTGCTTCGCTTAAGCCTTCAAAAATTTCGTTATTTTTTCGCTACGATGCACCGTTTACGGGATATTTACGATTATAAGTTTTCCATTACGAAAAGTTACGAAAATTATTTTTTTTAAATGTGTTATTGCTGACCCAATTAATTGGACTAATGGAGTCTAAATTAACCAGTTGTAATCAATTTATGATAAATAATTCGGTATCGATAAGTTTCGATAACGAAAAGCAGGTTTTAACAATCGCAATACGTTTGAGCAAAAGAGCTATGACAATACGTCGTCAAAAGTATGAGGTCACCCTGGCCCAAGGTGTACTCACATTTTTGACACGGTAGTGTATTATGGCATTAAGTATAGTACGGCGTCAAAAGTGTGGGCACACCTTGGGTCAGGGTGTTGCCATACTTTTGACGAAGTAGTGTACCGCCGTACTGTCATAGCTCTTCTACTCATTTAAAATCCCCATAACCTGTTTCACTTAAACCTTCAAAAACCATAACCGTTACTTACGATCAAAGTTTAGAATAACGAAAAATATGAAGAAGTGCTGACATAAAAAATTCTCCTGCTATATAGGTGTGGGATTGTTTAAATGTGATTTGTAGTAAGTTCCAAGCTTTTTAATAAGTGCGCCATCTTACCGACCTCAATGCATTTCCCATTTTGTGAATTTTTTTTAATAATTCGATCGGTATTAAGTTTATAATAAAAATCCTTTATCACAGCGTTAACTAATCATTAAGGTACTAGAATAAATACAAATTACTTCTATAACATTTCCCATTATTTTTTTATAGCCACCTAAATGTTAAGTGCGCCATCTTACACGACACTACCCTACATATGAATATCGCCGAGATATTTTATTAGGGCAAATGTGGGACTAACAGTTAATAACACCGCGGAATACGAACTTCAGACTACCTGATTATGATTAGAGCTAAACATAGAGCAATGGATACTTATTATATTATAGTAGAATAGACAGCGCTTAACGCCAATTTGTAGAATATTTCACTGAATCACCTAGCGGTGTGTGACTTATAAAGGAGTAGTGCGTTTGTTTACTTAGACTTCGTAGTTTGGGTGAACAAACTATATATAACAATGATGTTCAATCCACGATCTACCAACCAATCGCAGAGCGAATTTTGGTCGATCTCTTATACTAATTTACAAATCAAAAATAGGGGTATAGTCTAACAGAAAAAGCACATCCAGAAAGTGCAACATTTTCTAAACGGACAAATTACCTAGAGTTCATCAACGGATCTAATTTCATTTTTGTAGCTATTAATTGAACTTGAAAAAATTGAATTTGTTGACGTCATAATGTATAGGTACCAGATTTTTTTAAGAGTTCCAAAACCCATAATTTTGATGTTAGAAACCTGGAATTTGAAGCTGGTCATAGTTTTTTAATGTTGCTTTTTCCATTTTTCACAAAATCGAAATTGTAAAAATAACAGAAAAATTACATACGGAAATTAAATCACATTTCCTGAAGGAATTTTGAAAAAGTAACTTGCATAATAAAAAGATGAACCGCGTCAGGTGAAGTAAAATATTTTCCAAAATTTTTTTACCAACAATACAACCGACGAGCAACAAAAAGGCTTTTTAACTTTATCAAGATCCCCGAGCTACAGCCCCATCTGTCCCCCTCTCGCAGAGCCTGGCTATACAGTATACACTATAGTAATTGCTAAAGCTGATTGAATCCGTAATTGAAACGCGTTTCTCCCTTTCGCTCTTATTTACAAGTACATAAAGAGTGAGTGAAAACCGAGGGGGGTCCATTGTAGAATAAATACTGTATACATATTCATACCGTGTTTTAAAAAAAAGAAAAAAATAGAAGAAGTATTTAAATCTGAAGATTTATTTACAAAAAATTTTTATAAAATACATATTATTTTTAATTAAATTTTTATTTTAGAAAGAAAATTGTTATTATCAAATTGTATTACACACGATCGTTCATTAAGCAGACAAAATCAATGACATTGTGGATATTATGATTGGAGTTGTCACAATGCACTGTTGCTCTGACTTGTCATTCTTTTATTGTAAATGTGTGAAGTGAAAAACCAATATTAAATTCTAAATAACAAAATTAAAGAATCTTCACACATCAAAATATATTTTTACACAAGGCGAGGTTTTACTGTAACTACTTAATGGAG
This sequence comes from Brachynemurus nebulosus, assembly GCA_035578155.1. Taxonomy (NCBI): domain Eukaryota; kingdom Metazoa; phylum Arthropoda; class Insecta; order Neuroptera; family Myrmeleontidae; genus Brachynemurus; species Brachynemurus nebulosus. The sequence goes on along the minus strand of JAPWDM010000008.1, from coordinate 27,180,276 downwards.
ATATTTTAATTATTTGTAAAAATAGTTGTTTTTTTTTCTGTATCAATACAGGAAAATGCGGTTTGCAGTACTGTACAGTAGAGATAAATTCTCGGTAAAGATTTAAGATAAAAAAGAATGTTTAAAGAATAGAATAATGAAAATAAACGTAAAAGAAATATTTCATTTCTAACATTCAATTATTAAAACTAGAAGAATTTGACCCACTTTTCCCTACACATGTTTGTTATTTTTACGCTAATTCATAAAATTTTTATGCTCTCATTCGAAATAAGATACCCTCGAAGTAAAAACGAAAAGGAAATGAATACAAAAGTATATAAGAAAGATGAAACCACAGTGATAAAATTTAATCGAGTTTAAGCTCCAATTACAAAAGAGAGACGAGAAAAACTCTACTAATTGAGTTTACAAAAATGGCCTATGGTGTAACCTGTTCAAATTGTTTTGCGACTATTTATCCACTATTCCAGTCAAAGCAAGAAATATTAGAAGCCAATTTTACTAATCAACAGTTAAATTAATATATTAGTTCATTATACAGTTTATTAATTAAATTATTTCTAAAAAAATATAACAGTAAATTTAAATACTGACTATCTAGGCGCTAGCGATGTCAGATGATTAATCGATTAATCGGTTTAGTCGACTAATTTTGTTTACATTTAGTCACTTTTTAGTCGACTATTTTACCTTCGACTAAATGACTAAAATGACTAATTTTTTTAAATGACTAAAAACGACCAATTTACTAATTTTTCTGTATAATTTATTGGACTTCAAAAAATAAAAACTAAAAAATTATGATTTTTCACTTTTATATGATTTACACATTGACATGCCATATTTTTTCTTTTCTTAAAAAATATGTTAAAAGTCAATAATTAAATTTTAAAAAAAAATATAGTTTTTGAAAGAATTATATAGGTTATCCTATTTATAAATTCGACTAAAAATTTAGTCGATTAGTCGACTATTATATGCTCGATATTTTCGACTAATAACTAAATTTGTCTGAAAAACGATTTCAGTCGATTAAGACATCACTACTAGGCGCGCAAAGTTCTCTCAAAACCGATCGCGCGCACAGTGTGCAATATCTACATGAAATATTTCAAGCCTTTTTCGACTTCTCTCTGTCTCCGAGACTAGGTACGTTACAGGACTGAATTTTTTCAAGAGCTAAGTTTTGAATGGCCACAATGTAGGTATTATGCGTTTCTTTAATGAAAACGTACCAGGTTTAATCTATAAATTTATCAGTTCATACAGTATTTTTTCTGTGCCTATCAAAATACTGCTAATAACGTGTATGCGCAAGCAACTTGATATGATTTCCATACTTCGGAAATTCATTTTCTTCTAATAACAAACATATAGCCCTGATGAGAAATTTGCCTATTTTCTTACATTTATGTTTTTGGTAAAATACCTGTTTACTTAAATAAACAATAATTCGAACAGTTCAAAATTAATATAAGAAATATGTATTCCTAAAAAACTGCCCTCTACTGAAAGTTATACCCAACATGTAAAAAGACTTATTTTTTCTCATTTTTTGTTACAGGTTGTTTGTTAGACAGTGTACCCCGACCCCCAGATGTTCCTCCAAGAAATCCGACAATGAACAGGTTGAATGGCCGTATTACTGGCAATCCAGCGCAGGATTCCAATGGCGATTTCGAACCATCTTGTTTAGTACGGACACCTTCTGGAAACGTATACATTCCAACAGGAACACTTAGTAAGTAGTGTTCGATTTTTTAAAATTATTGCCAACTATTAAAAATATTTCAAATTGGTGGTATTATAATTTTCTTTAGGTAACAACTAACACGTATTTCTAAAATTGTAGATATGCCAAAAAATTCGACTTTAGACTATAAATCAAATTCATCATGTAGCAGTCCATCAAAAGATCAAAAAAGTTCTGAAAGATGTAACTTACCGTTTGGTACACCCGTGCCAGTTTTACCCGTCCGTAATAACTTACGTCGACCAAATTCCAGTCACTTTCCACAAGCGTCACGTTTTCATTTCCGGAAAGGAATTGCAGCAAAGTGTACATGGAAATGTACTTCAATTGTCTTTATTATCTTATCTATTGTGCTTACAGCAGCTCTCTGTTACATTTCCGGTAAGTAGATCATTTTCATGTTGTAAATAAATGAGTATTCAATAGAAATAACTCAAAAGAATCAAGTTAGCCCATTAGTGACTAACATATTACAAGTAGTATTGTAGGAAAGTCATCTTTAAACGCAGTTCTTTACTAAAGGAATTTAAGAATATAAAATAACATTAGAATAATTTTTTTTACGTTTTTCTCCCTCCCTGTATAAAAATTACCTTTAAAAACTTCCGGCTGAATTTTTATAAGTATTTAAAAAAAATCTATAAATACAACTATTTTTAAATAACTGTACTAAATTTTACTCTAAAAAATTTTACTTTAAAAAATCTTAGTAAATTAGTTACAAAATCAGTTACAAAAAGTAATTTTAAAATAAAATTTTTTGGTAAAAAATTTACATAAAACCAAAAAAATACCCCAGGTTAATGCTACCCAGCTTAAATAAAGGTGCCGTAAGTGCAGATTTTCGTATTTTGAGTTATATATCATTTCTGACATTTTAGACTACGATCGTAGATTTACGATTTTAGAATACGACTCGAGTCTACGAGGAATCCATTGAACTTGTGAAAAATGATGTAGCTCCAACTGTTACAGAGCTGACTTGCCGTACTATTAAAATGATGGCCATTCATTTATTTAATTTTTCAAAATAAAAATGAGGTGATAGGAAAACAGAAAAATGTATTTTTAAGTAATATAACTACATATTTATGTTTTCGTAGTACCAGTTTAAATATTTTAGAATAAGTAAGTCACAATCAGTTGTTCTTATTCTGGATCTTTTTATATGTCAAATCCTACTATTATAATAAATAGCATTTCCTAAAATGAATGGCTAAATTCGAGGTCAAAATCTCTGAAAGTCGAAATTGATTCTTCCAAATTACTGGTTCCTCTAAATAAAATAATAATCATTTGGTTTCAGCTTCAAATTTATTAAATTGGTCTTATCAAAGCTCAAATCCATGTATATTAGTAGAAGAAAGCTTCGATTCATTATCTTCAGCAAAAGCAATAGAATCAAATAGATCTGTATCAAGTAAACCTAGATCGTCCACCACGGGAACATCATCGACGACAACAAATAGCAACAACAACAGTGGTTCAGCATCTTCTGGAGGTAATTACCTTACTTCACTGGATGATGTCAAACAGTTACCCTTGCACTATAATTCACTAAAGAGAAAACATGTTAAAAGCCAACGTAAGCGTAGAGAGATTGAATTTCACGCGCCACTTAGTGTTTTGTTGCCTAATTTACTTATTAATAATATCACCAGCGTCGTGAACACAACCAGTATAGCACCCGATGTTGTTATTGTGCATGGCGATCCTAGTGTTGCTACCACCATTGCTAATATTAGTCACACAGATGTTGCTAGTTTTAGTTCGGCTAGCAAAGTTAGCTCTAGCTCTAGTAGCAATTCAATTATTCCTAGTGTTGTTGTGGTGCATGAATCTAACAACAATGAAAATAATAGCAAAGAACCTTTGTTGCATGATGTTCTTCCCACCAGTGATGATGTCTTACTTACCACTGTTAACGTTGTTTCAAATAATACTAATTTAAGTGATCAGTTTTCTGAATTAACAACAAAAAATTCTTTAATTGATCATTCAATGATAATGGAAGTTTCCTCAGAAGCTATCACATCCACTACAACTCCGACCAGTGTTAGTTCAACCATTGTATCATCACTAGCGACAGACATAGTAGATTCAATAAATATGAAAAAACTAAACGACTCTAAAGAAGATACAAATATTGTAGTTTCAACAGAAAGCATCAATAATATCACTAGCGGTATAAATATTATCACAAATACTTCAAATAAATTAAAAGATATGAAGCAAACAAACGACATCAAAGAAGAATCCAAACCAAACTCTACCAACATCCATTCAACCGAAGAAAACTTAGATCTACTACACCCGCAACCACTAAAAAGTTTAAATAAAAAATTTTTGGAAAGTATAAGCATGAAACCATCTGAAAATGAAGGACCAGAAATCTTACAACATGATTATCCAATAATTGCGTATGGTCAAGATGAAGTTGAAATAGTTGAAATTGATTCTCCACCCTCTAAACCGATCTACAGCAAAACGTTACCAATTCCTGCTCCTGATAAGAATAAATTGAATAATGAAGTGGAACATACAAATGTGATAGTTGAAGATGACACATTTTTACTGAATCCACATCCGGATTCAATTTCAGTTCGACGAGGACATTCCAAAACTGAACACAAACATTTTCCGATTGAAGAAATCATTCCATTACCCAAACATAACCAAACTTTAACAGACTCAAATGTCAAAATGCATGAGAGTGAGATTACTACTTTACTAACCACAAATAATGTGTCTAATATTCCCACTAATTATTCCTCAAACACCAAAAATACTACAACTGACGAACCATTCAAAATAACCACTACACCTCCGTCAGTAAATTCACATTCCATAAAATTAAACGAACATTCCAAACGACTCCTTGTAAATGTCACGATTTCAACCGAGGATATTTTTGCGAATAAAACTGGCTCGAAACCAGTTTATGTACTATCATTGTCTGTACCAACTGACGGAGATCCTAACAATTTACCAGGTATTAGCATTGTGCCCCAATCATTTAACACAGTTCAAACCACCATTATCCCCCCAACAACAACCACAAGTACAACAACCACTCCCGCTCCTATACCAAACTATGGAGGTGGTGAATGTACATGTTCTTGTCCATCACTTACAAATTCATCCGATTTCTTAGATGATGATTTCTTATTCGAAGATTCCGAGGAAGAATTCGCGACTAGAAACCCTATTTACAATGTAACAAAAGACAATAATGTATCTACCGAATATCCAACAGTTAGTACGAAAATTGAGTCAAATAAAACTGGAGAAAATATAACATTCGAATATGCATCAAGTACAACCTCGCAGTCTTGGACTGATGAATATTATTTGTCTTCTTCTACTGAATATGATGAAATCAACGTAACAACTGAAGTTCCTACAGGCTGTCCCATGGTTGTTCCTCCGCCACCAACAATTCTCATTTTGGAAGGTGAGGCTTTTTGGCCAATAATGGCGAAGCTTCACAGCAGTTTTGAAAACATTAAACTCTATTTATCACTAACTTTCACTAACTTGTGGATTAATCTCTTTTTTTAAAAAATACTCAGAAATATGGTAATTAAGTAGAACTAATATTTTAGTACTAATAAGTAGTTAATGTATTTAGCTATGCTTTACTAAATCGTTATCGCTTATAAAACTAACCCTTAAATATAGTTGTATTTTTATTTAGAGCTGGTAGTAAGCTTTTGCTGTAAATATTTTTGTTTGTCTTTTAAACTTTTAGTAACAATATTTTGTTTTAACAGGTGCAAAAACATTTCCAGCCCGTTCATTTCCTCCTGATGGAACTACGTTTATGCAAATTACCCTAGGACAACGCTTAACGAAAGAAATCCCACCGTATAGTTATTGGAATATGCAATTTTATCAGTCAGAAGCGGCATACGTTAAATTTGATTATAGTATACCACGTGGGGCAAGTATTGGTGTTTATGCTCGACGAAATGCTCTTCCAACTCATACGCAATATCATATACTTGAAGTACTTAGTGGTTTTAAGGCTAGAACTACAAGGGCTTCACATGTAAGTAACTATAATTGATTATAATTGAAATACATCTTGCAATACTGGTAAGGCTCTCTGTCTAGGGTCGGCCTATGAACCTACAGAAGGCCGTGAAAGTTTAAATATATTAACAATTGTATAACGTGAACATTAAATTGAAAGGACTTACAAATAGTTTTTATACAAAAATTAATGCTTCAAGTCTACAACCATCCTAAAACGGCCCTGAATACTTGTGCTTTTTTGATACTAAAATTCATTAGGTGTTAGTATTTAAAGAATTATAATTCCAAATACTTTGAATTCATTTTTCATCCACTTGAATCATAAGTTCGCGTTTACATAGTAGCTAACTTGACACATAAATAGTATATTGTACAATAAGTGAGAAAAGAGGCTTATTTCTCACGAATATGAGTTTGTTGTGCGAGCCCGCAGGGCGAGTGCAACAATTCGTATGAGTGAGAAATACGCTTTTCCCACGCATTTTACACTATACTTTTTCTACGAGCACATTTTTTTTCGTAAAATTTAACATAAATAATTAAAATAAAATTTAAATTAGTAGTAAAAATTTTTAAATTTATAATGTCAGTGCTAAGATGTTCATTTCCGTTTTATGCACAGTATTATTCATTTCCGTTTTATGCTATAAATAGTCAAGTAGTCGTTACCCAAATAAAAAACCTTTAATTGTATTTACCTGATGATGGTTTAAAATCGAAATTCAACTCGTTTACATATTATATGTTTTTAGTGAAAATTGACAAAGCAAACGGTCTCATATTTTTAATCATATTTTTTATTAGCCATCAATGAAAAAGGAAGTTACTCATTATATGGAGCAAGGACATTGGTTTCTTTCTCTGTATAACGATGACGGAGATCCGCAAGAAGTTACTTTTGTCGCTCAAATAGCTGATGATATGACACATAATTGTCCGAATGGATGTAGCGGTAAAGGAGAATGTCTTATGGGTCACTGTCAGTGTAATGCTGGATTTGGCGGTGATGATTGTAGTGAAAGTAAGTATTTTTAAGATTTTCCAAAAGAATCAAATTTAATCGTGTAAAATATCGATAGCATTTCTTTTACTAATAATTCAAATCTGAACACTAACATTTATATCTCGTTTAAAAAGGAGAACCCCCGGAATGGGTTAAGCGAGTTCTCAAATAAAATCGATATCAAAAAATTAAAGTTTGTGATGAGTACATTAAAAGTTCTGTTGGGCACAACTTTATAAGAATGGTTCCTTCTGGAATCTTCACGTCTATGAAGTTCTAAATTGAATTTTAAGAAATTATATATACCTTTTTGAATTTTATGTAGGAATGCTTTTAGACAAAAAGTAAAAAGTTACATCAGCAGATGGAGATTTTTTCTAGTTTCAGTCAGGATTCCACCCTACCGATTTTTGACTGGATAGTCCGATTATGATATGTTTTGTCTGAGTCCGTTTCTCTATATGTGACCGGACAAGAAATGTCTGGTTAATTCACAAATTTAAGAGATATCGTCGGATGGTATAATTTAGTACAATGTTTCGTAAAATTATTTTTTAAGGACTTATGTCTCAAGAATCATGAGATCTCGAAGGTTCGGACACGTTTTTTTCTGCTAGTCTGTGATATTTTACGGGGAAGGGAAATTAAAATGGAAAGACACGGTTTTTGTCCAGTCATCGAAAATTGAAAAATAGGCAAACCTGGTCTTAGGGCGTAGAAAGAAATGTCAGGTACCGGTAACAAAAAAAAAAAATTTTTAATATGTTTCCCCATAAATACAGTGGACGAGAAAAAAAAAAAAACTTTTTGCCGAGCTTCATACCAATGATTTCGGGACCTCTTTTCCGACTCGGACCTCAGGGCTGTAACCCCGACTGCCCCTTTCTCGTGCCTATCATCATTACATCATACCAGGAATTTGAGAATAACTATCATCCTTTCTTTATGCCAAAATCCAAATACCATGTTTAAAAAAAAAAAAAAATTAAGCCCAAGGATTTGGCCAGTATTCAGTGTAGTAGACGTTTTGCCTTTTTTTGTTAATAATGCAATTAGTACACCTGCTGGAATTAGGAAAATTTTGAATATCGTATATATGGTGGTAATATCCGATCTATAAAACAGTGCGCTATAGACTCTTACTACTGATGCATTCAAGTTCTATGTCTCTTGTGTCTCTTCTTACATTGCATATCTCTTATGTCTCCTCTTACATCGCGTGCAATGATTCTAACTTCATTTGTCACTGTTTTTGAGTAAAAAGAAGAATACTAAAATCAGTGGTTCTATTTCCTTCTAAACCCCATAGCGTCCAGTGCTCTTAGACTGTGCAATCATCCCCAACCTCTGTACAACCTTATTTGGCAACATTCGAGTTTGCTATGTTCAAGTTTTAGAACCCTACAAGTCCTAATCTATACATATAATAAAACTGTAAATCTGTCTCTGTCTGTCTGTTTGTCTGTTCACGCATCACGTAAAAACTACTGGACGGATTTTAATGAAATTTGGTTTGATGATAACTTATTACCTGGGTCAACATCTAAGATACTTTTTATTCCGGGAAAATGTCTCCTTCCCACGGGAAAATGGAAAAACTATTTTGAGCATCTACACACATTACGCCAATTTATATATTTCATAAAAAATTTCATAACTATAGTAACAAAAATTGTAAATAAATTTTGTAGTTTGGAAATTTTTCTGAATTTGAAATAAAAAAAAAATGTTGCTAATTGTGTACCGAAAAATACAATAAATACACAATTGTCAATTTGGAGACAATTTAATGCATTTTGTGTTGCAAGAAACTACAAATTGGAAAAAGAAACTACTCAACATGTCGCGTGAACAACGTCACGGGTACGGCTAGTTTGGTATAAGTTGGGAAACTCGCTTAGACCATTTTCTATATTTAACGGTTTTTCTTTATATAAACTTTACTCTATAATGTGACTGACTCTAAATTTCCTATAACGTAAGCATGACGGAATGAACTTTATCTAGGTGTATGTCCGGTACTGTGCAGTCAACGAGGAGAATATATTAACGGGGAATGTCAGTGCAATCCTGGTTGGAAAGGCAAGGAGTGTAGTCTGCGACACGATGAATGTGAAGTTCCCGACTGTAACGGACACGGGCACTGTGTTAATGGGAAATGTGCCTGTGTTCGCGGGTATAAAGGAAAATATTGTGAAGAAGGTAAATGTGTGCCGGCGCTTTTCTATTAACTACTCAATAATTGTTGTTATCTTTTTCTCATTTACTAACACAATTAATTAACTTTCTCAGTTGACTGTCCTCATCCTACATGTAATGGGCATGGCTTCTGCATTGAAGGACATTGTTTGTGCAAAAAAGGCTGGAAAGGCCTTGATTGCGGCCAAATGGATAAAGTTGCATTGCAGTGTCTGCCTGATTGTTCAGGTCATGGCACGTTTGATTTGGACACACAAACGTGCACGTGCGAACCACGCTGGTCTGGTGAAGACTGTTCCAAAGGTAAATTTATTGACTGTGATTTTGATGTGTTTATAGCAAGCATGTTTCAATAATCTTAACGGATACAAATTGTATTTCCACTTATTATATAATTATCTATCGATGACTTTCTGACGAAACCTCGTACCTTAAAATTGACAACTTTTCAAGAAACGCCAAGAACAATTAAATATTTTATATGATTTGTATTTAAATCATATAAAATCTATCTATAATCTATTTAAAATCAAATCTATATTTGTAATATGAATAGTTTTGTTTACCAATTTTTTATTATTTCCATAAAATACTCAAGATTGTAATCTTGATTTATGGCACATGTTGGAAAAATGGAAAGCGATGCCATCTTTCTTTTATTATTTAAGAAATATAAAAATTAATGGTAGAATCAGCAACTGCAGTACTTTTCAACCAGCTGTGACGGTAACGTACACGAGTTTACATTGGGTATATCCAGGACCAGGCAACGAAGCGGCTTGCAAGCTTTTTTTTCTGTCTGCACTGACATCTATTGAGGACCGTTTTAAGGCAACATTTTATTGATAATACTAAACCAGGGATTACTTCATAGCTTCACGATATTAGTAAAACTTCTTTGTCTTGACCTTGTAAAATTATTTTTAATGAACTGTATTATCAATAAAATATTGTTTTAAAACATCACCAACAGAGGCAGGGCCAGCTTAGCCAATAGGCCACCCTAGGCCATGGCCTAGGGGCGGGAGATTTTTAGGGGCGGTAAATTTTTAAAATAGGGCGAAAAAATGAGTAATTAACGTTTTTTTTTTTTTTGCTCGTCACTTATTTTTTTTAAGAGAAAGTTTGTAAAAAAAGGTAGGAAAAGGGGCGGCAAATTTTTAAAACAGGGGAGAAAAATTTGTGATTGACGTTTTTTTTAAGATTTCCTTTTTTCAAATAAAAGGTAGGGGCGGCATTTTTCAAGATGCCTAGGGGTGGACTCAGGGTTAATCCGGCCCTGAACAGAGGTCAGTGCAATAAAGCCACTTGCAAGCCACTTACAATTAGTCGCATAAATATGCCCGTTTTTGTTAATAATTCACAATCATAAAAGTTATTGATTATAAGTAATAGTCTTTTTGAAGTAAATTTTGACCCGATTTGCAAAATAAAGGGAAAATCGATAAAAGTTACTTGTGAGATTGCGTCACAAAGTCATCGAGTATACATAAATATCTGCATGATTTGATAACATACATAGTGAATAATATGACAATTGACATTTGTTCTACTCCTAAAATATTAATTTAACCGAAAAAAGTTAAGACAAGAATATGTATACCCAAGTTGGGCAACTACAAAAATATTAACAAACTCCTTGTGAATACGTTTTTTTGGAATAATTTTTTTAAATGTAGGTAAACCAGTATTTAAAATATTTTTAAAAATAATTCAGTTTAATTTTTCTTATGTTTTTGATTATTTGCGTTTTAGAAGTCTAACCGAACTTAAGTATTTTTGATTTATATCACATCATGACGCCACTAGTGCCCTCTAGTGCTGCAGCCTATAGTTCAATTTGGATCCCTTGCTGAACGTTAAATTTAAAATTCAAAAATTCGAAAAAATTTTTACGTTATAAAACATTACAGAACTTTGTGACTTGGACTGTGGTCCTCATGGACATTGCGTTAGTGACGCATGTCAGTGCGATGACGGATGGTCCGGTGAATTTTGTAATATGAAGCTTTGCGATGCCCGATGTAACGAGCATGGTCAATGTAAAAACGGCACATGTCTGTGTGTAACTGGATGGAATGGAAAACACTGTACCATAGAGGGTTGTCCAAATGGATGTTCGGGTCATGGCCAGTGTCGAGCAAATGCGGATGGTGCGTGGGAATGTCGATGTAACGACGATTGGGATGGAAAAGATTGTAGTGTTTTGTTGGAACAAAGTTGTAACGACGGACGAGATAATGATAAAGGTATTAATGTAACAATATAACATTGATAAACTGAATTTAAAACAAGCAGTTTATTTAATATAACCTGTATAACCCTAAATTGTGAGCAAAGAATTGTTATTCTGGATTTCGTCCAAAAATATACCTACTGTAAAATGGAATGGAATTGAACTTTTTTGAACTTTGTACTCAGTTTTCATATTCTTTTTTATCGACTAGATAAAACAGAATAGACTAATTTTGTGTTCGGGAACAAATTTTTTTTCGTTTTAAAAGTCTATTTTGCATTTGTTCTTTAATGATGAATGGTTGAATGGGAATGAAAGGGAGGGGAATGCGAAAAATAAATATAGATAAGACTATTCAGTATGTTAATTGAGTAGCGTTCCTCATTTTCCGTCGCTATTGACCCGATAAGTGTTCTTATTAACACCTGCTTTCGTTTCTTTTCACCCATCCCCCATTTTCATTAACCCCTAATGCGGTTCCTACTCACCTGAATTATTAATTTGGATAAGAATATATAATATCTTTAAAAAGTTAACGTAATTTTACATATTGTTAATAAAAAAAATGAATTAAGTTTTCAAATTTACCATCTTTTTGAAATAAATACAATTTGAATAAATTACAAAACAATTTTTGATAATCTAATTTTTGCACTGTTTCACTATTAACGTCTCAAACTTTATTTTTTCATTCACATTAAATTTATTTATTATTATTTATTGATAGTAATTTATGACAAATTTAAATACAACCGCCTTCAAACTATAAACTAGCAACCACAGTAATCAGCGTCGTTCCTATCAAGCTGCGGATTCTCATAAATATCATTTTATGGTTTTAGTATTAGCAGTTATGAAAAAATAATGGACCAAAAATTAAAAATTTAAAAAAAAAAATAGTTTAATGGGATTATTCTTATAGGTTAAATTAAATAAACTTCTTATTGATTTTCTCTCCCTGAAATAGTTTCAATTCAAATAATTAATATTATTAATAACAGATGGACTTGAAGATTGCGAAGATCCAGAATGTTGTTTCAATCACATTTGTCGAAGTAGTCAGTTATGTGTATCTGCTCCTAAACCAATAGATATTTTGTTAAGAAAGCAACCACCAGCTATTACAGCATCCTTTTTTGAACGCATGAAATTTTTAATAGATGAAGGAAGTTTACAGAATTATGCACGGCCAGAAAATATCAACGAAAGGTAATAATTGATGTTTCTTTTTTATATGATCACTTTATTAAATCTTAAATTTTATGTCAATACTAAAACAAAATAACAATTGCAAATTTGTCTGTTACAAAGTTCGTTAATTCATCTGTTCGAATTTTAATGTAGAAAGCAATAAAAAACTACGGGAAGCAAATTTAATTTTATGTGCAATAATTTTCAAAAAAAAAAAAATAATGCACTACGATGAATTTTCGAATAAATGTTTTTGTGTCAATTAAATGTTTTATTCCTGTTTATGTGTTTTATGTAAGCAGGTTTTATTAACTATTTAAATTTCAGTGCATTGTTGTGCCCTACGTCAAATCACCAATCCCAAATTTTTGTGGTGTTGATAAATTTTTCTTCGTTAATTATATTTAAACTATATATACGTATAATTCCACAAATTTTATTTGAAGGATCAAAATCCAATCTTAGTAGTTTCTTAGTAATAAACCAATAAAAGTAATATTTAAATTGGTATAAACTTGGGAACGTAAAATAGATTTATACTATTAGATTTCTTATCAATCTACTTGAAACTTCACATAAAGATAGTTGGGAGAACGGAGAAAGACAGGGAAAATTCGTAAAAAAAAAACTCAGGAAAAAAATTATACAAAGCAACCCTCGATAGTGACATGTTGCTGAAGTTCGTATTAATTTAATGTCATAATTTTAAATACCACGCGGGCGAGGCCACGAGTAAAAGCCAATATTCAAATATTTTAACACGTTCAATGTTAATTGTCGCATCCGAAATGGACACTTTAAGTGCTGTAGCAAGTATTAGTAATTGTAAAAGTCCGGTCCGGTGTTCCTAGAAACCAGGAGCGTTACTCATTACATTGATGTAGAAATTATAAATACCTAAGTTACTTATAATAAGTGACCAGTATATTTATATATGTATGTATAATATGTTTCTACACTGTAGTATACGCGACATAGATTTTGTGTAAATGCAGAGCATACGTAGACCCGTGTATGGCGGCATCGAATGTGTTAAACGTATTCATACATATTAGGTGAGTTAACAGAATGCAGCAGCCTAGCACATATCTGTTGATGACGTTTCAAATCAGAATGTTATTGATAATGTCGTTTATTTATAAAATCATGGAAATGAAGTATTATGAATGCCATGAAACCAGTAGCAATTCTTTAATAAAGAAGTTTCATTGCATTCTCTTTTTCCTTAGCTTTATAAAGTTATTATTTAATAAACTGTATTATCAGTAACAAGTTGCCTTAAAACGTCATCGACAGATGTCAGAGCTAGGCTACTGCAAGGCTTTGTTCCATGAAATCACCCATATAATTATATAGCATTTGAGCAAAAGAAACATATTATAGCTCTATACACATCTTTATTGCAAGGGTGTGTTGTCAAGATAAACTATAAAAATATATTTTTATTATTATTGGACTTTGATCCCTCAAAAAAAGTTTGTAGAACTGTATATATAGATTTTTTTTGTATTATTTAAACTATATATACAGGTGTATTCCAAGTCACACATGAAAAATATTTTGAAAAATTTTCGCTTCCACACAATTATTCACAATTTATGTTCCCATTTAGGGTTAACGACAAATGTTTGCTTAATATCAATATATCGTTTTAATAGCACTACGGAAAAAAATACTTTTTTAAATCTTTTCATTTATTCTTTGGTTATTGCTTTTCATTGCTTTCTTTCATTTAATTTTTTATTAATAATCTGAAGATATTTTGACAAAAATTTTGTCATTACATGCAATAGATCAAATATCTTTGGATTTTTATAATTTTTCCTATTTCTCTACTGTAAAATGTTAACCTTGATGGGCTTTATTTTCCTTGCTGCTCTCAGTGTGTTTTGGAATCATTTCAACGCGAGGTAAGATTGCTAAAATAAATAAATAAGAATTTTAATTAATTATAGTAAATTAAATATAGTGAGAATAGGATACTTAAAAAAAGATAACGTTTAAGTTTATTCATAGGAAATTATAGTACTTTTAAATATTCTTTTACGATTATAAAATAAATGTATACAGCATGCAAATCCTAAAAGAAACCTAATAACCTATCCTCTCATTGTGTTTGTGAATTTTTGTTTGCTTTTTCTATCACTTCTTTCTTAATAACTATAGTAGTTTGATATAAAGTCACGTAGTAATTTTAGTATTTGTTATAATATATTTTTTGGCCAATGCAGCGAATAATTCATTTGCAAATTTAACCTACTTATGCTTTTTGAAAATTTTAAACTATATTCTATTTTATTTTTATTTAAATTCTTCAAAAAATATTTAACATCAAACTAAATAGGATAAGTTAACTTTACAAATGAAACTTGTTTCGTGAAAGTAATAAAAAAAAAGAAAAAACAATTACTTTATTAATTTTTTTATTATAAAAGAACTATGCCCATTATGGCACATCAGCGCCCAGTCACATAATTAAAATGTAACCGGTTATAAACACTACTTCCACTAATAGTTGCTCTTTTTGAAACTGGCAGTATGCCCCAATAAATTGTGCTTTTTGTAACTTTTTTTTAATACTATTAGCGCAACCTGTGACAAATTTTTGAACTATAGAATGGTTGTTTAAGTCTCCGCTAAAAAGGATTTTATTAGTAACGTGGAGCCTACGTTTTGAAAAAACACAAAAATGTCTGCAAGGAATATCAATTTCTCGTTTTAAAGCGCCATTTTAGCGGTTCCAAAAAATTTTCTTTAGAACCAGAAGACTCGTTTCTATCATAGAAACGCCGTATTTTATACAATATGTGCATTAATTTAAATACGTGTAGTACAATTTTCCTTATTTGAAAAATTTGTTGAAGGTGCCCATATTGTTTAACTGTTATAATGAACTTCGAAATAAAAGTATTTTTGTATTTGTAAATAATACTAATAAAAAAAAAATTAAAAAAATTTTGTTCTACTATTAGGGTCCCGGAAAAAATCTCAAAATCCTTATAATTTCGTCATATCTGTCTGTCTGTCCGCCTCTTACACCACCACTTAATTTTTTGAGATGTTTTCCTGTATTAGAAAGTGGGAATGAAATTTTTTTCGTATAAGAAATATTGAGCTTCAAAATGAGATATTTTTTGTCCCCTCCCATGTAACTTTTCAGCCATAAGATTAACCTTTTTGTTTTAACCATAAAGAAAATTTTTTGTCTCAAAATGCCGGACCTTTTATTGCCAGTGACAATTACAACACATAAGGTTACAAAATACAAAGAAAATCAGAAATGCCAACATCAAAAATAACACCCTAGGAATTTGCAAAATAGAAATTATACTGAACTATGTTGATAAAATTGAATACATATTACTTACAATTTTACCGTATTTCAAAAAATCTGTCACAGATGGCGGTACTTGTACCAGTGATATTACAGCATTTGTACCAGTGATACATATTACAGCATTTTAAGCCGTCATATTGCAGGACGATAACTCGTTTTAATTATTGAAAGAGTTAAAAAATTTTGAAAAAAATATAGAAACTAGCACTTGATAAGAAGACTTAATTAAAAATATTTTGGCTAAGTTGCGTCGGTAACTTTTAGAGAATAGGTAAGCAAATATTGTAAAAAATAAATCGAGTCAACAGAAAATCAAGTGAGGCAGACTCAGAAACGCATTTTAGAATAAGTCAGTCTAAATCATTTTTAAGGTAAGATCCACATCTGTCAAATTCACCAGTATACATTTTCCTGATGTGTCTTATAAACCACAGACCAGAGAGTAAATTTATTTTACCCATTCCACCTGCGCAAACGAAGGAGACTGTTCCATTTCAAATTCGTTTAACTCTATATCTATAAATTAAAAAGAAAGAGAAAATAAAGTTATGAAAGACTCAAGTTACTATTAAACTCAATTTAATATTTGATTATTTAAATAATTGATAAAATAAATTAGGATCTACACAATTTTTGCCACAGTGATTATGGTCCAAAACGCCTTATAAACATGGAGCATAGTTCTTTCTTATTTTTTTTTTTTTTTTTTTGGTGAATTATAACCGAAAATTGATATTGTATAGTATCGGGTACATATTTTGGTTACAATAAAAATTTAACCACGAATTGTAGATACTATTTTTACTGTTTGTAAAATATATTTCATAGTTATATACTTTTTTTACTAACATAATTTTAAGGTATTATTAAATCACCATTTATATTTTTACAGTCGATCGGCTGTTGTACGTGGACGCGTTGTAACGGCACTTGGCACAGGACTAATGGGCGTGCGTGTCAGTACAAGTATTCCATTGGAGGGATTCACTTTCACCAGGGACGACGGTTGGTTTGACTTGCTCGTGAATGGGGGCGGTGCAGTAACGTTACAGTTCGGTAGATCGCCGTTTCGACCACAGAGTCATATTGTCTACGTACCGTGGAATGAAGTTGTGATAATCGATGATATTGTCATGTCAACAACGGACGATAAAGTGGCGACATCACCACCGCATGCGTGCATAGCTCATAACTATGATACAATGAAACCGGTGGTATTGGCCACTTGGAAACATGGATTTCAAGGAGCTTGTCCAGATAAAAGTGCTATTTTAACGGAATCTCAGGTACTGTTAGTTACAGAAATTGATATTTAGTTTAAAAAATCATCAAAAAAACCCGAATGATGGTTCTCCACATTAATACTAGAGGTGCTAGTGTTCGATAAGCATAAATATACGCCGATTTTCGACAAATTATCCAATTGTGCCTTCATAAATCTAGCTTCTGTCATTGTAATTTATGTAAATTATAAAATAAAACCCAAAACTAACTCACTAGTGGCCAGGTGTCTAGTGGCAAGACACCTGGCTAGTAACTGAGAGATCCTCGGTTCGATTCCCAGTCGATCCAATTTGATAATTTTTTCGGTCACTTTGTGATTTTTAATTTATATTTGGATTTTGCTCATACTAACCAAAGAAATCGAGTGCTTAAAGTTTCAGTTTAGCTGAACGATAAGTGAACATATGAATACTGCGTATGTTTAAATGCGGAGAAAAGTTCGTCATACGTAGTAATGTTTCACAAGCACTCGATAATATTTGAAATTGAAATATGGTAACTGTTTCTCGCATTAGAGAGAGTACCAATACACATAAGTGGTTGAATGGTTGTCGGATTGGGGCGGCTGTCGAACAGAGGATCGTTTGTCTAGTGGCAAGACACCTGGCTAGTTACCGGGAGATCCTGGGTTTCCCAGCCGATCCAATTTGATAATTTTTTCAGTCACTTTGTGATTTTTAATTTAATTTTAACTCACATTCAATAAATGTATCAAGAAATTAACAAAAAAAAACTTAAAATTGAATCACAGTAATAATTAATCTAAATATTATAAATGGGGCTATTCATATCAACACCGCTTGCAAGCAGTCGAGCGATATGTCCTTGCAAGCCGCTTGCAAGCGGTGTTGTTATGAATAGCCACAATGTGTTTGTAAGTGAACAACTCTTACCGTTTACATATTTCTATTGTTTCCTTTGTTTCCATGCGCGTTTCTATGCCCTGTTTCGTCAATATGCGTTTAAAACTTGTTAAAGAATTGTATTTAAAATATTAAATAAATGCAAATTAAAAAGTTTTTTATTGTCACTGTATTCTGGCACTGCGTTCTTCACAATCACGTTTCGTTTAACTCCTTCTGAATAACGCCAGCAAAAAAATTGTTAAATTTTTGTTGTTTAGTATGTGTAGTTGTTTAATTTTTATCATTTGGGAATGATATTATTAAGAGTGGCATTATCAGGTAAAACATGGCATTATTCAGTGTGGTGGAGAGAATAAGACTCCTACTAAGATACAGGGAAATGACATAATAGGGTACTTGACTGAAGTTACAAAAATATTCTAAAAACATTGTTTTTCCATGCCAGTTAAATGATTTTTTATCTTCAACAGATTCTGTCAAAAATCATCAAAAAAAAAATAACCCTACAATTTTAAATGAGAAAAAGGCGGGAAAAACACATCACTATAGTGACGTCACAGTTTGAAGCAATTAAACGTCAATGCCAATATTTATAGCCTCAAAACTTTGATTATATTCATAAAATATCAAAGTAAAAGCAAGCATTTGTAAGAATTCTGGCCGATTATTATTACTATATATCTAAGCTAATAGAAATATTCAAAAGAAAACACAATTTCACCTCACCGATGAAAATTATCAAAATCGACATATCTAGCTACAAAATGTTACGTCATATTCAAGAAATGGCGCGTTTTCACTTATTTGAATATTTGTTGAAAAATGGCGATTTTCAAAATAAAATTTCTAAATAGTTATCAAATTTTTTTATATTTCAAAATTAAAATTGAACATATGTAATGATAATGCATAGAATTATTTAACATTTGACACAAATTTTAAATACAGTCAAGTATCGCATTGAGAATTTGTACTGTAGTATCTGAATTATATGCATATTATCTGTTACTTGACATCGATCGATTTGTATCTAACGTTTATTTTATTTTTTGTTTAGGTTGTGCAAGAGAGTCTTCAAATACCAGGCACTGGATTGAATTTAGTCTATCAAAGTTCTAGAGCTGCCGGATATCTTTCAACTATACAGTTGCAACTTACCCCGGAAGTTATTCCACCATCTTTAAAATTAATTCATCTACGAATTACTATTGAAGGGATATTGTTTAAGAAAGTTTTTGAAGCGGATCCAGTTATAAAATTTACTTACGCGTGGAATCGTCTCAACGTTTACCGTCAACGAGTATATGGCGTCACTACAGCGATGGTTAAAGTTGGCTACGAATATACCGACTGTAAAGATATCATTTGGAATGTTCAAACGACCAAACTCAGTGGCCACGATATGAGTATTTCAGAAGTCGGTGGTTGGAATTTAGATATACATCACCGATACAATTTCCACGAAGGTACGTATTTGAAAAAATTATTTTTGTGAAAACTAAAATAACTGTCGCACATTTTTGAATTACAAGTGGTCACAAATGAAGAGGTGGATTCCAAAAGGCGCTAAGTAATTTTTTGTCTAATGTGAGATTTTAGTTGATGCAGAATGTTCAAGTCCAGCTCTACACGATTTTCGTAGTGCCACCCTTCAAAATGAGCATAGTCTATTGTAAAATGAATGATGAAAAATGGAATGTTTTCCAAAAAAGTGCTAAGTCAGTGACAGTTTTATTTCAAAACGCTCTAAGTCAAATTTACTCGTAAACCATTGCATTTTTTTTCCCAATAATAGCTGGTATTTTTTTCCAAATTTGCTTGTAGACAGATTTTCTGTTATGTCAAACACATGAAATAGCTAATAATGCACTGTTTAAAATGTTTCTTGAATAAAATATATCTGTATTTAAACAAACTGGGTTTATTTTAACCAACTCAACCCAACTTTTTAAAGGTTTTTTTTTTTCAATATAATCTATTGAAAATTATATATATATAAATAAGAACAAATAAATAACATCAATAATAATTATTATCTAAGAACTTGAAAATAATTTAAACAGATTACTCTACATTTGCCTACCTGGATAGTTTTTTACATTTCCTAAAAAATTACAAAAAGTAACTTAGCGCGTTTTGGAATCCACCTCTTCAAATGTCGTTATCTAAGAATAAAGTAGTTGTTGATCCCGGTACAATTTCAATTTTGGACTCCTATCGCCATGTTAAGAAACCAAGTGGTTTTAATGAGTCTGGACCCACCTTCATTTCACTCTCCATTTTATCAGCAATGAAATTCACATCCATACTTCGCACACGCTCGTCAGATGCCACCTAAGTCGTGCGAGTGCGTTTACGTTGCCTGTATTCTAGTACCGTGCATTAATTTTGGATTCACTTCCTGCGTTTTGATGTCTTTGAAATTACGTATCTGGTTTTTATAATTCTGATTATATTTTACCGTTATGCATCAAGATATTTTAAGATTAGGAAATTTTAAATCTTTTTCAAATTCATAGCCATATGTCTTTTTGAGTTTTTGAGTCCACGATGAGTTGTAATATGCCGTGTGAGTTTTTTGACAGTTGCCATTTTTATTACAGCCAAATTTATATGATAGAAATGGTACTCGAAAAGGTTATTTTCTTGGATGTAATAGAAATGTAACCAACCAGAACACTGTCGGTTAAAGTAGCCTCAAATACATATGCATATTTTTACCGCCTAATTGATAAATTTAAAAAAAAAATTCAAAAATAAACGTGGGTAAAAAATTTTTTTCCTCATTTATGTTTTTAATTGATGCATTAGTTTTATTGAAAAATTAATATATAGTCCATAGAGTAATAGAGA
Source organism: Brachynemurus nebulosus (assembly GCA_035578155.1). Classification (NCBI taxonomy): domain Eukaryota; kingdom Metazoa; phylum Arthropoda; class Insecta; order Neuroptera; family Myrmeleontidae; genus Brachynemurus; species Brachynemurus nebulosus. Next base: position 27,159,513 of record JAPWDM010000008.1, on the reverse strand, counting down.
CAACATCTCTATACTACTGGAACCAGTGTAACCAGTAAGAGATGCAAAATATGTTATATACGTGCACTAGGTTTACTTTGTATTGATACGATATTATATATTTGTGTTAGTAATCATTGGTAGTAGTGGCCGTCACGTGACCGTACTTCGCATACATATGTATGATACCATAACGCTCCGTGTGGGGACGTAACAATGCCAATAACAATCAAATCCATTGTTTTGTAATTGACCTGCACTCATCGAGTGCCAGTGAAAAAGTGACTACTAAGTTGCCTAATGTACACAAAAATGCACACTGCAGATTTCATGATAGAGATAGTTGTTGTGCCTCTATTACTCTAGGATATAGTTTCATTTAAAAAATCTATAAGTTTGTATAATAGCCCGAAAACCATAAGAGCTATAAAGCTCCTGACTATAGCAATCGGTTGCTCCCGTCGATATCTATAACTCTTATTTGAACAATTTTTCGATTAAATCAACGGTTTGGCTGTAATAAAAGTGGCAACTCTCAAAAAACTCATACGGTATACATTCCTCTTCAAAACAACACTTGATTCACTTGAATCGAATAGTTAGTCTTTGAAATATGATAAGATCAAGGTCAGATTTGCCTTTGAGATATCACTGGGCACTTTTCATACGGAGATTTCTTGTAAAGCGGTCAAATTTGGAAAAATTTCAAAAATGTATTGCTAACAGTGTTTCATTACTTCCTCGAAAACTTAAACCACGTTCATCTAATATTTAGTAGAAAATTGGATTTGTTTAGCAAATTCCTTGTTAATGTTCAAGTGACCTACTCTGGAGATATGTCAAATTCGTAAAATCAGAAATCGTGCGTTCATTTTACACCTGCACAATTTGCGACATCCGGCCACCGTGAGTATCGAAGCGCTTATGCCACAAATTTTCCAAGACCAATATGGCGGCACTATATCCTTTTTAGCCGAATTATCGAAGCGACAGAAATAATTGCTCATTTAGGTGTTCTTGTCTCTCCAAAAGCGTTTTTATATCAAAAGTTTCTAACACTTAATACGTTTATATTAAATAATTAATATTTTTTAGGTATTTTGCAAAAAGGAGATGGTTCTAATATTTATTTAAAACATAAACCTCGCGTTATAATTACAACGATGGGAGATGGACATCAACGGCCGTTAGACTGTGTGGACTGTGAAGGCCAAGCTTCTAAACAACGACTCCTAGCACCGGTAGCCTTAGCCACGGCACCAGATGGATCTATTTTTGTCGGCGATTTCAATTTAGTTCGAAGAATATTAACAGATGGCACTGTTCGAACTGTTGTTCGCTTAAAGTAAGTTTTCATATGCAGTTTCCACATCTAGCATAATTTCTACGCAATACTTATAAACTTCTTTTTTTGTTTTAGTGCTACAAGAGTTTCTTACCGTTATCACTTGGCACTGAGTCCATTACACGGAGTACTGTATATCTCGGACCCAGAATCCCATCAAATTATCCGCGTGCGAAACATCGATGACTACTCCGATCCAGATCATAATTGGGAAACTGTGGTGGGCTCTGGCGAAAGGTGTTTACCCGGCGATGAAGCACATTGTGGTGATGGAGCGTTAGCGCGAGATGCAAAACTGGCATACCCTAAAGGCGTGGCTGTATCTGCTGATAATGTTCTATATTTCGCTGATGGGACAAATATACGTATGATTGACCGAGATGGTATAATAAACACTGTGATTGGCAATCATATGCACAAATCCCATTGGAAACCCATTCCATGTGAGGGAACTTTAAATGTCGAAGAGGTACATCTACGCTGGCCCACAGAACTAGCCATTAGTCCACTAGATAACTCGTTACATATCATCGATGATCATATGATTCTTCAATTGGCGCCTGACGGGAGAGTAAAAGTCGTGGCCGGTCAACCCTTACACTGTTCCACGCCCTCGACAAGCATTGACATGGAACTCGCGACACACGCTACATTGGTAATGCCACAGAGTATCGCATTCGGACCAAACGGTGATCTTTACGTGGCCGAGAGTGATTCTCAGCGAATTAATCGAGTTCGTGTAATCACAACCGATGGTAAAATTTCAACGTACGCGGGAGCCGAATCTAAATGCAACTGTTTAGAACGTGGTTGTGACTGTTTCGAGGCGGACCATTATCTAGCGGCGAATGCTAAATTTAATACAATATCTGCAGTGGCCGTGAGTCCTGATGGAATCGTTCATATCGGCGACCAAGCAAACTATCGAATTCGATCGGTTATGGCAAGTATACCGGATGCAAGCAGTGCCAGAGAATACGAAATTCACTCACCGGATACACAAGAAATCTATGTATTTAATCGATTCGGCCAACATATTGCCACAAGGAATATCCTTACCGGTGAAACGAACTATATATTTGCGTATAACGTCAACACAAGCAATGGCAAACTCAGCACCGTTACTGATGCAGCAGGCAATAAAGTATTTTTGTTGCGAGATTACTCGAGTTTAGTTAATTCGATCGAAAACACGAAGGGACAAAAATGTCGATTACGAATGTCACGAATGAGAATGCTTCACGAATTAAGCACACCCGACAATTATAATGTCACATTCGAGTACCACGGTCAAACAGGACTACTTAAGTCAAAATTAGATAGTAGTGGCCGAAGTTATGTTTATAGTTACGATGAATTCGGTCGCCTGACAACTGCCGTGACCCCAACCGGAAAAGTCATAAATCTATACTTCGATCTGAGCATCAAAGGCGCGGAAGTTGTTGTTAAACAGACCAACAAAGATCCAATTTCAATGTTAATAAAAGGCCCCTCGGTCACAACCAAAATAGGTGAATCCCAGCAACAAGCCATCGTTCTGGCTGACGGTAGTGTGACAAGCATCACGCCTTGGGGTCACACCATAACTATTGACACAGTCCCGTACGCTGTTTTGGCCGAAATTGATCCTTTACTAGGCGAAAGTTATCCGGTACCAGCCAAACAACGAACTGAAGTTGGTGGCGAATTAGCGAACCGTTTTGAATGGCGTTACTTTTCACGACGCCTGTCAAATGGTAAAAACAAAGGAACTCCCACGAAAGCGATTACACAAGTTGGTCGTAAACTTCGAGTAAACGGCGAAAATTTATTAACCTTGGAATACGATCGAGAATTGGCATCGGTGGCAATATTTATGGATGACCGCGTGGAGTTATTGAATGTCACATATGACAACAGTGCTCGACCGATAAAGTGGGGCCCGCGAAATGGTATATTTGCCGGCGTAGACTTGGAGTATGACCGATACAGTCGGTTGACCAGTTGGAAATGGGGTGATCTGAATGAAACGTATGGTTTTGATCACGCAGGTCGTCTAAATGAAATCAAATACGGCGATGGTTCATCTATGATTTACACCTTCAAAGATATGTTCAGTAGTTTACCGTTGAAGGTAACTACACCACGTGGAAGTGATTATTTGTTACAGTACGATGAATCTGGGGCCCTCCAGTCGCTGACAACTCCACGTGGACATATCCATGCATTTTCGCTGCAAACATCTTTAGATTTCTTTAAATATCAATATTACTCCCCAATGAATCGGCATCCGTACGAAATATTGTATAACGACGAAGGACAAATCCTATCGAAAATCTATCCTCATCAATCCGGGAAAGTGGTCTATATTTACGACCGTACCGGAAAACTGGAAACAAGCCTAGCCGGTCTCTCATCAATACATTACATTTATCAAGAATCGACAAATTTAGTGAAAAATGTCGATATAATCGAACCTAATTTTGAATTGAAACAAGAATTCAAATATCACGCGGGTATAATCAAAGATGAAAAACTGAAATTTTCAAGTAAAAGTGGCCTAGATAATGCCCATTATAAATATCAATATGACGGCAATGTACGACTTTCCGGAATTGATGTAGATATTAATGGTAAAGAATTACCGCAACTACGATTAAAATATAATCAAAATTTAGGAATGTTAGAAGGTATCAGTGACCTTAGGATCTATCGAAATACATTTAATAGATCCGTGATGCAAGACACGTCGAAACAGTTCTTCACAATCACCGATTTTGATGATCACGGAAGAATTAAATCAGTCCTGATAAATATAAAATCATTCGACGTGTTTCGATTAGAATTAGAATACGATTCTCGCAACCGAATCAAACTCCAAAAATTACTAATCGGCCGCACCTCCCTGATGGATCGAATCACGTACAATGCTGACGGACATGTAATGGAAGTGTTGGGTACAAGCAATTGGAAATACGTTTATGACGAGAATGGAAACGTGATCGGCGTTATTGATCAGGGCGAGAAAACCAACCTTGGCTACGACAGTGGTGATCGTGTGGTCCAGTATGGCGACAACGAATTCAACAGTTACGACAATCGTGGATTTGTGGTACGTCGCGGTGAACAAAGATATCGATACAATTCACGAGGACAACTGATTCATGCATTTGAACGTGACAAGTTCCAGACGTGGTATCACTACGATGCACGGGGTCGATTAATCGCGTGGAATGACGACAAAGGAAATGTTACACAATACTTTTATTCATTCCCAACCAATCCGGATTTGATAACTCACGTACACTTCCCGAAGACGACACGAACCTTCCGGTTCCTGTACGATCAACGCGACGTCCTCATTACAGTTGAAACGTCAGAACAGAGATTTTACGTGGCATCGGATCAAAATGGTTCACCGTTGGCTCTATTTGATACGAATGGACACTTGATAAAAGAAATACGACGCACACCGTTTGGTAAAATAATTAAAGATTCAAATCCTGATTTTTATCTTCCAATTGATTTCCACGGTGGCCTTTATGAGCCCAACACTAAATTGGTGTATTTAAATAAGCGGTTATATGACCCGATAGTGGGACAGTGGATGACACCTGCTTGGGAAGATCTGGCGACAAAATTAACAACACCAACCGATATATTTATATATCGGTTCCAGAATAATGATCCGATTAATAAGAAACAAAATGTTACTTATATGACTGATCTTAATAGTTGGTTAAGTCTTTACGGTTACGATTTACATAAAATGCTTGGCTCGCAGTACACATCCAGTATGATATATTATCCAAAAGCAACCGTGACCAGTCCTCAGTTAGCACCTGATTTTGGCGTTACGTCTGGACTCCAGTGTATAATTGATAAAGTAAGAATATTTTCATTTTTTATTGCAACTTTAAAAAAATTATCCATTGAGTTACTTTATTGGTAACCTTACGGAACAAGGCAACTTTCCAGCCTAGCAGTCGTGACGTTTAAAAGCAACATCAAGCGCGTATACAAGGGGGGTCAAGGGGTCATGACCCGCCCCCCTCCGAGAATTAAAAATATACACTATATATTATTTAATTTTAGGCACAATATCGGTAAATTTTATATAATTTATTATAATTATGATGACCGTTTCTTTTTGCTCGTCAGCTTGAGCCTGAAATTTTTTTAGTTCTTTAATTTTCTGCGTGACTCCTCCCCTCAAGACGCTCGGCTGTATACGCCCCTGAGCAACATGTTATTGATAATACAGTTTATTAAATAATATTTTTATAAAGCCAAGAAAAAGAAGTATTCCGATACGTGATGCTTCTAGATATATTGCTAAATAAAGAAACATCGCATCGTAATACATACTTCTTTATTTAGCAATACTTCGGAGCTTCATATCTTCATGGCATTCATAATACTCCATTTCTTTGGCTTTTTATTTGCATTTTCAGTAACATATTGCTTTAAAACGTCACCAATAGATATCAGGTTACTGCAAGCTGTAAAATTTCCCTTTGGCTCAATATTTACCATTCTGTCATCAAATAATAGAGGTGTCAATTTCAAATCCCGGCTGAGTTACAAATGGTTGAAGCCAACATTCCTTGAATTTTGAATGTTTGTAGTTTATCACTGTGGAATCCTTTCTATGCGAGGAAATTTAATACAGTTTCAGTGAAGAAATACACAGAGAGATTTTGTTAAGTTGTCCAAAATTAAAACTCCAATATTATTGTTCTATAAAGTACGAAGTTTTTGAAATAATCATTTACAGCAATAAACCCCCCATAAGAAAATACCACGCTAATGTGGAATTATCCTATTGGTTTAAAACTACGCGTTGGCACAAAATCATAAGGCTCCGAAAAATGTGTTTTTTTTTTGGAGCCCTAAAAATTGAGTGCCACTGGTTATTCACTTGATTTACACCGACGCAAAAATTATAAGGTAATTTAAAGGTTTTCAAACAATCCAAAATGAAAAATTTCAATAGTGATTTTTTAAAAAAGTATGCATGGTAGAAAAAAGATTCTATTACAATTTTTCATGTCCTATTATTAGTTTTAGTTTTGAACAACTTAAGAAACTCACTTTGTAAAAGCTAAGTTACTTTAATCCTATGGCTAACTCTACATTAGGTTTTTTTACATTTCTGAATTTGGTTTTTGTTTTAGTTTGTTAAATTAAAATTTTTCGAGAGTTAACTTTTTCCAAATTTTGAACAAAAATATTTAAATTGAAATTAATTTGATTATTGATTGTATTTAAGGTAAGCGAACAATTTGCAAATATTGGATTCGTACCAAAACCAATTTTGAAAATGGAGCCGAAAACAAGAAATTTATTACCTCGAGTCGCGTACCGAAGATCCGTTTTTGGTGAAGGCGTCCTCATATCACGCGTCGGCGGTCGAGCACTCGTTAGTGTCGTCGAGGGAGTGAATAGTGTTGTTCAAGATGTTGTCACATCAGTCTTTAATAATTCATTTTTCCTCGATCTTCACTTTAGTATACACGACCAAGATGTGTTTTATTTTGTGAAAGACAATGTTTTAAAAATACGTGATGATTACGAGGAACTCCAACGGATAGCTGGTCTTTTTAATGTGTCAAAACATGAAACGTCCGAGCACGGTAGCGCCACCGGTAAAGAACTACGATTACACAGTCAAGATGCCGCTGTTTATATTAAATACGGCACAGATCCGGAACAGGAGAGACATCGAATTTTGAAACATGCACACAAACGAGCTGTAGAAAGAGCGTGGGAAATGGAAAAACAATTGATAGCCGCTGGTTTACAGGGCCGCGGTGAATGGACAGAGGAGGAGAAAGAGGAGTTGGTGTCACACGGTGATATTGACGGGTATGAAGGCGTAGATATTCACAGTATACACAGGTATCCACAATTAGCGGACGATCCGGGCAACATAGCTTTTCAGCGCGATACAAAACGAAAACGTAGAAAAAGTAATGGCCGCCGAGCGAGATTGCATCGTCATTCGTGATTTTTTGAATACGCTATAAACGATATACACGCACATTTTTATCTACACTTGTGAAATACATAATTTGTGCCATAAACGCAAAATGAAAATTTAGAAACCTAGTCGAACATTTTTGAATGAATTAATTTCTAGAGATTTTTGTGCATGAATTTTATAAAATGAAAGTATGTGAATTCAGGGAGTGAGTGTAATAAAATGTTAGATTTTTATTATATTTTGGTGTGATAACAATCAAACTTTTAAGGCCTATAATTAAAATGAAAAACTTTGTTTTATTGTTACAACAATTAATACGAAATATTAATTTCACAGCAATACATATAGAAAAAAAAACATTAATTTTTTATTCTGACAGGGTACACAGATTAAAAAATCAAACTTTAAACATGGTGTGTACTTCAGTAATAAAATTATTTTAGATTGTGCTTGACGATTATAATTTTGATAGTGTAATATTTTATTATTTTTGTTAAATATGTGCATGCCTGTTAATGATGCATAGACCTACTGCATATTTATAGATATTTTAATATTAATAATAATAATTTTGTAAATAACAAAAAAGTATTATGACATTAAAAGGCTTTTTATATTACAGTGCAATGTTTAAAACAAATAGAAGAAACGTATTTTGATATATAGGATGATTATGTTCAAATAGTTTTCATTATCACTATGACAAAACTATTGAACACCCAAAAAGGAAAAAAAAATTAATCAAAAATATTAATAGGTATTTTATAAAATTTATATTTTTATAGAAAATTTTACCCTTAAAATCCTTATTCAATTTTTCCTTATCAAATAACACTCCCCTATTTTTTTAAAATGTATGTTACAAAATTGAAGAGAAATTATTTTGCCAGCAACAAAATATAGAGATCGAGCTTGACAACACTACTGCCATCTGGGTATCAGATCGAAACAGTTAGACAATATATAACCATAACCATAAGTAGTCTAAGTAGTTATATCTTGTCTATGGTAATTTATTTTACTTTCACAACTAACAAGTAACATCAGAGTGCCACTGTCGGCGCCAGTGCTGCCGTCTGTAGTTCAGGCTCGGTCCCTATAGTCAAAATTTTTAAGAAGATTTATTGTATATTTTTAATAAATATATGCAAGTGATAATATTACAATATAAATTGATTATAAAATTGAAAAAAATTTATATCTATCATTAAAAAAGGATCTCGTTACAAATTTTTAAATAGAGGATAAATATTAAACGTCTCACATTTGCGACGCAGATTGTCACTGACATCTCTGGTAGTGAAATTAAAAGCTATTTTAGAGAGTTCGTTTATGTATATGTCTATGTAGTTGGTGACAGAAGTATATTCATATCATGCACGCTTCCTTAGTGGTGTAGTTTAAAAGCTGCCCAAGAAAAACACCTCAAGAGTACGTAATTTTAATATTATGTATCTAATTCCGTAATTAACAATTTTTTTAAAAGTATTTTAAATTATTTGCATTCATCTTAAATACACCAAAGTGTATCAGAAATATTGTCAGTATTGTGAAATACTGTTTTATTTTTTATAATAAAATTTCGAAACTAAAATTAATTACTTTTTATTCACATAGTTACGCATAAAATATTGAATCAAAATGATTAAAACCATAGTAGTTTCACCATACGTTATACCATTACATATTGACAATACTGAGCTGTGACGTCAGCCATTTCTGAGTGTCATTAGTAACGTAAATATTTTAATTTAATTAAATTAATTTTTTTTGTAATTTAAAGTGATATTTGTAAAAGGATAATAGTCAGTTCAAAAATAAGTAATTATTTGAAAATCAAAGCAATTTATTTCCACGGTATTTGTCTTAAACAGCTTCTAAATTACACCATTAGAGGCGCACCTTTGGTATGTAGATATACTAACTTGTCGTCAATTAGACGTATACGTAAATGACTACTAAAAACAACTTTTAATTCCGCCACCAGAGACACGCGATAATATTATATGTAATTTGATTTTCATAAGTGCAATATCATCTGAAAATAAAGAAATAAAGCCTCGAAAATGACATCCTATACATCAAAACAAATAATTTATTTTATTAATTATTAAAACTGAATTGTGTATATTTTATGTTTTTAAATAACGTATTTAAACGTTATTAATATGCGTGGAAATAGACTATCATCTATAAAAAACAAAAAAAAAAATTGTATATGAACTTAGATTCAATGACTGGTAGAGATAATTAATAATGATAATACTCAATTTAAAGTATATAATTTAAAAAGAGAAACAATTAGCGACCTGTATGATAATGAGTAATGAGTAATGAATAGAGATAAAATATGTGATTTATTTTGTATATATATTATATTTGTTTTTGTTCATTTAGTCCAAAACTACTTCTTATTACCTTGGTGCTTACAAATTTTTACTGATTGGTCCTTTTTAGATGCGCGCGCAGTATGTACTGTACAGGCATGATGTTCATTAATCATTAGAATAGCAAGTACTAAACTCTGTCTTCGTAACGTACATACTATTTTATATTTAAAAGGAAAAGAAATAAATAAAACGTAATCCGTATTAATATAATCCGTATCTCCGTATACATTATTGCCATACTCTCTATGCTCTACGAAATATTTATTAGTAAATCATAATAATTGTAAAACATTATTTATTCAATAAAATAACCCTCCATTTAAGCTGCAATTATTATTATCTTTTCATAGCTCAGTTTGTATTGTTTAGTAATGAATATATGATTAGAGTACAGCTGTTGTAATGATATATGGACAGTTATTAATTACATAATTAAATAAATAAAAGAAAAAAAAATTAGAAATTTTTCTCTTTATTGTATAATTTTATATGAACTTGTTACAGAAATAAAGTATGTTAGTGGGGTCATATGGAAATGTGTCAGTAAGTGATATTTGAATTACTTTCTGAGTAGGGCAAGTGATATTTTTGACTAAACAAAGAAAGCAATACATTGTAACTTATATACGTCTTATAGTCATAAAAAGTAATTTAATCATCATAATATGCATTATTGCATAGGGCTTATTGCCCGAGCCTGAATAGGCAATATCCAAATGGTCTGCATTAAAATTAATTTTTGTAAATGTATATAAATTAACTGTGAATATATTGTCTTCTTTTATTATGTATATTTTTTATTTATTCTTACCTTTTTTCCCTTTCTTTTAACTTTTCTATTGAAAAGAATAATGTTTATTTTAAAAAGTACAAGTTGTCAGTAAAAGTAATCAAATTTTAGAAGTCAGTTTTACGTATAGTAACAAAATATTAAAGTGAATATTCACGCATCGTTCTTAAAGTTCTGATAATAATAATATCTGAATATAAAATTTTAAAAAAATGTAGAAAATTATAATTATTTTTATTCATTATTTGTTATTTCACAAATTTGTTTTAAAAACTTAAAAGTATAAATTTTTATTTTTTACTTACAACCAATCATAATTTTAAGTTTTATTCCTGGTCTACTGCCAACTCGTACTTGTTAAAATATACTTCATCAACTATGTGGGTTATAGCCCACGGTGGAAAATATTTTTAAAAAGAATTTTATTTTGTTAGAAAAAATTCATACCTAGATTACCCTAATTTAAATCAAACCTAATTTGAGAAAAAAGAATTTTTTTATTTGATGACGTCATCAAGTTCATCACAATTTTTCAATGCCTTAAGAACCATAAGCAAGTTGATAGAATAATGAAATTGGCAGCAATCTATAGGTTTCCGAAGTCGTTCTTTTCATTCAAAATTAAGTATGTAGGACTACTACAAAAAGAATTCTATCGAATCTGTAATATTTTTAGAAGGAATTTTGTAGTTTTAATAATGAGTATGAAAACTTCACACCGTAATTACCCAAATTTAACTAATCACCCTAATTCAACTCATTTTCATAAAGCTATATTTAAAACAAAATTTTGGTTTTAATGGCGTCATGAAGTTTATTAATATTTTTTAATGTCTTGAAAGTTGTAAACAAAATGATAGAATGATGAAATTGGAAGCTTCCGACTATATAGGACTATTAGAAAAAAGACCTCTGTCAAGTCAGTCGTATTTTTTAAAAGGAATTTCGTCTTACACTTAAAGACCCAAATTAGCCTAGAAAAGTGGCCAACTTATATTACCCACAGAGTACTGAATCGAACATATTAACATATGTTTCTTAGAGATACCACAGGCATTAAATTTTGAAGCATGACTCCATTTTAGTAAACCCAACTTGTAAGCACGGTCCACGGAGACTTGTTAAGGCTAAGGCTAAGGCTACACGAGCGTTTTTTAACGCCTAGTTTTGAGCGGAAATTAACGCGACGTTTTTTAACGCTGATCCCCGGCTACACGAGCGTTTTTTAACGCCTAATTTTTGAGCGGAAATTAACGCGACGTTTTTTAACGCTGATCCGCGGGTACACGAGCGGTAAATAACGCCATTAGACTCAGTGGCGGCTCGTGAGCTTTAAGACTGGGTATGCGCTTTCAAAAAGGTAAATCACACTTAATGTGTAAAGAGGTACTAAAATAGCAGGCGGGTCACGTGTCCCGGGCGGCAGGTTTTGAGGGGCGCCAAAATTAGGTATGTGAGGGTTTTTTCTTCTTTTGCTCGTCACTTGCTTTTTGGGAGGAAAAAAGGAAATACTTTTTCTACAGAGGCGCCATTTTTTGACCTTGCCCCGGGCGCCACTTAGGCTAAGTCCGGGCCTGAATAACATACAAGAGAAAAGCTTTTTTGGTATCAAACAACCACCTAATTTTAAAATATTTATCAAAAGAAGTTTGGAAAATGATGTGCAAACGCTTTTTTGTAACAAACTGAGTTGTAGAAAATATAAGATTCAGGAAAAATATAAAAATATGGAATAACTTTTCTTTCACAGTCAAAGTAAAACACCAGCAATATTTTTATGAGGCTAAATAAACACGATTTAAATTACCTTCAATAGTCTAAAGAAAAATTATTTTCGTCAATATTCCTTAAAAAAAGTTGTGTTAATTACTTTATGTTGTGTTAATAACGCAACCGTTGTTTTTTAGTCATTTAAAAAAAAGACAGTAGGTAATAAAATCTTAATAATCAAATCACAGTTGACAGCAACGATAAATTTATAAGTATAGGAAGCATGCTAAAAAATTTAAAAGCTGAGGTGATTAGAGCACAAGTTAAGATTTGGTTAGTTCGGCTGTTATCGAATATACGATAAGCGCCGAGCCTGGTGCCTACGATGGAAAAGAACTATACGGTATTATAAGCCACTAATACAGCTGCACATATACATATACATATGTAGATTCAGTATAGCCATTACATCGACTGTTATCGAATATACGATATGCGCCGATCCTGGTGCCTACCATGCCAAAGGACTACCAGTATTATAAACCACTAATACAACTGCACAGATACATAATATACATATGCAGATTCAGTACACACGGATATGCTCAGATGATGATCGCATAGCTGAGTAGGTACATATGCGTATGTACGTCCTATACACAGCTACATAGACTGGCTACAGGGTCTATTGTTGATCGTGTCTATATGTAACACGTACTGTGGACCATATTTATGCATTTTAGGTATATCATAATTAGGTATGTATAATTGGTATAATATATGCATTCTAATGTGCAATATATATGCAATAATGTAAGGTAAATCTTATGGAAATTGTATATTTAAATTATTTTGTAAACAATGTTATTTTCGTTATAAATTTATTTCAGTTTTTAAGAAACAGCTAGGGTAAGCGGCGCCTACCCCGCATACCTGGAATAACCGCCACTGCCATTAGCGTTTTTGAACTTCAAGAATTAATAGTTCATTGTCGACAAATACCATTTCAATATTTATTGTGTTATAAATTCGAAGTATGAAAACAGAATGAAACTGAATCATCAATTTGTATCTCTCAATACATAATTATGGGGTATAATATGGCGGATATGACGTTTGACGTTACTAGCGTTATTTATCACTCGTGTAGCCAGCCAGATGCGCCACACGCGTTTTTTATCGCCGTAGAGGCCTAGACCGGCCAGATCCATCATCTGGCGTTATAACCTTGAGAACGCGTGTGTCTTTCCAGACTGAGCGATAATTTCCGCTACGTGTAGCCACTTTAATGCATTTCAATGTTACCCATATTTCTAGCGTTATTTAACGCCTAGTTTTGAGCGGAAATTAACGCGACGTTTTTTAACGCTGATTCCCGGCTACACGAACGATAAATAACGTCATTAGTGCTTTTGAACTTTAAGAATTAATAAGCTCATTATCGCCAAATTTCATTTCAATATTTATTGTGTTATAAATTTGAAGTATGAAAACAGAATGAAATTGAATAATCAATCTGTATCTCTCAATACGCTCAATACATATGGGGGTTTTTTATCGCCGCATAGGCTTGAACCGCCCAGACCAATCTCCGGGCGTTATGACCTTGAGAACGCCTGTCCTTTCCAGACTGACAATGAGCGATAATTTCCGCTCCGTGTAGCCCCTTAAATTCATATCAATGTTGCCTATATTTCTAGCGTTATTTAAGGCTCAAAACTAGGCGTTAAAAAACGCTCGTGTAGCCTTAGCCTTATAAATATTAGATAAACCATTAAATTCGCATTAAATTAATGGTTTGATCGCCATTAAAGTAATCCCATCAGTCAATTTTTTTGTTTCAATTTCTTAATATATTTGTAATACACAGCATTCTCTCTAGTCGATTCTTTCCTCAATGACATTACCGTAAAGTATGTATACCTCATTTCAGATACAATTGATCATGAGTTTTCGTTAAAAAATTAAATAATTCTTATATTCGAAAGAAATCAATCTTCTATTCTTTTCTAAAAATAAACTGCAAATTTAAAATTTACATAAATGCAATAATAAAAGAGATAAAGCCAAGAAAACGGAAATTATTTAAATTCAAAGTGACGAAACATGGTTAAATTTAACTGAAATGAACCATACATTATGCAACATTATGTCACATTATGTCTAGTTTTGCAGGGGTATTTATTTTCGAAGGGACGAACATGTCCCTGCCACTTGTTTTCAAGGGCGGAACTATGGAGATTAGACAAGGAGACGAAACTCAATGTGTTCAAAAAAGTGTCCAAATCAAAGATGGCACTCGTGTTCGATGGATACGAAAGCGGTACAGTACTTATTCTCAAATGGGACACTCACAAATCGAAACGCGAGCTTCTATATTATTTGTTAGTTTTTGAATAGAATCTTCTGGAATCTTTTTCAATATTCAACTCAGTTATAAAGTGGGTTTTTCGATCGTTTTCAAAATAAACTTAACAATTTTTATTTTGCGTCGCATCATTTATATTGTATATTATATAATTCGCTGACGTCACTATGTAAAATCGGAGTCAGTACCATTGGATATCCGCCGTATAAAGTAATTTAAACTATAAGAGTTTATTTCATACATATGTAATTTCTATGTATTTCCTTATTATTAAATATCATCAACCGACATTGGTGATTCTCAAATGGAAACACTCACTTCGCCAGTCCCGACGTGTTTCCATTTGAGAATAAGTACTGTAGTTACATTCTGTTTTATTCGTTTTATGTTACTATATTCGCTATCTTCACATCAGTATTCGAGCATTATTAACGCCGCGAGTGGTAAAAAAAGAAAGCCTTATATTTACCATTTTCCTGACCAATTTTGTCAATTCCTCTCATATAAGTTAGATCTCCATCTTATAATACTCCATTGGCGGAACTTTGAATGTCACAGTTGGGTTTGCTACGTTTGCTACGTGGCGCTGATGGTAGAGGGGCATACTAAATAGAGCTGGGACATGTGAGCATTTTTCATCAAATCGATATCAAAATTAATTATCATATGATTGAGTACAAAAGTATCGTCACCAAGTTATGTGTTAACGAAGAATTAATTTTTTTTTTAATTAATCTTTCTAGGTTGAATTAAAGTATTTTTTTAAATATTTAATTTATTTCCAATTTATTTTAAATGAAAATCTTTGATGAAAAATAGCGAACTATCAAAACTCATGTCCCGACTCTAATTTTAAATGAATTTTATTCTAGTACATCAACGCGATCAACGCTATCTGGTATACATATTAGTTACAGCGGCGTCAGAAAACCATAGGTCCATTCTTTATAATGGGACATGGGGAGGAGCAACAAGGAATATTTTCTTTTTTAGGGCAATATGTATGTACCGGATACGTCATTGATACCAGGGCTGGGAACTATTTAAAATGATTTTATTTTAAATATGTATTTAAAATACAAAATGGCATTTTGCATTTTCTATTTTAAATAAGTTCGGTTAAACCATTTTGCATTTTGTATTTAAAATGAAAATTTGAATCCATTTTACATTTAAAATGAAAATGCATGTGTACTCAAAAATGTATACCTATATGTATGACACTTATGACTCATATTAATCATAGAACTCGAACGCCGTCTAAGAAATTGTAAGTTACACGTAAGTTGATTCAATTGACTCAAATTTTTTATAACTCGAGTTGCAATGTCACTTAAGTTAAAATTACTAGAGCTGCAGTTCTCTTAAGTCAAACTTTTCTAACTCAAGTTTTGTGTTATTATCTTTAAGACACATCGATAAAAAATGTTTTGGTATTTCGATGATATGATTTTTACATGTAATTTAGAAGTCGCAGCTGTAGCGTACTCAAGGTTTGAAGATGTTAAAGCTGAATTAAATTCTACAATATTTTTGAGTAACAATATTTCAAGAGTTAAATTTCGTTTTCATATCATGCAAACTTTACAAACTTTATGAAATTTTCTCAAAGGACTGCCCTTATTTGATTTCAGTACATTTGACATATTCTTAACTTTTTTTTATTAATATAAATCAAGGTAAAAAATTTATATAATAAATTTAAAGAAAAAAAAGCATTTTGCATTTTGTAATCCATTTTAAATAGCTATTTTCCATTTTCTATTTTAAATATGTTTAGCAAAACCATCTTCCATTTTGTATTTTAAATGCATTTTTAGAAACTATTTTCCATTTTCTATTTTAAATGGTTTCTATGAACCATTTTTCCCAGCCCTGATTGGTACCGGCAATACATACCTGAAAAAAATGTCACTATATGTCAGATTTAAACGTCAGACGTCAATGTTATGTGGTTGGAATTCATAAGAAGATTTTTACGTAGATTTTTTATATTTTATGTAAAATTAATATTTTTTCACAAATGTCTACCATAGAAGAGAAAATAAAAACTTTGAATAAAGAAATCAATCATTTGAAAAAAGAATTAGAATGTAAAGAAAAGGAATTAATACTTTTAAAGCAAAATGTTAGGTTATATTTGTATTAAAGGGCTTAGAATAATATGACTCTATATGGTTTTGAAATTTTAATTATTAAAGAATACAGTAATATTCTTACGTTGTTATTTTATATATAATTTTATAATTATTCGAGGGTAAATCTAGCTATTACCGGTGCTAATGTTGCAACTTCTTTTTGTTATATTTTTTTGTGTCTGAATTTTCTCCTCCAATTGTACTCAAACAGAAAAATTCTTCTCTTTCACAGCATCTCGTTACAGTTTTCTAAATATTTAGTCAGTTCCTGTTGAGACCAAGTGATATTTTAATCTGATTCACATCTCAATATTCACAGTTAAACAAAAGTTAAAGCGTATTTAAACTATTTTTATTCGCTCCATTTTATTTTTTATTTTTTGTTTTATTTCTCTTTTAGTACAATATTTTATCAATCAAAGCGCACTGAAGCTCTTCTAGACTTCAATTTCTTTTTCTATTCAAAGTAGTTTTTTACTTATAGCTCACAGTCGTTATTTTTTTTAATTTAAAAAACAATACACCTTTTTTAAACAACAAAAAACTAACAACATTTTTAACAACAAAAAGTTTTTTTACTACAAAAAATATCTATCAAAATTCGTATGACGTCATCTAAACTCTTGAAAGTGTGCGGTAAATTTTGATTAAAATTTAGGTGCTGGACTTGAAGGAAAAATATATTAATGTATAAAAAATTTGTAATATGTATTCTAGTTTTGTATCCAACACGTAGCTTTCAAAAGTATAGTCTGTGATAATCTTGTTTGAATAGTTTGAATATTATTGATATTCTATTTTTGTAATACTGATAACATTCTATTTTCCTTTGATAAAACATAGCTTACAGAATTTAGCTTAAAAGAAGAAACTTTTTACTATTTCTAAAAGCTGGATAATTTTTATTCTAAGCCCTCTACTTATAAATTTGCTTTACTCTCTCAAATTTTGTTTTTAGGTGAAAAATGAGGAAAATAGATATTCAGAAAAGTTTTCAGCTAATGAGGTAGAAAAGTATTGCCGTCAAATAATTTTGCCACAAATTGGAATTGAAGGTGAATTTCATTCATTTGTGTCCTGAATTTTGTTTATCATTATAAATGTTCAGGATAGTAACTTTTTGTTGCGAAATTTTCCGATAATATTACTTTCGATTAAATTAACAACAAAAAATATTCCCTCCTTAACGAGAACTAAAGATAATTTATATTTTATTACACTTTGAATTGATATTCAAATTCACATTTTTCAGGCCAACAAAAGTTAAATAAATCAAAAGTACTAGTGATTGGTGTAGGTGGTTTAGGATGTCCTGCCACTCAATATTTGGCAGCAGCTGGAATTGGTGAGTGTCAGTACTATGCAACAATACAATACTAATTACTATATTAAGCCGTACTGTGGGTGGATTATACAGTTTTCCCCCTTAAGGTGACAAATTAGTACTGACAAATTTGTGACAAATGAATTACTAAGTCTATTTTTTTCCCTATAAATAAATATAATTTATGTGTAGTAAAAATAACTTAAATTTTATAATACATATAACAGTATTAATATTTGATTATTGTTCAATCTTCTAATTTTAATAATTTTAAAAGTAATGAATTTGATTCTGGTAGTGACGTGTCCGTACACATAATAACTAACACGTACGCAAATATATTATGGGTGTATTAGTATAAAATGACATTTTTATAGTATTTTTTTTCTATTTATTACAATAACTAAACGTCCAATATTAAAAAAAATAGTTTTTTAATGATTCAAAAACATAAAAGAAAATAATTTTCAGTTTTTTAAATCTTAATTTTCAGTTTTTTAAATCTTAAACATACCATTGATTCATCTCTAATCATTCTTTAGCATTTACTTGTACGTTAAAAATTCTAACTTTGAAAATTTATTTATTCTAAACTACACGTCAGAAATTATTCAAAATAGTGTCAGTGAATACATTATATCTTTCTCTATAATATACTAAAATTTTTAAATTCTAAACTTGGAAAATTTTAAATGATCGATTCACCTTAAGGACCCACAAAAAATATAAAATATAAAATATTCGCTAATATTTATAATATAAGGGGAGAAACTTTATTATTATGAATACAACACTTAAAAATCATTTTATTTTATGAAATAATTTTTAAAACTCCTAAATTTTGTGTATTCCTAAAATATACGGATAATAATAATAAATGTACATGCCATGTATATGAAATTTATGTACATACTAGCCGTATGCCCGATGGGATTTCCCATCGACAACATCTTTTTATTAGGTACTCACTTTCTGCTCACTTTTAATGTTTTTCAAAAGCCTAAATCAATATCCATGTTTCTAACTTCAAAAATGACGAACTTGCCATATGAACTTTCATTTTCTGTTTTAACTCCTTAGGCCCTTAGGGAATAAATTTCCAGAAACAACTGACTTTTATTTATAAATGGAAGCCTAAACCCCAATTTTCATAACTCCTGTGCTTAATTTCGTCCTTTTAAACCCAACAGTTTATAGGGTAGTAACTTACCCTTAAAAAGTTGCTTAGAAATTGAAAAAGTGACCACGAGCGTTCTAGTGGCTGGTTTTTTTTTTAATTGATGCAGAATTTAAAATAAAATATAAAATTCAAATACTATTTTTTGATTAAACCACGGCTTCAATGCTAAAAATTGATAAAAATAAATAATTTGACAAGTATTCTTATACATATAAATGTTTGATTTTAGTCTACGTATTCATTCTAAAATATAATATTTGTCAATAGTTTTTTCTCTCTCTAAAAAATTTTATAATTTTTTTTTTATATATCAATTGTGCTTACAGAATACTACAAATACAAAATTTGTACATGTATCTTACCTATTACTTTCATTAATTTCAACTTTTCACAGTGACGCCGGCATTTGTTAAAAAAATAATATTGGAATTTTTTATTCCTTTTTAAATTTTGAATCGATTAAAAGAAAAATCAGCCACTAGAACGCTCGTGGTCGCTTTTTGTTAAAAATTAGGGTTAAGTTGCTACTCTATTAGGTTGTGCGTTGCCTGTCAGTCAAAGTTAAAGATTCACTAAATATTATTTATTTTACTAGCCATAGTAACATATTATTATATACCACTAACTTCAAAAATAACGAATTTACATACAAATTTTCATCCTCTATTAAACCCACTTAGGGAACGAATTTTCAAAAATCCTTTCTTACAATTAGTGCTCACCTACGTTACATAGGGAACTTCTATGCAAAATTTAATTCTTCTAAACCCAACGGTTTTTAGGCTGTGCGTTGTCTGTCAGTCAATCAGTCAGTCAGTGTTAGAAATTTATTAAGTAGATATATACACTGGTTTCTCGTTGTAAGCAACATCAAAATTGAAATAGAATCATATGCCTTACTCTTTTTAAGTATATGTGAATTTTATTATCTAAAAAGAGTAAGATATATAATTCTATTTCACCTGTAGTAACATAGCATTGACATCTGTTGATGTCTTTTTAAAACAACATCTTATTGATAATACAATTTTTTAAATACATATATTATGTGTAATTAATTATTATTTAAAATTTGCACAGGAGTAAGAATACATTCTTAAAAAGGTTAAATACCCATATCACTGTAGTTTTATCATATATGTTATACCTTTACAATTTACATATTAATAATACTGAGCCATGACGTCAGCCATTTTCGATTGGTATTCATGGCTACGTTATTAGTAATGTATATAGTTTAATTCTATTTAATTAAAATTTTTATAATTTCGACCAACCTTATTTGAGAAGGACAATAATCAAGTATTCTTATAATTTACGTAACTATTTCAAAATTGATTTTTTTACGACTACTGTTAAATATTCTATTTTATATAAATATATTATGTATAATTCTATAAACACGGTATCTTCTTGAATTTATTTCCTGTGTTGTTTCGTACACTTTTCTTACTATAATAAAATTATTTCGAATTTTTCTGTCTAGGTACATTGGGTTTAATAGACAGTGACTGTGTCAGTAAAAGTAATTTACACAGACAAATACTGTTTGATGAATTTGATTTAAATTTATCCAAAGTAGAGGTAGCCAGCCAAAAATTACTCAGGTAAGAAGTTGATTTAATAACTAAGGCTCATTTCAGACAAAACCTTCATTTGTCAACTGCAAATTATCATAATTCGTGTATTACGATATATTTATATTCTTTGAAATCAAACATGAGCTTAGAAAAATTATTAAATAAATCATAATTTTTTTTTGTTATCTAAAATCAGGAAATATATGGTGAAGCCGTTCACTGCCAACTACTGAATGAAAAGTGAGACATTAGTTTTATCTTTTATGCTTTGAGCGCCACCTCAAGTGTAGATAATTGTGAAGTTCGTTTATAGATACCAGCAGTGTTACCTTATACAATATTTATATGTTGACATAGGTAACACAGGCAACGTGTGTATCCAATATTTATATTAACCTGAATAACAATCTGCTAGAAATTTTTAATATTTTCTTGTACTTTAACATGTTATGAAATATAATCAAAATCTTGAGGTTATAAAGGATGACACTAACGTTTGCTTTCAAATTGTGACGTCATTAGAATGAGCCATTTTTCGCGCCAATTTTTTCATTTAAAACCAAACAGTGATTTTTTGACGATTTTTACAAAATTTATCAAAAATGACTTATTTAATATGAAAAAAACAAGACATGTAGAATAGTTTCTTTAATTTCAGTCAAATACTATATTGTACTTATTAATTTTAGAACGTCCGTTTTCAATGTTGAATAGTATCGTATTTAAACTGACTGAATTGACTTGACTTGGCTTTTTTGAAATCATCTTACTGCTTTGATTTGACTTAACTTATTCAGTTTGAAATGAGCCGAATCCGAAAAGAGCTACATATTAATATACTTTAAAATTATAGAATGAACACTGATCTTAACTGTATACCAATAAAAGCAAAACTGACGCGATTTAATTCTGAAGACATCATCAAAGACTACGACATTGTTCTCGATTGTACAGACAATATACCTACACGGTACTTAGTTAACGATATATGCATGCTCTTAAAAAAGCCTCTGATAGCGGGAAATGCTATTAAATTTGATGGTCAACTGTTAGTATGCATTCCGGGGAAAACCCCTTGTTATCGATGTTTATTTCCCACACCACCATCTGTAGAATGTATTGGTTCTTGTAATCAAGATGGCGTATTGGGTGCAGGTACTTATAAAACTAGATTGTGGCGCAACGTATTGATAATTTATACAATTAAATTCCAGTACCGGGTGTCATAGGCGTTCTACAAGCTTTAGAAGCTGTGAAAATTATTTGTAATATTAGTGATCCAGAAACGAACAAAAAATTAACGTTATTTGATGGTGAAAATTTACGTTTTCGTCATTTAAATATTCGGACACCAAATCCAAATTGTCCGAGTTGTGGTGAGAATAATACGTTTACATTATCATCACTCCCGGATTATGAGGAATGGTGTGGAATGGCCAGTCAAGAAGTTATTGTAATACTAACAGAATTGAATTACGTTTAACATTCCCTTAAATAATTATTTTACTTTTTTTAGGCAAAATATCCACCTGAAGTGATTTTGCCGAGTGATCTACGAAAAACTGTAAAGGAATTTGTAGCTATGAAAGAGGAAAAATCTAACTATATTATTTTAGATGTGCGACCAAAAGTAGAGTATGAAATGTGTAGATTGCCAAATTCAATAAATATACCTTGTAATGAATTGTGCTCAATTGTTTACAAACATAAAAGCATTGAAAAAATTTTACAAGATAATGAAGTCGACTTTGCCGGAAGTAAATTTTCAGGTATTACTGACAAGAAAAGATCCCCAGGTGATTTTGATTAAACGTAGTGTATGTATAATACAAAAAAATCTTTTTTTTATTGGCCATCGTAGTCATTTAAGGAGTCAAATTGTCCCTTAAAATTAGGTTAAAATTTGATTTGATTTATTTATTTTATTTTATTTTATTTTTTTTTTTTGATGATATAAAAAATATAACAGATAGAGAAAAAACTTGAAATTGACATATATTACCTACGTCACACACTTACTATTGCTTCTATCTGACACCAGATGGCAATAATATTGTCAGTATGGAGATTAGACAAGGAGACGAAACTCAATGTATTCAAAAAAGTGTCCAAATCAAAGATGGCACTCATGTTCGACGGATACGAAAGCAGTACAGTACTTATTCTCAAATGGAACACTCTCAAATGTAAACGCGGGCTTCTATATTTTCTTTGTTAGCTTTTGAATAGAATCTTCTGTAATCTTTTTCAATGTTCAACTCAGTTATAAAGTGGGTTTTTCGATCGTTTTTAAAATAAACTTAACAATTTTTATTTTGCGTTGCATCATTTATATTGTATATTATATAATTCGCTGACGTCACTATGTAAAATCGGAGTCAGTACCATTAGATATCCGCCGTATAAAATAATTTAAACTATAAAAGTTTATTTCATACATATGTAATTTCTGTGTATTTCCTTATTATTAAATATCATCAACCGACATTGGTGATTCTTAAATGGAAACACTCATTTCCCCAGTCCCGACGTGTTTCCATTTGAAAATAAGTACTGTATTTACATTCTGTTGTATCCGTTTTGTGTTACTATATTCGCTATATTCACATCAGTATTCGAGCATTATTAACGCCGCGAGTGGTAAAAAAAGAAAGCCTTATATTTACCATTTTCCTGACCAGTTTTGTCAATTCCTCTCATATAAGTAAGATCTCCATCTTATAATACTCCATTATTGTCAGGCTCGATTCTTATGTACCATAAAAGTTCAGTTTTTCTAAAAAATACCTGGGGGTTTAAAAGATCAAAATTAACGTGGTAGTTTTTAACTATGACAAATTATTTTTAGTTTTCGTTCTGTGCCGTTGTGGGAACGATTCTCAAAAAGCTGTTAAATTAATGAAAGAAAATCTGAATAGTGAAAATATTGAAATTTTCGATTTAGCTGGTGGTTTATATGCATGGAATGAATTTATTGATAAAAGTTTTCCTTTATATTGATAAATACAACATAATCAAGATTAAGAATCGGAAAAGAATACCGTAAATATATTCAACTATGGCCTAATCTTTTCTACTTTCTTTTTTTTGGGCTATGAAATGATTTTATTAATAGTTTTATTTCTATTTTGTGTAAATACTTTTCCCTGCTGGAAAGTTTCGCCCAGAAGTAATGATACAAATTTGAAGAAATAAATGTATTAAAAATTAAATATAAATCTCCTTTAAAAAATCAATTAAAATTAACACTATTGCGCAACTCTAGCTATTGAGTAAAAATTTACAATGAACCAGTACATGTATAAACTTACCTTTTAATCAACCTTCTATCTTTTTTAATTTCAAATATTATCGAGTGCTTGTGAGACACTGCTACGTATGACAAACTTTTGTTTGCATTTCAACACACGCAGTATTGATATGTTCACTAATCGTTCAGCTAAACTGAAACTTTAAGTACTTGATTTCTTTGGTATAGTATGACCAAAAACCACATGTAAATTAAAAATCACAAAGTGATTGAAAAAATTATCCGGATCGGCCGGGAATCGAACCCAGGATCTCCTGGTAACTAGCCAGGCGTGATAACCTCTACACCAACGATCCCATGCTTGGCAAGCGGCCGAGCCAGACACCCATTCAATCACCTATGTGTATTAGTACTCTCTCTGATTCGAGAAACAGTTACAATTTTAATTTCAAATATTATCGAGTGCTTGTGAGACACTACTACGTATGACAAACTTTTGTTTGCATTTCAACACACACAGTATTGATATGTTCACTAATCGTTCAGCTAAACTGAAACTTTAAGTACTCGATTTCTTTGGTATAGTATGACCAAAAACCACATGTAAATTAAAAATCACAAAGTAATTGAAAAAATTATCCGGATCGGCCGGGAATCGGACCCAGGATCTCCTGGTAACTAGCCAGGCGTGATAACCTCTACACCAACGATCCCATGCTCGGCAAGCGGCTTTGTGATTTTTAATTTACATGTGGTTTTTGGTCATACTATACCAAAGAAATCGAGTACTTAAAGTTTCAGTTTAGCTGAACGATTAGTGAACATATCAATACTGCGTGTGTTGAAATGCAAACAAAAGTTTGTCATACGTAGTAGTGTCTCACAAGCACTCGATAATATTTGAAATTAAAATTGTAACTGTTTCTCGAATCAGAGAGAGTACTAATACACATAGGTGATTGAATGGGTGTCTGGCTCGGCCGCTTGCCGAGCATGGGATCGTTGGTGTAGAGGTTATCACGCCTGGCTAGTTACCAGGAGATCCTGGGTTCGATTCCCGGCCGATCCGGATAATTTTTTCAATCACTTTGTGATTTTTAATTTTTAACCTTCTATCTATTAAAAATGCATGTTCTTTGAGATGTCGCTACCTGCACGGTTCTGAGAGTTAATATTTGACTAGACATTTGGACCATAGTTGGGTGTATTTATGGTAATTGATGATTGGGAATTTGTTAATGCATTTATTTTGTGATATATCATTTTTATTGGTTTGTGCAGATAAATCCTATTTTAATAAAGTAATTAATAAAATTAAATTGGTGAAAAATTACGTATTTTTTTTTTTTTAAATTTATACCATGAGTCCTATATAATATATTTTTATCATTTAACTGAATGAATTATTAATTATTATATTATAAAAAATGTGGCTACATGAAAAAAAAAAAAGATTGTACTATATCTGGAAAATTCTAGCTTATAATAATATGTATATTTCATTATAAGATTACGATATAAGACTTCGAAATTCGAAGTTCATGCTTTATCTATTTTCATATTTTAATACTTAATTTAATTAAAATACTAGTTATAACAAGATAAAACAAAGTGTCATGTGTACCTCATTTGAAAATCGTTATATTATCTTTTATATTAACTGTGTCAGTATCATCAGTTACACAGGAGCGTAGCTATTTTATATTTTACAAAAATTCGCATTCTTTGAATTAGAGTAATTATCGGGTCCCGTGTTTTGTATTTCCGAAATTTTTTAAAGTGAGAAAACTAAAATCTTCACGTGTGAAGGTCATTTTCCTCACTTTTCTCAGATATATTTTTTCGTTTTTAAATTTGTATACATAAATTTAGCAATTTTCTGATAAAGGTAATCATTATTCACACGGGCGGGATAAAGGTAAGGTTCACACGGACGAATTTTTTTAATTGGAAAAATTAATTTTTTCGCTTCTCATCATAAAGAAACTTTTTCAGTTGGTTCCGTTAAAAAATATTCTACTGTTACTAACGATCTATTTGATAATTTAAAAAAAAGGACTTATTTGAATTCCGTAAATAAGATAGTGTGTAATAGTGTAATAGTATATTATTGTATAATGTGTAATAGTATATTATCCTACAAGCTGGTAATGATAGCTATTACTCACGAAGATGAAATTGCGACACGAGCCGAACTTGCGAGGCGAGTGTCGTAATGCATCTGATCATGAGTGAGTAATAGCGCAGAGATGTACAAGATACCCCTTAAAAAGTATCTGAAATACAAAATACAAGATACTTTTAAAAATGGTATTTGAGATACCAGATATAAAATACTTGTGGAAATGGTATTTGAAATACTAGATACAAAATACATATTTTCTAAATACTTTTTTAAGATAAAATACTTTTTTAAAAAAAAAAAGTTTTTATTAATTTTGAGATTTACTTAGTTTATTTCATTACACATTAATTGGATATTTATTATTCTTTTTACCTAATATTTAAAAAGTTATATGAAATTAACAATAATTTTTAAACTTACAATTAGAACCAGTAGCACGCCGACAGTTTCCAAGCGCATATGTGACGTCATAATATTTACTTAACTGAAAACATTAATATATTTTTATTTTGAATTATTCATGCTATGCAGTTATTGCCTGTTATAAACATTTTTATATTAAATATCTTAATGACGTCACAAACATCGCAATCTTTTGTAGTGCTGTTTACAACCAAATGATATTTTTTAAAATTTAAATTAATAAGTTTTGATTAATTTATTTTATTTTTTTATATATCAACGCCAGCAATAATAATAGGGCGCAGGCGCGGCGAGAGTGGCGACGCGGCGGGGGCAGACAAAAACAAATAGATCATAGAGTCTTTTGATAGATTGAGAAATTAAAATTTTAAGGGATCAGTTTTAATTCAACCTTATGATGAGATTAATTGGTAAAAATGGGTAAAAGTATTTTAGCAAACTTAAGTATTTACAAAATACACCGATATTCCGTTAACCGTACGACAATACATACACGTGGTACCCTTAACGGAATCATATACAGGATGTTTCTCTAGACAATTTATTTTTTAATAAAAATTAAAATATTTTTATAAAAATAAATTTTTAAGTCATATTTTCTAGCTACATAATATTTATTTCTAATTGTAAGCTTGGAAATTATAATATATATGTGTATTAATAATTTTTATTATTACTATTATCATATATTTATGTTAACTTTCAAAATAATCGCCTGTATATGTTAAAAATTGAAGTTTTATTTATATAAAAATGTTTATTTACATTAAAAATTTTGTCACGTAGATTGTGTATGTATACACAAACACACACAAACGGTACGCATAATGGTAGTACGGATATCGGAAAACCGCGGTACTAAGATACCAAAAGAAAGTATCTAAATACAAGATACAAAATACATTTTTAAAAAAGTATTTCAGATACAAGATGAAAATACGTATTTTGTATCTTGTAACTGTATTTCAAATACTTGTATCTTAAATAAGTCACATCTCTGGTAATAGCCATTGCAAGCGAGTAGAATACGATATTTTTTCTACGACTTTTTTTTTGATTTAAATAAAATTGAATATTTTTAAATCAGAAGAATACAATTTTTAATCTATCTCTAATTTCATTAAATGTTTATATATGTACAAACGATGAAAACAAAATACAAGCTACTTTGTTTACTTAGATGTTACTACGCAACATATTTGAAGTTAAAAATTGGTACGTATATTATACACAAAACAAAAGCCAGCCCATTAAATAATGGTTAATACGGTGATTTTATTGGTCAAAAAGGTAGTGAGTAATGAAAATTCCTCCACACCTTTGAATAATGCCTAACTTTCTCAACAGTTAACGGATATGTAATGAGTGTGTTCTTCAATAGGAGTAGAAAAAAATTTATTCGAAAATATTGTTGTCACAACTAACTTAAAAGATAGCTTTTTTCCATTTGTTTAATAATAGCACAATAATTATATATTGTGTGATATTAATTGTTTATTCGTTTCTATAGAAATTTTAAAAATTTTTAAACTTTGAAGAATGAAATCGAATTTAAAAATTCGGAATTCGTTTAGCCATCTCTGGAATCAGCCTCTCTTGATAGGTCTGCCGTGTCACACGAATGTCATGTATCTTGAGATACAACAATTACGCGTAACAATGTTTAAAGAATTCTCCTTAATCTCTAGTATATATATATATATATATATATATATATATATATATATATATATATATATATATATATATATATATATATATATATATATATATATATATATATATATATATATATATATATATATATATATATATATATATATATATATTGACAATAAAATTAATTAATTTGTTAGTAATAATATAATAATTAATCTATTGTATTTTTAAATTTTTATTTTGATTGTGTCACATTCCATATTTCCTATATTTTCAAATAGTATATTTATACATTATTAAATCAATGCTGCAGCGCTGAATCAATAACCCATAATAAAAATCAATTATCTTAGATATTTAATAATGTCTAAGATAATTAAGATCATCTAATATTTTATTCAAATCAAGTTTTCTCAAAACTATCATTTCTGAGATACATGAGATTCGTGTGACACGACAGAGGTACCTCATTTGTCGAGATCCGTTAAGTGATATTGGTTGTGCACTTTTCACAAAATTTCCCCTTGTTTCCACAAAAGTATTTTTCCACCAATTAAAAAAAAAATACGTGTCTCGTATTTTTAGTCTATTATAACATATTTCAAAATGAATCAAATTGGCGCTAGCGACTTAGCAGCTATAAGCTGCAGCTGATTTTCGACTAATATTTCAAATTGGGAATATTTTTAATGTTTTAAAAATAAATGTCTCTTCTTCGATCTACACTCAAATATAAACAATTTATAATTATTTAACAGTATGAAATAATCTACATGTGAATCTTTTGAATTAGGTACATAATTGGAAAAATAGAAACATAAGAGGCCGAGTGATTTAATATATTCAATATGGGGTTCAAGCTTTCTAGGATGGGAATAAATTAATTTTTTAAATTTGTTTTGTAAAAATGATCAAAATAATTTCATATTATTAACCAAATTACATTGTTAGGAATCAGAACATTCCTTGTTAAATTAATAAATTTGCTTTTATTTCAATTTTACCTAAAATCAAGCTTTTCAGAGTACATGCATATGATCCGTGAAAAAGGACGAGAACTGCGCAATGTTATGGTACACAAACATGTGTGCTATTTTTATTGCCTACCTATAAGGGATAATGAAGAGAAAGATAGATGATAGTTGTTGTTTCATCAGTATAAATTGGTTTTAAAAATTGATTAAAAGAGCGCTTTTATCGCTTTTATCAAACAAATTTCTACCCTATCACATCCATCAGTTGAGTTGAGCCGTGAGATTGAAATGTGAATTAGGATATTCATACAGGTGTAATTTTGTTACCGTGTTACAATTTCTTGAACAATTTTGTCAATGTCAAAATTTGTTTTGTTACTGACTTAATAAAAAATTGTTTTGATGTGCTTTTGTTGCTATGAATTTGAATATAATTGAGTGTATTTTGTCTTTTTTGTTTATGTTGTTAAAATAAAGCTACAAAGCTTTCATATAAAAAAAATAGGTTCACTTAAAGGTAAGCTCAGGTTATTTTAATCAAATTTAATGACATATATTAAATTGCCTATGTCTACAATAATTGTTAATTTATTCATTTATATAAAAGTATTCGTATTTGGCAAAAATATTAAATAATAATACAAAATAAATAAACGATTAATACACAATTACCTATTTATTTATTAATTAATTAAATTAAAAATGATAATACCAAAAATAGGTATGTCTAAAAAATTAAGTATAAATTTAGGATGAATTTTTGGTTTAGCTTATATAAATGAAAACGAAGGAAAATCAATTTTATTTGATTAACATCACATGAATGATTTTTCTGTAAACATGTTTATAGTTTTCTTTCATTTCAATCAATGTATTAGGTGCCTACACGTGATTTTCATTACATTTTATATTGTTTTTAATTTTATGTATAAAAAATTAATTATTTTTTTTATTTTATTAAAAGTTTATTTACAAAATACCCCATTTATTCAGAAAAAAATTGGAGAACAAGTGAAATACATAAACAGTTGAAAATATGTATATTATTTAAAAAAAATTTCATTTTTGTTTATCAAAAATATTTTTAAAATAGTTATAGTGAAACCTCGTTACGTGGATCATTAATAGTTTCAATTCAAATTTATTGTAAATCCACTTATATAAATGGGTATCCACTTATATAAAAGTAGGGTTTTTTCATTTTTATATATAGGTATCTACCTATAGGGGAAACCAAAAATGTTGCTTTCGTTGAATAGGGAAAAAAAATACCAATAATTTCTTGTGTTTATTAACACAAGCTTCAACCTTGAACTCAAAGGAAACGTAAAAATGTCATAACTTTTGAATTATTTGTAGGATGTTCGAAGGAAATGCATTTTTTTTTACAAACATCTCAAATCTATTTTATAAAAAAATAGGGAGTTTTTCTTCAAATAGTCGGTAATTTTCCCTTAAAGAGGACAATTTGAGCTTTCTAAAACCCTGTTTCCAATCGTTGTAGCATCATTACTTTCGGAGCTATTGGAAATCTAATAAATAACTCCTGAAACTTTTTTTTAAATAGGGTAGACTGTGCACCGAAAATCGGTTTCAAATTTTTAACATGAATAGGTCGGTGAATAGAGAAACTCGTTTTAATACCTCATATTTAGAATTACTTTGAGCCTGGTTTCATTTTTCTAGCCCCGGTAGATGTGGGGATATTCATTAATTTAGACGCCAACATACGAAATGTTCAGACAAAAAGTCCAGGTTTCGGATATTTCCATCCAGATTTTTGGTTTTCTGGGTAACTTAGGTCCCAAAACGTCAAGATTCATTGGAAATTACATACGCTTAAATTGGTCTGATTATCATATTACAGTCCGTCTCATAATATAGCCTCACTAAGAATTTTTATATTTCACTTACAATATTTTAGAGAAACAGGTTAGCCAGTAATACGTTAGTCGTATATTTCGAAAATGTTTGATTATGTAAAAAAAAATATGCAGAATAGTGGAAAATAAAGGAACCTCAACCAGTCATTAATTATTAAAATTATACTTAATTTTTGAAAAGTGAGGCTATATTATGGGACAAAAAATTATATTAATTTTATATGTCTTTGATATAACTTTTGTGATTTGTTTGTGCGTTTATTTTATTAAAACAAATACTGCACATTTTAGCAAGTTTCCAGAATGGATACACGCTATTACAGTCGCTGTCATAACGCGACCTTAGCCCGGGACTATGGCAGAAATTTGTTTTGAGGTCCCTAGAACCCGAAAATAACCTTCACTAAAATTTATATATATATATATATATACATATATATATATATATATATATATATGTATATATATATATATATATATATATATATATATATATATATATATATATATATATATATATATATATATATATATATATATATATATATATATATATATATATATATATATATGTGTGTCCGCACGATAACTCTCGAACGAAATGTCCTAGGATTACGAAATTTGGTGAGAACGTTGGAAGTCCAAAAATCGTGGATGAGTTCTTCGGCCAGACGTGTCTGACGTCAGGAACATGGTTTTTCAATAAGGAGATATTTGATATGGATTATCCATATACTATATTTCGTTACTGAAGTCAAATAACGGCTTATAGAGTTAGTATGTACATAACAATATGTATGTAGTAAGATACTATATATATATTCCTCAAAGACCTATGCATGTACCATTGATATATGAATACTATTCATATATCTATGGCATGTACATAATTACGAAATAAAAAAGCCGCCAAGTGCAAGTTGTACTTGCGCCAATAGTGTTCCGTACAAGCAGTGATTATTATAGATTTAATGTAATATGTAGCATATAAAATACCTCTGTCGCAGCATCCTGCATAACATAACGAATTTCCGTTTACAAAAATTAGTTTTTGTCGGAAATTAGTTGACAGAATAATTATTGTTCAAAAACCTTTTTTATGTGATTTTTTCAATGGTGTAAAAAAATGTTACAAAAATTTTTGAATTTGGGGAAATTTTTGCAAAATTTAATTTTTTTCACGAAAAATGCCCAAAAAACCATGTTCCGGGCATCGCATTTATGGCAAGATTTTTGGAGAATTTCCAGAATGGAATTCAGCTATTACAGCCACTGTCATGACGCGACTTGAGTCCGGGACTATGGCAAAAATTTATTTTGAGGTCCCTAGAAACCGAAAATAATATTCACTAATATATACATATATATATATATATATATATATAT
This sequence comes from Brachynemurus nebulosus, assembly GCA_035578155.1. Taxonomy (NCBI): domain Eukaryota; kingdom Metazoa; phylum Arthropoda; class Insecta; order Neuroptera; family Myrmeleontidae; genus Brachynemurus; species Brachynemurus nebulosus. The sequence goes on along the minus strand of JAPWDM010000008.1, from coordinate 27,127,044 downwards.
ATATATATATATATATATATATATATATATATATATATATATATTTTCGCACGATAACTTTCGAATGAAATGTCCTATTTTTACGAAATTTGGTGAAAATGTTGGAAATTCGTTAGTCAGACACGTCTGATGCCGTAAGCATGTTTTTTTGAGCATTTTTTGTGAAAAAAATTTCTTTTTGCTAAAATTTTCCCAATTTCAAAAATTTTTGCAACATTGTTTTACACCATTAGAAAGAGGAGAAAAATCAGATAAAAAAGATTTTAAACCATCATTGTGTATAAACTGGTTACCGAGAAAAACTAATTTTTATAATCGGAAACTCGCTATGTTATGCAGGATGCTGCGACAGGGGTATTTTTTATACAATAAAACATTTTCGAAATATACGACTAACGTATTACTGGCTAACCTGTTTCTCTAAAATATTGTAAGTGAAATATAAAAATTCTTAGTGAGGCTATATTATGAGACGGACTGTCTCTTTCCTTCTTGTAGTTATAGCTTCGCTATCAAGTCTAGGTATATAAACGGGAAAGTAAAAAAAAAAATACAAGTTAGACATTTTTAAAATTTGTAAAATTTTTTTTTTTACAATTTTATCATTAGTTTCTAAAAACGTGCATGTAGCTCTTATCAATAAATAATATAAATTGCTAAAAAAGTTACTGATATAGAGTTAGTAAGTATAATTTGAAATATTTCTTTTTTATGGCCCACTATTGTAACTAATTTTGTTTTGATATGGCACAATTTTGATTACAGGGTATTTAATACACGTATTTCAGTAGAATTAAATTTCCTTGTCTTAAATAGAATATCCGATTTTTTTGGCCCGAAAAGAAATTCTCGCGTCATGTCTGCCCGTTTGTCCGTCAAATTTTGTATGTGTATGTGCAAAATTATTTTTTCTTAATTTATTGAGACGCTTTCGAAAAATGGAGATACATTTCGTAAAATGAATTTGAGGTCCTTTTTACTATTTTTCATTTTTAACCTCCGTTTACAAAATATTGAGATTTAAAGTGAGGTTTTTCACTCAAAATTAGAGCATTATAGGGTAGAAGCCCCCTTTGTGGAACGGTATTTAATTATGAACATTTACATATTAATGAAGTTATTTCTGAAAGAAACGTCTGATAACAAAAATTATTATTAATAGAATGATTGTTTTTCAATTTAAATTCACCTCGCATTTAAAGTTTCCTTACTTAATTAAAGAAATAAATATGTAAATGTCAAAACTTTTCCAGTATTAGATACCGTTCCACAAAGGGGGCTTTTACCCTAATGGCTAACAAATATATATTTACCAATTCTAATTCCATCTTTTCGATTGTACTTGACCTCTTTTTTGTTTTAATTGTATTTTAATTTTTGTATCTTCTGTTTTAATAATTTATAACTTTTATTAATGGTATAATTTGAATAAAATTGTTTATTTTAAATGGGGTATTTGACTAATTTTGGGATATTATTTTAAAATCGCACATTTATATTTTTCATTTTTAAAAATAATGCCAAAAATCATTAGAAAAAATTAGTAAAATATTTGTTGTCAAAATTTGCACGAAAACGTTCATTAGCTCTCAGTTAGATTCATATCGGTCATATTCTGTAAATAACAACAGGTGTTCCGTAAATAAGAAAAATCTCTTTATTTTTCTTATTTTAACTAAGAAAATGAATTGTTTATTTTTTTTGGGATCACTTAAATTTGGGTTAATTTTCGTAGTTGATAGCCGGTATTGAAGTATGTTTGATAACCGGTATTTAAAATTGCGACCCTAGTATCGATAGCGATCACGTGATTAATATCTAAGAAAATTACTTTTTAAATTAATTTTTTTTAAGTTCCTAAATAATAATAGTTATGATGAATTAGCATAATAAATTATTGATTTTTATTTAAGGTGACCAGATTTGTAAAGAGTCAAAACGAGACAGCCGACCTTACCGGAGGGTTTGGGGGGTACGGAGTACTCTCCATGAGAAAAGAGGGGTCCTCCCCCGAAAAAATTTTTGAAAGTTTAAGTCAATAATAGTGTTTTTAAAGTCATTTAGAGTGCTAATTTTTCTTTCTACCATAAAATTAACTTGGTGGCGGATGATTCCACCACAGACTTTTGATAAAGAAACGGATAATTTGGATAGAATAATTTGTGTTAGAGGAGTAAGAAGATAGAAAAACAAAAGGATATTAACAAGGAAATCATAGCCAAACCTTTTACACCAGTGATAATATTTTATTCAGAATAATAAACAAGTTTATTTTATCATCAGAATATGAATAATACAATTAGACATCTTCTTAGCCTAATGATAATGAATAAAACTTTTCATAAAATAGCGTATAAGTTTAAATATTGCCAAAACGGGATAAATGGGGGTCCCGAGAAGTTTGGTCGGAACACCGGGACATGTCTCTGAAAAATGGAACTGTCCCGTTGAAAATGGGACGTTTGGTCACCTTATTTTTATTACAAATTTGCATTAAAAATTGTTTTGATACTTTTTCCTTGATACCCCATTGTTTGATTTGTTGTTAGAACTGATTAATAAATTTTCGAATAAAATTATACGAATTCGGTAAAGGTAAATACCTTAAATTGATTTTTGGAATAGTGATTGAAAAATTATCAAATTGGATCGGCTGGGAATCGAACCAAAGATCTCTTGGAAACCAGTCAAGGGTCTTCCCCCTAGGCCACCGATCCTCTGTCTCTGATTCCAATTATTCTAAGTTCGTCATACTTAACCCTTTGCGCTTATAAGACATGTACAGCATGACAAGATGGTTTGTCCATTAACTCTACCATATTTAATGGTGTTTTGTCTGTTGGATCATAAGACATGTACCACATGACACACTGAATGTTGAACTGTAATAACTGCTCATACTTCACATTACATGAATATTTTATTTAATAACTGCAAACACATTCATTTATTAGAAAAATTGCAAATAAAATAATACAAAATCACGTTGAATTATTTTTTTAAAATTAAAAACTAATAAAAACAGCATTGAGGACGTATTTAGCGCATTTAGTATTCAACTTTGGGGAAACAAGGTTAGAACGTCAAAAGAATCCGTCAAAAAAAGAACGTCGGTCGTTGTCATGTGCTACATGTCTTACCAGCCTATTTACAACTCACTTTTTTTTTGCTTGAGTGCAAAGAGTTAATAATGTTCATAAACACTTAGGTAATATTGAAATTAGAAGCTGTAATAGTAAGAAAGATAAAATTTTAATGAACTGATGGTATTATTTACTATTAAATAGTCACTGTTAATAGTGTTAATTGTGTTCCACAGCTAAAAATGAATAAAATTCCTAGTATTAACTTAAAAAAATTTTTTTTTGTAATATTTGGATAAGTGTACATAGAGAGGAAGGTTAAATGAAAATACCATTAAAGAACTAAATATTAATTAATCAGACAGATGAGAAAATATGATACATGATACTCGTGTAAGGTCATACTCATCTTTGTGTTTACCCGTGTTCTGTGTACTATCGATATTCATTACAAGACAGGTAATTTAATAACAACATAGCTATCAGCGCTATTTATTTTACTGATAAATAACAATTTTGTAGACATTAGATCGAGTCATTTAAATAATTAATTACTATGTATATTAATTTTCTGTTTAACTATCGAATTAATACATAAATAAATACTTTGTTTCTATTTGTACAGGTAATTTTCAAAAATTGTACGCTACTTTTAAGTAGGTAATATTTATATATATATATATATATATATATATATATATATATATATATATATATATATATATATATTTATATATATATATATATATATATTTATATATATATATATATATATATATATATATATATATATATATATATATATATATATACACTAGCGGAAATAATTAAAGGATCAAAAAAAATTCCAAATTTTTAGCGATTTTTCGAATGGCTGTATCTTTGTGGAAAATGGCTGTATCGGAGTCGTAAGCAAAGCAATTTAAAACTGGAAGTTTCTAGTTTCGAAATCTTGCGATAAAAAAATTTTCAAAGCAACGTGTGTGACGCAATCCTAATAAATACACTGAAAAAAAAAATTTCGAAATTTTTTCGATTTTTTTTTTTGGTCCACGGACAGTTCAGGATATCCACAAAAACACCACCGAGTTTCAGTTTAATCCATCCAGCCGTTTTTGTGTTTCATTCGATTGAATTTTTGAAAAAAAAAAAGGATCATTTTCTTGATCTTAAACTTTCATAATCTTCAACAAAATGAAAAAAAAAATTTCTCAGCTTTTTTCAAATTTTTATCAACAACAGTATTTAAATTTATAAAAAAAAGAAAACTTCTTAAAAAATTTTCAAAAAAAATTTTTTCTTAAAAATTTTTCAAAAATCTTTTTGAAAAATTTTAGAAAAAAATTTTTTTTGAAAATATTCTAAGAAATTTTTTTTTTTTTATAAATTTAAATACCTACTGCTGTTGATAAAAATGTGAAAAAAGATGAGAAAAAATTTTTTTTTTCATTTTATTGAAGATTATGAAAGTTTAAGATCAAAAAAATTATCCTTTAAGTTTTTCAAAAATTCAATCGAGTGAAACACAAAAACGGTTGCATGGATTAAACTGAAACTCGGTGGGGTTTTTGTGAGTATCTTGAACTGTAAAAGGCACACTTAACATTAGTGGTTTTCTCGAAGTTTTTAATTCAGCGCTTGATTTTCCAAAAGCCAGCAAAAGCTCTTTTTTTTCTTGATTTTTCAAATTCATGTAAAGTATGCAAAAAAATTTTCTTCTGAAAAAACAATGGCTAATCCTTGTAGAGAATTTATTCGAGTTTTTAAAACACCCGTTCAATTTTCTGTGTGATCATTGGTTGCTGAGATATCGATGGTCGAAGACGAAATGATCATTTTCCATTCAAAGTCCGATATCTCAGCGAGAAGTGGTCGTATAAAAGTTTATAAAAAAACAAATTAAAGCTGAATGAACAATTTATCCGGTCCATATGATGGTTAAGTCGGAAAAATTTTTTCCAAGTCCGTGGACCAAAAAAAAAAAAAAAAACTTGAAAAATTTCGAAATTTTTTTTTCAGTGTAGTTATTAGGATTGCGTCACACACGTTGCTTTGAAAATTTTTTTATCGCAAGATTTCGAAACTAGAAACTTCCAGCTTTAAATTGTTTTGCTTACGATTCCGATACGACCATTTTTCACAAAAATACAGCCATTCGAAAAATCGCTAAAAATTTAGAAGGGTACCAAAGGGTGTAATTAGCATAAATCTTAAGTTCATAGTGGCGAAAACACAGATGTGAATATTCTTTTGTGTGTCCAAAAATTGGGAGTTTTCAGATACGAGGTTCACAGAGAGAAGTAGCGATATAACATAAATAACATATTTTAAAAAAAGATTTTAAGTAAATAGAACATTAATCTTTACCGTCACAATTTAGTTACCATGTCACAGTATCTCTCCAATATGAAATGAACTACGGTTAAATAGATTGTCAATAGATAGCGCCTTCTATATTCTTTAAACAATGTAAACAATTCCAACCGATAGCTGTAGTGCATGTTAGTTAAACGAACTGTCAACAGCTGGCGCTTTCCACGAAAGATTTTTAACGAAAACTTATTAAATTTAATTTTAAATTATTTGTTTATTTTTTGTCATTAGCGGGGAACGTAATGTCCGAAATGATGTCTCAGTCATCAATTTTGATAAACTATTCAAGGAGGTATGGCGTGCCGACAAAAAGCAACTTATAGTGGAGTAATTATATGATTAGGTTTAGGCCGGCTGCACACCTAAACGATACGATATGTATCGTAAGACATGGAACCTGTACACCTGATACAATCTATACGATATACTGACAACAGCAGGAATTTTTTTTGAGTTCTTCAAGTGATGAAAAATACCGTAACAAGGAGTAAATCGAAAATTTGTTGTCCTAACATTCGATTTCAATTTACTTTCACGTATTAGATGATGTAGAACAGACTAATTCTGGTTTCGGTAGCTTCTTTATTTTTAGCATTTTGAAAATCCATTTTTGTGTTGTGTTATATAGTCGGAAAATCCTAAAGTATAGTCAATTTCTATTCATTCTGCTGTTGAGGTATATATATTACATAACATTACAAATTATTGTTTTTGGGAGGGAATTGAATTGAACTTATTTAATAAAATTAGTATTTTATCGTTGGAAATTAAATTTTTATGCAGGGAATAGTTTGTATAGTCCCACGGGTTGTGTCCTCCATAATGAATTAATAGTATATTCAAAAAAATATGTGTGTGTGGTACATTTCACTTAAATTTAACCATATTTCACCACTTATGAATTTAAATAATTTCCGTTTTCCTGGCTTTATCTCTTTCATTATTACACTTATGTAACTTTTAAAATTGCTGTTTGTTTTTAGAAAAAAATAGAAGATTAGTTTGTTTTCAATATAAGAATTATTTAATTTTTTAACTCTGACTCATGATTAATTGTATTTGAAACAGGTTATATAAATTTTTTAAATTTTAGTTTGGTACGTTAGATCCACTGAATATACGTTAGATCCACTAAATACTGAATCGAACATATTAACATATGTTTTCTAGAGATACCACAGGCATTAAATTTTGAAGCATGACTCCATTTTATTAAACCCAACTTGTAACCACGGAGACTTGTTTATAAATATTCTCTCTAGTCGATTCTCTCCTCAATGGTTAGATCCCATCCATCCTTCGTGCGTCTCTGTTGACCTCAATTATTATTAATTTAGAAAAATATATGGAATATTGGTAAAAAATTAATAAACAAAGGAACTAAGATATAAAATTTACTATCCTTTTGAACGTAAACATAATTAAATTCTAAAAAACTACTATAATAATCGCAAGAAATTCTTGGTTCTTGTTCTATTCGCTTCGCATTTCATGGACACACTGTATCACGATATTTTGACAATATCTCTTATAATTGTATTTTATTCTTTTTTAGGCAACAAAACGGACCGAATATAAAGAAGCTTGTGGTGTCGTTCACGGCAAGTCCGTGAACTAAAACCTACTCAAACACACAGACATACCACATTACTACACATGTTTTTCCGATATTAACATATCAGTTATTTATAACTAATCAAGGTACGTTAGCAATACTATTTCAATACAATGACAAAAAAGTTTGAATTTAACTGGCACATTCCGGTGCCACAACCGTTATTGGATGGCTGTGTGTTTGACCGATGGACCGAAGAGAAGGACAGTTTCGAATATGAACCGGCATGTCTGTTCAAAGTGGACGAATACGGATTTTTTATTTATTGGAAAAGTGAAGGACGGGTAAGTAATTAAGATTACAAAACTTTTCCTGTTGCATAAATGCAAATATATTTAAATAACAATAATAAATATGCCAAAGTAGTACAATAATTATTAACCCTATACAGTCCGCGCACTTTCACAGTAAACTTCCTCAAGAGCCGGTAATATTTGTAAAGAATTAAAAAAATTGTATAAATAAATTCACGAAATGATTCAGCATGTGTAAACATACACTTTTTTAATAGAAACAATATCAATAACATACATACACACACACACACACACACACTGATTTTTATGATTGTATTGATATATACGCAATTCAATACAATCATAAAAAAATAAATGATAATATAAAATTATATTTTTTAGTGTTATGTTTATGTTATTCTTCTATAAATGTTTACAAAAACCAACATATAGAGAGTGTGTTTGTTGTAACTTAATATCTTTTTGCACACACATGTGTGATCACTGATTGCGATCGGCCTCTACGGTTGTTGTGGCTATTCGCAGATGTGGCAAACGCAGACAGTAAAGTGTTAATTAGAGTTTACTGACTAAGGTTTTGGTCCACTAGTCCGGCGTCTAAAAATCGAGCCGAACAGCTCTTTCCATTCGATATTATAACTTGTCTGGAGCAGGGCTTAATTTCGAAAATTTTTTGTTCCGAAACGCAGGTGTAACTAAATTTTCGCAAAAAAAGCAACAAAAGTCTTAATGATTTTACGATAAAAAAGAAAAGCGGTTGTCGTGGCTACCGTTTCTTCAAAATGAGGCTGAGGAGCAAAAAAAAAAAAACATCATCTTACCTGATCAAAAATAAAATCCCTGGAAGGTGGCAGAACGTGATGGAACAGCGATCCGGTAAAAAAGTAAAAATTCCTAGGAGGTGCCGGAACACTGTTAGGCCCGCGTTCCGGTCGAAATTAAACCCTGGTCTGGAGTTTTCTTAATAATCTTCCTCCATTCGACAGAATAATTTTTTTTTTTTTAACAAAAATAAAGTATAACTAAATTAAAACATATGCCAATTTCAAAATAGGGTAATTCCATGGTCACTTACATTACAATTTGATTTAAAATTGGGATTAAAATCTTTTGAATTTTCGTATTTAATGAGTAAATCCACTAAAATTTAGTCAAATTAAATCGAATACGATTTGAACTTTTAAACAAAGGAAATCAAACAACAAAAAATGCATATAATTTTTTTTTTATACAAGATAAAGTAGGTGGTCACTTACATTACTCAAAAAGGAACATAATTTTTCATCTTGTACACAATGAGAATTTTCTGTTCTGTCTTGATAACAAACAGCTTCATTTAAGTAAATTTAAACAAATAATGTTTCAATAAATTATTTTAATAATAAATTTCATAAAATATATATTTTTGATAAAAATGTAACTTTTAATCGGTCACTTACATTACAGTCACTTTAAAACAAGTTTTATTAAAAAGTAAGTAGTTTATTAGTTTGACTTTTTGGAAAATATGATAGATAACAAAGATAAAAGTTTATTTTTAGTAATTAAAAAAACCTCTGTCGGTTTTGATAGCCTCCATTACTCGAATTGGTAGTTTGACAAAAAATCAAAATAATACTCAAAACGAGTATAGTAATTATTTCAGCATAAAGAAAAAGGTAAATTTAGCTGTATTTTAATATTCATTTGAAAAAAATCACAAGTTATAATATTTTTTTTTTTATTAAGTAATAAATTTTTAAGTTAAATTTACAAAATAAAAACAATTAAAGGTAAAAAAATAAAAATAGCTGAATTTCCATTCTGGAAATTCGCTAAAAAACGTTGTATATCAGTGATTTAGTCTTTTGAGTATCAAGTAGGCATGATTTTGATTAATTATTTTCATTTCTTAATTTTTACTAAAATTCCATCATTTTATGGAATTGCCCAATAGCGGAATATTTTGACAAGGAAATAAATTTATTTGAAATATTTAGTTTATTTTACCATAATTTTTTTTTTAATTTTTCCATCAGAGTTAAATTACATAATATGTGTAAAAAGTTATATTAATGTTATCAGAGATACATAACCAGTTGTCAGAACTTTTTTTTAAATTTTAATAAGTTTTACCCATACTAATGTTGTTGTAAACTTTCTGGCACATATTGTGTACAATTTACCATTTATTGTGTACTTTACAAACTTTATTATTATAATCGTTCTTTTTAGGAGGGAGACGTAATTGAACTTTGCCAAGTTAGTGATATTCGAGCTGGTGGTGTTCCGAAGGTGAGTAACTTTTAATAATTATTATGTTGAAACATATTAAAAATATGAAATTTCTATATATTTATTATTTACCGTATGGATAGAGTTACCGTAAAATGGGATGAGTCGGAACAAATTCATACCACATTTAAACGAGCTTGAGTTGCCGCATGAATATATACATAACTGTTTATTTGCTTGCCTATATTTAGAATCCTTAAAAAATCTTTTTTAAAGGAAATATATATATGGTTCATTTCAGTTAAATTTAACCATGCTTCGTCACTTTGAATTTAAATAATTTCCGTTTTCTTGGCTTTATCTCTTTTATTATTGCATTTATGTAAATTTTAAATTTGCAGTTTATTTTTAGAAAAGAATAAAAGATTGATTTGTTTCGAATATAAGAATTATTTAATTTTTTAACGAAAACTCATGATCAATTGTATCTGAAATAAAATATAGTATATATACGTACATAGAACCAAATTATCAAGTACAGCAACATATCTTTAAGTATACATTCATTAGGCGTTCGGTGTTTAAGTGTTTGTGTTCACATACACAGTCTTCGTGAGAATATTTTCAAAGTAACAAATATTTTTATGTAAACGAATCTTGAATTTTTAACATATATAGGCGATTATTTTGAAAGTTTAACATAAGTATATGATAATAATAATAATACAAATTATTAATACACATATATGTATATGTGTAATTTCCGAGCTTACAATTAGAAATAAATATTATGTAGCTAGAAAATATTATTTAAAAAGTTATTTTAACAAAACTATTTTAATTAAAATTCACATAGTGTTTGAAAAATTATCCAACTCGATCGGCTGGGACTCGAACCCGTATCTCTTGGATGCTAGCGAAGCGCCTTACCAATAAAGCTACCGACCGTTTGTTCGAGTACCACCCCAGTCCGATAATGAATCAAACACTAAATTTAATTTTTATATAAAAATAAATTGTTTAGAGAAATAAATTGTTTAGAGAAATATCCTGCATTTGATTTCTCTAAGCGTACGACGTTTATGTATTGTCGTACGCTTAAAAAGAAACCGGTGTAATTGAACTTACATGTAGTAACATTAGCAAAACATATTTAAGTAACGTTGTAGAATATGTTATCTATTAAAAAATATATTTAAATATCCTTTTTTGTTAATCTCTAAAAACTAACTCCTGAGGAATCCTGATTTAATGCGTATCCAACACGCACTTGGCAATTTTTTTAAAGTTAAAACCTCAATATGTCAGTTATCGCTTGCAAGTATTGCACATAGCAATGTTTAATAAAATTTGTAACTTACGTAAGTGGTACATGTCAATGAAACGATACATTCCGTCCGTATCGTTTTTATAAACAGCTAAATTGAATTTACGTAAGCCAGCAATATATTTTGTAATTGGATTAACATATATCCGTATGTTTATATATGCCACATTAGTTCCCTACTTCTCTATTTATTATATATAGATATATTTTATTGTAGGTTTGTTCCAACAGACACTAGAATTTTCAACTCGAATGAATTTGAGTATTTTAATTCGATAATGTCATTTGAATGTCAAATCAAATTTAGAATTTCAATTCGGCAAGTTCGGTGACCAACAAACTTTCCAGCAAACTGTACGAATCTTTTTTTAAAATCACTTTTTTAATACCTTTCATCGAATTTAATAAATTTGAGCGTTACACTATTATAAAGCGGAAAATAAAATCGATTGTAAATATCAGTGTAATCCTTCAAAACTCGGCCTCTAAAATATAGATTTATAACATGTCTCTTTTCTTAATATAATTGTATCCTTGCGGTCTAATGTTAAAGACGTTCGAGCTCGTCCACAAAACACTACAGAATAATGTTATGTAGTTACCACAAAACACTATACCTGTATGTCATGCATACAGAGCTTGTACTTGTTCATGTGTCATATCGCGTCGTGTATATGGGTGATTGCTATACGTACCACCTATATACTGATCTATGATATCAATGCATACACAGTTGTTGATTGAAATTTAGTAGTCTGATTTGACCTTGTATGTATATTATGTACGTTTACACATCAAAATCTACCCGAATATTAATTTCAATAATTAATATTTCATTTTAACGTTCGTCAACACGATTTTTTTTGTGCAATTATATAAATTGCATATTTCAAAGAATATTTTTAAACATTTTTTATTATGGTATCTACTCTTGTAATATACTTACTATAATTTTTAAAATGAAAAAATGCTGTTTAGAATATTTTTTCCTAATAGGTCTGTGTTAAAAATTTGATTTTTAATCGTCAATTACTATAAGAAATGATCTATGAAGGCCTTAAAATCTTTGAGGGAAGATAACTATGTAATTGAATTTGTCAGTTTTCTAAAATTAAAATTTTTATCTACTATTAGATTTAACGCACGAACGTCCTTCAACTTCAGCATATCGAAAAGTTTTAATAAAGTAATACATAGGCATATCCAAGAGGACAGTTCAACCACTTTACTGCATATAACTCGGTAACCGTTTCATATTTCGTTTCTAGATTGTAACTGATTATTCTTGGAATATAAAGCAACAGAAATACCGGGGGAAAAAAATCAAGCTTTTTTTCTAAAACTCTGAATAACCCCTTAAGGGGAGATTCTCCAAAAAACATCAAAAATCAAACTTTTTTAATATTTTTTTTTTTAATCAAATGAATATTTTATTAAAAAACTAAATATACATTATTTCTATATGTCTTGAGGTTAAATTTTTTTTTTTTTTAATTTAAAAATGAGCTGAGTATAAATGGCGTTGAAGTCGACATTGCGAGATTTTTCCATCTGGATGGTTCCGCGCGTTCTAAAATTTCCAGTGAACTAAAATTAAAAAATCAAGAATTTTCTGAAAATATACATATACAGTAATGGCACTATTAACTAGGATTTAAAAAAAAATAAAAAACCAGCGAGAAATCGTATTTTGAAAATAAGTCGTCAAAAATCACCGTATTTTGAAAATATATTACGGAACCAAAAGATCCTAGTTCCTGTTAAAATGACGGTATCGAGGAATAAAATGCACTTTAATTTATATCGATACCTCAAATACTTTTTGAGATACACGCGGAATCATGTCTAAAAACATAGTTTTCAGAAAAAAGCATTTAAAGTTTTATAACGTCAATGAATTATAGTAATGTGCGTGCACTAAAATGTTCATAACTTTTTGATTTTTCATTTTTTTAAATAAAATTTTAGGTGAATATTTCTAACCAAGTCCTCAGCGTAAGTGTAGAAAATTGTAACTAGTGGTGAGCCCAGAGTTTGCCCGACACGGCTTAAGACATGTAGTCAGTCGGTGTCCGTCGCCGAACACACAGTGCATTGTAATACATTGTTAGACATTGTTACTTGAATTGGACAGGTTGGTTTATCCCATAATAGGTGTTTTGTAGTAGTGTGTGTAAATACGCACACTACTACAAAACACCAAACCAACACCATTGCAAACAGTGTGTACGTACACAACATAGTGGGGAGATTTTACGTCACCCACTGGCGGCAAGTGGAACAGTTTGATAGACATTCTAGTTTGGTCCCTTGTTTCTAACACTTTAAATAATATAATTATGAAAAAAATAATTTTTTTTTTTTGGTGAATCTCCCCTTAAAACGAGAATTAAATCGAGTGTTTGTTGGAACAAGCCTTATGTATGAACCACATTGGTCGTAGCAGAAAGTAATTTAATTATAATTAATTGTTATATAACACTGTTGTTATAGATAGATGTACAATATAGACATACTAATGGCATACCCCTTTCGTGCTATTTAACCTTTAGTTATTCCCCATGTTAGAATAATAAATTATAAATATGTTGCGGAAAATGGAAAACATTGAGTTTCGAGTATATTCCAAAATATAAACAATATTACAATAATACTAAAAATTTTTGTTTTCGTAGAAAAGGTATGGCTGGTGTAAACTAGGTTACAACTTTAATGGCGCAATATATCAAAGTGTGACGTCAGAACGCGTTTTTGATTACGTCATTATTAGAAGATAATTGATAAATAAAAAATTATGTTTTTAATTAGGGTGATTTGTGCGCTAAGGGGTTATTCATGGTTGCAGAAAAAAATTGTGATTTTTTTTCCCCGGTATTTTGTATATGCAGTAAAGTAGTTGAATTGTCCTTTTGGATATGCGTGTGTGTTTTTAATGAAGGATCAAAAGCCTTATTAAAAATTTTCGACGTGCTTGGGTTTAACATTGGACCGCACGCATACAATTACATTAAGGGGACGGGGTAAGGTTAATGTGTACAAAAAAAGGCGTTTTTGTTATTTTTTTGTGACGACACAGTTAAAATCTCTTTATTAAAACCAATGGTAAATTAAAGTATGACATTTGAAGAATATTGTATAAAATTTTCACGAAGAACCGAAATAAAAAAATGAAAGTCCATTCGTGATATAATAGTTTTCCTCAGGTAACGCTGGGAGGATTTTTCGAAATTTCAATTTTTCACTTTTTTGGAATACTTAGAAAGGAAAAGCACGATTTTTTGCGAAAAAAAATCGGCTAATTTGTTATTGTAAAATAAAAATTATTAAAAAATTTGAAAAAAACTCTCCAGCGTTACCTCGTAAATTATGTACAGAAATAGTATTCAAAATTTCAAAAGGATCGGTACTGTAGTTTTGAAGTTATGAGGGGCATCGACTTTGAAAACGTGAGTTGTGGGGAAAACGCTTTAAAGTTTGGATGTGGCTATTTATACATACAGTATGTATAACTAATTGGCTATTTATACATACAGTATGTATACGCAATTGGCTATTTATACATACAGTATGTATACGAAATTGGCTATTTATACATATATAGTGTGTATATGAAATTAGCTGTTTATACATAATTATATGTATACTAAATTGGCTATTTAAACCTACAGTATGTAGTTATATACTACCTAAAGCTAAACTGTATACGCAGTTGGCTACTTATACATACTGACTGAATGCGCTACTATTACAATTAATATTTTTTTAATAACTACACCATTATAATAACCGAATACCTCCAATTGAGCTGAATTATTTTTTTACATAATATTTTTGGCTTAAGAAGTTATCCCCTAAACGGATTTTTGGCGACAAGGACCGGAAGTGTATTTTTCAACCCTTCGAATGTCAAGCCTAGGGATTACTAAAAAATGTTTTCCGTTACCATAGCAACAAAAATTAAAGATCGATTCTTATGGAACTTGGTGAGTAGCACAAAAAAGAAACAATGAAGTTTTTCGATATTTTGCTTCATTTTCGTGATATTACGTGTCAAATTTGAAAAACTTACTATATTGGATAGACAATTACGGTAGGTATTTTACGGCTTGTATTGATAGAAGTAAGTGGAAAATGGACCGGACAACATCATTGAAACCTCATTTTCAGGCAAAGGGTAATTAAATAATTTTGAAGTCATTACACGCCGAGACATATTTGTAAATAATTACCCTTTGCCCAAGAATGAGGTTTCATTGGTGATGTCCCGTTCATTTTTCACTAATTTCTATGAATAAAAACCAAAATATACCATTCAAAAATTATGTTTAAAACTGAGTTTATATCCTTAAAAATTGATACTACGTATATGTGTATGTGTGTAATATGCAATTCATTATCTCATTATAGTAAGTTTTAGTAATACAACACATATTATCTCGAAAACTAAACAGGATATCGAAAAAATTTGTTCTTCCTTTTTTGTTCCATTGATCAAATTCTACAAGAATCTGCCTCTAATTTTTTATTACCATAACAAAGGAAACCTTTTCTTAGACCTCAGATATGCAACTTCCGGTTCGCGTCGCCAAAAATCCGTTCTTAAGCTAAAAGATTATACAAAATTCAATCGGTGGTACGCGAGAATTTCATTATTATTAGAATCGTTAAATTTGTTATTATAAGTTATTTTACTGTCACCAGTGGAAGAGTCCATTTTAGTACGCGCACCACGAAATTTTGACGATATTTTTGGTGCTCAATGTGCGCATTATACATCAGAAATTACGGTAATTCTGAATAAGTAGTCAACTGCGTATACATACTGCATGTTTAAACAAAATATTCCATATACATACTGTATGTATAAATAGCCAATTTCGTATACATACTGTATGTATAAATAGCCAATTGCGTATACATACTGTATGTATAAATAGCCAATTAGTTATACATACTGTATGTATAAATAGCCAATTGCGTATACATACTGTATGTATAAATAGCCACATCCTTAAAGTTTTGAACACTTAAAAATTCTTGTATAAAACTGATATATACTACTCCAAACAATTAAGGGAGCAAAAAAAAATTGTTAATTTTTTAGTGATTTTTGAAGAGCTGTATTTACCTGAAAAATGGTCGTATCGAGATGTTTAAAAAAGCGTTTTGAAGCTCCATGATTCTAGTTTTCAGATCTTTCGTCCAAAAATTTTTAGGAGTGACAGTTATCGAGCAATTATAAGGAATAAGACAAAAAAAGTTTTTGCTAATTTTTTTGCTTTTTTTTTTTTTTTTTTTGGTCTACGGGCTTGAAAAATTTTTTTACAGTAAAACCGTGGTATTGACGTGATAGCCTGTTTATTCAGCTTCAAATTCCTTTTTAAAATTTTTCTCTACGTTGATTTGTTCCGGAGGTACCAACTTTGAATAAAAAAGGATCGTTTTTGCTTTAACCATCGATATCTCAGTAACCAGTGATCGGACAGAAAATTGAAGGGCAGTTTTGGAATATGGAATAAATTTCCTACAAGGCTATGCCGCGTACTTTAGGAAAAAAGAATTTTTTTCATCCTTAATTTTAATCTGAAAAATGTGAAAAAAGAGACTTTTTCCTTGTTGCGAAAAATCGTCGGCATCCCTGCGAATATTGATGGGGAGTCTAATGTTTGTACGAATTTTTATACCTTAATGTACCCTCAATAACCCTGTAAATCGGCAGATCGATCTATCGAATGGTTTTCTTAAACCGTTTGTTCAAAATTTCAGAATTAAAAAATAAAGGAACAAAATTGAATGAAAAATCAATTTTTTTTTTCAAATTTTTCCAGTTAGGCATCTTTTATCCATTAAAATTTAAAAATTAAGAAAAAAAATTACTTTTTAAAATTTTTTTCAAAATTTAAACGATCTTTTTTCAAATTTTTTCCAAAATTTTTTTTTTAAAATTTAATTTTAATTTTTTAATTTTCTGGAAATTTTGAAAAAAAATTTTGAAAACTCTTTTTTTCTTAATTTTCAAATTTAATGGATAAAAGATGCTTAACTGTGGAAAAATTTAAAAAAAAAATGAATTTTTCATTCAATTTTGTTCCTTTATTTTTTCCTTCCTTAAAAGAGCTATCTATTCCTGCAGGTTAACCCAGTTTAAAAATTTTTTTGATGTATTTACAAATTGGTTGATTTTCATTGACTTTTTATTTCCCTAGTATTTATTACCTTAAACGCTATCTATTGCAAATTCCAAAGCTCTAGCTCAATTGGAATTACTTTGGAATTTTTGATAATCTTTAATCAATCAGTCAATGAGTGTCCAAAACTATGAATTTGGTTCACTAGTATTTTCGAAATTATTTCACTTAAACATATGAAATTTGGTTTAGAAGATTGCTTCCTCAACCTTCCTGAAAAATTTTAATCCTGTAACGTAACTAGCCTCGGAGATTGAGGCGGTCGAAAATTTGGATAAACTTTAAATATACCGTAAAATGGTCTAGATTCGGTCAGTGGTTGTTGAGTCGGTCACCCATGTCGCGATCGGTAAAAATGTTTGTTATTAAGAGACCAGACAACCTAATGTTTCGCAATTGGTTTCGTTTTCATCGTTTATAAACACTCTAAGCAGCTGTAAATGTCTTTCAACTCTAATTGGTATAAAATATAATACCGGGTTGACCAAATAATCTAAAAACAGCGACGGAATATTGTTGTTTGGTTAAGGCATACATAATCAGATATTGAATAATAAATCGAAAAGAGATGGTTTTATTCGACTCTAAACTTAATCGGCATCTATATTTCGATAGGTGTATAATCGTATCCTTAGCAACAAAAAAAATATTCGGTGTAAAATTATTCTATTGTTGAGTCGGTCACTCTCATTTTTGATGAGAAATCTTGTTTCTTTTAAATTTAAATATTCGTTTGATGGATATAACATAATTTAAGATGTTAAAATAGACCTATGTTATTTTATTACATCATACTAATTTGTAAAATACTATCCCTTACTCTATGTTAACCAATAAAATATCTTAGTCTTTGTATGTGGTGTGCCATTGATTTTTTTTTCCATATTTCTTACATCTGACTTTGCAAGCTTTGCAACCAATCACCAACTATAGTAAACAAGCTCTGGTGGCGAAATATGTCCCCGAATTCGGACTGAAAAGGTTAGTTTCGACATTGTAATGCAATTTAAGTAGGTGACCGATTCAACAACATTTTACCATGTTGACTCGGTCACTTTTATTTATTTTTTATTACTCATGCGGGAGAAGTACTAACTTGGCGAACACATTTCTGTACGCAGAATAGCTGTTTGCTCACTGTACTCTTCCCGCATACTTTTTTGCGTGTGGAAAGTAACTTTTCACACGCAAATTGACAATAAAACACGCAAAATTTAATCAAAACACGCAAAGCTGCCTCTTAATTTTGCATTTAATAAATATTTCATAATTATTTCTATAGAAACCACCAACAAAGTAATTTAAACGATAATTAATTCAGAAAAAAAAGACGAACACTTAAAAATATTATTTTAAAAAGTAATAAAAATGTCAAAAATAGTGGTAATAATAGAAAAAAGTATGTGAAATTCGTAATAAAAAATAGTATGTGCAACTCGTGTGGGATTGTCGATTGCCCCAGTCAAGCAAATGAGCGCACTCACTACGTTCGTGCACTCAACTTCGCTTTCGTGGGCAATCGACAATTTCCCGCACTTACTGCACAATATACTATTTTATAATTTTTATTTACAGACACATATAGGTTAAAGGTTCAGGGATATAATAAAGGAAACATACTTTATGAGATAAAAACGTATTTATTGATATATTCAACAGTAGGTGGAGTTACACCTAAAAATAGTAAAATAGTGACCGAGTCAAGACCATTTTACGGTACATAAATAAAAGTAGTTAAATTTGGTCTATTGACTGCTCACTGTACGGAACCCTAATTGTGCGAGCCCGACTCACTTTTGACTGATTTTTTTCCCAAAAGTGGATTTATTATATACATACCTATTCAAAAATAACGATTCGTATATTTATAATTAAAGGTCCATTTTTTAATACGAATTTTTTTTAAATACATTTCATCATTCTTCTTGTATGTAATTTGTGTGTATAATTTTCATTTAATTAAAATTTTTACAAATTGTACAAATACCTCCAGGACTTCCGTTTTCAACGGAACTTTAAAACCCTATAGACTTCCGTATTTCATGTAATTATTAAATAATTAAAAATATTTACGTAAATAATTAATCAATTAACATCAACAGTTAAAATAGTTAAATTGGACAAAAAATAATCCTTTTTTGTACCTATATTATTAGTCTTTAGAACTAAAAATTGGATTAAAAAGGAATTAATGCGCCGATTGTTCATTGTTTAAACTTTAAACGATTACGCTACTATGAACTTCTCTTTACTTTTAAAATTTCTGCTGTTATCTGTACAGTGCAGAAAACACAAATTAACGATTAGATATGAAAGTTTAAAAATTTCATTTGAAAAATTGGTCGTCAAACTTCAAACGCATTGGTCCTTTCTTAAACGGATCAGTTGACAGAAAATTTTAAAAACAGCAGTCTTTAGTGACACAATTTTGTTGATCCCATTTTTTATTTAACATAGTTGCTCCGAGATAGTCAGGTGCAAAAGTATATCTCAGCGAAAAAATTTTCTTTTATCAAAAATTAAATATTGTATTAATATTCTTCCGTTATTATATTTGTATACCACTTGTTTTTTTTTTTAAATTTTCGCGTGCTTATGTTGTAGCAATATAAAAGCATTGTTGAAAAAGCGTTGTGAAAACGTTTTAAAATGATGTTTATAAATTATATTTCATAAACGTTGTAGTGGATAATTTTTATTTCTTAAATTCTTATTAAATATGGTTTGTAACTTTGTATTTTATAACATTAAATTTTTATTAAATTTCTTTGACACGTTTTCATTTTATTCAAAAAAAAAAAAAAAATAGAGTTTTCCCATAAAAACCCGTGTTAAAATTACAAAACTTTGAAATCGTTCTTCTCAAAATTGAGATAGGCTCGTATTATTGGTATTGAATTAAATAAATATCTAGAGAAGTTTCGTTAAAATCCTTTGAAAAATCGTTTTATCGACCAACTTCCTTAAATGTTATAAAAATTACTTTTCATGTAACTGAAGAAAAAAAAAAGAATACAATCAGTCGCCCCATCCCTAATACGGTGTAGTAACAACAACAATATTTTTAATATGGATGTTTTTGGGCTAGGGTACAGTTGGAAAAATTCGTACTACTGGCGACACAAAGATTCTCACTCGCGTTTCTTGGTGGTGAAATTTGAAGTTGTATCAAATAAACACTACTAATTGGCAATATCAAAATCTAGTAACCCCCACAAAATTGGTATAATAATTATATACCAGTTAAACGTAAACATATATGCTTTACTTGATAAAGCTTCTAATCTTACCACCATAGGCGTTCATTTGCGAACTATATAAAAGTTTAGTAACACGTTGCTAGAAAATGTGTTATTGATTCAAAATTTACTTAATTTAAAATAATCAATAATCAATTGTTATATAATAGGTTACTTTACCTAATTTACAATAATATATGAGCCGTTGAGAATTATAGTGGTGTAAATCATTTTTTTTTATAAATCTATTCATGGGCGTACCCAGAATCAAACCTAGAGGGGGGCAAACCATGGTCGGGGTGGTTGTAACTAGGGATGGCGGCCTTTCAAAAATAACCGGTTTTCGGTTATTTCGGTTTATTTTATGTTCGGTTTAACCTTACGGTGATAACCCCTCCAAATAATCGTTTTTGTTTTTTTTGTTTTTTTTTTTTAAAGGTAAAATAACACTTATAGACAAAAATTTTTATTTTACAATTATATTTATTTTTAAACGATGGTATTTTTCGTTTTTTCGTACCGCAATAACCATAAAGCTAAAAAATGTATTAGAATTTTAAAGAAATTAATATAATTTTTTTTTAATAAAAACAAATTATCAGGCAAACATAAATTTTTAAATTTATTTTATTTCAAAAAATAATTTGCCCGTTTCTTTTCTCCGGTTATACAAAAAATTGCTCTGTAGAATTATATAGAAAAGCTATATAATTCTATAGAGCCATTTTTTGTATACAATTTTATTGTATAACATTTTATATTTTCATATAATTAATTATAGGTATATAAATTATATAATATATGAATTATATAAAATTATATATACTCATATTGGGAGCAACTGGATCATTCGTCATCACTCTACCTAATTTTGTTTCGTTTTATCACTTTATAACCATTTAATTTTCTTTTTGCTTCTAGGGGGGGGGAGGGCAGCTGCCCCCTCTGCTCCTCGCTGGGTACGCCCATGAGTCTATTTTATATTCTAATTGATAAGTTAGTATTATTATTTGTCTATTTAAATAGTAAAACAAGTCCTAATTTACCTAGATTGTCAACAGATGCCATTTAAAATAACTATATGAAATCAAAAATCATTTTCGTTTTTTTTTTTAATGGTGTTTGTCTGACTTAGTCCATTTCTTATTAGTAATATAATATAGTGCATAGGTATATATAAATTCATTTTCGTTTTTTTATTAATGGTGTATGTTTGACTTACAATTAGTTCATTTCGTGTTAATATGTACTATATTTTTTTATTAAGACAAGTCTCCAAATTACATTGAAAATGGGTGAAAATCTTATATTAGCAGATGAAAGTGATTTTCAATTCGAACTATTCGACGAATCTGGCTCTGAATATGTAATTTCTGAATCAGAAACTGCCAGTGAATTGGAGAAAGTTTAATATAAATTTTTATATTGAGATAACTTTAAATATTTATATTGGTTATTTTATTGTTATATTAATTTTTACTTCTTAAATTTATTTAGAAACTAAAGAACGACAAAAGTATACTTTATATCAAGGTAGAAAACGTTTTCAAAATAGAAAAACTTGAAATTCTGAAGTTCCTAAAACTAGAAGAAATAAAGGAGAAGAATATGTAAATGTGAATGGTGTTGTAGTTCCAAAAAAACAATTCTTGAATTCTGATTATAAATGTAGAAAAAAAAGTGTTTCAGTAGAAGTTTTTCTAAAATTCATTTTGTATATTAAACGCAAGTCAATAAAAATTATTATGTTTACACAATCGTTTAATTTTATAATGGTGTATCTCAGTTATTCCTTTCTCTTTGCTATACTTGTTGGCTCTAATACTTTAAAAAAAATTTAAGTTAAAGTATTGACAGTCGAACACCCAATCCAAAATTTTACTAACCTTTACCTACATTTAAAAATTATAATTTAACTTTAACCTTAAATATCTCAAAACTAGATAAAACTGATTTACACCACTGTGGTTCTCAACGGCTCATATATTCCAAGAATTAAATAAAAGCAAAGAATTAGAGGGCGAGTTCACCAGAACAAAATATTACGTAACGGAACTTGCAACATTACATAACAGAGGGCTTTGATTAAAAAAAAATAACGTGCTTTAATTATTTTTTCATGGTTTGTCTCTGATTTGTCAGCGTCTAATTTCTTAACTTCTGAAGTACATTCACATTCAAAAATTATGGAATAAAAAACAAATAGTCAGTAAGTTTTAATATATAACGCGCTTTAATTTTTTTGAATTAGAGCCCTTTAGTTTATAACGGTGTGAACTCCGTTACATAACGTTACGTAACTTTTTTTTGGCGGATGCACACATATTCGTTCAGTTTTTCACAGTATCCTTGACGTCATATACATATATTATTCAACTTAATTTAAACAGTACTTTAATTTTAACATGGATATGTTTTTTTAACTGAGGATATGCTTTTTAACTAATCGAAGGGCGGAAAAACTTCTCTTACATTTTTCTTCTTTATATCGAACCAGTTGGGCTACATCACGTATACCATTCACCAACGCGTAAGGAACAACATTGTAGAATGTAGAGAAAAGTGATGTAATAGCTTAACCCCTTAATATTTTGTGACCTTATCAAGTATTTATTGTAATTAAAAATGTTAAAACTGTTCGTAATTTGGGTTGGATTTAATTAATCCTAGAACGACAAACTTATTTTTTCTACTTTTAAACTACATACAAACTGGGGTATATATTTACCCCACGGGATTTTTGGTCGTAAAATCGATCTGACAGCAGTAATTTCACTTATAAGGACATGAATTTGTTCGTTTTTTCATGCTGAAAAGAATGATGAAGAGCAAATTAAATTTAATCAAAGTTTAGTCGGTGCAAAATCGATTTAAATAGTTAAAAGTGTTCAAAAACGCTCAAATTGTCATTAGTAAATAAAAATTGATAACTATTTTTCTAATAAACCGATTTTCAAATTTCAGACGGTATTTTAAAGAGGACACAAGAGACTGCAAGCATAAAAATGACATAATGATGTTTTGCCAAAAAAGTCTATTTATTTTGGATTAGGAAAATTAAAAAAATTGGGAATTTGATATGTGGAAAAATCAAACAAAAATGTATGAAATTTTAGTTTTTAAGAATATATTTCATTTTATTTCATACAAAATGTAAAAAAAAGAGAATTTAACTTATTCAAAGGCGCTGCAATATATGTAGTATTCTATGATTCTCGCAGGTCGTCATCATCTGCCAAAAAAAAGCAACGTGTATCAATTTTATTGCTATTCCCAGTGTATGGGTACTTAAAATATGAAAATCATCACCGAACATTATATATCTAAAGTTTTATTGCAAAATTAGGTTATTATAAATGAATCAAAATTATTTTAGCAAGAAAAATAAAAATAACTTACATAAGCAAAACACTGACGTAAACTACAAACTGGGGTACATATTCGTACCCCGTCACAGTAGACAAGAAACTGCAGGGTTTCCCGAACTCACTCTACTGTGAGAATCGTGAACTGAATTATGGTATAGGTGTCCAGTCGATAATGTTACTGACTAATTTAAAAACGTAGCTTAAAGTTTACCTGGGGTAGATTTCTACCCCAGTTTGTCGTTTTAGGGTTAATACTTTTAATGACAGCGTACACGTATACAATATTTATATGAAATATGGAAAAGGAAAAACTACCGTAGATCGGAGTGAATCGGGACAGGCGAGTGAATAGGGACAAAATGAAAAATGTTATTCATGAGCTTAATTTAAAAATACTAGACGTAAATGTTAACATACATCTTCCTTACACTATATTAAAATAAAATTATTCTGTCTGGTCACAATAGTGACTAAGCTTGAAGCTGGATAAAAAATATTAAAAAATCAGTTTAGATTGACGTCTTCAAACAGTGCTATTTTTTGTTTCTAAAACTTTAAAAAATATTTATTTTGGTGCTTTTATGAATAAATTGTTGTTTAATCGAAATTTTAATTATTTTGAAACATATCTGAGAAATGAGGACTTGACATTTGGGCTAAGTTGGAAATTAATAGGGACGGAAAAGGTGTGAATAAGTATAATATATAGGTTAATAGGGACGTTATGTCAAGTATAAAGGGACGAATGTGGGGTGATTAGGGACGGATGAAGGGTGTATTGGAACACAGAACAGAGCACTTTCAAGGTCATTAAGTCATTCGATATTTTTATAAACACATTTAGCATAACATTTCTATACTTAATAAACTGTACTTTAGATTTTACGTTTATTTCTACAGAAAATCATGAAGTATTATTTCTTTTTTTGGATGTATAAATACAAAAAATTCGAAATTATGTTATAATTAAATTTTAATTTTGGTCGGCTCTGCAAGTCGTCCCCATTCACCCTTTTATCGTATCTTTTGACCCCAATTTTCCATAGAGAAGATAATTTTTATTATTGTTTAAAAAACCACCGATGATATTTTCAAAATTTTTTGAATACTGTGATAAAGTGACCATCCACGCGTAAATTTTTAATATATTAAAGATTAGGTACTCATAAAATAAATAAAAAAAAGTTCGGTGTGAAGTATGAATTCGTGTCTATTCACTTCCGTTTACGGTACATTCTGTTTACTCATATTCCTCTTGATATTCTTCATCCTCTTCATTAGTGTCATCCTCTTTTTCCTCATTATAAATAAATTCCAATTTTCCGACAACTTGAAGGTTATCATTCAAATCGAAATAATACGGACATGCTTGTGGTAGAGTTTTTATTTTAGTGATTTCATTGTCGGGCATTTGTTTTAGTATTAACGTAAAACACCGTAATGCCGTGCCATCCATTGCAATTAAAATTTTCTTCCCATTTTTCACCTTTGGTGCAATAAAATATTGCCAATATGTTAGAATTCGATTTTTACAATCCTCTATCGATTCACTCATAGGAAAGTTTTCCTGTAAACATGGATCACTATGTACAGGATTATTAATGATACCATAGTAGTAAGGATGTGTCGATTTTAAGCGGGGTAAAGCAGTGTTATTGTGATTACGCCAATGTATCACTTGTTGTGCCCCGTATTTGCCTAGCGCCTCAAGTTTTTTCATGCCAGTTAAAAATCCACAATTTCGTTCGTTTAAACGCCACGTTGCATATTGTCGCGTGTTTAGTTGTTCCATTTCTTGTAAAATAATTTCTAGTGATACCACACCACGAGTTAAAGCACTCGTGTACGCTTCATCAAATTGAAAATTTTGTGACTTTAATATTTGGGCCGCCTTTCTCGTCTGTTCTAAACCTTTTTTTGTTAAATTCGTATCGTACCAACCAACTGCTCTGCTCTCCTTTTGGAATATGTTTTGCGCAAGGCGTACAAAAACAACACGATAAGTTCTCGTTAACTTTTCTTCAACCATCTCGGATTAATTGACAGCAGATTATTTCGTGGAACAAAGCAGTTTTGTAGCAACCTATATTTCCCTAGTGACGAGTCGCGGAACTAACGTAGGACAGACAATTTTCACAGATTGGGCGTTCTCATAAAAATTCTATAAAATTTTTAGGTAAATTGTGCGTATAGTTAATGATTTATAGCGTTGACATTTTAAGTTAGTAAAATTTCGTTCTTTAGTATCAACATACATCAATATTCTACTTTTAAAATACTGTTCACTCTATCAAAGAGGTCTTGTGGCATTTTTTATGAGCCATTTTTGCAAAATATGTAACTGTTTGACACTAGGGCGACGACACAGGTAATTTGAGACGGTTTCGCGACAAAATAACCGCGGACAAAATAACTGCGACAAAATAACCGCAGACAACATAACCGAATGACAAAATAACCGCACAACAAAATAACTGAACAAAATAACCGAACGACAAAATTATCAAACGACAAAATAACCTTAAAGTTT
The DNA here is from genome assembly GCA_035578155.1 of Brachynemurus nebulosus. Lineage (NCBI taxonomy): Eukaryota > Metazoa > Arthropoda > Insecta > Neuroptera > Myrmeleontidae > Brachynemurus > Brachynemurus nebulosus. The sequence continues at coordinate 27,100,850 of JAPWDM010000008.1, read as the reverse complement.
ATTTATTTATTATTTTGTTAAAATATTAAATCTAAATTACAAAGATAAAACTGTAGCAATATCTTGTAAATACTTATGTTTTTGTTCTGCGTTATATTTAATCACAAAGTATATTGTCAAAGCTAACCTAACCTTCGGGCAAAGGGTAACCTTAACTAACCTCACCACTTAGTTTTTATGTCAAAGTCGAAGTATATTGTCAAAACTAACTAAACTAACCTAACCTTAACTAGCCTCACCACCTATAACCTTAACCTAATTAGTTTTTATATCAAAGTCGAAGTATATTATCAAAACTAACTAAACTAACCTAACCTTAACTAACCTCACCAACTATAACCTTAACCTAATTAGTTTTTATACCAAAGTCGAAGTATATTGTCTAAACTAACTAAACTAACCTAACCTTAACTAACCTCACCACCTATAACCTTAACCTAATTAGTTTTTATATCAAAGTCGAAGTATATTATCAAAACTAACTAAACTAACCTAAGCTTCGGGAAAAGGGTAACCTTAACTAACCTCTCTACCTAGTTTTTATCTACAAAACGAAGTATATTGTCAAAACTAACCTAACCTTCGGGCAAAGGGTAACCTTAACTAACCTCACCACCTAGTTTTTATATTATCTACCTAAAATTTGAAAAAAAAACTTATAACCTTAACCTAACTAATTTATAATCTTACTATATTTTTTATATATACCTCTTTTCAGATAAAATTGATCATGAGTTTTCGTTAAAAAATTAAATAATTCTTATATTCGAAACAAATCGATCTTCTATTCTTTTCTAAAAATAAACTGCAAATTTAAAATTTACATAAATGCAATAATAAAAGAGATAAAGCCAAGAAAACGGAAATTATTTAAATTCAAAGTTACGAAGCATGGTTAAATTTAACTGAAATAGATCATATCATCTTTTATATCATCTACTATTTAATTTTTCAAAATAATGTTTCCCAAGCTTAGTTTTTTAAATACTATAGTTTTCACTCATTAACGTTCGTTTTTAAATGCAATAGTTTAAATACCAACATCTAAGCTAATTGTAAGATCTATTGCAATTTAGTTATCTTTTATATATTGGGAGAAAAAAAAATCTTAATCATATCACAGCCGCATGTACCCTAACTCAAAAGAATAATTAACGATGTTTATTTTGTTGTTCGGTTATTTTGTCGTACAGTTATTTTGTCGTTCGGTTATTTTGCCCACAGTTATTTTGTCTAAGGTTATTTTGTCATGCGATTATTTTGTCGTTCGGTTATTTTGTCCACAGTTATTTTGTCGCGGTTATTTTGTCCACAGTTATTTAGTCGCGGCACTCTATCAAAGAGGTCTTGTAGCATTTTTTATGAACCATTTTTTCAAAATATGTAACTGTTTGACACCAGGGCGGCGACACAGGTAATTTGAGACTACATCTCTATGATTGAAATTTCAATTTAAAAATTGCTATGTAACCGCATAAAAAAATTGTTTAACACCAGGGCGGCACCACGAGTTATTCGGAACTATATCTCTATAGTTGGAATATTAATTTCTAAAAAACAATATTCCTCGGTAAACAAATTGGAAAATTTCGTTGCTGAAGTGAAATTAACAGAAGATGATATTTTTGGTTGGTTAAAGTAATATCTCGATCATACAGATGTAATCCCAAATACCTGTGTCGCCGCCCTGGTGACAGATTGCTACATATTTTGAGAAAATGGCTCATTGTCCTGTACAATCCAACAACGAAATCGCAGTACATTTATCAGACAATTGTCGGAAAGTATCTGTCATACAATAGTTCCGCAAACGTCCATTAGGGAAATTCGATCGTAGCCAATCAATTGCATAGTTTTATGCCAGTTTTAAAATTGCTAACACTTCACCATATAAACAGTGGCGTTTTCAATGAAAAATTTCGGAACGGTTAAAAAAAAAATGATAAAATTTTGTGCAATTAGCGTCCCGATAAATTTGACACATTTGGTCACCATGAGCATTGTAATCAAACTTCGAATCTCTATCCCCTCCAGGTAAAAAGTCATAGCGAATACCAATGACATTGCAAATTAAATCCACTTTAGTCAGAAGTTAATACATTGTCGTTTTTGTCGAAAAAAATTAATATAAACAAAAATACCATAGTATATATTGACCAGTTTTATGATCGAGCCAATTTGGCGACACGACGCAAAGATTTTCACTCACACCTTGGTGAAACTACAAATTATATTAAGTAGAACATATACATATTCGTTTAATTGATGGTAAAAATACGTATTATACAAATTATTATCATCAGTTAAACGTATATGCGCTAGTGATGTCGAGCTGTCGAGCAATTAGCCGGTTAATCGACTAAAGTTGTTTTTCAGACAAAATTAGTCATTAGTCGAAAATATCTTGCGAACCGTAATCAATTAATCGACTAAATTTTTAGTCGAATTTCTTAAATAGTGCTACCTATACAACGGTTTTAAAAACAATATTTTTTTTTGAATGTAATTACTGACTTTTAATATATTTTTTTAAGAAAAAAAAGATATGAATGACGTATTACAATGTGCCAATCACAATAAACGTGAAAAATTATATAAATAGAAAAATTTTTAGTTTTTGTTTTTTGAAGCCTAATAAATAATATATAAAAATTAATAAATTAGTCGCTTTTAGTCATTTAAAAAAAATTAGTCATATTAGTCATTTAGTCGAAGTTTAAATAGTCGACTAAAAAATGACTAAATGTAAACAAAATTAGACGACTAAATCGATTAATCGATTATTTATTCGACATCACTAGTATGTGCTGTAGTGATGTTGAGTCGACAAGCAGTTAGACGATTAATCGACTAAAGTTGTTTTTCAGACAAAATTAGTCATTAGTCGAAAATATCGAGCATACAATAGTCGACTAATCGACTAAATTTTTAGTCGAATTCATGAATAAATTAACCTATATAACTATGATATTTTCTTTTGAAATTAATTATTAACTTTTAGTTTTTCTTTAAGAAAAAGAAAGATATGATATAATCACAATCTGTTAATCACATGAAGGTGAAAAATCATACAAATAGGTTTTTTTTTATTTTTCATTTTTTGAAATCCAATAAATAATACATTATTAAAAATTATTAAATTAGTCGTTTTTAGTCATTGAAAAAAAATTAATCATTTTAGTCATTTAGTCGAAGGTAAAATAGTCTATTAAAAAATGATTAAATGTTAGCAAAATTAGTCGACTAAACCGATTAATCGATTAATTATCCCACATCACTAGTATGTGCTAGTGATTAGTGATGTCGGATAATTAGTCGATTAATCGGTTTAGTCGACTAATTTTGTTTACATTTAGTCATTTTTTAGTCTACTATTTTACCTTCGACTAAATGACTAAAATGATTAATTTTTTTTAAATGACTAGAAACGACTAATTTATTAATTTTTCGGTATTATTTATTGGACTTCAAATAATCTAAACTAAAAAATTATCTAATTGTACGATTTTTTTATTTTATGTGATTAGCACATTGTGATACGTCATATTTTTCTTTTTCTTAAAAAATATATTAAATGTCAATAAATAATTAAATTCAAAATAAAATGTCCTTTTTGAAAGGGTTACATAGGTTACCCTATTCATGAATTCGATTAAAAATTTTGTCGATTAGTCGACTACTCTACACTCGATATTTTCGACTAATGATTAATTTTGTCTGAAAAACAATTTTAGTCGATTAATCGATTAACTGCTTGTCGGCTCGACATCACTACTAGTGATGTCGGATGATTAATCGATTAGTCGGTTTAATCGACTAATTTTGTTTACATTTAGTCATTTTTTAGTCGACTATTTTACCCTCGATTAAATAACTAAAACGATTTTTTTTTAAATGACTAAAAACAACTAATTTAATACTTTTTCTGTATTATTTATTGAACTCCAAAAAAGAAGAAAACTAGGAAATTATTTATTTGTATGATTTTTCACTTTTATGTATGTGATTAACACATTGTGATATGTCATATCCTTTCTTAAGGAAAAAATATTAAAGCAAATTTAAAAAAAAAACAAAACAAAACAAAAAGCATTGTTTTTTAAAAAGTAACACAGGTTATTCTATTTACGAATTCGACTAAAAATTCAGTCGACTATTTTGTGCTCGATATTTTCGGTTGTCTGAAAAACAACTTTAGTCGATTAATCGACTAATTGCTCCTCTGCTCGACATCACTAGTATGTGCATGTTCTACTTAATACAACTTATAATTTTACCATCAGAGGCGTGAGTGGAAATTTTTACGTCACCAATACGTAAGTAGTATAATTTAGCAAAAAGGAATATTACGAATGTCGTAAAGCTTCTGGGTTTCATGGTTTCATGGCATTTATAATAATACCTACTTCATTTTCTTAGTTTAAAACATCACCAATAGACGTTACTGTTAGGCTGTTGAAAGGTAGTTTGTTCCGTGAGATTATATAAGATATTTAATTTTTTAAATATTGAAAAATATTTAAAATGGAGTTTCACAAAGTAAATCTCTCAACAGTGAATTATTTATTTAATTTTTTATTGTAAAAAAATTCTAAACGACGTTGATCCAAAATACTTAAAAATTAAATTTTATAATTCATTTTTTACAGGACCAGAAGTTATATAACAACTTACAAAACAAGCATGGTGCTGGTGATGCGTTAGAAGAAAAATCATTGACCATTTGTAGCGGGACAGATTATATCAACATCAATTATCAGCATGTAGTCTGCCCAGATGCTGCCACTGCCAAGGTATTCTTGTTATACGTAATACTTTTGAGTTACTTTTTATTTGCTGTTGCAAATTAGTAAATAATTTTTTACTTCGGTATTTAAATAATAATGTATCAGATTTCAAAATTTTAATAAAATGCTCTTTTGTACCTCTGGTGGTGCAATTAAAAGCTGACTTGGACTCCATTTACGTACATATATAAGCCTAATTGGACGCGCGCCTCTAGTGGTGTAATTTGGAAGTTGCCCAAAATATATACTATAGAAAGAAATTGATACTGAGAAATTATATAACAAAATCGAATACAATATAATTTTTGATAAATTATTAAATTTAAATAGTGTTAAGAGGTTACATGGGTTTTTTTAGCAAAAAAAAAAAACACTATTTTTTGATTTTTTTTTGCAATAGTTATAAGAAAATATAATTTATTTCAGCTTTTGTCATATTATTATATATTATTTAGAGAAACTATAAAAAATTTTTCATAGAAAAAAAAAAAACGCCGTGAGCAGCGGGGCCCCATCACGGTAGTCGAATTTTCTCCTTCATCTTCGGTATTGAATGTTTACAAGCGAAATGTGATTGAAAGTCTACAACCGAATTGTCATTTTGTTGGTTTCAAAACTGGTGATGAGTGTTCGGCTGATCGAGGCTTTAAAAAAAGGTTTTAAGTATTTAAGGGCTGTATCTCAGTAAATTTCAATTTTGTGCCGAAAACAGGTAGCAGAAAAAAAAACAACACAATTCGTACGAGGGCATTCCTGCCCATGTTTATCCGCTAATTGCCTTTATGTTTTAGTTTTAAATATTAAAAAAGGACCTTAAATAGTAAACTGGAAGGCCTTTATAAAGATATTTTTTCTTTCAAAAAAAAAAAAATAAATAAAAAATAAAAAAAATAAAAAATTATTTCTTCGGTATTGAGTGTCTACAAGCGAAATATAATTGAAAGTCCACAAGCGATTTGTAATTTTGGTGGTTTCAAAACTGATAATGAGTGTCCGGTTGATCGGGGCTTTATAAAAAGATTTTAAGTTTTTAAGGGCTGAATCTCAGTAAATTTCAATTTTGTGCCGATAGAAGTTAACAGGGAAAAAGCCAACACAATTCGTACGAGGGCATTTCTATCCATGCTTATCCGCCAATTCCCTTTGTGTTTTACTTTTAAATATTAAAAAAGGAACTTAAATAGTAAACTGGAAGGCTTTTATGAAGATATTTTTTCTTTCCAAAAAAATCCAAAATTTCTATTTTATAAATAATAAAAATCCAAAATTCCTAAATAATAATTAAATAAATAAATAAACAGTGACTTTAATAACATTTGCAAATTACTTAATATGTATGTATTTCATTTGTTAAAAAATTGTATTCACTTTTTTTTAAATTTTTTAAAATTACTATTCGCCTACTTGTATTTACAATAAAAGTAATGCATTTAAAACACATTTAACAATAGCATTCAATTCCGATGTAAAAATGGAAGAAGTGGGGGGAAAAGTAATGTGGACTCACTAAAAGGTACTAGCTGGATACTAACTGAATACTCGTACAAAATTTCAGCCCTCTAGGTTTCCTTATGGAGTCTCTAGACGTGTTAGAAAACAAGCAAAAAAATTAAGGAAATATTGGCGTAAAAATCGTGGGGGTAAGGGTTAAAAGTTGAAACCTCCAAAAAACAGTGTCTGGCTATTAGCTTAACCTGTACACCAAATTTCAGCCCTCTAGGTTTATTTGGGGAGATTTTGACCCGAACGAAACTGTTAAAAAACAAGAAAAATCATGTTCTTTTGGGTATAAAAATGGTGGGGGTAGGGGTTAAAAGTCGAGACCCCCAAAAGGCACCCCCTTGATAATAACTCAATCCGAATACAAAATTTCAGCCCTCTAGGTTTATTCGGGTGACCTGTGCGAGTGGTACAAACTTCGAAAACGTCGAAAATGCATGAAATTGTAGCTTAAAAATGAGGGGGGTGAGGGTAAAATATTAAAACCTCCAAAAAGCACAACCTAGGTACGAGCTTTATCAACACACCAAATTTCAACCCTCTACGTTAATTCTGGGGGGCTGGGGGCCTGTTAGATCCAGCGAAAATCGTTTTTTCCCCCCTCTACTCCCACCATATCATCCTAGGAAGCTGAATTTTGGATATGTTGTAGATAATTGACCGAAACATTATTTAAAACCGATTTGGAAAAGTTTTATTGCTTTTCCGCCCCCCACCACCCCCTTAAAGGTCGGGTCCGAAAAAAAATTTGCCCAAAATTTGACCCCACTTTGATAGTATTGTTGTGCATCGGAATAAGCCCCACTTACCAAATTTCATCTCTTAACTTCCATAGGGGGGCCCTACACATATTAAAAGGTTGCGGGAAAATATATATATATATATATATATATATATATATATATATATATATATCAGACATCTTTTTTTTTTACATAATCGTGTTCTACGGGTCCGAAAACGGATAGCGCCCCTGGTCTCGCCTCTCGCAGCTCTTATCGTATAGACTGTATAAGTCTAATTTTTCGGAGAAAATTCGACTAATGAAAATTAGGCCATTGGCAGTTAATTGTCGAAAATCACTGATTTTTCACCGTAGGCAGAGTAACTCGTGAAATCCTTATTTGAAATCAAAAAACAAACTTTTTTCTGTTAGTAGATGCTTATGGCTTGTACTCTAAATTTGAGCTTGTTACTCTGCCTACGGCGAAAAATCTGCGATTTTCGACAACTGGCTGCCAATGGACTAATTTTCTTTCTTTTTTTATGAATTTTTTTTTAGTTTCTCTAAATAATATATATATATATATATATATATATATATATATATATATATATATATATATATATATATATATATATATATATATATATATATATATATATAATATGCCAAAAGTTGGAAGAAATTATATTTTCTTATACAGCTGATCCTTTTTTTATACAGTGGATAGGGACCGCATAAAAAAAATCGCACAAAAAACATATATTCAATAAAAGTTTTTTTAAAAAACCGACTTCAAAAAGTGATAAATAATTAAAATAAATAATTAATAGCACGTATTTTGAAGTCAGGCGTGGGGTGGTATAAAAGGATGCGATCGAATGTGCTTGTAAATGCGAGACGCAGTTATTTAGAGAGGATGTGTTTGATTGATTATCAAAATTGGAGTACACTCGAACGAACGGTCGGTGGCCTAATTGGTAAGGCGCTTGGCTAGTAACCACGAGATCCGGGTTCGAGTCCCAGCCGATCCAGTTTTGATAATTTTTCAAACACTACGTGAATTTTAATTAACATAATGAATTGGCCATTTGCCAAAGTACATCGAGTGTTCAAGTATCAGCCAAAGCTGGACATTTAAATATATGAATATTGGTGTATATGTTTAAAATACGGACAAAAGTCCGCCATACATTAATAATGTTTCACAGGCACTCGATAACATTTGAAATTAGAAATATAACTGCGTCTCGCATTTAGAGAGGATGTGTTTGATTGATTATCAAAATTGGAGTGGCACTCGAACGAACGGTCGGTGGCCTAATTGGTAAGGCGCTTGGCTAGTAACCAAGAGATCCGGGTTCGAGTCCCAGCCGATCCAGTTTTGATAATTTTTCAAACACTACGTGAATTTTAATTCACATTATGCATTTTAATGACCATTTAAAAAAAAAAAAAAAAACGCATAAAAAAAATCGCACAAAAAAGAACCGCATAAAAGAAAGTTTAGCGCTGTATTGCAAAAAAGAATCGAAAATATAGTGGTTTTTTTTTTTTGCTAAAAAAAGACCCATGTAACCCCTTAAGTAAATTAAAAAATAAATACAGGAAAGGTAACAGAAGATAAAATTTTCGTTAAAGGTATGGTTAGAAGGTATACGAAAAATCACACACAATGTAAAAGCGAATAACGTATGTCCGATGACATGTCTGAAGAAGCAGTAAGTTTCGTTTTCGTTTTCAGCTTTTGCATGTGGTATCGTAAACGTTTGCATGCTCTCTAATTGTTATATCATTATTGCATGTTTCTGTGCTATTTCTTTATTCTTATCAGATATTGAACCACTTTAAATATACGTAATTATTAATTACGAAACTATTTAATCTTCAATAAACACAACGATAATAAAGGACGATGGGATCAGGCGTCAGCAAACTGCGGCTCGTGGTCCAAATACATCTCCACCGGCTGTATTTAATCTAGTCCACGAGTTGTTTTTCAAATTAATATTATTACACGTGGAAACAATTGAGCCGTTTATTTTGAAAGTGGGGCAAGTCCATTTTTGAAAAAAATGAAGATAATGGTTAGTTAATGAAAAGTTATAAATAAGACTTAATATGATCTTTTTAGCTGTCAACAATTTATAGTCAAAAAATTCAGAAGCTTAATATCCCCTTCACGCACATAAGCGTAGGGAGAGTGAAAAAAAATTATGTTATGTTTAAAACTGTTTATTAGGGCCTATTTAAATATATAAATGACAAATTATAATTACCTAATATATTTTTATATAAATTTTGAGCATGGGACAAATATGTCCCAGTTTCAGTAAATAGTACAAATTACGGAAGTATGAAAAATTTTAAGTGATTAAAATATTCTACTTTACTTATTTTATTATAATTTACTTACCAAGATTGATAATTTTTATTGCAATAATTAAAAAAATTTAAAAATTAATAACGGACAACTTTGCAACTTTGCAAATTTATACCAAAGTTTTTTTGAAAATTGATAGGTTATTGCGGTGCCAATGCACGAAATTATTAAAACTACTATAGAAGAATAACAGTATAAACTTACAAATGTTTTAAATCGTACCAGTACTGCGTAAAACGTAAATATAAATTGGGGACAAATATGTCCCATATCCCTTAAGGGGATATTTGGAAGATTGAAGTTTTAGTTCTTAACAGTATTGTAAATATGTTTATTTTAATAGTGGTGCAAGTCCATCTTCAGTCAAGTTCCCGAGACCAGGCCTATCGATTTTGACGAAACTTAGATATGTTGTAGAACACTAAAAAATAAGTAACACATATTTTTTTTACCTGCGGAAAAGCGATTTGAAGGGGTGAAATCGTCCTTCAAAAATTGGGGTGAAAATTTAATTTTTCAAATATCTCGAAAACGGTAAGAAGTAGAGTAAAAGCTTAAATTGACGATATTGCTCTTTCTTAAAAAGCTATCTAATTGATATGTAATTTGTTCAAATTACACCAGTAGGGGTAGTTGAAGACTAAAATTTGGGGGTTAATTTTGCGAAAAGGGGTAAAAAATAAAATATAATAGTTTTATTTACAGATTTCATATGTACGTAAAAAATCTAATCAACCTGTTTTTACTCAATTTCCTAATATTAAGTTCAGGGGTAGTTAACTACGGGGGTGACTGTGTTGGCATAATCGTACTGTTTGGTAATTAAAGACTTCTTCAGGGAAAATAGTTCAAAACAATTAGAATCAATTTTCAAAATTCATTTTAAGCAACACTGCAGTGGGGTGAGTCGCCCTTTTAAAGTACATACTAATTTTCATACACTCATTTCTACTATTAACGCTCTGGCAGGGGGTAATAATGTCATAGTACGTGATTCTGAAGTTGAACTGTCGTATGAAAGGTTTTGATTATGTTTATTTTTAAAATGATACAACTGAAATATTATCTATTTAAATTAACGATTACAATAATTCATTAATTTTGAAAGTGAGGCAAGTCCGTTTAGTTATAATAAAACCACTATTTTTTTAGCCAGCACTATAAACATTATTGGATTATAAACTTACATTATCTAATACCACAAAATACAAAAAATATGTCTATTAATACTTACCAATATTTTTAAATTTATTGAAACGCAAACCTTTTAATATCACTCAATAACAAAATATGGACCTGCTCCACTTTTAAAATAAACGGCTCAATTTTTGAATGGACATTTTTTAATGATGGGTGATTTAAAAAATCGAATGAAATATAATTCGAATTATTTGCCAGTATCAGTAATACGGTTACCTATATAATACATATAGGTACTGCTTATACCAAAGAATAAGTTTCTCTCACTTTCACATTTTGTACAAATAGAATTGAGACCAATATTCAAGAATTCAAATTAATCATGGAATCTGTTTTTCCAGTATAGTGAGTCCTTATTAACACTTTAACGGTCATTGACGTCATAAGACGTCAAGTGAAAACTTACTAACTCACGTCATGTCGTAGGACGTCAATAATTCCATATAAAGCGAACAATATTGTTTATTAGTAACTATTTGAGTAAACATTTCTTTCCTTCGAAACTCTATGCGAAAAACCCAGAGTTTTTACAAAAATAAAAAAATGAAAATGTTGAATATGTCTTTCCCTTAAAATACATATTCGAAACGTATCTGTAAGAAAATTTTGAACTGTAGCACTGTTTTTTAGTGACAGGAGCATTTCTAAAACAAATCAGTGATGCATATGAATGTTTCTGGCATTGGTAGTCACGATTTTTTCAAATTACAATTATTTCGATAGATGACAATTTTTCAAAAAGTGTTTTAAATTGTTCATATGCATCTAATATAACATAAAAGAAAATTACTTTTTAATTAAGTTTACTGATAGTGCACAAAAAAAATAGGTTTTTAAAATAAGTTTAAAACTTCCCGCTAAAACGCACACATTTTCCCAAGCCCTAAGCGTGTGTGTAAAAAGTTGTGGATAGCAGTGTGCCAGTGAGTGGTTCGATACCGCTTAAGTGTGTCAGTCACACAACAACTATAGCCGTGTTCAGAACGATTGTTATCAATCACTTTCAACAATAAGCGAATACATATATAGTAATATGCAGGTACCGAAACACAAGCATGCATATGCAGTGTAGTCCCCTCTTTCAACAAACAGAGTGTGACGTTGTACAAACACACGCGTACATCACGCATACATTGATACGATTACGAGATTTATGTTGTAACATGTTGTGCGTTTGGAGTGGGACAGAAATTAGGTCATTTGTGACGTAAGCTATTGTCCACATTGAGAAAACTAGTATAGAAATACGAAGTTTGTTTCTGAATATTCTGTGCATTTTCCAGTATTACGTCATGTCTAATGTCGAATTTGTACGTGTTTAGTAGCTAAAGCAGGTTACTAAAGCAAGTTACTAAATTTAGTTACTTTTGTCATGTAGACAGTTGTATTTAGTACAAGTGCAAGTAAAAAATTTAGTAATCTGTTTAGTCAAGTAAATAGAAGCCGATTTTATTTACTTGTGCAAGTTGCTTACCCCCCATTTTATTTTTCTGAACTTGCTGAGGCCGGATTTACACGAGCTTAGTAACTAAAGCAGGTTACTAAAGCAAGTAGCTAAATTGAATAATTTTTTTGTTTAGTGGCTGTCTACACACAATTTAGTATTAGTTGAAGTAGTAATACATAACCTAGTAAAACTAAATTAAAAATGGTACATATACTACTACAAACAATTAAGGGAGCAAAAGAAAATTGTTAATTTTTTAGTGATTTTTGAAGAGCTGTATTTACGTGAAAAATGGTCGTATCTAAATTTTTAAAAAAGCGTTTTGAAGCTCCAAGATTCTAGTTTTCAGATCTTTCGTCCAAAAATTTTTAGGAGTGGTTATCGAGCAATTATAAGGAATAACACAAAAAAAGTTTTTGCAAATTTTTTTATCTTTTTTCTTTTGATCTACGGGCTTGAAATTTTTTTTTACAGTAAAACCATGCTATTGACCTGATAGCCTGCTTATTCAGCTTCAAATTCCTTTTTAAAATTTTTCTTTACGTTGATTTGTTCCGGAGGTATCCAACTTTGAATGAAAAAGGATCGTTTTTGTTTTAACCATCGATATCTCAGTAACCAGTGATCGGACAAAAAATTGAAGGGCAGTTTTGGGATATGGAATAAATTTCCTACAAGTCTATGCCGTGTACTTTAGGAAAAAAAATTTTTTTTCATCCTTAATTTTAATCTGAAAAATGTGAAAAAAAGGGACTTTTTTCCTTGTTGCGAAAAATCGTCAGCATCCCTGCGAATATTGATGGGGAGTCTAATGTTTGTACGAATTTTTATACCTCACTGTACCCCCAATAACCCTGTAAATCGACAGGTCGATCTATTCAATGGTTTTCCTAAACCGTTTGTTCAAAATTTCCGAATTAAAAAATAAAGGAGCAAAATTGAATGAACAAAATTGAATGAAAAATTCAATTTTTTTTTTCAAATTTTTCCACAGTTAAGCATCGATTATCCATTAAATTTAAAAATTCGTTGTGCACTATAAAAATGTATCAGATATGTTTGAACTGACTTGTTGGTTCGACCTTTTAATGTATTTATATATGATTTGTCCCAAATATATTCCAAATAATGTAAAAAAAATATTATATATATTTTATTATTATTATTAGATGAAGAGTGGTTGTCACACGAATTTCAGTTTTTTAGCGAGTTGCCTTCAGTGACTTTTTTTGATATTTATAATTTATATACTACAATAAGTATAAAAATTCCCAAAAAAATATTTGCAATAAATAAATATTTACGCGCCTATTATTGTATATTTGAATCTACTAAACACTTTACTAAACTAATGTGTTTACACTGGTACAAATAACAGCAAGTTAAAAAAAAATAAAGTGGGGGTAAGCTACTTGCACAAGTAAATAGAACAGGCTTCTATTTACTTGACTAAACAGATTACTAAATTTCTTACTTGCACTTGCACTAAATACAACTGTCTACATGACAAAAGTAACTAAATTTAGTAACTTGATTAAGTAACCTGCTTTAGCTACTAAACACGTGTAAATACGGCCTATTATTTGTACTAGTGTAAACACATTAGTACATTTCGAATATAGAAATATTGGCGCGTAAAAATTTATTTATTAAATATTTTTTTGGGGAATTTTTGTATTTATTGTATTATATAAATTATAAAAAATATCAAAATAAGTCACTGGAGACAATCCCATAAAAAATTGAAACTCGTCTGGTAACCACTCTTCGTCTAATAATAATCAAAAAAAAAAAAAAAATAAACACTAAAATAATATTTTTTTTCCATTTTTATGAGATATATTTGGGACAAATCATAATTATATAAATATATTAAAAGGTCGAACCAACAAATCAGCTCAAACATAAATGTTACGTTTTTTTCTGATTAAATCGCTTATTAATATAACTATCTGATACATTTTTGTAGTGCACAACCGATTTATTGATAGCTATGTGCCATTTTTAATTTAGTTTTACTAGGTTATGTATTACTACTTCAACTAATACCAAATCAATTTACTAAATTATGTATAGACAGCCACTAAACAAAAAGACTATTCAATTTAGCTACTTGCTTTAGTTACTAAACTCGTATAAATTTGGCATAAGTATTGTCAAAAATAAACAAGAGATTCTTAGTAATATAGTGGAACATTCACAATTTGCAATTCGAATATTGTTATTGTTTGACTACTTTATTATAATAAAATGATTAAAAACAAAGAAAAAGGGAAGATAAATTTTAAATTTAACATTTTCATTAAATTTTTAAATATAATAATTACATTTTCGTTTCTGAGGTTTCAAAATTCTTTTTTAATATAAGTAAATATCTAATTTTTGATTATACATAGAAGTGACGTAAGTTGATGTTTCGGACTACGTCATTATTAACGTAAATTTTGTAATTTTATTTAATTAAAATTTCTATAATTTTGGGTGATATACATAATTCGTAAAAGGGCAATATTCAATACTCTTATAACTTAAGTAATCACTTAAAAATCAAAATTAATTTTTTTTTTGCGACTACTTGTCACTAAAAAGAAAAAGTGTTACAGACATCATGAGCTATGAAATTTTAATTTGACATCAAAGGTAAATTCACCTTCAATAGGTAAAGTTGGATGGTTTGACGTTACTGTAATCTATAATTTGTATCGGGAGTAAATCGAGTGATTTGTTCCCGTTCGTCGAAAATTTACGGTTTTTGTGATCGACAATACTGCTTAGATGTCAAAATACTTACAATCTTTCCTCTTTTACTTTTAATCTTTCAAATTATTATTTTTTTTTTTTTATAAATTTTGAATAAAAAAATATTTACTAATATCATTTGATTTAAGTTGATTTTGAGTTAAATTTTATTTTTAATATTATTTGAAACGGTTTCTTTTTTGCATGCTACTCATAATACAAATCATACACATTTTAATCAACAAAATAGACATGGCAAGATGGATTACGTCTAATAACACATAATAATAAAATGAATAACGTATGTCCACGAACTAATCTTATGAAACAGTAAGTATGCGTTTAAACAATATAATTTTCTTCAGCTTTGTTATGTGTGTACATAATTTTGTGTGCTTCAAATACAAATTCATAATGTACGTGCTTATCTTAACGACATAATATATAACAATACATATACGGATACTTCGTTTAAAACTAGATTAGTCACTTTTAATCAAAGTGAGATAATTACTATCAACCATGTAAGAAAAGGTATTACAGAATAGCAATTGGTTCTCCTGGGCAGAGCCGGATTTACATTAGGGCACTTGGAGCACGTGTCGCGGGACCCCCACACAATAGGAGCCTCCACAAAATCGAATAAAATCTTAAAATTAAGGAATAGAATATAAAGGATAAGCGCTTTTTCGTTTTTTTTCGCTCCAATCCTATTTTTCGGGAAAATTTGAAAAATTTCGAAAATTCTCCAAGGGAACCTCAACAAATGTAGACACAGGGTCCTCCACATATGAATGGGTCAGATGAAAAAGGTACATATTCCAAAAACCTTTATTTTCGGAAAACTAAAAAAAACTGTTTTATATGAAAAGTAATTTTTTCATAGCAAACTTTTCTATAGGAAAAGTGTTCATCTAGGTTAGTAGCCCATGTTTAGCCATGAAAATGAAATAAATGTTTTAAAGTATATAAACTATTTACATAAAAATTTCGTGGAATATGTTCCTTTTTCAAGTCAATATTTACAAGTTGAATAATTACTATAACTAAACGCAAAGTTTCTGAGCGATCAAAGTCCACTTTACAGTACTCCGTTAAAAAAATCGTATTTATAAATACCTAAATGAAATGTATTCAATTTTATTGAACTACCTGATGCAATCATAAAATCTACTTTTGTAATGTTATTATTATGAATTTCTTAATATTACTTATTTAATTTGAAATTACTTATTTAAGTAGGTATATCATTGTATTACTGTATAAATAAGCAAACTATTTCAAGATCTATTACTTTTTTTACAACGTAGTGTATTTTTATACATTGTATATACAGTGCAATATTACCTGAGTGAGAAATATAAAAACTAATAGCAGGAGTTTAGATATAATTACTCTATATCCATCATTATTGCAAAAGTATTTTATCTTCTTAACACTATGATTCCCGAGCACTTTCATATAAACTTCCCCGGAAGCCGGCAATATTTAAAAAAAAAACTTTATTAAACAAATACATAAAATAAAATTATTCAAACACTGAATAGATTCAACACAGTTCAACATGTATGTGTAAAACTGTAAACATACGTACGTGATACGTACATACTACATATACACTGACATTCAAATCAATTTTATTTAAAAATATAAATTATATTTTTTAGGTATTTTTTGTTTATCTTAAAATTTTTTATACATAGAAACCAAAAGTGTAGTGTGTGTTGGTATGTATTTGTGTGAGTAGGAACACATCCGTGTGATTAATGATGATAAACATCACACACATAATGCGTAACCAACTAATCAATTAATCATTGATCGCGGTCGGCCTCTGGGGATGTTTTGTTTGGTTTCGGATGCCGAAGCCGTGGGACTGAAAGCGTTAATGTAACAAAATATGTATATCTCTTATTAAAAATACTTCTTTCCTTTTTGTTGGACTTTGATCCCTCAAGAATTCTGCGTTTAGTTATACTTTTTAATGTTTTTACAAGATTTGATATATTTTAATATTATTTTACTTTTTTGCTATTTCAAAAAGGATATTAAGGCTATGTAAGGTCTAACTAAGTTATATCGTTTACCAAACAGTCTAATTTGGACTATTGGTCCTTTATGTGAATAGAATATGGTCTTTTTTTACACCCACCAGATGGAGGCTAGTCTAAAATACAAAATGGCTATCTCAACTCATTTTATCATTTTTATGGAATATGTACCTTTTTCAAGTGACCAATTCATATGAAGTATTCAGGGGCCACCACATTAGAAGTGCCCCGGGGCCTCCACAGAGGTAAATCCGGCCCTACTCTTGGGTAATAACGACGAACATGTTACATAACTTCTGACAAATTAAATGTGAAAAAGAAAAGAAAAAACAACATAAAAATTGATTAGTGCGTCACGTTTAGTTCTTGGCACCAGTAGCGTAGTAAAGATTGTCAAATACTTACGTATTTTATATTTTTAACACACATTACACATTCCAATACATCCTTTATTTATATACTCATTTTTTTTTCAATTTATTAATAACTAGCATTTACCCACAGCTTCGCACGCGTGGTGTTTGAAATTACGACATTATGTTAATACGTATAGAGTATACTTACATTGTGTCACTACTGAGAGTTGTTATTTTATTTTTTTGGGGGGGAGGAGGGAATTTCCCTCTTGGAATAGAATATTTTCTCGAAGTAAAAAGTAGCCTACAACTATTTTTGTTTCCCAAACTGTCTCTGTACAATATTTTAAGTTGATTAATTAAACTGTTAAGGTGTGGAAGCAAGACAAACAAACAAGCAAGTAAACTGACTTTCACATTTATAATATTAGTAATGATTTTTATTTGGTCCTATACATTACTTATCTATAGAACAAGTTATGTGATCGTGGAAAAATTCGATGTCGGGTTTTTCGCGGAAATATACGTTTTGAGATGCCTTGAGTCAAAATTAGTCATTTACAAACAATGTCTGTTTGCTAGGAGAACTATTTTAATCTCTAACTATGAAACCACTTAAGGAATTTTGATGAAATTTGGTACGGGAAAGGAAGTTCACCAAGATACACAACCTGGTAAGGTCAGTACATCCAAAAGTTGTTATGGACGGAGTCTAGTCGTCATTGAATTTTGAAAATGTCTCGAAAATGGACAGATCGGCCATTTGTAGAAAGGCGGCTCTAACGATTTTTATTAAATTTGAACCGCATAAAATAGAATACATTTGTGACCTAAAAAACAATCCATATGTCCGGGAAAAATCTGAAAGCTGAGATATAGAGCGTCGAAAAAGGATCTGATCATACCAAAGGTCAGAAATAACTTTATCGCACCAAATCTAGCCTGCCTCCGGTGGCAAGCTATTTTCGCCCTTCATCATCTATTATTACGAGTATTATTATAGGACCAAGTGTTGTACGAATAATATTTGAACAGTTTATTTTACTGGAAAAAATAACTTGCTCTCCACTCGTCCCTTAAGTGTATTTTTATGGTTATGGAAGCTTAAGAATCCTCAATTTTCAACCTTGAATTATCAAACTGTATCTAAGGTCACAAAAATAGCATTTAATTTAATTATGTAATATTTTTATTTTTTAGTTGGATGCGATTAGGATTTTTGGTTGATCCACGAGGTAAAGTTCCTGTTAAAGTAATTGCTCGAACATTTGCATCAGGTAAAACCGAAAAAATGGTGTATCAGTGTCTATCCGATTTGGGTCTTCCGTCCGGTAAAAATGACGTCATCGAAAAAGATGACTTTACATTTGAAAAATTTTATGCTTTATATCATAAAATTTGTCCTCGCAATGATATTGAAGAACTTTTTAGATCAATGTAAGTTCTTTTTTGATAAGCCTCTATCTTACTTGACTTAAACGCGATAGATCTCAAATTTAGCGAAAAAAGGAAAAAATATGACATAATGAAAGATACATAAAGAAAGAAAGATATTAATTAACCCTTTGCGCTTATAAGACATGTACAGCATGACAAGATGGTTTGTCCATTAACTCTACAAAAAAACATATTTAATGGTGTTTTGTCTGTTAGATCATAAGACATGTACCACATGACACACTGAATGTTGAACTGTAATGACTGCTCATACTTCTCATTACATGAATATTTTATTTAATAACTGCAAACACATTCATTTATTAGAAAAATAGTAAATAAAATAATACAAAATCACGTTGAATTATTTTTTTAAAATTAAAAACTAATAAAAACAGCATTGAGGACGTATTTAGCGCATTTAGTATTCAACTTTGGGGAAACAAGGTTAGACCGTCAAAAGAATCCGTCAAAAAAAGAACGTCGGTCGTTGTCATGTGCTACATGTCTTACCAGCCTATTTACAACTCACTTTTTTTGCTAGAGTGCAAAGAGTTAAAAATCATATAGTGATTAAAAAATTATCAAAATGGATCGGTTGGTTAACTCTTTAAATGATTAAGACTAGTTAACTCGTCATGCAATATGGCGACTCTTAACTCGTCATGTAATATGGCGACTCAAAATGCTTTGATATGTATATATTCGCTAATACAAGTGCCATCATCTGTGACAGATTTGTCGAAATACGGTATAATTGTAAGTAATGTTCAATTTTACCAACATAATTTAGTATAATTTATATTTTGTAAATTCCTGAGGTATGATTTTCGTTCTTATTTGTAACTTTTCTATTGTACTTGTCACTGGCAGTAAAAGGTCCGGCATTTTGAGACAAAAAATTTTCTCTGTGATTAAAAAAAAGTGTTAAGCACCGTAGGCACTGGACTGGTTATCAAGAGGTTCGGTATTTAATTCCCAACCGATTCATAGATATAGAAAATAGACTCTTCGGCTACTAGTTAACTTTCGAGTAGTTAACTCATTATCATGTAAATACAATAGTTGTATTATATTTATTATGATGAATTAACTACCGAAAGCTAGCTAGTAATCGAAGAGTCTATTTTTAGTGAAAAGTAGCAAAGAATATTATTTTTACAGAAATTTCTTAAATTATAACCTTTTTATTTTGGATGTGTAAGAATAGATTTCACCTTCCCAACGATAGCTTATGAAAAATAAAAGATATGGTTCAATATAGAAAAATAGACGAATCTTTTCTAAAAATTTATTTGAGGCAAATTGATTTGGTTACAGAATTCTTTTTTTTTAGTACTCAAGGTAAAGCGGAATTTATTAGTTTAGAACAATTTATAAATTTCTTAAATGAAAAACAAAGAGATCCACGGCTCAACGAAATTCTCTATCCATTATATGATGAAAAACGTGCTAAAGAAATCATAACAGATTATGAACCGGAAGAAGAATTTCGTAAAGAATGTATGTATTTTGAATTTTTATTTATTTATTTTTTTTTTATATAATGTTATTTAATTTATATCTTTTTTTAGATAAACTTTCAAAGGATGGCTTAATTAAATACTTAATGTCGGATGAGAATGCACCTGTATTTTTAGATAGATTAGATTTTTACATGGACATGGATCAACCATTATGTGCGTATTATATTAACTCGTCACACAATACGTATCTTTCGGGTAGACAATTTGGTGGGAAATCGTCTGTGGAAATGTATCGTCAAGTACTTCTAGCAGGATGCAGGTAAAAATTATTTGAATTAAATAACATTTTTTTATTGCCTAAAACGTTCGAAAAAAGTTTGAACACGTTCAGTGCGGCTGTATACACGCCCGTGTATATTCGCACTATATACAATGTGTAGAGCTTAGATACCGGTATTCCGGTACTATCGAAAAACCGGAATAGCGGACATTTTTACACGTTTTGTAACACCGCTATTAAAATTTCAAATACCGGTATTTCGGTTTCGGTATTAACAAAATCAAATACTTTATGTAATCGTTACATATTTAAAATATTTTTTTTACGTTAGATTTACAACATAAATTTTATTACAGAGTCTTTAGTTTTGCTTAATGTTTTCCATATGCGCAGATGATCAGATAGGTATCTTATACTTATTCATATTTTTTCATAATTGTGGAATATTTTAAAGTATTTTCCTATAAGAAAAAATACAAAATTATGTGTGGGTATATTATTTGACTATTATTAAATTTTATTTTCTAATGGTATTTAAAAAATTCCTTGAAAGGATTTTTTTACTGCTCTGTGTAAATATTGGGAAGGAATTTACAAAATTCCTGTTTTTTTTGTGTTTTATTTATTTATTGTTTTTTTCTTTTTTTTAACTTTTAATTTTTAAATTACTTTTAAACTGCCACTACGTCTATAAACCATTTAAGGTTTTATTATTATTATTATTATTGTTATTATTATTATTATTATACATATTTTGTATTTCATTTAGCATGATATGTTACGTCTAATATCCCGCGTACTCTGTCTCAACCTCGTATCTGAAAAGTCCCAATTTTTGGAGACACAAATAAAACGTATTTAAATCTGTGTTTTCATCATTATGAACTTAAGATTTATGCTAATTACACCCTTTAATGTTGGCTACCTACACATATAAATATATATAGATAAATATATATATATATATATATATATATATATATATATATATATATATATATATATATATATATATATAAAATATTTAATGTTTTTTGTGTGTCCTAAAATATGCAGTTTTTGATATACGAGGTTGAGAAAGAGTACGCGCGATATGTTCGTTTGTTTTAGTTTCAGTATTAATATTCCTATTTAAATTTTTAAAATCTAAAGATGGTGTAATTTGTCATTATTACTGTTGTTAATTAATTTTATTAAATGATTTTTAATGTTTTTTCCTTTTCTCTATACTATCTTCATTCAATACCGACAAAATACCGAAATACCGGAATTCCGGTATTTTAAATGCTAATACCGAATAAATACCGGTATTAGAAAAAGACGCCGGTATTCCAAGCCCTAACAATGTGTACGTCGTGTATACTGCAGTATAGTTGTGAGTCGGTTCATGTAGAAATATATTACGCACGCACCGATTTACGGTTGTGTACGTCACTGTAATAAGTGACGCTCCCGGCATCTATGGACATCGGATTGAACTTTTACAATTACTAATACTTACAGCGTCAGGATGCCACTCAAAGTGTGGCACTGA
The DNA here is from genome assembly GCA_035578155.1 of Brachynemurus nebulosus. Lineage (NCBI taxonomy): Eukaryota > Metazoa > Arthropoda > Insecta > Neuroptera > Myrmeleontidae > Brachynemurus > Brachynemurus nebulosus. Next base: position 27,078,946 of record JAPWDM010000008.1, on the reverse strand, counting down.
CGTCCATTTCACATTCAATAATTAGGGCTAAACGTGTTAGGCACGCATTGTTAGGATTTCATAGTTCAGTAGCCAGAGTTTTTCACAATTCTCTGGATAAAATATTTCTTGCTTTTATTTAACTCTTCTAATGATTAAGACGAGTTAACTCGTCCTACAATATGGCGGCTCAAAATGCGTTGATATGTATATATTCACTGGTACAAGTGCCGCCATCTGTGACAGATTTTTCGGAATACGATATAATTGTAAGTAATGTTCAATTTTACCAACATAGTTAATTATAATTTCTATTTTGCAAATTCCTAGGATGCCATTTTTTTGGTGTAGGCATTTCTGATTTTTCTCTTTTTTGTAATCTTATCTATTGTATTTGTTATTGGCAGTAAAAGGTCCGGCATTTGGAGGCAAAAAAGTTTTCTCTATGGTTAAAATAAAAGAGTTAATATTAAAATTAGCCTTAAATCTATTAAATTGTGTAAGATTTGATACTGACTATTAAAAAGTGATCAAGTGCGGGTAGATCATTCAATGCGATGGTACACATGACCGAATTTGTAAGGATTTCGTGGTTATGGCAGATGGCTATGAAATCCTAGAAAATATCGACAAGTTCATATCACTAATTTTTTTTTTGTTATGATCTACTATCGTTTAAACATTGCACGTTGCATATGGTGGGGTTACCAGGGCCCCGGTGCACCCAGCCAAAGGGAGCCCCCAAGAGAGTACAAGAAATTCCAAATTTGTAAATTTCTTGGCAAATTTTAAGGGAGGTATTTCTGTAAAATTAGAGCAGCAAACGAGCAAACGATTGACAAGCAAAAAAAAAAGTCGCCGCTTTTTATCTCTTTTGGTTTTGGCGAAATTTTTTGTTTTTCTCGGGCCTGCGTAGTGGCCCCGAATGTACTTTTTGCCCTAGGGCCCTTGAATATCTAATTACGGTCCTGGGGGTTACTAGAAACGCTAGTTTTCCCAACCGTACGATGTTAACACGAAGAGTAATATGGAATAATAGGCAAAATCAATCAGTATAAATATGTAACGATTGGTAACGATAGGTAACGATTGTAAAAACTACTATGAGTACATTAATCATTAAACCACGCCTCCATTTGATTTCCCAATGTAGCAACACGTATTTATCAGTGAACTATGGTGAATGAAGTAAACGACACTTACGTGGTTTAAATATTTTTCTGTTTTGCTTCCGAGACTGCTAAATTAGCGAAAGCATTGTGATCACTTTTGAAAAATAAAAAAATTTTTTCCCTCCAAAATAAAATTTTTTACGCACGTTTTACGTTTTAGAGCTTCCTGAACAATTTTGGTTTGGTGTCTGTCCGTCTGTGTGTCGCCAGTTTGCACCAAGTGGCATAACTTCTGAACTATTCGATTGTTTTTAATGAAATTTTCAAAAATTGTGCAGTTTGGCTCCTAGATGGTCCCCTATGAATTTAATCGAAATCGGAGTAACGGTAGCTACGCCGCTACCATGTCATTCCATTAATATACTAAATTGCACCAAGATGCATAACTTCTGAACTGTTCAATCTTTTTTTATGAAATTGTTAGAAATTATGCGGTCTGGTTCCTAGATGGTCCCCTACAAATTTCATTGCATTCGGAGTAATAGTATCCAGGGCGCTATCATGAAAGCCCATTAAATGTCAGTATCTTATTTACTGCTAGTCCCACTTCGCTCAAATTTTTAAAGTATTTTAGGGGTTAGTTTCTAAAATATTTTTGCTTTTATTTTGTAATTTAACCTTTAAGTATCTTGAGTTACAACAATTTTTTATGAACTTTAAGGCGAAAATATAATTTCACGGTATATATATATATATATATATATATATATATATATATATATATATATATATATATATATATATATATATATATATATATATATATATATATATATACATTTGGTATAATTCTAGGGCCACACTAATGTTAACGTCTAACGTAATGTCTAATGTCTATAAACGCAATAATTATGGCGCTAATATAACGACTTAAACTACGCCTAAATTGGGCGGCTACACTATAGCATTTAACGTATTATCTCGATAATTATCGTGCTAAAACAAAAATGGATATCATTTTTATTTTTAATTAATATAAATCTTAATTTTAAATATAAAAAGGGAAAAATTTTAAATAATTTTTATTTTAAATTTAAAATAATGGTATGAACGCTTTTATTTAAATGATGATATCGATGATATACCGTACTATGCCTGGAAATACATAAATAGACATATTATGTACATATGATACATATCGTAAATATTATGTATGCATCCAGTGTAGAATGATGTGGTAGAATGTCCAGACATGTGTAGCCACTATTTTTGACGCCATAAATGACGCGCTAAAATCCTTGGATGTGCCAAAAAGACCGCCACCCGAGTTATCGCCTAATGCCTAACGTCATTATTAATGACGTTAATAAATTAACGCGTTAAGTTCTGGTCACACCTGCATTTAATGTCGATTAACGCGATAATTAACGGCATTAACCGTTAGTGTGGCCCTAGGGTAATACTGTTTTAAAGTTTTTTACGAGTACGAGGAGGCTGTGTGCTACACCTCATTGGCAGCGTATTTCTTTTAATTTCTATGCCACGTTTCTTCATCACGCGTTTAAAATTTTATCAAAAATTGTTTTGTTTAAGATTTATTTGAATTGCATGCATATTCTCTATTGATCTGAATCGGGTCAGTTTTATGACGGTCAGTTATTATCGAGTAACCGAAAAAGTCCTTTACAAATACACTTGCATAAATTTAAATACACATATATGTGGATTCACGAGATAACCATAACCCGAAGAGTTAATACTATTTTATATATTTTAGGTGTGTTGAGCTAGATTGTTGGGATGGTAAAGGTGACGATGAAGAACCAATTATAACTCATGGTAAAGCGATGTGCACAGATATTCTGTTTAAAGTAAGAAATATTAAATATCTAAAACTAATGTCGTATTTTCAACTAATGCATATATTTACATATTTATTTCTGTTAATTATAGGATGTTATATATGCATTGCGAGACACAGCTTTTGTAACTTCTGAATATCCAGTGATTTTATCATTTGAAAACCATTGCTGCAAAAAGCAACAATATAAACTTGCCAAATATTGTGATGAAATTTTGGGTGAACTGTTACTGAAAGAACCGTTACCCGACTATCCGGTAAATCAGTTTTTTATTATCCAGTTTTTATTATAAAAGACGAATAAGTAAATTTGTGGAAATTGGTTGCGTTCGGCAGGAAAAATTCTTTAAAGCACTTCAACTCAATGAGCCATTTTCTCAAAATATCTACATCTCTATGATGGAAATTTTAATTTAAAAATTGCTATGTAACCGCATGAGAAAATTGTTTAACACCAGGGCGGCGACACGGGTTATTCGGAACTACATCTCTATAGTTGGAATATTAATTTCTAAAAAACAAACAATATTTCTAGGTAACCGAATTGGAAAATTTCGTTGCTAAAGTGGAATTAACAGAAGGTGATTTTTGGTTGATTAAATTAATATCTCGATTATACCGGAAAGAAGTTAGCGCCGAAAGTTGAAAAATCGTTTTGTTTTTTATATGGTTAAATTGCTTCTTTGAAATCAGTAATTGCTCCACCTGAAACTTAATTATTTAATTAGTTATTTATAAAGAAAAAAATTTTTTTCCGTTATTTAACTTATGAAAATCTTCCAAAATAATACTTTTTTATATAATTTCTTTACGTCAATAAATTGCTCCCAGTGTGCTCTATTTAATTTAAAAGCTAAATCTTAATTTTTTTGAATAATTATTAAAATATTTTGTTTTTTTATAATGTTATTTAACTTGTCAAAATTCAATTATCCTTAAATATATGCAAACGACTTAAAGGTATAATGGATTGCCTATACGTTTTAATAATACATAACCTAATTCATAATATTTTTTATTTTAATATATTTTATTATTCAGAGAAATTAATAACTAACTTTTAAATTAGATGGAGCAAATTGGGAGCAATTTTTTGATATAAAGTAATTGTATAAAAATGCATTATTTGACAAGATTTTGATAATAGAAATAGTCAAACAAAAAAGTTTTTTTGTTTGTAAATAACTAATTAAGTAATTAAGTTCCAGCTGGAGCAATTATTGATTCCAAAGGAGCAATTTGGGAGCAATTTATCCATATAAAAAGCAGAAAGATTTTCCAACTTTCGGCCCCAACTTCTTTCCGGTCTCGATTATAGACATGTAATCCCAAATACCTGTGTCGCCGCCCTGGTGACAAATTGCTACATATTTGAGAAAGTGGTCCATTCAAATTGCTGACTAATTTTCTACCAGGATAGAAATCAAATTTGGTGCACGACACAATTGCATCACGTGCCAAATTTGAATTTTACTGAACTAAGTTACAAAATTCTACTGAGGCCATTCATAAATTACATTTACAAACAGAGGGATGGGGTGGTAGCCTAGTGTAATAAAGCGTGACGCAGAGGGGCGTAGAGGTGCAAAAAAAGTGACATTACGTTTGAGAAAACTTATCTTACAGTTGACGAGTAAAGAAAAATTTATCTTTCCAAAAGTAGTCAGCGAGCAAAAAAAAAAATAAATAAAATAAATTAAAAATAAAAGACAATTACTTTTCAAAATTACAGTTGGTGAGAAAATTCATATGTTCACCTAATGACCAGCTAAGCTGAAACTCGAACACTCGATTTTCTTTGGTGTATATGCCAAATTATTATATAAATTAAAATTCACATAGAGATTGAAAAATTATCAAACTGAATTGACCGGGACTCAGATCTCTTGGTGTCTAGCCAAACGTTAAAAAGAGTATATGAACTAGAATGGCTCTCGAACATCGGTTTGGTGAGCATCTCATCTCATGTGCAGGGCCGAAACATTTTTCCTCCAAAAATACAATTGAAGAACAAAAAAAAAGGCTTCTCACTTTCTCCGGGCCCCTAATTGACGCTGCGGACCTCTTTTTAGATCCGAGTCTCCGAGCAATTGCCCCACCTTCTTGCCGGCCCTATTAGTGGGTAAGAGTAAGACGCTTCGAGCTCGAGCCCCGGCCTATTCAATTTGATAATTTTTCAAACTCTATATGAATTTTAATTTCATTATATGTTTAATCAATACTTTGGAGCAGTGGGCAAGTTTTGTGACGTAATATTAAATAGGGGGTTCGGCAAAATGTAATGCAACGTGACGTAAATTATAATTGGCCCCTATGTTATGAGGCTGGTATTAACACTATGAAGCCCGAGTACTTTCACAGTAAAGTTCCCCGGAAGCCGACAATATTTTTAAAGAAACTTTATATAAACAAATACATAAAATGATTCGACATGTACATATACATATATGATACGTACATACACATTCAAATCAATTAGAGAATTATAGAAAGTTTAGATAACAAACTGGTAAAAATAAATTTAAAAAAAAAAAAGAAACATACTTTTATTAGTTTTTATATTGTTTATTTTAAAATTTTTGGTTTTATGTCTCTCATCTGGCTTCACATTTCAAAAGTGTAATAAAAAAAAAAAAATTGACCTTTTTCGAGACCGTAATAAATTTTATGACTTATTTTGGTAAAAATATTTTATCCTTTTAAATTTTTCAGTATTTTTAAATTGTGTTTAAAAAAAGTTTTGAGTTCTATATGGGTTTATATGTAACTTAACTAAAAATTAATATCTTAATAATATTATAAATGTGAAAGTTTGGATGTTTAGATGTTTAAATTTGTTCGATGTTTAAATTTTATCCCGGTTGCAAGTTCTTGAGGGATACAAAAACAATTATTCAAACACACCCCAAAAAACAAAACTCAGTTCGATGAAATTTGGTACACTGACATTATTTATCCTGAGCTAATAAATAGGATAATCTTATCCCGACTAAATAGAGACACTATTTACTATAAGCACATGTAGCTAGAATTTTAATAACACGTAGAATAGTTTTATCCCGATTGAATGTTCCCAGGGGATGCAAAAGAAATTCCAAAATCATGTCCAAATAATTAAACCGAATTTGATAAAATTTGGTACACAGACATGATTAATCCTGAATTTACGCATAGGCTAATCTTATCCTGATTGAAGGTTCCTGTAGGATGACTGAATCGAATTTGATAAAATTTAATATACAAACGTTATTTACTATGAACACATAGTAATAATTTTGAAATAGTTTTAGTCGGGATAGTTTAATCCCCGATTGAAGGTTTCCGGGGGAAGATGGGGAGACACAAAGGGGGGGGGGGGGGTTAACTCAATGCGGGTGAAGCCGCGGGTCAGACTTAGTTATATTATAAAAATGTGTTGAAATGGTTATGGAAATTCATAGTGAATGCAATAGCAATAATAATACATAGGATAATTTTATCCCGATTGAAGGTTCCCGGTAGGAACAAAATTAACTGCTAAATCACATCCAACTAACTAAATCGAAGTCGATGAAATTTAGTACACACAGAGACACTATTTACCCTGATCTAACACATGGTGTAATCTTATCCCGATTAAATGTTCCTGTGGGATTCAATATTATTTAATTATAATAACAGCAAAAAATCACAGATCCTTTGATCCTTTGAAAATTTGAAAAACTTGTAGTGCGATTTTAAACCATTTTTGAACAATTTACATAGCCATATTTTCAAAACGGGGGTGGGGCAGAATTACTATAATACACCGATATTCCGTTAACCGTACGACAATACATACACGTGGTACCCTTAACGGAATCATATACAGGATGTTTCTCTAGACAATTTATTTTTTAATAAAATTAAAATATTTTTATAAAAATAAATTTTTAAGTCATATTTTCTAGCTACATAATATTTATTTCTAATTGTAAGCTTGGAAATTATAATATACATATATGTGTATTAATAATTTTTATTATTACTATTATCATATATTTATGTTAACTTTCAAAATAATCGCCTGTATGTGTTAAAAATTGAAGTTTTATTTACATAAAAATGTTTATTTACATTAAAAATTTTGTCACGTAGATTGTGTATGTATACACAAACACACACAAACGGTACGCATAATGGTAGTACGGATATCGGAAAACCCGCGGTATTTGATATTTTCGTAATTATATACTTAATTTAATTCCCAAAGAATGAATGTAGTAATTATTTACTGTCCTATAACTGGATTAAAATTGGATTTTTCCGCTATATTGTCCGTCTTGGGTTGACATAAAAAATATTTATCAACTTTTGTTATTTTGTTATTTTTCATAAATAATGGATTTAGGTATATTTTAGGTATATACAATAAAATAATTGAATAAATTGTATGTATGTATGTATTTGTAAAATAATATGTGTTGTAACCACATCCATAAAAGCAATAAAGTATTGACCACGGGATATTCGTGTGTTTCCCTTTTTAGTTTTTGTGTTGCAATTTTAGGGTCGGGTCGATCTTTTTCAACCGCGGGATGTAAATCATGATCAGCCGATAAAATAAGGTTCATAATCTAATTGGCATTTTGAAATTCCCAACTTTAATGCAAGCATTATCAAGGATCTATGATTTTTTGCTTCGTTACATATAAATCCATATTGAACTTAAACTTTTTTTTAACTTAATTTAAAAATATTGAAAAATTTAAAAGGATAAAATATTTTTACCAAAATAAGTCATAAAATTTATTACGGTCTGGAAAAAGGTCAATTTTTTTTTTTATTACACTTTTGAAATGTGAAGCCAGATGAGAGATACAAGCCAAATTTTTTATAGAAACCAAGAGAGTAGTGTGTGTTGGTGTTTGTGTGAGTTGAGTATATACACATCGGTGTGGTAAAATTGCACACATACATAATGCGTAATCAATTAATTATTGATCGCGATCGGCCTCTGCGCTTGTTTTGATTATTTTCGGATGCCGAAGTCGTGCGACTGAAAGTGTTAATAACTAATTTACTATTAGAGAAACTTCATAATACCGAATGTTATTTTACTTGGGAAGTTGATTTATTTGTCCTTTATAAGACTGGGAATAAGTAAATTATTTGAGGCCTCTTTATCAGTTACTAATATTTTATTTTAAATTTTTAGTTAGAACCTGGTGTACCTTTACCACCACCAAGTGCTTTAAAAAAGAAAATATTGATTAAGAACAAAAGGTTAAAACCGGAAGTTGAAAAAGTGGAATTGGAGGCGTTTTGGAAGGGAGAATTTGTAATTCAAGATGAAGAGAAAGAAGATGCTTCAGCTCCAGTAGATAAAAAGGTATAAACGAATACATGAATTTATGTATTTTTTTTGAACACAAAAAAAATTGTTTAGCCGGAAGAAATAATAGCACCAGTGGTAGAGGAAGCCGGAGCGGCCGGGGAAGAAGTAGCAGCTCCTATACAGTATACCGGATCCACTACTAATGTGCATCCGTGGCTTTCGTCAATGGTGAATTATGCTCAACCAGTTAAATTTCAAGGATTTGATGTCGCTGAACGTAAGTTTTAATACAAAAAAATTAGTCAAACAGATATTTTTAATAAATCGAAACTTTTAGAAAAAAATATTCATCATAACATGTCTTCGTTTGCTGAAACTGCCGGTTTGAATTATCTGAAAACGCAAGCTATCGATTTCGTCAATTACAATAAACGTCAAATGAGTCGAATTTATCCGAGGGGTACCAGAGCCGATTCCTCCAATTATATGCCTCAAGTAAATGAGTACAATATTTACCAGTTTTATACATCAATTACCATTATTTTTTTTTTTTTTTTTGTCTATAGGTATTTTGGAATGCTGGTTGCCAAATGGTATCATTAAATTTCCAAACGTCAGATTTGCCGATGCAACTTAACCAGGGTAAATTTGAGTACAATGGCAATTGTGGGTATTTATTGAAACCAGATTTCATGAGACGAGCTGATCGTACTTTCGATCCATTTTCTGAATCTCCAGTAGACGGTGTCATTGCTGCGTCATGTGCCGTTCAAGTATGTTATTTATTATTTTTTCAATATTAAAATTGCAAACCAAACTTACTTTGTCATTATTGTATGTATTAATGGATAGATGTTAATGCATACTATTTTTCATACGAACGTGTATGCATACATTCAAACATAGTCTGTGCGTACACACTTATACTATCAAAGTTTTTTATAATAAATGCTTTGACATCGTTGTTAATTTACTCAACAAACATATTAAGTGGTATGCATATGCGTTTTGAGCGCTTTATTTTTTCACCTGTACGAGATAGACAGGTGCTCTCGCGGACTTTTTTTGTAGAGAATCGAATTCTTTACAAAAAAGGTCTTAACACTTTTTAATGTATCTATCACCGTTTTCGCTACGTAAGCGGTGAAAGGTCCAAAAATACTATTTATAAATTTTCAATATTGTTTAAATAATAAATACGAATAAACCAGTTATTTAGTATACAGAGTTGCCAGACTGCTTCAGTTCAGTTGTTTGAAATTGATATATTTATTAAAATACTATAATTTCTCTGATGATATCTTCAATCCAAAACGATCAACAAATAATTCAATTTTTTCTTTACATTCAGAACTTATTAGTCTTTCTTTCCCTAGTTTTTTATTGAATTCTGTCGAGTCATTATATTGTTAAATACAAAATAAGGGTACGTAGTCAGAATTTTGAGATCTAATACATGGAGTAGATACACACTTTAACCCTAATTATCTTAACTCAGAAACGATCAATCTTTCCCAAATTACAAAGACAATCAGATATAGCATTCTTCTTCATACTATGCATACATACATACTAAAGAAACTATTCTGTCGAAAAGTTGTATGTCGTGGTAACTACCTTAAAAGTAAATATGCGGGTCATGTTTGATCGTAGTAGAAAAAATTCTTGCGCATATGCACTAAGGAATTTGCGCAAACGCATTTTAGAAAATACGTATAAGTTAAATGAATTGACAATCACATTAGTATATGTGAAATTATCTAAACTTAATCTGACGTAAATTAAAAATCACAAAGTGATTGAAAAAATTATCCGGATCGGCCGGGAATCGAACCCAGGATCTCCTGGTAACTAGCCAGGCGTGCTAACCTCTACACCAACGATCCTATGCTCGGCAAGCGTCCGAGCCGGACACTCATTCAATCACCTATGTGTATTAGTACTCTCTCTGATTCGAGAAACAGTTACAATTTTAATTTCAAATATTATCGAGTGCTTGTGAGACATTACTACGTATGACAAACTTTTGTTTGCATTTCAACACACGCAGTATTGATATGTTCACTTATCGTTCAGCTAAACGAGTGCTTAAAGTTTCAGTTTAAATTAAACTGAAATTATAAACAAGTCCCCGTGGTTACAAGTTGGGTTTAATAAAATGGAGTTATACTTCACAATTTAATGCCTGTGGTATCTCTAGGAAGCATAAATTGTTAATATGTTTGATTCAGTACTCAGTGCTTGTGACACTCAAATTTTTGTTTTTAGGTAATTGCCGGTCAATTCTTATCTGATAAAAAAGTTGGCACCTACGTCGAAGTTGATATGTACGGTTTACCGGCTGATACAATTCGAAAAGAGTTCCGAACCCGAATGGTTCCAGCAAACGGTCTAAATCCGGTTTATAATGAAGAACCGTTCCTCTTCCGAAAAGTAGTATTACCGGATTTGGCTGTTTTACGTTTTGGTGTCTATGATGAAAATGGGAAATTACTAGGGCAACGAATTTTACCTTTGGACGGTTTACAAGCAGGCTATCGTCATATTTCGCTCAGGACTGAAGCAAACTTTCCAATGTCGTTACCTATGCTGTTCTGTAATATTGAATTGAAAATTTACGTACCAGATGGTTTTGAAGATTTTATGGCCGCGTTATCTGATCCACGAGGTTTTATGGGTGCTCAACAAAAACAGACTGATCAAATGAATCAAATGGGTATTGAAATAACTGACTCGAAAGGAGGCGGTGACGATAAAAAGCAAGATAAAAAAGAAGAAAAGAAAGAAGGTAAATAAGGAATATCAAAATGATTACGTGAGCGCCTCTGGTGGTAAAATTAGAAGCAGTATCAAATAATAAGTATATAGCAATAGAAATATGCATTATACAAATTATATGTGAAATATATACTGGGTGTCCCGGCCGGATGTATACATACGATTTACATGTTAATTTTTAACATTATGTTAAAAGTTATGTCACAAGAGTGCTTTGGATAAACATATTCCTATTTTTGATAATTTTCTTTTATAAAATTAATAATTTTTTTCCACCAAATTATCTGCACTATTTCTTCAACAGAATATTTTTTTGGTATTTTTATTATTTTAATATTTATTTTCAAAAAAATAAAAAAATGCCTTTTTGAATTTACAGCAGATGACACAAATATTTATTATGTAAAAATGTGAATTGTTTGAAAATTGCGACATTCATTTCTTTATTTTACTGCATTATTATTGTTAAAGCTATAGTAACAGTTGTTATAATATTAAATTAGTATTATTAGTTTGTTCAAAGTACGCTTGTGACATAACTTTTTCCTTATGGGAATCTAATGTTAAAAATTAACATGTAAATCGTATGTATACATCCAAATGGGACACCTGGTATACATGTTTCACTTGGTATAACTTTTAATTTCACCATTAAAGGCGCGAGCGAGAATCTTTGCGTGACAAATATTAGAATGGTAGTTGCAACTAATTAATAAATATTTTTAGAACCATTGGTATTTGAACCAATAACAATTGAGACATTACGACAGGAAAAGGGATTCCAAAAAACAGCCAAAAAACAACAGAAAGAATTAGATGCTTTACGTAAAAAACAAGCAAAAGAAAAACTTGCTATTCAGAAAACTCAGTGCGCCGCAATAGAGAAACTAATTAAAGGAAAGAAGTAAGTTGTAATTATAGTCTGTTCACATTACGAAGAATTTTAATAGCAGGGAAGGCGACGAGAAGAGGGAAAATAATCAATGTTATAAATGGACATGTTAAAAGATTAAAATCCAATATCATTTCGATTTATTTTTTTTAAAGAAATTTTTTTCCCATTAGCGTAAGATGGGATACAAGGGACCAAACTGGAATGTCTATCAAACTGTTCCACTTGTCGCCAGTGGGTGACGTAAAATCTCCCCACTATGTTGTGTAGGTACACACTGTTTGCAATGGTGTTGGTTTGGTGTTTGTTTCTGTGTGCGTATTCACACACACTACTACAAAACACCTATTATGGGACAGACCAACCTATCCAATTCAAGTAACAATGTCTAACAATGTATTACAATGCATTGTGCGTTCGGTGACTGACACCGACTGACTACATGCCTTACGCTGTGACTGACCAACAAATGACACCAAGCGAGCTATACTTTTTTTATATTAGTTGGCTTCTAGTGTTCTGTGATGGGATAGAATAGAACATGTTTGAATTTTTTATTCGGTACTCATACTGTTTTATCAGGTGATACAGAATAGACTAATTTTTATCAGATGATACAGAATAGACCAGTAACTAATTTTCCATTGTTACCATTTTAAAAGTGTTATCTTTTTTATTTAGCCAGAAAATTAAAAAACATAATTATTCCCATTCACTCCTTCATTTGGCTGAGGGGGGAGGGGTAATAAATGTGGAGTTAATAAAAAACATGAAGCAACCTGATTATTTATTTACTAAATAATATTATTAATGATAAATTAATTCTTTTAGTGGGGGAATAAAAAATAAAAAATACCATTAATTTAAAAAGAAACTTTATTCGTAAGTACGTATATTAAAAAAAAGGAGATATAAGTACACATTTTGTATTACAGCCACTTATTCTTAAAACTTTGGTCAGCCCTCCTAAGTCAATTCTATTCATTATTCAGTTGTTCCCATTCACTCCCTTTGTCCTTGTTGTTCTGATCCATAGGCGTTCCTATTAACACCTGCTGTCGTTCCTATTCATCCTCATTATTAATTTTGACAAATATATAGAATAACTCAAAATTAAGCATAATTTTACATATTAAATTTTGAAATTTATTATCCTTTTAAACATTTATTTTTTTATAATCTTTTCAGTTTTAAAATTTATTAAATTTATTTATTGATAATAATTTACGGCAAACTCAAATACAACCGTCTTCACCTTATAAAGTAGCAACTACAATAAATACATTATTCGGTTTTGTCCCAATCTACCTGAATTTAGCAAAAATATAATAAAATTTTCTCAAAGTTGGTAATTTTAAAACAAAACAAAAAACAAAAAAAAAATATATTTTACTCGATAATTCAATATCAATCTACACATCATCCATCGTTGACAACAGAAATATTAATATCGGTTATCAGTTGCTGTTTATTAATAAAGTATTGTATTAGAAAGTGACAAAGCGATAATACATGCAATCATAGCAACTAGGTTCTTTGTAATGTGAATACACAGTATATATTTTGTATTGGAATCCTATATATTACATACTAATTTTTTTTTTTAATTTTAAAGTAAAAATGATTTGACTAATGATCCAGCAATCAGAAAGTTAGTGACTGAGCAAACACTGCAATGGAGTGAAATAACTGAACGACATCGTAAACAAGAATGGGAAATGATGAGACAACAGTTGACCGATCAGCAAGACATACTAAAAAAATTAATGGAGGCTCAACAGGCGCTGCAGATTAAACAACTAGAAGCTAAACATGACAGGTAAGAACAATTTCATCGATAGAAAATCTTGTGAAGCTTAAATTTTGTAACTAGCCCCACTTGTATTTTGTGTAATTTAGATATAGTTATATAATTTTTGCTTTTCAGAGAATTAAAAGAATTGAATTCGCGACAGGCTAAAGTTTCTGTGGAAACCGCACGAGAAGTAAATAATGACAAAACTTTAAAAACTAAAGCGGAAAAGGATCGACGATTGCGTGAAAAGCAACAAAATAACACGAAACGTTTTGTTGATGAACGAAAAACTCAACAGATAAAACAAGGTAGAGAGAAGGAAAAATTAAAAGTTAGCCACACTAGTCAAATGGACATGCTGGTTCATGATGTGCAGAAGGTAACTGACAATTTGTAATTTTCTACAAAAAAATATTCGAAATAAATAAATTCTTAAGGCTAAAATGCAGTCTACATTGTCATCCAGTAATTTCGATGTTTACCGGAAAAAATCACAGAGTAGAGAGATACAGCAACTATCTCTATTATGAAATCTGCAGTGTGCAATTTTTTGTACCTTAAGCAACTTAATAGTCACTGTCTCAGTGGCAGTCGATGATGTAGGTCAATCACAAGACAATGGATGCGATTGTTATGTTGGTTGTGTTGGCATTATTACAATCCCCACACGGCGTCAGATACATGCGTGTGGTGTCATAGCTATGTATGCGACAATTGAGCCACGTGACCACCACCATCATCTCCGTTACTCAAACAAATACACAATATCGCACAAATACAAAGTAAACCCATGCACGTATTTAACATATTTTCTATCTCTTACTGGTTACACTGATTCCAGTAGTATAGAGATAATGTTGCCTCTATTACTCTATGGAAAAAATAAACAAATGTGTCTAAAAATTATTGTATTTAAAGAGTTAAACCCGGTACACATATTTTTATTACAAACAATTGCATTTTATTATTAATTATCACACTTTTAATGTTACTGTCATTTTTGTTATAACAATTAAATTAACGCAATTGATATTTTTTTTTTTATTTAAAGATTTTGGCCTTTTGCCCTTTGGCGGTTAACCATTTTTTGTTATTTTTATCATATTCTGTAAACAAATAATACAAAAAGTTGCTTTAAAAAATGTGCCATATCATACAGTTGTCATTATTAAAAAATGTGTAAAATATTAATAAATTTGAGTTTTTGAAAATAAAAATATGCTTTCCGGCTTTAACTTTTCACAATTGAAAATTTTCACCAAATTTGATTCGTTTTCACCGGTTAAAAAGAAAAATATCGTATGACAACGTAGACTACAAATTTGCCATTTTTAATAAAATTTTAAACGTAAAC
This sequence comes from Brachynemurus nebulosus, assembly GCA_035578155.1. Classification (NCBI taxonomy): domain Eukaryota; kingdom Metazoa; phylum Arthropoda; class Insecta; order Neuroptera; family Myrmeleontidae; genus Brachynemurus; species Brachynemurus nebulosus. Next base: position 27,063,879 of record JAPWDM010000008.1, on the reverse strand, counting down.
ATGAAACGCGCCATCATCTATTTGTGACGTAACGTAGCATAGAAACAACAGAAACAATCTATATTGCTAATGAGATTATTGTGATTCAGCCCTCCAATTATTATTATTTTGTTAATTTTGTGAGACATTTGTTAAAAATTAATTTCCGTTTTTGCCATTTATAGGCATTTTTAATGTGATAGAACTTTGCATCTCTCACATCAAAAACCACAGGTGACCTTTGGTTTTGGTTTGGTTCTGTTTTTACAAATTATGGAAATTTATTAAAATCTATTAAATTGGCCCCCACAATCCGCGATTTGACGCCAGTGGATTATTTTCTTTAAGAATATGTAAAGTTTTTGATAAACCAACGATAACTAACGCTTAAGAAGCCAATATAACTGGTATTATTGTCAAAATAAGTCTCCAATTATTTAATAATGTGGTTTGGACCTAGACTGACAGAATACGGTTTATAAAAGGTAGTCGTGGTAGATCTACATCGGAAATTACATTCAAACAATGAATTTCATAAAACTCTTTCAAATAAAAGGAAAAATTCGGTCTCCGCCTCAATTTTTAAATTTTTTATTTTATTTAAAGTTCTCTTTATCACTTTAAAAAAAATTACAATGATGAAAAACCAGGTGTACAAACACAATCGGATAATTTACCAAAAGTAGAGGTATATTTATGAATGAATCAAATCGTCGCGAACAGAGTCTGGGTATACAGTATTTCCGACTGGGGCAAAATTTAGATGACAATTAAACTGACTTTTAAAAAAATATGTAAACCCCCTCCAACCGTCCAAATTACAGCAAAGATTCTTTTTATAATACACCCTCACCAGATAGAAATGCAATTACAGACAAAATCTGCTATAATATACACCCGACATAAAATACACCGCGCTGCGGAAAAGAGATGGAAAATAGTGTTCTTTTTATTCAAAAATGTTGACACATTTATTGTACAGTATGATTTTTATTATTAGTAACATAAACATGATATGAGATGTGATTTATTTATTATCTTATTAAACTTGCAATGTTTATTTAATATTAAGATACGATATGTATGTATCAAGAGTGCGGTTACCGATGATATAATTTATAACATGTATAACATGATGTGTCGAACCGTGAGAATTGAGAACACAATAACATAAATTCATAATACCTACATAGTGTGCATGATAACTGCAGACATAGTACGCAATACATATCGATGCACAATCATTTTTCAACTTGTTTGACCCTTATTTTGCTTAGAATATTTTTTATATTGCGATTTTATTTGATTTTTGGCAAGTTTTGTATTTAATTATGTTATATTCCATTGGTCACACCCTGTATACTAGTGCTTGGTATAAAATACACAGAGAGAGAGCCACGTTTGTTTATGTACCATATATCACATACAAAGTGTATATTGCTATCTCTTTTTAAATACAAATTCAGAATATACAGGTTGATAACTATGACTTGCGATTTCGATGTGTATAGACTACAAATGTATATCGTCGGGGATAGTGCAAATCCGCGTATATGTATACCATAGGTAAAGAACGCGTATCTACATTAGACCTGACCACATACGCGGGATCGCCACTTGACGGCAGTGGATCTGCGGTATTGTTATTGGGCGATTTCTTGCTCTCCGTTAGTCGAACAAAGTATCTATCAAAGAGGAAGCTGCTAATCAGGTTCCTGCGCTCACTGCCTGCGAATTTTTCAATTGGCTACATTTGTCAGATACGCGGAATTATCCAATGCTAGTTACGCGTATTTGCACTATCCCCGACGATATGATAATTGTTTGCAATACATTTTAGTGCAGAATATTTAATAATCAGTTAAAAATTTATACTTTTATAAAAAATAAATGTATTTCGTATTAAAAATGCATTTCATATTTAATACATGAAATACCTGTATACAAATTATATATTCGTAGTGCATGTTTAAATGAATAAAAAATATATTTCTTTCTTTCTTAAAAAGATTACGAAATATGTTTCTTTCTTTCTCGCACGTGTATTATAAAAAGAATCATTGCTGTATTGTATAGCCAAATTCTGTTAGGAGCTATTTGATCCGCTATCTGATAAGGATAGACTTTTATCGATCATTTAAAGTACGGTTGAAAATACTAGCGTCTTAGGGTGTTAACGCAAAGAATGTAGTATGCCTTGTTACGTCACGCAACGCGCGAAAATGTAAACGTTTAAATTGATTGTTTTTAACGTTATTAGTTTATTAATATTTTTTTTTTAGATAATTTCTAGGCAATAAATCTAACCATTTTGTTTTTTTGTTTTTAGTTAATCGATATGTACAAAAATGAAGAACTAGAATACGAAATGAGTTCAAAGAGCGAATTCTTCGTCTAAATATCTTCTCTAATTTTAAAACCAACTGAAAACGTTCTTTATAATCGTCGTTTTTATAACCTTTTTTTCGGATAAATTTTACAATACAAGAATTTTTACTGACTTATTTAAAATAGAAAAATAATAATTGAACCAATTCAAAATGCATAGATGGATGTGATAAAAAAAAAATAGGAGCTGAAATATAAAATATTTTATCTTAGCTACTATAACTATTTAATTTTTGTAACGTAAAGTATCATTAAAAGCGTAGATTACGCGAAAAAATGTGATGCCATTAAATAAAATTTTTTATTTAGTACTCAGACAAATTCACTACATAATAATCCTAAAAAATATAATTTATTTAAATTATTTTTTTAAAAGAACTCGGTCTAAAATTTGTTTTATTTTTTACTGTAATGTATACCAAATAAATATACTCACTGTTATTACTATAACGAAAGATATTCAATTTGTTTGTCAGTTGTCAACATTTGAAGATCTCTTAAACTAAATGACTAGTTTTAGTTAATTATTATTCCATGGTCCATTGTGTGTCTATAAGAAATAATTTTAAAAGAAACGTATTTGTTCTAGTCATGAATTATATATTTGAAAAATTGTATTATTTATAAATTATTTCAGAAATTAATAATTAATGACGTATATTTTTTAAATTGTTATTTATTGATAGTATTATTTTTAATATTAATTTTAAAAAAAAGAAACCTATTAATTAAAGTACAAAGTGTAATTTTCGAAAACAAAATAAAAAGTAGTTTTAAATCGTGTTGTTATTATTTATATTTGATGTGATTACGTCTCGGGATCTCAGCTTGTAATCCTTTAAGCCGCTAACGAGTTAATTATACTTCAACAGATTAATTTTGGCCCATCAAACATGTTTCCTATCTTTGTTACACTATGTTGTATTGGTATTGTACAAATGCAATAAAAAAGGATACATAACAAATAGAGTTGGACTTTGAACGGTCAGAATCGATCTGTGAATCTATACATACCGTCATTTTAGTTGCTGTACCTGCCATCTATAAGTAATATTACCTAAACTTGGTCTGGCGTCATTAAACAAATTAGACCGGAAAGAAGTTGGCGCCGAAAGTTGGAAAATCTTTCTGTTTTTTATATGGCTAAATTGCTCCTTTGTAATCAGTAATTGCTCCACCTGGAACTTAATTACTTAATTAGTTATTTACAAACAAAAAAACTTTTTTGTTTGACTATTTCTATTATCAAAATCTTGTTAAATAATGCATTTTTATACAATTACTTTATATCAAAAAATTGCTCCCAATTTGCTCCATCTAATTTACAAGTTAGTTATTAATTTCTCTGAATAATAATTAAAATATATTAAAATAAAAAATATTATGAATTAGGTTATGTATTATTAAAACGTATAGGCAATCCATTATACCTTTAAGTCGTTTGCATATATTTAAGGATAATTGAATTTTGACAAGTTAAATAACATTATAAAAAAAAAAAAAAATATTTTAATAATTATTCAAAAAAATTAAGATTTAGCTTTTAAATTAAATAGAGCAAACTGGGAGCAATTTATTGACGTAAAGAAATTATATAAAAAAGTATTATTTTGGGAGATTTTGATAACTTAAATAACGGAAAAACATTTTTTTCTTTATAAATAACTAATTAAATAATTAAGTTTCAGGTGGAGCAATTACTGATTTCAAAGGAGCAATTTAACCATATAAAAAACAAAAAGATTTTTCAACTTTCGGCGCTAACTTCTTTCCGGTACAAATTAGTCAAAATTAGACGTACCAAAATTTTCGCTCTTTTCCTTTTTGTTATTTTTATATTAGAATAACTATAGCAACATAAAATTGTATATCTAATTTTGTTTCATTTGTTAATGACGTCAGACCAACAGACCAGCGAAAATGTTACAAAACGGAGCTTACATCGTTACAAATCAACAGAGAGCTCTAATTAAAAAAAATTAACCGTAAAACCGTAGTTCGACGGTTTAACACGTTCATTGCCAAGCTAAAAATACAGACTTTGTGAGATGGCCAAATATTTTTTCCTTTAAATTTAGCTTTTTTGTGTCGAAAATAAGTTATTATTGCATCTATATAATCTTATGTTAATTAAATAGGTTCTTATGTTGGTCACGAGATATCGCGTGGTATATAATTTATGAAAAAAGTTATATTTATCAATAAAAAAATATGGCAATGATAAGATTCCCTAGCGACAAGTCGCGGAACTAACATATGACAGATCATTTTCATACAGCTGAATTTTCTAATAGCAATTTAATAAAATTTTCACGTAAATTGTGCGTATAATTACGTGATTTAAAGTGTTGAGATAAACAGCCGCCAAAAGAAAAGGGAGTACTTACTTCTGTGTTCCACAGTGCAGAAACTACAAAAGGGAAAGACTGAGTTTTCATCGTTTTCCTACCAGTGTCAAACTTAAAAAAGATTGGGAAACTATTCTTAAAATGAAAGCCCCATCAGTATTTATGCGTGTTTGCTTAGAACATTTTGAGGCGTCAACATTACATTCCACTTCATGTGGATAACTTAATACTCCAGAAATTTGTGCAGCTAAACCCAGATATTTTATGTTATTGAAATTTCGTTCTTTAACACCAACACACATTAATATTCCACTTTTAAAATATTGTTCACACTCGCGAAGGTCTCGTAGTATTTTTTACTCTTTCATAAATGTTCAACAAAGAAATCATCACAAAATTTTTATAAAGCAATGAAATAATATTAATCATATGTCATATATTAGTTTCACAAACGCTCACCAGGGAAATTTTATCATCGCCATATAGTGTAATATTTACAAAAAAAAAAACGTCAACTTAAAAAATAAAAAAAATGGAATAAGAGAATGTAACATTCATATACGTATTTAGAAATGCAGTCATGCAAGTTAAAAAAAAACAGTCAGAACACAATGGAGGACTTTCTGGACATTGTTTACATTCGGTAGTGGTTTTCACTCTTTTATTTTTATAACAGTTTCTACAATCCTTTCTAGATGTCGCGTTCACTACTTAACCAGTGCTTAGTGTCCGCGGTTTGAAATATTCAATTTTAGTCAGTCTGTGTTGTTTTTCGTTCCCGCTCCTTCTTTGTGTGTCAGTTGTTATTTTTGGTAAATAAGACTCAATAATTTTCTCCCTAAAATCGTATAGGATCATATTGTTTTCGTTCGAATATCTATTATATCAGGGGTCGGCAACCTGCGGCCCGTTGCAAGCTTTCATGCGGCCCGCCAAACAATAACTCTTTTCGAACAATTTGCTCTGCCTATGGAGAGTTGAGCATACTTTATACTTTTTTTGTTCTCCGATGTTTTATAACACGTAAATAAAACTGTTACTAAAAATTTTTCCTCATGTTGATTTTTAATAATATTTATATTAATTTGTGTTAAAAAAAAAAGAAAATACCCCTATCGCAGTATCCTGTATAATATAGCGAATTTCCTTTTACAGAAATTAGTTTTTCTCAGAAACTACTTGACATAGAATTATTGATCGAAAATCCTTTTTATGTAATTATTTTCTCCTCTTTCCAACGGTGTAAGAAAATATGGCAAAAACTTGAGGAAATTTGGGCAAAAAACTTACTTCTCCATAAAAATTTTTTAGGCAGAAATGCCTAAAAATCCATTTCGGGCATCGGACGTGTCTGACTTTTTGGACTTCCAATATTTTTACCAAATTTCGTAAAAACAGAATTTTTCTCGTTCGAGAGTTATATAAATTTTCGTGGATGTCATTTCTGGCTTCTAGAGACTTCAAAATAAATTATTTCTATCATAGTTCCGGGGTCAAGTAGCATCAAGACAGTGACTCTAAAAGCTGAATTTTCGATTCGAACATTCGTTAAAAAAAATCTACTTAAGCCACATACTACATTGCAAAATATTTGACTGTGTGACCCGCTAAAAATTATTTTTTTTAAAAATGGCCCGCCATCCAAAAAAGGTTGCCGACCCCTGTATTATATAGTGTCCGAGCATTTATCAAACTCACATTAGAGTATGACCAATGTAAAGTTTTCCTTTCACATGAATAATAACACCTGATCTTGTATATCAACATCTGACATTGTAGTTGATGATGGCTGTGGGCTTCATGACAACATCGCCGCGTCTGGTCGTAACTTCTTGCATTTTATCAGGAAATTCTGAACTTATGTAACTTATTTTTTTTTTGTCCTTCCATTGTCCAACATGGACACCGTTGCAATACTGTAATATATTTTCGCCTTTTTTTCGCAAAAACGAATGACGCGATCCGGTGACCACGCCTCTTATCTCTATATCTTGTTCCCCTCGCCACTGGCCAACGTAAACATATCGTACCGTTCTGCTGTGGTTGCTATTCTATCGAACATAGAAACTTGTTAGGCACTCTACGCGATATCGTGTGATCGGCCATATAGGAAAGTTGTATCACGCGATATCACGTGATCGGCAATGAACGTATTAAAGGAGGTTAATTTTTGTAATTTCTTTAGCAAAAGTATCATGTTTGTTTTTAATTGTGACAACTGTTTCAATTTAATTGCTCATTTTCAAACAAAACCAATAGACATATTCACGTTTAAAACTTGAGGCAATGTCTCGGCATGCTTACCCTATTTTTTATTTTAGAATATAGTTGTTTCTATTTAATGCAACGTGCTTCTTTTAACCATAAAATCTTCAGATTTTATGCAAAAGTTATAGCATCCTACCGCTGAATTAGAAACAATAGAAATTAAGTTCAAAGGGTAAGTGTTCTATTACATATAATATTATATCTATCATAATATTGACACAGTTCCTCTAAGAAGATGGTTGTAGACGCATACTAATCAAATCCAAAAGGTCCCCACCACTTTCCTCATAATGTAAGGTAATGTATTATTTGGTTAACTAGTGAAATTCAAAAAAATCCTATCGGGAATCATAAAACTTGGATACCCGAACTAGCGGTCAAGAAAATTACTGCCAGTAGGCAAGGTTTGTTTATTAGATTTTGACAATCAACAAAATTTATGCTGTTTAGGTAATTTACAAAATACAAATTAGCATATTTTTTGAATGTCATTCTAATTTATTCATAATAATTTAATTTTTTCAAATAAAAACGGACAATTCCATTGCTACCATTTTTTTAAGTGTGAACACTCTACTATTCCCACATGCTTTTTGCGTGCGGAAAGTATACTTTCCGTACGCAAATTGACAATAAAACACGCAAAACCGCCTCTTGATTTTTCATTTAATAAATATTTCATAATTATTTCTATAGAAACCATCAACAAAGTAATCTAAACAATATTATTTAATTCAAAAAAAGACAAACACTTAAAAATATTAGCAGTCTTCATAATCTTTGTTAAACATGCTATAAGTAACATGTTAAATGTGTTATTTCGAAGAAAAAAAATTAACAAATCGAGAAAAAATTGATGAAATTCGACGATAACAAATAACAAGGCCAAGAGCTTGTTATTTGTTAAGTTGAAATCGAGAACTGGTATAAAACTAACTGTGATAACTGTCAAATATGTACTAATTAACACAACTGCAAATAGGTCGTTCATGATTTTTATCTATTTCGAAGAATAACATAAATAACATTTAACAAATTTAACAAAGATTGTGAAGACAACTATTATTTTAAATAAAAATGTAAAAAATAGTAACAATAATAGAAAAAAATATGTAAAATTCGTAATAAAAAATATGTGCAACTTGTGCGGGATATGCCCTTATTGCACAATATACTATTTTAAAATATAATAATTAAGATGAATTAGCATGATAAATTGTTTTTAATTACATATTAATTTTCATTAAAAAATATTTTGATAATCTTTTTTTGATACCATCAAATACCCTATTATTATGGAAAAGCTATACCTAATTAAAAAAAAATTAATAATTGAAAGTATTTATTAAATATATATGTACATAATATTTTAAAAATTTACAAAACAGTTTAAATTAATATAAGTAACTATAATGATTATTTTACATGCTGCGTATTTTCTTCCGTTCTCTATATACTGAATCCTTCTGAACTGTAAAAAACGAAATTATTAAAATATATAATAAAAGGAGATCGACGATTTTAGGTTTTAATAGTACAACAGCTCTTAATAAGTTAATAAATTGTTGGTACATTCTAAAAAAAGAATTGCAGTTATTGTTTATTGTTAAGAGTGTTCAACCAAAAATCTCCAAAAACAACGTTTACTAGAAACAATTTTGAGGCTTTATTTTAACTTAAAAAATTAAAATAAAAACATAATTCGGTAGAAAAAAGACTGTAATTTTTCGGATGGTCATGGATTTTTAAAAGTTAAATCATTTTAATTACAAAAAATTGCTCTAAACATCATCATTTTGGAAATAGTAGAAACAAAACTGAAGCTTTAGTATTTACTTAAAAAATTTGATTCTTTTCTTAAAAATTGCGTAAATACCTTCTCTTTTTCGGATGGTCATTTAAAAACCATTTACGTTAAAACTGACCTTGAAAAAAATTAAAAACCTTAAAAATTGCCAAAATTGGTTTGAATATTTCAAATTAAGTTTAGTTTTAACAGATGGCATTGGGTTCGTTATAATATTTGTAATTTTTACTATAGGGACATATTTACAATTTTTATGAAAAAATGAATTTGTGGTCATTTTTGCTGGGATTCTCAACATAAATATAATTGATTAAAATATATGGGTTGCTACACGTCCAAGGAAGGTTTTAAAATTATTATTATGTTTGACTTGATTACAAAAATCACAATTATTATTATCAGGTGATGGGGCAGTTGGAAATAACTGAAAGAATTTTGAAAAGATTTTTGTTCATTTGTGCTATAGATCACAAACCACAAAAGGTCTCTTATTTGAAATTTGGAAGGATCAAAATTTTTGGAAAAATAAAATGGAAGAAAAACTTATTGAATTTTATGACGCTAAATTATTACCCGAAATATTAGACCCACGACATACACAAAAACTTAAAATTTGTGACTAATTTTTATTTTTCTTGTAAGGAAAATTGTATTTTCATATAATAACACCCATTGTAAAATTTATTCAATTTTATTGTAAATACTACAATATTTTTTATAATATAATAATACTTTATAAAAGAAATGCGGCTCTCTAGACCCAACAGTGGACGCTGAAAACGTTTTGGAGTTATTAATTTTAAGTTTAAAGTTAACATTTTGTGTATAAGTTTCTTTATTATTTCTCATTCTTTATTAAAATTATATAAGGACACAATTAATGAAAATATTTTAACAAAAGATTCTTCAAAAATCTTTCAGGTCAAGATCAACACTCAGATCAAATTTCTAGTTTCTAGCACTAGCAGAAGTTCTCTAACAAAATAACCATTTATTTGGAAATATAAAATATTTATTTTTTTTTTTAAAAAATCAACAAAACTTTTTCATTCATTTGTGTTACTATAGAATTAACCGTATTAACTGGTATTAATAATAATACATACACGCATACATATACAGGCTGGAAACAGATTTATCGAACATAGGGCAAGTATAGTGAGAAATTTTTCTCAGGATCAATGTGATCTCTGGACACTTTTTGATCAATAATGTCGATTCTCTCCTCAATGTCAATAATATAATATATATTTCATTTTTAAATCGTGTTACCATGGATCTGCAATATTTTTGTGTTTGTCAGATTAAAAATCCAAATTTATTGCGAATTTATCTTTTGCAAGAAAAAGAAGAAAGCTAGAATGACAAATTATGGTTCATTATGCTACCGAAAAAAAAATTCAGCTTGTCTCATGATGTTTGGCGGGCAATAGTTATCGTAAAACACGTGAATTATTTAGTGTGTTTTACGAAAATAGACAAGTCCCCAGTATAAGTACTATAAAACACATTGTAGATCAATTTCGTATCACGAATTGTGTAAATAGTGCTTATTTAAGACCACAAAATGATCCAAGAAAAATTAATGAAGATTTGGAGATGGATGTTTTAGCTGATTTTGATCTAAATCCCAATACAAGCATCAGAACAGTTGCTAAAGAGAAAAATATTAGCCATACTAATGTACATAGAATTTTGAAAAAAGCAAATTTACTCTGCATCCAAGTATAAACATTTTAATGAAGTTTTCCCTGAAGATTCGGATGTGAGAAACGAATTTCGCAAAATAATGATAAACAAATCAAATCTAGATCCTGATTTTTTGAAATTTTTGTATTTTACCAATGAATGTACATTTACTTTACAACAATATCCCAATTTCCAAAACTGCAGGTACTGGACAACCGAAAACCCACATGTTTATGTAGATTGTCACACGCAGTATCGACAACAGCTGAATGTATGGACAGGAATTTTGGAAGGCAATATTATAGGATCATTTTTTTTATAAATGGAGCACTTACGGGCGATAAATACCTTCAGTTAATAAACGGCATTGATCTAACAATCGAAGCTGTGGTAAATGGTGAAAACAATATAGTCTGGTTTAAATTCGATGGAGCACTTGGACATTATTAGATCAGTGCGTGATTTTTTAAATCAGCATTTTCAAAATGCTTAAAGTGGACGTGGGAGCGCAATTAAGTGGCTCCACATTCTCTCGATTTATCGCTAAATAATTTATTTCTTTGAAATCACTTAAAAAGCAAAATTTACACATCAAGGTCCCACCCAAATACGCAGTCTCTGCAAGGTATTATTGTAGCAGCCTATTTTAATATTACTACCAACAAAAACAGTAAATATTCGCAATGAATTTTATAATAAATTGGGATATTTTTTAGCGGTTAATGGAGAAAAGTTTGAACATTTAATTTAATAAAAGTAATAAAAGTATTTATTTATAACAATTAGTTTGTTTACTTTTAATTTTTAATTTTATTTCAATAAACCATAAAAAATATATATCTATGTTATTTTATTCTAATAAACAGCGTAATAGAAGTACACAGTTATAATGTTTTTTAACACTAGCATATTACATTAATGATCCATACAAAATCTTCCATTTTATTTGCCCTATGTTGAATAAATCTGTTTCCACTTTGTATATATTTGCACAAAACATATGCATTTTTATGATATTGCATAAAATGTATACAAATTATCAAATATTAATCAAAAATTTTTCTAAAGTTCTTTTAGGTCAAAACCTACACTTATATACTAAATTTTAAATTTCTAGTACTAGTAGAAATACCCTAACAATACGATTACATTTGAAATTTGAAATAAGTCCCCATAAACGTTTTCAATGTTAAAAATAATTTTTTATGTAAAATCAAAATTGTGTAATTTATGTTGTTCTTACGCTTTTTGAGAATCCTACCACACATTTATATGAAAGTTAACAATGAAAATACCTAATAAAAAAAGATGAACATATTACTAACTACTAAATTATATTAAACTACCCTTATTTGAAGTGTTGTTGTTAGGTTTTTTTTGACAGATAATAGGGATATATAAAATAATAAAAAAAGAGGTAAAATACATTTTAAATTATAAACATATATTTCGACTCTTGTTAGCACATTTGTTTCTTAACTAAATGGTTAAATATTAACAATTTTCAAAATTTTACCTCCGCCTGCTCGCCCCAAAACAAGTTGCCCGGAAACAAATACGCTCGTATAGCCTTAAGTTTAAGAGAAATATTATATTTCACATTTTTTATCATACGATATTAATTACGTTAACCAACCGGTATACGGATATTTTATTGGTTAAAAAGAGTAAAAAGTATAATTCTGTCGCACATTCGAAAGTGTTCTTTATAGCGAGCTGTTGGTGTAAGTTGGCCAAATAAAAACATATCAGTTACATAAATCGTGTATGTGCGATCAAAAGATTATATGCGCGCCTTTAATGGTGAAATTAGAAGCTATATCAGATAAAACATATACATACACGTTTAATTGGTAATATATGTGCTATACATTGGAAATACGCGATTTACTCTATCTCGTTCAGCTTTGCTTCGCACAGCTAGAATATATCCTACTTATTTCCCTTGCATAGTAATATACTACTAGTATTTATTTCATGTAATTTTTTTAGATCTGATTTATCATCGAAAATACAGACATTATCTCATTAATTCATTATTCGTGATAGCGATGTCAGATTTTTACACATCGCTTCCTGAATGGTATAAATAAATTTTGGTATAAAGAAAATTTTATCATTTTAGTGCGTAAATAATGAAAAATCGTTACTTACTATAGGGATCAAATTTAATCATTTCTAATTTATCTGCTAATCTTTCACGAATGGCCACAAATTTATGTCCGCTAACAACGCTCTCCATTAAAACCATAATATTTCTAAAAAAAATAGATTCAAAAAATACAAACACTCTAAACAAAGAAAAGGTATGTAAATTTACAAATAAAATTGAGAGAAATAGAATTTTAGTTTTTGTACATTCTACTAATGTTATGGATAAAGTAATTTAATTTGAATTATTAGGTTGTTCGGATCAAACCCGTCCATACAAAATCTTGAATAAAAGACATAGTTTTCATATGTTAGTCTGTATATTTAAGGATCAATTAGATGTAGTCACCCTGCGCATTTATAACAGCTTGCCAGCGCTTAGGTAGTTTTCTTACTAACTGGTACCTTCCATGTTGATTACCATCCATTATTTCTTTATCCAAAACTTTTCGTAAGGCATCAGCATCAGGGTAAGCAACGCCCCCAATTCTTCTTTTAAGCTGATGAAAGCAACCGTAATCACATGGATTTAAGTCGGGGGAGTAGGGTGGCTGGATCCAACGCTCAATGTTATGTTGATCCACCCAGGTCTCCACAGATGAATAACGATGAGCCCTTGCGTTGTCATCTAACAGTCATATTGATTGCTCGTAATTTTTGCCCCATTGATCCATCAGATGGTTCAAAAATTAGATATAGCGACTATGATTTACAGTTTCATGTTGAAGCAGTAATTCATAGTAGAATATGCCGTTGTAGTCCATCGCTAAGACCAACAACACTGAGCGTTGGATCCAGCCACCCTATTCCCCCGACTTAAATCCATGCGATTACGGTTGCTTTCATCAGCTTAAGAGAAGAATTGGTGGTGTTGCTTACCCTGAAGCTGATGCCTTACGAAAAGCTTTGGATAAAGAAATAATGGATGGCAATCAACACGGAAGGTACCAATCAGTAAGAAAACTACCTGAGCGCTGGCAAGCTGTTATAAATGCGCAGGGTGACTACATCTAATTGATCCTTAAATATACAGACTAACATATGAAAACTATGTCTTTTATTCAAGATTCTGTATGGACGGGTTTGATCCGAACAACCTAATACTTTCTAGTAGGTATCGGGATTGTTTTTGACAATCTATACGAATGGACATGTGTATCCCTTTTTGGTTTCGTCCACACATGTATAGAAAAAAGCTTTCGTTACATGATTACATCGGGAGTATACAAAATTAACATCTTCTCTCTTCCTTAAAATTTTTATGTACATATTAGGTAATAGGTGGTCTAAGTATTACTTCTGATAATCATATACATATTTCTAGGCAGTGTTGGCAGCAAAAAAGAGGGCTTCGATCGTAACAAATGTGTGAAATTATTGTACTTTTCGTATTTTCGAGGTAAATTATCGTACACAATGTAATTTAGTGAATTTTGCTCTATAATTTACCCTTAACCGGTAAGGTGAATTTTTATAATACTCACGGTAAAGTGATGTGTGAGAGACATCAACAAATTAACATACCGCGGGCTGGTAACATAGATAGCCAAAACTGGAGACCACACGTATATGCATGTATCAAACACTCCCCTTGCGCCAGCAGGGTAAAATTTGCCCTAAACCATAAAAGAATATACAAACGTTCAGTTAACAAAAACAAGCAGGGAGGAAGAAAACTGAAAGAATATATTTGTATATGACTCACAGACATCACCTTACCGGTTAAAAGTTTAATGAAAAATTATCGTATTTTTGGGTGAGATTAAAATGTTATCGTACGTCACGATAAAATTATCGTACATGTATGATGATAACTATTGATAATTATCGTACAGCTGCCAGCACTGTTTCTAGATTCCCGGTATGGTTAAATCACCAGGTACATACTAACTTAATGAAATTATCCAGTTTAATTGTATATTGTATTTTATAATTCATACAATTTTTCCAATTAATAAATTCTGTTAAAAATTATTTATTGCAACTCACTTGCTTTTTGCTTTCTTAAGTAAAATATTAGTAAGAAACATGTTAGAACTATATATTTATTGCGGTAAGTGTAACTAGAAAATAAAAATTAAGTATTTGTTAAAGCAATATAATAATACCGCAGCAATACAGTATGCCTTTGAAAGAATATTTTTAGGTTATATTCATGTTATATTAATTTATTATTGGTGGCGTTCGGCCGAAAATTTTGTTAGCCTAACGTTAGCTACCGGAGCTTTCACCGTTACAAACCAGAGGACTGTGATTCAAAAAATAAATGCACGTTAAATATTTTTTCATGGTTTTTCACGGTATAAATACTTAATTTCTTAAGTATAGCCACATTTAAAAATTATGGAATAAAAATAATCAGTCACCATGTTAGAAATTGTTGTTTTAATATATAATGTATGTTAATTTTTTGAGTGCGTGCCCTCTGGTATGTAACGATGAAAGCTCCGTTGGCTAACGTTAGGCTAACAAAATTTTCGTTCGAACACCACCATTGCTTTATGCCGCTTACCATAGAACACTAGAAGGAATACAACCACAGAATATTACAGAACGAACGCTAGTACCTCTATACTACTGAAACCAGTGTAACGACAAAGGATAGAAAATATCCCACCAATATGTTATATATGTGCATGCGGAGTTGTGTGTGTTAGTACGATGGATGGTTGTGTGTATGGATGTCTGGCATACGCATATACATAAGATGTATGTGGTACGTATCATGTACGTATACCACGTATACCGTGTTAATACGATGGCAACAATATGACAACAATTGAAACACACCTATTGGTAGCTACTAAGTAAATGACAACATCACCTTCCTAGTATGAAAGTGAGATATCTGGGAAATGTTAGTTTTGAGATAACTGCATTTTAAATTATTAGTTTAAATGGTGACCTTGAGATTTAAAGTAATACTCTTCGAACTTGTGAACTTGTGAAATATGCTATTCGATAACTAACTGACTTATCTATTACGTAGTACTAAAAATGAAATTCGGAAAATTCCTAGATATCCCACTTTCATTCTAGGAAGGCGACATAGTTCTGCACAATGCACAGAAATACCCATAAGTGATTGCAGAAAAGAGATAGTTGTATTCCTTCTAGTGTTCTATGAATACAACTATGTATCATAGATAATTTATATAACTACGTTATATAGATATATCATATATATCTATAATATAAGGATAGAGAATATCACTTTATTTTCTTCCAGGCCGTCAATAAGGTGAGGTCGCTAGTGTCCAATGCTAGTGTCCGTCTTGTTTCGCTTGGTTTCGTTCCATGTAGATCGTTTATGTTTTGTTTCCGGTTTCTGTCATTAATAAAATAGTGGTTTGATAAATCTATCATATGTGATAAATATAGATATTTTGTCATTCGCGAGTTTGTGAATTTGTGAATTTCGCGAGTTTGTGAAATTATGAAACACTTTGTGAATTTTAATTAAAATTATCTAATAAAAAGTCACTCAAAAATAATATTTCAGAATTTGATGGTAAAACTTACACGCCAAAAAACAAATCAAATTTTCATTCATTGTCATAAAATTTATTTGCACATGTTTTCTTAAAAAAATACATTTACAACTTAAAAAAGGAGACATGAAATATGCTTTATTAGTTCAGGTACTGTTTTCAAGAAACGTTTTCTTTTTTTTTTACTATATTTTATTTTAAAAGAATTTTCACGCGAATTTTTTCAAAAAGACCTAGTTGACCTAGAATTAAACTAGATGACCTAGTTTAATTTACAAATTTGCGGAAGGTATATGTAGAATTAAAGACCATAATTCAAAATTGCATAAATAATTCAAAAATTACTGTACTCTACAAAAGTATTTTAAATGTCAGCTGCAAGTCAGTCAGCGTTTAGAGCAGTGGCGGCTCGTGAGCTTTAAGACTGGGTATGCGCTTTCAAAAAGGTAAATCACACTTAATGTGTAAAGAGGTACTAAAATAGCAGGCGGGTCACGTGTCCCGGGCGGCAGGTTTTGAGGGGCGCCAAAATTAGGTATGTGAGGTTTTTTTCTTCTTTTGCTCGTCACTTGCTTTTTGGGAGGAAAAAAGGAAATACTTTTTCTACAGAGGCGCCATTTTTTGACCTTGCCCCGGGCGCCACTTAGGCTAAGTCCGGGCCTGAATAACATACAAGAGAAAAGCTTTTTTGGTATCAAACAACCACCTAATTTTAGAATATTTATCAAAAGAAGTTTGGAAAATGATGTGCAAACGCTTTTTTGTAACAAACTGAGTTGTAGAAAATATAAGATTCAGGAAAAATATAAAAATATGGAATAACTTTTCTGTCACAGTCAAAGTAAAACACCAGCAATATTTTTATGAGGCTAAATAAACACGATTTAAATTACCTTCAATAGTCTAAAGAAAAATTATTTTCGTCAATATTCCTTAAAAAAAGTTGTGTTAATTACTTTATGTTGTGTTAATAACGCAACCGTTGTTTTTTAGTCATTTAAAAAAAAGACAGTAGGTAATAAAATCTTAATAATCAAATCACAGTTGACAGCAACGATAAATTTATAAGTATAGGAAGCATGCTAAAAAATCTAAAAGCTGAGGTGATTAGAGCACAAGTTAAGATTTGGTTAGTTCGGCTGTTATCGAATATACGATAAGCGCCGAGCCTGGTGCCTACGATGGAAAAGAACTATACGGTATTATAAGCCACTAATACAGCTGCACATATACATATACATATGTAGATTCAGTATAGCCATTACATCGACTGTTATCGAATATACGATATGCGCCGATCCTGGTGCCTACCATGCCAAAGGACTACCAGTATTATAAACCACTAATACAACTGCACAGATACATAATATACATATGCAGATTCAGTACACACGGATATGCTCAGATGATGATCGCATAGCTGAGTAGGTACATATGCGTATGTACGTCCTATACACAGCTACATAGACTGGCTACAGGGTCTATTGTTGATCGTGTCTATATGTAACACGTACTGTGGACCATATTTATGCATTTTAGGTATATCATAATTAGGTATGTATAATTGGTATAATATATGCATTCTAATGTGCAATATATATGCAATAATGTAAGGTAAATCTTATGGAAATTGTATATTTAAATTATTTTGTAAACAATGTTATTTTCGTTATAAATTTATTTCAGTTTTTAAGAAACAGCTAGGGTAAGCGGCGCCTACCCCGCATACCTGGAATAACCGCCACTGCTTTAGAGCGACTATTTAGCGAAATATTATTTTGAAAAATGAATGCATAAATAATTCAAAAATTACTGTACTATATAAAAGTATTAAATAAAAAATAATAAAGATATATTAAATGTGTTTTAATTTTATTTCTGAAATCCCTTGTTAAAAATCCTTTTAAGATCGATTAACTTTGATTTTTCTGATTGATACTTGATTTAATTGAATATGTTGATTTTTTTTTATTAGATTGTATTTTCAGATACCTCATTTGCAATACTTTTCTAAAAATAATTTTTTTCAATGTAACTAAATCATATATCAATCAGAAATATGCGTATAAGAGTAAAAATGTAAGATCAAATTTCAGTGTAGTGGCATTTCAAACGCGCGCTCCTAAAATTTTGTTTTCTTCCGGACCGAGAGATGGCATGTAAATAGTGGTTTAGCACCGTTGTACAGAGATAGTTATCTTTAGTGTATTTGATCTGTGCTATGTATCTTTTTTGTAATCACTCATGGGCATTTCTGGGCACATTAGGCTACTTAGTAGTCATTCATTCGGTAGCACTCGATGCGTGTGTTTCGTGTGTTTCAATTGTTGTCAATGGGACCTTTCCAGCGATAAAACATGCTAGCGTTCGCCAGAAAATTTTGTTAGCCTAACGTTAACTAACAGAGCTTCCATCGTTACAAACCAGAGAGGTCTGATTAAAAAAATTAACATACTTTAGATATTAAAATTACAATTTCTAACAAAATGACTGATTGTTTTTATGCCATAATTTTTAAATGTGACTGCACTTTAGTAGTTAAGTATTTATACCGTGAAAAATCAAAGGAAACTGAAAAAATATTTAACGTGCATCAATTTTTTGAATTAGAGCCCTCTAGTTTGTAACGGTCCAAGCTCCATTAGTCTAACAATATTTTCTGGCGAATGTTAGCATAGTCGACTAAAGTCAACATTTGCCTGGTAGGTGCTTCCTAACAAAACAAGCGTGTGTTAAGACCATGGAACACTGGAAGGAATACAACTATCTCTTTTCTGCAATCACTTATGGGTAAGTATGTGCATCTTACAGAATTATGTTGTCATTCACTTACTAGCTACCAATGGGTGTGTTTCAATTATTGTCATATTGTTGCCGTCCGTAATAACACGATGTACGTGGTATACGTACATCATACATATGATGTATATATGTATGCAAGACACCCATACACACAACATCCATCGGACTAACACACACAACTCCGCGTGTACATATATGGGATATTTTCTATCCTTTGGCGTTACACTGATTTCAGTAGTATAGAGATACTACCGTTCGTTCTGTATTCTGTGGTTAAAACTATGACGGTAGAGGTAAGGAGAAGTATCTCCATGTATAAAAAGTGGCCCCAAAAGTGGATGAAATTAAGATGACGCTAGTATACTAAAATTCTTAAATTTAAAATTAAGCGCTGAAAATTTTAAAACTGAAACAACAGTTTTTATTGTTTTTAACAGTTTTAATTGTTATATTTAATTCAATTTTTATTGTTTTTATATTTAATTCAATTTTTATTGTTTTTAATAGTTTTTAAAAGTTAGTATTTCCCTTTGGCATACTTCACTTCACTTATAATCGCCAGTTCAGATCGTACCCTGATTGCTTATCAGCGCCGTTCTGGGTACTTATTGAACTATTATTTCATCAAATTCAGGGGCCAGTTTTTCGATTCAAGTCCCATATGAGAAATTTAAGATTGAACTCAAAAAAATAGACGAATTTCTCATAAATAATTCGAAAAAAATGAAAATTTCCTGATCGAATTTTTTATAATTGTTACTATAGAAATGTTGCAAATTATAAATTTCTAAAATAATAGAATTCGTTCTATGAACAGTAAATTCCACAGATATTAGAGTCCCTATATTAAATAGAGTCGTGACATGTGTGCTGAATGCTGATTGGTTTCGGCATTTTCTATCCACAGTTTGCATAAAATACATTAGAAATAAATTAAATATTAACAAAAATCATTTAGATTAACCTAGAAAGAATAATTAAATTAAAATTTTTTAATTGTTCATTAACTCATAACTTATTAACAATAATTATATGCTCAAAAATATTTACTCAATCATCATTCACAGTGATAATTCATTTTGAAGCTTCCCGGTCTATTTTGGACAGAAAATGGATGACATTGTCAGGACTCTATTTATTATAGGGACTCTAACAGATATCAGTTAGTAACACAGTCTACAATTACCATTTTTTCAAATTTGTTGTGCAGTGCTATTATACTGCCCTCTGAACTCTTCACAAAAATAACCACTTGCTAAGAAAAAATCCTATAATTTAAGTGAGTGCTCTTCTACATATATATATATATATATATATATATATATATATATATATATATATATATATATATATATATATATATATATATATATATATATATATACAGGGTGTTAGTGAATAAGTGCGAAATATTTTAATGGGTGATTGCTGAGGTTTTTTTATATAAAAAAGTTCATATCAACCCATGTCCGAAAACGCTTAGTTTCCAAGATACAGAGTGTTCAGTTTCTCGTCTTTTTTAAATATTTTCTTAAATATTTCAAAAACGTTTTGAGATATTCACATTAAATTTGGGATACGCTACGACAGGATAAATACCCAAATTCTGAAGTAGACAGAATATTTCAATTCTAACCAGTGGCGTCCGTACGGCCATATGATGATATATTTTTGAAGAAAAAAAAGGGACGCCAATGATTTTTTCCAATTTAAAAATGTTTTTTTAAATGTTCTATAAATTGTTGACAAAAATGACCTCTTAGTATTTTGTCGTTCATGTGTCAGTTTTCAAGATATAAAACAATTTTCAATTACTGTTCTTACTACAAAACCGGTTTCGGTTCTCGTGTTAACTGCTGAGGTCATTTTATAAAAAAGTCTTACTAAAAGGTGAAAACACTTCATTTCTACAGTATGACCACATAATTTGTTTTTAATTTAATATAGAAAAATATTTTTAAAAAGCAAGAAATGGGACACTCTGTATCTTGGAAACTAAGTGTTTTCGGACCTGGGTTTATATAAACTTTTTTACATAAAAAAACCTCAACAATCACCCATTAAAATTTTTCGCACTTATTCACGAACACCCTGTATAGTGTTATTCCCTTTGGGTATGAATAACCTAAGTAAATGTTTTTGATGATTACTCAATAAATGATGATAAGAGAGTACTATTAATTAACTATCATTAACCCGCAAACGATTTTAAATCAAAATATACCATATAAAAAAAATATTTTGAAAAAAATGAGCTGCTAAATAAAAAAAAATTTCATTTTTTTTAAATTTTTTAAATAAACAATTTACGATCAAACGATAAAAATAGATCATCATACATCATCAAAGGAACATCAAACGATTGCAAATTAAAAAATTGCAGTAACTCAATATGGGGTACTAAATATCTGGCGCCACAACAAACTATATGTACAATGGAATTAAACAAATGCATACATTTAGACATGCGTGGTTACACTGCTTACGACTCTTTCGTACGAGCTCGTACGACTTTTTGATACGACCAAAATATTTTGTTTTTTGATGCGAATTCGTACGAAAAATATAAGGCTGCGGTTACATTGGATACGAATTCGTACGAAAATTAATTCGTACGAGCTCTTACGAAATTCATTCGTACGACTGTGTGGTTAAATTGGATACGGAATTGTTAATACGAATTCGTATTTAAATTTAAACTGAAAACCGTTAATACATATTGGCGACGCAAAGATTTTCACTCGCGCCTCTGGTGGTAAAATTAGAACTAGCATCAAGTAAAAATATACGTGTACGATTACTGAGCGATATAAAATCTAGTAATCCGCGCATAATTTGTATAGTACATTTTTCTATCACAATTAAACGTATACAAAAATTTTTACTTGATACAGCTTCTAATTTAAAAAAACCAGGAGCACTCGCCTAATCTTTGCGTCGCCAATTGCATGATATCAAACAATGGATCCAGCTACCGAATCTTATTTATTAGAATCATCGTTTTCAAAATTTCTAATTATAGAAAACAAACAATTCTGGATAAACGATTATTTATTATTCATGTAGAGCAAAAAAAGCTGAGTTCTGAAATTGCTTGGAAGAAATTTTTCAAGACGAACAGAATTTTTTAGAGTACTTAAACATGTCACAAGTCACATTCAATTATATTTTAAAATATACTGAATTTCAGCTTCAATATTTAGTTAATTATTTATTACATATACTTAAAATGTTTTTGTTAGGTTAGGTTAGTTTTGTTATATCGTAATATATTTAATTAAAAAATTATCTAAACATTTCCTCTGCCACCTCATTCCACAATTTTTTATTTACAGACATTACGAAATGTAATGCCTGTGATGTATGTTCTAAAAGGTTTATTAAAATAGACAGTTTAAAACGCCACGAAAGAATTCACAGCGGTGAAAAACCATATAAATGTGACACGTGTTCTAAAGTGTTTGCTAGTTCAGGTGAACTAAAAACACATGAAAGAATTCACAGTGGTGAAAAACCATTTAAATGTAATGTTTGTTTTAAATCAATTACTTCTTCAGGTAATCTAAAAGTATATGGAAGAATTCACAGTGGTAAAAAACCATACAAATGTGATGTATGTCCTAAATCATTTGTTGTTTCAGTTAGTTTAAAAAAAAACATAAAATAAAACACAGTGGTAAAAACCATTTAAATGTAATAAATGTTCTGAATCATTTAATACTCCCGGTAGTTTAAAAAAAAAAGACATGAAAGAATAGTAAATTGTAAAAAACCATTTAAACGTAATAAATATTTTAAACTCTTAAGGCTGAATATATGACAATCGCCTCCAACTGAAAAAGTGCGACAATCGCCCCCAACCCTTAAATTTGTTTATACCTGGCTCTATGACTTATTATATTTGACCAGATGTTAATCACCACCAGTGACAATCGCCCCCAGTATATTAGCTTGTTTATACCTGGCCGTGTAAGTAAACTTAAATAATAATACTGTGTGTCAATAGGTAAGAAAAGCAAATATAAAGATTTCAGTAAATTAACTTTTATCTAACTGACGTCATTTAAAAAGTTATACAGACATATCGTCAGCTGAGTATTGGTTTGTACCAAGTCAACTTTTTAAACATTTTTTCTAGATAGTTGTTTTGTTAGTTTTGGCCATTGAGGAAGCCGAAACCACCATTAGAAAAAAAATTTAAAAAACTGACTAGGTACAAACCAATGGGTACTCAGCTGACGATACGTAAAAAGAAATGCGGCTTGCTGAACGCGATAGTTAAAGCTGCAACATTTTTGAAATTATAACATTTGTTCCACATTTGTAAGTAATTCCATGCTGTAATTAATTTCACATTTCGTTTCTTGTATGGATTAGTGATAATTCATATAAACATTCAAATAAAAACATAATGAGATTTCTGTTTTAAAATATTTGGTACATTTTTTTAATGTAATATTTTATTCCAATGTAAAACTAACTTGTAAAATTTTATTACTAATGTCCTCTCGTTAAATAATATGTAGGGACAAGTTCTTCTCTACAACGACCTAAAATAATAAAACTGGGGACGATTGTCAGTGGGGGCGATTTTTAGTGATGACGATTGTCCAGACACCCTTTTTACAACCATCGAGAATATAAAACTGGGGGCGATTGTCCGGACACCCTTAAGGCTATGTGAACGGTGAACGGTCAATTTTTAAATTATACTGAAATCAAGAATCAACAATTTTACCGTTACACTGCTGAACACGGATAAAATGTGACCACACAATTCGTCCGTGTATACACTGCTGTATACGGACGTGTAAATACACTGCCGAAGTCGGATGCACTGTGACCATAGCCTAAGGCGGCCAACTTTTCAATGGTTAGTGCGGGACAGTATAACAATCTTGGATCTTACTTTTATTCGTGTGGTATTTTTAAAAATTCCAAAAAATTTCTTTTAAAAAATGCAATTGATGAGCAAAAATAAAAAGAATTACATTTT
Source organism: Brachynemurus nebulosus (assembly GCA_035578155.1). Lineage (NCBI taxonomy): Eukaryota > Metazoa > Arthropoda > Insecta > Neuroptera > Myrmeleontidae > Brachynemurus > Brachynemurus nebulosus. The sequence continues at coordinate 27,039,960 of JAPWDM010000008.1, read as the reverse complement.
TGCAAAAAATACAATTGAGCAAAAATAAAAAGAATTACATTTTTGCAAAAAATACAATTGAGTAAAAAAAAAGTACTGACAAGTAGGTCTCGGGGCCGAATTCCAATACGACACAATTTTTTTTGTCTGAAATAGCAGGGCTAACTTGGCTCAGTTATATGATCAACCAAACGACATTTCATATTACACGACCAAATGTTATTTCGATTAATGGCGGAAATGATTTCAGGCTACAAGAATTCGGTCTAAAATTAAAGAATTGCTTTTGAACAATGGGGAATTTGACTAATTTGGGGAAATTATTTTAAAACACATATATTTATGTATTATGCATGTATACGTTTTTAATTTTCAAAAATAATGCCGAAAATTGTTAGAAAAAATTATTTTAGTATTTGTTCCCAAAATTTGCGCGAAAACGTTTATTAGCTGTCAGTTACGTCACATTCTCTAGATAGCAACAGGTGTCCTGTAACTCAGAAAAAAATGTTTATTTTTCCTGTAACTAGGAAAAGAAATTGTTGATTTTTAAAAAAATTAATTAAATTTTGATTATATGCATAGAGTTGTTTGCTAACCGGAAATTAAGTAGCGACACTAGTGGTGATAGTGTTGAAATATAAGAGAAAGCAACGTCACAGCCCGTTTCTGCTTACGTGGATTTTAGCTAAAAAATTACTTTTTTAATTAAATTTTTTTAAATCAAATAATGATAGTTAAGATGAATTAGTATAATAAATTGCTGTCTTTTATTATAAATTTTCATTAAAATTTGTTTTAATTGCTTTTCTTTGATACTGTCAAATACCCCATTGGCTAATGTTTAAGAAAGACTTGATATTTATCTGAATTACATGGTAGACGAAGTGGTCGACAGTTATATGATCAACCAAACGACATTTCATATTACACGACCAAATGTTATTCCAATTAATGACGGAAATAGTTTCAGGCTACAATAACACTATATAAAATTAAAAAACGCCTTTTAAATATTTCTCTAATGCTTCAGAAAGTGTCGATATGTATCTGCATTACATGATAGACGAAGTGGTTGGAGAAACACATTTCATATTAAGTATAGAAAACTGATAATTGTCATACGTGATTATAAATGTAACTGGTTCGCACAAAATTATCCTAGATTTTACTGGACCGTGACTGAAGAAAGGTTGAGAAACACAGTTCTACAACACATTCAAATCTTATCAAAATCGATAAGTCCGGGTTCGGGACCTTTACTTATCAATTAACTTTTTTTTAATATTTTCAATCGAGTGAACGCGGGACCTCTGGGATGAATTAGATTCATTCCGGGGCTATTTTAACAAAAATTTCAATGCGGGCCAGCAGTTGCTTTTCCAAAACTTTCGCAGAGTTCGGGACGATTTGCCGGCTTACCATAGACACTCAATAATATTGTATAAGAAAATCCGATATTGCATCATATTGTGGATCTTGTGTAGGTTGTATTGAAAAATTGTGCATATATTGTGTTAATTTAAAACTGTGTGTAAATATTATTGTCTGTAGATAATTTTGTACAATATCAACTCATTTTAAAATATTTTATACAGACGACTATAACATAACCTTTTAGCGAATTTCCAGAATGGAAACTCGCTATTACACCCACTGTCATGACACGACTTGAACCCGGGACCATGGCAGAAATTTGTTTTAAGGTCCCTAGGAACCGAAAATAATATTCACTCAAATTTATATATATATATATATGTATATATATATGTATTTATATATATATATATATATGTGTCCGCACGATAACTCTCGAACGAAATGTCCTAGGTTTTCGAAATTTGGTGAGAACGTTGGAAGTCCAAAAATCTTGGATGAGTTCTTCAGCCAGACACGTCGGATGCCAGGAACATGGTTTTTGTTCTTGCAAAAAATTAGTTTTTTGCCAAAATTTCCACTTATTCAAAAATTTTTGCGAATTTTTTTTACGCCATTTAAAAGAGAAGAAAAAATTACATAAAAAAGGTCTTTAAACTTTTTTTCTATGTCAACTAGTTTCCGAGAAAACCGATGTTGTTTATAATGTGATCATTTTATCGTATAAAGTGTGAATCTAAGCACAGTCTGAGAACATATTCGACACAATATGGATATTTTGTATATAACATACATATATATGCATGCGATATCCTTTTTGATACGATCACATAATTGCGATACATGTATAAAGGTACAGGACCATTTCATTATCCGTACTACCATTATGCGTACGGTTGTGTGTGTTGTATATACATATACAGTCTCCGTGAGAAAATTTTTAATGTAAACAAAGATTTTTATGTAAACAAGTATTAAATTTTTAACATATACAGGCGATTATTTTGAAAGTTAACATAAATATATGATAAAATTTCCAGAATAGAATTCAGCTATTACAGCCACTGTCATGACGCGGGGGGCATGATCTGAGCCCGGGACTATGGCAGAAATTTGTTTTGAGGTCCCTAGAAACCGAAAATAATAGTCATTAAAATTTATATATATATATATATATATATATATATATATATATATATATATATATATATTTATATATATTTATATATATATATATATATATATATATATATATATATATATATATATATATATATATATATATATATATGTGTGTGTGTGTGTGTGTGTCCGCGCGATAACTCTCGAACGAAGTATTCAATTTTTACGAAACTTTGTGAAAACATTGGAAGTCCCAAACCCTTGGATGAGTTTATCAGCCAGACACGTCGGATGCCAGGGACATTGGTTTTGTTCTTGAAAAAAATTAGGTTTTGCCAAAATTTCCACTTATTCAAAAATTTTTGAAAACTTGAAAGTCGTCCAAGAATGGAATTCAGCTATTACAGCCACTGTCATGACGCGACTTAAACCCGGGACCATGGCAGAAATTTGTTTTGAGGTCCCTAGGAACCGAAAATAATATTCACTCAAATTTATATATATATATATATATATATATATATATATATATATATATATATATATATATATATATATATATATATGTATATGTATATGTATTTAAATATATATGTGTCCGCACGATAACTCTCGAACGAAGTATCCAATTTTTACGAAACTTGGTGAGAACATTGGAAGTCCCAAACCCTTGGATGAGTTCGTCAGCCAGACACGTCGGATGCCAGGAACATGGTTTTTGTTCTAGCAAAAAATTAGTTTTTTGCGAAAATTTCCACTTATTCAAAAATATTTGTGAAATTTTTTTACACCATTTAAAACAGAAGAAAAAATTACATAAAATACCCCTGTCGCAGCATCCTGCATAACATAGCGAATTTCCATTTACAAAAGTACGTTTTTCTCGGAAACTAGTTGATATAGAGTAATTGTAAATAAAAAAAAACCTTCTTTATGTGATTTTTCCGCCTCATTCCGCCAAATTTTTTTCACGAAAAATGTCCAAAACGCCGTAAACGTTTTCACGAAATTTCTTAAAAATAAGATGTTTCGTGAAAACGTTTACGGGGTTTTGGACATTTTTCGTGAAAAAAATTTGGCGGAATGAGGCGGAAAAATCACATAAAGGAGGTGTTTTTTTATTTACAATTACTCTATATCAACTAGTTTCCGAGAAAAACGTACTTTTGTAAATGGAAATTCGCTATGTTATGCAGGATGCTGCGACAGGGGTATTTTAAATTAGTTAAAAATTATTTGGTTCAACAGTAATGCAGTAAAGCTGTAATAATAATAAAAAAAAATACACTGCCTATTCCGCCTATTCTTTTGTTAATACAGGTGCGAGAAAGGAAAAAATATATTTCGTAGTCTTTTTAAGAAAGAAAGAAATATGTTTTTTATTCTTTTCAAGTATCTAATACAATAAACACATCATTTAGTATACAGCGTGATTCGTAGTATTTATTACGAAATAATAAATAGAAAAAAATATTTTCAGTTTTTCATATGATTTTACATTAAAACATATTACAAATATAATTAACTATATATTATTTGTATTGTACATAGAATTCACAAGTCAAAATTATCACTTGTATATTTCAAAATTTTTAGTTACAAGGAGAAAGAAATATAATTTCATTTCTATTTATTCAAAGTGTATTAACAAAAGAATAGTTTCTGTAATATACATAAAATATAATTTTTTTTTTTTATTAAAATAAGTGTTTATTAATTATTAATAATCTCTGTTTACATAAAAATAGCGCATCTTTAAAAATTATATACTACTCGCTTAAATTCGCAAAATTTTAAACAATATATTACAATATTTTGTTTAATAACGACTTTGTAAAATACTTTTTTCAATAACTTGAATTGTAAATTAGCTTTTACCTAGCAGGTGACAATACCTTCTTGTATTATTTGTAACATTTTGTATACCTTTTCCAATAATTTTTTTTATCCTTTAATAATTCTCTTAGTTCCGGTTGAGAATTTATTAATTTCCCAGCAGTGGCGAACTACATTTTTTTATGCCCTAGAGCGATTTCGACTCAAGTGTTCCATCCTTAAAAATGTATTTTTTTCCAAAAATAGAGCTGAATTCCCTTATTAGGAACACCATTCTTCCAAAAGAAATACAGCAGTTGGCGAGTAAAACAAGACACTTCAATAAAAAATTATTTTTTCCCTGTTGCGCTCTGAAGCGGCTGCTCCACCTGCTCCATTGTAGTTACGCCTCTGCTTCCCAGTGTAGAGCAGTTTTGTTGTGATGGTTTCGAAAACCAAAATTTTTAACCTATTTATGTGTTCAGGTCACTATAGTGTTTTTACACTATTTAAAAAAAAGTATTTGTGTGAATGTATACGTTCCTTGGACTCCTTGGTCCATCCATCCAAGGTGTATCAATTAATACGATCTAAAGAAAATTTTATCAAATTTGAACCAGTTGTTTTTTTTTCAGTATGCTGGATAGTTGATCATGTGGACTTTGGGGATCGCATGTGACATTCAGTGTCAAACTTACCCGGCTTGGTTTGTTTTTGGCTTTGTGTCTTGGTCTCGATCGAGACTAAAAGTCCAGATTCGAGGTGGTTTGAAGAAAAACTATTATAATGCATCGGTAGATGATTTTACGTTGCTTTTATTATTAATTTTAATAGCTGACGAATTGCAAACGTGATCCATATCTCTGCAACAGTGGTAATTTTCTTTTAAAGCATGCATTGCGATAGTTTCCGGCACCACAGTTACTGAGCTAAATCTCGAACTTTTCACCGAATAATTATGATTATTTGCAATGAACGTGCGGTTGGTAGTTCTGCTGTTAACGCTGTCGCCACACGGGCGTCTATACTGTGCCGCTGAACCTTTTGGTAACGGTTTACCACCAATGGCTCCCTTACATCGGTCTGCTCTTTCCTTACAAATTCCATATCGTCCCAGTAAAATGTACAAATCCCGTCGATACTGATGCGTTAATAAAGCGTATAAATAGGGATTCGCACACGAATTTATTGGATAAATAAAAACCAGTAAAATTTTAAGTTGTGTCACAGTGATTAAAGGATGTCCAGCTAATGCCGTCATGCTAAAAAATCCAATTGGCGCCAAACAGGCAAAATCTGTAAATACCAATAGTGCCATCCTCTTGGCTACCGTAAAATCTGATCGTGTTGCGGATGTTTTAGTAATTCCATGGGTATCTTGTTTGATCGAACAATACATGCGAGTGTAACCAATGCAAATAATTAAGAATGCGAAGAAGTTGAAACTGAGTAATGTACTCAGGTAAGCCATATCTGCCGTTTGCCGATGTTCCAAAGGTAGGCATATGCTTAAAAAATAAAAACACAGTTAATTCTGCAGTGAAATTGAGATAAGTATCATTAGCTGATAAAATGATGAAAGCTTTTGTCAGAAGTGGTAGCGTATTTTACATCAGAGGCGTAACTACAAATTTGGCGCTCGGGAGCAACTTCAATCAAGCGCCCCTCTACAAAGTTTACTATTTCTCGAAAATTTACAGTGACGAACAAAAAAAAAAAAAAAAAAAGAAAAAAAGAAGAAAACGTTGCCAGCCTTTTCTCTTGCGCCCTATTTCTCTCCCCTATTGCGGCCCTTTTCATCTTGCGTCTTGGAGCGGCTGCTCCAATGCTCCATTGTAGTTACGCCTCTATTTTCCATATAGCCTTAGGCTTAACTCTGAATGTGGTAAATGTTGCAAGCACTACGGCCGAGTTTCTCCCTTAACTCACTGCTATATAGTTGAGTGGACTCAGGAGTGAACGAATTCAAAGACAGTGGCAGGAATCGAACCACATCCAAAGTAGTACATCCTTATTTTTTCATTTATTTAATATGTACTGCCGCGATTATTTACTCACGGACAAAATAACCCCGCCAAAATAATCGTGGATGGTTTGTGGATGCAATTCGTGTATTTCAGATACGATCTCTACATATTTTTGTAATTCGATAATAAACAAAAGTTACTGATATTACAAACATTGCTTAAACATAAATTGTTCAAAAATTACCTTGTTTTAGAGTAATTGCTTATCCCGTTCATTGGTAATATAGCCATAACAAGTGCAAAACACCACCCAAAAAACATAATTTTGACGGCACTTCGTAGATTTAAACGACGATTTAAGTGAATCGCCCATACAATAGTATACCAACGTTCACATGTAATAACAGCTAACGTATAAATCGACAAAATATTTCCAAATATAGTTAAAAATCCAGCTATTTGACATCCATATCCTGTACGAATAAATAATTTCATGAAATTATGTTATTTTAGTTTATTAGGCTGCGGTTACAGTGCAAGCGATTTCGCGTAAGGTTCCAGATATTTACGCGACTAAACCAAACATACAAATAAGTAGCTGGTTACAGTACAAGCTACTTTGTAACGCAAATAGTTGCAAATTGTCAGTCTGTTGTTGTTAGGGCTGTGGAGAAAAATGGCGGGCCCCGGGAATAAACCACATTTTTTAAAAATTTTCGCACCAAAAATAAATGACGAACAAAAATAGCCTTTTACTTTTTTTGGGGCTTCTTCTTCCCCGGCGGACCCCGGGGCTGCAACATCGGCTGTTCCTCTCTGACCCCGTCGTTGTTTGTATTATAAACAAGTTTGTACTATAAATTGCGAATTTGAAGATACAAATTTAAAATTATATTGTTTCTTTTCTTCTTATTTCGTTTTTTATGTCAACTATATGTAATTATTACATTAAAACTAGTTGGTCTTTAATTTTCTTTTTTAACATAAATAACGAAAGATAGGAATATATAGGGATAGGTACTTACACAAATCAAACCAACTGAGGGGAAAAAGTTACAATTAGTAATAGAAAGGACGACAAGCCCGCAAAAAAAGTGATAAAAATCACCACATCAAAATTATCAACAAAAAGAAAAGAAATTAAACAATAAAGAAACTGAAAAGGTAGATGGAACTCAAAAACGATCGCGCATGAGTTCCTTCTACCTTTTCAGTTTAATCACAAGTTGGCCGGTGCTCATTAACTATTCATTTGGTTTACTTTGTGTTGCTCATAATTTCATAATGTCGATTTTTTATCACAATTCTTTTTGTTTCTTAATTATTTTATTGTTACTCAGTGATATTTGAGTTTTAACTGTGTTTTATCAGTGTTTTTCTTCTAAATTATCATTTTTATTTTATTTTTCAACGTTTTTTCGCATTTTATTTAAAATGTAATTCATAAAAAACTTTCAATAATTCCATTGTCTGTCTCTTGGGCGTGGTATTTTCGTATTTCTTTGTTTCCAAACCCCGTTAATATTCAAGAATTTAAAATTTAAAGTGTAATTTAATCTGAAGCTTTTTATCCATTCACTTTCATAAAGATATGGAAAAATTTGATTTTTCACACCAGATAAAAATAAAAAATTTTTTTAATTTCTGAAAATTTTTTATCTTTGACAATTTCTAAACGTTCTCTTAAATTTTTAAGGATATTTTGGAGTAATGGTCATCAAGGAAAACAGAAATGTGATTTTTTCCCCTAAAGGCTACCGGTTTCGACTTATCGTCTTCTTCAGGCCTATAGTTGTATTTACAGTGACTGTATAATATTCTTTATAACAGTGTGGCCATTGGAACCATATCCGCCATATTCAGGCCAAATTTGAAGTGAGTAACCGTAGTAACAGAATAAACAAGGTATACAAATTCAATGCATTTGGCCTGAAAATGGCGTCAACCAATAAAAAACTAGACCTACTAATGGCCACACTGTTATCAAGTATATTATAAAGTCACTGTAGTTGTATTTATGTCAGACTGACATTTGAAAATAAAAATAACAACACTGATTAAAAAAGTTTAAAAACAGTTTTTAATCAGTGTTGTTATTTTTATTTTCAAATGTCAGTCTGACATAAATACAATTATAGGCCTGAAGAAGACGATAAGTCGAAACCGGTAGCCTTTAGGGGAAAAAAACACATTTCTGTTTTCCTTGATGACCATTACTCCAAAATATCCTTAAAAATTATACTTCTAGTGTCATCAAACCCCAATTTAAAAGTTCTCTTAAATGTTGAGTTTATTGACTGCGATTTTTGGGTCTGCTGTTTTTGAAAATGATTGTTAATATAGTCGAAACTAGTCAAACTTGACCTTTTTATTCCTTCTTTATTGTTTAATTTCTTTTCTTTTTGTTGATAATTTTGATGTGGTGATTTTTATCACTTTTTTGCGGGCTTGTCGTCCTTTCTATTACTAATTGTAGGGATAGGTAGTTGATAGAAAAAAGCTTTGTCTTCTAAAAAAGTTTGTTTAACAAAGTATTCTTTGGTTCTTCCCCAATATATTCCCATTTAGCATATTCCTAATCGTAATCCATTGATAGGAATTGATGAAAATCAAATTGAACCAGAAGTGTAGAATATGTTCGGTACGGGACAGTTTGTGCTTAGCCTCTAGCAGTGTTAATATTAATGGTAATGTACATAATTATATTAACAGTTAAACGATAACAAATTCAACACTTTTTTAGGTTGTTTGGTTAAATCTAAAAAAGGTCAATGATATTCATTTCTATTTGCGAAAGTACTGTTCATCCATCATTCTCTATATTCGACAAATATGCTTGATATGAGTACAGAATATCCTGACAAATAATATTTTTCTAAAATATTCATGGTAAAATGCAATAAATCAATAATAGAACTAAGTTAGTAGGAATTGACATTCGCGCAAAATTGCTTGCACTGTAACCGCAGCTTTAGTTTCAATAATATTTTACCATTCTGCCAACTGATTGCATAATTGAAATATTCACCAATTGAATGGGAATCGGCTATCGCCAGTAAGAGTAAATAAACTCCTATACATCCATCTGCTATTGATAAATTACAAATCAAAAATCTTGTAACGGTCATTCGAAATCGTGATGTTATTAACACAGACACAACTGCAATATTTCCAATAATGGCTGACAATGCAACAATCCATACTGATATTCGTAACCACCATGTGCCCATCAGATCTTCACAGGGATTAAACGCATCAGGTTTTGGATAACAAGTTACGTGTTGATAATTTTTCGATAAATTGCCACAGTATACGGCTAGAGGATGTGTTTTATTTATATTAAAATCGACTGAATGAAATATTTGATCTATCGAACCCCAAATTCCATTTGTTTCGTAATCTAACGTTGAATATTCAGATATATTACTAGTAATATTTGTTTTGTGCCATTGAAGTTGATTATTACTTTTTGATTTACATATATTTGCCAATTTTGCAATGAATTCTTTTTCCTTTATATAATATTGTGGATCATGTTTTTGGGGGTATTGAAATGCACAACAATGACAAGGGTATGTTAGCCAAGCTTCTTTTATGTACTAAAATTAAGTAAATTTTAAATAGCGATTAAATAGTGAAAAAAATTATAGTTTGTTAGGTACATATTACTAAAATATACGTATTTTGGAATCTTTGTACATATATTAGTAAAATAAAATAAAAATTTTAAAGGAAAAAATGAGAAATTACCGTGAAATTGTACACTAGAGGAAATTCTGTTAGCAACTCAGTGTCTTGTATTCTTAAAATTTCAATGTCATGAAGTCCTTCGGTTGGTAGTTTTGATATTTTAGTCTCCGATAGATCTCTGAAAAATTACATTAACAGTACAATTAGAATTAATTGCTGTAAGATAATAATAATAAAATAGTTGAGAGGAGAGCCTGATTTAGACAGTCAAAATATTTATTACCTTTATTGCTTTTTTCTTTTGGTCCATCTAATTACTTAATTTGGTAAAAGAAATCTGGCTATTTTCTCCGAACTTAGTATTCTTAGAAGTTAAAAAATTAATAATTTCTAGCGAGCGAAATAAGTCCGCAATTAGCAAATGTTTTAGAGTCCAAAAAACTGATTTCTGACATAAAATTTTCATCTTTTGATAGCAATGAAAAGGTGATGGAAGATTTATTTGTTAGTTTATCGATTGGTAAATATTAAGATTGAAACGGAATTTGTTTTTTATTTAAAACAAGAATTACTGAAAAGTAGAGCTCACGTCTCTTCAGAATTATAACTTGAGAATGGTTAAGAACTTGGCTTTAAAAGAAATATGTTATTCGATAATATTACTAATTTTTGAGTGGCTAATCTAAGCTCATTCCTTAAAGTTTGTAGTGCATAATAGATTCATTAACGCAGAAAGTAGCTGATACTAGTCAAAAGATTTGAAAATGTTATAATGTGGTATTTAGTAATTGAGTTTATAAGCAGCTACATAACCACGTCTTTAAGTTTAAAAAGTTTTAACTTACAAGGAACGTAAACTTTCGAGCCCTTTAAATGCCTCTAGATGAAGATCAGTTAATTCATAATTTCCTTTAAGGCTTCTGAAACAAAAAGAAACTCGAGGTTAAATTTTTAAATAGGTAGTTAATTTATTAAATTTCTAATTGTTCATTAACTGAGGCTGAAGCTAAAATACCTGGTGTAGTTATCAAACTAGAGGAGGAAAAATTCATTTCAAATCTATCACGTCATTTACTTAAGGGAGGAGTTCAAATAAAAAGTAACTTTTTTATTTATGATTATTTTGCTTGTTGAAATTTTTTTCAAATTAGGGATGGCTTCAAATAGAAAATTTTGTTTTTGAAACATTCATAATTCTTCCCTGTGGGGGGGGCCTTTTTCACAAGTTTTTAAGCGTTTACACGTTTACAAGGAACGCCATATCTCAAAAAGTAATGAATATTTTTTAAATATTTTTTCATTATTTTATTCCTAAAGGACCTGTCCATAAAGCTGAGTATGGGTTTCAGGTAATTTTAAAAATAACTATAAAATTGTAATCCCAAATTTCTAAAAATTATAAAACCCAATTTTTTATTAAATAAAAATGTTTAAAAATAGTTACAATTGTCCAAATGGAAAAAGCATACTCCACTTTATGCACAATATGTTTATGAACAAAATAAAAAAAAAATTAAGTCTCTATCTTTTCTAGAACTTGAGATATGATTTTCCTTGTCGAGAAAAACACAAGTTTCGGGAAACGGTAAAAAACAAAAATAATAACAAAAGAAGCGGTTTTCTCACTGTTTATTAAAACGTCTACAAAGGCATACAAATAAAAGAACATTATCTCAGTGCATACTATAACTCGTGTACACACCAAAACTAAATATTACTGATCAAATCGCGAGGGGGGGGCGAGCGTTATCCTCAAAGGAGCAGTAACTTGGCTCTGCAGCAGCTCAGAAATAAATATTTTTCTACTTGAAAAAAATTTTTTGGCCATGTTTTATATATCACCGTGTTTGTAAAGAACCACAGAACGAAATAAAAACAAAAAACGAGGTTCGAAAAAAATTAGTTTATTAGCAGTTTCTGGCGTGAGCTCCCCCCTTAATTAATTTGTTGTTCAATTTTTTTTTTTTTTTTTTTTTGTGAGAAAACCGTAGGTATATTTCTAGCGCAGGTAGACAAAAGTAGTTGAGTCTATTTTTTATTTTTTATTTTCATTTTATAATGAGTACCAAGAGAGTCTATCTTATATATTTCCAAAAGGGCAAAATTCAATTCCACCCCTAACATTTTTTATGCACTTGTTATCAAAAAAAGTTCTTTTCAGAAACTAACAAAAGAAGTTAAGGTCTTCAAATTCTTAATAAAATAATAAATAAGTATTACATAGCTTAATTAAATTGGAAATGTATCTTTATGGCAACAACTACCCGCTAAAACTGGCTAAGTCTACAAATGGTTTTAATAATGAAATATATTGTTGTTTTTTATATGTTAAGTCTACAAAAATGTCTTAAAATTTTTTTGTTTAAGACTTAAAGTTAATTTTTTTTAATGATTTACTGTGTTACATGTTAAGAAAGTAATTGATTTAAAAAAATTTACAAAATGTCATGTAAACTTGAAGATAATTCAAATAAACTGATGTTGCATGCATGCATTTCATTTTAGTTTTTACTCTCTACTGTAAAGTTGATATTTTGGACTTAACTAATAATGTCTACCTGCGCTAGATTTATAACTTACAATGTAGCAATTTGTGATCCATTAAATGAACCTCTTGCAATACTTCTTATTTGATTGTAACTCAAAAATCTGAAAACAAAATTTTGGAATATAATAATCCAGAAAATATGTTAAGTTTTCAATACTTACAATTCTTCAACTTCAATAATAACTTCATTTTCATCAATCGAAGTAATAAAATTGTTTTCCAAATCGCTATAAAAAATTGTTATATTATGTAAAATATAATTAACAGCAGATAATTTTTGGTGAAAGAATTATATAAGGATCTACAAAACTTTTTAGATCATGATATCAATTGTAGTGGTATTTATATTCGCCATAGTTTAATTTTTAGCAAAGGAGAATACTAAATATGTAAGTAGTGCAAAAACTGGTATATAAATATTAATGAATTTACTAATCACTTTTGAAAAAATTAGCTTTATTTCTTTTTAAGCTTAAGTAGTCTAATGAAATACAGAAGTATTTACTTACATCGTACGAATAAGCGAATTTGTTTCAAGTTTATTTAATTTTGGTATTTGAATGATTCCACAGTTAAGAATTCGTCTGAAAAAATGAAGTGTTATTAGTAATTTGGTTTACTAGTTTGCAATTAATTAATTACATCAAAAATTCTTTATTCGCAAATTTATTGAGCATGTTAGTAGAGCAGATGTAGGATTTACATAAGGGCACTCGGGGTACATGCCTTACGGTGCTTACACAATAGGTGCCTCTACAAAATTAGTTTCACAAAAAAATGCATTTCTTAAAACAGGAGTAAGTTAGGAAGAATACGCACTTTTTCGTCTTTATTTTTGTTTTTGATTTTTTTTTCCTTGCCTGGTCCCTGGTTGGACCCAAGTCCCTGGTTGGACTTGGAATAGTTTTCTTACATTTAAAAAATATAAAATAAAAGATCAATTAGACCAAAATTTGATAATGTAGCTATAAAAACCACTTATCAATCAGAAGTGAATCTTTCAGTATTGTTAAGAACACTTTTAAAGAATTACTTCATTCAATCAAAAATCCATCAGTCAAGAAAATCCACGTGTCTCTCCATATGGCTTGAACTTCGTATAAACTATTCAAATTATTTATCTGTGAATTTGGAAAAATGGAACAATTACATGATTAATGTAATTATTATGTAATGTAATTAATATTAATTGTTAATAAAATTAAATTAATTAAAAATTTAAAAAAAATTAATATCTTTAGTATTTGCTCCCTTTTTCCAAATGTTTTAACTTTTAAACAGTTTTAATAATTTTTAAAATTAGGATAAGTCTAATTGCATGTTTGACCGCAAATTTTAAAATGACAGTTCGAAAGGACTATAGGAATTACTACTCTTTTTATAAAATTTTAAGTATTTTATTTTTTTGTCGTGGTTAAAACTTTTCCCTTGTGCTTCCGTTGATAGTATGGAATTTTTTTCTTTATAAATTATTTTAAATTTAATTGTAGAAAATTACTTACAAAACTTTCAACTTCGGTAAATAAACATTGAATAAATCTTCGGGAAGTTGTTTTAGTAATGGCATGTTTTGAAAGTATCTGAAAAGTAAGTTAAAGTGGTTTGACCTAATTATTATTAAAATATTGACGTATAAATTGAATATATTGGATATTGAATATATATTTATACTTCTGGCTACTACCCATTTGATTACATATTTCCTTAGAAAAAGTTAAATGCTCGCTTTTCCAATTTCAAATTGTTAGAGACTCTAACAAAATAGAAGTTGTTAAATCTCTTTCTAAATGTGCGTGCTGCACACTTTACTAACGACTGTGTTAGAACAGAGGTTCCTAACAATTTTTTTCCATGGACCCATGAACCCTTTCATGCAATCACTATTTTGACAAGGACTCCTAAATCCAAAGAAATTTAAAAAAAATGTAATCTCGCAAATAGTTAATAACACTTTTATAAACATAATATAATCCTTAGTTTTTATTAATTAATGATACACCGTGTATATGATACAGTATAAATATAATATCATAATGACATCTCGCGAACTTCTTACTAATCGTCCGCGGACCACCTGTTGGAACCTCCGTTTTAGAGATTCAAGAAAGACAAGAGTTTTAAGTTTTAGCTATAAAAAATAAGTTTTTGTTGTTCCGCTGTCGTGGAACCCGTTTCGGATCTTTATAGACAGGGGCGTAGCTACCGCTTTAGTAGGTATATCAATGATATAGGGTCCTTCGAGGTACGGGACACACAACTTTTAAATATATTTTATTTATGCGAGTGTTCTTGTTTACTTTCCAAAAAGGGCCTCCGCTCAAGAAATTTTCATACAGGATTTACTCAGAGCTAGTAGCTACGTCACTATCTATAATTCTATAGTCCTATAGCTGCTAATCGTTGTCCTAACTATCGAAATGATTTTTGTATGATTTTAATTTGTGTTAACCTTATAATCACCGATTCTTTTACGTAGCCATTAGCAAATATATATTCTTACTTTTTCATGTTAGATTATCTTAATTTTAGATTACTTACATCGTTAAAAGTTCCTTTAGATTTTCAAAGATTCCTGTTTCTATTTCTCTAAGCGATGGTATATCACGTAATGTTCTAGAAAAATAAGTAATTATAAAATCAGTTACCTAATACATACATATTCATATAGTCAAGTTTTATGCGTTACACAAAGTTAGGAGTACTAGTTGGGTAGATTAACTATTAAAAAAAAAACAAAAAAAAAACACTGTAGCGACGTGAATAACTTACACCTAATTAAAAATATGTACTTCATCATAAGCAAAAAATAAGTCTAATTTAAAACTAGGATTTAAATTTTTAGTAACAAATTATATTGAAAAGTTATATCGTTAATTATATTAAAAAAAGGAATGAAAAAGTTTTCCTTTATTTTACAGCTAGTGAAAAAAATTCCTATTATATTTACCCTTATTTTATATACATATATAACAGCTATGTATGATGATGACAGGTTCTTTTTTATACTTTGATAACGGTAGCTTAATGATGTATATACTCCTAATAATAAGTATGTAATAAATATACCTATATATACATATTTTTAAATTACTCTTTGCACCGAAAATATGAATGTCTGAAATTAATGCCCATAATATTAGATAATAGAGATATCACGCTTCATTTCGCAATTGTTTAATTTTTTGTTTGTTTTTGTCAAAAAATAAATAATTTGACCCATATTTACTAATTCATTAAAATTTATTTTGTGTCTTGTTTTTTATTTCAGTGCTGGCATTCCAGACGAAAATTTTGTTAGCCTAACGTTAGCCAACGGAGCTTTTACCGTTACAAACCAGAGGGCACGCATTCAAAAAATTAATATACATTATATATTAAACAACAATTTCTAACATGGTGACTGATTATTTTTATTCCATAATTTTTAAATGTGGCTGTACTTCAGAAATTAAGTATTTAAATTTATACCGTGAAAAAGCGTGAAAAAATATTTAACGTGCATTAATTTTTGAATCAGAGCCATCTGGTTTGTAACGGTGAAAGCTCCGTTAGCTAACGTTAGGCTAACAAAATTTTCGTCTGGAACGCCAGCAGTTATTTATTGTTAATAGCCGGAAACTATATTTTTATGTCGTTTGAAGTCAATCGCAGTGTGTACTTTAAAGAATTGATTTTTAAAACAGGAAGACTCAAGAACATGAGAAAAATAATAGAAATTTGAAATAAACATAGCTTGCCATTCAAAAAAATATGTTCCCATCATAGCTCCAAAACTAAAGAAGCGATGAAACTCCTAATTATAGCAATCGATTGCCCCCAGCGGCAACTACAAGTTTTACTTAGCTTTTAGTTAGCTTAATAGTTTAGCCGTAATAAAAATGACAACTCTCAAAAAAATCACCTGTATATAAAATATTTTGCAGTAAATAAATAAGTTTGGATCGACAAATAAACAATTTCCCAATAAGTATCCAATTAAGTATAAAGTCTAATGCCTAAAGTCTAATTGAAGGCTCAAAAATAAAATTGCGAAAATTTTAAACACTTTTAAGTAAATTATCATATGACATTAGATTTAATACTTAATTATTTATTAAATTGTTATTTCCTGACTCAACTTAGAAAAAGTACAAGTTTTTTTAAATTTTTGGGACTATTTTTCAAGGTAGTTATGATATCTATATTGATAGTAAGGAGAGGAAAAAACAAATTTAACCGTATTGAAACTTCCATAAGAAAAAAAAATTTGAGGTCGTAGAAAAATTTGAAAAAGATATTTATTTAAACTCCACATAAAAAAATGCTATCAGAAGTTATTGGAACCGGTAAGAGGTTAGTGAACTTATTGGAAGAAAAATAAATTTTGCGTTGTAGCCGTTAAACTACCTGCTACTTTGTAAGTTTGGAGGCAGTATTTTATTTGTTTAATTTAGGACACCTGTATGTCAAACTCTTACTAAATTGTTAAATTCTCAAATCAACTATTTTATACAGTTCATTTCCTTACAATCCTTCATGAATCAGTACGTCATATTTAACTACATATCTAAGTTTCATTTTTTTTTTTAGTGGATACTATAGTACCTGTATTTAACATCGTGAAAATGTTGAATGTTTTCAGACGATGTTGAGAAAAAGACGATAAATGTAGTTTTACGGTACATTTACTAACAATAGCTTTACATTATTATTTTTTTCTTATTCAGTCAGAGTGATTTGTAGTTGATGAGAAAACATAGAGTACATACGGTCACCTAACTGAAACTGTACTTTTTTAGGTATTTTAGAAAATGCGTAAATTTTTTCAACTAGCTGTGTTGTTTTCTTCATTATAATATTATTATCATCAATTAGGTATTGTAATAATCTCCTGATAACAGGTACTAAATTAGTATCTCAATATCATTTTAAAATAATAAAAGAAATATTTTACCTAGTAAAAAAATACTACGTTTATATTTAATTGTACAATTATTTCAAGCTAAATTGCTCATTTTCAGACAAAGTTTTTTGTTTAAAGATGATCATTTTATAATTTTCATTGACACCATTTGTCGTTATCAACGTTCCTATCAAGTTATTATAAAAAGTTGGTACGACATTGTAAAAAGTCACTGAGGCATTTTTTTGGGAAACATTTTGCAAAAATAGTGAGCTGACAGAAAAAAAACGGAGATATAGCATATAGTGATTTGTACTTCTTATTTATTAAAATATCTTTGAATATGCTATAGACCCAGTATAGTCTGTATACCTTATAATTAATCTAAAGCTTACTAAAGCCTTATGAAAAGTCTCCACAGTAAATGCTTACTTGTTATATAACTTATTTGTCTTGTCCTCCTAATCTGAGTATTTTTTTTTTTTTTTTTTAAAACAAGCGCGACGTTGTTATATCAAACACAATTATTGAAGGGTGTTTAGATCAACTAGCTCGGGGATGTATTGGACCGGATAGTCTATAAAATGTTTTTATTTTGAGAGTGATACTTACATTTCCATTAACGTATTTCGGTAAGGCTGAAGACACTTTGCTTTCAGTTTTTCCAGACCTGAATTCATAATTATTCTGAAAAAATAAAAAAATAAAAATTTCAGTTTATCAATCTAAGTATTAATTTATTGTTCTAAATGTTTGTAAAAGATATAAAGAGAGCTGTCATCGGAGTGCCACAAAGGTGCAAAAGATGTTAGCTAAAAATATTTTTACTTCCGTGACGAATAAATGATACATATAAATTTATAATGTACCTACTACATTCTGGCCGAGGTTTCTCGCCGAAGTTCCTCGCTGAGGTTGGCCGAGGCATATGAATAGCGTTATAATACCAAACACGAGGTACAACGAAGTGACCGTCTACACTCTCGTACTTCGGTTAACTTCGCGAGAATGTAGTTGGTACATCACTGGTTAAACCCAAGGGTTAAACCTATTTTATGCTAACGAAGAAGCAATTGTAACGATTTGTAACGATGAAGAAAATGTGGTTTAATTTGCCCCAGTGATTTTTCTGTACGAAAACTTATGAGCAGCTTCAAATTTCATGTTTCTAACATTTTGAATAATTTTGTAGATTTATATTATTAACATTAAATACGTCTAGAAAGTATTTTTCGTCTCCAGATTAATATTTTATTTGAGGATTGTTCACTTTTTACGGCAAAAATTAAACCAATTCTTTCAAAGAAATTAAATTATTTTTTATTGATTGCCATCAATTAGTAGTACTCATGTTAGTATTCATATTATGCAACTAATAAACGTTAACTTTTTTTAGCGTAGGTCAATCTTAAGGTCAAGAATATCGAAAACTAGCAACATGACACATGTGACCGATTTAGGGAAAAAGTAAACAGGTTTATTAATCAGTCTTATAATTTAATTACTTATTTCAAGATTTCACTTGAATTGAACTACCTGGAAACGATTCTACAATAAAATTGATAAGTAATCCGTAGATCCTCTATTAATTGAAATACATAGGTGTTTATATAATTGATTTTGTATTTTAAAAGTACCAAAAGGCTTTACTGACCAACTTTTGGTACATACATCCTATAAAGATTTTGTTTCACGAATACATTCAGATGCAGACATCTTTTTGACCAATATAAGTAGGTATGTATATCCACATACGTATATCTCACTATTGCAGTTATATACATACATACATACACATTATATGATTATACACATACAACATAGTTGTAAACACACTAAAATTATAGAAAATAAATTGACTTTTTTTTTCTTATTTTCTCAAAAACTAGCAAACGTAGAATAAAAGTTTAAAGACCTTTTTTATGTGACTTTTTCCCGTCTTCGCAATGATGTAAAAAAATGTGGCAAAAACTTTTAAATTATAGCAAATTTTGGCTAAAAACTCATTTTCACGAAAAATGCTCAAAAAACCATGTTCCTGAGCTCCGACGTTTTTGGCTGAAGAACTCATCCAAGATTTTTGGACTTCCAACGTTGTCACCAAATTTCGTAAAACTAGCAGTTTTTCCTGAAGAGCTATCGTGCTGATACATAAATACATAAATACATATATACATATATATATATATATATATATATATATATATATATATATATATATATATATATATATATATATATATATATATAGTGAATGTTATTTTTGGGCTCTAGGGACCTCAAAACAAATTTCTGCCATATTTTCGGGCTGAACTTCGACTATGGCTTACACCATAATAGCTTAATTTCCAGAATTCTTTCTGGAAATTCGCTAAAACTAAAATTAACAAAAGAGAATTTCTTATATTCATTTTTATTATTAAGCACAATTTATTAAACTATTAAACAATTTATTAATTTTTATTATTAAACAATTTTTATTATTTTTATTATTAAATTTTTAATTATTAAACAATTTATTATTTGTTTAATATAGGGATGGGACGATACTTTTACTCTATACCGTATCGGTAAGAAAATATCGATACCTACTTAGTATCGACTAAAAAGTATCGATACTTACTCGTATCGGTCAGTTTTGTTTTTGAGGTACTCCCCAAAAGTAATAACTTTTCGAGATATTTTCCCCATAAACGGATTCGTACAGCAGTGATTGTCGCCCCGACTTTCGAAAATAGCCTCTCACAAGGTACAGAGGTACCGACAATGTGTAAATATATCCGCACCTGTTTATACCTATAACATTGGAAACGTTTTAATAGATCTGACGTAACCAAATCGTATTCAAATCTACCTTTATCAATTTAGCAAAACTAAAATACATAACGTACGTAACACAGCAAGAGTAAAATATATAATGGCGTCACTTCCACTTGCACAGATTAAAAATCAACGTTGCGTGATTTGTGAACGAAATCTGAGTCTCAGATAGGTAGGGCAGTGCAGGGTTAACAATGTTACGGCAGTTGTCTTATTCTACGGTCTACCTACACCACCTACACTGTTTTGAACATAGAGCCCGTTACGAATGTTACGAGCGTTACGAATGAGTACCGATACGAGTACTTTTGATCAATACCTACTTGGTACTTAGTTCTAAAGTATCGATACCAAAAGTACTTGGTATCGAAAGAAAAGTATCGAGTAAGTACTTGTATTTACTCGTATCGTTCCATCCCTAGTTTAATAGATATTATATATTATATTAGTTGTATATATATATTAGTAGTTATATAGTGTATATATGTAAATATTAAAAAAAAATTAAAAAAAATATTAAAAAAAAATAACTAAATAAATAAAAAAAATTGGGAATTTGTTATTTATTAAAAAATATTCGAAGTCATTTATTTAATACATATTATATATTATATTAGTAGTATATAATATGTATCAGTAGTTATATTAATTATATAGTATATATAGGTATTATACAAAAAAAAATGGGAATTTATTTTTTATTAAAAAATATACGGAGTCATTTATTACAGTATTCTAATGACATTTACCTAATTTATTTACATTATTTAAGTTAAATCCCCGTTTTCGGAGCTTTCAGGAGACTGAGAATTCTTCAATATTCTTTAAAAATCGGCTAAATAACGTTTTATAAAAAAAAGACAGGTCCACTATTCCAATACAGCATATTTACAACCCATACAACTGAAAAATTTCTTATATCCACAGTATTTTTCACGAAAATGCTGACCAGGATACTGAGAAATTGACTGGACCGAGTACGATCTCACTTACAATGTTAACTGAATTAATTGATACAACCCCAAATTAAACATGTACTTTATTTTATTTATTATATTTGAGTTAATTACTATGACAAACGATGATTTATTCGGAATATAATTTTTTTTATATTTTTTAAGTGTTTTGGTTTGATAGGAGAATGATGCAAAGTTCGGGAGACAAAATTCAATAGAATATTTTTTAAAGAAAATATAAAAAAATTCAAAAATTATTTATACAATCAAAAAGTACCAATATTATAGATTACTACTGCAGTGTAAATTTTTTTTTATACGTTCAGAAAAAATAATTATTTAGTCTGCTATGTTTTACTTTGGAGAGGAGACGTACCAGGAGACTGAGAATTTTACATTTTAAGTGTCATTTTTTATAAAAAATATATTTCGAAACCGGGTTATTTTCAGTGACCAGTTAGATGCAGTAATGGTTTACAGTTTCCATCTAGAAAAAATGTATTTTTCAAAATATTAATATACAAAATGCGTTGGGCCGTCCAAAATTCCATAGTTTAAAGAACTACCCATATATTATATCTGTATAAATTTTAGTGAATATCATTTTCGAGTTTCAAGGACCTCAAAGCCAATTTCTGCCATTGTCTCCTACTTAAGTTACCCCATGACATTGGCTGTAATAGCTGAATTTTCGATTCGAAAATTCGTTGAAACATAAAAATGTGACAATAGAACACAATGCGAGTTAAAAATACTTAATTATTTTTTGAATGAATCTGCTCTGTAAACGAAACTAATATATACAAATTATATTATTAATGTTCTTAGTATGTTTGAGTCTTAAAAATAAAAAATAAAAAAAGTTCGAGCTATCCTAAAGTGAAACGAATAATTCGATTTTTCGAATTATTCGAAATAAATCGAATTATTCGTTTTCTTTCGAATAATTCGAAAAATCGAATTATTCGATTCGAAATCAAATAATAGCACTATTAGATTTATGTTTTTTCTAGGGGTGTGCGAATAGTGCTCGAATCGAATCGAATAGCACTATTCGATTCGATTCGATTCGAGCACTATTCGCACACCCCTAGAAAAAACGTAATTCTTTAGCACTTAAATTTAATTAAAATTTTAATAAATGTAAATTTTAATTATTATGTGAAAACTAATTCTAATGTATAAAATAACAAATTTCTCCAATTTTAATTAAGAAAAAAATAACTTAAAAATATAAATTCTCGTAAGTGACATGTTTATGTATGCTAAGTATATATACAATTTAAAATATATTTGTTGATGGAAGTGTGAGTCTACTGATAGTATATAGTTGAACATTGATCGGTGACTGTAGGTGAGCCAGATCTGTTCAGCAGTTAACGTCACGTAGTCATCGAAGTCGTAGTATGCTCCCGATGCAGTGGATCTGCCCACTATCGCACGGTAGAAGCTACTCTACGACTTCATACAGTACCCGCGATTATTTCCAAATTATAGAATAGGTAAATAACCAGGTAATATTCACTTCCATATAGTGGCCCCGCAGTTGTGTGGATTGCCATTTTTTTTCATATTTTGTAAATTAAAATTTACTAAAAAAATTTTTAATTGTTACTGCCAATATATATATATACAGTATATACAGTGAAGTATTTGTTATTGATCATGTATTGCAGTATTGACAATACTGAAGTATGTAATTAGAATTTGATAATTATGTATTATGAGAATAATGATTTATTTTTGTCAAAAATATTGATTACTGATTGTGTATATAGATCGCCTTATGTTTAAAAAATTTTAGTTGATAATTTAACTCATGTGTATTAAGTCCCATAAGAATATTGTAGTTTTTTCACTTTTACCATGGAAAAAAAGTTAGGACAGATTTTTACATCGAAAAAAGTAATTTCATTGGCCATTTCACTGTAGATAAACACGATAAAAACGAAACAAAAATTCGTATTGGTAAACTTAACTGATTTCAGAACCATAGTAACAAAGTATTAAATAATAATATGAATTATACTAATATGGAGATGTTTCCAATAAATTTTGTTAGCAAAGCGGACTGTAATAGTTTAATACCGTAATAAATAATTTTAAAAGGATAGAAAAAAAGTACACTTACCAATATGGCTGATGTTCGGCCTTCACTTTAAATGGTAATTATGGAGGGTGGAAATTGTTCGGGTGGAATTTAATAATATTAATAACCATTGGGATCTCATAAAATAAAGCAGAAATGTAGAATTAGTCAATAAATATTTGGGAAAAAATAAATCACCGTATTTTTTTCAATCTCGTATTGGCAATTTTACTGAGGGTACTATTGGTGTTTATGAAGCTATTGTTGGGATCTGGTCGTTCGTTATAGGTTTATTATGTAAATTTTTTTAAATAAATAATAAAGTACCTATAGTAGTGTACAATAGGAAATTAGTTTTAATTGGAAATTGTATTTTCTCTACTGGATATTGTAGTTATATTGAACTAGGGTTGACCGGGGTAATTGTGAACGGCGCCTATAATTTCTAAAATAACATTAATATTGTTAAAAATCAAATCTTAATATGTTTTTCTGTCCTTTCTTAATATGCTATTAAAAATTGATAACAATTCTCCAAGTATTAGTATCTTTTTTTTATTTTGAAAAAAACTTTTATATATCTTACTTCGGCCAATCCTCAAAAAAAATTTTTTCTTAAATACATTTTCTTTTTTTAAAAGGTAAGAAATGGTTAAAAGTACTTCTAAAGAAGTGGTCTAAACCCTGAGATTGTTCCTTATTAAATGTTAAGGAAATTGGACAATTTATTACCAATTCACAATTACCCCATGATTTTAAAATTATGGGGTAATTGTGAACGTCATTCACAAATGCCCCCATTCGATTAAAAATTTCAGTAGTGTTCTTTCCAGAGTTGAAAATGTTGATGAAGATGCTGGTGATATTATTGTACAAGTTTCCATTGTATAAACAGTACAAAAAAAAAATGTGTAAAGAGCGATGTTTTGTGTATCAATCTACGAATTCATTGCTGTGCTCCCTTATCCAATAACAACTTACAAAAGTAGAAAAATTACTCGTTTTCAATGTCTCTGTGAGGGTCTAACGTAGGGGAGCACTAAGAAGGGATTTTTGAAAATTCATCCCCTAAGGGGGTTAAATAGGGGATGAAAATTTTCATAGACATCTGTAATTTTTTTAGATAGAAATATGGAAATTTGTGTTAGGTTACTGCTTTGAAAATAAAAGTTTTAGTGCTTTTAAAAATTCATCCCTTAAAGGGGGATGAAACAGGGGAAGAAACTTTAGATGGAAGTCTGTCACCAAGAAACGTGAAATTTTAAACAGAGATGATTTGTTATATAACGTAGGTGAGCACTAAGAAGGGATTTTTGGAAATTCACTCCCTAAGGGGGCAAAATAGGGGATGAAAATTGTCATGGAAATTTGTAATTTTTTGAGTTAGAAATATGGAAATTGGTGTTAAGTTACTGGTTTGAACACAAAAGTTTGTGTTTTTAAAAATTCATCCCTTAGGGGGTTGAAATAGAGGAAGAAACTTTAAATGAAAGTCTGCCACCTAGAACCGTGAAATTTTGAACAGGGATTTCTTATATAACGTAGGTGAACACTAAGAAGGGATTTTTGGAAATTCACCCCCTAAGGGGGTAAACTAGGGGATGAAAATTGTCATAGAAATTTGTAATTTTTTGAGTTAGAAATATGGAAATTGGTATTATAGGTTACTGGTATGACCACAAAAGTTTCAGTGCTTTTAAAAATTTATCCCTTAGGGGGTTGGAACAGGGGAAGAAACGTTAAATGGAAGTCTGTCACCTAGAAACGGGAAATTTTGAACGGGGATTTCTTATATAATGTAGGTGAGCACTAAGAAGGGATTTTTGGAAATTCACCCCCTAAGGGGGTAAAATAGGAGATGAAAATTTTCATAGAAATTTGTA
This sequence comes from Brachynemurus nebulosus, assembly GCA_035578155.1. Lineage (NCBI taxonomy): Eukaryota > Metazoa > Arthropoda > Insecta > Neuroptera > Myrmeleontidae > Brachynemurus > Brachynemurus nebulosus. The sequence continues at coordinate 27,014,832 of JAPWDM010000008.1, read as the reverse complement.
ATTTTTTGAGTTAGAAATATGGAAATTGGTGTTGGGTTACTGATTTGAATACAAAAGTTTCAGTGTTTTTAAAAATTCATCCCTTAGGTTGAAACAGGGGAAGAAACTTTAAATGGAAGTCTGTCGCTTTTACAATTAGAAATGTGGTATGGTATGCTGGTGATTTTAAAATTGTTAAGAATTCATTTTTAAAGTATAAATCCTAATCCTTACCCTAACTAATATTACAAATGTAAAATTGAGTGTTTGTTTGTTTGTTCTATGACAATTATGACAGTTGACTATTAAAAGGCGGATTATTGGTTTCAAACTTCGAATATTGTTAACAGAGGGGTTGGAAAAGAACATAGGCGACTTTTTACCCTGGAAAAACATTTCATTCCTGTGCGAAATCTCATTTCTGTGGACAAATATATTTTAAATGAAACAAAAAAAAATTTTTTTTTGGAGTTTATTCGAACTCTGTTTGTTAGCAGATAGAACGACATACAGCGATAAACATAAGTTTTTACACCGAGAAAGTATCTGATTCCCGAGGGAAAATGTATTTAAAATGAAACAATTAAATAATGACAACTGACTGTTAAAAAAATGGAAAATTGGTTTTAAATATTGCATATTGTTTACAGCGGGGATAGAAAGGGACACAGACTACTCTCTACCCCGAGAAAATATCTGAATCCTGTGAGAAATCTAATTCCCGTGGGAAAATATATTTAAAACGATAAGAGGATCACTGACTTCATTCGAACTTTGCATATTGTTAAAACAATGTGATACTCTATTTTTTACCCGGAGGAAACATTTTATTTCGGTGGGAAAATTCCTGTGGGAAAATGAAAGTACATTCTATACGTTTGAACTAGATGTCATAATTTCAAAAGCCACGGGTGGAAGGGCTGAGCGGGTTCCAGCACACACTACGTCGTCAAAAGTATGGGGTACACCTTGAGTCAGGTTTGTTCATACTTTTGACACGGTAGTGTACTTAATGTTGTGGTACACTGCCGTGTCAAAAGCAGGGGCACCCCTTGGGTCAAGATGTGCCCATACTTCTGAGGACGTAGTGTGTGCTAAGACCCGCTTAGTCCTTCTACTGCCACGCGGGCGAAGCCACGGGTAAATGCTAGTTTTATTAATAAATTTTCGTCAGTAAGTTAATTAAATAAAAAATAATATGTAACACCAATATGTACGTACTTACTTATGGAATTGGAACGTAGTGACCAAAGCTAGTCCTTTAATTATCATTATAACTGAAATCAGTGACGTAACTAGTCCTGACTGAGCTCTGTTTTTTGGGGCCCTTTCTAGAAAATAAACACTCTCATAAAGAACATTTTTGCTTACATATGTTGGGACGCAACTATAGCTCGGGGGTCCTGTAACACTGAATACACGTGCCATCGCGGTAGCTACGCCCCTGACTGAAATCCACGAAATAGTAACACATTTTCACGTAGCATATTAATATAGTAATATACAGGTGAATTTTTTTGAGAATTTTCATAGAGTTGCGGATATCGATCGGGGCAACCAACTGCTTTAGTCAGTCGAGCTAAAAATGGAAACTTATCAAAAATTTATTCTGTATATACTTAATGGTTAGAGAAAATAGGACTAAAGCAAAACCGTTATTAGACAAAAAGTTTATAAATATTTATTGTTTGCCAAGTTATTTTTTGTTTATAGAATATGAGTAAAAAGATATTATTGAGAAAGTTGATATAAGGGCTACCATTCCATATTTTAAATATAATTTATGTTTTCTATTACATATATGAAAATAAACTGTTACGTACATAAAGCATCTCTAATGCAGAACAAAAAGAGTACAAATTTTATTGTTTTAGATGTAACGAAAGTTTACAAGCAAAATAGTCCTGAGGCCAGCTGTAGTTCTGAGTCGATTTTGTAAAACTTCAATATGTTGTAGAACAGTAAAAAGCAAAGTATGTAATACGTATCCTTTTTATTGACGAAAGAATGGTTTCAAGGAGTAATTTTCGATAACGAAATGTAGGGGGAAGGCTTAATGAATGGGACATTTTTCTTAAAAATCGTCTTAACTTCAAAACCAAGTAATCAAATATTTTAATTCTTGCGGCATAAGATACTTCAAACATTACTTTATATTTTAAACTAAAAAAAATTTTATTCTTTTTAAATAATAGTAAATTTTTTTGTTTGAAAAAAATGAGATTTTTGTCCCATTCAGTGATTTTATTCTCATTGAATGGGACATACGTAATACAATGTAAAATTCATGCGGTTTATACAGGTTAGTAAAAACATGGAAATGGTCAAAAATCTCAGCGGGAAAGCATTTTTGGGATAAGTGATGAGGACAAAAGTCTCAGTATTTTTCACGGCGCATCCGATGGTGACCTTGACTTTGAGGTCAAGGTCTAAATTCAAGGCCATATTCATAATGTCCCATTCAATATTCCCTGTCAAGTAACAAGTTAAAGTCAAGAAATAAAAAGTATACATAGCCTCAATGCGCAAACGATACTTATTTAAGTATAGTCTATACTAAGCAGTTTAATAATCAACTAATACAATTCATCTAAGCATAATAGGTATCATAGAATATTCAGTAATTTATAAAAAAAATAAAAGTTACATTTTTCTATTTAAAATCGTATTTCCTAATTTTTGTTGAAACAAACGGAAAATCGTTAGCACATATATCGCATATAAAAATAGTTATATAAAAGGCACCTAATGACTGTAAAAAAAATTTCCACTAACGGTTCCTTGTTAGCTAAAACTCATTTGTCTCATTCAATAATCGTCCCATTCATTAAGCCTCTCCCCTACAATCTAATAATCACAACATGTTTGGAATATACCTACCTACGTTCAAAATGTTAAAAATGACGATAATTACAGAATCTTTTAATAAAATGCGATCTACTTTTTTTTTGAATGCTTCATATTATTAGAATTATTTTGAACTTGGCTTCATGTCTCCTAGCTCCAGTCGATTTGGAGATAGTCACTGATTTAGACGACAATATCATTATGTACGTACGTACAGGGCCAGCTTAGCCAATAGGTCACCCTAGGCCATGGCCTAGGGCCGGGAGATTTTTATGGGCGGTAAATTTTTAAAATAGGGTGGAAAAATGAGTAATTAACGTTTTTTTTTTTGCTCGTCACTTATTTTCTTTTAAGAGCAAGTTTGTAGAAAAGGTAGGAAAAGGGGCGGCAAATTTTTAAAACAGGGCAGAAAAATTTGTGATTGACGTTTATTTTTCTTTTTTTCAAGATTTCCTTTTTTTCAAACAAAAGGTAGGGGCGGCATTTTTCAAGGTGCCTAGGGGCAGACTCAGGGTTAATCCGGCTCTGCGTACGTATATTAGTATCTGGATAATTTCTATCCAGGATTATTGGTTTCCTGAAAACCTAAGGCTCTACAACTTGTCCAAATTGGTCTAATTACCATACGTTCTCTTCATAGCTATAGTTTTAGTGTAGTCTTTACGGACGGAAAAATAAAAGGCATTAAGATGTTACATCACTCTGAAATGAAGGTTTTATTCGAGAATTATTTTCTCTGTAAAGAATAATACAATCAATAGAAAACTTTTTAGAGTGTGTTATACGTGATTTCAAGTATTGATCGGGATTGAAAGTGATGTAATCAGGGTCGGATTTACTTGTGTGAGGGTCAGGGGACTCTCCTTATGCGGGGGTTTCAGGACACCCATCATGTATAGAAGTGCCCAGTCAAGGCGGTAAGGAAATTTAATTTCAGCAAAAAATAAATTGTTGGGAAAAAAAAAAACAAAGTAAACAACAACCTTTTTCCTTATTCTACTCTTGAATAATTTATTATAGATTTTATGTAGGCCCTTAATGTGTGCAGGTCCCAGGGCACGTGTTCTAAGTGCTCTTATGTAAGTCCGACTCTGGATGTAATGCTTTAACACACACAAACTTAGAAAAGTCTCTTTTTTGTTGACTGGTCTTATTTTACTAAAAATATACAACTACTAGCTGTACCCGCGACGTCGTTCGCGCATAAAGTTAATGAGAAAGATATACAGTTAAACCTGGATAAGGGAGAACTGGATAAGCGGGAAAACCTTGTAAGTGAGAGTAATTGCCAGGTCCCGTAACTTTACCACTCTAAAATCTCTATGAGTGAAAAACAAAAACTTGTATAAGTGAGAGTCGTTTTTCGCTCATGGACCTCTATAACTGAGACTGCTAATTGCCTCTACCTCTATAAGCGACAATTAAACGTAGGTATTTAATATTTGCTATTTATGATTCATTCTTAAATTTCAAAGAACTTATACATATTTTACTAGAATGCCTGAATGTGCTTATGTTCTTGTTTTCTTATAATTCGAGTAATTCATTTTCTATTCAAATTGCCAAAATGCATTTTTTTTGTAAGCTTATCTATGTCTAAATATGTATATATGCATATTATTATAATAAGTAATATCCATACAATACATGCATGTTTCTCAATACATTTTGGTTGTATTTTTTCTAGACCTGTAGAAGTGAGATAAACCTCTCCCGTACCTCTGTAAGCTAGAAACTCGGGTTAGTGAGAAACCTCTATAAGAGAAAAATAGATCGCGATCCCTTCAACTATCGCTTATCCAGGTTCGACTGTAAATACAATAATTATAAAGCATTTGCATAGAACAATAGTTTTGCGTAATGTATGCACATGCTCAAAATAGTTTTTGCATTTTCCCGTTATAAAGTATCCTAAGTGTTGAAGCAGGTAATAGTTTATCAAGACACCAAATTTCATCAACATCTGTTCAATAGTTTTTGTGTAATGTGTGCACCTGCTCAAAATTGTTTTTTTATTTTCCCGTGGGATTGAAACATTTTCCCGTAGTAAAAAGTATCTTAGATGTTGACCCAGGTAATAAGTTATCATCACACCAAATTTCATTAAAATCCGTCCAGTAGTTTTTACGTAACGCGTGAACAGACAGACAGACAAAAATTTCAAAAATCGCTGTTTTTATACCTACATCGATAACTATTTACAGTACCAGTACAATTTTCAAAAAATATTCAATATACAGAAACGGTCTCGTTACAGTTTTATTATATGTATAGATATGGCTGAATTTATCTCAGTGGATCATAAAAAAAAAGTATTTCACTTCTGCAAGTTTTAAAATAATAGAAATTTTTAGTACGAGTGGTACGAGTATACTAGGGAAGTAAAAGGATACGTACTTGTTTATTTGTCATTTTATATCATAAACAAATCGAAAATTCATCCCAGTTGGAAGGGCGTAACATCATCTGATTCGATTGAGTCGTCTGTAACCATGTTTATTTTCATTGTAAAATAAATATTTTGTCTCTATATTGCTAGTGATTGATGAGACATTATTCGGTTCAATCGTTCCTTTTTGTCAGATGAAATCGTTGACAAATATTGAAATAAAACAGCATTTGTTATGACGGGAAATGGAAAAAGTGCAAACACTCTGTTTATAAACCATTCAGTTGCAGTGTAGTCAATTATTATTTTTGTTTAATGCTATTAGAAATTAACTTGAAATATTTTATGGGTACTTAAGGAAAATTTATCTTCGTTTTGGGTCTATTAAAGTTGTATTAGTTTGAGTTCCATTCCAATTAAACTTATATCAAATTTTAGGGGCATTTGTTTAAGGATTTATTTAAACTGAAAAATGTTTGATATGTGTATAAGCATTAAACAATAATTAGTTAAAACCTATGTTTATATTTACGAAATGTACACAATATGCTTCTGGCTAGTTATATGCTCTTACATTAAACAGTTCCTGGCTATAGCAATGAGTGCTCCCGGCGCAGCGCCCAAAACTGTTATCTGAACAATTTTTTGATTAAAGTCATTAATTTAGTCGTAATAAAAATGGCAACTCTCATACAAAAAAGTCACCAGTATTTTGTTAGTTATATGTATAAAAATATTTATATATAACATACCGTATTTTCCGGAAATATACAACACCAAAAATATTGTCCAAATTTCGTGATGCGCGTTATACGCCGGACATAAAACTGAGTTCTGTAAAAATTATGACGGTTTTTATTTTAATATTATATACTAGCTGTACCCGCAACGTCGTTCACGCGACACATTGCTATAAAATCAATGAGAAGTATATGTAAGTGTACGTAATAATTATACAAATATTGCATAAAAAATCATTTTTCATTATGCATGCACACGTTTACAATGGTTTTATATTTTCTCAAGGGAAGGAGGCATTTTCCCGGAATAAAAAGCATATTATATGTTGACTCAGGTAATAAGTTAACATCAGACCAAATTTCATAAAAATCCGTTCAATAGTTTTTGCATAATGTGTGCACATGTTTAAAATGGTTTTTCTATTTTCCCGTGGGAATGAGACATTTTCCCAGAGTAAAAGGTATCTTAGATGTTGACCCAGGTAATAAGTTATCACCACACCAAATTTCATAAAAATCCGTTCAATAGATTTTGCGTAATGTGTGCACATGCTCAAAATGGTTTTTCTATTTTTCCGTGGGAATGAGATATTTTCCCAGAGTAAAAAGTATCTTAGATGTTAGCCCAGATAATAAGTCATCATCACAAAATCTAGTTCATTTAGAACAATGTTTTAAAAGCTTGTCTTATGAAATTCTTTACGCTCTTTTTGATGGTGTAACAAAAATCAAAAAATTTTTTGAAGTCTAGCCAAATTTTCCAAAAAATCACTAAAATCTAAATATATATATATATATATATATATATATATATATATACATATATATATATATATATATATATATATATATATATATATATATATATATATATATATATATATATATATATATATATATATGAACCTCATTTTCGGCGAGGCTTTAAAACGGGTACCTGCTGTAATAAGTGTATTTCCAAAAGGGAAATTCACTTAAAATAAAAGAAAATTTAACAATAGGTAATACAAATTTAATAACAGAATAAAAAAATAGAAAATAAATTCTTTCAAATTATTCCATACAAGTTTATATTCGTATATTACAATTATTTTCATTAGATATATTCATTATTTTATTTGAAGTGCGCGTTATACGGCGAACAAATAAAAATACTAAAAAATTATTCAAAATTCTTGGGTGTGCGTTATACGCCGGAAAATACGGAATTTGTGTGGATACATATTATAATATTAAATATTAAATTTTTTCCCTTGCTTTTTAAAAAGATATATATATATATATTAAAAATTTTCAGATATCAATAATCGTTTCTTACTCTTTTATGTACAATTTTTTTTTCACTTGGTTATTTCAAAAAATAGTCTAGAAATTTTGAAATGTACGCATAATTGTTTTTCTTTTTTGTCTAAAGTTTGTTTCGTGGGCTTATTTCAGAATTGTTAAAGAATTAGTTGACAGGGGTTCTTTTACTGAAGTTCAAAATGTTTAGTTTAACAAGAAAAATTTTGGAAAATTGGCTTTTATGGCTCCGATTCCTTTCTCCATAACATGAATTAATTATTTTGTCCTTGCTATGATAGGAATGTCACCTTGAAAATGAATGAATGACCCATCGATCCATTTATTGATTTGAATAATTTATCATTACTAATACCAAATTTTTTCGTTTTTGTACTGGGCCCAAATATAATATCTATATAATATTAAATAATATTATATTTTATAATAATATTATATTACGGGAATAAAACTTCTCACAGGATTCAGATATTTTCTCAGATATTTTCTCGGCGGAGAGAGTAGCCTGTGTTACTTTATATCCCCGCTGTAAATAATATGCAACGTTTAAAATCAATCTTCAATTTTTTTAAAAGTCAGTTGTCATTATTTATTGTTTCATTTTAGAAACATTTGCCCTCGGGAATTAGATACTCTCTCGGTGTAAAAACCTATGTTTATTGCTGTATATCGTTCTATCTGCTAACAAACAGAGTTCGAACAAACTTTAGGAATCTTTTTTTGTTTCATTTAAAATATATTTTTCCACAGAAATGAGATTTCCCACAGGAATGAGATGTTTTCTCAGGGTAAAAAGTCGCCTATATTCTTTTTCAGCCCTCTGTTAACAATATTCGAAGTTTGAAACCAGTAATCCGCTTTTTAATAGTCAATTGTCATAGATTTTCCCTTGGGAATGATTTATTTTCCCAGGTTAAAAGATGGCCTATAACCGTCTCCGTCTTCCAAGTTACGTCTGTGCAAAATTTTAAGTTGACTGGTTAAGTCGTTGAAGCGTAAAAGCAAGTCAAACAAACAAACAAACAAATCAACAAACTCAATTTCGCATTTATAAACGTTAAACAATGAATTTTTAACAACTTTAAAATCGCCAGCATACCATACCGTATTAGTTTCCACATTTCCAATTTTAAAAACGACAGACTTCCATTTAAAGTTTCTTCCCCTGTTTCAACCCCCTAAGGGATGAATTTTTAAAAGCACTGAAACTTTTGTGTTCAAACCAGTAGCCTAACACCAATTTCCATACATTTTTCTAACTCAAAAAATTACAGATTTCTATGAAAATTTTCATCCCCTATTTTACCCCTTTTGGGGGTGAATTTCCAAAAATCCCGTCTTAGTGCTCACCTACGTTATATAAGGAATCCGCGTTTCTAGGTTACAGACTTCCATTTAAAGTTTCTTCCCCTGTTTCAATCCCCTAAGCCCTGAGGGATGAATTTTTAAAGGCACTGGACCTTCTGTGTTCAAACCAATAACCTAAAGCCAATTTTCATATTTCTAACTCAAAAAATTACAGATTTCTATGAAAATTTTCAGCCCCTATTTTACCCCGTTAGGGTGTGAATTTCCTTAGTGCTCACCTACGTTATATAGGAAACCCCTGCTCAAAATTTCACGTTTCTAGGACCAGCCGTTTGGGCTGTGCGTTGATCTATCAATCAGTCAATCAGTCAGTCAGTCCGTTTTGATTTTTATATATATAGATTAATTTCAAAATATAATTTGAAGAAAAAACTGGAGATATTTTTTTCAAAATTAACAAAATTTAATTAACATAATGGATGCGCTTAGTGGTGCTGTGTACAATATACATAATAGTAGAACATTTGAGTATAAATTGAATTAAAAAGTTTGATGAATTATAAGGGAGGTTTTTAATTTCTTAAAAATCTACCTAAACATATTCATATATTATTGCAGTGGAAGCTCTGATACTAAATTTGTGCAGTAGAAAAGTAACATTTTTGGAAAAGCTATTCCCACTTTCAGGGGCACAACAACTACAAGTCTGCAGGGGGTCCAACAAAAATTTAAATAAGCCAATTTTTTGATAATATAGTTATAGATAACATTTTCCAATGAAAATGTTGTTTTAAAAAATCCGATTTTCAAACAAAAAATATCAGTAGACTACTAAAAATTTTACTTTAGACATTTTTTAGTTGCAATAGTTGTTTATTTATTTTTAGTTTATGGATAGTGGAAACTTTTCAGAAAGAGATAATTTTCTTAAAAAATTAAATATAAATAGAAAGAAGGTTTTTTGTACACAGCGAGCTTCCACACAAAAATTAATAATAATTAATTGAGGTAATTGAGGTAATTTACTGAGTGTCGAAAATTAAAAAAATTTAAGAAATTCTAGATTTCTAATATGTTTTGACCAAATTAAAAGATAGGTTTAAGGCAGGCGTCACTAGTAATGATAACATTTTAGAGATATTTTGGAGAAAATTTGTCAGTTTTACTTCTCATGTGTTAAGAAGTAAAACGCATCAAAGTTTTATGAATTATTTGTTGTGCGGGACTTTTTACACCGCCTCTGTCGAAGCATTAAAAAACTATAAGACACAGTTTTGCTACCTTTTGGGCAAAATTGCAACTCTAGTGGAACGGAAAATAATATTTCCTACAGTAAAACAATTTTTTCTTAATAAAAAATAAATGTTTTTAATTAATAGAGCACATAAATTAATTAAATATTTTATCAGTGGATATAAGTTTAATAAAAAAATTCAAGGAAAAGGAAATAAAAAATTATTCTTCCGTTATTTTCCCGAAGCGTTTCCACGTACGGTGTGTTTTTATTTTCTTTCATACAATTTTCTTATGTTTAGTTTTTGATATTATTAGATAAAACTGCCGTATTTTATTGGTTCACTCTGTATCACTGGTAGACTATGGGATGAAATGAGCGTGTCGAGAATTTAATTATTGATTTAATTATTATAAATCTTATTAGAAGACCGTTAAAGAATTGGCGACGTAATAGAAATTCCATGGTGAAGTTGAAGTACAAAAACATTAATTTAATCTTCCTGTACCTATTCTTAACTACCAATATAATTATTGTCATTTAATTAATAGAAAATTTTAGATACAAAATAAGTATGTACTTAATTTTTTAAATTTAAATACTGCCGATGTGTTTGTGAACATGATCAGTGTACTCATGGTGAACTTTTTATCGTATTAGCGAACTTATATACTGAAAATTCAGCTATTACAGCGGCTCTTATGGTATGACATGAGCGCGGGACTATGATAGTTTGTTTTGAGGCCTCGAAAAAACAAACATGCAAGGCAAGAATTTTTAGAGTGAAAATTGTGGTCATTTTTGGTCATTTTTAGTGGTTTCTTGCAAAAATTGATTAAAATTCAAAAATTTTTTATTTTTTATTTTTTTCACGTTGAAAAAAGCCTAAAAATAAAGTGATCAATTAGTAATTGATTTTTTCAAAATGGCTTCACAGTGGGTGGATGTGTTTCGAAATGTAAACATTCTTACTTGAAAGAGCGGGGCAAAATTTCGAAAAAAATTTATAAAATATAATTTTTATAAATCTCAATTTGCAACAATTTTGTTCCTGCTGTCCCCTCAAAACGCAAAATAAATTTTGATTCTTGATTATCCATGAATACTTATATCAGTTACTGGTCCAAACCCCACCACACAGCTTCTTCTAATGAAAATATCCAAACTTTTGTACAGAAAGATAAACAAATCGATTTAATTTTTAAAGTTAGATATAACCCATCGCATCGTTTAAATGCTCTTTTCAAAAACTCAGTTACTTCCTTTGTCGAAAATCTCACTCTACGTTACTGTTCATACCACGAAAGCTACAAGGACAATTTGCTATACATAACTAGAAACTAAGCAAATCTTTATTGACATACAAGTCGTTGAAATAAAAATTTAATTTTTCTACTTACAATTGTGTTACATCATGTGATAAATTGTTCGGAATTTCGGTCATTTGTTCGCCGGAACACTTGCATACCGTGGTACCCGTCTTACCCCCAATCTCGTACGATTCCTTCCAACATGTACAGAGCGCATGAGATTCATTACTGGTTGGAATCAATTCAAATGACTCGTCGCCAAAATTAACTGCATGTAGTCGTAATATATTTTCATAAAGCATCAGTAGAAGGAAATTGAGAAGCATCCTGTGTAAAAAGAAAGAAAATAAATTATCTTTTTCTATAATTTTTTTCCTTAAGCTATGTATGTATTTCTTAATACATTATATATATTTTTTTTTACTTGTCTATTTCTAACATGTTTTGTATAAATATGGTGAAATGATAAAATGATAATAATATAGTAATGAAGAAAAATTAAGGGAAAAAAATACAATATTAAATAAGGTAAGTAGAGTTTATAGAAGAAAGTCAACAACAAAAAAATATTTTCCTTCGATGGTCTTAATGACCATGTTAATGGCTTATAACGTCATTCACTTTCAGTGATTTTAAGAGATTACTGTCAAATTATGTTTCCTTTGTTTATAACTTAAATTGCAAGAATTTTCTTGAATCTTTTTTGGTGAATATTTCTTAGAAAAATTTATTTGAACATTTTGTACACTTAAAGATGTTCGAGCGCGTTCACAAAACACTATAGAATAATGTTATGTAGCTACCACAAAACACTATACCTGTATGTTATGCATACAGAGCTTGTACTTGTTCATGTGTCATATCGTGTCGTGTATATGGATGATTGCTATACGTATCACTTATATACTAATCTATGACATCAAGGCATACACAGTTGTTGATTGAAATTTAGTAGTCTGATTTGACCTTGTATGTATATTATGTACGTTTACACATCAAAATCTAGCCGAATATTAATTTCAATAATTAATATTTTATTTTAACGTTCGTCAAAACGATTTTTTTTTTTTGTGCAATTATATAAATTGCATATTTCAAAGAATATTTTTAAACATTATTTATTATGGTATCTACTCTTATAATATACTTACTATAATTTTTAGAATGACAAAATGCTGTTTAGAATATTTTTTTCTAATAGCTCTGTGTTAAAAATTTGATCTTTAATCGTCAATTACTTTAAGAAATGATCTATGAAGGTCTTAAAATCTTTGAGGGAAGATAACTATGTAATTGAACTTGTCAATTCTCTAAAATTAGAATTTTTATCTACTATTAGGTTTGACGCACGAACGTCCTTAACAAGCGAATAATGTACTTTGGAAGTATTTGTAATACAAAATTTGTTTGCACCTATAATAAATGACGGAATATCCTGCCTAACTCCATAGTCTAGCACTTCATCTAAAAAGTAGAATATTGAAAAAAATTTGGTCTAATAGGTCACAAATTTCAGGGTCATTCAAAAATTTAAGTACTTTTAAAAAGGTAAATACTAGTTTCTAATATTTACGTCGAATAGTTCCAGAAAAAAACGCTTGTCATAGAGGAATGGGTGGACGGATACCGAAGTAATTACATAAATGTTTTGTTTTGCCAATTTTAACACTAAAAGGAGCTACGTTTTTATTTTTCACTTATTGTTAGAAAAGTGTCAGTAACTTTTTCCTTTTAATACTTATTTTGAATAGGTATACCAAATTACCAACTTACCTACATATTTATTTAAAGAAAAATATTTTTGGGAAACAGTAACTTTTTTGACTTACAATTAGACTAAAAATTGTATTAAATAACATGCATTTTGTGTTTGAGTGCAGTTTTTAGTCGAATTTTTCCTTGAAAAAATTAGACTTATACAGTCTATACGACAAGAACACGTTGACAAGAACGGCCAGAGGCGAGAGTAGGGGCACTATCCGTTTTCGGACCCGTAGAACACGAATATGTAGGAAAAAAATGTCTGATATATATATATATTATATATATATATATATATATATATATATATATATATATATATATATATATATATATATATATATATATATATATTATATATATATATTTTTCCCGCTACCTTTTAATATGTGTAGGGCCCCCCTATGGAAGTTAAGAGCTCAAATTTGGTAAATGGGGCTCATTCCGATGCACAACAATTCTATAAAAGTGAGGTCAAATTTTGAGCAAATTTTGGATCCGACCCAACCTTTAAGGGGGTGGTGGGGACGGAAAAGCAATAAAACTTTTCCAAACCGGTTGGAAATAATGTTTCGGTCAATTATCTACAACATATCCAAAATTCAGCTTCCTAGGATGATTTGGTGGGAGTAGAGGGGGGAAAAACGATTTTCGCTGGATCTAACACGCCCCCAGCTCCCCAGAATTAACGTAGAGGGTTGAAATTTGGTGTGTTGATAAAGTTCGTACCTAGGTTGTGCTTTTTGGAGGTTTTAATATTTTACCCCCACCCCCTCATGTTTAAGCTACAATTTCATGCATTTTCGACGTTTTCGAAGTTTGTACCACTTGCACAGGTCACCCAAATAAACCTAGAGGGCTGAAATTTTGTACTCGGATTGAGTTAGTATCAAGGGGGTGCCTTTTGGTGGTCTCGACTTTTAAACCCTACCCCCACCATTTTTATACCCAAAAGAACATGATTTTTCTTGTTTTTTAACAGTTTCGTTCGGGTCAAAATCTCCCCAAATAAACCTAGAGCGCTGAAATTTTGTGTACAGGTTAAGCTAATAGCCAGACACTGTTTTTTGGGGGTTTCAACTTTTAACCCTTACCCCCACGATTTTTACGCCAATATTTCCGTAATTTTTTTGCTTGTTTTCTAACACGTCTAGAGACTCTCTAAGGAAACCTAGAGGGATGAAATTTTGTAGGTGTATTCAGTTAGTATCCAGCTAGTACCTTTTAAGGAGTCCACATTACTTTTCCCCCCACTTCTCCCATTTTTACATCGGAATGGAATGCTATTGTTAAATGTGTTTTAAATGCATTATTTTTATTCTTAATACAAGTAAGCGAATAGTAATTTTAAAAAATTTAAAAAAAAGTGAATATAATTTTTTAACAAATGAAATACATACATATTAAGTAATTTAAAAATGTTACTAAAGTCACTGTTTATTTATAAATAAGGAATTTTGGATTTTTATTATTTATAAAATAGAAATTTTGGATTTTTTTGGAAAGAAAAAATATCTTCATAAAAGCCTTCCTTACTATTTAAGTTCCTTTTTTAATATTTAAAAATAAAACACAAAGGCAATTGGTGGATAAGCATGGGTAGAAATGCCCTCGTACGAATTGTGTTGGCTTTTTCCCTGTTAACTGCTATCGGCACAAAATTGAAATTTACTGAGATTCAGCCCTTAAAAACTTAAAACCTTTTTTTAAAGCCCAGATCAACCGGACACTCATCATCAGTTTTGAAACCACCAAAATGACAAATCGCTTGTGGACTTTCAATTATATTTCGCTTGTAGACACTCAATACCGAAGATGAAAGGAAAAATTAGACTTCCGTGATGGGGCTCCGCTGCTCACGGCGTTTTTATTTATCTGTTATTGTTAAAAAAAATATTATAATTATTTATTATCTATGTTTAAATTATTTTGTATAAATGAAATTGAACACTTAATTTGAAAAATAAATTTCTCTTGCCTCAGGAATTTTTCATAAAATAAAAGGGAGAAAAGGTTCGCTGCTCATTTCCATTGTAAGAGATATTGTATGAATAAATATTAAATAAGTAGGTTGTGGCTGTGGAGATAAAATTGTATTACCACAGTACAGTTTAGATTTAGATGAAACGCATTTTTCATTTATGGAATTTCATTTTAAGTTACGATTGTTAATGTCAGTCATATAATTCTCAAAAAAATTGAGATTAAAATAAAATATTTTATGCTCAAGGTAGCTAAACAATTATTATAATTAATTGTACCTACATTATTTTTTAATGGAAAAAAGGCAAGGTATTATCTCATTTTCTCTTGGTTTTCTGTTTTATGTGTAAAATGGCTGTTACAATGAATTCACTAAAACAATTAATAAATAAATTTTTAGAACGTACTTGTTATTTTTTGACATTTTTTAAAAGTTTTTTATTTTTTAAGAATAGTAAAAATTAAAATTTCATAAAATCCGTAGTCCCTACCATAAAGCAACATGTATTGAAGGTACGTACATGCCAAATTCAAAGTTGATTGGATAAATAGAACTGGAAGTATCATATCGATCAGCTTGAAAAATGTAGTTCCAAGAAATGAAACGACTATTAAATGACTATAATTTTGTAAATTTTCAAAATTTTTAAATTTCCTCTTGAGGACACACTTATACAGGTCTAAACTTTCAGAAAATAAAACAAAAAAAAGCGAATTTTAAAAAATTCTAGACTAGAAGACTTCTTTAATATAATATATAAAAGTATATTCTTAATTATTTTTTCGATGGATATTTTTTTACGAAATAAAATTGCTATCCACACGTTTTCGCGTGGGCTCAGTCTACTCTCGAGTATGGTTGGATATACGTTTAAGATAAGAATATGATAAGAACTTAGGAGGACTACAGATATGATTGATGACTGTTGAAAGTTAAATCTACAAAATATCCGGATTATTTATATCCACATGATCATGCACGTTCTCGTGTCTGTCTACAAGAGAACATGTGAATTTGGAACAAAAATTTCCTTTATTAAATTTATATAAGGAAGGTTTAGGTGATTTTTATTAAATTTGTAACGCCAATTTGGCATATCTGTATCATTATTTTGTGTAGAAGTTGATTTGCTCGACCGAAATCGCGATCTCCTTTATTATAAATAGACATACATGATCTCTTAACTATAGGATCACAAGTAGCCATAGACAAGGATATTAGTTTTGAGCACGGAGGTGGGGTGGAGATGGCATACAGTTTATGTGAATATTACAGAAATGAAGCCTACACACATATTCACACACATTAACACACATGTAAAATAAAACGAGATGCAGATATTTTGTCAATGCAAACAACACACACACACTACTAAAAAACTGACAGTAGGAGCACCAGTGCTTGGCTTCAGATCATCTAACAAAATGACTAGTCCACCTACGTCATTGGTTTTGAGCTTGGAGTAATGGAGACACAGCAACTATCTCTATCATGAAATCTGCAGTGTGCATTTTTGTGTACCTTAGGCTCGTAGGTAGTCAGTGCCTCAGTGGCACTCACCAAGTGTAGGTCAGTCAAACAACAATGGATTTGATTGTTGTTAGCACTGTAGAACCTCCTCTCGCCGCGTTGTGGTATTACACATATGTATGCGAAGCAGGGTCACGTGACTGCACCTATATTTCGATTACGCACCCATACACAGTTTAGCGCGCCAATACAAAGTAAACACCGTGCACGTATATAACATATTTTCTATCTCTTACTGGTTACACTGATTCCAGTAGTGGAGAGATACGTATTGTACCTCTGTCCTCTGTGGTTTTGAGTCTGAATACCAACATATTAGTAAATTTGATCAATAGTATA
Organism: Brachynemurus nebulosus; assembly: GCA_035578155.1. Lineage (NCBI taxonomy): Eukaryota > Metazoa > Arthropoda > Insecta > Neuroptera > Myrmeleontidae > Brachynemurus > Brachynemurus nebulosus. The sequence continues at coordinate 26,998,109 of JAPWDM010000008.1, read as the reverse complement.
TTCCTTTCTTGGAATGATACCGCTATTAGAATTCTGTATGCACATAGCCAGGAAATAGTTTTAGTAACGCTGCATAATGCGCATGTATGAGTTACACCACGCTTTAGTATTTATCCAATGAAAATCATTTAAAAGGACGCCAATTACAATTAGCCAATCATCTAAAAGTATTTCGATATCCTGTTTGTATGTAGGTTTGCAAATAACGCTTGTTGGTATCAACTAAAATTTAGAAGTATTTTTCACAACTAAATATGTAGACAGGGTTGCCAGATTGTATAATTGGATACAAAATCTGTATAATTTGGTTGTTTTGAGTATCCTCTTTGTATAAGAAGGTTTTCTGTATAATTGGATACGAACGCCATATATATATATATATATAGTGTGTTGGATAGGATGAGTTCGTTAACCAGGCACGTCTGATGCCCGAAACATGTATTTTTTGGTAATTTTCGTGAAAAAAATTAGTCTTTTGCCAAAATTTCTCTTTATTCAAACATGTTTGCGTCATTTTTTTACACCATTGAAACGAGGAGAAAAAATCACACAAAAAAGGTCTTTAAACTATTATTTTATGTCAGTTTGTTTCCGAGAAAAACGAATTTTTTTAAATGGAAATTCGCTATGTTATATAGAATGCTGCAAGAGGGATATGTATTTTTAGATAAACGGCAAAAAATGTGCCGTCAGTTGGGGAGAATGTAGAGGATTTTTTCAGTTTTTTGGCAATAAATTATTTAGAGTTTATCTAAAAAAACAATTTAAATGCTTTAATATCACGAGCATATAGGGCAGTAATAAAAATATCAAAATTGGTACTGCAACATTTTTTTTTTTTTTTTGGTTATATAGTGTCTAGATTCGCCCCTATGTGTGGGGCGAATCGAGACAGTGCTTTATTTGCAATATAAATCACATTCAGTCATGCATATGGGTAAAATCGGACATAAAAAGATAAAAATAGCTGAATTTCCAATCTGAAAATTCGCTAAACTAAATAACTGTATCAGCGAATGACTTTTGATGGGTGGAATAAAACATTTTGGATTTAAATGAATTTCATTGCGATTTGCCTTTGAATCTATCATGCAAGGTCGATTTGGGAACATGGAAATATTCAGCAGCTTGTCTGAGCGATTTTCTTTTATTTTTAATATCGGAAAGCAGGAGCACAACAACTACATATCTAGAGGGGGTCCAACAAAAATTTAAAAATTATAAAATCTTTTGATAACGCAGTTCTCTGATAACAATGGAAAATGTTGTAATAAAATGTCGTCTCCGAAAATTTGATTTTCAAATAAAGAATATTAGTAAACCACTAAAAATTTTACTTTTTAATATAAATAAAATAAATTGAAGGAAAATTTCCAGGTCATTTTAGGGGGTCCGGACCCCTTGGACCTCCCCGGTTGTTGCGCCTCTGTCCAAAAGACCCCATTTTATGTTATCTAGACTACAGTTTATGTAGTTTATACCCACTTTCTTTTTATCGCCTCACCTATAGACAATTTTTTGTTAATCAATCTATAAAAAAAAATTCGTCAAGTGCGTGTTTGACACGCACTAAGTAATGTCCCTCACCATCAGTGGTCATAACTAAAACTTCTTAAAATATAACAGTCCGGACACATACGTTCACGATGTGACACATACGAACACGATCGTTCTGAAATCAAAAAATGGGTTATACTTTAGGAATAAAATTTATTTATTAGGAAAAATATTTTATCCACCTTCACATCCCGTTATAAAAAATTCCTAGAAACAACTGATTGTACGGAACACTGTTAGCGCAAGTACAACTTGCACTTGACGACTTGTTTTTATTAAAGTTAACCCTAGAACGACAAACTGGGGTAGAAATCTACCCCAGGTAAACTTTAAACTACGTTTTTAAATTAGTCAGTAACATTATCGACTGAACACCTATACCATAATTTAGTTCAAGGTTCTAACAGTAGAGTGAGGTCGGGAAACCCTGCGGTTTCTTGTCTACTGTGACGAAGGGAAAACGTGAAGCTAGTATGGGGTTGATATGTACCCCAGTTTGTAGTTTACGTCAGTGTTTTGTTTAGGTAAGTTATTTTTATTTTTCTTGCTAAAATAATTTGGATTCACTTATAATGACCTTATTTTGCAACAAAACATTAGATATAGCCAGCCCGATGCTGCTTGTGTCCTCGAGGAAGACCGCAAAACGCGAATATATTGCACGAAGTGCAAGCGACCGACCTGCGAGAATCATGGAAATATATATTGCAGCGATTGTAGTGCCTTTGAATAAGTTTAATTCTCCTTTTTTTTTACATTTTGTATGAAAAAAAATGAAATATATTCTTAAAAACTAAAATTTCATGCATTTTTGTTTGATTTTTCCACATATCAAATTCCCAATTTTTTTAATTTTCAAAATCCAAAATAAATCAACTTTTTTGGCAAAACATCATGATGTCATTTGTATGCTTGAAGTCCCTTGTGTCCTCTTTAAAATACCGTCTGAAATTTGAAAATCGGTTCATTAGAAAAATAGTTATCAATTTTTGTTTATTAAATGACAATTTGAGCGTTTTTGAACACTTTTAGCTATTTAAATAGATTTTTCACCGACTAAGCTTTTATTAAATTGAGATTACTCTTCACCATTCTCTTCAGCATGAAAAAACGAACAAATTCGCGTTCTTATAAGTGAAATTGCTGCTGTCAGATCGATTTTACGACCAAAAATCCTGTGGGGTAAATATATACCCCAGTTTGTAGTTTAAGAGTAGAAAAAATAAGTTTGTCGTTCTAGGGTTAATTATGTATATAATAAAAATTAGAAATAAATAAAGGTTTAAAAAATATTAACTACGATTTTTTTTATTAGAAACACAAAATTACAAAGACAACGTATTTATTATATCACAAAAGTTATTTCTAATGATAATTTACTGTTGAGAGGTTTACTTTGTGAAATTTCATTTTAAATATTAAAAATATTTAAAGTTTCAATTACTTTGTCAATTTCACTAGAATTGAGTAGAATTTACTAAACGCGTTTTCAATCTCGCGACCATCATCAGAGTAATTGAAGACACTTCTTCAATTACTCTGATGATGGTCGCGAGATTGAAAACGCGTTTAGTAAATTCTACTCAATTCTAGTGAAATTGACAAAGTAATTGAAACTTTAAATATTTTTAATATTATTTCTAATGAGTTTATCGTAACTGGAAGATTTTCTTAATGTAGATTTTATGGTTCCAAGGTAGATAAATGAAACACAGGGAATATTTTTAAAAAAAAATATAATATTCTCTTGTAGGTTAAACACGAAAGCACATGTATTTTATTAATTTTGTTTTCTTTTGGTTTAAGTAATGATCATATTTTATTTATAGTTTTTCCTTTTGTTTTTATAATTTCAAATATATTGGTTGATTATTTTTTATATTATTTTATTTTTAAATATTTTTTTTAATATCAATTTTTTGTTAATTTTCCAAAACAGTTTCTAACTTAACTCATTATCAATCCGCCATTTCAAACTTTTTTTTTACTCTCTCTCTCCTCTCATCACTCCTTTTTCTGTTCGTCATTACTATTCACTACTTACTCGGGGTTTGCGTCCCCAATACCAGTTACTTTGAACAATACCAGTTACTTTGAAATACTTATATACATCGCTAGATAGCAGTACTGTTACAAGTCTTAATCGTTTAATCGAACTATAGAGTTCACAGGTACATGAAATACATACAATACACAAGCAATACCTCTTGCGTTTATTCAATATGGATGTAAAACTCAATAATTATTCATTCTACACAATCCAATCTTATTATGTACCGAACTTACACGAAGTTGGTTCGGTACATAAAAATTAAGCACAATACAGCTTTCATTTTTGGTATATATATATATATATATATATATATATATATATATATATATTGTCAAAAAAACGCCCAACATTTTGTTGCCAGTCCCTACTATATATATATATATATATATATATATATATATATATATATATATATATATATGTATATATATATATATATGTATATATATATATGTATATATATATATATATATATATATATATATATATATATATATATATATATATATATATATATATATAACTGTTTTTTTTTTATATAGCAGTTTCTTTACAAGATTTCAAAACGCGCGTTATTTTTAAAAATTATAAACAATGCGCCTGTAAAATAACAAAATACAAAGATGTCACGTTCACCGCTTTTCTTTGATGACTAACTCATAACTGACAAAATTCAGTAGCATAAATTGATCTATGACCTTGTACCGTCACAACACTGACGAAGAAATATCGAGAGGCAGCTCTGTCTAGATTCGCCCCTACTGTCTCGGTTCGCCCAAACTTATGGTACTTAACCCTAGAATCATACGTACTCGTCAAAACGACGAACGAACTTCTCTACTTGCTCCAATACTACAACTTGTCGGTGCCTCCTTGCTGTGAAGCTTCTGTTATTTAATTTATTTGTTATTATAACACATAAGACGTATAAATTTTGTTTATAGCTATTGTCGTTTTTTTTTATACTGAAATAGTGTGCGTCAAAAGGACGACGATGTATGATTAACCCATATTTTTTTTTAAAGATTTTGTACTCCAGATATAAAAGTTTTCCTAATTTTTCTAAAATTTATTAAAGATATGGATGTTATAATAAATTAATTTATTCAATGATTATGATAATTTCCAATTTTTTTAAATATTTTGTTCGCTTTTGTAGTATTGTTATGTAAAAAAAAATGTTTTTTACAAATAAACTCTAAAACTCCCCGTAAAAAGTCCATTCGTCGAAACGACCCCGATGTATGATTAACTTGACTCGTAGACCAACGTATGATTCTAGGTTTAAATATGTTATATTTTATCCCGAAAGCTGTGAAAAACTTGAGCCACTGAACAACCATGGTTTTCATCATAGACATTCGGCGATTTTTTTGAAAAGAAAGTTAATTCATAATATATTGTCGATTAGTGAATTATCTCAAAATTGTCTTGTATATTACAGCATAAATCAGAAGAAGCGACAAAAATATTGCTTAATAAAATTATGGATATAGCCCTATATCATTATTGATTATAGCACAGAAAACTAAATTATGATTAAAATGATTATATATTAATATAATTTCATACATAATATTGGTGTATGTAATCTGCTACCGTTGTCCTAGTTTCATTAATTTTATATATAGATGACATTAATGTTAGGTTATGTGTTTGCACTGTTTGCACAGACCTGCCATAAATGTTTATGTATGGGATAATAACCGTATCAAATTGTTCACCCACAAAATATCTATCGGTTCATATTGGTACAGCATTGTAGCTTGCTATAGTCTTTCAACACTAATTGCTAATTTGATTTACAATACACCCCTTGTTTTTGTTCTATAGTACAAGAAGAATTAATTTTTTTATAAGGCTGCGTGCACACGAAGCATCTCATTATAGACGCGTAGATACAAAGTTTGTCAATAAAACCAATCATTAAATAAATAATAATTTAATGCTTTTATTAAATAATTTTTTAAAAAAATAAAAATAATAATTAAATAATGGTTTTATTAAATAATTATTAATTAAATTTAACAGCATTTAACTGCCTAATTAACGATATACAAACGCACGAGAAAATCAAATAATCACACAAACGAGCGAAATTGATGAATATTTGAAGACATGAGTGGATAAAGGTGTTATGTAACTTTTTTTTCAAAAATTAATTTTTTGCCAAATTTTGAAATATTCTATGCTAAAGTATCATACATTAAGATTTGGTTTCATTAGGTCCAATAGTTTTGTAGAAATTCGAAGTATATAATATGTAAATAAAACATAAATTTGAAGTACCTATAGTATGTAAATAAAAACTTTCGAACGCTTCTACTGTAAAATTATAAAAAAAATGTTATTAATATAACACCTTCATCCACTCATGTCTTCAATTAATTTTATAATTGCGGAACGAACAAATAATTTTGCAAAATGCGGAAGGAATCACAAGAGGCGAGGCTCTTTTTTGGAGAATTAACAAAAACATTAATAAAACATATAAAACAAAATTTTTTTCCCACAAATTGAAGTCCCTGTAGCTTGACGATTGCTACCGTTGTAGCTGCGTTCCTGTTACGTAATAATATCGCTTGCAAATACGGGAGCTTTTATAAATGATACATACACAGCACACCTATACATAATATTTATGATATTTATCTCCAACTAAGCAATTGTATTCTGAATATTTCGCTCATCATGCATCAATGAATATGAATAAAAATGAGTAGTACTACAACTTACTTCTATGACATTTCAATTAATTTTAAAAATTTGTTACAACTGTTGTAAACGTTTGCTTCTTCTCTTTATTTATTAGTTTTATAAACTAGTTGAAATTAAACCATATTTTGCAAAAAAATAACAATAATCACAAAAGAAATAAACAAAAAAACTTGAATGGATGGTACGTTTGATTTTTGTTTGTCAGTAAAATACACAAAAATATTATGTATTATGCATATTTGAGTGATGAAAATTAAACGTTTAAGATTCAGATGTTTAGAATATTTTAATTAAATAATTTGTCTATAATTATATTAAGGGGTTACATACAGTTTGTGAGTAGAAAAATGAAACTGATAGTTAGTATGTTATTAACTGAAGTATGTATATTTGAAAATACGGGACAAACACGAGACAAGAACAACAAATTTAAATCGCACTAAAAAAACCTTTTCATAGTTAAAATCACATAACATATACATGCTATAGGTAGAAATTTCTGAGCAGTAATTAACACTAGAATCATACGTTGGTCTACGAGAAACGTTAATCATACATCGACGTCGTTTTGACGGATGGACTTTTTACGGAGAGTTTTAGAGTTTATTTGCAAAAAACATTTTTTTTAAATAACAATACTACAAAAGCGAACAAAATATTTAAAAAAAATTGGATTTGGAAAAATTTCTTAATGTAAATATTTATTAATTTTTTTAATCTTTTTATCAAAGCATATTTTCATTATAAAAATTAAAAAATAGATAAATACATCAATTGTAATAATTAATTTATGAACTATTATGAGTCAGTGGACATGTGTGACTTTACAGAATGTGAAATTTCTCAGTCATAAATATTCCTATAGATATGTAGTTATTTCCCCATTAGGCACATTTGTAAATTTTCTAAAATTTGTTAGTAATTTTCCGAATAAGATCTCAAAAAATAATAAAAATTAAAATATTTTCCACAAAATAAATTGTAAATCTTTTATTAAGTCATTCGAAACGCATTCTTTAGTTTTCGATTCAATATATTAAAACTTCAGTATTATGTCGTCTCTATAAGTCAAACAACTGTAATCATCTTTCATATTATCATAATCATTGAATAAATTAATTATAACATGCATATCTTTAACAAATTTTAGAAAAATTAGGAAAACTTTTATATGTGAAGTACAAAATCTTAAAAAAAAAACATCGCGTAATCATACATCGACGTCCTTTTGACGGACACTATTTCAATACAAACAAAACAACAATGACTATAAACAAAATAAATACGTCTTATGTGTTATAACAACAAATAAATTAGATAACAGAAATCTCACAGCAAGCAGGTACCGACAAGTTCGTTCGTCGTTTTGACGTGTACGTATGACTCTAGGGTTAATAAAATATCAACTATCTTAAATAAATTTCAATTGAGAAGCCGATTCAAATTTTTAAAATGGAGAAAAAAGAATTTATTTTTGATTTTGGTGACATCAAGTTTATAAAACTTCGAGAAAGTTTTAAATTGAAAACATATAAGTAATTTTATGAAATAAACAAGCGTCATTAGTTATTCGTCTTTCGTCATTACAATTTTGACTATTATCGAGTGCTCCACGATACAGACGCAAATATATTTCTTATACTTTAAACGTTATATTATTTAGAATTTGTTAATATTTGTAACTATGTTCTTTTGTTGTTAATTAATGAAACTTTTATTAAATAATAAACGAGTTTATATTGTTAAAAATATGTGGGTGTGTTTATTTATAAAAAGTCCAGTAATCGTTAAACCTACTGAAAAAGGACCTACGACCGTAAAAGTGACACAAGGCGTAACAACACGAGAGTCTAGAAAGCTCTCAGTCGACGAAGGAAACTTGGAATTTTCTTCAAAGGAACATTTGCGGCGTTTCAACTTCTATAAAGCTTGATAGAAGCGGAAAAATTTTAATTTGGTAACATTATCAAGTCTATTAAAATCTCTCAAGATTTTTAAAATCGTAAATAAAATTATGAAACTGGAAACGAGTTATAGGTTTTTGAAGTAGTTCTTTTCAATTTTATCAAAATTTGGTTGATAGGAGTAGAACCAAATAGGAATAATGGCGGTGGTAATGAAGGGAGGAAGGTTAGTTTGGCACATTAAAAGTTACAACATTTTCAGATTTGTAAATTTTAAATAAAATCTTAAGAATTCAATCTTTCTAAATAAAATGTATTTTTTTACTTTAAAGTATAGGTCCCCCTTAAAGTGTTTAACATTTATAAATAAATTGTACAATGGATGTACTTATATAAATCAAGCCCCTCTGTGATAACAGATGTGTAGATCAGCGCATATAAATACATTCATCTTATACAATAAAAAAAAAAAAAATCATGACTAGAAGTTTGCAAATATAGACGTTACGCAACATGATAATAAAATACAAGGCCTAATTCTGTAGGAATATTCTCCACAAATAAGAATAATTCGCGCAATAATTCCGCAGTGGCTGAATTTTGGCAGAGATTGTTTGAAATTTATAATTAATTATTTAATTAATATATAGGGTGTTTGAGGCAACTAGGAGCACATAAATTTTTAGCATGGGTTAACAAATTTATTATGATCAAACGTGCTTTATTTTGTTTTTACCAGGTATTTAACGTAAAGTGAAATGACATTGCAGTAAAAAAATGTTTTAAAATAAATAAAGCCAATAGCAGCAAAGGGTCTAGCCGTACTTCCATGGTGAAACTGCTCCTAATAGCAACTTATATTAATAACTGTACTAACGGTATGGTAAGGCTATAAGTAATTGACATCTACCACCTTTCCGGCTAAAACCGAATAGTTACGCAGATAAATAAAAAAATTATAAAAATGAGTACTTTATTCAAACATTTTTTTCTCGGTAACTACTTAACATAAAAAAAGAATCCCAAGTCCACATAAAGGCAGACACTCTCTAAAATATTAGACATATTTATTAACATCCCTGTCCTCGTTATTAAGGATAATAACAAGGATAAAATCGGATCGAATGTTATTTTCATAGTGTTCCCATTGACTTACCACATCCAAAAAAATACAGTAACTGGGCCTTAGTCTATTTTATTACCATACCAAGTTATATTTAAATTCAAGGGGTGCAAGATAGTAAAAAAAAGATTTGTCCCTCCCAACCTGTCGAACAGCCCCTTCAGTTTATCTGACCCTGGAAATAAGCATGTCAATCGAAAGCTCTTTAAAAATAAAGTGTTGTATCTAATAACGTGTTTTTTCTTATCTCCTGTAGTTTTCGAGATAATCAGGGAAAAACGAGAAAAGGGTATAATCAGATATAATAGGGGATCTGTCCCCGATTGAAACTTATATTTAGTAACTTATATTGTCCTTTAGGTAACACTGTAAGTACCTTATACGTATAACTTTCGTAGGCCAAAAGAAGGCATTTACAGAAATATAATATTGTAATTATAATAATTATATATTACAATAGGTATAATAATATTGTATTATTATTACTTTATTGTAATAAGTAATAAGTAAGTGCTAAATTAATATTGAACTTTACTATTTAATAACGTAATAGATAATATTTAGCAAAAGGTTTTGCTCTTATTGTAGTTTTACTTTTATTTTTAAAGAATACCATTCTAAAATTAAATACTATGAATACCACTGAGGACTGAATAGACTAGAGAGAATGTATTGTATTATAAATATGCCAAAAAGTATTGTCTTATACTAGATTAAAAAATAATTTATTTTATATAATTGTTTTCTCAAATATTTAAGTACGCACCTGTGAAATGTGATATCACAGAACATGTTCTATTCTGTTAATTTCTAAATTAATTATTTTTGGAATTTTTCACAGCATAGTTAACCATTTTATAAAAAAAAAAATATTTAAAATGTTCTATTTTAATTATTTAAAGTTTCTTTGCGGATTTAATTTACAAAAACACAGAAAATTAAATTTTCTTTCGGCTGATTGCAATAACGCATTACAAATACATCTGTATAGTTACAAGTATGGTTTAATAAAATAGAGTTGTAGCCGCACATTTTAATGTCTATACTCTCTCTAGGGAACATAATATGTTAAATATATTCTATTCAGACCTCATAGCTAGGGAGCTGATGGGAGGAATTTCTATATGATTCTATCGTCTGGCAGATGTTGAAGTTGATAAAATGAAAAATCTGAGTAAAATAGAAAATAAAACAATTTCTGCTATTAATTCATTGCTACCATATAATATCATCGCGTCTGCCTTTTGTTCTAATAAAATTGTGTTGGCTTTAAATTAAAGGAAATGCAAGTGGCAGAAATTTTTCCCGCTGCGTTTTAGAATAATTTCAATTTTTTTGGATGTTTATGATATATGAAAAAGTAAGTAATTTTATCGTAAGGCAGACTAAGTTAATTATTGAAATTACCTTATAAAAAGTAAGAATATTCACTTCTGCCATTCAGAAAACGTTGCATTAAAAAACTGGAGTGTTGCGAATTTTCAAAAAAACATAAATACCTATGAAGTCATTTCATTGTTTCTGCCTTTAAGCGTATTTGTTGCTGTTACTATAAGAAGCAAAGAAATAAAAATGCCAGCAAATTTCAGTGCTGATTTTTCGAAGGCAAAAAAAAAAAATGTAGTATCGAATGTTCCAAACAAAACAATTTGTTGACATATTTATTAACATACTTATTTTTAAATTTTAAAATTTATCTTTAGAAAATCTCCTCTTTGGCGTCATGCCATTTGTTATTGTCAAATCAATTTCACTAAAAAAAGTTTCAGATAATAGTTGTAGATAATCGTTTTATCTACAAAAGAAATTATTTGCAAAATTTTTGCCAGGCTCAAGATTATGGGCATAACTGAGTAATGAAAATTTATTTATATAATTAAAAGTAAGCCAAACTAACTTTTTTTATTATATATATATATATATATATATATATATATATATATATATATATATATATATATATATATATACTTTTCTAAAGAAATACTAAATACCATTACATTATGTAATTATGTTTATATGTGACCGTATGACCTAATAAATAAATATAAAATTAAAAATTGATTATCGTAATGATTAATGAATAATGATAAACACTTGACTTGACACAAAAACATTGGCTTTAAACACAAAAAATGATTTTAAACACAGAACCACCCTAACAACTTAACAAATGTCTATTTTTACTATAAACACATGTTTATAATAAATAGTAGATAATGTGTTTTAATATAAACACATGTTTATAATAAATAAACGGTCAATAGCGTAGACCGAGGTGAATAGGGACGAATTCAGAATTCACATCGTATTTTTTTGTATTTATTTTATGACTAACTAATCTTTAATATATTAAAAATTTACGCGAGGATGGTCACTTTATTTATCACAGTATCCAAAAAAATTTAAAAAGATCGGTGGTTTTTGAAAAAATTACAAAAATCGTATAATTTCTTCTCTATGAAAAATTGGGGTCAAAAGAGACGATAAAAGGGTGAATGGGGACAAGCCGTATGGTCGACCAAAATTGAAATTCTAATATAAAATAATTACGAATTTTTTTGTATTTATACATTCAAAAAAGAAATAATACCTGATGATTTTCTGTAGAAATAAACGTAGAATCTAAAATAAAGTTTATAAAATATAGAAATGTTATGCTGAATGTGTTTATAAAAATATCGAATGACTTAATAACCTTGAAAGTCCTCTCTTCTATGTTCAAATACATGGTTCACCCGTTTCTAATCACCCCACATTCGTATCTTTATACTTTTACATAACGTCCCAATTAACCTATACAGTATTCCTATTCACACCTTTTCCATCCCTCTTAACTTCCAACTTAGCCCAAATGTCAATTCCTCATTATTTCCTCTTAAAAAAATAAAAACAACTAAAAGTCTGTAGTCTTCTTATTTCAGATATGTTCCAAAATAATTAAATTTTCGATTAAACAACAATTTATTCATAAGAACACCGAAATAAATAATTTTTAGATAAAGTTTTAAGGAACAAAAAATAGCACTGTTTGAAGACGTTAATCTAAACTCAGTTTTTAATATTTTTTATTTAACTTCAAGCTTAGTCACTATTGTTACTTGAAAGAATAATGATTATACTATAATTTAAGTAAAATATATGTACGTTGGTATTTATATTTAGTATTTTTAAATTAAATTCATGAATAACATTGTTCGTTTCGTCTCTATTCACCCGCATGTCCCGATTCAGTCCGCTCTACGGTAGTTAACAAAAAATACGTACAGTATTTGCAAAATTTAAAATTTTGCGCGCCTGGGTTTCGGGTGTCCTAGGCGGTCGCCTAGTTCGCCTATATGGTTGGGCCGGCCCTAAAGTAATTATTAATATATTGATAATAAATCATATGTAGTATATATACTAAAATGCAATAATTAATAAAAATTAAAATACCCCTGTCGCAGCATCCTGCATAACATAGCGAATTTCCATTTACAAAAGTACGTTTTTCTCGGAAACTAGTTGATATAGAGTAATTGTAAATAAAAAAACACCTCCTTTATGTGATTTTTCCGCCTCATTCCGCCAAATTTTTTTCACGAAAAATGTCCAAAACCCCGTAAACGTTTTCACGAAACATCTTATTTTTAAGAAATTTCGTGAAAACGTTTACGGCGTTTTGGACATTTTTCGTGAAAAAAATTTGGCGGAATGAGGCGGAAAAATCACATAAAGAAGGTTTTTTTTTATTTACAATTACTCTATATCAACTAGTTTCCGAGAAAAACGTACTTTTGTAAATGGAAATTCGCTATGTTATGCAGGATGCTGCGACAGGGGTATTTTATGTAATTTTTTCTTCTGTTTTAAATGGTGTAAAAAAATTTCGCAAATATTTTTGAATAAGTGGAAATTTTCGCAAAAAACTAATTTTTTGCTAGAACAAAAACCATGTTCCTGGCATCCGACGTGTCTGGCTGACGAACTCATCCAAGGGTTTGGGACTTCCAATGTTCTCACCAAGTTTCGTAAAAATTGGATACTTCGTTCGAGAGTTATCGTGCGGACACATATATATTTAAATACATATACATATACATATATATATATATATATATATATATATATATATATATATATATATATATATATATATATAAATTTGAGTGAATATTATTTTCGGTTCCTAGGGACCTCAAAACAAATTTCTGCCATGGTCCCGGGTTTAAGTCGCGTCATGACAGTGGCTGTAATAGCTGAATTCCATTCTTGGACGACTTTCAAGTTTTCAAAAATTTTTGAATAAGTGGAAATTTTGGCAAAACCTAATTTTTTTCAAGAACAAAACCAATGTCCCTGGCATCCGACGTGTCTGGCTGATAAACTCATCCAAGGGTTTGGGACTTCCAATGTTTTCACAAAGTTTCGTAAAAATTGAATACTTCGTTCGAGAGTTATCGCGCGGACACACACACACACACACACATATATATATATATATATATATATATATATATATATATATATATAAATATATATAAATATATATATATATATATATATATATATATATATATATATATATATATATATATATATATATATATATAAATTTTAATGACTATTATTTTCGGTTTCTAGGGACCTCAAAACAAATTTCTGCCATAGTCCCGGGCTCAGATCATGCCCCCCGCGTCATGACAGTGGCTGTAATAGCTGAATTCTATTCTGGAAATTTTATCATATATTTATGTTAACTTTCAAAATAATCGCCTGTATATGTTAAAAATTTAATACTTGTTTACATAAAAATCTTTGTTTACATTAAAAATTTTCTCACGGAGACTGTATATGTATATACAACACACACAACCGTACGCATAATGGTAGTACGGATAATGAAATGGTCCTGTACCTTTATACATGTATCGCAATTATGTGATCGTATCAAAAAGGATATCGCATGCATATATATGTATGTTATATACAAAATATCCATATTGTGTCGAATATGTTCTCAGACTGTGCTTAGATTCACACTTTATACGATAAAATGATCACATTATAAACAACATCGGTTTTCTCGGAAACTAGTTGACATAGAAAAAAAGTTTAAAGACCTTTTTTATGTAATTTTTTCTTCTCTTTTAAATGGCGTAAAAAAAATTCGCAAAAATTTTTGAATAAGTGGAAATTTTGGCAAAAAACTAATTTTTTGCAAGAACAAAAACCATGTTCCTGGCATCCGACGTGTCTGGCTGAAGAACTCATCCAAGATTTTTGGACTTCCAACGTTCTCACCAAATTTCGAAAACCTAGGACATTTCGTTCGAGAGTTATCGTGCGGACACATATATATATATATATATATAAATACATATATATATACATATATATATATATATAAATTTGAGTGAATATTATTTTCGGTTCCTAGGGACCTTAAAACAAATTTCTGCCATGGTCCCGGGTTCAAGTCGTGTCATGACAGTGGGTGTAATAGCGAGTTTCCATTCTGGAAATTCGCTAATAAAAAAATATGAAAAGGTCTTAAAGTCCACATTTGTAATTTTAAATTTTATTCATTGTATGAATTAGTTATAATTTATAATTCCTGTTCTTCCCTGTAATACAATAAAAAAAATATGGCTATTTTTTGCTAAATTTTTGATGCATTTACAACTAAATACTTTATCTTTGAATTTGTAATATAAAACAATAATTTTTTATTGCCAAACGTATTATAAATGATTATAAATTTAAATATTTTCCTTCAGCGGAGGCATCATTGTTGAAAAAGAAAAAAAAACAACAAATGAAACTATTGTTTTGCAAAATGAGCATGATGTTTGTATTTTCTGTAATAAAAAAAAAAAAAAAAATTGTACAAAGCCGTATGCAAAGGCTGTCCAAACTCTGGAAAATGGATAGAAGGCATTAAAGAAAAAAGGGATTACTTTTCTGCCAAAATCTGAAAACATTTTCCACATTTTTTTTTACTACGCTTACGTGGAAAATAAATCACATATATAAGCTTTTGAGCCATTATTATATTTAAACCAATTGTTAAAATTTGCAAAAATTTTAAAATTTCTTAAATAATTCAGAGCAGATACAGAGCGGCAAAAAGCTCATACGATAGGCTTTGAGCCATTATCCTATTTAAACGGGTTCTCGTGAAAAAGTATTTTTTGTAAACGCAAATTCGCTATGTTATGCAGGATCCTACGACAAAGATTTTTTTTAAATGTAGCTAAAATCAAAGGCCCCTATGTCTGTCACCTTTATTTCCCTCTTCCAGGAAGTATATTAAATCCAAAAATATAGATTAGAATGACGATGAAATGACTTAGTGGGCCATTTTTTTACATGTTTGTATAAGGTTGATAAAAAAGTTTTTTCGCAAAAATTTCAACCATAGAATATTCAGAAACAAACTCCGTATCTCTGTACTAGCTTTTTCAATGTGGACAGTAGCTTACGTCACAAATGACCTAATTTTTTGTCCCCTTCAAACGCACAACATGTTCAACATAGATCTCGTATCAATGTAAGCGTGTGATGTATGGTTGTGTATGTACCAACATCACACGCTGTCTGTGGAGGGAGACGACTGCAGTGTATATGTATACCGGTGTTAGAGTACATGTATGTTATGTTATATATTTATTCGCATATTGTTGAAACTGGTTGAGAAATAAAGCTTTCAAAAACGTCGATGATCTCAAGAAGGATGTGTCCATATTCTTCGAGTCACAGCCACCGCAGTTTTGAGCAAAAGGAATAAACGACCTGCCTGCTAGATGGTCCAGTGTCATAGAATTAGATGGCGAATACATTGTTGATTAGAAATGTTTTGTATAAGATATATGAATAAATTAATTCTACTGAAATTATTGCGACAAACTTTTTTATCAACCTCATAATTATTTTTTATAGAAATGCAGCGATGTGGACGTCTGCCTTCCACAAAGTTATTTACTGACTACCATTAATATGATACAATATATCAATGGCAGACACGATGTTATGATTTAAGGGAGTTCTTTTTTTGCATTTTCAAAATTTATTTGCAAAAAAAGTCAGCGCCATCTGAGCTTCGTTCTAACTTTTTCTTATTCGCACAGTAGTAAACTTCAGAATAGATTACTATCCACGACGATGGAATCATAAATATATCTAAATTCCCATGTCCCATCAGCTCCCTAGCTAAAAGTAATGAATACTAAATTGAAAAGAATTACAGAATTAATAGTTATAAAAATTATATTCATAAATAAATAAGCATACTCTGATCCCAACAGTTTTCCCATGTTAAAATTTGTATATTTTCTTACTTTTCTGAGAACGGGAAAATTTAAGCGAAATGAGACTAGTTAGTAGGTACACTAATCATTCAGTATAAAATACATAAACAACCATAGTTCGTTCTCCCTCTGGGCACAATAGTTACTACAGAGAGGGGGCGAACTATGGTTGTTTATGTATTTTACACTAAATGTCCCGTGTAGTTTTATGGTAGTACCGTGGCTGCCATTACTCCGATTGAGATGAAATTTGTAGGGCATCATCTCGAAAACCAAATCGCACAATTTCTAAACGAGTAGTTCTGAAGTTATGCCACTTGGTGGGATTGTCGGACATACAAATGAAACGACAAAATTGTTCAGGAATCTCTAAAACATAAAATGCGCGTGAAAATTTACATCTTGGAGAGGAAAAAAATTTTCATATTTCAAAAGTGATCACAATGCTTTCGCTACTTTAGTAAAATGATCCAATTAATAAATGTAATATTTAATAATATTGAAAAGCCAGCGTTTATTTTAAATAAAAATTTAACATAAGTTTATTCGATACTTTACCCAACACAATTTTATTTTTTCAATTTTCCAATGAATTGATATTTTTTTTAGAAATTCTTATAATAAATTTTATATAATTCCAAAAATGATTATCAGTATAATAAAGTACTTGTGTGGGAAGAAGGCTACTTATATAAATATTTAAATTATTTAAGAGAAAGTTTTTTGTAATATATTTTTTCCATCGTTTATACCTAAACATAAAATAAATATATATCTAAATTTTCTTTCCCACATTCATATAAATAATTCATATATATATATATATATATATATATATATATATATATATATATATATATATATATATATAGTAACTTATGAAAAATATAAATGGCTAGATACATATATTAAATACATAATATGTATGTATATATGAGTGTAACTGGCTGGAATGAATAATTATTAGCATTTATTAGGTTCCTGACATAAAATGTTCTTTTTCAACACATTACCCACGTTACATAGGATTTTGTGTTTTGGACAGTTTACTTATCGATCGGTAAATACTTATGGAAAGTTATGAGTGCATATATGTACACTTTTTTTCGGAATTACTTATCTAGTACATTCAAAAATAAGCCCCCTGTCGTAACATTCTGTATAGTAACCGAATGAATTCTCACTTTAAACTTTTTTTGAACTTTCAACGTTTTCATAAAATTTTGTAAAAGCAGAGTGTATTGTTCGGTACCTTGAGTTAATGCGTGCCCAACATGCACTTGGCTAGTGTTTTTTTTAAAAAATATTTCATATGGAATTTTAAATTAAATTATTCTTCGACCCTTATTTGTACGCAACCACGAACATAGATTGATATAAAAGACTGTTTTTTATTAAATTAATAAAGTAAGTTATTTGGCCTGTTTGGCCCTTTTTATTGCTTGGTTTTCCTTTTTCTTTGGACTCCTAATTTACTTAATTAATATTGATTGTTGATTTTTGGTTAGGACGTTATTTATATGTATATATGTATAAATATGTATATATTTATACATATTGTGTATAAATATCCTTACTAATATTATAATAAATGTGAAAGTGAGTTTGTTTGTTTATTTGATTTTCTTTCACGCTTTAAGAGCTTAATCAATCGACTTTAAATTATGCACAGAGATAACTTGGAGCAGAGAGAATTTTATAGGCTATTTTGTACTTTGGAAAACATATCATTTCTGGGTGAAATTAGAAAAAATTAGAAGCCCTCAATGTACGTATACTCTATACTCTATAGTCTATACGACTTGATGTCATAATTTCAAATATCACGCGGCCGAAGCCGTGGGTAAATGCTAGTATATTATAAATCAGGGTTGTTGCGGATGTGATATTTTAACACTTTCAGTCCCACGGATTCGGCATCCGAAACCAAACAAAACTTCCCCAGAGGCCGACCGCGATCAATGATTAATTGATTAGTTGATTACTCATTATGTGTGCGATGTTTATCATGTTTATCATTCTTCATCACACGGATGTGTTCCCATTCACACAAACACATACATACCAACAAACACTACTCTCTTGGTTTCTATGTATAAAAAATTTTAAGATAAACAAAAAATACATAAAAAATATAATTTATATTTTTAAATAAAATTGATTTGAATTGTAGGTATATGTAGTATGTATGTACGTATCACGTAATACGTCTGTTTACAGTTTTATACATACATACGTGTGGAACTGTGTTGTGTGTTTGAATCATTTTATTTTATGTATTTGTTTATATAAGTAGTTTTTTTTTTAAATATTGCCGGCTTCCGGGGAAATTTACTATGAAAGTGCTCGGGCCTCATAGTGTTAATATATCTGCAGATGCAGATGCGGATGCGGATTTTTGAAGAGCAACAGCGGATGTTTAAAAATTATTTATTTATGCTAGGAAGCGAAATTTAATTGCTTTTATTGTTAATTTTCTTTGATAAAAGATAAAAAATTAATAATTAAATTTTAAGTTATGAACTTCAGAAATAAAAGTTTTGCTGCTCTTGTAATTTTTTTTTAAAATTTAGCAATTTTTATTGTCTAGTTATAATAAAATTTTGTTATTATTATTTGGAAATAGGAAATAAATCGATCAATTTTTGAATTTTCACAATATTTTCAAATATACGTGCAATCACATACCATAATTCAAGGTTAATACTATAAGCCTTTGAATCGGCTGAAACATACTATGTATTATAGTATATAGGCTAAAATAAAGACTGTAACAAAAGGTATTTTCTAGCAGGCTGAAATTTTATGTCACTAACAGTACAATTGGTTTCTTGATTGAACTGAAAACCAAGAAATTTATTTTCTAATCTATTAATGTAGATAATGACGATATTGTAAAAACTATCTTCTGTAAAAAATAATTGTAAAGTCAGCTCCATAAATTCAGTAAGGCATAACCTCTCATGTCTACCTATAATTTTGATAATAAGAAACCGGGTTGCACACCAACAATTAGAATTTAAAACATATCTCGAATGGCCTTTGATAATAATAATCGGACCAATTATTAAAATTGAAATTAGTTGTACAGTCGAGCTGTAACTTTGAACACATCCGCATCCGTATCCGCATTAAAATGGTGCGTATGCGGATGTCAAAATTGACGCGGATGTTCCACATTTGCGGATGCGGATGCGAATATCTGCAATAACCTCCTATTATAAATGAATGTTTCTTTGTTTGCTCTGTATGCGTTCCTATACCATTCATTCGATTGCAATGGCACTTGGTGAAAGTTGTATGAATTAACATTTGAAGATGAGGGGAAAATTCGGCTCACGGGTTAGTTTAATTTTCTTGTTTTATAATAAGACTATTTGAGTAAATAGTAAACAGTAAATTTAATGCAATTTTTACCTAGATTATTGGGGAAAAATTTTTGAAAAATCTATTTTAGGTCCGGGACCCACCATTACTCTCCACGGCTCTAGTTGACGTAGATATGTATTAGATGTTACGTTAATATATAAGCTTTATAGCTATTGAAGGGAAGAAAATATTAATAAAAATATATTGTTTTTTAATATATTTTATTTTGTTCAATTTCTTAGAAATGTAGTTTTATTTATTTCAAGAATTTGTGATTGCGCAACTTGTGGTTTCATAGTCTTGACGTATATTTTAAATTTATATATATATATATATATATATATATATATATATATATATATATATATATATATATATATATATATATATATATATATATTTCGATTCTAGCCGCTCCGAACGTCCGTGCTCCATCCATTTCATCTTGCTTCCTTCTTCGCCCGTTCCTTTTCTCCGATTTTACATCCTCCTTTTCCACAATTTAATTTATTTGCATTGATTTTTAATTTAGTTTTACTTGTTTTCCATTTTTGCGTTAATTTTTAATGTTTCGTAATAAAATTTGCAAAACGGAACACTTATGGAATCGCGTCAGTGTCTATCCGTCTGTTACTACAGGCTTTTCCATTTCCGCTGCAACTACTCGATATGTGATGTTGCACAAAGGTAAAATATGGTGGTCCAATTATAGAAATATGAAGTTGAATTTCGATTTTGGAGGTTAATTTAAGAAATTTTTCTCCAATATTTTGAAGAAAAATATTTTGTCTAGCCTCATATGCTAGTACTTCAAATCCATAATAACTGTCAGTACGAAACACTATTTGCGGAAGTACAACTTGCACCTGACGACTTGTTTAATTTAATTACTATTATAGTTGAAAAAATATTCCCAGACACTTTTGATAGTTTCGTTGTCAACGTATGATTGTCTTTTTCTAATTCCAGTCAAACAAATAAATAGTGCATAGGATACTAATTGAACATTAAGTTACGAAATAATAATAAATAATAAGTTAATAACACTACTTTATATTTTTATGTAAATTCTGTTTATTCAATAATAATTTGATTACAGAAGAATATTTCTTTAAGAAACCCAAAACAAATCACATTAATGATATATTATAACTTAACTGTAAACATATACATAAAATAACTGAATGACTGGGTTCATTGCAAAATCTTCTATATATATAAAAGAGAAATACCATTGACTCATCTATCACAAAATCTCCAAAACTACAATACCTACAAACTTGAAATTTGGCATGTAGGTGCCTATTGGGTCGTAGGAGCTCGCTAAAAAAGGGTTTTGCAAAATTTTTTGTATAACCGTCGAAACTTACGAAAAATCGTAAAATATTAATTTTCTACGGCTGTATATAGCAATCTGTGGCCAATTTATCAAAAAATCACAAAAATGTTAGATAGTTGCTAAGCATTTGGAGAAAAATAAATTTGAAATGTAAAGTAAATTTGGAATGAAAAGTATTAATAAATATTTCTATAGATACCATATAATATTATTTTTACCTATGACTATTATGAAATTACTTATTTACTGTACAAAATACTATTTTCAAAAAATTCAAATAAACGGTTTGATGAATTTTGACTAAATGTTACACAAACCCTTTTAAAATTTCGGAATAAATAAACGTCATTTTAAAATTGATACCTAGGAGTCTGAAGCAATAAAAATTACGCAAAATTAAATGACCACCGATACTCCACTCCTAAAAATCTAAATAAATATGGTTGTCTACAGAAAAGTCACAAACTGTTAAAATTAGGTAGGTGCCTATATTTCTAAAATAAGAATATGGCTACGCTGGAGTTGTTTGACGAGCAGAGCAACTTTCAAAAATTGGTTCACTAGTGGATACGTGATACCTTATGTTCTAACATAGACTTCTAAAGTGAACGGCTGGACTTTGGAAAATAAACGGTTGGATTCTACCAGATTTTGCTTAAATAATACTGAGATCCTAAAAAATGAAAGCTTTCTAGAATGGATGGATCTTGACCAAATTTTGCTCAAACATTACCGAGGTCATGAAATAAATGAATGTGAAGTTGAAATGACCCCCTAGGGCGCTGGGGACCCAAAAATGGTCTATAAAAGACGGCGAATCTTGACCAAATTTTACTTAAACATTGATATTTTGAAAAAATTAAGTGAGATTAAAATTATTGCCTAGGATTCTGGAGTAATACCAGACGCAATAAATTAATGGCTGGACGAATTAATGCAGGTTCAGAAATATTCGCCAAAACACTCGGACTTCAAAAAAGGTTCGAAATTCAAATGCTTCTAAAATTATCAATATGAGTATCTACGGAAAGGTCTCAAGGCATGAAAATTAAATACAGTAGAAACTCGACAATTCATCATGCTCGGGGCCGGAGGGGTGATAAATTACAGAAATAGAACAATTATGGAATATGTCTGAAAATGAATAAAAAAAAAAAAAAAATTAATTAAATATTTTTACTTATCCCTTTATTTTGAGTAATTCCTTGTTTAATGGAATTTTTACAACTAGATACGATACACTTTAATTTTTCTCTAATTAAATTTCAAAAGTTAAGTAGAAAACCAACTATACTACGTACATTTTTTTTAGGAGCGACGAATTTTTATAGAATATGATGAGTTACAGAGTGACGAAATATCGAGTTTCCACTGTACACTATAAATATGAATATATCTATTTTAAGATCATTGAATGAGCGGAATGGAACACTAGAAGAAACTGATTTTATAAAGAAATTTAGAAGATCTATAATTTAAATGTAAAGTGAGTTCAAAATTAACCCCCAGCACTATCTAATAGGACTAAGATTAAACGGTTGGATTTTGACAATATTTTATGAAAATTAAATATGCTATAGAAATATGAATATGGTTAATTTAGGGTTATTAGGCGAGAATTATGCTCAGAATTTTAGAGTATCAAATTTGAATGAACCTGGGGGTCAGAATTGTCCGTGAAGGCCATGAAATAAGCCCCAAATTAATTGTGACATTAAAATTGTCCCCTACGGTCTTACGGCCCCATGCAAGGCCCAAAATGGAAATACTCCTAAAACTACCTATTGATACGGGTATCTACGTACATAAAGGTGCGGAAATTAGCCATGCTATTGAAATATGACGATTGTTACTTTAGAGTCGTTTGAGCGTAGCCAGGCATTATTAATAATTGATGTATAGAATTTCCGAATATCTAATTTAAAATTGATTTAATCATTTGACCAATAATTAAGATAATTTTACGTGGGTGAAACGGCTAGTATTTAATACTATTAAAAATATAATTTTGAAAAACAAAAATCAGTGAATGTCAATATGTACTGCTTAGAATTTTCAAATCAGTTAAAATCAAACGAAAATAGTTTATTCTAATTGAAAATAACATATTTCACTTTTCTTTACAGTGTTGCATCATTTTTTTTAACTTTGTGGAGATGAAATATTATTATGTCAAATATTTAAAAAACTAAATAAAAACCACTGATTAAGGACACTGGTGTGGTGTTGAAAAGTGTACGACAAGGACAAAAAAGGAAACCTACAAAAGTGTCTGGGAATATTTTTTCAATTATAACTGTACATGTATGGAAAACAAAGTATAAAATGTCATTTTCAGGAAAATGTTTTAGTTTTCTTTCTTTCTTTCTTTCATTTATTTACACATAATGAATGGGATATGTTTAGACAGATGTACCTACATTGGTAAATAGCTACACCAAACAGCTTTAACCTTTTTTATAATGAAAATGACTTGAATATAATAATTTTCGAATGAAATATTATATTTGAATATAATATACATAATATATTTTTGGTCACGTAATTCATAAATTTTTTATTATAATTTCATAACTTGTTTAAATGAATGGTGTGGGTTTTATGTGAGAAATTGATACGTTTCATATAATAAAATAGGTATAAAAGTATCAACTCTGAATGGTCCATTTAACTAAATAATATACATGTCTGTATATCAGTTAAAATGAGCAGTGTAACGACAATTTTCGGAAAATGGCATAAGAAAGTAGTTCGTCAATGACAGGGGCGATTTTAGAATATTTATTTTGGGTAGACCTGAATTTTTCTCTAATTCAAAACGTGAACTTATATGCAGGGCCGAATTTACCCTAACAAGGAATGTTACGGAAGTGTACCCCTACGATTTCGTTCATTTTAAGATATATTGTAATAATTGATCAAGTAACAAACATATTTTAATTGTACGTGCCCAATCCCATATTTACGGGGTAAAACACCCCTTCAAAAATTTGCTGAAAAATCATATTTTGGTATTTTTCTCATACTTTAAGCAGTTTTGATGAAAAGAAATAAATAAAAGTAAAATAAATTCAATGAAGAAAAAGTTAGAAAAAGTATTATTAACAGAACAAAAATATTAAAAATAAAAAAATTAGGTCTATAATTAAAACGATAAATTCTCCCTCTAGCCATAGTTATTAATTTACAAATTCAAAAAGTTAATAAGATTAAATGTCACCTGTTATAAAATAGTATAAGAAAATACAAGTAAAAATATAAATTACGTTTTAATTATTATTTTGAGTAGATGTTGAATAGTGGTACAGTAAACAGACGTTAAGATGCTTCAGTATGACTGTATTTTATAATGTAATTTTATCATTTTATAGAGGTATTAAAAAAAATATTAATTAGAACTATGGATAATAATTTTCGCAGTAATGATATTCTTCAAAGAAGTGTTTTAAACAGAGCGATTTCTTGCACCAAGAACATCTTATAAAAGGTAATTCTTCACAATCCTCAATTTCGCATTTGGGGGACAAATTCTCTTGGAGAGCAAATGCAACTGGATTCTCTAATTTTTCTGGTTTTTTACTTATGAATCTGCTTTTTTACTATGAATAACGGAATAAGTTTTGATATCGAGGAGAAGAAAATTTGATCAAGAACCAATGATTGCAGTTTTATTATGTTGTTACGAGAATGAAGATTGATATTAATTGAGTAGCATTATACTATCGGAAAACCGCTTGATGAAATTCTTCCATATTTGGAATCCATATATATCTAGTGGTTGTATAATCTTCTTCGTACTTCCTGTATAGGTAGTACGTACGTAGTTCCCTAAAAAATTATTAATAAACCCACTCTTAGGGGTGTTTAACAGTTTAAAAACACAGTGAAAAAATTTGTGTTCTGCGTAAAAAAAAAAAACTAGCGGTTAAAATTTTTGTGTTAAATAAGTAACCCAACCACAAACATTTAGTGTTTGTGTTAAATGAAAATATTAAGAAAAATTTTGATTTAACAGAATTAAAATGTTAATCTGTTTTGAACAACACACATATAACACAATGTTTGTGTAAAATGCGAAAGAATGTCATAAACATACTTATTTGTGTATTTCCAACACCAAAAAACTGGTTTCGCGCGCATCTATTGCTTTAGTTATAAGAGCGGGGGTAGTGGTAAGTGATACCATCAGTAGCATCATTGCCAATCATTGGAGTATTGGACATTGTGCGACGTGCGTTCAACAGAAACATATCTATGTATAGAAGCAGGCGGAATATTTCAAAATCAAAAGCGTATTTCTAAGGTTTAATTGGTTTTAATTATTTAGATATTAAATATTGGTAAGTTAATTAAAAATACTATAGATTGAATTTTTTTCTTTGTTTGCAGAATTTACTTCAATTAATTAAAAAATTATCGAATATTCGGCGTTCCAGAACACATTCAAAGGGCAAAGAAGATCAGGTAAAGAAGGAAGAGTAGTCGTTCCATTTTGCCTTCCACGTTCAGTTTGACAACGATCTTCACAATTTTTGGGTACCTATTACTTCAACATGATTTTCATCAGAGCATAACTTTGTAGAAATATTAAATAAAAAAGTTTAAGTACTGGAAAATTATTTTCTACTATTTCCTTTCAATTATATAATAAATAAATAAAAAAATACTAACTTAAAAAAATAATATACCAACACATTTACTGAGTAAACTTCTACATTCTAAATCAGTTAATTTTACACATCATTGTGGTAAAATTATAACTAAGTAATTGTGTAAAATTAACACAAAATGTATGTCCTTTTGTGTGTTAAATCATTGACATAAATCTTGTGTAAAGATTTGATACATATGCTTTGTGTTAAAATTGGGTAGACCGTTCTGGACATGTGAAATGTGTCATTTTAACACAAATTTTTTCACTGTGAATTAAGTGATCCCAATAAAAAAAATTCTATGGAATGCAACCTCAGTTTAAATCTTTTTTGACCACTTTTCATCAAATTGCTTAAGCACTAGTACGAGAAAAATACCAAAATATGATTTTTCAGCAAATTTTTGAAGGCATTGCATATTTTACGCCCTAAATATGCAGTTAGGCAGCTACAATTAAAATATGTTTGTTACTTTGTCATGCACTACAATATACTTCAAAATGAACGAAATCGCAGGGGTACACTTCCGTAACATTCCTTGTAAGTGCCGCACGGGGCACTGTGAAAAATGCCACCCCTGACAAAAATTTAAAAAAAAATTTCTTATGTAAATATTGAAAATATTTAAAGTTTTTCTTTTTAGTAAAAAGAATAGTATTTTTCGTGAAATTGACAAAGTAATTGAAACTTTAAATATTTTCAATATTTAAAATGAAATTTCACAAACTTAATCTCTCAACAGTGAATTATTTCTTATGTACTTTTCCACCTTTTTACCTTTTCCTATCAAAAAATAAGTGACGAGCAAAAAAAAGACAGCTCCCATTTCTTGCTTTCCTATCACTAAATCCTAAAATACGAGTATAAGTGACGAGCAAAAAAAAGCTTCCATTTCTTATTTTCCTATTAGAAAATAAGTGATGACCAAAAAAAAAAAAAAAAAAAAATTATCACGTGTGTTCCAAATTTTGCCGCCCCGAAAAATTTGCCGCTCGGGGCCAGTGCCCCGCGTGCCTCTAGTGTAAATCCGACCCTGCTTATATCTATAATTTTTCTTAAAACTGGAAATTTTTTATTAAATAATGGCTTGCAAATGCATTTTATCTGAAATGTTAGATATAACATAGGTAGTATGGATATAACGTAGGAACTTACGAAGGTCTATATCATCCCAATCTTTGCTAAACCATCGCACAGTGGGGCCAAATCCCAAAAAGCTGGCCAAAAGTCAAAAAATAGAGTTTAATAAGTTCCGGTAATTTTTAGTCGTGGGTTAGGTTGGGTAAGAGTCCGAATGTCGAATTTTAGACTTTAGCACGCTCTATCTTTTATACCTGCTACTGTAGGACAGTTGAAAGGAGACTCTCAATCGAGGTAGACGCGTCGTGCAGTGAACAAACATTTCAACGCTATATTCAAGAGGACGCCAAATCTCTAAAAATCAATCGATTTCAATTTTTAAAAACGGAATCAATAGATGATAATAAGTAGAAAATCATTATGTAACACAAAATTAATAATAATAGTTTATGCGATAACAATAAACGAATCATTTGTGCGAAAATGAACGGACGATTACAACGGAAAATTTTAAACAAGTAGAGAAAAGTTTATAACTTCTACAGACTTCTGCGACTTGACCGATCGCATGTTGTAGATGGAACTATTATTGAATGGAAAAAATTAAAACTAGATCCCTTTAGCTGCCTTTGTGCCATTGGTGTGAGTTCTTGCAATGTAAAACATAGTTTTCTGAAGGTCGTACATTAACGACGTGGAATTATTTATTTTTTCTAAACGTTAAAATTTAACTGTAAAATCCTTTTTCGTAAAAGAAAAACTATTAACAAATATAAAATAATATAAAACGATAATGAAAATGAAAAATTTACTTAGAAAACTTAAATTAAAATATTAAAAATAAATTAATCTGTAAAAATAATATTAAAACAGTAAGATATTTAAGAAAGCACGATTAAGCACTAAACAAGAAGAACATTTAAAAGAATACATTCTCTCTCAATCGTCTCTTTCGGAATCTCTGAGTACTGAATAGATAGAGGGAGTACAGGTATGTATTTAATGTATATGAAAATGAAGCCAAAAAAGGGTTAGTGTTTACCAATATGGCGGTTAAACAAGGTTGGATTTAAAAATTTTTTTATATTTACTCATGTTCTATTTGTTGTTATAAATATCGTTAGAATATTTACTAATATATAGTCTCAAATTACCAAAAAATCGTATACAAATTAAAAAATATTTATTACCACTGACACTTTATAGGTTATGAAAGGTGTTTAGGTGGTGTTAACCAATGTGACGATTTGCTTCAAAAAAGAGAATGTGTACTCTATCTATTGTATGGTACATACTACATACGTATTTTGATATCAATGCTCGGAATTGCCCAATAAGTTATTTTTCTGTAATTTATTGTGTACAGAACTAACAGTGATTAAAGCATACATAATATACGGATAAACTGTTTAAATATTCTTAAAAAAAAGTTGCAAAAAAGAAAAATTGTTTTCTAGTTGATGGTTAATGCTTCTGTTTTTCTTTAAATAATTATGTTAATATTAAACATTTTGTCCTAAACCGTTGAAGAAGAAAAAATAACAATACATAATTTTGTAAAATCTTATTGAATACATATTAAATTTAAATATATATTTTTTTAATTTTGTGAATCAAATTATGCTTTGGATGACAATTCATGAACTTTAAATCAACCGTTTGTATGTTTTACTGTATTATATAGCCTTGGCCAAAAGTATTAAGCACCCCCATAAAACACGTGTAACTCAAAAATTAATTTAAAAATCACTTATCTGTTTAATAACAGAATGAAAAGCAATACTAAAAGTTAATTTTAAACAATAGATAAATGATTTCAAGGTACTATAAAACACCTGGTCCACAAAACGTGAAATATGAAGTTTTTTGAGAAATAATGTAATTTATTTGTTAGTCTTTTATTAACTTTCGGAATAACAAGAAGCTGCTGGATGTTTTTTATTTGTATAGTATAGACAGTTTGCAATACGAAATGCCGAAACAATGAGAACTTAACGCAGAAACACGGATAAAAATCCAGATGTTATGTGAAGAAGGGAAGATTCAAGTAAAGATTGCTAAGTTAGTAATAGTTTGACGATGTGCAGTGCAATCTACCATTGAAAGGTTCGCGGAGACTGGCTCTCACACAAACAAAATGAGAACGGGCAAAATACGCATTACTACTGACCGCCACGCTAGAAAACTTATCCGTGACTCACTTAAGGACCGCAAAAAAACTTCTCCTGAGCTCGCTGCAGCTTCATCGAAGGACAATGGGAAACCAATTAGTTCTTGAACTGTAAGAGGAAGACTTACAGAAGCAGGCTTAAAAAGCCGCAAAGCCAGGAAGAAACCTTAGTTCTCCGACAACAACAAGAAAAGTCGTTTAGAATGGGCTCTAAGACACCAACATTCTTCTGAAGAGACAATATATATATATATATATATATATATATATATATATATATATATATATATATATATACCTATATATAGCTCTTTATTTTGTTTGGATATGAACAGCTGGAATGAACACCATATTTTCTTTTCTGTTTTGCAGAACAGATTCATATTCCAAACACAATAAACAAAATATACATATTACGTATGTGCGTTTAGTATAATGTACCTGTACATACACAGTATTGGATCTGGGTTATATATAATCTAATGATATCATTTTTATTGTAATCAGAATCACCTATTTATGCATGTGTTAATAAAATTCTGTTCCTTTATTAATTATTATTCAAAATCGAATTAAAAAGTATTGACTATTCTTTAACATTTTTCGTTTACTGATAAAATAAAATATGTATCTCCTCATAAAATTTTGTAAAACTATACGCTCGCTTCTCTAAATGTTTTTTCTTAATTTTAATTTTGTATAAACAAATCCATTTTTTATATCTGCTTAAGATTTATGTTTTAATTGTTTACATAATGAGTGTACCAGTGAATGCACTATCAGCGTATCTAGTGGATCAATATGAGCAATGCTGACTAGTTAGTCGAATAATGATGTTACAAATTTAAGTTGTCTTACTATATTTATTTAATTTAGATAATTTTTCTTCCACTTAATATAAACAAAACAAACTTTTTGATTTTTAGCTTTGATGAAATAAATAAATAACAGGTGGTAGAGTGGTGGTAACGCTTGAGTCTCAAACTGGGGAAGCGGAACTATTGAGAGCGGAAATATTCAGAATGTGCACTATACTTGTTATTTCACTAATTGTAAGTATTCAGCCCCTTAAATCAGAGGCGTAGCGACGGGGGTGCAAGGGGGTCTATCATGCACCGGGCGCGACTTGCAGAAGGGCGCCAAATGTGTACCAAAGAGGTGCCAAATATTAACTATACGTGTTTTTGGTAGGAATGGGGGGCGCCAATAAAGTGTCGTGCCCCGGGCGCCAGTTATGTTCACTACGCCACTGCCTTAAATCGCAAAATTTTCCTTTTTTTTAGAATGAAACTTGATATTCGTAATCATTGACCTCATAAATCCCGATATACCAACTTTTATGGAAATGGATGCCGTTTTGCACTAAGTGGTTCACCATTTTGTTTTTCCAAAAATGGAAATGGAATTCATATTCGCGACCTAAAAAACCCCATATACTGAATTTTGTGAGAATAGACGCAATTTTGAATTAAGTGGTGTGCCATTTTATGCCCGCCATTTCGTTTTTCCAGAAATAAAATTTATAGGTGATTTGTTATTAGCAATTCTATTTGTTATTAGCAACCTTACAAAACCCCCATATACCGACTTTCGTGGGAATACATGTAGTTTTATACTAAGTGACCCGCCATTTTGTTTTTCCAAAAATGGAGTTCATATTCGTAATCAGCGATCCCAAAAATTCCCATATACCGAATTTTGCTAGAATCAAACAATATCTTCATATTTTTGCCAGTTTTTCGGCGATTGGGACCACTGTGCGCCCTCTAGTTCCTAACCCTAGCCCATAATAGTTTTATATAAAATATTAAAATATTGTTTCATTATTGTTATATATAAAAATTTATATAATTTATATAAAATATATAATTTATTATATATAAAAATATGTTTATTATATTAATTATATTAACTACCCCTCTTGACTACCTTATCCGCTACCGACCCCATGGAAGGCTTCAGCGCCCACTGGGGAGCGATATCGCCCCCCTTGGGAATCTATGGTCTATATGATAAGATAAAAGATTAAGTAGTAATTTATAAGAAAAAGTAGGAATTTTTTTACAAAATAATAACAAATCTTGGTAATCTATAAAAAATAATAACTACAGCTGAACTCTTTTTTATGTGGTCCTTTTTTGTGCGATTTTTTATGCGGTTTGTAAAAAATGGCCATTAAAAGGCATAATGTGAATCAAAATCACGAGACAGTAAGAAACTTAAACAATTACTATAATAACTTTCTTTGATAAAAAAATACTTTTTAACGGCTTTTAAGCATTTAATCAATACATTGCATAAGAACATAAGTTATTGCATCATTTAATTTTTTTACAAATGAATTTTTCAAAATTTTCATAATATTATAAAATTGAAATAAAATGTCTCTACGTGTAAATTAATGCTTTATCTTGTTTATAGAAGCAACTTCTAAGGAAAAGTTTTGAGCGTTATGAGTGATGTTTTTTAGATGAAACTTTTTTTATGCTGTCCCGACCAACCGCACAAAAAAAGATTTTTGTACAATCTGGATCGAACTATACTTTTTATAGCTATTTATGTTATTTTTGAATATATTTTTTTTTGTGCGATTTTTTTATGCGGTCTCTATCCACCGCACAAAAAAGAGTTCAGCTGTACTCGGTAATTAAAACCGGGAAATCGGTTTAAATCAATATATTCTTTCTCTTTCAAATCAAGATTTATTGTAACAGTTTACAGATATTTTCACAGTCATATTTAATTATTTATAGTTCAGCGTATATGCAGTTTAGGTAAAATTAATTGCAATACCTATATAAATGATTAGAATTTATTTACAATAAAAGCATTACTACTGTGCCAGTATTTATTAGTGGTGCATATTTTCCACAGTTAAAATAAATTATATTATTTTTTTATTATAATTATTAGTTTTGAAGTACATATAGAGCGTCTATTTAGTAAGTTTTAATTTCATTTAATAAATTTCTGATTATACTACGGTTAAACTAGGATTATTATATTTGAGTAAAAAGTTCCGACCTATTTAATAATAAAATTTTTAGAAAAGTTTGTTTCCTGCTTTAATTACAATATTATTAGATAGTATATTAAGTTCTAGAAATATTTAGAGATAATTATTTTTCGTATTAGCAAAAAAGCGGCTAATGCAATATTAAGGTGATTTCGCAATACCTTGCGAAAAATTTCTTAAACTTTACCTGATTTTACTTGTGCGTGTATCACTTGCTTTTGTTGGATTGCAATGAGTGGATAAAGGGATATCACCAAGTATAAACCGTTTAAGTATAAATACTTTTCAAAATTCTGAAAATAATTTTTATGTTTTAAACTGTTTGATTAAAAAATACCCCTGTCGCAGCGTCTGGATAACATAGCGAATTTCACAATATTGGACACTGGCGAATCTCATCTAAGACCTGTTCCCATTTAAAATAATTCAGCTTTCTAAGAGTGAAAAGATGTTTAAAATCAGTTAAGTATAGTTGATTCGATAAGAAGGGCAGATTTCTGCCGTGATTCGATAAGAAGGGCAGATTTCTGCCATTTTATCGAATCACGGCCTTTTCCAAAAAATATTTCGAGTTTTATATTTAATTGGTAACCTTAAAACGACGTACAGTGGGCCAAATCCCAAAAAGCTGCCTAAGAGTCGAAAACGTGAGTTTGGCTGAAAGTCAGTACTAAGGGGTTCTCGAGGTCGTTGATTATGAATCCGAAATTTGGAATAAAAACAAAATGGCGGATTTAACATGAATCACTTTTAGAGAACAAATACAAAATAGATCCATATTCCATTTGTTATATAATATACGGTAAAACATACAATCGGTTGATTTAAAGTTCATGTATCGTCATCCAAAGAATAATTTGATTCACAAAATTAAAAAAATTTAAAATATTCAATAAAATTTCTCAGACAGTTTCTTTTTCAACAGTTAGGATAAAAGGTTTAATATTAATATAATTGCTTAAGGAAAAATGGAAGCATTAACCATCAACTAGAAAACAATTTTTCTTTTCTGCAACTTTTTTTAGGAATATATAAACTGTGTATATATTATTCCAACAAACAAACAAGCGATTGAGAAAGAACGTATTCTTTTAAATATTCTTCAATCGTGTTTAGTACTTAGTTGTTCTTTCTTAAATATCTTACTGTATTTTAATCTTATTTTTACAGATTAATTTATTTTTAGTATTTTTTAAAAGCTTTTATTTAACTTGATATGTTAGTATGTTAGTTTAGATCAAATCTTGGAATCAAAATTTAGACAGGTTCTAATTGAGCTAGAGGTTTCAAATTTTACATACGTGTCTAACCTTGATGACAATGCAATATTGTATAATTAGTTTTGTCCTACATTGCCCCACAAAAAAATTATTGATTTTTAGTCCTGTGTAACTTTTTGGCATTTAGAATTGTCAAATATTGTCCATTGATTTTGCATTACAATTTTTTGTTTCCATAGTTATGCTTGATTAAGGTAAATTAACCGATTAAAATATAGGTAAAAAATTACTTCTTTAATTTTTTTTTTTCAAATTAATTGTAATCAGACTAAAAAGTATAAAATAAATTAAAGTAAAAAAAGTGTTTTTTAAGAAAAAGCTTTTATTTAAAAATGGTCTAAAAAAAAAATAAAATAACCTCTGAGTAAAGTTTGGAGCAATATGCAACATAATTTATAAAAGCTTGAGGCGTTTAATTAAGTTTGGTAACTACTGAAATGTAAAATAGCTCTTATATCCACAACAGAAATAATTAATGATAACGCCTCAAGCTTTTATAAATTATGTTGCATATTGCTTCAAACTTTACTCAGAGGTTATTTTATTTTTTTTTAGCCCATTTTTAAATAAAAGCATTTTCTTAAAAAACATTTTTTTTACTTTAATTTATTTAAATTTACATCATAAAAATACAGTTGTCATTAATTTTTCATTTTTATTATCATTTTATATTATTTTATAATATTTGATAATAGTTTTCCTTTTACGAAAAAGGATTTTACAATTAAATTTTAACATTCAGGAAAAATAAATGATTCTGCTTCGCTAATGTACGAACTTCAGAAAACCTCGTTTTACATTGAAAGAACTCACACCAATGACACACAGGCAGCTAGAGGCAGCAAGTTTTAATTTTTTTCCATTCAGTTCCATCTACAATATCCGATTGGTCAAGTCGCAGAAGTCTGTAGAAGTTATAAACTTTTTTCTACGTGTTTAAAATTTTCCGTTGTAATCTTGTTTTTTTTTTTTATTTTTTTTTTATTTTCTTACAAATGATTCGTTTATTGATATCGTATAATTATTAATTTTGTGTTACATAATGATCTTCTACTTATTTTTGGCTATTGATTCCATTTTTCGACGTACGTGGTCAGAAGAACTACGTACCTTTTATGGTTTCGATCACCCAAAATGATTCTGACACCTCTCTAACGCTTCGTATTTAAGTTAAAAAAGGTAGGCAGTGAGATATTGAGCAAGACAACTCTATATATATCAGCATGATAACTCTCTAAGGAAGCATCGTATTTTCCAAAATTTGGTGAAAACGTTGGAAGACCAAAAATTTTAGATGAGATCTTCAGCCAAACACGTACGATGTCTGGATGCCCAAAGCTTCAAATGCAAAAGTTTTCTGAAATTTAAATTTTTTACGTTTTTTGTAAAAAAATATTTTTTGTAAATTCGCAGTGTTATGCAGAGTGCCGCGACAAGGGTTTCTATAGACGAGAAATATACGAGAAATATTATATATAGTATATTAGTATACATATTATATATTATGTGGAAGTACTTATACGCCAGGCGGACATTGAGTTGCGTCACGCAGTAAACGCAGGGCAGAGCAAGAAAACACGTGTGGTCGGGCGCACATTGAGACGTAGTTAACGCAAGCAGGGCAACGTAGTTTCTGTGACTCTTGTTGCAGAATGAGATAGCACGAATTTAAAAGCAGAGCAGAGCAGAGAAGCACTGTTTTTCTTCAATTTCTTCAATTTTTTTCATTTCGACGAAATAAAACCAACTAAAACTTGAGAACGTGTTACAATGTCGCGCAGCATCGCGCACTTTCTGGCAGGGCGCACATTGAGACGCAGTTAACGCAGGCAGGGCAGCGCAGTTTCTGTGACTCGTGATGTAGAACGGGACAGCGCGAATTGAAACGCAGAGCAGAGCAGAGCAGCAATGCGTCACACGAGACGGATGTGGCACTCGTAAATGTGACACAGAAACTGCGCGATGCTGCGCAACATTGTAACACGTTCCCGAGTTTTAGTTAGTTTTATTTCGTCGAAATGAAAACAATTAAAGAAATTGAAGAAAAATAGTGCTTCTTTGCTCTGCTCTGCTTTTAAATTCGTGCTATTTCGTTCTACAACAAGAGTCACAGAAACTGCGCTGCCCTGCCTGCGTCAACTGCGTCTCAATCTGCGCCCGACCACACGTGCTTTCCTGCTCTGTCCTGCCCTGCTATGCTCTGCCCTACCCTACGTTTACTGCGTGACGCAGCTCAATGTGCGCCTGGCTTCTGTGTCACATTCACGAGTGTCACATCGATCTCGTGCGACGCAGTGCTGCTCTGCTCTGCTCTGCGTTTCAATTCGCGCTGTTCCGTTCTACAACAAGAGTCACAGAAACTGCAATGCTCTGCCAGCGTTAACTGAGTCTCATTGTGCGCCCGGCCATACAGTTTGTATATTATATCGTACATTATGCAGTCCTCATTTCAGATACAATTGATCATGAGTTTTCGTTAAAAAATTAAATAATTCTTATATTCGAAACAAATCAATCTTCTATTCTTTTCTAAAAATAAACTGCAAATTTAAAATTTACAATGCAATAATAAAAGAGATAAAGCCAATAAAACGGAAATTATTTAAATTCAAAGTGACGAAGCATGGTTAAATCTAACTGAAATGAACCATATTTTTGTATATTATCAATTTACTTTGTTTTAGGGTTTCCAGAAAAAAAATTCGAACTCTTATAGTTTCATGAAATTTTGCCTACCTAGTATACTTACACTTTATAAGTAGTTTTAATTAATATACAAAAAAAAAAAAAAAGAAATAGAAAGTGGAGATGAAAATTTTTTATCATGTATTACATCATGCTGGGTATCGTTAGAAAACGCTTTTAAAGTGAAGTTGAGATTCCTTGGACGGTTGAGGTTCAGGATAAGTAGTTAGACAGACACGTCCGATGCCAGGAAATTCAGAAGTTTTTTAAAATTTTCTTACACCATGGTAAAGAGCAAAAAAATCACATATAAAATACGTTTTAAAACCATTGGCTAAGGGCCGTCTGATGATGCCACCTATATATGTATTGAAATTTATGTAAGTGTATTTGTAAAGGTTTTTTTTCAATTCTTCGATAAAAGAACTGACCGTAATAAAACTGATCCGCACAACAGGAGTCCATTCAACACAATCTATTCAAATATAAAAATTTTTAAAATTTGTACTTAAAGATTTAAAATGCTCGAGTTCAATAGAGCTCTAATTGTTAAAAATTAATTAAATAAATGCTCACATATGACAATATGCAAACGCGATTAATTTTCACATATAACCCATAATGAAATCAAAATAAAAGTTATTACTATTTCAAAATGCGTTATATAAATCCTTACAAACTTGAACAAAATGTTTACATTTCATTGTCGAAAACGGGAAATTTAAGAAATCTAATTATCATAATATGATAAATCTAACAAGGAATGTCACGGGGGTGTACCCCTCCGATTGTGTTTATTCTCTGGTATGTTGTAGAACATCGAAAAATAAGAGACACGCAGTTTTTTAGCGGCTGTAAAACAGTGAAAGGGTGAAATCACCCTTCAAAAATGGGGGTAAAAATTTAAATTGTCAAATATCTCGAAAACGGTAAGAGATAGAGCAAAAGAGATAGAGCATTTACACCATTGAT
The DNA here is from genome assembly GCA_035578155.1 of Brachynemurus nebulosus. Lineage (NCBI taxonomy): Eukaryota > Metazoa > Arthropoda > Insecta > Neuroptera > Myrmeleontidae > Brachynemurus > Brachynemurus nebulosus. The sequence goes on along the minus strand of JAPWDM010000008.1, from coordinate 26,960,902 downwards.
AATAAAATATTTTGATCCGTAATAAACTTTTTAATTGTGTCATAGCTGACGATAAGCTAACTACTCCAGAGCTGCTTTGTAACCGGAAATTCTGTTCTAGTGAAAAGTGACGAAAAAAGTTATTCTCAAATTTTGATTCATTATGAATTTTAAAAGTATTTCCTTATTTAAGAACTCCATAAATACGATTGGTTTAAAACGTGTAATTGAAAATTATAATCTTGCTGCCAGAACTAAAATGTGCGCTAAGTGCGGGAGTAATATGCATATTAGCGGAAGGAAAAACGGTATACTGAATTATAGAAGCGGAAGAAAAAATTGTCGGACCAGATTAAGCATACGATATAACACCATTTTCTCAATCGTAAACATTCGTCCGGAGTTATTTCTATGTGTTGTGGTTGGATGGCTATTAATATACCCTATTTCAACAATTTCCAAAGAAGCTGGCGTAGGCAAAACGTCAGTAAAAAAGCTGCTAAAAGAATTCCGTAGCATACTGACAGTGTGGTTATTGGAATCTACTGAACCAATAGGAGGGGTCGGAGAAACTGTAGAAATTGATGAAAGCGCATTTGGTAAGCGCAAATATAACAGAGGTCGCCTTACGAAAATTCGTTGGGTTGTTGGAGGTATTGATAGACGAAGTAAATCTTGTTTTTTAAAAATAGTCAATAGAAGAGATGCCGACACATTAACCCGAATTATTACTGAAAATGTAAGGCCCTGCACTACAATAATCACCGATATGTGGAGAGGGTATAACTCGGAGAGGTTAGAAGCCTTGGGGTATCACCACTTTAAAATTAACCACTCCGAAAATTTTGTTCACCCGGACGATCCGCAAGTTCATACACAAAATATTGAAAGTCACTGGTCTAAAATAAAACGAGATATGCGACGACGAATCGGTCGAATGGCTGTAACTTGTTTTGAAGATTACTTAGTGGAATATGTCTGGAGGAATATTCATTCCTCAACGGAAGAGTTATTCAATAATTTCATGGAAGCCGTCAATTATTTTTATCCCCAATAAACATTTACCACTATAATATGCACTATTTTATAATTTTATTCTTTTTTTTTTTTAATTTTTTATTAGACAAATCCGTTTTTTTAAACGGTCAAAAGTATTAAATAAAAGTTTAAATTATAATACACATACACACGCACACACATTAAGTTAGCGTTCATCAGTAGACAGTTTTTCAGTTTTACTATTTTTTGCGGACGGACAGACGGACACGGGAGTGTTCTTATAAGGGTTCCCTTTTTCCTATTAACTTACAGAAACCTAAAAAGGCATAAATTTCAAAAAGATACATATTAACCTTTTAGGTGGTATGTGTTGAACATATTTAAAGATGCCCCAGTTGTGTAATTTTCATGTCGTTATAAAAAATTATAAAATAGGTACTTTAATAATAATCAAAATAATTTCGAAATGTGTCATATAAATCCTTACAAACTTGAACAAAACGTCCATTTCATTGTCGTTACATTTCATTGTCGAAAACGGGAAAACGGGATATGTAATTATTTCAGATATCCGGTAGTTCCGGTTACGGCTATGGATACCCATAACATCGCTACTATACACTAATAATAATACTGAGTGTATGAAAACTTATAATGTAATTTAAGAGGATGATTCTCACCCCCCCCCCCCCCTCCCCTCTCCAATGTTTGATTCGAGAATTTCATTTTTACGTTATTATAATTGTCTTAAGCTATTTTTTATGAAGAGGTTCCCGCATTACTCAAATAGTATGATTATGTCAACACAGTCACTCTTCAGTTACCTACCCCTAAACTTAATATTAAGAAAATGAGCAAAAACAGGTCAATTAGACTTTTTCACGTAGATTTGAAATCTGTAAACAAAATTTTAATATATTGAATTTTTTACCCTCTTTTCGCAAAATTAACCCCTATATTTTAACCCCCAACCACTCCTGTTGACATAATTTAAACAAGTTGCATATCAATAGATAGCCCTTTTAAAAAAGAGCAATATCGCTAATTTAAGCTTTTGCTCTATCTCTTACCGTTTTCGAGATATTTGACAATTTAAATTTTTACCCCTATTTTTGAAGGGTGATTTCACCCTTTCACTGTTTTACAGCCGCTAAAAAACTGCGTGTCTCTTATTTTTCGATGTTCTACAACATACCAAAGAGTAAACACAATCGGAGGGGTACACCCCCGTGACATTCCTTGTTAGATTTATCATATTATGATAATTAGATTTCTTAAATTTCCCGTTTTCGACAATGAAATGTAAACATTTTGTTCAAGTTTGTAAGGATTTATATAACGCATTTTGAAATAGTAATAAGTATTATTTTGATTTCATTATGGGTTATATGTAAAAATTAATCGCGTTTGCATATTGTCATATGTGAGCATTTATTTAATTAATTTTTAACAATTAGAGCTCTATTGAACTCAAGCATTTTAAATCTTTAAGTACAAATTTTAAAAATTTTTATATTTGAATAAATTGTGTTGAATGGACCCCTGTTGTGCGGATCAGTTTTATTACGGTCAGTTCTTTTATCGAAGAATTGAAAAAAAACCTTTACAAATACACTTACATAAATTTCAATACATATATAGGTGGCATCACCAGACGGCCCTTAGCCAAACCATTATTCTACGTGAGTGGGTTTTTGAGGAAAAGTAATTTTTTAACCGAAAATTCGCTATGTTATGCAGGGTGCTGCGACAGGGGTATAGTATTTTTGCCTTCTATTCAATGTCAAAATTTATGTACATAATTATACAAATACAAATTTATTAACAGCAAAAAATAATTTGGCACCGAAATAAGCTTTATTATTTTTTTTTTTTATTACAATATTGCTTTTTAAATGACATCTTGTCATACAAGAAGCATTTTAAGTTAATTAATTACCATTTTTCACAAGAATTAAATAATCCTCTAAGGATTTTCTTATTTATTACGTACAATTGAAGTTGGATAGAATGAAAATTTATTTTAAACATTTTTTTTTTTTAATTTAGGCACTTACACGTATTGTATTAACATGTTCCTAAAGAAAAACACATGTATAGGGTGGAAATTTTTCGTTGGTTTTATAGGTTAACAGGCTTAAGGAATTGAGCTAGCGGCCAAGTAGTTTAGTTGCACAGAGTTGTATCTTATGGCACTTACTAGACGTGGTGGAAGATTCGATTTTTAGTCATTTTAAAATGCTGTAGTTTTGAGTAGTTTAGTTCAAGAATTCTTAAACTTCCGATACCTGTAACCTCAAAAAAATGAGTTTTTTACCAAAAGATTTTCGAGATCCTTTTTACATCGCACCGTGGGAAAGAGCGGAAAAAATCACATAAAATACATTTTTAAATCATTATCCTATGTAAATGAGTTTTTGAGAAAAAGTTTTTTTTCTTTGCAACCGAAAATTCGCTGTATTATGTAGGACGCTGCCACAGGATTATTTTTTAACTTTATATTAGATAAACTATGCAGCAACAGAAACAATAAAGTAGCTATACCATTTCTAAAACACATTACTATAAATCCTGTTATCTGTGATTTCATTTACATCTTTAATTTATGCTAATTTTTTTTTCAAAAAGAATAATTAAATGCAGCTTGTATAAATTTTTACGTTAATTTTCTTATCTCGTTACATACCTTTTATTTCTTGAATACATTTAAAGTTCAATCTCGTATTTAAGGAATGGTATTTTCTGTCAGTTCTTTTACTTTCATAGTGGTTGTAGCATTGACTGAATTAAAAACGAAAGATAATTTTGTTGTTTTGAGCAAGTAATTAATTTAGATACGTAATTTAATTTTGCGTTTGTATGGTCGTCGTTTTTATTTGAGCAAGTGGTATGGACGCAGTTGTTCGAATTTAATTCAAATGGAATTTTTATGGTCGATTATTTATTAATTCATGTTACTGAATGGTAACATGTTTGGATATTGTTCAAAATAATTTAAAAATACCCCTGTCGCAGCACTTGCATAACATAGCGAATTTCCATTTATAAAAATCCGTCTTTCTGTGATTTTTCACCCTTCTAAGTGATTTTTCCTCTTCTTTCTAATGGTGTAAATAAATGTCGCAAAAATTTTTTAACTTGAGACAATTTTGGCAAAAAACTAATTTTTGTCACTAAAAATTACCAAAAAACCATATCCAGGCATCCGACATGGCTGGCTAACGAACTTGTCCAACGGTGTGAGACAAAATACAAATATAATACATAAATTTTAGTGAATATTATTTTCCGTTTGTAGGGACCTCAAACCAAATTTCTGCCATAGTCTCGGGCTCAAGTCGCATCATGAGAGTGGCTGTAATAGCTAAATTTCATTCTGGAAATTCGCTAAAACCACCCATAAAACCTATAAGTCTAGCAAGTACTTAACACATTAATATTTTTGTATATATCAACATCTAAAAACATTTCAGTCCCTTTTTGACAATCTTGCTAGAACTTTTTTAAAATTTTTTTATTATTAAATTCGAAACGTTATTTTGAAGACGGTTAAAATTACTATGTTTTACACCAAAATGTCAACACAATCACCTCGTAGACTTGATGCTAGAAAATTGAGAAAAAACAGGTCATATAGATTTTTTAATTTAGATTTTATTTGTAATGATTGAATTACGAAATTCAAGAGGACATTTTAAAAATGTGTGTATTCGCTACGAACTTTTGTCTGGAGAGAATCCAGCTCCTCAAAATCGGCTCCAGCGCTCAAGATGGACAGAACATATCAGTTTATCAGGACGGCATTTGTACATAATTTTAATATTTTCTTTAAGAAATAGTATTTTGTTCTAAATACTTGTTTGATTTTTTCAAGGCGAGTATTTATTACGATTTCTATTTACCGGCTTCTACAAAATAAAAAAAATCATTTGTAACACTACTATCAAACGTTATTTTATTTTGAAATTTTCAAAAAAAAAAAAAATATATATATACATGAGTTACCTCTTATATGCTTTTTTGGGTTAATTATTGAAAAATATTCTATTTTCCGACATTTTTGAAGTAAAATGAGCAGATGTATGGTTTTTATTAAACAAATTTCAGCTTTTTAATATATTTTCGCCTTAATAAAATATTTAATATTTTCAAAAATGTATGATAGAATTTGTCAGAATTTAAAATTATTTGTTTTGTTGTCAAAAAGAAAAAAAATGAATGTGCAAATTTATTTACGAGTAAAATGCTAAGTTTATACAAAATAATTATAACAGTATTATCATTTGGATAAAAAAATTACGTAAAAATATTATTGTTTAAATATAATTTAACGTAATTTTTTTGCGATTGTAGCAAACTCTTATTAACACTTTCAGTCCCACGGATTCGGCATCCGAAACCAAACAAAACTTCCCCAGAGGCCGACCGCGATCAATGATTAATTGATTAGCTGATTACTCATTATGTGTGTGATGTTTATCATGTTTATTATCATTCTTCATCACACGGATGTGTTACCATTCACACAAACACATACATACCAACAAACACTACTCTCTTGGTTTCTATGTATAAAAAATTTTAAGATAAACAAAAAATACATAAAAAATATAATTTATATTTTTAAATAAAATTGTCAATTGATTTGAATTGTATATGTAGTATGTATGTACGTATCACGTAATACGTCTGTTTACAGTTTTATACATACATACGTGTGGAACTGTGTTGTGTGTTTGAATCATTTTATTTTATGTATTTGTTTATATAGTTTTTTTTTTTTAAATATTGCCGGCTTCCGGGGAAATTTACTATGAAAGTGCTCGGGGCCTCATAGTGTTAATTTTAGTAAGGTGTAAACATAATCTAAATTCTGATCGTATCACATAAAACAAATTTTCTTAGTAATTTTCCTATAAAAAATGGAATAGATAGATTATAAAGATTTACTCAACTGAGAGAAATAGAATATAACTGAGTCGTTAAATTGGATTAAAAATATCATGACACGTCACTTATAAAGCCGTTTTAGCGAATTTCGAAAACTCGAAATTCAGCTATTACAATAGGTGTCATGACGCAATCTGAGTCCGGGACTATGGCAGAAATCTGTTTTGAGGTCCCTAGAATACGAAAATGATATTCACTAAAATTTATATATATATATATATATATATATATATATATATATATATATATATATATATATATATATATATATATTTATGTGTTCCCACGATAACTCTCGAACGAAACGTCTAACGCTTATGAAATTTTGTGTGCGGACTGGATTCTGAATTGGCTTGGCTAAGTTCGTTAGCCAGACACGTCGGATGCCCAGAAGTAGGTTTTCTGGCCATTTTTTATCATTCGATCCTATCATAAGGCAGTTCAATTTTTACATCGTTGAAAAGGAAAAAAAAAATTATGAAGAAAATATTCTTATAATTTTCTTTCTATTTTAAGTATTTTTCGAGAAAATGTAAATTTTCACTTTTATTCTTTCTTTGTTAGTCTAATAAGTAATTTATATTTATATCTCAGTTCTTTATTAAGTATAAAAATATTTCACTTTTTTATTAAAGAATTTTGTGAGAACAAGTGAAAACTATTCACATATATGTGATATAACACACATACATGTATAGAGTTTTGTTTCTCATTTATTGCATTATAATTAGCATGGTTCTATCCCATGTTAAAAAATGTAAATTAAACAGATTTTCTAAGCTAATGTAATGAAGAATTTTTTTTTTTATTGAATTTTTAAGTAAACAAGAAATTGAAGATTATGTTATGATATAATATTATTAAATATATGAAATAAAACCAAATATGTACAATGTACATATGTATGTACGGAAAAATATTTTGAATCGATTTTGAAAATTTTTCCACTAATAATTAATAATGTTAAAAAATTAAACCATTTCAAATGGATTTAAGGTATTTTATGTGAGGTCAAGGTTTTCGGGACCTAAAAAGGCCAGAAATTAATTAACCAATCGATTTTAAAATTTTTTTCACAGTTAGTAAGTTAAAGTATTTGAATTAATTAATTAAATGATTTCCGCAAGAAGTTTACGGACTGCCATAAGTTATATGAGATCCTTAGAACCCTTTTCTTACTGTTAGAGTACTAGACTTGTATGAGTTTCGCCAGGATTTACTGATCCCATAATTGTAAAAAATAAACTAAACGACCAATTTTAAAAATTTCTTCACTGTTACAGAGCTAAACTATTTTAGATAGATTTAGAATACATTATGTAAGGTCCGCCAGGGTCCACAGGACCCAAAAGTGTCAAAAATAAACTAACTGACCGATTTTGAAAATTTTTTCACTGTTACAGAGCTAAACTATTTTAGATCAATATCGATTACGTTATGTAAGGTCCGCCTGGGTCCATAGGACCCAAAAGTGTCAAAAATAAACAGCCTGATCGATTTTGAAAATTTTTTCACTGTTACAGAGCTAAACTGTTTTAGATAAATATAGATTCCGTTATGTAAGGTCTGCCAGGGTCCATAGGATCCAGAAGTGTCAAAAATAAACTAACTGACCGATTTTGAAAATTTTTTCACTGTTACAGAGCTAAACTATTTTAGATAAATATAAATTACGTTATGTAAGGTCCACCAAGGTCCATAGAACCCAAAAGTGTCAAAGATAACCTAACTGACCGATTTTGAAAATTTTTTCACTGTTACAGAGCTAAACTATTTTAGATCAATATCGATTACGTTATGTAAGGTCCGCCTGGGCCCATAGGACCCAAAAGTGTCAAAAATAAACAGCCTGATCGATTTTGAAAATTTTTTCACTGTTACAGAGCTAAACTGTTTTAGATAAATATAGATTCCGTTATGTAAGGTCTGCCAGGGTCCATAGGATCCAGAAGTGTCAGAAATAAACTAACTGACCGATTTTGAAAATTTTTTCACTGTTACAGAGCTAAACTGTTTTAGATAAATATAGATTCCGTTATGTAAGGTCTGCCAGGGTCCATGGGATCTAAAAGTGTCAAAAATAAACTAACCGACCGATTTTGAAAATTTTTTCACTGTTGCGGAACTAAGCTATTTTAGATAGACATACATTACGTTATTTAGGGTCCGCCAGGGTCCACGGGACCCAAAAGTGGTAAAAATAAACTAATCGACCGATTTTGAAAATTTTTTCACTGTTACAGAGCTAAACTATTTTAGATAAATATAGATTACGTTATGTAAAGTCTGCCAGGGTCCATCGGATCCAAAAGTGTGAAAAATAAACTAACCGACCGATTTTGAAAATTTTTTCACTGTTGGGGAGCTAAGCCATTTTAGATACATATAGATTACGTTATGTAAGGTCTGAAGTGTCAGTAGGACCTAAAAGTGCAAAAATAAAATAACTGACCGATTTTGAAACTTTTTTACTATTACCGAGGTAAACTATTTTAGATAGGTACAGGTTTTGTTATCTGAGATCCACAACTGTCCTGCGGATGCAAATGCGGCGTAGAATGCTACACAACGGGTTTTGAATATATATATATATATATATATATATATATATATATATATATATATATATATATATTACATAAAGTCCGCCTAGAATATACGGTCGAGCTGATTTTTTAATGAGGTCCACCGGGATCTTGCAGATCCGAAAACGCCAGTAATAAGCTATCGAACCGATGCTTAAAAATTTCTCACTGCTAGAGAACTAAATTATTTTAGATGGACAAATTATTTTAGATACAACTATGCTGCACAAAATTCGTTCGGGTTCTTGCGTCCCCAAAAATACCAAAACTAATTACCCAACCGATTTTAAAAATTCTTTTACTCTTAGAAAGCTAAACTATTTTAAATAGGTACAGGTCTTAGATGAGATCCGCCAGTGCCCAAGATTTGGAAATTCGCTATGTTATGCAGATGCTGCGACAGGGGTATTTTTTTTTTAATGTAGCATCGCAAAAAATGAGACAGAAAAAAAGACTGTGAGTGCGAGTGAAATGGAGAACGACATATTTTCTAACTTTTCTCAAAAACCAATTAACTTAGAGCAATAGTGTAAAAACATTTTTTACGCATATTGCCTTTTACTTTCGCTTGGTGTAAAAAAAATTTGAAAAATTGCTTAGTTCTGGCAAAAAACTCATTTTGTTGACAAAAAATGCCCGAAAAACCTACTTCTAGGCATCCGACGTGTCTGGCTAACGAACTTAGCCGAGCCAATCTAGTCTTCAGTACGCACACAAAATTTCATTAGCATTAAACGTTTCGTTCGAGAATTATCGCGCGGATACATATACAGGGTGTAAAACAAATAACTCCTCGCCTTTTTGTGGGGTGACTCATAGCACCCTGTAGACACTAAACCGCAGGTTTTTTTTGGAATTGACAGTCGCGTCACCCCTCAAAAGGATAAGAGTTATTTCCCTTACACCCTGTATATATAAATATTACATATGCATATATATATATATATATATATATATATATATATATATATATATAGTGTAAACTCTATATAGCGAACTTCTATTTAACGATAAACTCCTTAAAACGTAGAAATTGCTAAGGTTTGTTTGGTTTTACATTATCATCCGTATATTGAAACACTCTTTATAACGTAACAGCCACTCTCAATAGCGAAAAATACATCATTATTTAAAACCCAAAAAAATTTTATTTCACTGACTTTCAAACACATTAGTGATACAGAGTCGTAAATATTTCGTACGCGCAAAGGGATTCTTAGAAATCCGTTTATTTGTTTGTTGTACTGTGCCTACTGTACTTCCGTACTATTGTTTTATTGCTGTCTTTACGTTATCATATTCTTAGTTGCTTTCAAACTTTTTATCTGTAAACATGGCGAATGAAAGAAAGAGTTTATGTATTGACACGAAAAAGTGTCATTTAATTCAGTCAAAATTAAAACCACTTACTAAATTCGTAAGTTGTATTTGTAAAATTATATTGTTTTCTTTTACTCTCCATATAACGAAAACTCTTTATAACGTAATAAAATACCCGGTCCCTTCAATTTCGTTATATGGAGTTTACACTGTATATATATATATATATATATAATATTATATATATATATATATACATATTATATATATATATATATATATATATATTATATATATATATATATATATATATATATATATATATATATATATATATATATATGTGTGTGTGTGTGTGTGTGTGTGAAACTTTAAATAAAGTGGTATTAGTGAAGTAAAATTGTCTTTTTTTAAAATGAGATACCATAAAGTAACGCTCAAATATGTAAACGGTACCTAATAATAACACACAAACATGTTTTGACATAGAACATAGATTTTGTACTGCAATGCTTACACAAAAACAATAAAAAAATCTTTCCATCAGAATTTCTATTTTTATAAAATATTTGTCCGACTAACAGAAGTGTCCGCTTAACAGGGGCAGAGTAAATCCTAGTATTAAATAATGTATTCATAACTAATTTTTTAATTCAAAATTTTTTTAATTTTTTAATTCAAAGAAATTTTATGAACGATTTAGTATTTATACAAAAATATAAGGTTGACAAATGCATCGTCACATTAGGATCATTGTTAACAAGTTAAAAACATGAACAATTATACCTAACCCATATAGGTATACATACGCACTAGACATATTCCACGGCCATGGCGTCCGGTTAATGGAGGTGATAATGTACTAAATAATATGTCTTCGTCAAAAAATATTGTGCCCGCGTTCGGTAACAGAGTATTCACTTAAGAAAGTGCTGAATGCATTGTTTGGCTATAGCAGTGTTTTTCAACCTGTGGGTCGCGAAGCCTTTTTAAGAGGGTCGCGGTTACTTTAAAAATAAAACCCCTTTAGTTCAATATATAATAATTAATAAAGAGAAGGTTAATTAATGGTTACATTAATGTGATAAAGTTTCAAAATTGCGGCTTATTTTCAAAAACAGTAAATCCGAATTTAAAAATAATTGTCGTCATATAGACACTTTTCCTTTGGTTTTGTTTTATTACTCTCACTGAAACTTGAAGTTGACGGTTGTGCATATGTTTCCAGAAACGTATCTATTTTCAATAATTACAATGAGTACTGAATTTTGAATATTATACAATAAAAGACAGTGAGCAACTACTAAACAAACAACAAGGCAATTCAATAAACACTAACGCGAGTTCACAATAATTCAACGAATTCGAATGGATTACGCTCGGAAGTGTTAAACGGCGACGACCGTCACTTGTGCGCGTTTCACTTTTTACGCCACGCGCGCGTTCAGTAGTTACTATAAGTCGTCAACTTCGATGTCGACATAAAAATATGCCTGTTTCAAGGCCTTAATTACGTATTTAATTGATAGCTAACTATGAAAATAATCAATAATGATGAACGGATTCGATATTTATAACAAAAAAATAAATAAATAAAAGTGAATAATAGCGGAGGGTAGGGTGTCGCGAAATATTTTCCATACTAAGGGGGTCGCGCCGTGAAAAAGGTTGAAAAACACTGGGCTATAGGAAGGGTCCAGTTAAGAGGGGTGTCCGTAATCAGACGTTCTACTGGATAGGTATAGGTATTTTTTCAAAGTTTCTCTTATTCTAAAATCGAGTTCGTTTCAGCTCCCAACGGCTCTGGCTTCAATAGGTACTTTTATCGACCGCTTATTGTAAATTTAATTTCTCATAAAGACATAACATGTTATTGGCATATTGACATTTTTCATATTCCGGCGAGTAGGTACATATCACTCATTTGCCAGAAGCTTGACATAACTCAAAAAGAGCTGTTTTTCAGTACGATGGTTTAAAGTTTTAAAAATAAAAAGCGTACTTATGGCAGTCAATTGAAGAAGTGCGATAGAGTATAAAGTCATAACCTCTCTCGTTCTCTCATTTATGTATCTAGCGTGATGTCGTTTAGAGATGTCGATTTTAAATCGATTAATCGAAGCTTAAAAAATCGATTCTGTTTGCAATTTTTCTCATTTGAATAGATTCATGAATCGATTATTAAAAGTAAGAGATCGATAACCGATTTTTTCAAAAAATAATTTTATTTTAATTGTAATTCTACAAAGAAACATGTGTTAAAATGAAACACCAAAAACGTTATTGTGAATTGTCACTTTTTACTCGTTGTTATTAACGAACCGCTCATATGGCTCTATATAACTACATACTACATATATACGCACTATCTTGTCCAGTAGAAGACTATTAATAATACAGAAGGAAGGAAGACCACCTATCTGGCAGACGATCCCTTTCCCACAAAAGGGACTTATTTAAAAAACATTGACAGTTTGTTTGAAATTTTTGAATAAACTTGGTTCATTCCGTGGTCCTACATATTCAATTGCGTTATTTGCTATAACTATAATTGAATAGTTAACTTATCGCATTTACAAATATAATGTATGGCGTTTTTACACGATATTACCCATGCACTATCAATTAAGTCGCTTAACAAAAATTATCAGCTAATTTAATTAAACTTTTCAAAATTTCGATTTTTTAGATCGATCTCACAGAATCGATTTTTAGTCGAATTTTCTCCGAAAAATTAGACTTATACAGTCTATACGATAAGAGCTGCGAGAGGCGAGAGTAGGGGCGCTATCCGTCTTCGGACCCGTAGAACACGAATATGTAGAATATATATATATATATATATATATATATATATATATATATATATATATATATATATATATATATATATATATATATATATATATATATATTCCCGCCACCTTTTAATTTGTGTAGGGCCCCCCTATGGAAGTTAAGAGATAAAATTTGGTAAATGGGGCTCATTTTCGAGGTACCTCATACTATCAAAGTGGGGTCAAATTTTGGGCAAATTTTTTTCTAACCCGACCTTTAAGGGGGTGGTGGAAGGCGGAAAAGCAATAAAACTTTTCCAAACCGGTTTTAAATAATGTTTCGGTCAATTATCTACAACATATCCAAAATTCAGCTTCCTAGGATGATTTGGTGGGAGTAGAGGGGGGGGGGAAACGATTCTCGCTGGATCTAACAGGCCCCCAGCCCCCCAGAATTAACGTAGAGGGTTGGAATTTGGTGTGTTGATAAAGTTCGTACCTAGGTTGTGCTTCTTGGAGGTTTTAATATTTTACCCCCACCCCCCTCATTTTTAAGCTACAATTTCATGCATTTTCGACGTTTTCGAAGTTTGTACCACTCGCACCGGTCACCCAAATAAACGTAGAGGGCTGAAATTTTGTATTCGGATTGAGTTAGTATCAAGGGGGTGCCTTTTGGGGGTCTCGACTTTCAAACCCTACCGCCACCATTTTTATACCCAAAAGAACATGATTTTTCTTGTTTTATAACAGTTTCGTTCGGGTCAAAATCTCCCCAAATAAACCTAGAGGGCTGAAATTTTGTGTACAGTTTAGGCTAATAGCCAGACACTGTTTTTTGGGGGTTTCAACTTTTAACCCTTACCCCCACGATTTTTACGCCAATATTTCCTTAATTTTTTTGCTTGTTTTCTAACACGTCTAGAGACTCTCTAAGGAAACCTAGAGGGCTGAAATTTTGTACGTGTATTCAGTTAGTATCCAGCTAGTACCTTTTAGGGAGTCCACATTACTTTTCCCCCCACTTCTTCCATTTTTACATCGGAATTGAATGCTATTGTTAAATGTGTTTTAAATGCATTACTTTTATTCTAAATACAAGTAGGCGAATAGTAATTTTAAAAAATTTAAAAAAAAAGTGAATACAATTTTTTTAACAAATGAAATACATACATATTAAGTAATTTGAAATGTTATTAAAGTCACTGTTTATTTATAAATTAGGAATTTTGGATTTTTATTATTTATAAAATAGAAATTTTGGATTTTTTTGGAAAGAAAAAATATCTTCATAAAAGCCTTCCAGTTTACTATTTAAGTTCCTTTTTTAATATTTAAAAATAAAACACAAAGGCAATTGGCGGATAAGCATGGATAGAAATGCCCTCGTACGAATTGTGTTGGCTTTTTCCCTGTTAACTGCTATCGGCACAGAATTGAAATTTACTGAGATTCAGCCCTTAAAAACTTAAAACCTTTTTTTAAAGCCCCGATCAACCGGACACTCATCATCAGTTTTGAAACCACCAAAATTACAAATCGCTTGTGGACTTTCAATTATATTTCGCTTGTAGACACTCAATACCGAAGATGAAAGGAAAGATTCGACTTCCGTGATGGGGCTCGCTGCTCACGGCGTTTTATTTTTAGCCGATTTTCTTTGTATCGATTTTTTTAATTTCGATAAATCGATTTAAAAATCGATCTTTTTTTTTAGAAAATCGACATCTCTAATGTCGTTTTGTTAGCAAAAAGAATGACATTTTCCGTGACCGCCTGTACCCTTAACTCAATAAGGGTGATTTTTGAGTTATATCACGTTTCTCACAAATGAGTGATATATTACAGATTTAAATAAGAAAATTGGGGAAAAAATATTTAAATAAAAATCGAATTTCATTACGCTTAATGTACATAGTGACATTTGATTTGTAAAGATTAATGAATTTTATACAAGAAAATCCTTCGATAAAAGTGATGTAATAAAAAATAAATATTACGTACTTATTATTTTTGATGGCATCGTATTATATGTAGTTTGATTGGAATTAGATAATTTTCCTCTAGGGACAATTTTGTCGTAAGACTCAACTCATTTTTATCGCTTTTTCTAACAAATGGTGAACTAGAAATTCTTACATGAATTTAACAAATTTCTTTGTTGTATAGAGTGCATACACGTATATGTATAAAATGTTAGATGTTTATACAGGTCACGTTTTGCTTGTTTTCTTATGGTTATTTTTTCAGAAGCTGGAATGAAATACGATGGATACACATCTTATGTATTTTCTATATAATGATTTGGTTGTTTTCTTTGCAGTTTCGTTTGCTTACAACATAACAGAATTTAATATCCTTTTAAGGGATTTTTCATGTTTTCAAAATAGTATAAATTTAAATATCATTTTTTATTTTGTAAGTTATATAGTACGTTTAGTGTAGTCATGTTGTGCTCATTTAGATAACGTTTTCGTTATCTATTATTTTCTATTTTTTATTTTATCTTTCTATTAGACAAAAAAGATAAGGTAAAAAAAAACACATACTCAGTTTTTCTGAATAAAGAAAATTGAAACTAAATTCACCATTATTTATATTCACTAACTGATAGAATATTCTCTGCGAAATGTATCGTCAACGTATTTTTCAGTTTTGTCTACTTTATGGTCACTTTATAGTACAGTCGAATACCCGTTATAAGGCTACCCCTTATAAGACTATTCCCCTCAATTAGCAGTTGCAACTTCTCCCACCTAATTCCTTTTTCCAGTTTTGTGCCAGCATACTCCTTATAAACTAAGTACTTATATACGAATCCAAAGCTGAAATGAAATAGTCTTATAAGGAGTAGTCGAGCGACAAAATTAAGTGCGAGGTAGTGATGGTACTCAAATTCCGAGAAAAATTTTCCTACGTGCGTCTCCTAGATAGTCTTATAATGGGCATTCGACAATCTTCGACAATTAGTTATTTATGCGACATTGTTATATGTCTAATTCTAAGTAGTTATATACTTAAATAATAATTGAAATAGAAATTTTATTTCTGTAAAATTTGGAATTTCTCAGATTAAATTAAGTTTTGAAGTAGAAATCTAATCTAGAATTGGATTAAATCATTAAAATAGTCATATTCTCAAAATGATTTCTTTGTTTAAAGATTAAATATTTCCTTGAATCGGTTTGAGGATGCAAGTAAACCTAAAGTATTACAATGTATATATATATATATATATATATATATATATATATATATATATATATATATATATATATATATATATATATATATATATATATATATTACCTTATCTAAAATTTTGTCTAAATAACGCTCAATTTATCTTTATCTAGATAGTCTAAATTAAGTCATCTATTATCTGTTATCTATATATATATATATATATATATATATATATATATATATATATATATATATATATATATATATATATAAAGGAGAAATACCACTCACTCACCTATCTAGAATTCTCCAAGACTTCAATACCTACAAACTTGAAATTTGGCATGTAGGTGCCTATTGGGTCGTAGGCGCTCGCTAAGAAAGGGTTTTGCAAAATCTTTTGTCTAACCGTCGAAATTTACGAAAAATCGTAAAATATCAATTTTTTATTCCTGTACACAGCAGTTTGTGGCCAATTTATAAAAAAATTATACAATTTTTAAATTATTACTAAGCATTTGAAAAAATAATTTTTGTAATTTTAAAAATTAAATAGCAGTGATTACTATGAAAATATTTATTTGTAGATACTGTTTGTTTTTACTGGTATCTGTCATTTGAATTTTTCTGATCTAAATTTATTCAAATTTAATTAATTATTTGCTATTACTTATTGGTTCTGTAAATCATTAATCCTATTTAACCAACAAAAAAACAAAAAACAAAGTTAATGTAAGTTTAAGGCTGTTACTGTTTTTAAGTTATTACAAAAAATGAGTTTTCAGATACATAATGAGAATATCTTTAAGCGAAACAGACAAAATTTGATCCGGTACTAAAGAAGCAATCACAAAACAAGAATTAGAGCTAGAGTTAATAGTATAGTTCTGGAGTAATCTTATATTTAAATAAAAATGAAATATGGACTATATTTATCCTTTCCCAATGCTTTCAAGAAAACGGTAGTATATATCAAAAAAATGATGAAAGAAAACTATAGGTAAAATTGGCATAAGAATTGAAAGAAAAATATCAGAATTAAGTCAATATTACCCCACAAGACCGTAGGACTTCAAAAAACGCTTAAAGTAAACGACTGGATGTATCATTACCAAATTTTGCGCAAATACTACTGATTTTGAAAGAAATAAATGTCACATTATAATTGATCCTTAAGGTCCTAATATCCCTAAACGAACTCAAAATAATTGGCTGGACGGATTTTGACTACATTTTTTGCTCAAATTGTATGGAGATTCTGAGAAAAATGAACATTTTAAAACTGCCCTCTAGGGTTCTGGGGACTCAAAAAGACCCAAAATAAACGACTGCACGGATTTGAACTTTTGCCTTAATATTATTAAAAATCCGAAACAAATTAACGCGAGTTCGGAAATATTCTCCAGAGCCCTGTGAACTCAAAATGTCTCATAAAATAAAGTACTCTTAAAATTATCAATGTGAGTATCTCAAGGTATGAAAATTAGATATACGCTACTAAAATATGAATATCGCAGAGTATTTCAGTATATCTGATTTAAAAGCTGGGCCTCGAACCGAAATTTTTTTTCGTTCCGGTTCAGTTCCGGTTCAACGCAAAAAAGAATAGCGGTGTCGATTACGGTCAGTTTTCGATTTTTGGTTTCGGTTTTAAAAAAAGTTTAAAATTTTTTCCGAGTGGTGAATATATTATCTATTTTATAGAAATTACCTTTAAAACATAAATCAACGTTTGAAAAACTCAATCTTAATATTTTTCAAAATGCTTGAATTTATGGAAACACCATTTTTCCTTAGTAGGTGTTTACTTTAGGCCTGAGAAAGTTCTTTCGACACTCCGAAATTAGAAAACCTAGGAATATAAATTTTTATTTCTAATCCAGTAGCCTGTTTCTTTCCTAATCTAGAAAATAAATATCGTCGAACGCAGATAATATATATCTGTTAATACTAATTAATATTGAGATGATACAGTAAAAAATAAATAAATAAATAAATAAATAAATAAAATAAAATAAAACAAAAAATATATTTTAACGACCATATGTACGAACGTTAGAAAAGTTTATTGGTTACTGGTTACTATAGAATAAAATTAAATATTGAATTTAAACTATGAACCGGAACGAAGAAAATAACAGTTTCATTTCGGTTAACGGTTTTTAAAAAAAATAATTTTGCTCCAGTTAACGGTTACTTTCCGGCAAAATCAATCGGTTTTACCGGTTTTCAGTTACGGTTACGGTTCGGTTCGAAGCCCTGTTTATAGATGAAATCGAAATTGATTCACAGAACTATCGAATACGGCTTTAATTAAACAGCTGAACCGATCTTAATAAAATTTTATCAAAATAAATTATGTCATTGAAATATGAATAAGTTTACTTTAGAGTCGTTGAGCGAGCCAAGCGATGTACTATAAAAAACTGATTTTGTATAAAATTTCAGAACATCAAATTTAAATGGATATGTGCTCAAAATTGTCCATCAGTGGCGCCAAATAGATTCCAAATTGAAAAGTTGAAGGAATTTTTGACAGAATTTTATTCAAATATTGTTGAAAGCTCTGGAAAAAATTAAAGTGAAGTAAAATTGTCCCCTAGAAAGGCCTAAAATAGAAATACTTCTAAAACTATTAACATGGGTAGGTATCTACATGATGGTGCGGAAATTAGCCATGTTTTTGAAATATGAATATGGTTACTTTAAGGACGTTTGACGAGCGGGGCCACGCAAAATAATTAATTGATTATGTACAGAATTTCCGAATATCTAATTTAAAATTTACCCAATATTTTTGACTCTAAATTCAAATAATTTTATGCGAGTAAAACCGCGGGTCGCAACTAGTCTAGATAATAAAACTCTGTATTTTGCCCAACACTGGTAATGTCTAGACAACATAACTTTTAAAGAATGTCTATACCATCCCGGTAGCGTAAATTTCGCACAACATTGCCTAAATTTTTGATTTAAATTTAAATGAAATGAGGACAAAATTTATTTAATTATATTTAACTGTTTTAATGAAATAAAATGATAAAAAATCCTTGATTTTAGTCATAAATAAATTTTCTTAATACTTAAATATCTAATCAACTTTTTTCGATGCTTTCTATGTGCTTGTACTTTTAAGAAATGGTAAATAACATTCGAATTATGTACATTAAATGTTTTACCTTTCCTTTCTAAATTTCCATTTCTCTGTTTTGTCTACTACTTGTTTGACTTAATTTGACTTAATTTAAATATTATTCATATATGTATAAGCGACTGCTCAAATATCGGTAAATTTGTTTAAAAATAAAATTGAACAATATAATAATATTATAATAAATACATTATCGTATTACGCCGTATACATAATAGTGATGTCGGATGATTAATCGATTAATCGGTTTACTCGACTAATTTTGTTTCCATTTAGTCATTTTTAGTCGACTATTTTACCTTCGATTAAATGACTAAAATGATTAATTTTTTTTAAATGACTAAAAACGACTAATTTAACAATTTGCTGTATTATTTATTGGACTTCCAAAAATGAAAACTAAAAAAAATTACCTGTTTGTATGATTTTTCACTTTTATGTGATTAACACATTGTGAAAATATCTCCATATCTTTTTCTTCTTAAAAGAAAAATATTAAATGTCAAAAATTAAATTCAAAAGAAAACCTCGTATTTGAGAGTTACATAGGTTACCCTACTGATGATTCGATTAAAAATTTAGTCGATTAGTCGAGTATTCTATGCTCGATATTTTCGAATAATGATTAATTTTGTCTAAAAAACAATTTTAAGCGATTAATCGACGGGAGTCCTTTATAGGTTTAACGTGATAAGTACAAGCATTAAAATAGTCGATTGCTTTTTCGAATCTCGAACTTTCTGCACGACGATCTTTTAATTTATATAGATAGCATTATTTTTTATTGGGCGTAAACAAATAACAGATGTTGACAGTTAAACAAGTGACGGTTAATTGAAATTTTACTGTAAAGGTGCGGATCCACCGAAAAAATATTTGCTTCAAATGTTTGTAGTTGTTTGCAAATGTTTGCAACTGTTTTTAACTGTTTGCGAACACACTGTCCCCACTGAATAAACAGTTACAAACGGTAATCCGTTTGCGAATATTTGTAGCTGTTGCACGTATTTTTATATTTTGATTTATAAAATTTGGTTAATTGTAGAAATTTTTCATTATCTCAATCCATGTTATTTTTATTCGTTTATTAATTTAAAATTACAGTAATCCTTTTTAAAACACAAAACTATGTTGTTATATTTACAACAAAATAACATAAAACCAAAACTAATAATTATACATATGGATATGTTTGTTGTTAGTATGTATTTCATATCACATACCGTCTCTGCTAGAAAAACACAAAACGCACCAAACAACGAATTCCCTTTGATGTACCGACTTTAGTCGGAACACTGACAAACATTAGCAAACAATTGCAAACATACGTAACGATCGTCTCCACCAAAAAAAATTTTGTTCGCAAACATTTACAAACATTTGCAAACAGTTTGCGCGCTTGGTGGATCCGCACCTTAATATAATTTTATTCAGTGCTAAAATATACAGGGTGTTAGTGAATAAGTGCGAAAGATTTTAACAGATGATTGCTGAGGTTCTTTTATGTAAATTAGTTCATATAAACCCAGGTCCGAAAACGTTTAGTTTCCAAGATACAAGATATTCAGTTTCCCGTCTTTTTTAATATTTTCCTAAATATTTCAAAAGAGTTTTGAGATATTGACACAAAATTTGGCACACGCTATGACAGGATAAATACCCATATTCTGAAGTAGACAGAATATTTCCACTCAAACCAGTGGCGTCCGTACAGCCATGTTATGACATATTTTTGAAGAAAAAAAAGGCACGCCAATGATTTTTTTAATTTGGAAATGTTTTTTCAAATGTCCCATAAATTGTTGATAAAAATGACTTCGTAGTATTTTGTCGTTTATGTAACCGTTTTTAAGATAAAAAATAATTTCCAGTTATTGTTCCTACCACAAAACCGGTATGGGCTATCTAATAGCCCATCTACGCTGTATCTTGGAAACTAAGCATTTTCGGACCTGGGTTTATATAAACTTTTTTTTATAAAAGAACCTTAGCAATCACCTGTTAAAATCTTTCGCACTTATTCCCTAACACCTTGTATGTATTGTATAGCTTTTCTTAACTAGTTGGTTGCAATAATATCTAAATTTATCAACATTTGTGCATGCACATTACTTGTAAAACAAACAAACTTCAACCATACAATAAACAAGGAATTAAGCTTTTACTGCAAACAAGTTAAAACAAAACATACGTAGCTAGAAATTATGTTTATTTTTTATTATTTACATATTATATTATCACACAAAATTATTTCATATCCAGTATTCCGGAATACCTTGCTATGATTATACTATTCTCACAAGACTACTGTTTGTTGTCTTAAAATTTAAATACAAACTTTATTTTTTAAATTTGTAATTTCATTATTTGACTTTATTTGGCGATAAACCTCAATATTAAGACCAGCAAAAAACCAAACAGAATTTTTTAACCAATCTTCAACATGTCGACCGGTTTCGGTGTCTCAAAACACCATTATCAAGACAAGAATATAAAAATCAATAAAAATAAAAATAAAAAATGAAAAAATTTAAAAAACAAAAGAAACTAAAAACCTTTTAGTTTGGATCAAAACCAATCAAATCAAACAATGTCAAATATAGCAACTCGTTGGTTGCAAAAAAGGAAATACGTACATCACTAAAAATGATATACGAAAACGGAAATGTGAAACAACAAAAAAAACATCTGAAGACCAAACTTGCAATAGAGAACAGAAAAAGTAAAAGAAGAAACGAAATATAAATTTTAGAAAAAAACATCTGTAAAAGCCACAAATCGCCTTATGAATCACCTATTCAAATTAGTTCCATTGAATTTCATCTAAATCCATTGTCAGAAAACATGTTGATAAATCCATTCTGAAAAACTTTTTTATAGGAAGAAAGGCAAAAAAATGTCTCATGTCACAATTGTGACACTCCAAATTGATTCGTCAAATATCGAACAAATTTTTTTAATTTTAAGAATAATTTTAAACAATATATGTATATATTTATGCGTATTGATTATCACAGTGAAATGTAAACGTATTTAGTTTTATAAAAACACCATAGTTTGTCAAATTGTTAAAAATAACTTTAGAAAATAATTTTAAAAACTTTTTAAATTCTTTATTTAAGTAAAAAATAATTTTTTGTGTGTGTTAGATTCGAAATAATTGATCACCACTTAATTCGTAAAAGATCAAAATATTAATGCTCGAAAAAATTTTTATAAAAACTTTTACTTTCAATTTGGTTACAGAACAAAGGAATAAGGCCCTATCCAACTGCCAGATTACGCATGCTTATTAACTAGATAAATTGAAATTGAAATTACAAGTTTAAATTTTTTAGGGAAAATAGAGGTAACAATTTATTTATTCATTTTTTTAACTTTTAGAAGTTTGATAGTGTGATATTTCTGAATGAGACAGACGATATTAAATATGCTATTCCTGTTAATTTATATACGAATCCTTACTATAATTATAAATGCGGAAGTGAGTTTGTTTTGGTTTCACGTCTCAATCAAGAGATAGTTTGAGAAACAGAGATGGTTACAGGCTCGAAGTAACTTAGCTTTGAGGGTGACTCTCAAACGAAACCCTATTTTTACAAAGTTTAGTGAAAATAATAGAAGTTTTAATCCCTTGGATGAACTCTTTAGCCAAATACGTGCTATGTTCGGAAATGGGTACATTGGGCATGTCTCGTCAAAACAATTAATCTTTTGACAAAATTTATCAAAATCTAAGTCTTTCAAATTTATTTTTTTTATATTATTGTAATAAGTACGGAAAAAATCATACAAGATATGTTTTTGAACTGTCATCCCAAGTAAACAGGTTTTTATAAAAAAAAAACTTTAAATTACACAGAGTGTAAAAGAAATAAGTTCACTGTACTAATTAAATATGTGTCAATAAAATTTTACTTCGAAGACTTTTGATTGTCCGATTGAACGAACGTAAAACCCTATTATTGTTAATTTATTAGTATTTTGATTTTTTTAAATTGAAATACATACCTGTTCAATGTAGGTACTAGGAAATTATTTTTTTAAACGTAAGTCCTGGCAAAATTGCTATGTTATGCAGAATGCTGCGACGGGTATTTTTTAATATTGCTGGGAAAACAACATTTAAGGATTGCAATTAATTATAGAAGTGTGATCGTTTTTTATCCTTTAAAATCATTATGACCGTCACTGAATTATTTTATTTTATTTTATTTTTTTTTATTTCCGTTTTCATACTGTCGTTGTTTAAACATTTTTTCGTGAGACAACTTTAGCGAATAATTAATGCAATATTATTCTTTCTCAAAGTTTTATTGTTTCTCATGGTTTCCATTTTTATTAAACTCGCTTCTTGAATTAAAACGTTATTTGTAGTTCCTTTGCATAACTATCATCTGCTATTTCACAAAAAAATCACCAAGTGTGTCTGGGACACACATTAAATGAGGGTTCCGTAGTCAGTAATTAGAATTCCTTACTTTCAGAATAAAATGTAGGAAATTAAAAAATGTTTTTTTTTTTACGAATATCATAAATATAGAGATAGAAAAGTTAGAGATAGGGATAAAATGAGGCGTAAAAATGTAAAAAAGGGTGCCACTTCCTCTACTTTAATTTTTTTTTTTAATTCGGTTTTCTTTGTCCCCAAACGTAACCGACAGAAACACCAAAAGTGCTAGTATCTTTAATTTTTTTTTTTAATATTTGTCCATTCGATTGAAAAGTTACGAGGACGGGGCTAAAAAAATGTCATTTCAAAGCTCAATATCTCATAAATGGAGTTTAAAAATGAAAAATGGTGGAAGCGGTAAAAAATATTTGAATGTAAAAATAATTTCTACATGTAAAATTTCATCTTGATTGATTTAAAGATACGGGAACTATGAAAGTGTGACAGAAAAATACACGGATTTGACGAAATGATAAGGGTCCCGTAGTTCTGACTACGTAATCCTAAAAATTCCGTCAGTCGTATAACGTATTTCAAGTAGGAAAAGTTTCATTAGTTGAAAAATATATCAACCAATGTAGTCGACATTGCTGACACGGGAACGTTTATTTATGATGAAATTTTAAATTTATTAGAAAAAGCGTTTTGCAACTTGAATGACTTTTCAAACACATTTCGTTTCCACATAATTTTATCTTATTTTTATTATTTTTCATTTTTGAAATTTTAATTAATTTTTAATGTCATTCATTTACTTATCCACTTGAATAATTTATGATTTTATGATAGCCTCAAGTCTGTAAACGCATATGAGAAATATGAACATATTTTTTTGTTACTTTTTCAAAAATTACATTAATTATTATAATAATATTTTCAAGTTAATTAATACGAACTGTCTACGAGTCCACAAAAATGGGCTAGTGTAACCAAAAAGTTGCCGAAACTAAACTATTAAGTAACTTAAAAAAATTTACAGCTTGCGAAACGTAGGGTGAAACTTGAAATTTGAATGTGCTGTAGTTCAGAGCATCGGTGGGGCTAACTTTATGCGCAAAAATAGTCGTTGCGATTTAGCTTTGTTATTTACGGCACATGACAGCGCATACTATTATGCCGGTTCTACACGATGCTACGAACGTTCCTTCCAACGTTCGATCGAACGTTTGAGGCAATTAAGTTCGAGAGTTGGTGCGACGAATGTATCTGCTACACGGTGAATCGAATGTTTGATCCAATACGAATGATGATGTGTTGGTACTCAGTGGACGAGGCTGTTATCTGTCTGATGTTATCTCTAATGGTATACACTAATGTTGTCTCTCTTCATATGAACGAGTCGTGCAGCTGCTGAGTCGAACCAACCAACGCAACCAACATTGACCTTCAAACGTTCGAAGCATCCTTTTGACTCGGTGCAAGAATACCGACATCGAGCGGGACATGGCCAAATGCGAACGTTTGACGCTCGACATTGGACACTCGTAGGTTTGAACAACGGCCACACGATGCGATGAACCATCGAACGTCCAATGTTGGAAGGTGTTCGTAGCATCGTGTAGAACCGGCTTTACATTATGCTTTGGGAAAAAGAAAATAGTGGGGCTAACTTAGTGGGAAGATTGGTCAACCAAATCGAAAAATGACATTTCATATAAAACGACAAAATGTCACTCCAACCGATGGCGGAAATGATTCCAAACTAAATGGACTCCGTTTAAAATTTAAAAAAAATTGCTTTTCAGTACCATAGGTACTTCCCTAATGCTTAAAAAAAGTCGATATTTATCTAAATTTCATTCTCGACCAAGTGTTTGGACATTTCATATTACATGACCTAATGTTATTCCAATAAACGGTGGAAATGATTCCAGGTTAGAAGAATTATATTTATAACTATAGACTTGTTTTTAAAAATTTCCCTAGTGCTTAAAATAGTGTGATTCTAAATTACATGGTCGGTTTACTGATGGATTCATGTTAAATATAAAAATGTAATTTAGAATACTGATAATCGTCATATTATGTGGCTGGTCGACACAAAATTATCCAATATTTTACCGGGTGGCGGCTGAAAAAAGGTTGAGAAATGCTGCTCTAAAAGCATCCTATATTATGTAAAAGTTCAGACAATACTCGATGACAATTCGTCAGCGATTAAACTGTTTCACTGTTCACTGAATTATCACTTTTTAAATATAAATAGTTTCCGACATTTTCGAAGATCAGTGAACACTGACAACATTCTTAATTGCAACATTCAAGAGAACATTTTTTTTCTTTTTCTTGTCTTCTTGATTTATAGATAATAAAAATATCGACATTGTGTTTTATTGATGAAGCATGTTTGTAAGTAGTCTCATAAAATGTTATAACCGTTATAACGTTCGTGTTTAATGTATTGAATTATGAAATCAACAAGAGTATCTAGTGTATTTATTGTTACCATCGTTACGTTCATTCGTTTCGTCACGTCTGCCAGTACGTCTGCCCGTCTGTAACACCGTCATAATTTCCACATGTTTGGATCTATGAACTGGAACTCTAAGGAGGAACAAATATTTTCTCAGTTTCTAAAGGTGCCTACTTTGAGGCTGTGCATCGTGACAACTTGAGGTGGAGAGGGTTATGGGTTAGGGTTGAAGGTTTATTAGGTAAGATTTAATTTCTTAGAAATTGTAGGCTGACGTGTTCACTTCTCAGCTCAAGGAAGTAAATTTATTTTTGTTTAATGATACGCCTTGTAAAGAGATATTTTAAGTTATTCAAACTGCTCAGAGCTTCATTCAGCTTATTTACAAATCATACATATAAATCCAAAGTCCAAAATCCATACGTATAAATAATATATGTTTTACGGTACTGTGACAATGGATACACAATGTGTAATGTGTATGGTTTGTCTATTAGCCTAGTGAAATTGAGAGCATGGTCAGTAATTTAAAATGTCTTTAAGACAAGTTACACCTGTGTTCTGAATTTGTTTCAATCTTGCTGGCCCGACGAGGGGGTGGTATAGACGGGGTTATACCCCCGGGTTCGGGCTGGAAGAAAAAAAGTCGAACTTGTTTGTATTTTGGTGCTCGTTACTTATTTTTTGAAGAAGTAATCTTTAAGGGATGTACTTTATTCTTGGGGCCCGTCATTTCTCTCCATGGCCCTGCCATCTTGTGAAATAAATTACACGCACATTCGTGTGAGTTCTGTTACCATTGTTAAAATTACTTTGCCTTTATCATCACATAATAAAATAATATAATAAATATGAAAGTGAGTTTGTTTGTTTATTTGGCTTGCTTTTACGCCTCAATAGCTTAACCAGTCGTCTTGAAACTTTCCATAGAGAGAGCTGGGAATGGAGAAGGACATAGGATACTTTTCGCCTCAGAAAAATATCTAATTCCCGTGGGAAATTGTATTTTTTTTTCAGGTCGCAACTGCCTAACCAACCAAATTAAAACTTTGCATAGTAATAAACGGGTAGACATAAAAAAAAAATAAAATACTTTTCATAACAAAAAAATCTCATCCCTGAGGGAAAATATATTTAAAACAAAACAATAAAACTACAGTAATTGACTATTAAAACAAGCCGTTAAGTGCAAGTTGTACTTACATAAATAGTGTTTCGTATAAGTAGTTGTTTTTATGGATTTGATATGCATAATAGTATATGAAAGTGGTTTAAATATTTTTCTTAACGAATAAATTTTTCTCTAAAATAAACTATAATTTTCAAATTCTATTTTTGAACTTACTTCTTTCTTTTCTAAAATTCATTATCTAAAAATTTACTAAAATACACATTTAACATAACATCAATATAATAGAGGTAATATTGATTAATGATATTTGGATCAAAGCAACATGTGTCATCAAGCTTTCTTTTTATGTACTAAGGAAATTGCGTAAGAAAACTTACAAGTAAAGGTCTTGAAGTGATAATTCCCGATTTTGATGAAACTTGGTAGGTGTGTAGAACACAAAAAAATAACAGACACGTATTTTTCTTTATCTGCCAAAAACGCCATTTAAAGGGTGAAATCCACCCCCAAAGTTGGGGTAAAAATTTAATTTTGTCAAATTACTCGAAAACTATACAGATAAAAAAAAAGTTTAAATTAACACAACCCTTCATTTTTAAAGGTCTTCCCATTGATGTACTCAAATCCAGAGTCGGACCTACTGGAGGGGCCTTGACTATAAAATTGGGGGTAAAATTTGAAATAGTATGAATACGGTTGGACCAATCAAAATATTGATACCAAATATGAAAACTACATCAAAAATACTAGTTTACCTGTTTTTGCTAAAAGCCTTTACGTTAAAGTTAAAAGCTCAAATATTAATGTAAAATCTTACATGTGCACTCAATATTTTACTTATAATATCTTTAAAAATAAATTTTTAAATCGTTTTTATTTATTGTATTTATACCTACAATTAATATTTAAACAAAAATATTGGATAAAATTTTATTATAATGTTATTCGTGCAAAATTAAGGGCTCTATATAAGTTCCGGTAGCTCTAGTTAATATTGGAAACTGTTGAAATATTTTAAATATTTTGAAATATTTTATCGGTAAAGGCAAAATTTAAATTGACGTAGCATATAATTGTTTTAGAGCTTAAAAAAAATATACAGAGATATTAACCTATTGCCATATATGAATCCAGGATCGTAGTTATTAGCGGGTCATCAGTAAAATTTTTTGATAAAATTTGCACTGCGATATATATATAGTTTCATCAGTTGCAAAACAAATGGGATAAATAAGTAATCAGTACAACTTCTATTATTTGAAAAAATATGTCTCTTACGCTGATACTAACGATATTTACTTGACAACAAAAGGAAATGGGTTGAGTAGCTCCTTTAAAATATGTGTTTCTTCTTTTGTTGGCAAGTACGTATAGCCGATGTGCTGTACGTTTTCATGCGCTTAAAATATCGAAGTGTAGGAGGTTATTGAAAAAATTAAATATTTACTGTATCTAATTTTTAGCACAACGTACTTTTGATTTCCCATCATTGGTGAATTCTGTTCAGATCATAATTATTTCACAGATATGCTAGTAATACTTTTAGAATGAAACCTTTTATATTTTTAATAGTGATCGTGTAATATTACATGTCCTTTAGAGTACTATTTTACTAGTTAATAAAAATGCTGGATAGAAATGCTGAAAAAGAATAATTTATACTGTAAAATGAAATTTGTTAGGTACTATGTATATATTAAATTGTATTATATGTATAAAATATTTATATATATGCTGTTTATAAAATAATTAAATTCGACACTGATAATAGAAAACCCGCTAATAACTACGATCCTGGATTCATATATGGCAATAGGTTAATATCCCTGTATATTTTTCAAGCTCTAAAACAATTATATGCTACGTCAATTTAAATTTTGCCTCTACCGATAAAATATTTCAAAATATTTAAAATATTTCAACAGCTTCCAATATTAACTAGAGCTACCGCAACTTATATAGAGCCCTTAATTTTGCACGAATAACATTATAATAAAATTTTATCCAATATTTTTGTTTAAATATTAATTGTAGGTATATAAATACAATAAATAAAAACGATTTAAAAATTTATTTCTAAAGATATTATAAGTAAAATATTGAGTGCACATGTAAGATTTTAGATTAATATTTGAGCTTTTAACTTTAACGTAACGGCTTTTAGCAAAAACAGGTAAACTAGTATTTTTGATGTAGTTTTCATATTTGATATCAATATTTTGATTGGTCCAACCATACCATATTCACCCTATTTCAAATTTTACCGCCAATTTTATAGTCAAGGCCCCTCCAGTAGGTTCGACCCTGGATTTGAGTACATCAATAGGAAGACCTTTAAAAATGAAGGGTTGTGTCAATTTAAACTTTTTTTCTATCTGTTATAGTTTTCGAGTAATTTGACAAAATTAAATTTTTACCCCAACTTTGGGGGTGGATTTCACCCTTTAAATGGCGTTTTTGGCAGATAAAGAAAAATACGTGTCTGTTATTTTTTTGTGTTCTCCACACCTACCAAGTTTCATCAAAATCGGGAATTATCACTTCAAGACCTTTACTTGTTAGTCCTGATAATTTTTGTTCAATTTACACTTTTAATGTATATTTTACACCAATTTTTAAGAAGCTTCTCTAAAAAAAAAAAAAAAAAAAATTAACAAAAATATATAATTATTCCCAGCAAGTTAACCCTAAAGATCGAAATTCAATTTTACAACTATAATCGGGCCACCACACTCTATCTCTGTGCTAATTTTCAAATTTTCACGTCGAATAGTTTCAGACGTACAAACACTGAAGTGATTCCATAAGGGTTTCATTTTGCCAATTTTGCCAAGGAACACTAAAAACGAATGATTGATTTTAAACTTTACCTAACGTGGTTAACATAGGCAGGAAAATGCCTGATCCTCGGGGGAAAATATATTTAAAATTTAACTTGATGTTATAATTTCAAATCACACGGGTGAAGCCACCGATAAAAGTTAGTTTATTTATATTTTTGAATTTTTAAAAAAGTTATTTGTATTATCAAAGATCATATATCCACTAAATGAAAAAAACAATGTTCAAACTTGGTAACTTCTTGTTTGGGATCACATCCCAAGAAGACTATAGTTTGTTATAAGATTACATCCCATTGAATATACATATGGAGGGGTCAGTGTAAAAGTGAACCAAGTCTATAAAACTTTTTTTTTTAAATGCCGTTTTCGTTAAATTTCTTAAACTTTAAACGCATTTTAAGGAAAAAAAAATTTTTTGGACTTGGTTCACTTTTATACTGACCCTTCTATATATTCGTTCACATACACAATAGTTTATACCGTTTATACACTAACACATTCATACATAAAAATATTAACCATTTATCAATATATGTGTAGTTAATCCGAACAGTCAGGTAAATTAATTTAAATATAAAAAAAAAAACATCATAATAAAAAAGATAAACTTATAAAACCTCTAGTTATTTTTATTTCCTGTCTCACACTTTGGTAGTGATTTTAAACTTTAAAAAAAGATTTTTTAGTATACATATAATATTTAATGTACCTATGTTATTTTTCAAAATTTTAATTTAGTTTAAAAAATATTTTTATTATTATCTGTACTGGCTGTATTGTATTCATATTGTATTACGTCTGTCCTGTACTTTTTTTACTCGCAAATTTCTTAAAGTTTTGACTTTACATAGTGAAGATAAAATATGAAAGTAAAGACTTCCTTCAGCTTACTCAATTAAAATTTTAACAATTTTTGAAACTATTTAAATAAATTTTATGACAATTACAATCGACATAAACGGTAAGAAATAACTGCAACAATCATCTAACTGATTATCACTGCTCAACTTGCATTTGTCTAAATTTCTATTCTTCGATATTTTAAATTCAGCACACCAAAAACTAGCTCAAAATATTTAATAGCTGCATTCCATTCTGGAAATTCGCTAAAATATATATATATATATATATATATATATATATATATATATATATATATATATATATATATATATATATTTTTTTTTTTTTTTTTAAATTTATGTACAATGATTTTCGTTAACATATTATTAAATGTATATTTGAGAGCTGGTACGAAAAAGCAGAAACCCTGAAGACGCTGCTAATTTATACTTTTAAATACGGGACGGGAAGTGAACAACTAGCTGAAATTTTGATGTACAAGAACGACTTCCCACATTTTTCTTCGAATACATTCACATTCCTACTGGCACGGGAACAGACCTATTATCAACTAACTTTTTTTTAAAATTTCAACTGAAATTAAAAGGAAACTTTTAATTTGGTTGTTTAAGTGCATGTTATATAGGTGTGTGCTAAGTAACCATCAATTGAACTAATTTGTTTATTATAAAATTTAAAAAAAAAATGAGTATCAGTAAAGATAACCGGAAAACTTGCAATAAATGTTGTGTCAACTCTTGTAAAAATACAAAACGTAATACAGCAACAGTAGAAATGTTTTATTTTCCAAAAGAAGAGGCAATGGCTAACATCTGGAAACGCATATGTAACATGCCTACCGACTGCTCTGCTCGGAGTTCCTTCCTACATATGCAGTAATCAAATTTCACCAGAATGTATTGATACGAAAAAACTTTTAAAGGGTGCAATTATGATGTTACTTTTAAGTGAATTAAATTCAACAAATATCTCTAGCTTAAATTATTACCGGAAAATTGTAATGGATGGCGGCTTCTTCTGTAATGGATGCGGGTCTCTTGCATATATTTAAAGCATGAATTGGGCGCAATTCACATAGTGTTTGAAAAATTATCAAATTGGATCGGCTGGGACTCGAATCCGGATCTCTTGGTTACTAGCCAAGCGCCTTACCAATTAGGACATCAAGTGAACGTATGAATATTGGTGTATGTTTAAATGCGAATAAAAGTTCGTCATACATTAATAATGTTTCACAGGCACTCAATAACATTTGAAATTAGAAATTTAGCTGCGTCTCGCATTAAAGAGTGGATGTGTTTGATTGATTATCAGATTGGAATGGCACTCGAACAGGCAGTCGGTGTTCTTGGCAATCGGTAAGGCGCTTGGCTAGTAACCAAGAGATCCGGGTTCGAGTCCCAGCCGATCCAATTTAATAATTTTTCAAACACTATGTGAATTTTAATTAACATAATGAATTGGTCATACATGCCAAAGTAAATCGAGTGTTCAAGTATCAGCTAAGCTGGACGTCAAGTGAACATATGAATATTGGTGTATGTGTAAATGCGAATATAAAAGTTCGTCATACATTAATAATCCTTCACAGGCACTCGATAACATTTGAAATTAGAAATCTTTTTTTTTTATTTTGAAAAAACCCTTGCAAAATTTTGGGTATCTTACTTCGATCAATTCTCGAAAAAATTTTTTTAAATACATTGTCTTTTTTTAAAAGGTAAGAAATGGTTAAAAGTACTTCTAAAGAAGTCGTCTAAACCCTGAGAGGGTTCCTTATTAACTGCAAAAGAAATTGGACAATTTATTACCAAATGCTCCCATTCGATCAAAAATTTTAGTAGTGTTCTTTTCAGAGTTGAAAATGTTGATGAAGATGGTGATGACATTATTGTACAAGTTTCCGTTGTACAAACAATACAAAAAAGAAAATACCCCTGTCGCAGCATCCTGCATAACATAGCGAATTTCCGTTTATAAAAATCCGTTTTTCTGTGATTTTTCACCCTTTTAAGTGATTTTTCCTCCTCTTTCTAATGGTGTAAATAAATGTCAAAAAAAAATTTTAACTTTAGAAAATTTTGGCAAAAAACTAATTTTTTTCACGAAAAATGGTCAAAAAAACCATGTTCTAGGCATCCGACATGGCTGGCTAACGAATTTGTCCAACGGTGTGGGACTAAATATAAATTTAATACATAAATTTTAGTGAATATTATTTTTGGTTTCTAGGGACCCCAAAACAAATTTCTATTATAGTCTCGGAGATTTATTTCGGAGCTCTAAAAAATAGAACTTTCTTCGGAACCCTAAAAAACGGCATATAAGTAACATACAAACATATACATATGTATGACGTATATGACTTATATACAATCTATATATCTTCCTGTACCACAAACACATTCTTTCATATAATTATGCATATAGGTATACCCCTGTCGCAGCATCCTGCATAACATAGCGAATGCTCTTTTATAAAAATTAAATTTTCTCGGAAACTAGTTGACATAGAATAATAGTTTAAAGACCTTTTTTATGCAATTTTTTTTCGTCGTTTAAATGATGTAAAAAAATTTCGCAAAAAATTTTAAATAAGTGGAAATTTTGGCAAAAAACTAATTTTTTGCAAGAACAAACACCATGTTCTTGGCATCCGACGTGTCTGGCTAACGAACTTGTCCAACGGTTTGGGATTTCCAACATTTTCACCAAATTTCGTAAACCTAGGACATTTCGTTCGAGAGTTATCGTGCGGACACATATATATATATATATATATATATATATATATATATATATATATATATATATAAATTTTGGTGAATATTATTTTCGGTTTCTAGGGACCTCAAAACAAATTTCTGCCATGGTCCCGGGTTCAAGTCGCGTCATGACAGTGGCTGTAATGCTTCCATTCTGGAAATTCGCTAAAATGTGCAAAGAACGATATAATATGTTTTGTATATCAATCTACGAAATTATTGCTGTGCTCCCTTACCCAATAACAACTTACAAAAACATAAAAATTACTTGTTTTTAATGTCTCTGTGAGTGTCCAAGGGCAGTAGGATTAACACAAAACCATTTTTTTTTTTATTTACAGTATTAGGCCTAATAGATTGTTGTTTTTTATTCATGTAAACTAAATGTATTTCTTTGAAAAAGTCTCATTTTTCTTGTTTTTGTGTGAAAATCATGTAATTTTTTGATTTTTTAGATGATAAAATGGCAAAATATCATCAAAATATCATTTTTAGCTTGTAATAAATTTGTTTCTACAATTTTTGTTATTTTTAATTAACCTTAATATTTTGTAAAAATTTGAGGTATGGATAACTTGCTTTAAACAAAGAGAAATTGTGCCCGCTAAAGTATGATGAAAAATTTGAAAGTGGGATAAATGTGGGAAAAATTTGAGTTGGGCTTTACTCTGATGTACCTCACTTCTCTTGTAATCCATTCTAAATAATTTTTCTGATGGCATTCACTTTTACCCCAAAATTCATAAGATTTGCAAAACCCTACTGGGGAAATGTGAATGGCTTATAAAATTTTTGTCTTTTATACGAATTTGCTCAAAATTTGTGTGGTGCATCCTGAATAATGTTGAATTAAAAATAAATCAACCATAAAGTGATATATAAAATAAGAAATACTTAAAACAACGCTTTTATCTCAATTCATGAAAATCCATTCACAATTACCCCGGTCAACCCTAGATCAAATTAAATGCAACAAATGAAGCAAAACTAGACGTGTGTACCTAATTTTCTGTCTATTTTCTTGTTTGTAACTTTTGTATTAGAGTAACTATAGAAATTTATACGCCTAATTTTGCTTTATTTTTAGCTAATTTGACCTATACAAAAAATAACGAGTAATGGGTATAGGTATGTAAGTATATATGGATCATTTCAGTTAAATTTAACCATGCTTCGTCACTTTGAATTTAAATAATTTCCGTTTTCTTGGCTTTATCTCTTTTATTATTGCATTTATGTAAATTTTTAATTTGCGGTTTATTTTTAGAAAAAAATAGAAGATTGATTTGTTTCGAATATAAGAATTATTTAATTTTTTAACGAAAACTCATGATCAATTGTATCTGAAATGAGGTATATTTGAAACCAACTATATGGTAGATATACATTGGAAAATCATTCATTTTTCAGTTGTTTACACAGTTAGTTGTTTTTATTGTCATCTCATTATTTTCATTTGTTTTTACGAAGCTAAACAAGTACATATGTTTTTCTAACCAACTTTAGTAGGGTTGACCGGGGTAATTGTAAATGGATTTTCATGAGTTGAGATAAAAGCGTTGTTTTAAGTATTTTTTATTTTATATATCACGTTATGGTTGATTTATTTTTAATTCTACATTATTCAGGATGCACCACACAAATTTTGAGCAAATTGGTATGAAAAACAAAAATTTTATAAGCCACTCACATTTCCCCGGTGCGGTTTTACAAATTTTATGAATTTCGGGGTAAAAGTGAATGCCATCAGAAAAATTATTTAGAATGGATTACAAGAGAAGCGTGGTACGTCAGAGTAAAGTCCAACTCAAATTCTTCACATTTGCTCCACTTTCAAATTTTTCATCATATTTTAGCGGTCACACTTTCTCGTTGTTTAATGCAAGTTACGCACACCTCAAATTTCTACAAAAAATCAAGGTTAAAGAAAAATAACAAAAATTGTAGGAACAAATTTATTACAAGCTGAAAATGATATTTTGATGATATTTTGTGATTTTATCATATAAAAAATCAAAAAATTCCATGTATTCACACAAAAACAAGGAAAATAAGACTTTTTCAAGGAAATATATTTAGTTTACATGAATAAAAAACATTTTTTTTTTTTTGTAGTGTTTGTACAACGGAAACTTGTACAATAAGATCACCAGCACCTTCATCAACATTTTCAACTCTGAAAAGGACACTACTGAAAGTTTTGACCGAATGGGGGCATTTGTGAATGACGTTCACAATTACTCCACAATTTTAAAATCATGGGGTAATTGTGAATTGGTGATAAATTGTCCAATTTCTTAGTAGTAGTTAGTAAGGAACCCTCTCAGGGTTTAGACCACGTCCTTAGAAGTACTTTTAACGATTTCTTATCTTTTAAAAAAAGAAAATGTATTTAAAAAAAATTTTTTTTTGAGGATTGGTCGAAGTAAGATACATAAAATTTTGCAAGGGATTTTTAAAATAAAAAAAAAGATACTAATACTTGGAGAATTCTTATGAAATTTTAATGGCATCTTAAGAAAGGACAGAAAAACATATTAACAATAAGAGTTGATTTTTAACAATATTAATGTTATTTTAGAAATTATAGGCGCCGTTCACAATTACCCCAATTCACAATTACCCCGGTCAACCCTATCTAGTATTTTTGTATCCTTTACAATAAATTACATACATATTGTTTACAGAAGAAAAATTAGAACCAAAATGAACGTGGAAATATTATTAAAAAGCGTGCAAGTATGATCTGAATTAAGAACTAAATATTGTGCAAAATGAGTAATTGTAAGACAATAACCAAAAAAGAGTAGGTATTGAAATTTAAAAAAAAAAGTGCCTTCATTCTATCTTCTCCTTTTCAACCACTGAGGTGTAAATCTGTGAGTTCATGGAAGACTATTTTAACATGGATTATTACTCTATAGTCTATACTTCAAGGGTCCACCTAAGACCACAATGAAAGCCACAAAAAAGTATGTGTTCGATCATTAAAAATCTAATTTTACTAGTGATTGGATTATTTAGAATCGAATTCATTATTCTAATTTTATACACTGTTTTCGGTTTTTACAAATTTATACCTTTAAATACGACGGTAATATTGATAACATTAAACTTCAGGTGTTTATGCATAATTTTTATGTTTAGTTTCAATTTTATATCAATTATTTATTAAAATTAGCTTCAAAAATCCATTTTAAAAACAAGTAAGTACAAGTTCGAATTTTTACGTTGTTTTTGTTTTACATTTACATTATAATTCCGTGTATATTCTATATAAATAAGTAATTGTCTAAAATTACATTTTCATTAAGTGAATATTAAACAAAAACTTTAAATTAATATGTGTGCCTAAATTACTTCAATATACGAGTAGATTGATTTTTCCTGTTACAGTAGCAATAACGCCGATAACGTTTAAGGGCAAGTGATAACACTACACTAAATTTTTAATAAATTTTTACGCTTTCTAGGTATTTCAAAAATTACCCTTATTGTGACGTATTTTGTACAGTGTATAGTACTGTTATAAATATGTCCCAAATTCTGTTTCATCTCACTAATATTGTTTGTATTGTTTTACTAACTCTACTCCATTTTGTTTACACATAAATTGCCTGACATCTGTGTCTTTTCTTTCTGTGCAGCAAGCTGTAAATGTTGTTAATTTTATCTGTAGAAAATGGTTCTTAACAATGTCAAAAACATAAGAAGCTTCTTGGATAGATAAATAAATTATTATTCCAGACTTTTTACCTAACATATATTTTCATCTCTGTGATATTTATATAGAGTCAGTATCAAAACCATAGAACACTAGAAGCCAACTAATATAAAAAAAGTGTAATTCGCTTGAAGTCATTTGTATGCCAGTCATAGCTTAAGGCAGATAGTCAGTCAGTGTCCGTCCCCGAACACACACTGCATTGTGTT
Organism: Brachynemurus nebulosus; assembly: GCA_035578155.1. Taxonomy (NCBI): domain Eukaryota; kingdom Metazoa; phylum Arthropoda; class Insecta; order Neuroptera; family Myrmeleontidae; genus Brachynemurus; species Brachynemurus nebulosus. The sequence continues at coordinate 26,923,552 of JAPWDM010000008.1, read as the reverse complement.
AACAATGTTACCATTGTTACTTAAATTGGACAGCTTGGTCTGTCCCATAATACGTGTGTTGTGGTGGTATGTGTGAATACGCACACAAAGGCAAACAACAAACTAACACAATTGCAAGCGGTGTGTACCTACACGACATGGTGGGGGAGATTTTACGTCACAAACTCATTACAAGTGGAACAGAGACATAGACCACCTAGTTTGTCTCCTTGATCAAAAAACTTTAGAACAAGTTTTGTGGCTCATTGTTGCTTAAATTTTTCTTAAATTGTATATTTTTCGTGGTCTTTTTTATATCATTTGAAAAGTAAAAGTAATTGATTGATCTTTGACCCATTTTTTTGATCAAAGTACAACAAAATTTTACATACTATAGTTACATACATACATCAATTAAATGTGTTTTCAGACCTATACTAAAAGGCCTTTTTAAATTTACTGTTTAATTTCTAGGGTCTATTTCATCAACCTTGAAACGAATGATAATTTCTACTTATGTTGTCGGTAAAGATTTTTATAGGTTAACTTTGATGGCACGCCAAGGAAATGTTTCCTGTTTCCTATAATAATTTTTACTCGCTGATGTAACAACTGGATTTACTGATAATTCTCCAGGTAATAAATTATCTGTAAACGTACGTACATATATATTCCCCTGTGCATACTTTGCAGATTTATTGAAGAAATTATTGAACTAATTATTTATCATTTATTTTTGAGAATGAAAAACGTATCAAGCGTATCAATGAAAAGCGTATAAAGACTGTAAAGTATGTAGTATATAAAGAAGTTAATGAAAAAATAAAAAAACCTGACTGCGTTTAAACTAAAACGGTGCAAATAAGATGAAATAGAGAAAAAGAAGAATGAATAAAAAGTAAAGCAGTCGGAGGCATCAAACTTTTCTGTTTAACTTGGTACAACAGGTATGCCTCCGACTGCTTTAGTTTTTATTCATTCTTCTTTTTAGCGAATTTCCAGAAAGGATTCTGGAAATTCAGCTATTACAGTAGGTCTCATGACGCGACTTGAGCCCGGCACTATGGCAGAAATTTGTTTTGAGGCCCCTAGAACCCAAAAATAATATTCACTAAAATTTATATATATATATATATATATATATATATATATATATATATATATATATATATATATATATATATATATATATATATATATATACGTATGTATGTATGTATGTATGTATATATGTATCAGCACGATAGCTCTTCAGGAAAAACCGCTAGCTTTACGAAATTTGGTGACAACGTTGGAAATCCAAAAATCTTGGATGAGTTCTTCAGCCAGACATGTCGGATGCCAGGAACATGGCTTTTGTTCTTGCAAAAAATTAGTTTTTTGCCAAAATTTGCTATAATTTAAAAGTTTTCGCCACAGTTTTTTACACCACTGCAAAGACGGAAAAAAATCACATAAAAAAGGTTTTTGAACTATTATTCTAGGTTAGCTAGTTTTTGAGAAAATAAGAAAACAAGTTCTGGACCCACCATCCACTACCGGGGCGGTTCTAGAAACCTCCGGCGGTGGGTGGAGACTCATATTTGTTTAAAATATTTCTTTTAAATAAAATGATTTTTTGAGTTTGTTGGTGCCAAATTGATTTATTCTGAAACTAAAACAAATCTTCAATTTATATACGTTAATGACTTATTCTTTTCAAGCCTGAATACCTCAAAAAACGGCAATTTTGTGATTGACTTTCCACTTATCATCAAAACTATAAAGCACTTCTAACAATCTTAGGTTGATGAAATTTGACAGAGTTGTAGAATTTGAAGCATAAATAAAGAGAAATACCCCTGTCGCAGCATCCTGCATAACATAGCGAATTTCCATTCACAAAAGTACGTTTTTCTCGGAAACTAGTTGATATAGAGTAATTGTAAATAAAAAAACCTTCTTTATGTGATTTTTCCGCCTCATTCCGCCAAATTTTTTTCACGAAAAATGTCCAAAACACCGTAAACGTTTTCATGAAATTTCTTAAAAATAAGATGTTTCGTTCTTGAGGTATCGTGCGGACACTTAGTAAACATATACCGTGTGAGTTTTTCGGGAGTTGCCATTTTGATTACAGCCAAACCGTTGATTTAATCGAAAAATTGTTTAAGTAAGAGTTGTAGATATCGACGGGGGCAACCGATTGCTATAGTCAGGAGCTTTATAGCTCTTATGGTTTTCGTGTTATGATACAAACTTATAGTTTTTTAAAGGGAAACGTATGTTTAAAAGTTTTTCAAAAATTTGTTTGTGATTCAGAACTACCAGAAACACTCAAATTCTCATTGTTTTATCTCATATTTTTGAGTAATCACGTTTTAAAAACGACACTTTTAAATTTCGTACTCAAGTACTTGCAAACGATTAGGATTTTACGTAATTTAAAAAGATATTGACTCAATATGGTTGCCATTTTTGACAATGTAGCAACGAAAAATTAAACGATTATTACGTTTTCCATCGGAAATTAAAATTATTAAATAGATTAAATTGTCCTATAAAAATGATAACTAAGTACAATAAGGAAATAAAATTTCAGTTTTAATTCATTGAAAAATAAAAAATTATTTTTCTAAAATGTCACTGTTTGACAGATACATAGGCGTCTAAACATATTTTTGTAGCAAGTATTTTTAAAGGAAATGAAAAGTTTTTTGTGAAAAAACTTCTCCTTTTTAATTTGGTTTGTAATAAAAAGAAAATACTATCGAATTTCAAATATTTTTACACTATTTGAGTACTTTTATTAATAATATTTTCGTTCCCAATTAACCTCACTTTGCTACTATTAAGAAACGCCAATGTCATCTTGATTTGTATTTAATGTGTACATTAGAGTCATTTATTTCACTTGCCACCTGTCATTGGCAAAAATAAAATAAATAAATAAAAAATAAATATATTTTTCAGTAAATTAATGAAATACATCAAATTATTTTTAAATTAAGTTACTTTAAATACTATTTTTTTAAAATAATTTGATTTTTTATGCAAAAATGTTAAAAACTTGAAATAGAGCCCGACATCTATACTCCAAAATCTGAATTACTGCCATTCAGTATTCAATGCTGTATTATAGAGAATGATATTGGAAAAGGTTCTTTTCTTGGATATAATAGAAATTTTAGCCGTTAAAACTCTGTCGGTTGAAAGAGCCTCAAATACATATGCATATTTCTACCGCCTAATTGCTAAATTAAAGAAAAATTCAAAAAATAAACATGGACAAAAAAATTTTTTTCTTCATTTATATTTTTAATTGATGTATTAGAACAGTTTTATTGAAAAATTAACATATATTATAGTCTCATTTAAAAAACTATAAGTTTGAATCATACCTCGAAAACCATAAGAGCTATAAAGCTCTTGACTATAGCAATCGGTTGCTCCCGTCGATATCTACAACTCTTATTTGATTAATTTTTCGATTAAATCAACGGTTTGGCTGTAATAAAAATGGCAACTCCCGAAAAACTCACACGGTATATATAAATGTGCCGCACGATAACTCAAGAACGAAACATCTTATTTTTAAGAAATTTCGTGAAAATGTTTACGGTTTTTTGGGCATCTTTCGTGAAAAAAATTTGGCGGAATGAGGCGGAAAAATCACATAAAAAAGGTTTTTTATTTACAATTACTCTATATCAACTAGTTTCCGAGAAAAACTTACTTTTGTAAATGGAAATTCGCTATGTTATGCAGGATGCTGCGACAGGGGTATTCTTTATTTCATCTTATTTGCACCGTTTTAGTTTACTTTAAACGCAGTCGGGTCTTTTGATTTTTTAATTAACTTTTTTTAGTTATAAATTTTTATCTTGCTCTATATTTTCATTTTGTTTCCACCATTTTAGTTTGCTTTTTACGCAGTCGGTTTTTTTGATTCTTGAGTTTAATTAACCTTTTTATTGAGGTCTTTTTAGCGTTGTTTAATTATTTTGAAGAAAAATATATAGGTATGCATATGAGATTATCGCGGCTGGCAGCCTAATTACCACGAATTTGATACTAAAAAATTTTTTATACTAGCGCTAATATATTAGTTTTTGTCTAAAACTTCGTCCGCGTAGAGTTATTGAAGGTCGTCACCGACTCCATACGGATGAACTCATCAATAAAATCCCTTCTTAGCGCTCACCCACGCTACATAAGGAAATCCTGTATAAAACTTCACGCTTCTGGACCCAGTAGGTTTTTTAAATAAATTTTGACCGCCTATTTTACCCTCTTAGGGGATGAATTTCCGAAACCCCTTCTTGGTATTCGTTTACATTATATACAGAACCCCTTTGTAGAATTTCACGTTTCTAGACTCAATAGTTTTCTATACATATAGGTAAATTTTCATCCCCCTATTTTAACCCCTTAGGAAGCGAAATTCTAAAAACCTTGCTTGTTTGCGTTACTAAAGGAACCTTTGTACAAAATTTTACGTTTCTAAATTCAGCGGTTTCCTATATAAATTTTCATCCCCTATTTTACACCCTTAATTTATAAATTTTTACAAAAATTCTACCTCTTAATACTCATCTACATTACTGAAAGACCTCTGTGGCACTGTGTAAAATTTTACCTTCCATAAATTTTCATCCCCTACTTTATATCCTTAGGAGATGAATTTCCAAAAATCTTTTTTTGGTGCTCCTCTACTTTACATAAAGTATTCGTCTGCAAAATTTCAGGTTTCTAGACCCAATGATTTGTTATATAAAATTTTCATCCCCTTATTTTGGGGATGAATTTTGAAATTTTATGTAACCAATAGCACCCTCGAGATTAACACAAATCTAGCGACACCTTCTTTACCAAAATCCGTCAAGCGGTTTAGGTTGCAGGCTGCGTCACAGAAGCAGACATAGTCAAAGGACACATATACTTCCTAAAAACATTACCCTCCTTCTGATGCAGTCGGGTAATAAAACAAAACAAAAACAAAACCAAGTTAAAAAAGCCAGAGAACTGATATCAAGTCATACAATTTAATTTAATGTTATATAGAGAGCAAGAGCAATTTATTGGGAAATAAATTATTTATTTTGGGATTTTTACATTTTTAGTGTTCCGTACTAAAATTAGCAAAAGGGAACACGAACCGCAAATTTGAAAACATATTTAATGTATTTTTTATGCATATTTTAGTATACTTTTTTTGGAAAAATGCTTAAAAATTCTTGTCTCCTACACTAACAAGGAAAGGTATCCAACTGTATCTCTCAAAAATTTTTGAAACTTTGGTGGATTGTAGATCTTACTAAAAGTAATCACGAGCCATATTTCGTTTGTGCCCATAAGCGGTTTAAGGGGGTGAAATTCACCCCTGAAAATTTGAGTGTTTTTCAATGTTGTTAAATATCTAGGAAATGGTAACAGCTTTGATAGAGAAACTATATATATTTGTAAATGACACTTTAAAATCTTTATTATGATACCAAAATTAAAGTTATAAAATCATTGGGGTTTCATCCCCCACCCCAACCCCTAATTTTATCAGGTATATTTTGGTAAAAGAGAAGGCTGTTATTTGTAAATAAAAGAATTTTTAATTAATATATTTTACATCACACCAGCTTATTTCTTTTTGCATAAGTGTACCCTTTGCTAATATTAACTTAGGAAAAATTTTAACTTTTTGATTTAATAATTACCAAAAATTTGGTTAAAAAATCTCGTATTTTAGTAATGAATTGTTACAAACTTACGATATACTTTAAAGTACATAGTTTAGAAAGAAAAAATACACTGGACCCCTTCCCCCCTCCACAAGCTTTACTGATATCTATACCAATCTTATTTATTTATTTTTATTTATCTGTACAATTTTCAATATTTTAACCTCGGGATATTTATGGATTTCGACTCTGGAAACAACTCATCACAGTATTTTCGGATAATGTAATTCTAAATGAGTATTCTATTGATTTACATCGCCGTAACAATATTCTTTAGCTCACAATCAGTTTTCGTCGCCTCGTTTTCAAAATTTGTTCAAGTATGGATGGTATAAAAGTGGATATATTAACAACGACCAGAAAGATTTTAAAATCCTGTAACATATTGCTTTTTCAAAGAAGAAAGAGAAGCACCAAAGTGTAGTGTATGTGGTAACCCCGCTTTTATAAGATGTGCTTGGTGTGGACAATATTTTTGTTTTGAACATTTTTATAAACAATATCATTATTGTGTAGATTATAAACCTTAAAATATTGAAAATTGTATCGATAAATAAAAATAAATAAATAAGTAAATAAATAAATAAGATTTGTATTGATATCAGTAAAGCATGGGGGGGGGGGGCGGTTTGCAGTGTATTTTTTCTGTCGAAACTATGTACTTTAAAGTATACCGTAAGTTTGTAACAATTCATTACTAAAATACGAGATTTTTTAACCATATTTTTGGAAATTATTAAATCAAAAAGTTAAAATTTTTCCTAAGTTAATATTAGCAAAGGGTACACTTATGCAAAAAGAAATAAGCTGGTGTGATGTAAAATATATTAATTAAAAATTATTTTTACAGTTCTGTTTTTTCCTGAATTGAAGTTTGTTGGAACTAAGAGCCGTTAAAAATCAAGGGGTATTTAAGGTCTAATTACAAACTAATCGTATATTTATGTTCCCCTAAATATTTTATATAAAAATTTTTTTATTTACACATAGCCTCCCCTTTTACCAAAATATACCTAATAAAATTAGGGGTTGGGGGTGGGGGATGAAACCCCAGTGATTTTATAACTTTAATTTTGGTATCACAGCAAAGATCTTAAAGTGCCATTTACAAATATATATAGTTTCCCTACCAAAGCTGTTACCATTTCCAAGATATTTAAGAAAATTGAAAAAAACTCAAATTTTCAGGGGTGAATTTCACTCCCTTAAACCGCTATGGGCACGAACGAAATATGGCTCGTGATTACTTGTAGTAAGATCTACAATCCACCAAAGTTTCAAAAATTTTTGAGAGATACAGTTGGATACCTTTCCTTGTAAGGTAGGAACAATGGAACTTGAAGTTCCAAAACAAAAAATTTGAAAAATATCGTAAACATTGAGAATAAGGCGTAAATTGAGCCAAAATTATCAGGAATGAAAAATTTTACAATTAGTGTGAAATGTTGGTGGAGTAATAGCAATTTTAAATTTAAAATACGTAGTAAACACTAAGTACTTAGAAGACACAACAACCAAATACATACATATACGTAAAAAAAAACATAAAAGACCAAAAATTGTCTATCAAGCTTTACATGAATTATTGTTTTAGTGTAACAAAATCACTTGTCAATGTATGCTTAATGTTTTGATTACATTTATTAATAGAATATAGTTATTGGTACATTGTTATTTAGTGTCTATAACAATAATATACTAACTAAAATTATTTTGTTTGTGTAATTAGACGAATATTGTTGCAGTATTTGTTACTTCAGTAGTCTTTCTTTGTCGTCAGAAACATTTTTTTTTTAGTTGTGGTAACTACAAAATAGTAGTTGGTTGTGATAATTAAAAATTTTTTTTTATTATAAAAATAACTTATTGTATTTATACGGGGATGCTGTTTGTATAAATACGACTACAGTGACTGTATAATATTCTTTATAACAGTGTGGCCATTGGAACCATATCCGCCATATTCAGGCCAAATTTGAAGTGAGTAACCGTAGTAACAGAATAAACAAGGTATACAAATTCAATGCATTTGGCCTGTTAATGGCGTCAACCAATCAAAAACTAGACCTACTAATGGCCACACTGTTATCAAGTATATTATAAAGTCACTGTAAATACGACTTGAACTCGAACAATCTTTAGGGCTTCGAAGTAAGTGTTAATCGGGCGTCTTGATGGAATTAGACTTCCCGTTTTGAGATGCGGTAGCGTGTGGGTCCTTTTGGAGATGTGGGCTGCTTCTTAGAAGGGGTATGTACGGATTTGTAATAAATAAAAACAGTCCCCATCAAAATATAAGTATTATTTATTGAAATAATAAAAGAAATAGATAACAGAAAAATAAAATAAGAATACAAAAGTTAAGTTCAAAATTTATGGTTCGAGATAGGAATAGATACAACAGAAATCCTACCTTTACGCCTTGATTTGTTCCAATGTAGCACTACACTGTATTACTTCAATCTAATATTCACTTTTCACAATTAACCCAAAATTTATAATTGAATAATTAAACACAGAAACCCAATTACGATGTGTACTCAATCACAGACAGACCCCGACTCTCTTTAACGAACTCCCAAGAAGTATTGTATCAGTCTCGCTACATTCAAGGCCAAAATCTCTCTATATTTTCTTATAAATTTTTGATACTGCAATACGTAGACTCTAAATGCATACATTCATGCGATATGGTATTAGCGTTTTGCGAACGTTATGCAATACTCCTTTACTGGCCGATTCGTAACATAAGCATTACTTCGAATCCCTATGAGTTTCGTTTTGTCGCTTTAAATTTTGGAGAGATGGTATTATTTTCTGTTAAATTTAACTGTTTTTATTTTCGAGGAAAAATATTGATAAATGATAATACTTCAGTTATTAATTTTGTTCAGTTAGAAGAACTAAATGTAATTTTAACTTACACGTGATTTAATTCTTATAATTCTGTGAACAGACGTCTCGTCCCTCAATAAAGCGTCTCATAAATTATTTTATATTTTCATTTATTCAGTAACAATGGCGTAGTGAACATAACCGGCGTCCGGGGCACGACACTTTATTAGCGCCCCTCAGAGCCGGACCTAGCCTAAGTAGCGCCCGAGGCAGGGTCAAAAATGGCGCCCCTGTAGAAAAAATATTGCCTTTTTCCTCCCAAAAAACAAGCGACGAGCAAAAAAAACCTCACATACCTCATTCTTTTGGCACCCCCAAAGACCTGCCACCCTTTGAGGCACATTTGACGCCCCTCTTTGGCGCACATTTGGCGCCCGGTGCATGATAGACCCCCTTGCACCTCCGTCGCTACGCCTCTGTTCAGTAATAATTTTATATATATATATATATATATATATATATATATATATATATATATATCTTTCACTCTTTCACGATATTTTATTTGCCAAACAATATTTTGTTAGAAACACAAGATTTATTAAACAATTTTGTTTTAAATAAACAAATCGCTTACATTTTTATGAAAAATTAAGGTTGTAATGAATACTCGTGGATCGCACATAATATGTCACCGTTGTCTTTTCTGTTTTGTTTTGTTTTTTTTTTTTTTTTTTTTGTTTCTTTTAATCACAAATTTCATTTATTTTTTAATTGAAAGTTTTTATCAAAATCCTTGCCGAAAGACAAGAGATTTAATATAATTTTTATAAAAAAAAATTCTGTGTTGCACTGTACGATTGTGTTTTTATTAAAAATATACTTGAAATATATTAAGAGTTTAGAAACTTTTGAAGTTTCTTTCTTATGTTTACATAATATATTTTATTCTTATCGGTGTATAATATTACGTATATTATACCTACGTAAAAAAAAAAAACACGTGTAATGACAGATCCATTATGAAAATAACCCCGTTTCTGGATTTGAGCACACTAACAGAAAAATTTTTAATAAATTTAAGTAAAAAAATAGTTTCTTAACTCGAGAATTCCCAGTGTCACCTCTATAGGTGACATTGCTTTGTGAATTTTTTTTACAAACAATATAACAAATTTTAAAAGTAAATGTGTTAGGACTGAAATGTTAATACTTAGTAGTATTCATGGTTTTAATTTGGCAACACTGAAGTTATGTTAACGTTCAAATTAATTCTGTTGTTTCAAACGATTTGCTATTTTATTGCGTGCGAGTGTATCTTGTGGTATTTTCGCTGTTATAAAAATGTCTAAACAGTAGGTACTGTTATTACTGTTATAACAAATTATTATTTAAAAATCAAGCTTATAATAAAAGTGATTTTTTGCCAGTAATGTCATACCGTTTTACTCAGTTCATACTACAAATAACGCCCAGTGTCACCTATAGATGACACTTCATTTAAAAAAAAAAAACTAAAGGGTATTTTTTTTCAGTTATTTATTTTTTATATGTTGAGTACCTAAAGATAAAAACTAGCACAAAATAAGGATATTTTGTCGATAGATCGCGGCTTGGAAATTGGCGAGTTAAAGCAAGCTTTTATTTAAAAATGAACTAAAATGTAATAACTTTTGAGTGAAGTTTGAAGCAATGTGCAACATAATTTATAAAATCTTAAGCCGTTATTATTAATTATTTTTGTTTCAGATGTGAGAGCTACTTTACTTCTCAGTAGTTACCAGACATGGTTAAACGCCTCAAGCTTTTATAAATTATGTAGCACATTGTTTCAAATTTCACTCAAAAGTTATTTTATACATTTTAGTTCATTTTTAAATAAACCTATTTTTTTACTTAAATTTATTTTATACTTTTTAGCCTTAATCACAACTAATTTAGAAAGTCAAACATAACTATGGAAACTAAAAATTGCAATGTAAAATCATGGGACAATATTTGACTGTTTGAAATGTCAAAAATTTACATAAAACTAAAAATCAACAATTCTAGTTTTGAGGGAATTTAGCACAAAACTCATACAATATTGCATTGTCATCCAAGTTATACACATACGCAAAATTTGAAACCTCCAGCTCAATTAGAATTTGTCTAAATTTTGATTGCAAGATTTGATCTAAACAAACATACTAACATAGCAAGTTAAATAAAAGCTGTTAAAAATGAACAACTGTGTAGTAAGTTCAAAATCTTTCTCCATAGCCGATTTGGTTTTCAACTAATTTACTAAGATTTAATTATTAAACCAACTTTGATGTTCTAGTTCATTCTTTAAATGGCTTTCATCACCGATACAAAAAAAAAAAAAATTACAAGTTTTTCTGTTTATTCTACAGCACTATCAAGTTTCAATTAGAATCGAGAGAGCCATTTAAAAGAAAGAGATGTCCGCACCGGTATTTGACTATGTATGAAAACTGGAACAGAATAAGTATAGGGCAAAAAAGATTATCTCACACTTGAAACGTTTATTAATAGAACAACATTTTTTATGGCAACTGACTAATTAAATAAAGTAATTGAATTCTCTCACTTATAATTTGTCGTTGGTAATGTGACATTTTTGGATAATGCGATAAGGTTTGAAGCTGTATCAACTGCGTCCTAAGAAACTTTATTTACTTATTTTTTATATTTAAGTATACTATAGAATAGTATATTATGCAATAAGTGCGTAAAATTGTCGATTGCCTACGAGAGCGAAGTTGAGTACACGATCGTAGTGAGTGCGCTCATTCGGAAAAATATTGGGCAAATCGAGTGGGCAACCGACAATCCTGCACGAGTTGCATATACTATTTTTTATTACGAGTTTCTCATTCTTTTTTCCATTATTTATTGCTACTTTTTATTCCTTTTTAAAATAATATTTTTGACTGTTTGTATTTTTTTTTTTGAATTAAATATTGTTTAAACTATTTTGTTGGTGGTTTCTATAGAAATAATTATGAAATATTTATTAAATGAAAAATCAAGAGGCGGCTTTGCACGTTTTGATTAAATTTTGCGTGTTTTATTGTCAATTTGCGTGTGGAAGGTATACTTTCCGCACGTAAAAAAGTATGTGGGAATAGTACAGTGAACAGGGAATAGAACAAACAGCTATTTTGCGTATAAAAATGTGTGCGCCAAGTTAGTACTTCTCCCGCATAAGTAATAAAAATTTAATTTACTTTTGTTAAAAAATATCTTTGCTTTTCTTTATATTTACTAGTATTAACTACATAGATGTATAATTTTTTTTTACATATTAAACAAACATTTAAAATTACAAAAAAACATTTTTCTTTTCTCTCATATCATTTTTATTATAAAGGGCGTCGAAGTGGAGACCACAAAAAAGAGGTATCAAACGGTAACAGCGATGACTCTAGTCTAGAATATTTGAAACCAATATAAGTATGTACAAAATTGTTGACAAACATAATGAGATTCTAAGGACTCCGAAAGACAAAAGTGTCTTCGGAGCCCTAAAATGTTGAACCGCATTTTGTTAGGAATTGTGTTCTCTCGTGTGCAAAGAAGATAAATCAAAATTCTAAATACCCCTGTCGCAGCATCCTGCATAACATAGCGAATTTCCGTTTATAAAAATTAGTTTTTCTCGGAAACTAGTTGACGTAGAAAAAAAGTTTAAAGACCTTTTTTATGTAATTTTTTCTCCTCTTTTAAATGGTGTAAAAAAATTTCGCAAAAATTTTTGAATAAGTGGAAATTTTGGCAAAAAACTAATTTTTTCCAAGAACAAAAGCCATGTTCCTGGCATCCGACATGTCTGGTTGAAGAACTCATCCAAGATTTTTGGATTTCCAACGTTGTCACCAAATTTCGTAAAGCTAGCGGTTTTTCCTGAAGAGCTATCGTGCTAATACATATATACATACATACATACATACATACATATATATATATATATATATATATATATATATATATATATATATATATAAATTTTAGTGAATATTATTTTTGGGTTCTAGGGGCCTCAAAACAAATTTCTGCCATAGTGCCGGTCTTAAGTCGTGTCATGAGACCTACTGTAGTAGCTGAATTTCCAGAATTATTTCTGGAAATTCGCTAAAATCACGTTTTGGGGCATAAGAAAAAGTGAATATTAAACCCAGTTTAAATACTTAGTTTTTATTTTTTATTTCATATTTTATAGCAAAAATGTTATGTTAGCTCCGGTTAAAAGTAGCAAGACGCCACAGATGATAGTGTTTATGTATAACCAGTATAACTAACCTAGCTATTAATTCAAATTCTTTCGTTTAACTTGCGTCGTTAAGTCTAGACTAGGGATTGTAAATTTACCGACTTTTTCATTTACCGGTAATTCGGTAAATTTTTTTAGCAAAACCGGTTTACCGGTAATTTACCGGTATTTTTTAAAACACGGAAAATATAAGAATAAATATTAGAAAAAAAAAGAAAAAATAAAAAAATTACATTACCTACCTTAATAAAATTAAATTACTTTATTAAGATCATCATATACAGCAAAGTAGATGAAGAAAGGTATGCCGACGCGCAGATCGTGATGACGTAGATGGCGAATTACATATTTACAGTATGGGTTTTTTGAGAGTTGCCATTTTTATTACAGCCGAACCGTCGATTTAATTGAAAAATCGTTTAAATAAGAGTTGTAGATATCGACGGGGCGACTGATTGCTATAGTCAGGAGCTTTATAGCTCTTATGATCTTAGCTCTTATCAACGGTTTGGCTGTAATAAAAATGGTAACTCTCAAAAATCTCACGCTGTATAAATATAATAATAAATGTGTAAGTTGCCTTTTTCTAAAAATTCAAATATGTGACGTATGATGACGTAGATGGCGAACTGCGCAAAAAAAGCTTATTTTGGACTCAAATGTAGCGTACCTTTCTGTATCTACTTTGATATACAGTATACAAAAGAAGATAAAAATTATGTAAAAAAAATTTTATCTGTTTGATTTTACGATTTTGTAGGTATCTACAGCTTCCTTCATAGAAATATACTGCCCATTGTTACTGTTTATTGAAAAAATAATTTTAAATTTTGTTAAATAATCATAAAATATGAATCAATAATATAAACCTACCTGTTATATATTGCATATACATAGGTATATGTATTTTAAAACTGACCATTGCATTGTGCGATTTTATTGTATCATATCATAGAATAGCTTATTATGGATAAACAGTAAGGGGTAATTTGATTGTGTACATTTACGTTCAATAAACTTGATCATTCTTCTATGAAATAAAATGAACTTATAAAAATTTTCAAATATATTATTTTTAATTTATCGAATTACCGGTAAAAAATCAGCGATTTACCGGTAAAAATTTTAAGGCATTTTTATTAATTTACCGGTAAACCGGTAAACCGGTTTACCGGTATTACAATCCCTAGTCTAGACTATGGAGGGTAGAGTTAAAGGAGAAGTATCTCATATGGGACTTGAATCGAAAAAGTGGTCCCTGAATTTGATGAAATAATAGTTCAATAATTACCCAGAATGGCGCTGATAAGCAATCAGGGTTCGATCTGAACTTAGCAATTATAAGTGAAGTGAAGTATGCCAAAGAGAAATACTAACTGTTAAAAACTGTTAAAAACAATAAAAATTGAATTAAATATAAAAACAATAAAAATTTAATTAAATACAACAATAAAAAAACTGTTGTTTCAGTTTTAAAATTTTCAGCGCTTAATTTTAAATTTAAGAATTTTAGTACACTAGTGCCATCTTAATTTCATTCACTTTTGGGGCCACTTTTTATATATGGATATGGAGATACTTCTCCTGATACTCTACCCTCCATAGTCTAGGCTAGAGATATAAATAAATAAACTACTACCAAACGTCATTGACTTTCATATAAACACTATAAGTAGTAAATGGATATACATAGAAATGTGTAAGTAGTAATGCCGCATATATTTGTCGTTATTGTTTTAAACTTATTTTCTACGTATTATTTCAAAAAATTAGAAAAAATCTCTGGCTAGAGAAGTCTAAATTAATGTGTCCCCTACAAGCATTTTTACGGTGAATATTATATTATTGTTCCCAGTATAAATTCTGTGTGAATATGAAACTATACTCCGTTTCAAATACAATTGAGCATGAGTCATCGTTAAAAAATTAAATAATTCGTATATTCGAAACAAATCAATCTATTCTTTTCTAAAAACAAACACCAAATTTGAAATTTACGTAAGTGCAATAATGAAAGAGATAAAGCCAAGAAAACGGAAATTATTTAAATTCATAAGTAATGAATCATGGTTAAATTTAAGTGAAATAGACCATACTTTTAATTTTTTAAAGTTAATTTAATTTGGATTTATAATGCATATATCGCATCTCGACAACAACAGAGCCACATCTTATATGGTATTGTGTGTATATATGTAGATGTGACCCTGCTGTTGCCGAGGTGCGATATGTGTTAGATACCTAATATTCTCCCTCGTGTGTTATGAAAACGTCTGTTTCATTTTACCACAAAACATTAATATTAAAATTTAATGTGTTAAATAATTTTGTAAAACACTCTACATTTAGTTTGATAATTATTGTTATAACAATGTGTAAACACGAGTGTAGGATATATAGAAAATAAGAGAAAAACTGTGGGTCGGAGTTCCAAAAACCGCATATCTATGCGAATGAGCTAAATTTTTTCGTAAATTTCCTAAACGAATTTCTGGCGACACGAAATAGAAGTTTATTCTTTAATGTCTAAAATGTCTAAATATTAGAATCTGTCAGATAATCGTGGCTTAATGAAATTGACATAAGTTTTATTTACAATAGTTAGCTCTTAAAACGATTTTTCTGTTCAAAACAAGGGGTCAAACTAGAACGTCTATCAAACTGTGCCCACTGTAGTCAATGGGTGACGTAACACAGTTCACATACAATCACAACACACGATGTATGGACACGAATATACCAATGTGTTAGTAATATATTTTGATGATAATATAGGCAGTTCGCATACATACATTCGCATACTATGATGGCCGACCTATTTGACAACTAATCAACAATTAAAAAAAAATGTATTTATTTTAAGAAAGATATCCCTTTATTTTGAGAAATTTTTGAGAAATACGACACACTTCATATTTTTTCCTGTTTAAATTTCACGAGTTGATTAAAAAAACATGATTTTTATTTTGACGTGAACACCACGGCGGTCAGTAACAGACTAAAGCAGCAGTGGTTGCTACTTTAAGATTTCACTTTTTTATACGTAGGCTTGCTCTGTCTCATCTGTGGTTCAAAGGATAAAAATTTCTTTTCTTTTTTTTAATTAAAAAAATAATATTTTTGGTGCAAAAAAATATTTTTTTGATTACTAAAAAAGAAAGTTTTTGTATAAAAAAATTTTTTTTTAATTCAAGGATGACAAAATGAACATGACAAAAAAGGCGCAACAGGGAAAATATGGGAGGAAGAAAGAAAAATAATTTATATATAATAAAAAAAATTAAAAAATTTTTTGGACGGTTTTTTTTTTTTGCTTGTCAACTGTATTTTTGGAGAAAATGGATTTTGCGGGGGGGGGGGGGATCAAAAACGCTCCAAGGCGCAAAAATTTTAATTACGCCTCTACAGTTTCCATTTCCCAATTAATACTCGTTTGAGGTTTCATTGGTATATTCATATTTTTTATACAAAATTATATCTAATGTTTGTTATTTTACTTTACAATTTGTGTTTATTAATATAAAAGACAATGATGCCATTTAAGAATTTAACGGTTTTTTGTTTGTTTTATATGAAATGCACAAAAAGCCAAATATAAAGTGTTTGATAAAATAATTAAGCGGGATATTCTCTTGAGAGTGTTACGTATGTATGTATGTAAAATGAACGGCTTGAATAATAATAAGATCATAAGTCAACTCCATAAGTATAAACTTAATATTTACCTACACAAAACTAGAATTTATAACTCTGTAAATATGTACATATATATATATTTTCTGTAAGGTAAAATTTTACTATATAAAAAGTTGTAGTTAATTAAAAACAATTATGTTTGCTTGTCAGTTTTTTTATGGATATATTTTAAGATCATTATGGTTTACAAATTAAAATGCAAGATGCCCCAAAAAGTTTAGAAAATATCAAAGAAATTGTTGTTATTAAAATTTTAAAAAAATTAAATATAGAAAGTTTATGCATCATAGGTATTAATTTAAATATCTACTGGTATCTCTGTTTTACAACGTTTTAGTGAAAAATTTTTATTAATTAAAATCGTTCAGTTTTATATTTAACTCATTTTTTCATCAAATTGCAAACTTTTGAATAAAATTAAGAGGTTTTTTTCGGAAACATCGTTTTTTTTCGAAAATACATTTTGTTTTCTCGCAAACGCAATGGTCGGTCGGTTTGTGAATGGAGGCTTTTTTGTTTTGATGATTATTTTTTTTTTTTTTTGTAATAACAAAAAAAGAAAAAATACTAGAATTTTATTTGTAAGGAAAAAATGACTTACAAGGAAAGGTTTTGGAATGTCAATTTGCAATTTTGATGAAACTTGGTATATGTGTAGTACAAGCAAAAATAACAGACCCGTATTTTTTTTATCTGCCACCGTCGCCATTTAAGGGGTGGAATCACCCCTTAAAATTAGGGTAAAATTTTAATTTTGCTTGATAACTTGAAAACGACGGCAGATAGAAAAAAAAAACTTTAAATTGACAAAACACTTTACTTTTAAAGAGCTTTCTATTGATGTGTATAAATCCAGGGTCGGACCTACTGGAGGGGCTGCTCAGGAAAAATTGAGGGTAAATTTTGTAATAGGGTGGATATGCTTTAGTATATTAAAATTTATATAGCATATATGAAAACTACATGAAAAATACTAGTTTAAATGTTTTTGCTCAAAGTTGTAATTTAAAGTCTAAAATCTCTAAACTGGACAGTTAATTTGAGATACCAATCGTAATTTTACTAACAATCAGTAAAATAAAAATATTTCAATAAGATTTTCAGCAAGTGATTTGTCTTGTATAATAACTGGCTAAAATAAATATATAGAATTATACTTGCTGATGCCTGACTAAAACTTAAAATTTTATACAAGTAATATTACAATTTGATTTTGTTAAGTCAAGCAAGAATATTATTGCATATAGTTTGTAAAATAATAAGGATAAGGAATACAATCTGATAAAACAACGACTTTCTGCACAAGAATAAAACGAAAAAACCGACGTTGCGGATTACGAATATGAGCTACATATCCGTAGCAACAAGTCAAAACAAAAACCAAATGAAAAAACACAAAATAAAGACTTCACCAAGTAAAGATGAAAATCAAAGTATCAAATAAATTTTAAAATATCTTACATGTTTCGGCCCGTGGCCATTTTCAAAGATTATGGCAAATGTCGTAAAATAAAAAAGAAAATTATTATCGAGTTAAAAAAGATTGAAAAATTTTTTTAGAACGAGTGAACGATTTCAGAACATTCTATGTCAGAAAATTTTATTATAAATTCAAACCACACCCAATTGATAAAAAACAACGGGAAACAAAGAAAACGAGGTATCAAAACACCACTAATTGACCCAAAGGTCGAAATAATTCGATTGAACATAATATATAGCTATAAAATTGACCACTTCAAATTTAAATGGTTGAAATTTTTTGTAAATTTTCTTGAAACACTAGTTAAAAACTGATTTAAAAATTAAACCACATCGGTAACAATTAATATTCACCAAAAAATGGTTTAATTTTTAAATCAGTTTTTAACTAGTGTTTCAAGAAAATTTTCAAAAAATTTCAACAATTTAAATTTGAAGTGGTCAATTTTATAGCTGTATATTATGTTCAATCGAATTATTTTGTTGTCGAATGTTTTAGTTTGGCATAAAAGTTTTAATATCTTTAATTTAAACTAGTTTACAATAATAAAATAAGGCGTATATTATTCTATGGCTTATGGTCTTCACAATAATGATATTGTTCAAAAAATGTTTTAAACCAAGAAGGCAAGAAACTTTTGACACCAACCACATCCTACAATGGCTGGTTCTCCACAAATATGACATTTCGGTTGAGTATCTACTTCAGTTTTTAAAAAAAATATATTCGACGGGATTAACGAAGTAATCTGGTCTTTGTTCTATGTATCCGCTCTTATATCAGGCGTATTTAAATGTATCTCTAAAGCGGGGTGATGAGAACTGATTATGTGCTAGGGATTGTATTTTTATAATATTATTCCTAGAATGAAGATCAATCTCACTATCTGATATGAGCATTAAATCAGACAATGTTCAAACCAAATTCTTCCAAAATTGGAAGCCATATACATCTAATGGTTGTAAAAGTACTGTTGTTTTTGGCGGTATGCTTTATATTTTTACTTCTTTATCTTCTCTATACTTCTAATATTTTTACTTCTTTATATTCCTTATTTTCCTGTCCTTATTATTTGATAAAAAAGAAGTATTTTATAAACTTAATTGTTTTCTTTATATGTAATAATATTCTTGTATGACTTAACAAAATCAAATTTTAATATTACTTATATAAAATTTAAAGTATAAGTTAAGTATAATTTAATATATTTTAGTCAGTTATTAATTACAAGGCAACTCGTTTTAGACTTTAAATTACAACTTTGAGCAAAAACAGGTAAACTAGTATTTTTCATGTAGTTTTCATATATACTATTTAAATTTTAATATACTACCCACCCTATATCCACCCTATTTCAAAATTTACTCTCAATTTTACCTCAGCAGCCCCTCCAGTAGGTCCGACCCTGGATTTATACACGTCAATAGAAAGCTCTTTAAAAATAAAGTGTTTTGTCAATTTAAAGTTATTTTCTATCTGCCGTCGTTTTCAAGTTATCAAGAAAAATTAAAATTTTACCCTAACTTTGGGGGGTGATTACACCCCTTAAATGGCGACGGTGGCCAGTGGTTCCTCTAATTTTTTGTGACCTGTGTGTGCACTTTTTTAAATGTATGCAGTTTTTTTCCAAAATAAAAAAAAATTTGCGCGACAATTAAAAAAAAGTACATAAGAAAAAAACAATACAAAATAGTATTAATATTCAACTAAATTTTGTACCTAATTATACGCATTGACTCGATCTTACAGCATACCACTTATACAACATACATTTCAACGGAACACAGTGAAAAAAAAAACTACTCTAAAATCAAGTCAAATCATTAGTTCGTGAAGACAGAATTTAGCTGATTACTGTGGCTTCCCCTTTTCATTCAAATGAAAAATAAGAAAATTTATGCTGCCATCTATACCTACATACACAAATACTGTTGGCAGTTTATTTAAATCTAAAACTACATTTGATTCAATCTTTTTTCATTTTATTTTTTTATATGAATTTCGTATTCAGGTGCAATTTTATTTTCTGTACCAAAAAAAAAAAAAAATTGTGCACGCCAATATTTTTCATGTGCGCCATGTTTAAAATTTATGTGCACGCGCATACGCGCACAGCTTAGAGGTAACACTGACGGTGGCAGATAAAAAAAATACGGGTCTGTTATTTTTGCTTGTACTACACATATACCAAGTTTCATCAAGATTGCGAATTGACATTCCAAAACTTTTCCTTGTTAGTACGCTCAGTACTATGGTTTATATTTAGGTACATTAGTTACTGTATCTCATTATAATAGAATCGTTAGCATTAAAGGTTTTAAATCAATTTTTCTTCTTAAACCATATCAGAGAAAATGTATTTTTGATCCAAACTACTAGTTGATAAAGAAACGGAAATAATACGTGTAGTATTCTTAATATTGCGTAATTTAAATAAGGAACTATAAGTTTAGATTTGCCCTCCTTAACTGCCACAATTATTTCAGCTGCCACAAATTTTGGATCTAACACGTGCACCCTTAAAAGTAAATTAATAAAACAAATAACTGAATTGATAAAATTTTTTACTTATATTTATAGAGCTTAATTTACTTACGGTATAAAATTATTAAATTTATATCCAGGTGTTTCGTATTCTTTTCGTTTAGTTAAATTGGTTGCCATACAGCCAGGAATCACCGTGAGAGTTTTAACATTTGAATTTAGTAATAATAATTCATACTGTAAAGATTCCATTAGTCCTAACACGCCATGCTTGGAAGCTGCGTACAGTGTCAAGTCATTCCAACCCATTTTACCAGCTATTGACGCTATAGCCACAATTGTACCAGTGTTCTTTTCTAACATATCCGGTAAAAATGTTTTAATTGTCTAGAAATTAATTATGGCTTTAAATATTTCAATTATTTTCGAATGTTGATAGGTACCTGTATCTATTTCTAGAATTGGAGCAATCTAAAGGTTAATAGTATATTGTGCAATAAGTGCGGGAAATTGTCAATTGCCCACGAAAGCGAAGTTGAGCGAACGAACGTAGTGAGTGCGCTCATTCGCTTGAGTGGAGCAATCGACAATCCCGCACGAGTTGCACATACTATTTTTTATTACGAATTTCACATACTTTTTTCTATTATTATCACTGTTTTTAACATTTTTATTACTTTTTAAAATAATATTTTTAAGTGTTCGTCTTTTTTTTCTGAATTAATTACTTGTTTAAATTACTTTGTTGGTGGTTTCTATAGAAATAACTATGAAATATTTATTAAATGAAAAATTAAGAGGTGGCTTTGCGTATTTTGATTAAATTTTGCGTGTTTTATTGTCAATTTGCGTGTGGAAAGTTACTTTCCACACGCAAAAAAATATGCGGGAAGAGTACAGTGGGCAAATAGCTATTTTGCGTACAGAAATGTGTGCGCCAAGTTAGTACTTCTCCCGCATGAGTAATAAAAAATAATAAAATGTTTATGAAGATTTAAGCTAATTAGAAATGAAGGAATACCTCTGTCGCAGCATTTTACATAACACAACGAATTTCTGGTTACAAAAATTACTCTTTCTCAAAAACCTGCTTACATAGGATAATGTCTCAAGGCCTATCTTATGTAATTTTTTCCCGTTCTTTACCATGAAAAAAAAAATTCGAAAAATTTCTGAATTTTAGCAAAAAAATTATTTTTGCCAAACGAAAACTTTTCAGAATACCCAATTTCGGGCATCGGATGTGTCTGGTTAACGAACTCATCCAAGATTTTCGGATTTCCAACGTTTTCTCCAAAGTTTGCAAAAATAAGATGTTTTTTCACTGGAATATAATTCCTTCCTGGCGTAAAAAGCTCATAACCGACTTTGTTTCCCAAGCTGTCTCCTTGCAAATTTTTAAGTTGATTGGTTAAGCTGTTGACGCGTAAAAGCAAGATAAACAAACAAACTTTCACATTTATAATACGAGTATTAATAAGAATGCGCACTAGAGTTCCAGGGCTTTATATTTATATAAATTTTGGTGAATGTTATTGTCAGGTTCTAGGAACCTCAAAACAAATTTCTATCAGATTCCCAGGCTCAAGTCTTACCATGACATATGCTATACTAGGTCAATTTCCACTCGGAAATTTTCTAAAAACTCACCCAAAAATGCGAAACCAAATTTACATTTAATAATTTTTCAACATAATCTTCACTCGCGTTCGTTATTGTATTTAAATGTATCACTGCCGCATTATTAATTAAAATATCGACATTTTTGCCAAATTCTTTAAAAATTGTTTGTCGAATCTCTTTAATTTTATTTCGATCTGTTATATCAATGTTAAATGCTAACACTTTAATAATTTCTGATATTTCTTTAATTTGCCTTACAGTTTCTTGATTTCCAATTTCATCAATATCAAGACAAACTAGGTGACAATTTTCATGCGCAAATGCTATGCATAATTGTCGCCCAAGTCCGTTAGCAGATCCAGTGATCTAAAAAATTATAAAGTTCAATTTTTTTTGTGAACGTTAAGTGATGCGATATTAACTTACCAAGACGATTTTTTCCGCTAAATTTGCTTTTTTTCGGCTGGAACTCTTCCATTTCCAATATAAAATAATAAAAATGGAAGAAATAACAGTATACAGACTGAACATGAGTACCAAATTAGCATCACGCACAATTAGATAATGTTTGACCATAGATCAATTAGTACTATTTCAATTAAAACTTTTTTTCATTACCATGAAATAAAAAATGGTTCTAACTAATAATTGCCCTTTAGGTATTAAAAGTTGTTCTAGCCTTTTATAACTTTTTTTGATTATTATTTTATTATTATTAATTAAATTATTAATTTTTAATTAAAAATTATTAATTTTTTTTTAAATTTTATATACAGTGGCGAGACTATTTCGTTCGTCTAGTGCAGTGACGGCGGATCTCTGACCCGCGGATCATAGACTGACCCACGTCATGGCTTTAAGTGACCCAATACTGTACATTTACATTTATTGTTGTACATC
The DNA here is from genome assembly GCA_035578155.1 of Brachynemurus nebulosus. NCBI lineage: Eukaryota > Metazoa > Arthropoda > Insecta > Neuroptera > Myrmeleontidae > Brachynemurus > Brachynemurus nebulosus. The sequence goes on along the minus strand of JAPWDM010000008.1, from coordinate 26,900,562 downwards.
TATCGAAATAAAATCTAAATACTTACTGTTAGTAAGCCACCTGATTTTTTTAGTTGAAAAAAAATTAGGCTATATACAAATATTTGAGGTACATGAAATATGTAAGCGGCGTTCGCGTAGCCTAAAAATAAATGCCGAAGACGTTCAACTTTATGGAAAATGTTTTCTCCAAAAATAATACAGTTGATAAGCTAAAAAAAAAATCTAAAAATTAAAAAACTTGATTTTTGGTTTAATAAAATAAAATAAAGAAATGTTATTGTAATATTATCTTCAAGAAATTATTTAAATAAAAAAATTTATAATATTAAAATTTTGCAATATGCTGATAATATTGTCATATACACCTCATCTAAAAACTTAAACCAAACTATAAAGCTATTTCAGCAGGGTTGATTCAGTTAGAAAATTATTTGGCTGAATTAAACCTTAAGATATCAACCACAAAAACGTCCGCCATTCTCTTTTCTCGGAAAAGAGGCAGACCATTATCTATACCATTTCATAATACTCCAATCCCTTTTAAAGATTCTGTGAAATTCCTGGGACTAACTTTCGATCGAAGACTCTCCTGGGGACCGCACATCACGAACGTCTCAAATAAGAGCCAGTATGGTTTAAACATAATGAGACCATTGACCACAACATGCCATACTACTACTTTTTCATCGTGCGGTTATCAGGAGCCTCTTCGATTATGGAAGTTTTCTTTTCTCCCCCCCTAAATCTAATTCATATATTCTTGAGAAAATTCAGTTCCAAGCGAGACGCATTTCTCTTGGGTACATGCGCTCCTGCCCGAATAATTCTCTGCTTGTCGAAGCTGCTGAGCCCCCACTTCATATCCGTAGGCGCTTTTTGGCCAGAAAATTTATTCTGAAAAGACTGTCGGTAACTAATCATCCCCTTATACCTATATTGGCCAGTCTTAGTGACACAATGAGGCATTCCTCTTACTGGCGCCGCAAATCTATTCCTATCGTAATTTCAGCATATCGTTCTCTTTATGATGAGCCAATCCACACATCCCCTGCTCAACCATACTTTACCTTTGACTACGCCACAAACTTTGTTTCGGTTTCTAGTAGAGTCGATTGTGGCCTAATCAAGAGTGAAACAATCCCTGCTGTTTATTATAATTCCTTATTTAATAATTTAGTTTCTTCAAATTTTCCTGATTTCACTCCGATATATACAGACGCTTCCAAGCTGCACGATGATGTGTCAGTTGGAGCAGCATTCTATTCAATCGCATGTCAAAAGAAAATTAAACTCGACCGCCGATTTTCTATTTTTTCGGCAGAATGCATTGCGTTGATAGAGGCACTTAAATACATCCGTAATAACAGAATTCACAAAGCTGTTGTAATTACCGACGCCAAAAGTGTCCTATCCCTCCTAAAAAATCCATCTTTACTACCCTATCCTAATTACCTTATCTCTCTCATTAAGGATATTATTTGGCAAATTACTAATGCGGGTCTCCGTATTGGCTTCGTGTGGTGTTCTTCACACGTTGGAATACGGGGAAACGAATTTGTTGATTTTTTAGCAAAAGACCCTGCTACCAATGGCGTGGATGAAGGATACTTACTACCCCATACAGACCTTGTACGCCAATGCCGAGAACATGTGCTATCAGAATGGAACAGAGAATGGAAAACCACCAGCTTGATAAAAGGCAAAGCTCTAGCCACAGTGCAGCCACGGCCTAAATTGGAATCGACGTAGCATAGTCACCCTAAGCCGTCTAAGAACCGGGCATAACAGTTTACCCGCTCATCTTTGTCGACTCCGACTGTTGGAAAACTCCGATTGCGAGTGCGGCAACGATGAACGAGATGCTAATCATTTACTTTTTTCCTGTACCATTTATAATACCCAGCGCCTAAGCTTTCACAATAATATCCTTAATGAAAACATTCAATTTCCAGTCAGCTTAAATCATTTATTATTCCTTAACAAGCCTAACATTAACTCCGCTATAACACGATTCTTCACCTCATATAATATAAATGTTTGATACACTGCGTTTGTTGAATATTCTAAAACCTTAAATGTTTTACATCGTGCAGTTAGGCTGTATATTCTTTTCTGTAAACCTTTCCAGGACCCCCAAACCAGTGTCTATCAACTTTGTGTGATCCCAATAGGTCTCGGCGACAATGTCTTGCCCAGTATCCCTGTGTTTAGTTTGTCATTTGTATCCTAGTTATAATTAATATACTTAAAGAATAGAATAACACAAAGAGAATTATTATACATTTTATTTTTTATACGTTGGGAAAATTCTCTTCTTTTTTCTTGTTTTGTATAGAATTTTGTATAAAATATTTTTTTTTTAGTTGTTTCTTATGATTTGTATGAATATCTAATTTATAATTTGTAATGTATGTATTTGTTTTGGTTAATGGCCAAATTGCTACACAAGCAATGGCCAAATTTTAATAAATAAAAAAAAGAAATTATTTTGTTTAAAGGTTTGTAAGATTATGGTTTAAATATGTAGAGAGATGTTAGTAACAAATAATAAAATTAAAATTAAAATTAAAAGAATATCTTTCCTATTGGCTTTTAGCTGTTTCCGATTTTACTTGTCCCGTCCCGATTTTTTTCCCATTAAATCCCGAAATATTTATTGGTAGTGTTGGCAACCCTACTCGCTGGTTACAGCGAGCACAGTTTGGTAGACATACTAGTTTGACCCCTTGGTGCTCACTGTCGACGAAATTGATTACTAATAAAATATAGCTATTATTTATGGTACAAAGTTTTCATTTCCGGTTAATTTGCGGATTTTAATAAAAAATTGTACCAAAACTTATATCATAAAAATGATATCATTATTTCATTAATAATAAATTTCGTTGACAGAGCACAATATGATCACAGTAATGCATAATTACTAATTTACGAAAATACATTTTTTTGTGTTTGTTTCCGAACTAATCATAGCATAGCATAGCATATCATAGCAATATCTACTCTGGTCTAGTCCTATATATTTGTTTTAGATAAATTTAAAAATCAAAATCATACCGCGGTGTTAACAGGGTCACGACAGAAAAATGTATATTTTTGAGGCATTGGGTTTTTGAACTTTTACTTGAAATAAAAAGCACTAATTTTTTCCCTATGTATTTAAACTTTTATCATCAAAAAATTTAATTTTGATACGAAAACTTTTTGGTAACAAGCTGAGTAAAATGGAACAAAAATTGCTAAAAAGCTCATTTTATCTTTTTTTTTTAATGTGGCCCTGTTTCTGTCGATGTGCGATATGTAATATTTAATTTTATTGTACCGCCACTGTTAAATGTTATTATTAATGTAAGTGACAAACACTGTTTAAGTAGGTGTTTTAGGGAAGAGCGGGGCTATACCGTACAGCGAGGCTAAACTGTACATCCATTTTTCGTGTCTAGATTTCAAGCTAGAAGATTCCAATCGGTGTCGCAACCTAGCGCCTGACCGCGGAAAATCACAGTATTGAGTTCGTTCAGCTGTGCGTATAAATGCCAATGTGACTTCTTTTTATTATTTCCCTTATAATTTTGGAGCACTGCCAAATAAGAGTTGGGTGGAGAATCTTTACTGATAAGATAGTAGCTATACCTCTTTTCAGATAAAATTGATCATGAGTTTTCGTTAAAAAATTAAATAATTCTTATAATCGAAACAAATCGATCTTCTATTCTTTTCTAAAAATAAACTGCAAATTTAGAATTTATATAAATGCAATAATAAAAGAGATAAAGCCAAGAAAACGGAAATTATTTAAACTCAAAGTTACGAAGCATGATTAAATTTAACTGAAATAGACCATATAAGATCATAAGAAACTACTTTTCTTAAGCTCTCTCTTGATCACTAGTGATGACTAGTAAGGCGAGGGAATTTGAGGTTAGGTTAAGAAAGTCCCACGAGGTACAGGATGTTGCTAAACCGTACAGAAGTGTACGACTTAGCCCCGAATGGTTTAATATGGCAACATTAATAGATTGTAGTTGATGCAGGAAATACCATAAACATATAGTTTTAGTGCTGTCGAGTCTGCAGATAACTTTAATTCTGATTTATATTTAAATGTATAAACTTTAAATAAAATACTTTCGTTCTATAAACTTTATCACTTTTTTTGATAAAAGTTAACCTAACACTTTTTATACTTTTGTAAGTTGAATTAAATATACCGATAATACAAGTTACGTTATGATGTTTCTTAGTTGAGTCGACAATAAGTAATAAAATGTGTTTTGTACAATAATTTATTGCATTACTGTTATTTACTTCCTTAATAAGATGATTTGTTTACTGTACGGTATAGCCCCTCCTACCGTACGGAATAGCCCCGACCCCCGGGGCTATTTCGTACAGAGACACTTTTTTGTAATTTAATTTAAATATGTAAACAGTGGAGTAATTCAAATTTCTTTGTGTGAAATCAATAGCCAATGGTCCAAATTATATATTGCTTATTTTCTTATAATTTTATACTCGATATTGGCTGAGCAATAACAGCTCTCTCTTAAGTGTACGGTATAGTCCCGCTCTCCCCTAATTAGATTTTTTAACATAATTATCCAATTATTAAATTAATATTTCAGTAATTATTAAAAATCTCATAACTTTTAAAACTCGATTAAACCTTCAGATTTATGTGGATATTTAGATCATTAACGAACAACCTTTAATCGAGATTAATTACAGCAATGATTTTTTTTTATAATACACCCTAATCAGATAGCAATGAATTTATATTTCTATCTCTTTTTAAATACAAATTCTGAATATACAGGTTGATAACTATGACATGCGATTTCGATGTGTATAGAATACAAATGTATATGGTAATTGTTTGCAATATATTTTAGTGCAAAATATTTAATAATTAGTTAAAAATTTGTACTTTTACAAAAAAAAAAATGTTTTTCGTATTAAAAATGCATTTCATATTTAATACATGAAACATCCTGTATACAAATTATATATTCGTAGTACATTCTCAAAATGAATAAAAGATATATTTTTCTAATCCTGTTGAAAAGCACACTCATTAATTGTTCACATCTGTTAATTGTTGAGAAAGTTAGGTATTATTCAAAGGTGTGGAGGAATGATCATTACAAAGTTTATATTTTGTTTTGATCGTTTTATACCTATTATACAAACATTTAATAAACTTAGAAATAGATTAAAAATTTGATTTAAAATTTATATTCAATTTTATTTAAATCAAGAAGGAAAAAAGTCGTAGAAAAAATATTGCATTCTACTCGCTTGCAATGGCTATTGCTCACTCAGATGCATTACGACATTTCATCTTTGTGAGTAATAGCTATCATTACTAGCTCGTTGAATAATATACTATTTTTTCTTTCTTAAAAAGATTTCGAAATATATTTCTTTCTCGCACGTGTATTATAAATAGAATCCTTGCTGTACAAAAATTTTTTTCGGAATTCGTATACGTAACTATTTTGATTGTGTAGAAAATACGAAATAATATAATAATTAATCACGGCATACACACATTATATTATGGATACCAAGGCAATCTATTTAATTTTTTGATAGATGAATGTGACGTCATCCGGACCGATCTACTGAATGAGATACATGAATGTATACTCAAAAACTACCAAAAAAGGAATCAAAGTTGTTGATTTATTTCATTTTATTTTATTTGCGCATTGGAATTTATTAACTAACCTGAAATTTAATGTTAAATAAAACCACCCCTCCGATATTTGTATGACTTATTGCATTTATTAATAAATATTTACAAAATAGTTTTGTTCAGTTTTCTTTCTTAATATGTTTATGCACAGATTAGTGTGTATGTTTGGAAACTTTATGATCTAGTATTTTAATACGATTGTACAAGCGTATTTTGAAGTACTATAGGTACAAATTCTTTACCTTCAGTGGTAAATCAATATGTAATACTAATGATTGATGAATAAATTATCAACAAGATTATTTATAAATTTTTTATCGGTCTATATACCATTTATATTTATTAATCTAAAAATGAAATTACACCACAAATCCAATTTTACGTAGTGGTCGGTACAAATTTAAGGGGAAGTACGTAAAATCGGAAGATCAGGGGCGTCGGTAAACTTTTGTTTTGGGGGGTTGGTAAATATTATTTATCTGAATTTATTTAAAACAATATTATCTTAAGAGACAATTTACACCTAAAATTCAGTTGTGTAGACAAAGGAAATCGAATATTATACTAATGAATATGAGTGACGACTTTTAGAAAACTGTCGAAAAATCAACTTCACTATCGCATTCATCAGCGTAAAAAACGCCAAATAGCAAAAGCTGACAAAAATTCTAGAATATTCTACTTTTGAACTGGCAAAGATACCAAAAAACAAATTTCACTATTGAATTGCGCACTAAAAATTAGGTTAAGCAGCGCATTTTGACAAAAATTCTAGAATGTTCTATTCGTCAACTAACAAAGATATCAAAAAATCGATTGCACCATTTAATTGGTCATCGAATAAAAGACGGAATAGCACATTTTCATAAATTACAACAATATTTTTTTTTTTTGGGATATATAAATTTCACGGAGAAGGTTGAAAAAATTCTTCGTGACATTTTCATAAATGTTCTAGAATATTCTATTTGTCAGATAGCAAAAATTGTTTGTCAAAATCGGACATTTGGTTTACATTAGTTTAATTTCGGTTGGACAATTAAGTGGTGCAGTAGATTTTCTAATATCTTTGTTAGTTGACAAATAGAATATTCTAGAACATTTCTCAAAATATGTTATTTGGTTTCTTTTTTGGTACCCAATTCAATGGCGACGTTTGTTTTTGAATATCTTTGCTAGTTGACGAATAGAATATTCCAGAACATTGGTCAAAATGTGTAATTCGACCTCTTTTTCAATGGACAATTAAATGGTATAATTGATTTTTCAATATCTTTGCTAATTGACAAATAGAACATTCTAGAATTTTTGTCAAACTACACTGTTTAATCTCATTTTTAATGACCAATTCAACAGTGAAGTTTGTTTTTTGATACCTCTCCTAGTTGATGATTAGAATATTTTAGAATTTTACGTTACTCATTTTGCATTTGCATTTTGCATATTACGTATGCAGAATATGTGCATATATATCTGCAGTGAAATTTTAAAATTTTTAAAGGCTACGAGACCCTCAAACAATATTACCTACGGCCCTGACTATGGCTTGGTACATAAATTTTCACCAACACAGACAAACATCAACAGATCTGTGAGAGGAGAACCCCACTAAATCGCTGACGTCACTACGTAAAATCGGAGTACGTACCATTGGATGGTCACTGTAGTAAGTAAAATGCAAAATAATCTTAAGAATATTTACTCTTTTTGCACACCAATCTCCTTAAATTTAACTTCATCGTTTTTAATATTATGCTGCGTTTTCGTTTCCTTTGTTTTATGCTTGTAATTATTATTTAATATTAAAAACGCATAATTTTAAAACCAAACCGTTTATAAATTTTCATAATTTCCGACACTTGTCAGTTGTCTTTTATGCTATATTTTCGGTTTTCTCTTTCAGTAACTGTATTAAGCTTGGGAAGATTTTTAGACGGTAAAGCACCTTTAATTAAATGTCGTTTTTCTACTGGAGTATTTCATAATTTTTCTTTTAAACTAGTGTAGTTCTTCAAACTGATTAGAGCAAATTTTTGTTGTCACTAAATTAAAAATGACGTTTTACCCACATGCTTTTACCCATTTTGCACAAATAATCCCATCAGACTGAAATGCAAAAAAATTTAATTTTTTTATTATTTTTAGATTTTTCTTCACTATAATTATTTCATATATTTACCGTAAATTTAACTATTTTAAATATTTTACAAACTTTTACAATTTAAAATACTTAAATAATTTAAATTCAAAATGCTTAAACAATTTTGACATAAGTTAAATTATTTATCTCGGTCAAAATGACGTCACAAAATATATCTAATGCGACTGTAAGCTGCTAATTACAATGCCTTCTATAATATTATAATATTTGTATGCCGTGATAATTAATTATGTATTAAAGTTTTAATAAATAAATACCTCATCTTGTATAATATAGAGAATTTTCGGGAGCTTATTTTTAAAGTAATAATCTCCTCTCATATAAAATAACTCATATAAAATAACTTTTAAAAAATACCTATAATTTTCAAGATATTACAAGTAATTAACAGTGCGGTCTTTACCTAAGGGTAACTTTTTTTGAAATCGGAATTAAATTCTTTTAATCTAGTGACTCATATTAGGATCTTGGAAAATTAGTACATAAACAAGGGCACAATTTTTCGTGACCGATGATTAAGGATTTACCTTTACTAGGGATTATGGTTTATTTTGAGTCAATATTATTATTTGAGACCAAATTTATTATTTAAATTTTATGCACTATTTTACTATTTTTGCAAATTTTATATAACGTAAAAGCCCCTATACCGGAACGCGATCATATGTCCGAACAGTTTTGACATTTATTATTAAGTTATTTCTGAAAGAAACCTCTGATAAAAATTGTTATTAATAGAATGATTATTTTTCTATTTAAATTCACCTCGCATTTAACGTTTCCATTACTCAATTAGAGAAATACATATATAATACACGGAGAGAAAAATCATATAATTTTTGTAAATAAAATTTCAGAAAAATTACCATGCTCTCTTATAATGCGTGCGCGATCGACGATCAAAATAAAAAATATGTGCTAGCATGGTAAAATTTAATGTGCTAACACAACTTTTATCACACTCTTATGCATATATGGTATAGTTTAATTCTTGTTGTCGTACTCTTTCATTTGCGCATCTGACCCGCAACCTTATGTTGCTTGGGCGGTACCTGTAAAAACTTCGAACCTGTAAGAACTTTATGATGCATACAAAAATGATTGCCAACAATATATTCTAATACTAAAGATAGTCAAGTAACAAAATGATGAATTAAACGGTGACATCCCCGTCCTCTAACACAGTGTAATGAATACTGCTTGCTGCTTGTAACACAGTCTAATCTAATGGATCAAGGTGCTTGGTCCGACCCGTCCGACCAAGTTGGTCGTCCAAACCTATGGTTGGCTATGTGACTTGCTATGAGTGAGGTATACATTTCAACAGCGTTCACAACAAACACAACCTTCTTTCTATTTTTTTCTTTCTACTATTAGCAGATAGCATTTCAAATATTATAATACAGCATGGTAATTTTTGCGGCAATGGAACTTTTACTGTGCTGTTTTACAAATTTTACGGAACTAATATTACGGAAACAATATTGTATCCTTTAAATTTTCTATGATTAATTATAATTTTTATATTTTTACCGTACAAAATTGAATATGTTCGCCTTTTACACGTCGATTGTAGTGCTGAGCACAGTAATTTTTATATGAATTTTCTCTCCGTGTATATTAAACAATTTTTGTTGGATACAGTATTTTGATCCTTTATTTACGTCTGATACGTTTCCTACTTTGACGACTAGATGTCACTCTATGTGTCATATTACTCATATTACACGTCTGTTTGTATATCGGTTTCCAACTTCTAGTGTCATTAATATTTCTCTATTTGGGTATAGATGTCGACATTTTGTAAAAGAAAAACATTAATAAATAAAAACTGTTGGGTTGTATTTTTTTAAAAACATATTCATAGGATTAAAAAAACTTTCCTTTATGCTAATTAAGAAAAAAGAATGGGTGTTTAATTTATTTGTCAATTTTTTCTAAGCCAGTTTAATTAAATACCTAAAAATAGTGTTCCGGTATAGGGGCTTTTACGTTATACCTAATAACTTTATATATAAATTTTAGCGAATGTCAACTTCGGCTTCTAGGAACCTCAAAATAAATTTCCTCCTGTAGTTGCTGAATTTTTTGCATGAAACTCTCTAAAGCAATTTTTCTATTTAAATTAAATTATACTCTTATCTAAATAGCACAACGAAATCAATATGTTAAGCAAAGAACAATAAATTTTAATTAACTGCATATTTACTTTTTTAGAGGTCATTACCACTAGGAGCTTCTTTCGAAAGGTTAAGATTAATGACAAGAGAGAGTCTTCTACATATAATTAAATGGAGAAAATAATTTGTCAACTATTTTAACTAAATTTAGACAATCTTGGTAAGTACCAATAAATTAATGATGTCAGTGTAGGGGATGGAAGGATGAAACCCTAATGATTTCTTTATTCAAAGATTAAAAATTTTTTTGATTTTTTTTTTTTTTTTTTTGAATAAAAAATTTTATTGCCAAAAAAATATTTTTATCTACGACTACCATGAAATTGCTTTTTTATTGTACAAAATACTATCTAAGTAAGCTACGTTTTACATACAGCCATATTTCCAGTTGTACAAAAAATGCCTCTTTACACTTATGTACAATGTACATAAACGTAAAATATCAAAGTTTACTACACTTTTATTAATTTTAGCGAATTTCCAAAACTGGAAATTCAGCTTTTACGCCAGGTGTCATGGTGCGACCTAAGCCCGAGACCATATCAGAAATATGTTTTGAGGTCCCTAGAATACGAAAATGATATTCACTAAAATTTATATATATATATATATATATATATATATATATATATGTATCCGCGCGATAACTCTCGAACGAAACGTTTAATGCTTATGAAATTTTGTGTGCGAATTCGATTTTCCAAATCGTTGGATGAGTTCGTTAGCCAGACACGTCGGATGCCCAGAAGTAGGTTTTCCGGGCGTTTTTTGTCAACAAAATGAGTTTTTTGCCAGAATTAAGCAATTTTTCAAATTTTTTTTTACACTAAGCCATTGTAAAAGGTAAAACGCATAAAAAATGTTTTTATACGGTTGCTCTAAATTACTTACTTTTCGAGAAAAACTAGGAAATATGTCGTTCTCCATTTCACTCGCACTCGCATTCTTTTTTTTTCTGTCTCATTTTTTGCGAGCTAAATTCGAAAAAAGCCGCTTTATAAGTAGCGTGTCATGATTTTTTTAATCCAATTTAACGATTCGGCTATATTCTATTTCTCTGTCAGTTAAATGTTTTTATAATGTATCTCTGTTCCATTTTTTTTTACAAAAAAAATCCCGACGATATCTGTTATGTGATATGATCAGAATTTAGATTATATTTACACCTTCCTAAAATTAATAAGAGTTTGCTTCAATCGTATAAAAATTACGTTAAATCATATTCAAACAATAATATTTTTACGTAATTTTTTATCCAATTGACAATACAGTTATGATTAGAATTGTATAATCAGAGCATTCTAATATTAAATAATTTTGCACATTCAATTTTTTTTTTTAACAAAGAAAATTTTTTTAAATTTTGACACATTCTTTTATGAAATTTCGATTAAGAAATATTAAAAAATTTTAAAGTGAATCATTTAAAAAGAGTTAAAAATAAATTAAAAAGGAAACATTTCTCTATTTTAACATATTTGTAAAGAAAATTTTACAGTTTACTTACAGTTTTTTGAAAAAATGTAATAACATTTTTACATACAATAAAGATTATATTTGAACGGTAGGAAATCCACAAATTTTTTTTTATTTCTTTAATTAATTATTAAATTTGGTTTTAGAAGAAAATCTTCGTCTAATTCGCTCCAAGCCGAAAGTATAGCCACTAATAAGGACATTCCACTGTTAAAATAAATGGAAAATATATTGAAATTTATTTAATGAAAGCCATTCATACACATTTTTAAAATATCCTTTTGAATTATATAACAAATAAAATCTGTGTAAAAAAATCTAATTGACGTGTTTTTTCTCAATTTGCTAATATTAAGTAAGGCTCGTTAATTAGGGAGTGATTGTGTTAAAATTTTAATATAAAATATGGTAATTTTAACCCTCTTTAAAAGAACATTTCGATTTTAACAATAAAAAAATTTTAAAAAGTGTTTTCGTTTTTCCCGGATTACCAAAAACTGTTCATAGGCATATCTGTGACTAAAGTTGCCTCCCTTTCTTAAGAAAATAAAGTATTTTTAAAATTTTGTGCAAAAGAATAAAACACAATTAACGAAAAAAAAGTACGCGTTTCCATATTTTTAAGATTTTGTAGTACAAGAAAATCCTTATAAATTCATCATATCTGTTATTGCATTTACTAGCTTTTACGCAATTTAATAAACAAAAGTCTGAAAATGGACGTAGAATCTCACTGTTATTAATTATTATGTCTTAGTCTTTTGAAAAATTATTTTTTGAACTAAAATAAGAATAGGAGGAATATAAACTTAGGGGTAAACGACAGGAGTATATAAACTTTATTTTAGATTCTACGTTTATTTTTACAGAAAATCATCAAGTACCTATTATTTCTTTTTTGAATGTATAAATACAAAAAGTTCGAAATTATTTTATATTAGAATTTCAATTTTGGTCGACCCTACGGGTTGTCCCCATTTACTTTTTTCTCGTCTCTTTTGACCCCAATTTTTCATAGAGAAGAAATTATACGATTTTTGTTAATTTTTCAAAAACCACCGATATTTTTAAATTTTTTTGGATACTGCTGATAAAGTGACCATCTTCGCGTAAATTTTTAATATATTAAAGATTAGGTACTCATAAAATAAATACAAAAAAATACGGTGTGAAGTCGGAATGCGTACCTATTCATCCTTGTCTACGGTAGCACATTTTTTATTGACATAAATATTAGAAACGCAGGAAAAGAGACCAGGAATCAACATAGAAGTGGATTATGGTACGATATATTTTCTGAAAAAAGTGCTTAGGACCAAAGTTATAGAGTTCAAAGTGATGCACTTGATGATCTTGAAGCACTTGACTCTCGTGATGCACTTGACTTTGAAGTTGACCTTGAGGTCAATTTCCAAAGTCATTTGAAAATCATTTAATATTTTTCAAAAGGAGTAGTTTACTTTTCATCCCTAAATGGTTCAAAGTATATTCGAACGAATTTCACATGCAAGATAGAAAATAAGTGATCAAGAAGTAATTTTGAAAAATACTTGCTCAATCGCAATCGGAAAAATAATAGTTAATCATATGTTGAATTGAATTCCTAATATGATAACTATAGAGTAGCAATAAAAATTTTAAAAAATTTTGAAAATTTCTAATATAACATAAAGTTAATGTTTAACTTACAATTGGAGTGATATTAAATCTTTTCTTAACTTCTAAAATTACTTACAAAAATGTTTTCTTCTAATTTTTTCTATAAATTTGCGCCTATTTTTTCATTTCCACAGGTTTTTATTTTTTTTATTTTAGAAAAATAACGCAACAAATCAATTTTGAAGATAGATTGAGTCAATACATGAAATTACTGCTTATAGGTACAGGATATGGTCAAAGTTCGGCAATGGCTAATCATTTTCAACTGACCTTGAAAATCGATTTCAGGGTCACTATCAAGTGCATCGCTTTAAATTCTACAAATTTGGTACTCAGCCCTTTTTTCAAAAAATATGCCGTTTCAAAAATATTTAGCTATAACTGTTTTCATCTACAGAGGTTGAATGGTGTTTTCTACCCCTAAAAAGCGTATTTAGCCGAAATAAAAAAACACGTATTTAATATTTTTCGCTGTTTAATAAGTATGTTAAGTTTCATTCAAATTGGCAAGTATTAGTTGGGTAGTGTTATTTGTCAGAATGTTTTGCCGATCTAGTTTTCTCAATATTTCTTTGCTCGTTTTCAGAATTTGTATTTTAATTTCTACGGACAAATAACTCATTCTTTTCTTCGATTTTAGTAACTTTTATTTGCTGATGTTGACCATTAATTGATCGAAACATATCAAATATTTTTCAATGATTTTTTTAGCGAATGTCGAAAATTTTGAAAATTTTTTCACCGTTAGTAAGTTAAAGTATTTGAATTCATTAAGTAATTAAATGATGTCCACAAGAACCTTACGAACTACCATAAGTTATATGAGATCCCTAGGACCCGTTTTTTACTGTTAGGATAAACTTTTTACTAAAATTATTTTAGATGAATAAAGGTTATGTTGTATGATTTCCGCCAGGGTTTACTGTTCCCATTATTGTAAAAAATAAACTAACCGACCGATTTTGAAAATTTTTTCACTGTTAGAGAACTAAATTATTTTAGATGGATACAACTATGCTGCACAAAGTCCGTTCGGGTTCTTGGGTTCCAAAAATATCAAAACTAATTACCCAGCCGATTTTAAAAAATCTTTTACTCTTAGAAAGCTAAACTATTTTAAATAGGTACAGTTCTTAGATGAGATCCGCCAGTCCCCAAAATTTGGAAATTCGCTATGTTATGCAGATGCTGCGACAGGGGTATTTATATTATATATTATATATTCTACAGTGACATACATATTATACATATTAGAATCTGTACAAAAATTTGACTTAGCAACTGAATGTTTACGTTTGTTTTTAATAAATTTCAAATACTAGGTATATAATTTTAATGTATTGGTATTTGTAGATTTGTACCAAATTTTAATTGTTTATTGTGAATTTCATGTTAGTCGTAGATATAGTACGTAACTCGGTTGTAAATCATAATAATACACACTCGCGCAATTACGCACTCGCCGCTTCGCGGCTCTTGCGTAACTTTTTTGCTCGTGTGTAATATGCAGCTTAAAACCTCAATTACGTAATATACTATTTTAAAAAAAATTTTTCAATCTATATATATAGAAAAGAAAGTGGTGTTAGTTACACTACTTATAACTCAAGAACGGATGAACCGATTTGGCTGAAAATTGGTGGAGAGGTAGCTTAGAACCAGGAGACGGACATAGGATACTTTATCCCGTTCGAACGCGTTTCCGTAAAGTCAGTATAAAACGTGGTATAACAAAAATGCATATGACATAAATCTGAAGATATACATACACGGAGAGAAAATTCCTATAAAAATTACTGTGCTCAGCACTACAATCGACGTGTAAAAGGCGAACATATTCAATTCTGTAAGGTAAAAATATAAAGATTATAATTAATCATGAAAAATTTAAAGGATGGAATGTTCTTTTCGTAATATTATCCCCGTAAAATTTGTAAAACAGCACAGTAAAAAGTTCCATTACCGACAAAAAAATAATTTTTAATTGTTTTCATTAAAAAAATTACCATGCTAACATGCTAATAATAGAAAGAAAAAAAACAGAAAGAAGGTTGGTTGTCTTGGTAACGCTGTAATGAAATGTACCTCAATCAGCGAGTTACATGCGAACCATAGGTGTGGACTGTGGAAGAAACTTTGTCAGATAGTTCGCACCAAGCACCTTGATTTATCAGATTGTGTTACAAGCAGCTAGCACAGCTAGTAGTCAGTTCCTTTTACACTCTCTTAGGATGATGTCATCGTTTAATTCATCTTTTTGTTATTTACCTATCTTTAGTATATGTATTAGAATATATTGTTGGCAATCATTTTTGTATACATGTTTTTACAGGTACAGTGCAACCAACATAAGGTCGCGAGTCAGATGCGCAAATGAAAGAGTACGACAACAAGAATTAAACTATAATATATATGCATAAGAGTGTGATAAAAGTTGTGTTAGCACCACATTAAATTTTACCATGCTAGCGCATATTTTTTATTTTGGTCGTCGATCGCGCACGGATTATAGGGAAGCATGGTAATTTTTCTGAAATTTTCTCTACAAAAATTATAGGATTTTTCTCTCCGTGTACATACGTATGTTTGTTATTGATTTTTGTGTCCATAGTTTCAAAGTATGTATTGGTAAAAATTTAAATATCTTTTACAACTGACATAAATTAATAAAAAATGTTACTATTTATTTAAATAAATAAATTTAACGAGCGGAGCGAAACACTTTTTGGGCGAGTTATATGGCGAGCTGAGCGAAGCATTACCTGGAATTAACCTTCTATAGAATTTTGAAATGTTTAGCGAGCGAAGCGAAGCACTTTATAGGCGAGTCGTATGGCGAGCGGACCGAAGCATTACATAGAATTAACCTTTTATAGAATTTTGAACTGCTTAGCGAGCGAAGCGAAGCACTTTATTCTCAATTCAATTCTCACATATTCTCAATTCAATATGATTTAAAATTGGCTAAACTATTTTCCGCTTTAATAGTAAATATTGATTTGATTGTATCAAAATGATAAGAAAAAATTAATTCAATCAATTATAACTACTGAGCCACAGCAACGCGTGCCCGGGTCAGCTAGTAGTTAAATAAATATTTTACTATGACTACTATGAAAGCAATTTCATAGTAGTCGCAATAAACAAGCAATTGTTTATTGTACAAAATACTATTTAGGTAAGCTGTGTTTTATATGCAGCTGTACAAAAAATGGCTCTTTATATGCATGTATGCGTAAAGAAAAGAGCCTACTACACTTTTGTTGATTTTTATGTATATTGTAATCTGTAATTGTATTAAAATCGGTACAAAAATTTGACCTGGCAACTGTCTTGAATAAATTTCAAATTTTTCATAATTTTAAAGTTTTGTATTTGTATCAAATTTTTATCGTTTATTGTGAATTTCATGGTAGTCGTAGATAAAGTATAGTACGTAACTCGGTTGTAAGACATATTACACATTCGCACAATTACGCGGTTTTGCGTACCTTTTTCGCTTGTGTCATGTGCGTAATATGCAACTTGCATCCTCAATCACGTAATATACTATTTCTAATTAAAAAAAAAATTTTTCTGAACAAAGAAACTGTCTTGGGAGACTATTAGTATAACATAGATTTGAAAGAGTTATTTACAAGTAGTTGTATATGTTTTTTTTAAACTATATTTCTTATCGTTTTCGAAATATTTAGCAAAATTTAAAAAATTTCAAATTTTCAGATATCTTATAGACATAAATAAAATATGGTTAAAAATCTGTTTTGATAAGATTCAGCGAAATTTCCAAATTTCTTGAATTATCAAGTTGATAAAATTTCCTTGCAACTCTATGCATATTTGCTTTCGTTCCGATTTTTTCCCTCTAAAATTTGTAATAATTTTCTTTTAAATTGTGTGTTTTAATGGCTGAAAATTTTTACTTCTTTACCAAAGTAAGCTGCTTTAGGAAAGAGCATTTGTGATTTTTTGATACTCTTGATATATCATCTTACTCTCATTGTTAGTATTAATCTCAAATTCTATTATCTTTATGTCCATGCTATTTTAATTTAATTATGAAACCAACACTGAGACTTGCATGCTCTGTTTTTTCATCGGAGTAGAAAAGAGTTTTAATTTTCTTTGATCTTATTATTCAGTTTTCTGACAAAATGTATGTAAACAATTTGTTTAATTAAGAAAATATTTAAAAGATTTACTGTGTTTGCCTGCACAAAACTATTTCCTGAGATAGGTATATACTAAAAGAAAATAAATTGTTGAATAGAAGATGTCAGAAATATAGTCCATATAACGTTTCATTCACTTAAAATTAGGTATCGTACTAATTAAAAATTTAAAAAAATTGAGATGTTTCCTGAACAATTTTGGTTTGGTGTCTGTCCGTTCGTCTGGCTGTCTGTCCGTCTGTGTGTCGCCAGTTTGCACCAAGTGGCATAATTTCTGAACTATTCGATTGTTTTTAATGAAATTTTCAGAAATTATGCAATTTAGTTCCATTAATATATTCCATTAATATACTAAATTGCACCAAGTAGCATAACTTCTGAACTATTCAATTCTTTTTTATGAAATTGTCGGAAATTATACGGTGTAGTTCCTAGATGGTCTCTTATAAATTTCATTGCATTCGGAGAAATCCCATTAAATGTCTTATTTACTGGTAGTCCCACTTCGCTGAAATTTTTAAAGTGTTTTTGGGGTTAGTTTCTAAAATATTTTTGCTATTATTTTCTAACTTAGCTCTTAGTTACTTATTTACAGTTACAACAATTTTTTATGAACTTTAAAGCGAAAATATAATTTCACGGTATATACAGGGTGGTCCAGAATTATGTACCGTAATTGCTGGAGCTGATAGTATGTTCAAAAATAATGGCACCTTTTCATCTACACTTTTTTCCAAAACTTAATAATAAGGGAGATAAAGCAGAGGGGTAAAATGTAGAGGGGTGGAACGAAACTGACTTCTTTTTTTTTAAATTTTTTAGGCGCTTTTGATTACTGGATTCATATTCTAGGGGCGCATATGAACATTAAGATAATTAAATTTATGGTATCGATTATTCGATCACTTAGGATTAGGGGATAATTTGGAAATAGATACTTCTACTTTAAATTACTCGAAAACGGTAATATTTATCGAAATGTAACAAGTATACCTTTTTTGCGTGAAATTGTCTGAGGAATTATATTATCAGGGAGTTTGTTTAAATAATTGCAAATTAAAAAAGAAAAGACGTGTAACTCACACCTACCACCCAAAACCACCCCTTAGTCATCAGTGGTGGAATATGTGTTGACATAAATTTAATCCTTCTAACGCAAAATAAGTGCCCCTAAAATATCAATCCATTATTCAAAAGCGTTTGGAAAATATTTAAGAAATAATGGTTTTTGTTTCACCCCTTTACAGAGTTGTATCTCCCTTATTATTGAGTTTTGAAAAAAAGTTTACATGAAAAAGTACCATTATTTTTGAACGTACTACGAGCTCTACCAATTACGGTACATAATTCTGGACCACCTTGTATATTTGGTAGAATACTGTTTTGAAGTCTTTTACGAGTACGAGGAAGCAGTGTGCCACACCCCATTGGCAGTGTATGTTAAATTTAATAATAAGAAATTTTTGGCAGAACGCTGTCTCAAAAGCCGCGGTTTTCCTGTCATTTATGACTCAAAATATACATATTAATCCTATTAAAATCAAAATTGTATCTTTAGAAAAAATTTCTAAAAAAATATTTTTTGAATTCTAAGAGATATGTAGCTCTTTAAATGATGCCTCATGCCATATCTTCTTTTTTTTGGATCTAACTGACCCTCCTGTTAATCGCAAAAAAATTTTTTTTTAAAATAGTAAATTGGAGATACATGCATGCGTCATCAAAACCTAACATTATCCCAAATTTCAAATTCTTAAGTTTTCGAGAAAAACTTCTGTGAGAGGCGAACGAACGGATACCAGAGTGATCTTATAAAGCAGTGTTTTTCAACCTTTTCAACCCTACCCTTCACTATTTCTATCTTTTATTTTTTTATGTTATAAATACCGAATCCGTTCATCATTATTGATTATGTTCATAAATAAGTATCGACTAAATACGTAATTAAGTACCTGTAACAAGCATATTTTAAAGGCAGCTACAGACGAGCCAAGTTTGGAAACCAACGTAAAAGAAAATCTGCTGGAATTATCTGCTGATAGAATGCTACACTTAGAATTCAACTCTGTAACTTTGGATACTTTTTGGTTAAGGAGAAAAACAGAATACCCTCAATTAACCATAAAAGCTTTAAAATGTTTGATCACATTTTCCACCTCTTACCTGTGTGAGTTGACGTTTTCTTCGATGGCTCAAATAAAAAGCAAACAGAGAAATCATCTAAATTTAGAAAGTGATCTAATTCTCTGCCTATCAAGAACGAATCCACGACAGGAAAAATTTGTCAGCGAAAAACAGGCGTAACCATCACATTAATTAACCTTTAGTTAACCTTTTCGTTATTAAATATTATATTTTGAATTAGAGTGATTTTATTTTTAATATAACTATGACGCCCTTAAAAAGGCTTCGCGACCCCCAGGTTGAAAAACACTGTTATAAAGGTTCCGTTTTCTCTTTTTAAGGTGCGGGACTTAATTCCAATATCCCATATATTGGAATCTTTTTGATAGATACTGCACGGAGAGAAAAATCCTATAATTTTTGTAGAGAAAATTTCAGAAAAGTTACCATGCTCTCCTATAATCCGTGCGCGATCGACGACCAAAATAAAAAATATGTGCTAGCATGGTAAAATTTAATGTGGTGCTAACACAACTTTTATCACACTCTTATGCATGTATATTATAGTTTAATTCTTGTTGTCGTACTTTTTCATTTGCGCATCTGACTCGCGACCTTATATTGGTTGCACTGTACCTGTAAAAACATGTATACAAAAATGATTGCCAACAATATAATTCTAATACATATACTAAAGATAGGTAAATAACAAAAAGATGAATTATATATTCCTCAAAAATACTAATTAAACTAGGTCAACGTGTTTCTGAAAAAAAATCACGTGAACAACCCTTTAAAATAAAATATAATAAAAAGAGAAAGCACGTTTCTTGAAAACAGTATCTGAATTAATAGTGCATACTTCATCTCCTTTTTTAAGTTACTAATGTATATTTCTTATGAAAACGTGTGCCAATAAATTTTATGACCTAGTCCACCGGGGTGCGATATTAGGTACAAAATATTCAATAATATTTAAAATTTAGTTTGTTTTTTGACGCTTAAGTTTTACTATCAAATTCTGATATATTTTTTCTGTGTGATAATAATTTTTTTCAATTTTAATATTATTTATAATTCTCTTTGGTTTTAAATTTTTAAATTTTATATTTTTTATTAATCATTTTTTTATCTTTTGTATATAATTTTTAATTTCTGTACATATTTTAATATAGTATTTATAAGTACCTTATTTATAATTTTCCTGTTTATATCAATATTTATAAAAATTTGCAAGCTGTAGTAGTGTATATATAATTTTTTTTTTTTTTTTTGTAAATTTTTTTTAACAATGCTTGCAAGACCAAAAAGAATGCCAATAACAGAAGCTGAAAAAGTAATAATAGTTAATTTTTGTAACTTTTATAAATTATATAATTTCACCACTTTTGTATATTTTTGTAAATTTTATAAATTATAAAATAAATAAATTATAAACTATATAAACGTTCACTAATAAAATCAAAAATATATAAATGGAAATTAATTAATGCATTTAATAGTATTCACATAATAAACAGTAGCATTCATAATGCAATTCAAAAATAAATAAAAATATTTTTGCGTAGTACGCACTCGAGTATACAAGGTTCAGTTTTAATTTCCAGAAACATGTATGAAACGAGTGATTCGTTGACCTAGTTTAACTAGTATTTTTGAGGATACTATAAACGATGACATCATCCTAAGAGAGTGTAAAAGCAACTGACTACTAGCTGCCTCAAGGTGCTTGGTACGAGCTGTCTGACAAAGTTTCTTCCACAGTCCACACTATGGTTCGCATGTAACCCATGTAACTCGCTGATTGAGGTACATTTCATTACAGCGATCCCAACACAACCAACCTTCTTTCTGTTTTTTTTCTTTCTATTATTAGCATGTTAGCATGTTAATTTTTTTAATAAACACAATTAAAAATTATTTTTTTGTCGGTAATGGAACTTTTTACTGTGCTGTTTTACAAATTTTACGGAGATAATATTACGAAAAGAACATTCCATCCTTTAAATTTTTTATGATTAATTATAATCTTTATATTTTTACCTTACAGAATTTAATATGTTCGTCTTTTACACGTCGATTGTAGTGCTGAGCACAGTAATTTTTATAGGAATTTTCTCTCCGTGTGTGTACTTGAAAATAGTAGAAATATATAAATAACCCATTCGAGATTTATCATTTTCCAATTAATTAACGAAACTAGATTATATCACTCAAAACTTTTAATGATATATTTACAATGCGGAACACTGTTTTAATAGTGAATATGGTGAATATTATACAATTAAATCAAATAATGAACAGTGAGATAAAATAGCGATAAATTAGTGAATTAAATACAATAAGTGAACAGTATAAATAAAGTTTGATTTCCCAGTGCTCTGTTCCAACCTCTTATTACGTAAGCTTATTGTATTGTTTAGTAGGTATATTATGTATTTGTGTTACGGTCGACGATCCTTCAAATGAGTGATCCTTGAATAAACTTTCAGGTGTTTTAACTCTAGAGTTAACATTTTATTTAGCTACAATAAATTTCTAAGTTGAATGGAAACTGTAAATTAGTTAAAATAATGCAAAAGCTGTGTATTAGTTAGAAATACTACATAATACAGTAGAAGCTCTTAATAATGTCTTTGTCCAGCAGGAGCGGTTTTAGAATTTTTATTTTAGGTAGGCCCGAATTTTTCTATATTATAAACATGTAACTTATAAGTTTTTTGAAACTTTTTTTTTTTAATTGCATAATTTATAAGCAATATTTACAAGCGATTTCAGTGAATTAAATGCCATTTAAGGGGGCCTATATATTACTGAACTTGATTTAGGTATTTAATGACGCCTGAGTGCAGGTTACAAAATGGTAACAAATATTGCTACCAAAAACATAAAACTACTAGAAACCTAAAACTAGATTATATAGATTTTTTGAGAAATATGGTATTATAAAATTTTACATCTCAAACAGTTTTAGGTTAGGTCAGTTATAGTCTGATAACTTTGTAGAGGCGAACACAAACTATAGAATAGTGTAAAAATTTAAAAATTTTACGAAATGGAGTTACAGTGTTATGCTTCTCAGATACAGAAATATTACATACTTCAAAGTACAACTGTATTCATGGTATAGCAATATTTCCTATATTTTATTATCATTTAAGCACTGAGAAAAAAATACGGTAATTTTTACGGAGCTCTCTGGTAATCAGGGTTGGCATGTTTAAAATAAAGTGTTTTAAATCACATGTTTTAAACACTGTTTAAAACACAATCTAAATAAAACATGTTTGAAATTAAAATGTTTTAAACCATGTTTTAAACTATGTTTAAAACAAATAAGAAACATTACATATTAAACTGTGTTCTGAACAATCTTCAATTAAATTCTTTCGGTTAAGTTGTTAATAAAATGTATTGAAATAAAAAAAATAGCCTAATTATATCATTAAAAATTAAAAATTAGGCAGTTGTATTCTAATATGCATCAATAATAAAATAATAAAAACAATATTTTAATTAGGTTAAACTAAATTTATGTAAAATATGTATTTATATATATATATATATATATATATATATATATATATATATATATATATATATATATATATATATATATTTCTTTTTTTTTTAAACAGAAGTTTTATTTATATTAATTACCTTAAATTGTTGATTATCACTTATCACTATAGTCACTGTTCTATATAAATATAAGCACGTCTGCAGTCTGCACGTATAAAAAAAATATATATTTATGTTAAGTACATTTATGTTAAGTATTTCCATTTAAATCCTGAAAAACAGCGACTAGCATTGCAGCTCTTTCTACTACAGACTACAGTCGAATGCAACTGTGTTACCCACAGGTGTTACCAAATTAAATATTTTGGGGTTGATTTGACTTTAGTGATAGCCACCATTCTAAAGCACTGACTTGTATTTAATTATCGTATTTTATTTACCAGTTCAACTAGCAATAAGATTTTGAACTTCTTTGTACCGTAATTTAAACTCTTTTATTTTAGTATGTATCAAATTCAGTGTTGCCACATTGACTCATAAAAATCCCCCCAACATTAGTCAAAACTCAAACATCCTTCCAAAAAATGCATTTTAGGGAAGAAAACCTCCAAAACATAAAAAAAATTATTTAACACACATGAAGTACGTAAGCAATGACCGAGTAGCCCAAAACTAATCAATATTTAAAGTGGTCAACTTTTTGAAAAATGTCTTTCTTCAAAAATAATACAGTTGAAGAGCAAAAAAAAAAAAAAAATTAAAATAAAATAATTTATAGCAAAATAATATAATTCTAATATTATTTTGAAGAAATTGTTTACTGTATTTTTTTTAACAATAAAATTAGGCAAAATTGATTGTTGACTTTTGACGTTGCCTTAGAATACGATACCACACATTTAAATTTTAATGGTTGATTTGAACCTGGTTTTTGAATTTGAGCATTTTTAAGCAGGACGGCAAATATATTTTTTTAAATTAATTAATAAAAACCTCCAAACTCTCCCTAGTATTCTCCCTCTGGCAACGTCAAAAGTCAACAATCAATTCTGGCAACGTCTTTGTTGTACACCGTATTCAACACGCATAAACAACAAACGGTTTTATAAATTTTACAACAAACAAAATATTCAAATGTTTCCATTTAATGCCACCTATTATAAATTAATAGTACATAATTATGTAATTATTTTATGCCAGTGTCTGACAGAAAAAAGTCAGGCATTTCGAGAGAAAAAGTTTTTTCCATATGGTTCAATTAAAGGAATTAAACCTATTCAAAACAAGTTTAAAATGTTTAAAACATATGTTTAAATTAAACTAATAAAAACACGATTTTAAACATAGGAACACTTGTTCAAAACATTTTGAACTGTTTGTTTTATAAATTTAAAAAAAAAAACTGTTTTTTTTTCCATCCCTGCTGGTAATGCGGGCATAAGTGACAGGCAACGGGAAAATTACGGAGCTGTATAGGAAAAATTCTTAAGCTGTACAGGAAAAATTACAGAAAAGCTTAAGAATTTTTCCTATACAGCTCCGTAATTTTTCCTATATAGCTCCGTAATTTTCCCGTTGCCTGTCACTTATGCCCGCATTACCAGAAAGCTCCGTAAAAATTACTGTAATTTTTTCTCAGCGAGGGCACATTATTTTATACACTTTGAGCAATATATTTAATACTGTGTGCAATAGAATTTTATATTTTTGTAAATTATTTTACCCTATATTTCAAGCAATAAAATCACTATTAATGCAATAATATTTTACACTGAGAAAAAAATACGGTAATTTTTACGGAGCTCTCTGGTAATGCGGGTATAAGTGACAGGCAAAGGGAAAATTACGGAGCTGTATAGGAAAAATTCTTAAGCTTCTCTGTAATTTTCCCTGTACAGCTATTTTTTTCCCTATACAGCTCCGTAATTTTTCCTATACAGCTCCGTAATTTTACTCCGTACCAGAGAGCTCCGTAAAAATTACCGTATTTTTTTCTCGGTGTACATTTTGTATGTACATTATTTTAAGACCGTTATTATTTACCATTTTGAGCAATAGAATTTTTATATGTATATTTTGTGCATTATTTTTTACAATGATTACACAACGTTGCATTGCGTTGCAAACGGATATTCTATTTGTAACTTGCGTTTTTAGAAACATTTCACATAAGTAACCCAGAATTGATCCAGAATAACTTTTTTTTTAAAAATCTGATTTAACCTCTTTATATATGCATAAGAATAAAATATGGATGTCGTATACTTTTCTGATTTGAAGTAAAGCAAAGGTCTATGAATAGACCTCTCACAAAGTCTCAGAAAAATTATCAGGATTTCTTAAAGTTTTGCGATTCTCTAGACAAAACTCAGAATTAACATTTGGATGGATTTCGACCAAATTTTGTTCAAATACTAGCCAGCTTCAGGAGAAAATGAAAGTGAAATTAAAATTGTAAGTTAGAATTCGCAAAAAGGGGTCAGCAATAAACAGCTGGACGAATCTCGACTATACACATATTTTGTTCAAATGTTATTGAGATCGCGAAAAAAATGAACGTGAATTTAAAATCGTTTTTTAGGGATAAAGAGGGTCCAAAATATCTCTGGTCTATGGAAAGGTCAGAAGGTGTGGAAACTGGATACGCTATTAAAATATGAAAACTGTCAGATTAGACTTGTTTGGTGAGTGGAGTTAACGGACTGTAAGGAATTAATTCTGTACAGAATTTGGGAATGTTTGGTTGAAAAGTAAAATTTTGAATGTCTGTTAGATAGTTAATCACACCAAAATTAAAATTTGAATAGTAATTTAATTTGAATAGTAGGTAACTGTATTTCAACAATGATTCAAATGATTGAAAATGCGCTATTACTTTAAAACGACGTTACAATTTGTAAACAAAGATATCAGTTCTGATAATTTTAATTCGCCAAGCGAAATTTTTTATTTTCAATATTTTCGTTAGCCTTAAAACATAGTAATAATAAACGACCATAATTTACATAATATTCGTTTTTTATTTTGAACTATTATGAATACCTAAAACCAAATTGCTCTCCAATGGTCACTTCAACAATGAGCCGTTTTTCCCGCTCATTTTTTAACGAACAGTTATTTTATGAAAATTATTGCAAAATTTTTCGAAAAAAAAAAAAAAACAATTACTTCATTAATACGAAAAATATGGTATTTAGAATAGTTTTTAATTTTAATCAATAAATTACTATATTAAGAGGAGATAGCTAGGTAACTGATTCTAAATCTCTTTTACCCCTTCTGATATTTTTTTTTTAGATTGGTTTGTACATATTTCCTTTTCTCATTGCTGTATTTTTAACATTTGTATCTTTGGAAAACCGATAACAATTGTAGTCCATGTATTCTGTCACAGTACAATGCATATAAACAACATGCGTACCATATTTTGTTAAATCTATTGCTCATTTTAGTAATTTTGTGGGGCAAATGGCTTTTCTAAATAATAAACAGATATAAAATGAATTTTTTGTTCAAAAATTCTGTTTGTAAATGAACTGACATGACGGTTCGAAACAATATTGTTTCAAAATAAAAGTGGTAATTTTGTGAAGTAAAATATTTGTTTATTATTTACAAATATGGATTACCATAAACAGAGGCGGCGCAAAGGGTGGGCGAAGTGGGCGATCGCCTATAGCCTCGCGCCTTTGGGGGTCTCGCGATGAGGTCTTGCATTTTGGCTGGCCAGACTTAATTAATGGGTGTTGTCGGTTGTTGAGTTGTGTTCTTTCTATTTTTTTTGCTCGTCAGTTAATTTTTAAAGAATCTTTTTTTAAAAAATCATTGGAAGAAGGGTCTCGCAAAAGCGATTTAGGCCGGCCACATACATTCCAGTTGTAACCGGGCTGGGTACCTGAAGGTGCAAATAAAATAATAACTCCATTTACTACACGGAGAGAAAAATCATATAATTTTTGTAGAGAAAATTTCAGAAAAATTACCATGCTCTCTTATAATGCGTGCGCGATCGACGACCAAAGTAAAAAATATTTTACGATCATGTAAATATTATTAAATTGAAACGTAAAGAGTATTAGTCATGACTTCATAACTTGTGCTGGCATGGTAAAATTTAATGTGCTAACACAACTTCTATCACACTTTTATGCATATATGTTATAGTTTAATTCTTGTTGTCGTACTCTTTCATTTGTGCATCTGACCGGCAACCTTATGTTGGTTGGACTATACGCACTGAGGAACAATAAACGTATTCAAACCTGCTTCGAAAAACTTCGAAGATGCCCGATCTTTTCCGACCTTCGATTCTGTCTTCTGTTAATAGGAGAATGCACGTTGTTTTAACTTAATAGTAGAATATCTCGAAAACTATGAATCCGAGATCTAGACATAATGCGTACAAATTTTAAAAAATCGCTTTACGAACAAAATGACCTCTTATAGGCCTCTCTACCATTAATAGTTAATGAGATATCATTTTTTTTTTGTTTAAAATCATTGTTGTGTCGGTGATGATTACCAAATAAACGAGACTGTATTTCCAATAGGTGTAACGTATATTGACTTCATAATCAATTACACATAAATAATAAATAAACTTTACACATTTCAAAATAGCAAAAATGATTGGCAACAATATATTCTAATACTGAAGATAGTGAAGTAACAAAATGATGAATGTATGTACATGTATGTAAACGGTGACCGTCCGTCCGGTAAGACAGTCTAATGAATACTGTTTGCACTATCAAGGTACTTTTACTGTGCTGTTTTACAAATTTTACGGAGCTAATATTACGGAAAGAATATTCTATCCTTTAAATTTTTTATGATTAAATATAATTTTTATATTTTTACCGTACAAAATTGAATATGTTCGGCTTTTACACGTCGATTGTAGTGCTGAGCACAGTAATTTTTCTATGAATTTTCTCTCCGTATACCGCACAATTTTCTTGTTTTTACCGGTCAGAACGGCCGGTCAGAATGCAACCGGCGACGCCTGGATCGGGCAGTTAGAAACAGAGGAAACACATCAAATAATAGAATAAAACATATCAGAAACATTGATACGTCGTCGTCCATTTTATTGCATGAAATCGACAATAAGGTAGTCGGTACAACAATACCCAACTGTTAAATAAAACTGATATATTTTTTTAAGAATTCAATCAACCGGCATGTATGCGCTAACACGGCCGGTTTACCGGCCTGGACGCCCGGCCCGGTTACAACCGGAATGTATGTGGGCGGCCTTAGGCTGTTTTTGCACGTCGCCTAATTTTCAAGGGAAAAATTTTAAAAAGGAAACTAAAGGGGGCCTTGCAAAAATTATCTTGCTCAATCCCCATTTTAGTCTTGCGCCACCTCTGATCACAAAGTAACGCTTAAATCTATTAGTAATACAAATGGCTTTTTTTAAGGATCATTTTAAATAAGATAATGGTAGTAACGTTATAAAAGTGCATTGGTAAATTTTCAATTGCACAAAATATTTTTTAAGTGTACGGATGCTTATTTTATGTAACACATGTAATGCTTATTTATTTTTTTAAGAGCAAGAATTCATTATCTATGTAACATTTATTTTAATAAATGCACAAAATTTATTATATTAATTCTATTTTATATTTACTATTCCTCGAAAATAAAGAATAGTGATCATTTATTTTATTTATTGTTACTTTTGTTTTACAAATGCTCTCAATTATTTTGCATTCTGTTTAAATAAATGCTCGTTTAATTTGTTCCCTTTTATTATGGACATGTATATGTACATAGATGCTTGTAGATTTAATTTTAATATATTTTTGATGAGTAGTTCAATTTGCAAATATATACATAAATATACATATAACCTATAATAAATAATATTTTATCGCCGGAAGAAACTGAAAATGAAAAACGAATTGAACCAAATAGTAAAATTAGTTTATCGATTAAAATAGAATGTTATAATATATTATGAAATGAAAAGAAGAAACTGAATTAATTTGTGGTCAGTAAATAGATACATTTATGTATATTAATTTATATAAATAGAGAAATCTAAACCACAAACCAGATAACCATAGTCCATAGAGTATGTTGTGATGCGTTCCCAAGAACAGTCAAAGGAAATATTTTCTCCCGGTTCCACAAGCACGATTTGTTTGGACGAAGTCCCCCGATAATTATAAAGTTTTATGGTATAACTTGATATAAATTTTGAATAAAAAAAAAAACTTAATACCTACATACATGTTTTGGTCAATTTGTCACGCTTTTCTGTTATGTTAAGTACACAGTATAATTATTTAATAGTTTTATAATCATCTGAGAGGTCCGTCCGGGCAGATCGTGTTGGTGGAACCGCGGTTTTAGGCTAAGGTCACATTGGAAGCGGGTACGTACGACTTAATTTGTCTGACGTAGTCGTGAGACTATTGTCGTCAGATAAAGCGGTCACATTGTTAGCGTATAAGAGATTATTTTTTTCCCAGTAATAATATAAATAATTATTATTTGATGAAAAATGCGAATCGAAACTTTTGGGTTTATGAATTATACAATAGAAGATCTATTGGTGGTGAATTTAGGAAAATATTGCCAGATTTGTAAATAGACAAAAACAAGTTTTCTTTAATATATTCGTATGAATGAAGAAACATTTAATGCTTCCGCAACCTCTAATCAAAGTTTTCTATAAATTTCTCTGTTATAGTAAGTACTTTTTGTTTTTGATTTGCCTTTGAAATACAAGAATTATAAATTTTTCAATATCCATTTAAATGCATCCTTAATTTATCAAATAATAAGTTTCATAAAATTGTAGTTCGGTACTACAAAAATTGTAATAAATGAAAATATCCGTTAAAATTCAAATAATATTCATAAATTGTATTACTTTTACTTAAGTTGCCTATCGTCCTTATCTTCTACACGTACGACTAGTGCGAAAAAAACAAACTTTTTTGTTTCAATTTTTAATACTGACGACTACGTACGTGCGTGCAAGAATAACTCGTATCTAGTGTGACCGTCTTCGTTCATTTGCATTGTTTTTTTCAATCTGACGTGAACGTACAAGTACGCGCGAGTGATTTGTCGTACGTACCCCCTTCCAATGTGACCCTAGCCTTAGACTGCAACTTTATTTGTCCATGTGTGTAACAAAATCTCCTTTTGATTCAATAGTAATAAATTTTTATTTTCATTTTTATGAAATGAAATTTTTCAGTTTTAAAATAAAATTCATTTTAAATATGAATTTCAGATTATATTAATTTCACGGCTGATGGAAAATGGCTGATCTAAATTTGTGGATACATGCTCGGGAAACGATTACTGTTTTTTTTTTTTTTTTTTTTTTTTTATATATATATAAATTGGGGCACTGCTGCCGGTGGATGGCGCGGTCAGCAGTGTCCGGCGGCATCGCCAACGATGGGCATGCGCCGCCATACACACAAGAAATTAAAACACACATAAAGACAGGGACACATAAATGCAATAGACAAAGAACAAACATACACATGATAAAATTCACCGATGAGCCCTGCCATCCCAGGGCTTCATAAAGAGCGGAGAGTCCTTGGTGGCGGTAGGCTAAGTACTAGCCAGAACGTCCGGTCACCAAGGACTGAAAAACCAACGATGAAACTCCCCTCGAGGTGTAAAAGGCTTCGGAGTGGAGGAAACCGACTAGAAAAAAAGATAAAACACAAATAAATATCACAGGTAAGTATCACGGTATCACAGATACAACTTGTTGCCTCACTGGGAAGCCACAGGCCGACCAGTGAAGCAAGAAGGAGTTAAAAGAAAATACCGCTGTAGACCCATAACAACAGGCCTACAGCGGCAAAACAAAATATCACAGATAAGGAAAAACAAAATTTAACAATATAGAAGAATAACAATAAAATAACAACAAAATATCACAGAGTGAAAAATCACAGTAAATATATCACAGCCTATCCACTGTACCCTCGGGGGCCTAGAACCGCCCAGTGGTACAGTGGGGATTGCAACAACACCGTTGAAGGCCCCATGGACCTCCAGTGGCAGAAAAACACAGAAAAAGACAAAAAACATTAACAAAAGAATTCCACGATTTGTGTCGTCCTATTTATTTATTCATTAACCAACTAGGGCCCCGTTAGCCTGCTAGCCAGCTAGCAGTTACCGCCGAGCACGACGAGGACGTGGGGTTGGACGATTACTGTTATTCCAAATAGTAGTGAAAATGATTCCAGACTGCAAGAATTCTAATTAAAATTAAAGAATTACTTTTAAACATTTCTGCGAAGCTTAAAAAAAAAGTGTCGATACTTATCTTGAATTACAGGGTAGACCAAGTGGTTGGAAAACGGCATTTACACAACTTGTGCTTACTTCAACTAACAGTGGAAATGATTTTAGGCTACAAGAGTATTTTAAAATTAAAGAATTGTTTTCAAACATTTCTCTAATACTTAAGAAAGTGTCGATATTTATTTGAATTACATGATAGATCAAGTGGTCGGAAAACGACATTTCATATTACACGAGCAAATGTTATTCCAAATAATGTGAAAATTGATTCCAGGCTACAAGACTTCGATTTAAAATTAAAGAATTGCTTCTAAACGTTAAGGAGAGATTCGTTAAAAAAAAAGAAATCGATTTTTTCTTCATAATTATGTTCCTTAAGGTGTTAGAAATATTCTCCTACAATTTTATTTTTAAAAAATGAAAAATCTACATTTTATGGGCATTTTAGTGCACGCACTTGACTATAATTAGTATAATTCAATTTAAAAAAAACTTTAAATCCTTTTCTCTCGAAAGTACATTTTTCGACATGGCTCCTCATGTATCTCAAAAAGTATTTGAGATATCAACATAAATCAAAGTGCATATTATTCCTCGATACCGTCATTTTGGGAGGAACTAGGATCTTTTGGTGCCGTAATATATTTTCAAAATGGCAGCTGTTTATAGTCGAGAAAAAGCGGCGATATTTGAAAATTTATTTTCAAAATGCGTTTTCTCGCTGGTTTATTATTTTTTTTTCTTAGATCCTAGTTAGTGCCATAACTGTATACAGTGGCCATCCAATAGTACGTACTCCGATTTTACGTAGTGACGTCAGCGATTTAGTGGGGTTCTCCTCTCACAGATATGTTGTTGTTTATCTGTGTTGGTGAAAATTTATGTACCAAGTCAGAGTCAGGGCCGTAGGTAATATTGTCTGAGGGTCTCGTAGCCTTTAAAAAATTTAAAATTTCACTGTAGATATATATGCACATATTCTGCATACGTATTATGCAAAATGTAAATGCAAAATGAGTAACGTAAAATTCTAGAATATTCTGATCGTCAACTAGCAGAGATATCAAAAAACAGACTTCACCGTTGAATTGACCATTAAAAATGAGATTAAACAGTGTAGTTTGACAAAAATTCTAGAATGTTCTATTTGTCAGCTAGCAAAGATATTGAAAAATCCATTGTAGCATTTAATTGTCCATTGAAAAAGAGGTCAAATTACATATTTTGACAAATGTTCTGGAATATACTATTCGCCAACTAGCAAAGATATTCAAAAACAGACGTTGCCATTGAATTGGCTACCAAAAACAGAGACCAAATAACACATTTTGAGAAATGTTCTAGAATATTCTATTTGTCAACTAACACAGTTATTGGAAAATCTATTGTACTACTTAATTGTCCAACCGAAATTAAACTAATGTAAACCAAATGTCCGATTTTAACAAACAATTTTTGCTATTTGACGAATAGAATATTCTAGAACATTTATCAAAATGTGCTATTCCGTCTTTTATTCGATGACCAATTAAATGGTGCAATCGATTTTTCGATATCTTTGTTAGTTGATGAATAGAACATTCTAGAATTTTTGTCAAAATGCACTGGTTACTCTAATTTTTAATGCCCAATTCAATAGTGAAGTTTGTTTTTAGGTATCTTTGCTAGTTCACGACTAGAATATTCTAGAATATTTGTCAACTTCCGCTATTTGGCGTCTTTTACGCTGATGAATGCGATAGTGAAGTTGATTTTTCGACAGTTTTCTAAAAGTCGTCACTCATATTCATTAGTATAACATTCGATTTCCTTTGTCTACACAACCGAATTTTAGGTATAAATTGTCTCTTAAGATAATATTGTTTTAAATAAATTCTGATAAATAATATTTACCAACCCCCGAAACAAAAGTTTACCGACGCCCCTGATCTTCCGATTTTACGTACTTCCCCTTAAATTTGCACCGACCACTACGTAAAATTGGATTTGTGGTGTATGTATACTTTCAGACAATTCTTGATTTTTTGATTTTGGTTCACTGAGAATTTCAGAACACGAGGAACTATCAAGGTGGAAAAATCTCACAGTGTCAACATCAAAGCCATTTATACTCAGATCATTTGTAAATTTTTTTTTTGTAATCTCAAGA
Source organism: Brachynemurus nebulosus (assembly GCA_035578155.1). NCBI lineage: Eukaryota > Metazoa > Arthropoda > Insecta > Neuroptera > Myrmeleontidae > Brachynemurus > Brachynemurus nebulosus. The sequence goes on along the minus strand of JAPWDM010000008.1, from coordinate 26,867,141 downwards.
CATGTAGAAAGAATGTTGTATATTTAGTTTTTTAATAAAATATTTATTTGTATAAAAAAAATAAAAATGGTGGATTTTTGATTGCATTTTGGCGAATCTGCTCTTAAGAAAGTGTCAGTATTATTTTAACTGAATTAAATCTTAAATGGTAGACCAAGTAGTCGCAAAACGACATTTCATATTACACGAACAAATGTTACTCCAAATAATGTCGAAAATTATTCCAGGCTACAAGAGTAATTTAAAATTAAAGCAAAATTGGCTTTAAACATTCCTGTAACGCTTGAAAAATTTTGTTACTTACATAAATCAAAACTATAGAAAAATATAAGTAGTTTTAATACCATTATTTTGTTCACAATTCACTGATACAGGTATTCTGTGCGTGTATACGTATTAGGTACACTGTTGGTATCAAGCGCGTCCAGTATATGCTAGTATGGAAAAAAGAGCATCAACCACTTTAGTACTGATGTTAGTAATAATATTAATTCACTATTTTGTATATTTACATATCCCAATAGAAAACGAAGAAGAATATTCTTTTAACCTAAAATTCCCAAGAGCATTACTTGAAAATCATTTCTTTTAAATTAGAAATGTCAACGTACTGAAAATGGTTTTTACTCGACGAAATAAGCTACGAGATAAAATTGTTTATTTTAACAGTGCTATTATAGTAGTCGAAGATATAGTCAAAGAAATGACATAAAAATTTAATATAAACGTTTACAATTGCTAAAGATCAAAGCAGTAATACTTAACCTATACACAGTGTTGCCAACTTTTTTTTTCCAGAGACCACTAGATTCGACTTTGAAACCGTTAAAAAACCATTAAAAACTACCAACTCTTCATCGACAGGCAAAAAAAAGCTTTTCGCTTTTCGACAACAAAAATTTTTTTTTTGAATAAAAATTTTTATACTTTAATTTTTATGAATTAATCATAACAAAATAGAAAAATAGAACAATATTATATAAATTAATAACGAAATAACCAGCAGTTTTAGTGGTAGAACCACTAACACGGTACCACTGAAAACAAACCACTAGAAAAGAATTTTTCCCATTGTGGGAAGTTCAAACTGTTGTGTTTCATTTAAATGGCAGCGATTTTGTCGGGTGATTGAGGTAAGGGGATTGTAATATGAATTTCATATCTATAGATACTATTGTATCTTCAATATCTAGATACATAATATGTACTAACATATTTGACAGTTGATTTTTTTGTTTCGAATCATTTCTTTTCTAAAATTTGTAAATAAAAAATAATAACTAAATTAATGCACAAAAATTTTAATCCTTTACTATTTTTATAAGTTTGTTTTGTTATAAAATATTTGTAACGTGTTTATGCTATAATTTTTTTTATCAAAAATGAATGAAGAAGCCAGCAGTTCCCAAACAATTCAAGGACAGTTAAAAAGCAGCAAATTTTTTTGCCGTGGCAAAACTATCCATACGGAGGGTCGAACAGTGAGTTCACATTCATATCTTATTAATTTTGTTTATATAAAAAATAACGAATTTATCTTTAATTTTAGATCGTAAATAAGGTTTTGGAAATATGTAAAAAAGAAGCTTCTACTGGACATTTAGATATTCCGATAAAAAATTTTATTAAAAGAACAGCAAATTATACAGGCGTTTCAGAAAGAACTGTTCATAGAATTAATAAAGAACCAACAATTCTTGGAATTGTTCATTCCCCAGAAAAGCATCATGCTCATCCCAATCCAAGGAAGGCTGAAATTGATAATTTCGACCGTGATGTTGTAAGGAGGACTATTGAAGATTTTTATTTAATTCAAAAAAAAAGTTCCAACAATTAATAAATTACTACCAGTGCTGAAAGAAAAAATCAATTTTTCTTGGCAAAGAACAGTTTTACGTAAACTATTAATTGACATGGGATTCCACTGGAAAAAAGTATCAGATAAACGTATAATGCTTATTGAAAGGCCTGATATAATAAATTGGCGAGCAAATTATCTTAGAACAATAAGAGAATTACGATCTGCTGGTGGTAATATTTTTTATTTAGACGAAACTTGGGTCGACTCAAATTTAACTTTCGGGAAATGTTGGCAACGCGATGACATTCATGGCGTCCTAAAGACCACAAAAGCTTCGAATCGTTTAATAATTGTTCATATTGGGGGTGAAAATGGGTTTCTAGAAGGTGCAGATTTAATATTTAAAGCTGGTACATCGTCTGGAGACTATCATGGCCAAATGAACGCCGAGAACTTTGAAAAGTGGGTAATAAACAAGGTTTTGCCAAAACTACCAGAAAAATCAACAATTGTTATGGATAATGCTCCATATCACGGAAAAGAACTTGACAAACCACCCAATAAATATTCAACGAAAAAAGATATGATAGCATTTCTTACCAAAAAGGGGGTTGAATGTAATATGCTCATGCGGAAAGACACCTTATTAACCTTAGTGAAAGCTAATTCGCCAACACAAAAAATTTTTCGTATTGACAATCTCCTCAATTTCCACGGTCACACAGTTGTACGTCTTCCACCATATATGTGTGATTTGAATGCAATTGAATTAGCATGGGCACAGATAAAAAGATATGTCCGAGAAAATAATGTAACAGGAGATTTAAGTTTAAAAAACTTACAAAAAATTACTCAGGAAGCAATATCACAAGTAACCCCAGACAATTGGAAAGGTTTTACCAAACGAATAATAGAAACGGAGAAATATTATTGGGAAAAGGATAATATTATGGAGGATGTCATAGATAGTTTCATTATAGATGGTAATTCAAGTTCAGAAGAAAGTGATTCTGATGAGATCTTAGAAACATCATTAAATATCGATTTTGAAGATAACGAAATTCCTATTGATTTTTATCTTATGTAAATATTTGTTTATTTTGGTTAAATTTGTTATTCCTTTTAGCCCATCAAACAATAAATTAATTATAAAAGAGACTTAGCGTTTTATTAATTACAAATACAATCCTCATTTACGCATTTTTAGCAATATTTTTAAGAACATCTTTCTAATTATATAAATTTTAACTATTTATATGTTAAATTTTAGATCTTTTAACCCTACGTTTAGACATACGATTTCAATCGAATGTTAATCGAATCGAACGAAAATCGTATAACAATTGGATGTGTAAACCGGTAATCCAATTATGATCGTATTGCCTTCGATTTCAAAACGATTTTTATAAAAATAGATTGTAATCCTATTTTAGTTCGATTTTTTGCAAATCAAAATGGTGCAAACTGAAAATATTAAGAAAGATCATGTACATATTATTATTATTTTAAAGATAAGTGTGCGTGCAATTTATTTTTTCATTGACATTTGACATTTAAATTTGTTCAATTTTTAATAAGAACCTTTTGCATATAAAATCAGAGGTTATGTGAATACTTATAAGCTAATATTTTATGTAAGTGCCATTTTCTTTTTTTTAAATCGAAAGAAGAAATCGTATGTGTGTAAACCAAATATCATTAAACGATTTCTATTTCGATTTTCATCCAATCAAAATCGTGTGTATAAACGCTCCCTAATTCAACAAAGTTCTGAAAAACAATGTTTTATGGGTATCTTATGAAAACAAAACTACATGTAAATATTGGGTGATACTATCTATTCATAAGATGTTTAATCATCAAAATTTTAGGAATCACTGGAATAAAATGAAATAATAAATCAATAGAAAAAGACAAATCCCAACTATGACAACGGGTTGCGCTGCCAATTAGATAAAACACAACAGTAGTTTTAGTGGTAAAACCATCAAGTTGGCAACACTGCCTATACACACTTACGTCGTTTATTAAAAATTTTAAAAAAAATGCAAGGAAATTGTATGTTTCACTTTTTTGCGGTTATTTTCAGCAAAGCAAAACAAAGAAAAATTTTGAAAGATTAAAAATTTATAATTTTCCTTTATTTTATTTTTTTCTAAATTGTTTTTAGCAAGCATGTATGGCATAGAGACATACACTTCTGTAGACACAAAGTACATAACGATACAGCTTCACGCCCACACTATATTTTATTATTATATCAGGAGAGTCTTATGTGAAAAAGGTGAGCAAATATTTCAATGAAAAATGACATTATCTTTCAGGCATATAGTAATAATAGTATATGTTACACCCAAAGAACGAAAACGTTCATTAAGCGAAAACATCGACATCGCATAACGCGTTGTGGTCACTTAAAATCATCGACAACTCGAAATTCGTATCACGATGACACTTGTAGAAACAGCCACAACGCGAAATTCGCGTATAATATTTGACCACAACGCGACATAGTCATTTAAAAAAGCCACAACGCGTTGTGTGTGGTCGGTTGATGTAACCACTATACGGCAGACAGGTTGTTATTTATCAACAGACGCATAGGATTATGAATATTAAATATTTAAAATTATTAGAATTGCTTAATCTTATTATTAAAACTGAAAATGACTCATTTCAAAAATTAAATTTTGTCATATATAAAAGTTATTATAATTTCTACCATCCTTTTTCAATATATTAGATAGTATATCTCGTAAGAGATAGCTATATCACGAGTTTGTCCAAAACATAAATTTATATGAATGAGTCATTTGCAGCTGTCGTTCTTTTCACTCATTTTCACTATATTTCAAGTTAACTAAAATTTCTTTAGTAACAGCAACAGTTGACGTTGTGACAATTTTATGCAATGTTTACTTATTCTCAAACAGCGAAAGAAATAGATACGTACATAAAATATTTCTATACCAGACAACTGCTAAACTTTTTTTCGAAGTTTATTGCACAATTGGATAAATATTAAAGCCTATCAATAATAAGAAAACATTTTTAATCGTTTTAATAAAAATATACAGGGTGGTCCAGAATTATGTACCGTAATTGCTGGAGCTGATAGTATGTTCAAAAATAATGGTACCTTTTCATCTACACTTTTTTCCAAAACTCAATAATAAGGGAGATAAAACAGTGGGGTAAAATGTAGAGGGGTGGAACGAAACTAACTTCTTCTTTTAAAAACAATTTTGGGCGCTTTTAATTACTCGATTCATAATCTAGGGGTGCGTATGAACATTAAGGTAATTAAATTTATGGTATCAATTATTCCATCACTTATGATTAGTGGATAATTTGGAAATAGATATTTCTACTTAAAATTACTCGAAAACGGTAATATTTATCGAAATGTAACAAGTATACCTTTTTTGCGTGAAATTGGCTGAGGAATCATATTATCAAGGATTTTGTTTAAATAATTGCAAGTTAAAAAAGAAAAGACGTGATAACTCACACCTACCACCCAAAACCACCCCTTAGTCATGAGTGGTGGAATAAGTGTTGACATAAATTTAATCCTTCTAACGCAAAATAAGTACTCCTAAAATATCAATCCGTTATTCAAAAGCGTTTGGAAAATATTTAAGAAATAATGGTTTTCGTTTCACCCCTTTACAGAGTTGTATCTCCCTTATTATTGAGTTTTGAAAAAAAGTGTACATGAACAGGTACCATTATTTTTGAACGTACTACCAGCTCTAGCAATTACGGTACATAATTCTGGACCACCTTGTATATATTCGTATAAAAATGTATCTTGACAATCGATGATCAAGTAATAAAACAGAAATCGAACTTTTTCAATAGTTGTAGTAATCCATATATATCTACTACTTTCAAGGAATAGCGATAGAGAATAAATAATCATGATGAAAGAAGTAATAAATTTTTCAAGTTATCTCATGAATTATCCTTTTCATGATCTAAAGTTATCTAAAACTTTCCATAGTTCTTTTTCTATCTTAATATAAAACAGTGTTATTCCTTTTAGATACAATATAATAAAAGTAAATATATCGGACACTTAAGGAAAGATTTAAGATAAAAACAAGAAAAATTTGTGATTTTCTCTGTTATACACATTACTCCAAAAATTGTGAACTACAATTAACGGAAGCGGTGCCGGATTAGCAGAAGTAGCAAATGTTATGGGTTTCACGTCTCTGTGGGTCCCGCACCATGCAGAATACAGGCAGCGTGCAAAAACCCCAAAAAATGTTCAATTCCGAAAATAAGCCGAAAGGAAGGCACAAAAATGCAGGTCACCAATGTTTTCTAAAGATACTTTTTACATACTCCTGCTAGTGGTTAGGAATATATTTTGGCTTTGTTTACTCTCTTACTTACTACTTTAGTATAACACTCCAGAGTGGTGCACACCTGACACCAGTAATTGTTTACTTCTAAGAGAATATTTTCAATACTTCTTTAGTAAAAGCATTTACAACTGAACATACTACATTAGTATAGAAAGTAATTGAAATGGTCAATTTTTCACTTTTTTAGTAAAATACTAACAATAAGTTAAGCCGGTTCTACACGATGCTACGAACGTTCCTTCCAACGTTCGATCGAACATTTGAGGTAATTAAGTTCGATAGTTGGTGCGACGAATGTATCTGCTACACGGTGAATCGAATGTTTGATCCAACAATACGAATGATGATGTGTTGGTACAAACGTTTATTCAGTGGCGAGGCTGTTATCTGTCTGATGTTATCTCTAATGTTATATACTGATGTTTTCTCTCTTCACATGAACGAGTCGTGCAGCTGCTGAGTCGAACCAACCAACGCAACCAACATTGACCTTCAAACGTTCGAAGCATCCCTTTGACTCGGTGCAAGAATACCGACATCGAGCGGGACATGGTCAAATGCGAATGTTTGACGCTCGACATTGGACACTCGTAGGTTCGAACAACGGCCACACGATGCGATGAACCATCGAACGTCCAATGTTGGAAGGTGTTCGTAGCATCGTGTAGAACCGGCATTACTCAAAATCTCTTGGTTGGTGTTTGTCAGCCTAAGGGTTAATGTGGATTACAGTACCTCAACTGTTTACCTGTCTAACAAATAAAAAAAGATCAAAATAAAATTTTTTGAGAAAAAAAAATATTTCATCATTTTTTATTTACAAATTTTAATTATTCTACCTACATATTATTTTTATTTTTCCAAGAAGGAATAAAAATAAATAGATAATACAAATTATGAAACAGTCACTAGTTAACAGATAATTTGTACATCATATAACAAAACGACGTAGTTCTCAGTTTACGGAAAAGATAGATGAAAATATTTATTGAAACGGATAAAACTTATTAGATTGTTGTCAAATAATAGAAGAAAAGGATATGTTTTTTCTATCAAGATTAAATGTTTTATTTCAATCAAAGGAAAAGGAAAAAAACTAATATAAACTTGTTGGAAAATAATAAGAATTTACCTAAGCAAGAAAATATTACAATATGACACAAAAGAAAAATGACGAAGTGAGATTCGTCGAAAGCACGTTTAAATTAAATATAATAATCTTTTGCTATTACAATGGGATCTATTACATCGACTGATACACATTTTGAATCTATATTTTGACCATTATCTATTTATTTATTTAATTTTTCATTTCTTATCGGTTATTAAGAAGAGGATCCCCCATCCCCCACCCTCGCGCCAGGCCTGATCAGACACATGCCTATAAATTGCATGTTGGACATACCCAAAGTCTGACCGAATGCATAAGGATTTCGTTGTTGTAATAGGAAATCCAAAAAAATCATCAATATCAAACCATTGATTTTATTGTTTGTTATAGCCAAAAATAAGTGGTGCCCCAGTTCCAAATAATTACCATTTATTTAATAGGAATTTTGTTAAATCATAGTTTGGTCATAAATAATTTTAACATTTTGGTACATGAGCGTTAACAAACAAACAGAGGGAGAATCAATTAATCAAAAATGATGCGACGAATTGTTAGAATTATATATACAGTGTGTTTCAGAGATGTAACAACATAGGTACATTCAATATGAGAAACAATTTTGGGAATAAAAGCAAGATGATTTGATTGACTATAGTATATTATATTAGACCAGAGGTGGCCCGCGGACGATTAATAATTAAGGGGTCCGTGAAATGTCATTATGATATTATATTCATACTGTATCATATAAGGCAGTTTTTTCAACCTTTTTCATGGCGCGACCCCCTACATAAAAAGTGTGGCGTGACGTAAAAATTGGCGTACAAATGGCGTGACGTAAAAATTGAAACGCGCACGCGTGACGGTCGTCGCCGTTTAACACTTCCGAGCGTAATCCATTTGAATTCTTTGAATTATGAACTCGCGTTAGTGTTTAAATTTATTGAATTGCCTTGTTGTTTGTTTAGTAATTGCTCACTGTCTTTTATTGTCTAATATTCAAAATTCGGTACTCATTGTAATTATTGAAAACAGATACGTTTCTGGAAACATATGCACAACCGTCAACTTCAAGTTCCAATGAGAGTAATAAAACAAAATCAAAGAAAAAGTGTCTATATGACAATTATTTTTAAATTCGGATTTACTGTTTTGAAAATAAGCCGCAATTTTGAATCTTTATCACATTAATGTAACCATTAATTAACCTTCTCTTTATTAAATATTATATATTGAACTAAAGGGGTTTTATTTTTATTAACCGCGACCCTCTTAAAAAGGCTTTGCGACCCCCCAGGGGGTCGCGACCCACAGGTTGAAAAACACTGATATTAATGATTATATTATGTTTATACAAGTGTCATTAACTATTTGCGAGAATACAATTTTTTTTTTAATTTTTTTGGATTAAGGGGTTTGTCAAAATAGTGATTGGATAAAGAGGGTCCGTGGAAAAAAATTATTGAGATTCTCTGTATTAGACAGGTTAGCCAGATTCGTTAATTTTGTGGTCCCAGTTTTCAAATGCATATATACCTCAGTGTCGAATCTAATTATCAAAAAATTTCAAACTAAATTAGTTTATGTGATATACGGAATACGGATACATATATATAAAGGGACCACTAGTGTGGCGTTCTCAAAAAATTGACTGTTTCGACAGTCTATACCTTTAAAAATAACATACTAAAATTTCAAGTGCATATCTCAAATAGTTTTTGAGTTACAGCCATCCGAAGAGCGGATTCTGATTTTCATTGTTAACTTTGAGATATTGAGAAATGAATGAAAGTTAATAGTTCGGGAGTTTCTGGACGTGGCTGCCAGTCACATGTTGTGGAGAAGCTAGACCTTGGCACATTTAAACGACTCATCTAGTTTTACTATGACCGTTATGGTGAGTACATCGTAAATAATTTTAGTAAAAATTCTCAGTGATTAAAACTAAAAGGTAAAATAAAGAAAAACTACAATTTTCTAACTACAAACTACAAACTTCTATTGCAGCTTCTTTTATATGTATGTTTCTTCGTACCATGAACCTCCAATTTTCCGATCGAATAAAAAATGTAATTTTTGCAGGCCAAAAATCATGAAATTTTCGAGCAAATTTTGAAACTATTTTAAAAAAATTCCACCATTTTGTTAAATTTCAACTTTTTTTTTTTTCGGTTGAGGTTCACTGTACGGGCAATACTTTCTAGTTAAACCAACCTCTGGTCTCTGAAAAATGGTCTCTGAAAAATATTGATACTGAATACGTATGTACCAATGTACCATACAATAAATATTTATAAATAATAAATTACAAAATATTTATTACCACCGACACTTTTTAGGTTGTAAAAGGTGTTAACAAACATGCAGATTTGCTTCAAAATAAAAAACGCCGTGAGCAGCGGGGCCCCATCACGGTAGTCGAATTTTCCCCTTCATCTTCGGTATTGAATGTCTACAAGCGAAATGTGATTGAAAGTCTACAACCGAATTGTCATTTTGTTGGTTTCAAAACTGGTGATGAGTGTTCGGCTGATCGAGGCTTAAAAAAAGGTTTTAAGTATTTAAGGGCTGTATCTCAGTAAATTTCAATTTTGTGCCGAAAACAGGTAGCAGAAAAAAAGCCAACACAATTCGTACGAGGACATTCCTGCCCATGTTTATCCGCTAATTGCCTTTATGTTTTAGTTTTAAAAATTAAAAAAGGACCTTAAATAGTAAACTGGAAGGCCTTTATAAAGATATTTTTTCTTTCCAAAAAAATCCAAAATTTCTATTTTATAAATACTAAAAATCCAAAATTCCTAATTTATAAATAAACAGTGACTTTAATAACATTTTTAAATTACTTAATATGTATGTATTTCATTTGTCATAAAAGTAAGTTCACTTTTTTTTAAATTTTTTAAAATTACTATTCGCCTACTTGTATTTAGAATAAACATAATGCTTTTAAAACACATTTAGCAATAGCATTCAATTCCGATGTAAAAATGGGAGAAGTGGGGGGAAAAGTGATGCGGACTCCCTACAAGGTACTAGCTGGATACTAACTGAATACACGTACAAAATTTCAGCCCTCTAGGTTTCCTTATGGAGTCTCTAGACATGTTAGAAAACAAGCAAAAAAATTAAGGAAATATTGGCGTAAAAATCGTGGGGGTAAGGGTTAAAAGTTGAAACCTCCAAAAAACAGTGTCTGGCTATTAGCTTAACCTGTACACCAAATTTCAGCCCTCTAGGTTTATTTGGGGAGATTTTGACCCGAACGAAACTGTTAAAAAACAAGAAAAATCATGTTCTTTTGGGTATAAAAATGGTGGGGGTAGGGGTTAAAAGTCGAGACCCCCAAAAGGCACCCCCTTGATACTAACTCAATCCGAATACAAAATTTCAGCCCTCTAGGTTTATTCGGGTGACCTGTGCGAGTGGTACAAACTTCGAAAACGTCGAAAATGCATGAAATTGTAGCTTAAAAATGAGGGGGGTGGGGGTAAAATATTAAAACCTCCAAAAAGCACAACCTAGGTACTAACTTTATCAACACACCAAATTTCAACCCTCTACGTTAATTCTGGGGGGCTGGGGGCCTGTTAGATCCAGCGAAAATCGTTTTTTCCCCCCTCTACTCCCACCATATCATCCTAGGAAGCTGAATTTTGGATATGTTGTAGATAATTGACCGAAACATTATTTAAAACCGGTTTGGAAAAGTTTTATTGCTTTTCCGCCCCCCACCACCCCCTTAAAGGTCGGGTCCGAAAAAAAATTTGCCCAAATTTTGACCCCACTTTGATAGTATTGTTGTGCATCGGAATAAGCCCCACTTACCAAATTTCATCTCTTAACTTCCATAGGGGGGCCCTACACATATTAAAAGGTTGCGGGAAAATATATATATATATATATATATATATATATATATATATATATATATATATATATATATATATATATATATATATCAGACATCTTTTTTTTTTACATAATCGTGTTCTACGGGTCCGAAAACGGATAGCGCCCCTGGTCTCGCCTCTCGCAGCTCTTATCGTATAGACTGTATAAGTCTAATTTTTCGGAGAAAATTCGACTAAAAAAAATGTGTAGGTACTTCATCTAGGTATGGTACATATATTATAGCCCGTCTACACTACACCAACTTTTGTTTGTACAAACTTTTACACAAACAAAAGTTGGTGCAAATGGTACGTGTGGACGTGAAGTTTGCGCAAACATTTTGTAAAATCACACAAACTTTTGTTTGAATAAATTGTTTGCACAAACATAAGTTTGGGCAAACGATACGTATGAACGTGATATTTGAAGTTTATACCAGTGTTTGTGGATTTTTGTATCTCGCATCAAAAAGTTGGTATGAACGTCTGAGTTTGACAACTACCGTAAAAATGACTGAGTAGGCACGAATTCAGGCTTTACACCGTATTTTTTTATATTTATTTTATGAGTACGTATTCTTTAATATTATATTAATATATTAAAGAACATTAATTTAATATATTAAAAATTTACGCGAGAATGGTCACTTTATTACATTAATCAAAAATTTTGGAAAATGTCCCTGGTTTTTAAAAAAATTACAAAAATAATGTAATTTCATCTCTATGGTAAATAGGGGTCAAAAGAGACGATAACAGGGTGAATGGGGCCGATCCGTAGGGCCGACCAAAATTGAAACAGAAATATAACATAATTTCGATTTTTTTTTTTATTTATACATCCAAAAAAGAAATAATACTTCATGATTTTGTCGTATACGTATATTTTTACTTGATGCTAATTTTAATTTTACCACCAGAGGCGTGAGTGAGAATCTTTGCGTCGCCAATAGTCAAATTAATTTTGACTCTGATTGAATAGAAAATGATTTTGTGTAGAAATTGAAATGAAAATGATTTTGTGTAGAAACTGACAATAAATATTTTTTAAATTTTTCAGATATTATGTTTCAAAATAACTAAAATTTCGATTAAACAAGAATTCTAATAAAATAAATAGTTTTTAGAGAAAGTTTTAAAAACAAAAAGTAACACTGCGTTGAAGACGTCAATTTAAATTGATTTTTTAATATTTTTTATTCAACTTCAACCTTAGTTATTGTTGTTACCAAAAAATATTATCATTCTACTATATTTTAAGAAAGGTATCTATTCCGATTTATGTTTAGTGTTTTTAAACCAAGTTCATGAGAACATTTTTCCTTGTGTTCCTATTCACCCGCCTTTCTCGATTCATTCCAGTCTAGGGTAATGGTCTCCGAAAGACATTGAAACTGAATACCTACAATAAATATTTATTATCAATAAATTAAAAATATTTATTGCGACCGACACTTTGTAGGTTATAAAAGGCGACTTGCTTCAAAAAAATAATGTGTACCTACTTGTATCTAGTGTATTGTATACTTTAACCATCGATATTTGGGATGACTTTTTGAGAGTGATTATAAACTTTTAAAAAGTTAGTTAATTTATTACTTGTACCAAATATCACCCTATGCTCACTCCAATTGTGCTTAAATATATTACCTGTTTTATGAGTGGCGGTTTCTATTAAGGGTAATTCCATGGTCACTTACATTACAATTTGATTTAAAATTGGGATTAAAATCTTTTGAATTTTCGTATTTAATGAGTAAATCCACTAAAATTTAGTCAAATTAAATCAAATACGATTTGAACTTTTAAACAAAGGAAATCAAACAACAAAAAATGCATATAATTTTTTTTTATACAAGATAAAGTAGGTGGTCACTTACATTACTCAAAAAGGAACATAATTTTTCATCTTTTATACAATGAGAATTTTCTGCTCTTTTTTGATAACAAACAGCTTCATTTAAATAAATTTAAACAAATAATGTTTCAATAAATTATTTTAATAAGAAATTTCATAACTTATTATATATTTTTGATAAAAATGTAACTTTTAGTCGGTCACTTACATTACACCCTCTTTGGTCACTTACATTACAGTCACTTTAAAACAAGTTTTATTAAAAAGTAAGTAGTTTATTAGTTTGATTTTTCGGAAAACATGATAGATAACAAAGATAAAAGTTTATTTTTAGTAATTAAAAAAACGTCTGTCGGTTTTGATAGTCTCCATTACTCGAATTCGTAGCTTGACAAAAAATCAAAATAATACTCAAAACGAGTATAATAATTATTTCAGCAGAAAGAAAAATGTAAATTTAGCTGCATTTAATATTCACTTGAAAAAAATCACAAGTTACAGTAATTTTTTTTTATTAAGTAAAAAATTTTTAAGCTAAATTTACGGAATAAAGACAATTATAGGTAAAACCAATTGTGCTTAAATATATTACCTGTTTTATGAGTGGCGGTTTCTATTTCAACACTAACCTAGATAAGTAGACAACCTACAGCGCACAATACTAATAATTATTGCTGTACTTGAGAAGTCATCCCATTTATGTATGGTCAAACTTTACCAATATTCTCTACAAAAGTTTGCTCAAACAAAAGTTTGTGCAAAAATTCACTCAAACAAAAGTTTGTGTAATGTGGACGTGTTATTTGTACAAACTTTTGTTTGTGTAAAAGTTTGTACAAACAGAAGTTTGTGTAATGTGGACGGGCTATTATCTATAAAAAGTTTGTGCAAAAATTCAGTCAAACAAAAGTTTGTGTAATGTGGACGTGCTATTTGTACAAACTTTTGTTTATGCAAAAGTTTGTACAAACAAAAGTTTGTGTAGTGTGGACGGGTTATTAGAACAGGACACACCAAGACAACTCACCAATAGAAACTGCTCCTGTATGTGAGCGATGCTAAATGCATCTTACAGTATGTAAAACATTTGCTCATGGAATGTCCAAAATATACAAATGACCATACCAACTTTCCGCTTACACTAACTGAACTTCTTGCAAATAATGAAGAACAAATAAATAGTCATATTATTTCTCAAAAAACCAACTTATCCAGGTGCATTTAAAGTACAAACAAAGTGGGAGAGTTAAGTATACCAATTAAAATTATTTCTATTAATTATTATAAATTATTTTCTTGATAAAGTGTTATGTAACTCTACTAATATCTGTGCAATATCATATTTTAATAAATAAGTGTATCTGTTTGTGTCTGTAAAAATTATTTAATGCTTAAAAATGGACAGATTTCACTGATTTACATGTTTCAAGAAACAAAATGATCTTACATCCTATGAAATTGTTTTAAATTAAGAAAATTTGTATTTGTTATTATTTGTATTATAACTTGTATTTATTATTATTTGTATTTGTATTTTACGCGTATGGCAGCTTAAGCGTTTAAATAAAAAAAAAAGAATGGGTATAGAACAATAACATGAATCTGGCCTATTTCTATAGATTGATGTATCTTGGGATCAGAGCATAGATTTTTATATATAGTATCCATAGTTTAAAAAAAAGTTGAATAATAATAATAAATCTAAGAAATTTTGTGAAGCATTATTAACTGAAATTAAATGGTAAATTTTAATTTTAATTCAATATTTACTTATAATTATCCCAATAAATTGTTGCTATTGATCGTAATTATTTTTAAATCATTATTTTGCTGCAATATCATTTCACTACGTTAAATAAATATCTAGTAAAAAAAAATAAAGCACCTATGATTGGGACAAATTTTTCGCATGTCAAAATTTACATATTTCTAGTTGCATGAAACACTCTGTACATACGTATATACGTACATAATATATAGATTTAATAATCAGACTTCCGGAAAATATAACGGATAAATGTTGTTTGAATCAATGTAGCAGGTGATTAAAAAGCATTCCAACTATGCACATATTTTCTATCATAACGCCTTTTGTTATAGAAAAAAATAACATATATACTTACCCACAATTTATTTATGGTTTATTGAAAAGTGGTTGATACTGAAATTTCTGAATATAATTGGTTACTAGTAAAAGGCATTTGTAATTTGATTACACGTAATCACGATTACATGCAATCAGATTACACTAATTAAAGAAATGTAATCGTAATAAAATGTAATCGCGATTACATATAATCTGATTACAAGTAACTGAATTACATGTAATCGATTACGCCCAACACTGGTTTTGACAATATACTTCGACTTTGATATAAAAACTAGGTGATGAGGCTAGTTAAGGTTAGTTTAAGTTAGTTTCGGTTAATTCAGGTTAGTTTTGATTAGTTTACCACTGAAACCGTATTTTCGGGGAAAGTATAATTATTTACCACTTATTTCAAGATTTTTAACGGATCAATTTCGATTTAATAACTGTTCGCGAGTTACTGCCCATTTATTAATTTTACTGACCAGTTGGATTTTTATTAACAAGCCAAATATTTATTGAACCGCTCATTTCAAAATATTTTACTGCCCGTTTCTAATTTTTTTACTGCTTACATTTTACAACCAAATCTGTTATTAAACGTAGGTACCGTTTATATTTTTTTTTACTGACCAAAACTGCAATTTTCTACTGACCGTTTAAAATTGAGCAAGCTTTCTATCATAAATACAGAATTTTCATAACTTAAGATTCGAAGTATCATACATATATTCTATAGAGTTGCAATTGCAATTCTATAGGGTTGAACTTGCCAAGCCAATAAAAATATGAAGAAAATAAATAATAATATAGTTAATATGATTAATACCTATAATATTTTTTCGACTTTTCTGACAATTTTATATTAGATACCTTTTAAATTTAAGAAAAAAAATTTTCGAAAAATTTTCGAAAAAAATTAGGTTTGTTTTTATATGATATACCTACTTTTTGTTATCGTAAAATTTTAATCGTAAATATCTCGCAAACGGTGCGTCCCAACCAAAAAATAACGAATTTTTTGAAGGCTTAAGCGAAGTAAGTTACAGATGTTCAAAAATATGTTGGGACTATCAAAATGTGGTTTTCGTCGTCCAAAATTATCGATATCGAAAACAACGATATTTTTATAAAAAAAGAAGTACTTTTTCAAATATCACCCATGCTAAATTATACTTTTCGTTATCAAAATCCTTCGATTGAAAATAGATTGTCAACTAATTTAGTGTTAATTATCGTAAATTTAATTCAATCGTTTTTCCGCCGATAAAAAAATACGTGTCACGTCTTATTTTTTAGTGTTATTTGACAAATTTAAATTAAAAAGTACCATAAAAATAGTTATTACTATCTTAATAAATTAAGAAAAACATTTATGAAAATCAATAAAACTCAAAGGAGTTTGGAAATTAAAATACTTTTAAAAACTTTTCTTTTTTATGCCCTTTTAAACGTTACTATTATATATGCTACACAAAAAATTAGGGTCTCAAAAAATTTATTTCCTTCAGAGCCCTAATAATAAAAATATTCTGTGGCTTTTGTATTATATTATATTACAGAATATGTTACGTTTACAGTATGAACTTTTCTAATTACTAAACTGAATAATAAATACATGTAATTTTATATACAATCCCGCCAACCTTTTTTCAGTATATTAATGAACATATCTAATAGGCACTATACGCATTGTGTTATTATACAGACCAATCAACTCTTTTAATTATACCAAGAATATTGCTTGTTCGTAAACTGACGGCATTCGATGCTGTAGTTAGAATAGCTATCTTTATTTTGCATAATAATAAACAAAGCATTTTCACAGAACAATAGTTTTGAATAATGCATGTACATGCTTAAAATAGTTTTTATATTTTCCCGAGGGAGGCAAACATTTTCCCGTAATAAAAAATATCCTAAGTATTGACGCAGGTAATAGGTTATTACCACACAAAATTTCATTAAAATCCGTTCAATAGTTTTTGCGTTATGTGTGCACATACTCAAAATGGTTTTTCTATTTTCCCGTAGGAATGAGACATTTTCCCGGAGTAAAAAGTATCTTAGATACGTTATCATCTTACCAAAGGAGGGAGTATAAAAACAGCCAATTTTTGCCCAATGAGCGGCAAGTAAAATAATGATTTGTAATTGAAGTTCTCATTCTACAGAATTCAAAAACATCAGTTATAAACATTTTTATTCAAGGGAATATTTTAAAAATTATTGCTCAACCACTTGTAGTAATACCAATGGTAACATGAACAAACTACCAATTTCAACTAGGTACTTGTATTCCAAATTTTTTATTAAAAAACACAGAGATACATATAAAAAATGTGTTACAAAAACAAATTATTATACGTTTTAAGGTAAAATGAGGTCGATTTTTTAGTCATTTAATCACTATCTGAATCCTCATCATCGGACGAATAGTTGGTGAAAATTGTTGGAAGATATTGTCCAGGGATGTGTATATTATCCAGATATCTTGTAGAGATTTGCCAGATCCATGACAATTACAAACTCGAGAACCATACTTAACGTACGCATTCGTATTTATATAAATCTCAAGACACTATTCTTTTGTAAGTAATCGAAGTGCACCATTTTTATTAAGACATTTAAAAATACATTGATTATGAGAAAATGAAGCTCGTTCGATAAGAAGATTGGCGTGATCACTGTTGAGTTCTTTTCGATTTTGTGGCTCCACTGATACTACATTTTTTGATGAACGAGTAAATATTTTGTAACATTTTAAACAACGGAACTCACCATCGGTTTCATGATATTCATTACGAGCTCTTTTTTCAAGAGACTTCATGCAGTCGATACACTTTAACGGCATTTTCTCGATTAGATATAAGAAAAGAAATATTAAGAAACGGAAAATCACTAGAATAAACTGATATAAGAAAAATAATTGAAAACTAGCACTAGACAATTAACAATATTTAGTGGCCAAGTAACAATAATTAACTAGACAAGTAACAATAATTATTGGTTTATATAGAGTAACGATTAATTCAAATAAGATAAGTTCACCTGTATATTATTTTATAATAGAGTTAGTGAGAGAGCTCCTAATAAAATAATCTG
Source organism: Brachynemurus nebulosus (assembly GCA_035578155.1). Lineage (NCBI taxonomy): Eukaryota > Metazoa > Arthropoda > Insecta > Neuroptera > Myrmeleontidae > Brachynemurus > Brachynemurus nebulosus. The sequence goes on along the minus strand of JAPWDM010000008.1, from coordinate 26,848,908 downwards.
ATTTTTGATATAGAGTATCAGTGATGCTTTATGGCAACAAACAAGTCCAAACGAATCTCATACGGCCGGATGCCGTCGCGATATAAACAATAAAATAGTTGAAATTGGTAGATTATGGGTATTGTCACAAGTGGTTGAGTAATAGTTTTTAAAATGTTCCCTTGAAGTAAAATGATTATAATTTTGATATTTTTGAATTCTGTGGAATGAGTACTTTAATTACAAATCATTATTTTACTTGCCGCTCATTGGGCAAAAATTAGCTGTTTTTATACTCCCTCCTTTCATTAAAATCCGTCCAGTAGTTTTTGTGTGATGCGTGAACAGACAGACAAAAATTTTAATAATTACGGTTTTGATATCTACATCGATAACTATTTACAGTACCAGTACAATTTTCAAAAAATATTCTATGTACAGAAACGGTCTCGTTAGAGTTTTATTATATGTATAGATGGATAGATTAAATTTCTTTTTACATTTGTGTGGCCCCTTTTAAAACTGTAATGAACTGACTGACGTACAAACAGTAAGTAATTCTTGTAGTCTATAATCTTTTTACATCCACTCTTTCGATGCAACTAAAATTACATAGTTTCATTTTCACTGAAATATCTGTATTCACGTTCGTTATTCATCAGATTCCTAGTATTAATTATTAATTAGGACAGAGATAATGATAATACATAATAATATTAATAACAATAATATAATATTTTTATTGAAAAAAGATCCTAGAAGATTCGTATCATCGAATACCAGTAATTAAATTTTATTTATACCATACAATGTTTCTGTAATTAGCCTCTAGTTTTTAATGAATATTCATTAAGTTTTTATGGCATTTGCCAATTTACATATTAACAATTTACCACTAGACGTTACAGGACTTTTCTTAAAAGCAGTCAGATTATGTTTTGAAAAATAAGTTAATTTTACCTCTTTCAAAGTGAAATTCAAGAAAAATTATTTCTTTAGTCGAATTTTTCCTTGAAAAAATTAGACTTATACAGTCTATACGACAAGAACGGCGAGAGGCGAGAGTAGGGGCGCTATCCGTTTTCGGACCCGTAGAACACGAATATGTAGAGAAAAATGTCTGAATTTAAAAAAAAGTGAATATAATTTAAATAAAAGTGAATTATTAAATAGTGAAAAGTGAAAAAATTTTAAAAAAAGTGAATATAATTTTTTAACAGATGAAATACATACATATTAAGTAATTTAAAAATGTTATTAAAGTCACTGTTTATTTATAAATTAGGAATTTTGGATTTTTATTATTTATAAAATAGAAATTTTGGATTTTTTTGGAAAGAAAAAATATCTTCATAAAAGCTTCCAGTTTACTATTTAAGTTCCTTTTTTTTTTAATATTTAAAAATAAAACACAAAGGCAATTGGCGGATAAGCATGGGTAGAAATGCCCTCGTACGAATTGTGTTGGCTTTTTCCCTGTTAACTGCTATCGGCACAAAATTGAAATTTACTGAGATTCAGCCCTTAAAAACTTAAAACCTTTTTTAAAGCTCCGATCAACCGGACACTCATCATTAGTTTTGAAACCACCAAAATGACAAATCGCTTGTGGACTTTCAATTACATTTCGCTTGTAGACACTCAATACCGAAGATGAAAGGAGAAATTCGACTTCCGTGATGGGACTCCGCTGCTCACGGCGTTTTTATTCAATATTAGGGGAATGGCGGGAGTTACTGTACACTCAAATAAGTAGATAACTAAAATATACGGTGCATTAATCCCTTCGAAGACCCGAGGCGGCCTCCAGCACCGAGCTCCAGGTTCAACGTGCAAAAATTATAGCTTATCCTACTTTTATGCACAATAGGGATAGAAAATGCGTAAAAAAAATTGAACCAAAAAAAAAAAAAAAAAAAATACTCAAAAACTTCTTAAATAGTTATAGTAGTATAGGTCGTTATAGATTGTAAAAAAAATTTTCAATCAAAGAAACTTTTAAATCGAACAAAAATTAGTTGAAATCAACCAAACAAAATTGGGTAAACTTTAGAATAAAAGAATCCGTTAAAGTTTTATGTTCACTAAGACGACTATTGTTGAGAAAAATGCTATATAATGTAGTTTATGACAAAATTACACGTACTTTCATGGAAATTGAAGAATTTTTGTAATTCAATGAAAAATCCTGCTAAAAATTTAAAATTTTTAATCGTACTTATATGAAGTTTAAAAATGATCAGGAGATCTAATTTTCTCCCGTATTCTCTAACATCTGACTTGCATAATAAATATAAAATTTCAAATTTGATACAAGTTTTATTTTTACAATAGAGAGATGAAAATACATTTTAAAAATTCGGCAAGTGCGTATTAGATACGCATTAAGTCAGGATTTCGTAGTTCAGTAGCTACAATTTTTCACACTGGTCAAGATATTTTTTACTTTCATTTAATATTAAATTAGCCTTTTATTTGTCAATAATACGATTATGTGAATCACTTGTAGTTTCAAAATGAGTTAAACAACGACACTATCTAATAAATTGCAGAAGGTCTGATACTGGTTACTTAAAAGTGGTTAAGTGCAAGTAGATCACCTAATACGAAGACGGATTTTTAGAATGATTTACAATGATTTTGTTGTTGGATTACGAAATCTTTAAAAAAAAGTCTTAAGAACAATGTAGATGTACCGAATTAGATATTATAAGCGAAAATAAAGGAAAATAAAAGATGTTGAACTTTTTGAAGTTGACATAGACTAAAATTTAAATAAAAGAACATCGAAAATTATAAAAATAACACAAATTATTTTTAAATATTACTTTAACTCTGTGGTAAAAACATCAAACATTTTTTTACTAATATTTTTTACTTTCATCAATTTCCTGAAATTATAAAGTTTAAATCAAAAAATAGATTTACCTGAAAATCTCAGTTGTATATATAGAAGAAGCTGATGAACGCCCGAACGGACAATGTTTGAAACTTTAACAGTATAATTGAAGAAATACAATAAATAATTCAAACGTTCGCTATTAACAGACACTTGTTAACACTTCGAAATTTTGAACACATTTAAATCTGTGTGTGATGATTTCCACGGAGACGTTACCTAACGGATATTAACGGACAATATGTAACGTCTGCGCAAATATATGTACATATATACGTGTTTGTATTGAAAGCGGAATCAGCGAGGATACTAGATGATGCATATTTGCGAAGGATTGTAGATACATAGAAAAGTTTTTATTTAAGTTTAAATCAGAGTATTTCATAACAGGTGACCACAATAGTTTTTTCTCTTTATTAACGAAATGCCAAAAGTAAAATTCAGCTATTACAGCCAGTGTCGTGGCAAGACTTTAGGCTAAGACTATGTATTAGGTATTCGTACGATTACTCTCAAACGAAACATCCAATTTTTGTGAAATTTACTGGAAACGTTAAAAATCCAAAACCACCGGATGAATTTTTTAGCCAGATACATCAGGGTAGCGATTCTTGAAAAGTGAAGTGAAGTGAAATGAAATAGCTGAGAACAGAACCGAACGAAATATATTTTTATGAGTTGGTACTTATACATTATTGTGATCATGAGACGAAACTAATTACTAATACAGAGGGGGTATTATTTATGGTATACAGTTTCCATCTCCGGTTATTTTCAAATTTTATGGAATTGAAAAAAAAAATTTAAAAATTGATCATTTTATCGCCATCTTTCGCCCATTTCGTTTGCGTTTGTTGTGATTTTTGAGTAGGTAGCTGCTATGGAGGGTAGATACAATGAGGACAATCGCTTAATCAAAAATTGTTCGTAGAAAGAGGTTAAATAATGGCGGCGCTACTGTAGCTAGAGGGTTGTTGTGTTTGTTTATTTAGTAATGTTATTCTTTTTTTTCTTTTTAATATATATTTTTTAATAATACTTTTCTGTTATTAATTAGTTGTTGTTTGTCTTTAGTTATTTTCAAAAAATACGCAGTTTTGTTGTTTTTTTTATTAGATTTTTCACTTCATTTTTTTTTTTAATTCCATAAAATTTGAAAATAACCGGAAATGGAAACTGTGTACCATAAATAATACCTCCTCTGTATTAGTAATCAATTGAGTACCCATGATCACAATAATGTATACGTACCAACTTACAAAAATACATTTCGTTCGGTTCTGTTCTCATCTATTTAATTTCATTTCACTTCACTTTTCAAGAATCGCTACCCAGATGCCCAAAAGCAGATTTTTTGGCCTCATTTAGTGAAAAAATTTTTTTTCAGAATTTACAAGTTTTCTCCACATCATTGGAAAGAACGGAAAAAATTACGTAAAACAGGTTCTATGGGCACTAGTTTTCAAGAAAAATTAAAAAAATTATGTGAATTATTATTATATTTACAATATATTATTTCAAATTCTGATATTCATTTAAATAAACTGTAATTTTCTGTGCTTCTACGCGCTTGATCATTGTTGCGGCCATTTTTCGATACGCCTGCCTATATCCTCCAAATATATTGCATGAACATAAACTGCTAGAGTTTTGTTATATGGTTACATAAATAATAAATATATAAAATTTTTAAATGATTGCTAAAAATAGACCCGGGCCTACTAAAGTATTTTGAAAAAATGAAAAAAAGCAAGAAGAAAATGTCTAGCCGGCCCCAAAGTGGATTAATCCGCCCTGTCGACACTTTATGTTTAAAGACACTTTATGTCAAATGTTTAAAAATAATTCTTTAACCCTGAGTAGATTTCTTTTTGTCTGGAATCATTTCCACCGTTATTAGGTCATGTAATATGAAATGTCAGTTTCCAACCACTTGGCTGATTATATAATCCAGACAAATATCGACACTTTTTTAAGCATTCTACGTCGTCTAATATGAAATGTCGTTTACTGACCACTTGGCCGACCATCTAATTCAGACAAATGTTGCTATTTTTTTAAGTATCAGAGAAATGTTTAAAAGCAGTTCTTTAATTTTAAATATAATTCTTGTAGCCCGAAATTACTTCCAACATTATCTGTAATATTATTGCTATTAGGTCCAGGGTCAAACCATCGTATAGGCAAATTAGACAAATACCTAGGGCCCAATATTTTGAACGGTCTGGTCAAACTGTCTATTTTGAATATTTAAATCATTAAATCAATATTTCTATATCCATTTTGAATATTTGTTTTAGTTTCTCACATTATTTAGTTTGTTTATTGTTTTATAATTTGTGTGCTATATATATATATATATATATATATATATATATATATATATATATATATATATATATATATATATATATACAGGGTGCAAAACAAATAACTCTCGTCCTTTTGTGGGGTGACTCATAGCACCCTGTAGACAGTAAAACCGCAGGAATTTTTTCGGAATTAACAATCGCGTCACCCCTCAAATCGATAAGGGTTATTTCCTTTACACCCTGTATATAATATATACACACATACATACCTGTATATACATATATATATATATATATATATATATATATATATATATATATATATGTATGTATGTGTATATATATATATATATTATATACAGGGTGTAATGTAAAGGAAATAACTCTTATCCTTTTGAGGGGTGACGCGACTGTTAATTCTGAAAAAATTCCTGCGGTTTTACTGTCTACAGGGTGCTATGAGTCACCCCACAAAAGGACGAAAGTTATTTCTTTACACCCTGTATATATATGTAACGAGAAAATATCTAGTCTAACCCTCAAAGTGCGTTAATCCGTCTCTGGTTATACATAGGGTCTCTTAAGTGATATGGATTACCTGAAATGGATTGTAAATGTTGCCAAACGAATTCGGACTTAGTCAAAATAAAAATCCTAGAATCGATCCTGCTGAAAAGTTTGAAATTTTTAATATTTTTAACCATAAATTCCGACCTTATCATTCGACTTAAAGAAATTCGCAGAGCTTGACACTAAACGACTGGCTTCTTTCATTTTACGGTAATATTGCGAACTATTGAAATAAATATATTATGTAGAACTATAATTGACTTATTGTTAGCTTGTATTCATTTTATAACTGTATCCATGTACATATTTTGATGTTTAACTTTAATATATCAATTTACCTAAGAATGACGTCAATATTTGTTCTTAATAATATTAAGAAAATTAAATAGCCATTCCATGGATTATGATAAAGTGATCCTTTCGATAGTTAAATCTACATTTTAATTAAATTCTCTAATTAATATACTTAATTTTATTGTGTAATATATTTGCATATCCATACATTAATTGCTAAAATAATTCAATAAAATTTATGAACAGCTATTTACCTTCATTAATTTACCTTAGCTTGGAATGGTGAATGCCTTTTTCGCTACACGATCATCTAGGGTAAAAAAAAGGTATAGTCTTTCCCGCCACACGGTCAGAAATGGTTATTTAATAATATAATCTATTTGTACCGTAGGTGTAGGGGTCATTGCAAAAAAATTCATATTGGCATTAAGGAAAAAAAAATTAATAAAATAATCCAAAAAATATTATTATATTAAAAATTAACAACTTACATACTTAAAAAAATAATGTTACAAGCCGGGTTTAATATTCAAAATTTAAATATTATACATGGAATAAAATCATTTTAAGTTAAAAAGATTAAATCCAGAGACCAATGAACATATTATATATAATATATTATATTATATAGACTAATTACATAAATGTATAATTGAGGCAGCCACATACGACCAAGTTCCGACCTAATAGTATTCTGTAATATAGTAATAAATTCAATAACCGATTGTATCCGTAGTAACGATTTCAAATAATTGTTGTCAAAATATAATATTGATAATAAAATTTTACTTTTTTGAGAAGAAACTGCAAAATTTTGAAAAAAAGAAAGTGGTGTTCGCTCTATTACCAATATACGTATGTATACAAAATATGTCCAACAATAATTATAGTCACAATTGCTCAAAAATTGACTAGATTCCTTAAATCTCACCCGTCTCACCCTGTTACCTGCTTCAAAAAAAAATGCCTACAAACTGGCTCTACGCTTTGTCTAGTAGTATAATATAATAGTGTTCATTGGTGTGTGATTGAATCCAATTTGTAAGTTGTTGCTAAGGTAATGCATATACGAGTATACATATTCTAATCTGAGTAACGCTTGTATATATATATATATATATATATATATATATATATATATATATATATATATATATATATATATATATATATATATATAAATTTATATTTATATTTATATATATATATATATATATATATATATATATTTTAACCCTTATAAAAAACCCTTTGTGCCCGCTGTTGCTCGTATTTATTGTTATTTTCCCAATCGATCCCAGAAATTGATGTTTGAGGTTTTATTTAGACAGAAAGAATCAATTGAACCATAAAATATAAAATTTTAGGTACCCACCAAATTTTCCTTACAATACACTTAATTTCTACACTTACAGCTGTTTCGTAACAATTAATTACAATAAATTCCGTCAAGTTTATGTTAATTAATAGTTTTTGTAATACTACCCAAATGTCCTGGTTAACTAGCTGAAATTCCGCAAAAGAATTTTAACTGAATCAACCTAATCCACAACTATCACACAAAATTCCTGATTCACCCAACTACACAACAAAACCCTTAATATCAATCACCAAAAAATTACTCAATACACTTTTACACTCAAGAATCCACAAGCTACTTCCTAACTCTCTGAGATCCCGTGAACGACTTTTTCTTATCGTTTTCATTTTCATTTTGGTTTGGCTTCTCCATGCCCTTCACCTCATACTCCCCTTGTCTATAAATTTATTCTAGAATTTTCTATAGCAAAACCCTTATCAGTAATTATTTCTATATAAATATAAATAAATAAATAAATATATATATATATATATATATATATATATATATATATATATTTATTTATTTATTTATTTATATTTATATATATATATATATATATATATATATATATATATATATATATATATATATATATATAATGTAATTATTAGCGAATTTCCAGAAAGAATTCTGGAAATTCAGCTATTATGGTGTAAGCCATAGTCGAAGTTCAGCCCGAAAATATGGCAGAAATTTGTTTTGAGGTCCCTAGAGCCCAAAAATAACATTCACTAAAATTTATATATATATATATATATATATATATATATATATATATATATATATATATATATATATATATATATATATATATATATATATGTATATATGTATTTATGTATTTATGTATCAGCACGATAGCTCTTCAGGAAAAACTGCTAGTTTTACGAAATTTGGTGACAACGTTGGAAGTCCAAAAATCTTGGATGAGTTCTTCAGCCAAAAACGTCGGAGCTCAGGAACATGGTTTTTTGAGCATTTTTCGTGAAAATGAGTTTTTGGCCAAAATTTGCTATAATTTAAAAGTTTTTGCCACATTTTTTTACATCATTGCGAAGACGGGAAAAAATCACATAAAAAAGGTTTTTAAACTTTTATTCTACGTTTGCTAGTTTTTGAGAAAATAAGAAAAAAAAAGTCAATTTATTTTCTATAATTTTAGTGTGTTTACAACTATATTGTATGTGTATAATCATATAATGTGTATGTATGTATGTATATAACTGCAATAGTGAGATATACGTATGTGGATATACATACCTACTCATATTGGTTAAAAGATGTCCTCTGCATCTGAATGTATTGATGAAACAAAATCTTTATAGGATGAATGTACCAAAAGTTGGTCAGTAAAGCCTTTTGGTACTTTTAAAATACAAAATCAATTATATAAACAACTATATATTTCAATTAATAGAGGATCTACGGATTACTTATCAATTTCATTGTAGAATCGTTTCCAGGTAGTTCAATTCAAGTGAAATCTTAAAATAAGTAATTAAATTATAAGACTGATTAATAAACCTGTTTACTTTTTCCCTAAATCGGTCACATGTGTCATGTTGCTAGTTTTGGATATTTTTGACCTTAAGATTGACCTACGCTAAAAAAGTTAACGTTTATTAGTTGCATAAGATGAATACTAACATGAGTAGGTACTACTAATTGATGGCAATCAATAAAAAATAATTTAATTTCTTTGAAAGAATTGGTTTAATTTTTGCCGTAAAAAGTGAACAATCCTCAAATAAAATATTGATCTGGAGACGAAAAATACTTTCTAGACGTATTTAATGTTAATAATATAAATCTACAAAATTATTCATAATAATCTGAAAAAGCCGAAATAAACCAGTTAGTGCTTATAATGTATCAAATTGAGGATTCTTTTAATAAAATCATCTGCTTTCAGACATGTACACATTTATAGAAAATAAATTTCTTATTTATAAGTTCTTTTAAACCGAAGTTCTCAATTTTTATGGACTAATATCCTTTGGAAACTAGTCCATAAAAATAGGGAACTTCGGTTTAAAAAACATATACGTAATTGTATTATCCTAAGAAACTTAATATAAAGTTTATAAATTTATTATTATTTAAAGAAAAAATATAGATCCAGTTTAGGTACGTCTACCCCATAGGCTAAGAAACACTACTAGATATTTTGTTTAAATGCATTATTTCATATTTGTGTCATTGATGATAGATTGATAGGTATATTGGTATGGAACCAATTTAACGCCTTATATAGTACAAAATGTATATATACGTATATCTATGTGTGTGAATGTATTTGTACCTCTAATATACATATTTTTCAAATAAGTACATAACTGTTGACAGTTTTAGCGAATGGAATTCAGCTATTACAGCCACTGTCATGACGCGACTGAGCCCGGGACTATGGCAGAAATTTGTTTTGAGGTCCCTAGAAACCGAAAAAAATAGTCACTAAAATTATATATATATATATATATATATATATATATATATATATATATATATATATATATATATATATATATGTGTGTGTGTGTGTGTGTGTCCGCGCGATAATTCTCGAACGAAATGTCTTACGTTTATGAAATTTGGTGAAAATATTGGAAGTCCAAAACCGTTAGACGATGCCTGGAACATGTCTTTTTTAGCAATTTTCATGAAAAAAATTAACTTTTTGCCAAAATTTCCTCTTATTCAAAAATTTTTGTAAAAATTTGTTACACTATTGGAAAGGGGAGAAAAAATCACATAAAAAAGGTCTTCAAACTATTATGCTATGTCAACTAGTTTCCAAGAAAAACTAACTTTTATAAACGAAAATTCGCTATGTTATGCAGGATGCTGCGACAGGGGTATTAAATATTTTTATGAACAGAGGGTCCTTTCATTGGAGAAACGAAATAGTTAAGTAGATTTCTTAAGTAATGTACAATGTACATGTCGGAAACGATTTAGACTAAACATTGATACGACGTAACCGTTGATGATAAGTAGTACCTAATTAACACAAGAAATAATTACTGATAAGGGTTTTGCTATAGAAAATTCTAGAATAAATTTATAGACAAGGGGAGTATGAGGTGAAGGGCATGGAGAAGCCAAACCAAAATGAAAATGAAAACGATAAGAAAAAGTCGTTCACGGGATCTCAGAGAGTTAGGAAGTAGCTTGTGGATTCTTGAGTGTAAAAGTGTATTGAGTAATTTTTTGGTGATTGATATTAAGGGTTTTGTTGTGTAGTTAGGTGAATCAGGAATTTTGTGTGATAGTTGTGGATTAGGTTGATTCAGTTAAAATTCTTTTGGGAAATTTCAGCTAGTTAACCAGGACATTTGGGTAGTATTACAAAAACTATTAATTAACATAAACTTGACGGAATTTATTGTAATTAATTGTTACGAAACAGCTGTAAGTGTAGAAATTAAGTGTATTGTAAGGAAAATTTGGTGGGTACCTAAAATTTTATAATATATTTTATGGTTCAATTGATTCTTTCTGTCTAAATAAAACCTCAAACATCAATTTCTGGGATCGATTGAGAAAATAACAATAAATACGAGCAACAGCGGGCACAAAGGGTTAAATGTTATTTAGCAAACGTATTGAATATTTTGATTGTTGACTCAATAATGGGTCCGCAAATGATGTTTGAAGTTTAATGAAATTTTATGGGTCTTGTACTTTATTTTCAATAATTTGGGTTATAATAAATTTTTATAATAATTTGGGTAAATTGATTATTTATAATCATTGATACGAGAGGAGATTTTTATTAATGAAAATTTTAGACGGGTTATAATAAATTAGAAGAAAAGGAATTTCGGTTGTTTTATTTCAGTAAATTTTAGATCTTTTATTTCTGCCAGAAAATCCACTTTTATCGCCAATTAATTCGTCATGGATTAATATTGGCAATAGTTCGAACCTTCGAACTCCTGCTTCAATATTCGGCACATGTAAATTTACGCTACCCTTATGTCGAGTAAATGATCAGGAAAATATTTTTGGGATAAATGATGGTGACAAAAGTTTCAAATGGAAAGAGCAGAAAATGCTGCATCCGAATATGACTTGAAGTCAATGATCAAGGTTAAATGCTGGTGCTTCAATTAAAAATTACAGTAAAATCTGCATTTGACCTTGATAACTGACTTCAAGGTCATATTCGGATGCAGAATTTTTCGTTCTTTCCATTTCCGAGGTCGAAAAGGGAGGTTGCCATTTTAAAAAAACGGAATGGACCTTGATATGACCTTGATCCTTGACCTTGAGGTCAAAGTCAAGATCACCATCGGATGCGCCGTAAAAAATGCTGAAACTTTTGTCACTATCATTTATTCCAAAAATACTTTCCCGCTGAGATTTTTTACCGTTTCCATACTTTTGACTAACTTCGTATATATTTTATTTGTAGATTTAACAATTGTTCTTTCCTTCTTCTTTAATTTATAGAATTCGTTTTCTAAAAGAACTCACAAAAATACCCATTTAATTAATGTAACATAAACATAACTATTGACATCTTAATCAAAGTGAAATCTGTCATCAAACTTTCTTTTCATTTACCAAGAAAATTACGTAAGAAAATGCACTCCTGATAATTTTTTTGTTCATAGTTACTGACCGGCTTGAATTAGCTCAGTATCAAATTACATTACCATAGACCGTGGTGAATAGACACGAATTCAGACTTCACACCGTATTTTTTGTATTTATTTTATGAGTAGGTACCTAATCTTTGATATGTTAAAAATGTATGCGAGGATGGTCACTTTATCACAGCATCCAAAAAAATTTGAAAATATCGGTGGTTTTTGAAAAAATAACAAAAATCATATAATTTCTTCTCTATGAAAAATTGGGTTCAAAAGAGACGATAAAAGGGTGAATGGGGACAATCCGTAGGGCCGACCAAAATTAACATTTAAATATAACATGATTTAGAATTTTTTGTATTTATATATTCAAAAAAAAAAAAATAATAGGGGAGACCGGGTCAAAACCGCATAGCTAAGGATTTAGGGCTGTAGATCATTCATTTTAAAACATAAGTGTATGAAACTAACGTTTATAATTGGTAAATTTCATATGGAACATAATCACGTCAACATATTTTGGATAATCACAATATTAAACAAAAATAACATAAAAAATTTAAATCACTATTTATTACGGTTTTACCCCGACACATGGACAACACCGTATACTATATTTAACACCGAAAAAATCCATTTTAATTCCCTTAAACCTTTGCGTGTTAAAGAACCCAAATCATTTTTTTGTTCGAATTTGTTGACTCAATGGTCCGGGGGCCAGGGGGTGTTTTCATCATTGATTACCACTCGTCTGTAACTTCGTGTGCGGCTTCATTTTGACGAGTCTTCCAAGTTTTTTATCTACGAAAATTCTTATAAGTGCGGCGTTTACTAAATACGCAGTTGCGAAAGACGTTAATTCAACGATGTTATAAACAGTTATTACCAACGTTTTACTTTTAAGTTTACGTAAAAGATAATGAAGTAACCTAAGCGAAAATATATTTGTCCGACAAAAATGGTGCGCCGTTCGCCGTGTCCGCCGTCTGTAATTTGGCTAAGTTGAGGACGGCGGACACGACGAACGGCGCACCATTTTTGTCGGACAAATATATTTCCTCTTAAAAAAATAAAAACAACTGAAAGTCTGCAGTCTTCTTTTTTCAGATATGTTCCAAAATAATTAAATTTTCAATTGAACAACGATTTATTCATAAGAGCACCGAAATAAATAATTTCTAAGATAAAGTTTTAAGGAACAAAAAATAGCACTGTTTGAAGACGTCAATCTAAACTCAATTTTTAATATTTTCAAGCTTAGTCACTATCCGAAAGAATAATGATTTTATCTACGACTAACATGAAATTGCTTGTTTATTGTACAAAAGACTATCTAAATAAGCGACGTTTTACATACAGCCACATATCCAACTGTACAAAAAATGGCCCTTTACACGCATGTATAATAAAAATAACAAAGCCTACTATGTACACTTTTATTAATCATTATAATTATTATATATTATACAGTGATATTATACATGATACATATTATTTTAGAATCTGTACAAAAATTTTACCTAGCAACTGAATGTTTACGTTTGTTTTTAATAAATTTCAAATAGGGTAAAAGCCCCCTTTATGGAACGGTATCTAATTATGAACATTTACATATTAATGAAGTTATTTCTGAAAGAAACGTCTGATAACAAAAATTATTATTAATAGAATGATTATTTTTCAATTTAAATTCACCTCGCATTTAAAGTTTCCTTACTTAATTAAAGAAATAAATATGTAAATGTCAAAACTGTTCCAGTATTAGATACCGTTCCACAAAGGGGGCTTTTACCCTACTACATAATTTTAATTATTTGTATTTGTAGATTTGTACCAAATTTTTATCGTTTATGGTGAATTTCATGTTAGTCGTAGATAAAGTATAGTACGTAACTCGGTTGTAAGGTATAATAATACACACTCGCGAATTACGCACTCGCCGCTCCGCGGCTCTTGCGTAACTTTTTCGCTCGTGTGTAATATGCAGCTTACAACCTCAATCACGTTATATATTATTATTATAATTTAATGTTCATATTTACATTTAGTATTTTTAAATTAACTTCATGAATCACATTTTTCGTTTCGTCCCTATTCACCCGCCTGTCCCGATTCATCCCATTCTACGGTATATATTATGAAATAAAAAAGATTTATAAATAAAATTCATACTATATTACCCACCGATAAATAATATTATCACTGAGTAATGACCTAAATAAAAGTATTCAGTTGAGTTTCACTAACTATTGAGAAAAAAATATAAGATTGACATATTAATGTTATTCAACATTGTCTAACATTAAAACTTTAATAATAAAATTGTAACAATACAACTTGTATAATAATAAGTCATATGTTGCATTCCATATTTTCTTGAACGGTAGAAGTAGTCAGAAGATATTAGTATAAAATTTATATTTGTATATTTCAGGTATGGAAAACTTGCAATCTTCTCTACCTGACCATTATGAGAGAACTTTTTTTGAAAAATTATTTAAGACATAATTAATTGTAGATAATTTTACTTTGTGAAAATCCATAATGAATATAGTGGAAAAATTTTTAATTTTACCAAATTTTCACTTAAATATAGAGATATATTAGGGTAGTTCTACAAACGAGAGAATTTTGGACGGCCCAACTTATTTTGTATATTAAAATTCTGAAAAATACATTTTTTCTAGATGAAAACTGTAGACTATTACTGCGTCTAACTGGTCACTCAAAATAAACCGGTTTCGAAATATATTTTTTATAAAAAATTACATTTAAAATGTAAAATTCTCAGTCTCCGGGCATGTTTCCTCTCCAAAGTAAAACATAGCAGACTAAAGTTGTGTTCCAGCATCGCATGTTTGACAGTCCGCAAACTGTTTGCACATGCGAAACTGTTCCAGTAAAACAAAATGTACATTTTGTACATTTTTTACAAAATGTACAACGTTCCAGCATCATTTTTGACTTGTTTTCAACTTGTTCCTAATAGAATTGTCAGCGGACTTTTGAATGGACAAATTGTCCAATTGTTTATTTAATGAATTGTAATTAGTGTTACCAAGGCACTGAAGTGAAAGTCTATAGAATGTCAGAAACTGATTTAAACCGTTCCAGCACACTGTACATCCTGTACATTACAAACAAGTTCGTTACTTGTTTGTATTTTAGCATGGTTACAAACAAATTCGTAACTTGTTTTGTACTTGTCCAAAAATAGATGCTGGAACACAACTTAAATAATTTCTGAAAGTATAAAAAAAAATTTACACTGAAGTAGTAATCTATAATATTGGTACTTTTTTATTGCATAAATAATTTTTGAATTTTTTTCATATTTTCTTTAAGAAATATTCTATTGAATTTTGTCTCCCAATATTTGCATCATTGTCCTATCAAACCAAAACACTTAAAAATATAAAAAATTTATATTCCGATCAAATCATCATTTGTCATAGTAATTAACTGAAATATAACAAATAAAATAAAGTACATGCTTTACTTAATTTGAAGTTGTATCAATTAATTCAGTTAACATAGTAAGCGAGATAGTACTTGGTCCAGTTAATTTCTCAGTATCCTGGTCAGCATTTTTGTGAAAAATACTGTGGATATAAGAAATTTTTCAGTTGTATCAGTTCTAGATATCTTGTATTGGAATAGAGGACCTGTTATTTTTTTATATAAAACGTTATTTAGCCGAATTTTAAAGAATGTTTAAAGAATTCTCAGTCAGTTTCCTGGTCTCAGTCTCCTGGCAGCTCCAAAAACGGGATTAAACTTAAATAACGTAAATAAATTAAGTAAATATCATTAGAATACTGTAATAAATGACTCCGTATATTTTTTAATAAAAAATAAATTCCCATTATTTCTTTTGTATAATATATATATATATATATATATATATATATATATATATATATATATATATATATATATATATATATATATATATATATATATATATATATATATATAAGTATATAAATCTCATGTTACAATGTATGGCTAGGATAAACTGCGAAATTACTGAACCGATTTTGACCAAATTTGGTAACTATCCATAATTTGGTCCAACTTAAAAGATCGGATAGTTCTTATGACAAAGTTTTTAGTCGAAATTTACGAAAAACCGCAAAATATAAATTTTTTATTACTGTATACAGATATCTGTGGAAAAATTTATATAAAAATCATGCAAAGTAATTTGTTGCTAAGCATTTGGAGAAAAATAATTTTGGAATTTTTGTAAGTATTAATAAGTATTTCTATATTTACCACCAATAATATTTTTTTACCTACGACTACTATGAAATTACTTATCTACTGTGCAAAATACTATTTGTATCCTATAAAAAAATAAACAACTGGATTGTCCAGTTATTATCAATTGGCACTTCTACTGTATTCAGCAAATTCCATACATATGAAAATTAGATATGCTATAAAAATATGAATATGACTTGAAAATACGAAAATATGAATAATACTTTAGAGTCGTCGAGCGAGCGAAGCGAAGCACATAAGGAACTGATTTTGTACAATATTTCAGAATATCAAATTTAAATGAACGTGTGGTCACATTGTCCGTCAGTTACACTAAATAGGGTGCAAATTAAAAAGCTGAAGAAATTTGACAATTTTTACTTAAGTATTGTTGAGATCTCTGTGAAAGATGAAAGTGACGTTAAAATGGTTTCCAATGGCCTTGGTGACTTGAAGGGTCTAAAACAGAAACAATTTTAAAACTGCTGGTATAGGTACCCATACTAAGTTTTTACGGTGCGGAAATTAGCCATGCTAATAAAATATGAAGATAGTTACTTTAGAGTCATTGGGCGAGCAGGGTCAAGTGTTATAAATAATTGATTTTGCACAAAATTTTGGAATATATGATTGAACTGACCTATAAATTTTACCTATGATTTAATCTAACATCGTTTGACATCTAGGTTGTGTAGAGTGTACACATACAAAACGAAATCTGATAGATTTCGTTTTGTATGTGTATATGTATGTATCCTGCTGTATTTCGATTTCTAGATTATAAGTATATTCTATTCCACGTCATATTTGTTAATGTTCACGATGTCACTGATTTTTATAATTATACGGTGTATTGTGTTATAATTGTGCAGCGTTTTGTTTGAAATGATCAGAAAAAATTAATTCAATCAATTATATATACTGAGCCACAGCAACGCGTGGCCGGGTTAGCTAGTATACTATATAATTATTATAACTACTGATACATATACTACTAAAATAATGTATAAAATGTATTAAACTGTCATAAATTACTTCGAATATTTTTCAATAAATAATAAATTCCCAATTTTTTTTTATTTCGTTTTTTTTTTTTTTAATACATATATACAGTATATAACTACTTATATATATATATATATATATATATATATATATATATATATATATATATATATATATATACTACTAATATAATATATAATATATATGAAACAAATAATAAATTGTTTAATAATTAAAAATTTAATAATAAAAATAATAAAAATTAATAAATTGTTTAATAGTTTTGTGCTAATTGTGCTTAATAATAAAAATAAATGGATGTCTCTTTTTTATAATGGCCATAAAATTTATAATTTTTCTAATTTTTTGACTGGCCACTTTGAAATAGTGTGAAAAATGTCATCGACTTGAATTAAAACTACTTGCCAAAGCTTATGCATGAAAAAAATGTCGGGCCGGAATTAAGTCCATTGTCTTCTTTCGTTTATATATAACTACCCATTATTTATTACAAACTAGTTTTCGGTTGATTAAACTATCATCAGTTCAGATTTCACCTGATGATGATTTAATCAACCGAAAAAAACTAGTTAGTGATAAATACGAGTAATATATGTCTATATTTAAGTGAAAAATTGACAAAATTAAAAATTTTTTCACCATATTTAAACTTATTTAAGTGTTAAAATTAAATTCACAGCTTTCATTTATGGCAAAACTATGAAGCAGAAACTCTTTTACTTTATCTAGACTTTAGAATAATTATATTTTCGTTATCGAGAAAAAAGCAATGAAATAATAAAAAACTATAAAAAATCGTAAGAATTTTTTTTAAGCTAATTGTAAGTAAAATTAAAAAAACGCCTTGAGCAGCGGGGCCCCATCACGGAAG
The DNA here is from genome assembly GCA_035578155.1 of Brachynemurus nebulosus. Taxonomy (NCBI): domain Eukaryota; kingdom Metazoa; phylum Arthropoda; class Insecta; order Neuroptera; family Myrmeleontidae; genus Brachynemurus; species Brachynemurus nebulosus. The sequence continues at coordinate 26,830,730 of JAPWDM010000008.1, read as the reverse complement.
TCGAATTTTTCCCTTTATCTTCGGTATTGAATGTCTACAAGCGAAATATGATTGAAAGTCTACAAGCGATTTGTCATTTCGGTGGTTTCAAAACTGATGATGAGTGTCCGGCTGATCGGGGCTTTAAAAAAAGGTTTTAAGTCTTTAAGGGCTGAATCTCAGTAAATTTCAATTTTGTGCCGATAGCAGTTACCAGGAAAAAAGCAAACACAATTCGTACGAGGGCATTCCTACCCATGCTTATCCGCCAATTGCCTTTGTGTTTTATTTTTAAATATTAAAAAAGCACCTTAAATAGTAAACTGGAAGGCCTATATGGAGATATTTTTTCTTTCCAAAAAAATTCAAAATTTCTATTTTATTAATAAAAGTCCAAAATTCCTACCTTATAAATAAATAAAGACTTTAAATAGCATTTTTATGCTATTGTGCAATAAGTGCGGGAAATTGTCGATTGCCCACGAAAGCGAAGTTGTGAGTGCGCTCATTCGCTTGAGTGGGCAGTCGACAATCCCGCACGAGTTACACATACTATTTTTTATTACGAATTTGACATACTCTTTTCTATTATTATTACTATTTTTGACATTTTTATTACTTTTTAAAATAATATTTTTAAGTGTTCGTCTTTTTTTTCTGAATTAATTATTGTTTAAATTACTTTGTTGGTGGTTTCTATAGAAATAATTACGAAATATTTATTAAATGAAAAATCAACAGGCGGCTTTGCGTGTTTTGATTAAATTTTGCGTGTTTTATTGTCAATTTGCGTATGGAAAGTTACTTTCCGCACGCAAAAAAGTATGTGGGAAGAGTACAGTGGGCAAACAGCTATCTTTCGTACAGAAATGTGTGCGCCAAGTTAGTACTTCTCCCGCATGAGTAATAAAAAATTACTTAATATTTATATATTGCATTTGTTATAAAAGTAAGTTCATCTTTTTTTAAATTTTTAAAATTACTATACGCCTCATTGTATTAGAATAAAAATAAAGCATTTAAAACACATTTAACAATACCATTGAATTCCAATGTAAAAATGGGAGAAGTGGGGGGAAAAGTAATGTCGAATTCCTAAAAGGCACTAGCTCGATACTAACTCAATACACGTACAAAATTTCAGCCCTTTAGGTTTCCTTCGAGAGTCTCTAGACGTGTTAGAAAAAAAGCAAATAAATCAAGGAAATATTGACGTAAAGTTTAAAAGTTAAACCTCCAAAAAGCAGTGGCTGGCTATTAACTTGTACAAAAAATTTCAGCCCTCTAGGTTTATTGAGGGAGATTTTGACCCGAACGAAACCGTTAAAAAACAAGAAAAATCATGTTCTTTTTGGTATAAAAATGGTGGCAGTAAGGGTTAAAAGTTTAGACCCCCAAAAGGCACCCTCTTGATACTAACCCAATCCGAATACCAAATTTCAGCCCTCTAGGTTTATTTGTGTGACCTGTGCGAGTGGTAAAAACTTCGAAAACGTCGAAAAAGCATGAAATTGTAGCTTAAAAATGGTGGAGGTGGAGGTAAAATATCAAAACCGCCAAAAAGCAAACCCTAGGTACGAATTCTACCAACAAAATCTCTACCAATAAAATTTCAACGCTCTACGTTAATTCTGGGTGGCTGTGGGCGTGTTAGATCCAGCCAAAATAATTTTTTCCCTCTCTACTCCCTCAAAATCGTCCTAGGAAGCTGAATTTTGGATATGTTGTAGACAATTGACCAAAACATTATTTCCAACCAGCTTAGAAAAGTTCTATTGTTTTCTTGCCCCCCACCACCCCCTTAAAGTTTGGGTCGGATCCAAAATTTGCCCAAAATTTGACCCCACTATGATAGTATTATTGTGCATCGGAATGGACATTTTTTACCTCAGAATCGTGTGCTACGGGTCCGAAAATGGATAGCGCCCCTACTCTCGCCTCTTCCCGTTCTTAACGTATAGGCTGTATAAGTCTAATTTTTCAGTTGAAAAATTCGACTAAAAATTGAGTTGATAACGATTTTTTAAGAATAATTTTCGAAATCAAAAAGAACTCAGACAACTGAATAATTTTATAACGCCTAAATCATTTGATTCAGTTTCATTACAAACATTTTACTTGATATTATTACCTTAAAAGGAATAGTTTGAGCTTTCTGAAACCTAGCTCTCAATTGCTGTAGCTTCATTACTTTCAAAAATATCGGAGAGTAAAGTTAAAAATACCGTTTTTTATTTAATCACAAATGTCTCAATTAAAAAAAATTACATAGTGATTGAAAAATTATCAAACTGGATTGTTCGGGACTCGAATCCAAGATTATTGATTATTAGTTAAGCGCCTTGCCACTAGGCTGCCGATTCCTGTCCAAGAGCCATTCCAGTTTGACAATCAGTTAACGACATATTACATATCATTCTCTTTAATGCGAGAAGCAGTTATTTTAATTTTAAATGTTATCGAGTGCTTGCGAATTTTACTAAGTATGACGAACTTTTGTTCGTATTTAAACATACGTTAATATTCATATGCTCACTTAATGTTCAGTTAAACCGAAACTTGAACATTCAATTTCCTTTGGTATATGTATGACCAAATCAATGTGTTAATTAAAAATCACATAGTAATTGAAAAATTACTAAACTGGATTGGCTCGGACCTCGAACCCAGTATCCTTGATTACTAGTCAAACGCCTTGCCACTAGATTGCCGAGAAACAGTTATTTTAATTTTAAATAACTGCTGTGAACAAGCACTCGATAATGTTTGCAATTAAAATATTATAACGTAACAATTGCCTGTCTTTTTTGTCGTTTTATACACTGAGAAAAAAATACAGTAATTTTTACTGAAATTTCTGGTAAAAAATTACTGAGCTCTCTGGTAATGCGGACATAAGTGACAGGCTAAGCAAAAAATACGATAATTTATAGTAAAAATTTTAAATTATCCTATAGCGCAGTAAAAATTACCGTATTATTTATAAATAAGGCTTTTTTTTATTTATTAATAAATAATTGAATTAAAATAGTTTAAATGGATATTGATAAAAGGGTAAGCATTAAAATCAAATTATTAATATAGAAAAAATTTTTTGTGGTTTTTTATTATTTGTGGGAAAAAATATATAAATTCTTTATTTGACATAGGGTAAAAGACCCCATTGTCGATCGGGGTTATAAGTCCGATCAGTTTTGACATTTATATTTTAATGAAGTTATTTCTGAAAGAAACCTTTGATAAAAAAAATTATTGTTAATACAATGATTATTTTTCAATTTAAATTCACATCACATTTAATGTCTCCTCACTTAATTTAAGAAATACATATATATATATATATATATATATATATATATATATATATATATATATATATATAACAATTTTTGTTGAATTCATGAATTTTTAATATGGTGGATGATCATTTTTCAAAACACATGGGTTATAAATTGTAACATTTTTCACCGAATTTTTAAAGTTATTAGCATAATAAAAGTATACAAATAATTGTTATTAGTCCACTTAAGAGATTAGGATAGCTGAATTAAATTTTATATGTGTTAAATATTATTTGTATGACTGATTCTTGTTGGGATCCAAGTTTTCGAGTTGGGTATTTTGAGAATCACACAGATATTCCATATCTATTTTATAAACATTTTTGACGTCATCTATCGTCAATTTAACTGTTTAAAAATTCACAATGGCGTATAGATAAGTTAGAATCATGTCACAATGTACACAATGTTTTTTAAAGCAAAATTATAGATGGCGAAAGAAAATACAGTATTTTAGTGGTTTATTTTATCGAATATTTAAACCCTTCTGTCATTGCTGCTATGTTTCACAAGGTGTCATTCTGTGATACTCTATGACACAGACTGACCTCTTGTAGTGGATAGAGTGTCAAAGTGACTGAAAGAGAATGGTTCAAATATTCGATAGTATAAGATTTACTACTGTACTGATGTACAATAGTAATCGGACTAATCGGTGATTTTTGATAGGGGTAAGTGTATTGATCTTTCAATGGAGGTTAATATTTTCTGTATGCTTTTTAATAGACGTCAACAAATTATAAAACAAAATCATTAATAAATCAAAATTTTTGGGTTATATTTTCTTAAAAACATATCTATTGGATTAAAAAAACTTGGTTTCATACTTATTAAGAAAAAAAAAATGGGTGTTTTGTTTATTTTTTAATTTTTTTAAGCTAATTTAATGATACAGCTAAAAATAGTGATCGGTCATCGGGTCTCTTACCCTATTATATGATAAAAATTTTTAACAATAAGCACATTACAATAATTTGTATAAAAACATATTTCAATTAACATATCAAAACTAAACAAAAATTCATGAAACACAACAATTTTTTGTTTTAAAAATTTATTATAAAAAAAATAACACTATATAAACAACCAGTCACCTTGGCTATTGAACATTTGAACAACTAAACGAACAAACTGGGGAGTCCTGGTTACTTGCTGTCTGAAGTCGTCTTTGCCGTGTTAGACAATGCTCGGTGCTATTGCGCATGCTTGTTATTCTCAGTTTATGTGATGCTTGGCTATGCAGTGGTGTGTGACAAATAACAAATGCACAACGACTCAGTAAAAATTATTCATATGTCCAGATAATTTTACAAAAAATTAAGTAAATTTTCCCGGTGTCCACTTGAAATTTTACTAGCCCATCGAATTTTACGCAGCTGTATAGGAAAAATTCTTAAGGTGTATAGGAAAAATTCTTAAGGTGTACAGGAAAAATTTTCAAATGAATCGTAAAAAATAATGTTTGAAACGCATTTTTTATATTTTTGCTTAATAATTTCCTACGGACTAGTCACTTAAGACTCGTTTACCGGAGGCAGCTCAGTAATTTTTACTGGAATTTTTTCTCTGTGTAAATCTGGCTGCGCGACGTACCCACAGCAGTGGTACGCGTACATATTTCACTTTGAAAAAACCCTGCTATAAAGTAATATCAAATTAATTACTAGTAACCACGAGCTCTGCATATTTTAATTAAGGGGGAACACTAGTGTAACATTTTGAAAAAATTGGAAAAAATTTTTTTTGCAAGTTTTACTAGTCTATACCTTTAAAAATAACATACTAAAATTTCAAGTGCGTGTCTCAAATAGTTTTTAAGTTACAGCCATCTTAAAGAGCGAATTCTGATTTTTAACTTCCCATAGGAAGTTATTGTAATGGGTCCGATTTTACGAATCCCTCATTTTGATATATTTCCACGTTTCAAGGTCACTAGAATCCGAATCCATCGTTTTAGCGTGATGTCTGTGTGTGCGTTCGTTAGTTCGTTCGTTCGTTCGTGAATTTTTTTTCGTCTCGCATATCTCGAGAACAAATGATGATATCAACTCCGAACTAATTTCATTAGATGCATAATCAAAAAATGAAGACCGGATAAAGTTTTCAGCAAATTCGGATTAGCGGTTTGTTTTTTGTGGCAAAAAAATGGAATTAACTTTATTAAGATAACATAGATTATATAGATTTTTGACCATAACATTATTATATAATGGCCTAAAAACCTTCCTTGATGTTAAAAACGCCAGTATTTTATTCCAAAATTTAAAAAAAATGAAGTAAGAAAAATTGAAAAAATTAGTTTCTTGCCAAAATATCGTGTCGCACATCTTGAGATATCAAATTTGTCTCGCATATCTTGAGAACAAATGATGTTATCATTTGTTTGATAAGGGTGGAGCCCCCATCCTTAGGAGTAGTAGGAATATGGGGCTTCTAAGCCCTCCTCCCCTCCTCCCGATTTTTTTAACGACTGTTAGAGGAGATAGGTAAGCTATGTTGTCTAGATGGCGTTGCTGGTCTGAACCACTGTGAACTCTGTACCTTGATTCAAAATTCCATGAAAAGATGGCGTTGCTAGTCGGAACCATCGCGAATTCTGTACCTTGATTCGAAATTCCATGAAAAGATGGTGTTGCTAGTCGGAACCGCCGCGAATTCTGTACCTAGATTCAAAATTCCATGAAAAGATGGCGTTGCTAGTCTGAACCACTGCGAACTGTGTATCATGATTCATAATTTTATCATATTTTCATCTAAAAACAGGTTTAAAGTTGTATAAATTGTCAGCTGACGTCATTAGAAGATTTCTGTCTAATATGCAAAAAAAATGAATTTTATCGTATGATTTCATATTTTTATCTGAAAACGGGTTTATACGGGTTATTTAAATAAAAACACATTTTTTGTTTTAATAAATTGATTTAAAAGAAATATTTTACAATAAAAATGTTTAAATGTTATTACGATAATATTTGTATATGGATATGACATTTTCCATGGCGCAAATTGCTCCGGCATGATGGCCGCATCGAGGGCTAGTGTATGTTGATGTTATGATTCTCAACTTGGGACAAATTGTTATTTCTTCAAAGTTCATAATGAGCGCTGACGGTAGTAGTCGTTTCAAATACCGCACTTTTTCTTCTCCTTTCGTATAAATGATTTGAGTTCCGTGCAGATTGTTTATTAAAATGTATTGTAGTTCCTCGTATTCAATATGTCCGTCCATCCAGGAGAACCCATGATGTTTTTTCCGTAACCAGCGAGCTGTGCGTTGATCTTTTTGACTTAATCCACAAAACGGTATTGGTGATTTGAAATATAGTGTTGTAGTATATAATCTTCACCACAATTTTCTTCGGAAGAATCGAATTTCAACACAGCCAATTCCTTTATGTAGAATTTCCCATTTGTTGAATTTGGAAATCCTTGGAAGTCAACAATTGCTGTGTCGGTCTTCATTGTACGATGTCTAGAGTCAAACTGTTCAGCTTAGAATTCAGTAACTAATGTTTTATTTAAAATAAAACTAGTTTTTATAGGTGTGAGCTTGCTTAAATAAGTCGTGTGTATGTATGTTTTACTGACGTCATTAACAGATATATTGCTACTAATACTACGAACGAAAATTTCAGTCTAATATGTAAAAATAAAAATTATGTTATAATTTGCTTTATTTTAAGTACAAGCATTACTCGAATATTATAATTCGATATAAAATTCACATAATTGTGTATGTATATTTGCTATTATGAACCTTATGTAACTTAAATGAACGACTATTTATAGAAATAAAGTTAGTTTTTATTCATATGCAGATTTTTTGCTAGCAAAAGTAATAAGTTTTAAAACTATTATCAATGTTATAAAAAATTAATTTTGAAATTAAAGGTACACGCTATAGAAAGTTCACGCTATAGCGTATTAATTTATATTTTATAAAAAATAATTTCTTAACTATATAAGTATATGTAATATTATTTATGTGTATTTTTAACGATACAAAGTTATAATCACATATAGCAAACTGCTGACGAAGTGCATTTCACACGTTACCGTATCGTATATATCTCATATGTATATACATCTCAAATGTAGCAAGTGTACCTACTTGTTTAAATTTTTATAAACGAAATTTATACCAAAATGAAAATTTGATTGTAAAAAACTAGGAAATTCTATCAATATTAGAAAATTTATTTTCAAGAATAGTATTATTGATACTAAAAATTTATTTCGAATAAGAACCTACATATTCATTTAACGTAAAATGTTTAGCCAACGATAATGTACTAGAAATTAAAACAATTTCTTTCTGTGTAATAAAACTAGCATATTTTTTTATAAACTGAGCACTCAAAATTGATAGGAAAATTCTGGTTTCCTAGATAGTTATGTTAAGATACGCTTTTTAGGATTAAAAAATTAATGTTGTGCTAACCTTTCTACTCCTAAATAAAAGCATTTATACAGTTTAAAACATTTTTAATAAAAAAATCGATAGTTTTAGACAATTTAAACAATACCCATATATACCCATATGATGAAAATTGTAATTTGGATTGTGTATTACCCATGTCTGCTTTTAAACTATTTGCAGTCTAATTTTATAAAAACACCTAAAAATTATCTGTTACTATATGTAAATAATAAAAATTATTATTATATATATATATATATATATATATATATATATATATATATATATATATATATATATATATATATATATATATTTCTAAGCAAACGAATTGAAAATGTAATTTGATACCATAAGAATAAATGCGTATATATATATATATATATATATACTGTGCTGATGTTATATCGTGCTGCTTTACTGTTGGCGTTACTTTACGTCAATTCTGCTCTGGTTGTACTATATAAGATCATGTCGATATAAAAACTAATCAGTGTTATGTTATAAATCGAACTATTCACATCTATCAAAATGTTTAATTGTATACGTTGTGACAAGACATTTTCGCGGAGAAGTTCTCTTTTACGTCATATGAAAAGAAGAGTGCATGCTCAGGAACATCAAACAAACAATAATGACCAGATCGCAAATAATCAGTTTGAATATACCACGGTAAATAATGGGACACAAGTGAACAGCGCGGAGAACAGGAGACAAAGTGAATCGTCAAAATCTAATGATGAAAATGATGATAATGAAACCGAATATAGTTTTGAAGCAAGAAATGAAGAAAAGGAAGATAAAGCACCAGTATTTCAAAATCAACACGAAAATGATACAGATCTATCTAAAAGAAACTTGAATACTTTTAATGAAAGTATGATGGCTGCAGCAGAAGCAATCAGACGTAAATTCCACGCTTTAAAAAACTCGCATAATAATATTCTACAATCGGCGAATGATGAAGATAATCGATCTGATGAACAAAAGCATTTACCATCGCCTGATAACTACAAAGAAACAAGTTCTACTCCAAAGATGGCTGGTCTCTTACAAACTGCTCTAGACATATTAATGGTCAAAGAGCTTCAGAACGCATGCGAAAAGGATGAAGAACAAGATGATAAAAATTCGGAAGAAAAGGACCAACCTTCAACATCTAATTCAATAAATGGAGAAGCTAAACGTTTCAAATATGATGATGAAAATACTAACCTTCATAATGGCCATTCGAAACCTGTTGATGAAGAAGAATATTTTGATGACCCGAACCATTTAGTTGATGAACTAAGAAGTTTAGCGACTCAGACGCAAATTGGAGAAGAAATGGTTAATACTATATATAATTTAATGGAAAGGAGTCATATTATAAATCCCAGCTTTGCGGATTATATCGAAAACGAGAAAAAACGAAGCCATTTTAATAATTTAAAGGAAAGTGACATTGGAAAGCGGATTATCTCAATAACCAGGGAATTGGAAAAGCATGATATTATTGAACCAGTGCTAAAGTATATATCAAATGATGACGAAGACAGCGATGAAAAAACATCTGCTAGCGACAACGAAGATACTGCGAGCGCAGGAGAAGCTGATGATGACGAGAATACAGTCGCCAACGATGGTGATGAAAAAATTTCGGGTTTAGGGTTATACTTACGACCCTATAGGAGATATTAAATTCTATCAGCATTTAATAAGTTGTTAAAAAAATCTTTGTAACTTTTCCAATAGCTGTATGTTAATTATTTTAAAATTATGTGAGTGTTGTTATTTCTTACATACCACAGTCCTTAAGCAATTTTAGTAATTCGTTAAAAAAGATCACCGAAATGATTGTTCTTACAACGAAAAAAATGTAATGTGTATTTTCTAAGCTATTAAAATAGGTAATGTTTTTGCTTGCTCCTGAATATAGGCAATTAAATCGCATTGTCCTATTAACATTCTGGTGCGATAGAACATATGTGTAAACTATGTAATTCTTGCTAATAAGTATTTACCCATGTTATTAATGATTTGTTAATTTGAAGTATAGTTTGAACAGTAATGATGTAAAACTGCTGAGCAGGAAAGGGTTAATTAATTGAATGCAGCTTAACTCCGGAAAAAAAATAAAATTTCGTAATCCAAAATTAAAGTTTTCATCCGCTCTTTAAAAATTATGAGAGTTATTTACTGTCCACCCTATATATATATATATACGCATTTATTCTTATGGTATCAAATTACATTTTCAATTCGTTTGCTTAGAAATATATATATATATATATATATATATATATATATATATATATATATATATATATATATATATATAATAATAATAATTTTTATTATTTACATATAGTAACAGATAATTTTTAGGTGTTTTTATAAAATTAGACTGCAAATAGTTTAAAAGCAGACATGGGTAATACACAATCCAAATTACAATTTTCATCATATGGGTATATATGGGTATTGTTTAAATTGTCTAAAACTATCGATTTTTTTATTAAAAATGTTTTAAACTGTATAAATGCTTTTATTTAGGAGTAGAAAGGTTAGCACAACATTAATTTTTTAATCCTAAAAAGCGTATCTTAACATAACTATCTAGGAAACCAGAATTTTCCTATCAATTTTGAGTGCTCAGTTTATAAAAAAATATGCTAGTTTTATTACACAGAAAGAAATTGTTTTAATTTCTAGTACATTATCGTTGGCTAAACATTTTACGTTAAATGAATATGTAGGTTCTTATTCGAAATAAATTTTTAGTATCAATAATACTATTCTTGAAAATAAATTTTCTAATATTGATAGAATTTCCTAGTTTTTTACAATCAAATTTTCATTTTGGTATAAATTTCGTTTATAAAAATTTAAACAAGTAGGTACACTTGCTACATTTGAGATGTATATACATATGAGATATATACGATACGGTAACGTGTGAAATGCACTTCGTCAGCAGTTTGCTATATGTGATTATAACTTTGTATCGTTAAAAATACACATAAATAATATTACATATACTTATATAGTTAAGAAATTATTTTTTATAAAATATAAATTAATACGCTATAGCGTGAACTTTCTATAGCGTGTACCTTTAATTTCAAAATTAATTTTTTATAACATTGATAATAGTTTTAAAACTTATTACTTTTGCTAGCAAAAAATCTGCATATGAATAAAAACTAACTTTATTTCTATAAATAGTCGTTCATTTAAGTTACATAAGGTTCATAATAGCAAATATACATACACAATTATGTGAATTTTATATCGAATTATAATATTCGAGTAATGCTTGTACTTAAAATAAAGCAAATTATAACATAATTTTTATTTTTACATATTAGACTGAAATTTTCGTTCGTAGTATTAGTAGCAATATATCTGTTAATGACGTCAGTAAAACATACATACACACGACTTATTTAAGCAAGCTCACACCTATAAAAACTAGTTTTATTTTAAATAAAACATTAGTTACTGAATTCTAAGCTGAACAGTTTGACTCTAGACATCGTACAATGAAGACCGACACAGCAATTGTTGACTTCCAAGGATTTCCAAATTCAACAAATGGGAAATTCTACATAAAGGAATTGGCTGTGTTGAAATTCGATTCTTCCGAAGAAAATTGTGGTGAAGATTATATACTACAACACTATATTTCAAATCACCAATACCGTTTTGTGGATTAAGTCAAAAAGATCAACGCACAGCTCGCTGGTTACGGAAAAAACATCATGGGTTCTCCTGGATGGACGGACATATTGAATACGAGGAACTACAATACATTTTAATAAACAATCTGCACGGAACTCAAATCATTTATACGAAAGGAGAAGAAAAAGTGCGGTATTTGAAACGACTACTACCGTCAGCGCTCATTATGAACTTTGAAGAAATAACAATTTGTCCCAAGTTGAGAATCATAACATCAACATACACTAGCCCTCGATGCGGCCATCATGCCGGAGCAATTTGCGCCATGGAAAATGTCATATCCATATACAAATATTATCGTAATAACATTTAAACATTTTTATTGTAAAATATTTCTTTTAAATCAATTTATTAAAACAAAAAATGTGTTTTTATTTAAATAAAATCCTGTATAAACCCGTTTTCAGATAAAAATATGAAATCATACGATAAAATTCATTTTTTTTGCATATTAGACAGAAATCTTCTAATGACGTCAGCTGACAATTTATACAACTTTAAACCTGTTGTTAGATGAAAATATAATAAAATTATGAATCATGATACACAGTTCGCAGTGGTTCAGACTAGCAACGCCATCTTTTCATGGAATTTTGAATCTAGGTACAGAATTCGCGGCGGTTCCGACTAGCAACACCATCTTTTCATGGAATTTCGAATCAAGGTACAGAATTCGCGATGGTTCCGACTAGCAACGCCATCTTTTTATGGAATTTTGAATCAAGGTACAGAGTTCACAGTGGTTCAGACCAGCAACGCCATCTAGACAACATAGCTTACCTATCTCCTCTAACAGTCGTTAAAAAAATCGGGAGGAGGGGAGGAGGGCTTAGAAGCCCCATATTCCTACTACTCTTAGGTACAGAAGGCAAAGCCCCCGGTATGGTGCAAAAGGCAAAGCCTCTATCGGGGGCCCAGGGGAGGAGTCGCCTGAAATGAAAAAAGAATTATTTATATACAGTAGTCTCTAATCTTTAAGGACACCCAATGGGAAGTTGACAGTGTGGGTAGACCTGTCCCCCAAATTTTCATTGTTAACTTTGAGATATTGAGAAATGTATGAAGGTTGATAGTTCGGGAGTTTCTGAACGTGGCTGCCAGTCACATGTTGTGGAAAAGCTAGACCCTAGCACATTTAAACGACTCATCTATTTTTATTATGACCGTTAGAGTGGTTACATCGTAAAAAATTTTAATAAAAATTCTGAGTGATCAAAACTAAAAGGTAAAGTAACGAAAAACTACATTTTTCAAATTTGCTGCAGTTATAATTTCAAGACAAATAATTCCGATCGATTTGATTCTTATTGTAGCTTCTTTCATATATGGTCCTTAGTACCATGAACCTCCAGTTTTCCGATCGAAAAAAAAATTAAATTTTTGCAGGCCAAAAATCATCAAATTTTCAAGCAAATTTTGAAACTTTTGTTAAATTTCAACTTTCTTTTTCGATTGTGGTTCACGGTACGGACAATATCTTCTAGTTTAATAGGCTTTTTGTTTTTCTTGATTTCAGGCACTGTGAAGGTCGCTACAACTGCAGCAGTGGGGGAACTTTTTTTTGAGCCTTGGGAGATCTCGGATAACTCATTGAATTTTCAATTTTTTTGTCCAAAAATTTTATCTTGAATTTATTATATATCAACAAATATAATCATAAAATATTAAAACATTCCACACAGTAGTTTTCTTTAAAAAAATTCCCAAAATCGCTTTTTTTTAGGCGGTCACACTAGTGGTCCCCCTTAAACTATTAAACAATTTTTTACTCAATCCATTTTTATCTCTAATTGTAATTTAGTCAATAAATAACGTCAGTATTAATTATTAGTAAATCTCTAAAAGGCAAATATTTAAATGAAATTTTGATCATAAATAACTGTAACATTTTCATTTTTGTTTTTTTTCTTTTTAAATAATTGAAGACATGAGTGGATGAAGGTGTTATGTAACATTTTTTTATAATTTTACAATTTTACAAATTTTATAATTTTACAATTTTTTACAAAACTATTGGACGTAAGAAACCAAATTTTAGTATAAGATACCTACTTCAGCATAGGATATTTCAAAATTTGGCAAAAAATGACTTTTTGAAAAAAAATGTTACATAACACCTTCATCCACTCACGTCTTCAATTGAATTTTGTTTTTTAGGTTTTATTGATTTTGACAAACAACAAAAGAGCATTATTTGATTTTCTTTCTATGTAGACCAGCGGTTTCCAAACTTTGTGCACTAACGCCCCCCCCTATAAAAAATCTTACCTCTGCCGCCCCTCCCTTTTGAAAAAAAATTATAAATAATTCATAAATTACTTTTTTACTGAAAAAAGTTATATTCTTGGCGGACGACAGGTCTATACGACACTTAAGAGGAAACCGTTTATCAGACACGTATTCAATACTTACGCGCTAACATGACTCTGACCGCCTGAGAATTGTTATTATTAAAATATAACGTACGGTAGTGAGCAGAAAAATCAGTGTTAAGGGATTACATGGCTTTTTTTAGCAGAAAACCAAATTTATTCCAACTTTTGGCAATTTTTTTTATTAGTAACTGCTTATGGCTTGTACTTAAACAAAGGGATTTAAAAAAAAAATGAAATTTCAACTTTTGACAGTGTTTTAAACAAAAAATTTTGATTCTTGGTAAAAATTTTCGTGTTTTTCGTTGATTTTCTACTTGTAAAATGAGATGTAATGAACAGAAACAGTAACTTTTCCATTTCTCAAGTACAAGCCATAAGCATCTACTAATAGAAAATATTTTGTGTTTATTTTAGGTAAGAATTTCACGAGTTACTTTGCCTGCGACGAAAAATCAGCGATTTTCGAAAACTAGTTGTTAGTGTCTCAAAATAATACATAATAATATGTCAAAAGTTGAAATTAATTATATTTTCTTATATTGTAAAAAAATCGAAAAAATTGTTGTTTTTTTTGCTAAAAAAGACCCATGTAACTCCTCAATATAAAATGTCCATTATTTGGTAATTATGTTGAGCTCTTAATCTTAAAACCATGATTTTATCAAAACGCCGACGATATTTGCAATTAACCTGCGCCCCCCTGGTGAACATTACGCCCCCCCCAGTTTGGAAACTGCTGCTGTAGACAGATAACAAGAATAGTGGAAACCATGACAAAATTTATAGCTAATTCAATACAATTTGTAGCTAATACAATGGCTACATGAGCTTTTTTAACGTCGATTTTTGGGTAGCGATGTTTTTAGATGTCATAATTTCAAATATTATATAGATGAAGCCGTGGATAAGTATTAATTGTTACATAAATATATGATAGAAAGTCGAATTAAACAACGTAAAAAGTAATCACCCAGTGAAACAGGCTTTACTTACAGAGGAAGCAAAAATGGTTATCAACATTTAAATTTTATTATTTCAATAAATCCAGGTCCCACGTCACTGTACGGAGCAGGACGCTAAGATATGAAAATTTAAATTTCATTAAAGAAATTGGTTTTTTTTTCAAGAATCTTTGAGTGTTTTTTTCTTCCAGTCCCCACTGAGCTCTCCCAGCAAACTCGGATCCCAAATTTTAGACGTGACTGCTGCGTCTTCTTCATAGTTTTGTACGTACGCATCGACTATGTAAAATTTTGTTACTTCATATTTATGTACTATAGGCACTGAAAAAAAATACAATATAGCACCGATAATGGAAACATCAGTTTTGGAAATTTTTTGAGAGCGTCAAATTAGTCAATATCACTTTTGGAAAGTTGCATCAAAAATTTCAAGTACATAAATATAAATCCATGTGCAATAGACCATGACGCATGATTTTATCAAAAGAAACAAATAAATATACCGGTAATGGTAGTGACAAACAACAAACCTTAAAGCGTGGAAATGTGGATTTTAATTATTGTACATAGAATGTTTATCTACATGTATTCTGTTCTGTGGCGGTTTTTATCATACGTAAACTGTAAACAAAATTATTTCAAAGCAAATTAATAAAACGACAAATGAAAAAATATTGTTTGAGATAAATAATTTTTAATTCTTCCCTTCTGTTTTTCTTTTGTTGGGGTAAAAGACCCCATTGTCGATCGGGATTATAAGTCCGATCAGTTTTGACATTTATATCTTAATGAAGTTATTTCTGAAAGAAACCTTTGATAAAAAAAATTATTATTAATAGAATGATTATTTTTCAATTTAAATTCACCTCACATTTAATGCCTCCTCACTTAATTTAAGAAATACATATATATATATCGAAAAATTTTTGTTGAATTCGTGAATTTTTAATATGATGGATGATCATTATTCAAAACACATGAGTTATAAATTGTAACATTTTTCACCGAATTTTTAAAGTTATTAGCATAATAAAAGTATACAAATAATTGTTATTAGTCCACTTAAGAGATTAGGATAGCTAAATTACATTTTATATGCGTTAAATATTATTTGTATGACTGATTCTTCTTGGGGTCTGAGTTTTACAGTTAGGTACCGCATTTTGAGAATTATATTATATTGCATATTTATTTTATAAACATTTTTAATTAATTTTTCGGTTTAAAACACTTAACTAACCGTTTTTATAATTTCACTTTAATATTTTATTTATTTCAAAACGTAAAATCAATTGAAAAATAATTAATAATGAATTAAAACTTCGAAATTGAAATAAAAACGTCAGACATTTAGATTTGAAACAACATATAAATATATACGTCATAATATATACGTCATATACTTAATTTAACTGTTTAAAAATTTACAATGGCGTATAGATAAGTTAGAATCATGTTAGAATGTACACAATATTTTTTAAAGCATAATTAGATGGCGAAAGAAAATAGAGTATTTTAGTGGTTTATTTTATCGAATATTTAAACCCTTCTGTCATTGCTGCTATGTTTCACAAGGTGTCATTCTGTGATACTCTATGACACAGACTGACCCCTTGTAGTGGATAGAGTGTCAAAGTGGCTGAAAGAGAATGGTTCAAATATTCGATAGTAGAAGGTACGTGATGTACATTAATGCGCGATTCTTCATAGGGGTCAGTGTATTGATCTTTCAAAGGAGGTTAATATTTTCTGTCTGCTTTTTAATAGACGTCAACAAATTATAAAACAAAAACATTAATAAATCAAAATTTTTGGGTTATATTTTCTTAAAAACATATCCATTGGATTAAAAAAACTTGGTTTCATACTTATTAAGAAAAAAAAATGGGTGTTTTGTTTATTTTTTAATTTTTTTAAGCTAATTTAATGATACAGCTAAAAATAGTGATCGGTCATCGGGTCTCTTACCCTAATATTTAAAAAAAAAAAACATAATTTTAATTCAAAACATAATCTTACAATATTTGTGAATCGCCCATGGTCAAAAAGCATCACTTTTATCAAGCACCACTTTTGGAGACTACTTTTTCTTGACAAAACTGGTGCTCTACTGTATAAAATATTATTATGTTTTCATTGACAGTATAAATTGATTTACAAAAAAAGTAGCTTTAAAAATGATAGGTACACACACATGTCGATATTCATCTTTTCAATTTGGTGGAATCTTTTCCGTTAATAAAAAAGTAAATAGAAAACATTTACAAGGCTTTATGAATTTCGCTTTTCTTTCAAAGCTCTACGTTCTTTTCTCTTTCGAAAAAAAGGTTTGCGTTATTTGTTTATTGTTATCTGTAGAGAAGCTCTTTTTTGCTTCAAGTAAAGTCTTCACATTGACTGATAAATAAAAATAAAAAAAATGAAATTTTCCCGAGTAATAAAAGAATAAATTTATATTCACAATACATAATAAACTGTGATATATTTATTACATTACAGCAAAATCTTCGGTATTATTTATGTTATTTATTTGGAAAAATTCAATTCAATTTGTGGTTTTACTCTTTAAAAACGCCACATTTCTCAATACATAGGTATTTATTACAGTAGAGTGTAGTTTATCTAAAGTTTAGAAAGTCAACACCAATTAGTTTAGATTCTAAACTAATTGGTGCTGACTTTCCGAAATAAGTACTGAATTTCATCCACGTACTTTTTAACCACGTTCTTGCGCTTTTTTTTTTAAATTTTTATCATTCAAGGTTTGCGTTCAACGCGTTTGGGTTAATCTCGTTCAAATAATCGATATTCTGCTTAAAAAGTGTTATCATATGTTTAATAAGACAATTTTTTGTGTAAAAATTTAACATTTGTAATTGTATAATTGAATTATTTTTAAAAGTATGGGTTTTCTTACTAGCAGTAACAAAAGTAATGAGCTTGACACTAACGTTTTGCACTTAAAGAGGTTCTAGTTCAGAAATTCAAAAAAATTTTTTTTGTATATTTTTCAAGTTTAGCGGAAGGAACATTATACGAGGTAGGAATCGCTGATTAAAATAATATAAGTATCACACCATAAATGACTCAGACTGCCCGAAATGAGACTTCAAACTTTAAATTCGTTTTTCTTCAATGTATGTTTTTTGAAACGATTGACATGATGTATCAAGTTCTAGTGGACCGATTGCTTTGAAATTTTGTACAGAGCTTCTTAATATATTAAAAAAATCGTTTGACGAAAGGTTTTTTGAAATTTTTTTTCTTCTTACGATTTTTAAAATATTCCTAAAATTTTCTTTCAAATTGCTCCCATCAAACGAAAATGGCATCCTTACTTTTTAAGAATTCATTATAATTTTGTGTTTCAGATCATCGCGGCTGTCGGAATCATGTCAACCAGGGAGCAGCTTTTTTTTTGAATCCTTACTTTGTCGCCCTTTTTTTTCCTTTTTTGTACTTTTCGAATGATAATAAAAAATTGATAAAAAAACCCATGGTAAAAATGTTTAAGGGTTTTTATTTATTACGCATCGAAAACACCTAAAATTTGGCCGTCTAGACCAGGGGGTGCGCAAACTTAATACTGGTATGATCGACATTAATTTTTCTTATTTATGGGCGATGAACTCCGAGAAATATGAGTTAAATTAAAAACAAATAAAGTACCTTTCATGTGAAAGGCCCATTAGGGAAATATAGGGTTACCATAATTCCAAATTTTCATTATAATAATTAGTATCCGACCAAAATTTCGGTTTCGGCCAGATTCGGCGAAAAATTAGAGTTTCGTTTTAGTTTTGGTTTCGGCAGCAAAACAGCCAAAACTATGACCGAAACCAAAACTCCGTTCGTGAAATGACTATAATTATATACACTGCTCAGGGCCGGATCACCGAATAAACAAATGAGACAAATGTCTAGCGCCCGATTCTTTGAAGGGCCCGGTTGAACTATCTATTTTGAATATTTGAATCAATATTTACGATTTGTTTTAGTTTTTTACACAATCAATAATAGAAGCCGCACAAAATGATAATGAATCTCTCAAAACAGGAGTAGAATAGAAATAATAAATATTTTCTTTTTTGCTCTTCAATTTTACTTTTCGGGAAAATTTTGACAAAAGTACACGGTAAAAAACATTTGTGTTTGTGTACAAAAAAACCAGTGGTTAAAATCTTTGTGTTAAATAAGTAACAAAACCCTGTTTTAATATAACATTTCGTGTTTGTGTTAAATTAAAATATTAACAAAAATTTTGATTTAACAGAATAAAAATGTTAATCTGTTTTAAACAACAAAAATTAACATCATATTTGTGTCAAATGAAAGATAACATCATATTTGTGTAGTTTCAACACAAACAAACTGGTTTTGCGCGCTGGTTTCGTATGGTTGAGTAGCTATGACAATACTGAGTTGGTGAACATGGTGAACACCAACAACACCAGTCAAATAAATTCCTCCAACGGCAGAGGTATATTGGCACAATAATACAATATATAGCACACACATTTATATTTTTCATATTCATACATATTATGTGCTTAATAATTTTGTATTTTTATAGACTTAATAGTCATTACATTATAAATATTCTAATTCGAAGCATCAAATAAACAAGTTATTTTTGTTATTAAATAATAAACGCGTTCATTGTGTTGTTCCTAACATTTCATCAAATTGGAGTCAGATATCGCATTGCCAGTGTAGCAGTCAGCTAATTTCATCAGTCACAACCAGAGAAGTCACAACAGTGAAATCGACAAAAATCATACAGATATTAAATATTCATTATTAGGTAAGTTAATTAAAAATATTGTAGATTGAATTTTTATAGACAAAATTTTTTTCTTTGCAGAATTTATTTCAATTAATTAAAAGATTATCGAATATTCGACGTTTAAGTGGTACGTTCCATTTTGTCTTCCACGTTAAGTTTGACAACGATCTTCACAATTTTTGGGTATTGCTTCAACATTATTTTCATCAAATACCAAGTGAATTTCACCAATATCATCGTCGAAATCTTTACAAAAATTGTAGCAATATTAAATAAAAGAGTTTTAGTACTGAAAAATTATTTTTTACTATTTCGTTTCATTTACATAATAAATAAATAACAAAATACCTATACCAACACATTTATTGCGTAAACTTCTACATTCTAAATCAGTTAGTTTTACACATCATTGTGTTAAAAAGATACACTAAATAATGGTTATATTAACATATTTACTGGTAAAATTATAACTAAGTAATTGTGTAAAATTAACACAAAATATATGTCCTCTTGTGTGTTACATCATTGACACAAATCTTGTGTATAGATTTGACACATATGCTTTGTGTTAAAATAACACAAAAAATTGAGTGGACCGTTCTGAACATGTGAAATGTGTTAATTTTAACACAAATTTTTTGACTGTGTAGTAGTGAAAATCTTTCACCTGCGAAACGCCCCATAGGTAAATCCGTAGGAAAATCCGGCTCGGGGGAGAATGAAAGAGGGCCCGATAAGAAGAAAATGTCTAGGGCTTAAGAGTGCAAGGGCGCCCATACTCGAGACCAGGGGGGCCGCGGCCCTCTGGCTGATCATGGTTGGAGAAAAATTTCAAAAAAGGAGCTGGAAGAAACAAAACGACGTTTTTGTTGCTCGTGAATGCTATTTTTATGGAAAATACGCACTATTCGTAATTCGCCCCTCCCCCCCCTCCGCAAACGGTTATGTTTGCTGTAAAATTTCGAAAAAAGGAACCCGGAGAAAAAAAAACGACGTTTTTTTTATTTGGTCGTCAGTGTTATTTTTGGGGAAACATTTCGGAAAAACGGACCCAAAGAAAGGAAAATGAAGTTTTTTTTGCTCGCCTATGTTATTTTTGGGGAAAATACCGAAATTTGGAAATTTTTATGGCTACTTACAAATCAGTTTTCGTCATCCAATATTCCTTATTCAAGTTCCAGCCCGTCCCCCCTACAAATTATCATATGGGCGCCACCATATAAGAGAGGGTTAATCCGACTCTAATCCGAGTCACTTAAATAAAAAAAAAAAAAGGAAGTAAAAAATTTTTTTATGTATTAATTTTTTTTATTTTTATTAAATAACTAATTATTACTCAAATATGGGCTTTTTAAACACATTGAAATTAAAATAAAGTAGTAAGAAATTACCTTAAAAGAAACTTCCGGTTTCGGCTGAAACTGAGACAGCCACCCGCGACCGGAATTCGGTTTCGGTTTCGTTTAAAAAGCTATTTTGGGTCGGACACAATAGTAATCATAATTTTATTACGGAATGTAATGTGCAATGATTAATAAATTTCTGGAGCGACATCATATTTGTCTATTTTTGGGTTATTACATAAATAATTTTGCTATTTTTGGGCTACTCGAAGGCCACTCATCGGAAATTTATGTTTCATCGTTTGCTAAATTTTTAGTACACATTTTAAATTAAAAGATTTTAAATTAACCTAGTAAATTACTTAAAATGTCTGCGATTGACTGTTGAACAGTTCGCGATCGATCGTTTGCCCACCCCTGGTCTAGACTAAAATACCTTCTTAATTTTAAGTCAGAACTCATTACATATTTCTACTGTCATCATTTTATTTGTGACAATTGGGCCCCGTTCAGAGTTCCGTTTTCACAGTTCCATAGTTTCGTCAAATGCGTCCGTCCATCTATTACATGCTTACAGTTTTCACACCTTTAAAATTCTTTACTATGTGATCTCGTCACTTTTGAATTAATCTTATAAATAGTTTTTTTTTATAACACCCGCTTCTAAAGATCAATATTCGAGTGTTGTGTAGTGGGCGTAAAGAGCAGTTTTCATATCATTGTAAAACAAACGGCAGTAACTGTGCGCGAAAGTACAACTGTGCGTGAAAGTAGCTAAAACTATGCCAGCAAATAATGATATTCATTTGTCAATGATAATCATATTCAAATTAAATATGAAAACGATCAACAAATTAATAAAAAAAAAAAATAAAAAATAAAAATGATCTACAAATTAATAAAAAAAATTTTTTTCATATAACATTATAAAATAAAATTAACCCTACTATTTTCTAAAATTGCTTAAAAATAATTAATTTTATTCTCTCTATTAAACTTTAGAAGCCGTCGAAACCGTCGAAAAATTATGTTCGATACGTATACGTAAAGAGAGGTATATTATTACAACTCTGAGAAAAAAGTAAAGGTAATAAAATTTTGAAAAAAATATGATTGGTTAAAAAAGATGACAAGGATAAAAAAGCAGCTTGTACAGTGACAGTTTAATTTACTTATCTCTCTCACACAAAAATGTGACAAACCAAGTTGGATTTACATAGCTAAAAAAAACTTCATAATTCAAAAAGTTAAATAAATATATATAATTTTTAAAACTATTGATTTAGATTATAATTTAACATTTCTAAATCGTATTTTGTATTGCCATATTCTATTTTAAATTGGAAAGTAATATTTTTATGAATGTTACTGCAAGAAGGTAGTTTCGTACTGAAAATAATTTACTTCATTTTTTGCTATAGTGTAAATCCAACTTGCAAAATTTTATTAGGTTTACTTTTTTCTTAGGGTTATGGGATAGTATCTAATAAGCTTAAACTGGGGCACTCGCTAAAGGGACTGACATATACACAACGAAATCTCGTACGACCCCCACACGCCTGACCACGAGCCGTCAGGCGAGTGGGGGTGTATAGCACACTCGATCTCGTTGTACGTCAGTGGTCAGTCCCTTAGACTCGTGCCCCAATTTAAGCCTACTAAAATACCTCTCTTTACGCATATGTATCGAAAATAACTATATTTTAATAAATAAAAACAAAATAAACTTTTTTTATTTAAGTTACTTTTGTCGTTACTTTTTCTGAAAATTGACTAATTTTCAATATATTTATGAAAAATAAACAAGAAATGAAAACTTGTGACAAGATGAATTAAATATAAAATTTTAATAAGAAAATTGAAGAAAACAAATAATTGACATTTTTAGTGTTTTATAAAAAAAAAAAAAATGTCGTAAAAGCCTGCCTTTGTTGTTTTTGTGAAACAAAAATGACAGCCAATGAAATGACATGGGAAAACAATTATTAAGGTTTCAAAAATCAATCAGTATTGATTATGGCATCAATTTTATAAACTTTTCCAATAGATACCGAGTGCTTTTTGAATTAAAAATTAAACATTAAAATTTTTAACTTTAAAATAAATAAGTCGTCAAGTGCAAGTTGTACTTGCGCTAACAGTGTTCCATACAATCAGTTGGTTTTATGAATTTGTTGTAACAGGATATGAAAATGAATGAAAAATGTTTCTTAATGAATAAATTTTATTCCTAAAGTAAACCATATTTTCAATTTCAAAAGTTCGTATAGTTATCTTGGTCTGTTTACGTTTACCAGAAATGAAGAGTGATATTTACTGAATGAAGTACCTATATGTAAATGTACTAAGGGTTATCTTCTTTTTCAATAATAATAAATTTTATGAGCAGTACTATTTATTATAAAAATTGTATTTGATAATATTGGCGATGAATAAATTTCCCTGGTGAGCGTTTGTGAAACTAATATATTACATAATATGATTAATATTATTTCATTGCTTTATAAACATTTTGTGATGATTTTTTTGTTGAATATTTATGAAAGAGTAAAAAATACTACGAGACCTTCGCGAGTGTGGACAATATTTTAAAAGTGGAATGTTAATGTGGACATATTGTATGTGGCTACGTGTAGCAACATGCCTGATACACGGAGCGGTCAAAAATTGATTTTAGACGGGAACGAATGGTCAAATTTATTTAAATATGCCATTCAAAGTGAAGAATTGCAAAAGTATTTTAGTGATTTAGTGGAAAAAGTTATTGAAAAGCATACAGAAAAGTTATTAACAGAAATAGAAAATCTAAAAATGGATAACCTAAATTTGCGTCAGCAAATTGAAGAATATCATCGAAGCCCTCAAGCGGTGGAATCTAAAAGTGCGCCACCAAAAAAAGTAAAGATTGCTGAACGAAATATAGGCAAAGAACAGAACACAAACGTTAGGTCATTTGCAACTGTTGCAGCAGCTAACTTAAATGTAGAAAAGCAAATTAATAACAGTGATACCACTAATGTTAACCTTGAAGAAAACGGTGTAAATGAAGAGGATGGATTTACCACCGTTACTTATAAAAAGAAACGTAGACAAATAATAAGAGGAAATGGTCTCCAAACAGATGAACTTCAATGTGAAGAATCGAGAATATGGATCTTTTTAGGACGTTGCAAGAAAGAAAAAACAACTACAGAAAAAGTTCAAGATTTTCTTAAAAAGCGATACCCAGGTCACGAATTTACTGTCGAGAATTTACACAGTAAAGGAAATTATGAAAATTTTAGAATCGGCGCAGAAGCGGAATTAAAAGAACAAATGTATAGTGAAAATAACTGGCCCAGAGGTGCTATAATAAAACTTATATTTTTCGTAGGCAACCAGCCGACTTCAATAGCCAATAAACATAACGTTAAAAATTATTTATATAAAATCATGCATCAAAATATACAGTGTTTAAGTAATAAAGTTGAACATTTAGAATTAATTTTAAATCGTGAAAACATTAGTTTTCTTTTACTAAGTGAACATTGGTGTCTAGAAGAAAACTTAGAAAATATTAATATTGATAACTATAAGTTATGTGCGTATTACAGCAGAAATAATTTTAAGCATGGTGGAGTTGGTATATGGGCAAAAAATTCTGTAATAAAATTTGTAAGTGATAAACTAAATTTAGATGGTTTCACTATGGATAAAGTTTTTGAATGTAGTGGTATAAAAATAGACTTAACCGGTAAGATATACTACATGTGCGTTATATATAGGTCGCCAAACAGCGATATCGAATTATTTTTTGAAAAATTAGACAATCTATTAAGATATTTAAAAACCGAAAAAAGGAACGTTATTATAATGGGCGATCTTAATATTGATTTCATGAAAAATAATCTTCTTAAACGTAAATTAATTGACATACTTGATTCATATAATTGTCGAAATATTATAAATACAGTGACGCGTATCTGTGCAACTTCAAGTTCTGCTATAGACTACTTAATAACCAATAAAGATCTCGAGTTTATAAATGTGGATGTTATTGATACTCATATTAGTGATCATACCGCTCAAGTTTTAACAGTGCAGAGCTGTGGTAAAATGGGAAGGAATGAACGTAAAAAAGTTTGCAATAGACTATACAATCAATGTAATTTGGAGTATTTTGGTTATATGCTAAATAATGAATCTTGGGTTGATAACGATAATTTTACAACATTTGCAGAAAGTTTTAATTATTGCTTCGACGCATGCTTTCCGAAAGAAACGCGTAATATTTACCCAAGAAATAAAACTTGGATCACAAAAGAAATTATTGAAGAAGGAGCGTTGCTCAGAGATCTTTATAAAGTAAGGCATCAGAATAGTCAGCTGGAAGAAAAATACAAAATATTGAAAAAGAAACATCAGTCCAATATAGAACAAGCTAAAAAACGAGCTATTTTCAGTAATTACATTGACATCCAAACTTGTAGTGTTAAAGATGTTTGGGATGGAATTAATAAAGTTTTGAACAAAAATAGTCAAAAACATGAGAAAATAAATTTAGAATATCAAAATAGATTAATAGAGACTCCCAAAGCTATAACGGAAATATTTGCCGATTATTTCTTAACAGCTGTATGTAATAAATTAAGAGAACATTTTGGAAATAATCTGTCACCGTGCTGTACTACAACAAGAAAGGTGTGTTTGAAGACAATTTTTTTGGAACCGACACATCCAAATGAAGTTTGCAACATTATAATGAGTCTACCGAATAAAAATTCTACGGGTCCGGATGAAGTACCAGCAAAAATATTAAAAAATAATGCTCATTTTTTAGCATCTAAATTAGCTCCAATTATTAATGACATAATAGAAACGGGACGATTTCCTGAAGAATTGAAACTTACGAAAATCAAACCTATTTTTAAAAAAGGCGAACATAAAAATGTTGCCAACTACAGACCAATATCAATGCTTTCCATATGGTCAAAAGTTATTGAAAAAACAGTATGCAGAAGAATCATGGATTTTCTGGAACATAACAAACTATTGTCTCCTGTGCAACATGGCTTCAGAACGCTTAACTCAACTACCAGCGCTATATTTGAATTTTACGAATATTTAGCAAAAGCGCTTGATGATGGACAGCATGTTATCGGTTTGTTTTTTGATCTGAGTGCAGCATTCGATACAGTTAATCATCACTTTCTACTTCAAAAATTAGAGAAAATTGGAATCAGAGGCAATTGCAGCAAGTTAATTGAATCCTATCTTGAAAATAGAAAATTTTTTGTAGAAATTGAAAATGAACACTCAGAAATCAAAGAGCTTAAAGTTGGGGTACCACAAGGAAGTACAATTGGACCGCTGTTATTTATTTGTTATGTGAATGATTTATCAGAGTATGTGGACATTGGAAAAATAATCATGTACGCTGATGATGTTACTGTTTTGGTTAAAGCTAAAGATACAGAAGAAGTTAAAAATTTAGCCAACGAAGTGCTTACCAAATTTAAATTGTGGTGCTACAAAAATCATCTAATAGTGAACATAAATAAAACTGCTCTTATAGACTTTAAACTTAAAAATATACAAAACATACATATGGAAATCACCAATGAAGAAATAACGCTGACATCTGTTACTAGTGTTAGGTTTTTAGGCACCATTATAGACAATAATTTAAAATTCTCTGAACAAGTTGATGCGGTATGTAAAAAGTTGAACAAATGCTCTTACCAGATAACTATGTTGACAAAATATCTTGATCAAGATCAATTGCTAATGTTTTATTATGCTCATGTATTTTCCGCATTAAAGTACGGTATTGCTATGTGGGGAGGTTGCGCTGAGGCTAAGCGCATACTGATCATTCAAAAAAAGATCTTAAGAAAAATATTTAAAATAGGTGCAAGAGTTTCGTGTAAAGATTTTTTCAGGAAATGGGGTATTTTGACTATACCTGGAGTTTATATATACGAGTTATTAACTTACATGCATAAGAAACAATATTTTATAATAGCAAATACAAGTAGCCACTATAATACAAGATTTAAGTCATCATATGATTTTTCACACAGAACAGCCTTTTATGAGAAAACACCGTTGTATGTAGGTTATAAAGCATTTGATAAATTACCAACGGAAATACGTAGGGAAGAGAAATTTGTTCAATTTAAAAACAAATTAAAAAATTATTTAATTAATTTGGCACCTTATGAAATAAGTGAATGTTTGTAATTTTTGACGTTTGTATACCTTTATTTGGTCATTTCTAATAAATATTATTATTATTATTATTATTATTAATGTGTGTTGGTGTTAAAGAACGAGATTTCAATAACATAAAATATCTGGGTTTAGCTGCACAAATTTCTGGAGTATTAAGTTATCCACGTGAAGTAGAATATAATGTTAACACCTCAAAATGTTCTAAGCAAACACGCATAAATACTGATGGGGCTTTCATTTTCAGAATAGTTTCCCAATGTTTTTTAAGTTTGACACTCGTAGGAAAACGATGAAAACTCAGTCCTTCCCTTTTGTAGTTCCTGCACTGTGGAACACAGAAGTAAGTACTCCCTTTTCTTTTGTGTTCAAATGGCGGCTGTTCATCTCAACACTTTAAATCACGTAATTATACGCACAATTTACAAGAAAATTTTATTAAATTGCTATTAGAAAATTCAACTGTATGAAAATGATCTGTCATATGTTAGTAACGCCACTTGTCGCTAGGGAATCGTACAGACTGTAATATATTTTTTGTGTTAAAATTTATCAGTTATTCCTTACTTCTTTAATTTCGAAAACTCACTTTCCAAAAAAATTACCAAAATACCCGTTTAACCTAATAGTAATACAATTATTGATTAACAACATCTTGATTAAAGCAAAGTATGTAATAAACTTTTCTTTTTCATACCAAGGAAGTTGTGCACGGAAATTCAGGTTTAGCAGTTTTTAACATGTTTCTCCAAAACAGAAAAATATAGGCTTTCATTTGATACCCTACTCAGTGCTCTTGGCAAAAAAATTTTACATAAACTAATTTTTACTATTAACACACGGACAATGGGTATTAATGTCACAATAAATGGTTCTGAAGTTGGACTATCGTATGTAAGGTCCTTTATTAGGTTTGTTTTTAAATGGATATTATAGTTTTCATTATCGAAAATTATCGCTACCGAAAATAACGATACTTTCAAAATGAATAGAAATCTAATAAAAACCTTATATACGATAGTCCAACTTCAGAACCACTTATTGTGACATTATTACCCACTGTCAGTGGGTTAATAGTAAAAATTAGTGTATGTAAAGTAGTACCTATATAATTTAAGAGAGTGACTCACCCGCTTTCCAGTGTTGCTTATTCTAATTGTCTTAAATTATTTTCCATGTAGAAGAACTTTTTGAACTACCCAAATAATACGACTATACGACACAGTCACCCCCTAGTTAACTACCCCTAGACTTAATATTAAGACATTGAGCAACAGCAGGTCAATTAGTGAAGTAGATTTCAAATCTGTAAACAAAATTTTTACATTGTTAATTTTTCATCCCTTTTTTGCAAAATTAACCCTCAAATTTTAACCTCCAACCACTCCTGTTGATGTAATTTGAACAAATTGCATATCAATAAATAGCCCTTTAAAAAAGAGCAATATCGCCAACTTAAACTTTTCTCTATCTCTTACTGTTTTCGAGATATTTAAAAAATTAAATTTTTACCACAATTTTTGAAGGGCAATTTCACCCTTTCACACCGTTCTTCCGCCGATAAAAAAAATAGGTGTCGCTTAGTTTTTAGTGTTCTACAACATATTTAAGTTTCATCAAAATCCATAGGTCTGGCCTCGAGACCTTTACTTGTAAGTACCACTAGTAGGGAAAGGGTTAAAAAATAGGTAATTGTCAAATGGAAGATATAATTTTTCTATGTAGGTATATTATGAAATTATTATTTTTATAAAATAATTCCATCTTTGTTATTTGTTATTATCTAAACAATTTACAAAAATTTGGCAAATATACCTATCAAATAAATTTTATTTGATATATATATATATATATATATATATATATATATATATATATATATATATATATATATATATATATATATATATATATATATATACCGTGTGAGTTTTTTGAGAGTTGCCATTTTTATTACAACCAAATTTGTACGATAGAAATGGTACTGGAAAAGGTTCTTTTCTTGGATGTAACCAAGTAGAACACTGTCGGCTGAAGTAGCCTCAAATACACATGCATATTTTTACCGCCTAATTGATAAATTAAAGAAAAATTCAAAAAATAAACTTGGATAAAAAAACTTTTTTCCTCATTTATGTTTTTAATTGATGCATTAGATCAGTTTTATCGAAAAATTAATATATAGTCTTATTTAAAAATCTATAAGTTTGTATCATAGCTCGAAAACCATAAGAGCTATAAAGCTCCTGACAATAGCAATCGGTTGCCCCCGTCGATATCTACAACTCGTATTTGAACAATTTTTCGATTAAATCAACGGTTTGGCTGTAATAAAATGACAACTCTCAGAAAACTCACACGGTATATATATATATATATATATATATATATATATATATATATATATATATATATATATATATATATAAATTGTGATAATAGTATGTTCATGTTCATCTTTACGTAAGTATATAAATATATGTAACACACGGATACAGAAGAAGCCCCGTAAACTTGTGCTCCATAAACTTGCTGTCTCTCTAATCTTGACTGGATAATTTCTCTACTCTTGACAACATTTTCTCCCACCATGATTCTTCCGTAACCAATTAAAATCGTAATTAATGACACGTATAGCATATATTTGGTATCCTTCTCTACCTATCTTTTTTTTTAGATTTCAATTGCGTATGTTGCGCATTCAGTGCGCATAGAAGTAGTAAATAGTAGGAATGTCAAGACTAGAGAATGGTTCTGGACATGCTTGTTGAGATTAGGGAGCTTTTACTGTATACAATAAAGAGGATACAAAAAATAATTTTCTTGCTTAATAGCATAATATTTCATTTTTCCCAACACGCAAGAGTTGACTAATTACTTTATACGCTTCCATACGTATGCTGCGAACCGTTACATCATAATGATTATCTAGTGATATACACATAAATATTTAAAATCGGCAGTTATAAAAGGTATAAAAAAAAAGAAAAATTTTACGCTACCAGCAAATTGACTAACCAACCTCCAACGCCGCCCCCAATTTTCTGAACAGCACCTTCAGTAGGTCGAATCCTGAATTTACACACATCAATGAAAAATTCCTTATAAATAAAATGTTGCGTCAAATGAAGTATTTTTTGATATCTGCGTGCGAAAATCTGCAAATAGTATAGATTATCACATATTCTATCTGCATATCAAATAGAATAGGTACATATATTTATATAATCTAACTGATGACGGAAATATACCTATTATAGAAATTATATGCATATCACTAGATTTCTATTGCTCGTTAGACGTATACGCACATGTTTTATCCGATATACATAGTTCACTAATTCCAGCAGCAAGAGACACGAGTGAGAATCTTTGCGTAGCGTCACCTACTACCAGTATGGTAACTGTTCCATGCGTGTCTGTACAAAGTATATTTTTCCGACTGGGCGATTGCGTATTAATAAATAATTATTTCTCTTCAACAATAAAAGTTTTAATTCCCCAGTCATTAAATATTATATATTTGACTGTGTTTTTTCTGTTTCTTATTTATCGTTAAAGAATTAAAGTCGAAATTGTTAGTATAAAATTATATATTTGATTCTCTTTAATAAAGCCCCTATAAGGCAAAAGGGATCAGACCCGGATCAAACAAACTTTCGATTCAAGATTGGATCGGATAAACCCTAGCCCACGGCTCTCCCGAGAGTACAAGATCAGGATTGGATCAGTTCAATTAAAAAAAAAAAAATAAAAGAAATAAGGCGATTCTTAATAAAATTTTGATAATGCAATTCTAATCCGTCTCTGATTCAATCGGTCGTGGTAAATGTCCATGTCTAACTCTAGTAAGGGTCTTATAAGAATTTCTTACGAAAGTCCATAATGAACCTGATCCAATTCAGACCAAGTTAGGGTTTGCTCTATTACAACTTTTACTCGAGCAGGATTGAACAAGGTTTCAAACAAAAAATTTTACCATTACCATTAATCTGATAGAAGTATTTGGCTGTTAGTGTTAATTTAGATAAGTATGTAATTTATTGTATCCTTTATTTTGATATTCATGGCATATTTTCGCAATAATAACAATTAAATTGAAATTAATTTGAAATTTTTATGACAGACTATAATATTTTATTTATTAGTTACTTGACAAAGATAAGCTTCTGTCATCTACAAGACCTACTTTCATAAGAGTAGTTAATAAAACACAAAGAATAACTGATAAAGATACGAAGAACTTTATAGTTTTTTCCATATATTTTTACTTATAACTTTATAGATCTCTTTTAATATAGATGAACAATAGCATTCATAGAGCTAAAACATTATGACAAAATATAAACTGGGAAAAAGAGAAAAATAAAATGGAAATAAAAAATAAATTATTAACAGAAATTAAATATTAAGACAACAAAAGCTAGAAGTATTAAATAAAAATTGAAAATATAAGTGGTGAATTCTAATTTTAAGAATACAAAATTCTGTGGTATATTTAAAGTGATTGATAATCATTTTAAGTGAATATTATTAATAAAGCAAATATTGATTTATTAATAATAAAACAAATATTGAACAAGTAGTATATCATACACTTAACGGATTGAGAGCCTGTAAAAACAATTACGGTAGTTGGTCGATAAAACGATTTTTTCAAAGGAATTTAACGAAACTTTGCTAGATATGTATATAATCCAGTACCAAAAATATGAGTCCTTACGGGCTCTTATGGGAAAACTCTATTTTTTTTTTTTTTTTTTTTTTGAATAAAATGAAAACCTGTCAAAGGAATTTGATAAAAATTTAATATGTTATTTAATACAAAATTACAAACCATATTTAATAAAAAATAAAAATTATTGATCAAGCCGCTTTTGAAATATATTTTAAAAACATCATTTTACAACGTTTTTACAACGCTCTTTCAACAATTCTTTTAAATTGCTATAACATAAGCGCGCGGAAATTCAAATTGTTGCGGACACTATATATATATATATATATATATATATATATATATATATATATATATATATATATATATATATATATATATATATATATATATATATATAGTATACTCCGGTTATAGCGAACCTGATGTCGTTATAGCGAACCTATTTTTTATTAAAATTTATTTCTTCTAAACTACACGTGAGAAATTATTCAAAATAGTGTCAGTGAATGCATCATATCTGTCTCTATAATATACTAAAATTTCAAATTCTAAACGTGGAAAATTTCAATTGATCGATTCACCTTAAGTTAAAATAAGGGTAAAAAGTTAATTTTTTTTTACAAATTTTTAAGTGTTAGTTCAACTGCGAAAATTTGCAGAAAATGTGAATCCTGCTGAAGGGTGGTGGTGGGGTCAGTGACTGATATATGATTCTTCATAAATAATAACCATAAAAACTCCAGTTAAAAAGAGAATTTTTTTGCGATTGAACTGCAAACCTTTGTTGCCAACATAAATTTTAAATACCCCTGTCGCAGCATCCTGCATAACATAGCGAATTTCCATTTATAAAAGTACGTTTTTCTCGGAAACTAGTTGATATAGAGTAATTGTAAATAAAAAAAACCTTCTTTATGTGATTTTTCCGCCTCATTCCGCCAAATTTTTTTCACGAAAAATGTCCAAAACCTCGTAAACGTTTTCACGAAATTTCTTAAAAATAAGATGTTTCGTTCTTGAGTTATCGTGTGGGCACATTTATATATATATATGTTTACTAAGTGTGTAATTACTCTAGTTTCCGAGAAAAACGTACTTTTGTAAATGGAAGTTCGCTATGTTATGCAGGATGCTGCGACAGGGGTATTTTTAACTATGATGCACCCGGAAAAAAATTCTGGAAAAATTATATGTTCTATTGATCGTAGTGAGGAAACTGTAGAAATATTTTGGTGATTGTACAACGAACATAACTTCGAAAAAAAAAATCCTTTTGGACATTTTATTTTTTTTAACTATGACGCACCCGGAGAAAAAATCTGAAAAAATTATATGTTATATCGGTTATAGTAGGAAGCCTGCAAAAAAATTTTGGTGATTGTACTATAGCTACAAGTTGATGAAAAAAAATATTGAAAAATTAAACAATTTTTTTGGGGGGGTTATAATTTTTTTTTGAAGCTGATAATTTTTTCTGAGGTACACTATAGAGGTATCTAAAACATATAAAAATTCCAGCCAAATCCGTCAAGCCACTAAAAAGTTATAAATTTTTTGTGATTTTTTAAGGGTTGAAACTCAGTAAATTGTAATCTTATATCGAAAGCAGTTAGCAGAAAAAAAACCAACACAATTCGTGCGGGGTCATTTCTACCCATGCTTATCTGCCAATAGCCTTTGAGTGAATATTATTTTCGGTTCCTAGGGACCTCAAAACAAACTGCCATGGTCCCGGGTTTAAGTCACGTCATGACAGTGGTTGTAATAGCTGAATTCCATTCTTGGACGACTTTCAAGTTTTCAAAAATTTTTGAATAACTGGAAATTTTGGCAAAAAACTAATTTTTTCAAGAACAAAACCAATGTTCCTGGCATCCGACGTGTCTGGCTGACAAACTCACCCAAGGGTTTGGGACTTCCAATGTTTTCACCAAGTTTCGTAAAAATTGGATACTTCGTTCGAGAGTTATTGCGCGGACACACACACACACACATATATATATATATATATATATATATATATATATATATATATATATATATATATATATATATATATATATATATATATATATATATATATATGTATATATATATACACATATACATACATATAAATTTTAGTGACTATTATTTTCGGTTTCTAGGGACCTCAAAACAAATTTCTGCCATAGTCCCGGGCTCAGGTCATGCCCCCCGCGTCATGACAGTGGCTGTAATAGCTGAATTCCATTCTGGAAATTTTATCATATATTTATGTTAACTTTCAAAATAATCGCCTGTATATGTTAAATAATATCTGAATTCCATTCTGGAAATTCGCTAAAATTAAAGACTTGTTTACATAAAAATCTTTGTTTACTTTAAAAATTTTCTCACCTAGACTGTATATGTATATACAACACACACAAACCGTACGCATAATGGTAGTACGGATAATGAAATGGTCCTGTACTCTTATACACAAAATATCCATATACTACCCCTTATACACAAAATATCCATATTGTGTCGAATATGTACTTAGGATGTGATTAAATTGACACTTTATACGATAAAATAATCACATTCTAAACAACATCGTTTTTTTTCAGAAACTAGTTGACATAGAAAAAAAGTTTAAAGACCTTTTTTATGTAATTTTTTCTTCTCTTTTAAATGGTGTAAAAAAATTTCGCAAAAATTTTTGAATAAGTGGAAATTTTGGCAAAAAACTAATTTTTTACAAGAACAAAAACCATGTTCCTGGCATCCGACGTGTCTGGCTGAAGAACTCATCCAAGATTTTTCGACTTCCAACGTTCTCACCAAATTTCGTAAACCTAGAACATTTCGTTCGAGAGTTATCGTGCGGACATATATATATATATATATATATATATATATATATATATATATATATATATATATATATATATATATATATATATATATATACATATATATATATATATATATAAATACATATATATATATACATATATATATATATATATATATATATATATATATATATATATATATAAATTTTAGTGAATATTATTTTCGGTTCCTAGGGACCTCAAAACAAATTTCTGCCATGGTCCCGAGTTCAGGTCGCGTCATGACAGTGGCTGTAATAGCTGAATTCCATTCTGGAAATTCGCTAAAATTGTATATCAGAAAATATACTTTAACGTCCGTTTTCAAGACTTCTTCTTTATAACAGACGCCACCCACATCAGTATTTGTATAATTTTATTTTCTCATAACTCTTTTATATTCTATTCGATACAAAACTCTTTTATATTCGATTACATTATACAATTATGATGTGAGTGGAGGACAGAAGAAGTGGTGTAGGGCCAGAATTTAGAAGGTGTGCGGTTACAACCATCCTGTTAAAGGAATCATGCCAATATATTTCCTTCCAACCCCAGACTATGCAGAGGAAAAGGTTGCTGGTAACGGTGAGGCACGTCAGAAAAATTCGAGAATTAAGAAATGCTGGCATGAGTCATTTAGTTGAATGTAGAGTAGGGTGGTCCTTAATAAACTAATATTTAAAAATTACTAGGGGCACCCGTTCATTTTGTTCCACAATATGAAAAAAGACTTCCATAAAAATTTTAGATTTTTAGAAAATGTTTTAAGGATCGCTACCAAGTTTTGAATTTTCAAAATAATCGAAGATTTTTCAAAATTTCTATAAAATTTCATTAAGTTGGTGGGCACCAAAGTGACATTGATTATGAATTAAATAATAAATTAGGATACTACCTTAACTTTTAATTACATATCACTCACTCATAGCTCATTAAATAGATGTTCTCAGACATGCGTTTTGCAGTGCCATCCAGGCTCTGGGAAAATCTATTTAATAAGCTATGAGTGAGTGATATGTAATTAAACGTTAATGTAGTGTCCTAATTTATTACTTAAATCATAATCAATGTCACTTTGGTGCTCACGAACTTAATGAAATTTTATGACCCCTAAAACATTTTTTCAGAATCTAAAATTTTTATGGAAGTCTTTTTTCATATTGTGGAACAAAATTAACGGGTGCCCCTAGTAATTTTTAAATATTAGTTTTTTAAGGACCACCCTAACGTAGAGTCTATATATGTATTCATTTGGAATTGTGAAGGAAAACTCCAGAAAACTTTTACAAGCATAGCCGTTTGTGGGATTCGAACCATTAATTTACCTCACCGGAAGTACCAGTGCCTATTCTCTAGAAATTATATGTTTAAAATTTTTGGGAATTTTATCATAGTTGAAGTTAGATGAGGAAATTCATATTTCAAGTCATCTCCGTCATCTAAGTCACCATTTTGAAAAATTAACTGTTAATTAAGAGTATCATACCTTGCTGTAAAATTTAAAATTTTTCGGCAGTGAAAGAAAAACAAAAATATTTAAAAAAAATTCTGGAACTTTTTAAGAAAGAAAAAATCTGGAGAAAATCAAAAGAACCGAAAATTTTTCGATTTTTTCAAATTGTTTTGGTTTAGAGATTTTTTATTTAGAAATGAATCGCAAAATACATTAATAACAGTAGGTAACTATATTTTATGCTTATTATATTAGATATTTTAATTATCGATGTCTATTGATAACACCTAATTAAACTTCTACTTGAAATGTATCTACGTTTTCATAAAATGCAAATCTGACGTACTATCATCAAATAATTCATACGAGTCACCTAATTTGACTCACTGCATATCACAAAACATGATTATTTATCATGCATATATGACGTATACATTTATCGTCACCCCAATGGTCAATTCCCGTATCTACCATTTTCTCAAAAATGAGTTTTTAAACTTTTTTCCTATAACCTATTTCAAAGGTGATAATCTTTTCATTTTAAATTAATCTGACTGGAAGGAAATTGATTAGCCTTTCTATTAATGTTACAAAAAATGTTACAATGCGTTTCATTAATTCCCATTCTAATTTTTAAGACAAAATTTTGCAAAGACTAATACCTAATAAAAGAGTTTTTACTTCATTTTTTAGTAAATTCTGGGTAGATCTAGCTGAAATTTGAATACATACAGCGATGATTCTTTTTATAATACACGTGTGAGAAAGAAAGAAACATATTTCGTAATCTTTTTAAGAAAGGAAGAAATATATTTTTTATTCATTTAAACATGTACTACAAATATATAATTTGTATACAGGATGTTTCATGTAATAAATATGAAATGCATTTTTAATACGAAATACATTTATTTTGTATAAAAGTATAAATTTTTTACTGATTATTAAATATTTTGCACTAAAATGTATTGCAAACAATTTTCATATACATTTTTATTCTATACACATGGAAATCGCAAGTCATAGTTATCAACCTGTATATTCTGAATTTGTCTTTAAAAAGAGATAGCAATATAATTGCATGTTTATCTGATCAGGGTGTATTATAAAAAGAATCTTACTGTAATTTGTTATTTTACTAATGCTACTAAATTTGATATCCAAATTTTCTATCCCAATGTACCTAGTTTTAGTTACTGCGCGACTCATGTACCAAAACAAAAAAATCTCTATTGGGCAACATCTGTGTGGATTTGTACGACTTGTATCGCTAGACAGGGCCATAACTAAGTCTTCAGAGGCCCCGGGGCAGAAAGCACATTCGGGTCCCCTACGCTGCCCTGGGCAAAAAGAAAAAAACTGCCCCCTGGCAAAAAAGAGGCGACTTTTTTTTTGCTCGTCAGTCATTTGCCGCTCTAATTTTACAGAAATGCCCTTAAAATTAGGTCCCCCGGCAAAAAAAGTGGCGACCTTTTTTTTCTGCTTGCCAGTCGTTTCTAGCAAACTTAAACCGCCCTTCAAATTTGCCAAGAAATTTAGAAATTTTAGAAATTTGGAATTTCTTGTATTTCTTTGTGAGCCCCCTTGTATTCTCTTGGGAGGCTCCTTTGGCTAGGTGCCTCGGGGCAATGCCCCGGCTGCCCCAACTTAGTTATGGGCCTGTCGCTAGAGCTTATACATATTTTAACAATTAATCAATAATTGTTGCACATCACTCATATGTACATCATATTACTTGTCCGCATAGCGAAGAACATTAAAGGAACCGTGAAGAGAAGGGAGTAAGAAAATCTATACTAAGGATGAGCAAGTTAAACGATAAATCGAATATAAATTACCTATACTGATATACCTACGGATATTATTTCCTGAAATAAATTTTTTTTTCATTGATAACAGAATTTATCAAAAAAATAAGGAAATACAGAATAACGTTTATTAATATTTATTTTTTACATAATTTCTTATTATTTGTTATTTAAAAAAAATATTTATTTTATAATTCAAAATCGATTTACACATCACCCACCCTTGAAAAAAACATATGACTGCCAAATTATTCATTTTTGAAGTAATAGTATATTTATTATTCAACGAGCTGGTAATGGTAGCCATTACTCATGAAGATAAAATTGCGACACGAGCCGAGTTTACGAGGCGAGTGTGATAAAGCATTTGAGTGAATAATAGACATTGCAAGCGAGTAGAATACTATAATTTTTCTACGACTTTTTTCCTATTTGATTTAAATAAAATTGATATAAACTTTAAATTAAAAGAATAAGATTTCAATGTAATCTTTAATGTTATTAAATGTTTGTATATTTATCTATGGAAATGATCAAAATAGAATTGTT
This sequence comes from Brachynemurus nebulosus, assembly GCA_035578155.1. NCBI lineage: Eukaryota > Metazoa > Arthropoda > Insecta > Neuroptera > Myrmeleontidae > Brachynemurus > Brachynemurus nebulosus. Next base: position 26,792,236 of record JAPWDM010000008.1, on the reverse strand, counting down.
TTGTTTACTTACACGTTACTACGCAACATATATGAAATTAAAACTTATAGATATATTATTCACAAAACAATCGTAAACCCACTGAATAATTTGATTGTGATTCCATTGGTCGAGTCATTGGTATTGAGTAATGATCATTCCTCCACACCTTTGAATACTGCTTAACTTTCTCAACAGTTAACGGATATGTGATGAGTGTGTTCTTCAGCAGGAGTAGAAAAAGATAATATTGAATTAGAAAATTTTGATTATTTTAGAAAATTACACACGTCAGCAATTTTTTATGTGTAGAGCCACTTATTTAAATTTTTTATGAATTTTAGGTGTCGCTATTAAAATTTGCTACAGAAGGTGCCGCCCAGTCAGCCAATTTCTATCAAAAACTATCTAAATTTCTTAAAAGCTATTAAGGCGTTACATCACTAGAAATGCTAGAAAAGAAAGGTTTTATTGGAGAATTTATTTCTCTGTAATAAATATAACCATAACAATTATTAATATCTGCCGAAACACACAAAATTTCTTTTTGTCATTTACATTAGTTTTACTAAGGCACACAAAATTATTAAAAAATATTAATCAATAAATGGGACCAGTTCGAAAGTAAGTTTTGAAAATCGATGAAAACATCAACCCTAATTTGTTTATAAAAAGTCTGTTTGTTAATCAGTTTTAAAAACCACCTAGATAATCTATCTAAGAAGCTGCAGGTATTTCAACTCAATTGGATGAAACTTGCTGGAGTTATCTTGCCCACTATTTTGGGAAACGTAGTCCCGAGAAAAACGAGTGTAAAGTTTCAAAACGTGTTTATGGTTTTGTGTTTTTATACCAATCATTAACGCCATCTGTGAATTATTTATAAAAATATAAGTTAGATTGTATAATATCTATTCATTAAAATACTCCTGTTGCAGCATCCTGCATAACGTAGCGAATTTCCATTTATAACAATTAGTTTTTCTCAGAAACCAATATACATAGAATAATGGTTTAAAAACCTTTTCTATGTACTTTTTCTCCTCTTTTTAATGGTGTAAAAAAAGTCGCCAAAACTTTTGAACTTGGGGAAATTTTGGCAAAGAACTAACTTTTTTCACAAAAAATGCCCATAAGACCATGTTCCAGGCATTGGATGTATCTGGATGTAGGCATTGGATGTATCTTTTTAGATAACAAAATTCGCATACACATAAAAAGAGTAAGGCATGTAATTCTATTTCAATTTTGATGTTGCTTACAACGAGAAACCAGTATCTATACATATATATATATATATATATATATATATATATATATATATATATATATACATATATATATATATATATATATATATATATATATATATATATATATATATATATATATATATATATATATAGGTTGGGCCATTTTAATGTATGCATCTAAATATCTCGCCAGAGGCGCCACCTATCAAAAAATGACCTTTACAAAAGGTGTTAGGTACGAAGGGGGACATTAAATGGTTACCTTAAATGTGACCTTGACCTTTATTCTCAAGGTCCTTTTGAGGTCAAGTCGTATTTTTCAAATGGCAAGACCTATTTTTTATTTCGGATTCTTAAAGAGCCTGAAATTTCACGTCGAAATTGCTTTGAACGAATTTTTTTTTTGACCTTTAATTTTTTATTTTTTAGTTATGAAGTTTATTAGTTATGAAAAATTAATTAACTTTTTAGTGTCATTTTTTTCTAGATTTTAACCTTAGAATGACCTTCAAAAGTCATTAAAAACGAACAGAAGCTCCTATTTTACGTCTCCAAAAGATGCCGACACTTTAAAGTTAGGTTTTCCCTTTAAAATCTAATTTTTTATTGTTGTTTGATGGCCTTTACACCCCCTAAGGTCAATAATAAAAAAATTCGTTTATAGCATTTTCGACGTGAAATTTCACGCTCTTAGAATTCGAAATAAAAAATAGGGCTTCCAAATAGAAAAAAACGACTTGACCTCAAAATGACCTTGAGAATGAAGGTCAAGGTCAAATTTAAGGTAACCATTTAATGTCCCCTTTCGTACCTAACAAATTTTGTAAAGGTCATTTTTTGATAGCTGCTGCCTCTGGCGAGATATTTAGATGCATAGATAGATTAAAATATATATATATATATATATATATATATATATATATATATATATATATATACAGTACGTCCAGTAGAAGATTACACATAGGAAATCCAAGAGATAGTGTTTCTAGGGAAATTAATAATAACACTTCATTTTTTTAAACTTTTGTCAGAATATTTTAAAATAAATCATTTGCAATTAAAAGTAAAACATCAATTATTAAACTTCAAATGAAAGAAAAATGGAAAATGAAAAAAATGTGTGTGGTACTTTAAGGCAAGAGAAATATTGGCTCGTTTTCACGGCAAATATCTCTATAAACAACAATAATTTGTTAATTTTTGTTTCTTAAATAAATTATTCAATAAAATTTGCTATTCAGTAATACTAATGTGTAATTTTCAACTGAACACCAATACTTTTAAGAAAATAATAATTGAATTTCCATAGGAACACTATAAATTACCATTGAAATTTTCCCTATGTGTAATTTTGAAGTGGACAGTCATATACTATATTAGATTATGCAATGTGTAATCTTGAAATAAACGCACTGTATATTTATATATATATATATATATATATATATATATATATATATATATATATATATATATATATATATATATATATAAATTTTAGTGTCATGACAGTGGGCGTAATAGCTGAATTTTCAGTCTTGAAGTATGCAACCATTGTAACTGTGTTCTTGCCCACGCAAATATTTGTTGCTTTACATTGTAATATGTTTACTTTACTAATTTACATATTTCGGTATGTTGATTGATAATAATCCATGAATGAAGAATATTTAATTAAAAATGTACCTACACAACTTTGTCAATAAAATCCAAATGTGTGTTATCGCCAGACGATTGTATGTATGTATTTTATTTTCTCACTTTGTGTTTACTAATCCAATGATTAAAAATTTATTTACACGATGATAATATTTTTTGCAATATAGGTACATACTGTCAAAAATAAATAATAGAAAATAAATTCATTAGATAATAGTGTCTACTTATTTATACATTTATACATAAATAATAATTGTGATTGAATTAAAGCCTCGGTCCAACTAGTACGGGCGATCGTATCACTGCTTACGTTGTATCATAGTTGCAAAAGTATAACTGTACTGTACTTAACATAAGAGAGAAATGTTGCAAATTAATCCAAACACGTATTAATTTTTTTGTGTCAAAATCCAATATCGCCAATATCCTACGTGACTATTATTGTTTAAAAATTATTGCCCATTTAAGTTTGAATTTGGATTGAGTAAGTAGTACATGATCCATGAATCTGTTTGTACAGCCTTAAGGGGAGGTTTACTTGAGAGTTGTTAAAAAAAGTCGATTTTTTTTTTGCAGAAATTGGTAGCTAATTATGTGTAGAATATGTTCCCAAAGTGATTCTTGCTGAAAGTAATTTAAGGGAAGGTTTACTTGAGATTTGATAAACAAAATCTTTTTTTTTTTTGCCGAAATTGATAGCAAATTATGTGTAGAATATGTTCCCAAAGTGATTTTACTGAAAATAATTTAAAAACAAGATTCTTGTACATTAACCGAATCCAGCTTTCTATAAAAAAAAATTCAAAAACTTAGTTCACGAAATAATGAGTATTAAATATAAAATTTTGAAAATACGTTTCTTTAGTATTTCGGAACTACATTTTTGGAAGTGGCGCACACGATAACTCAAAAACTATTCGATGGGTCCTTTTTTTTAATTTTTTATTTTAAAGATAATTCAATTCTTCGGCACCTCTACCTAAGTTCGATACACTTTCAATATTTTTTTTATTTTTAAATTTACTTTAAAGAGCGAAAAATAAGACAAAAATCGTAATCAAAAGTTCAAACATCCGCCATTTTTTTTTCTTTCAGCAATTTATTGATATTATAGGTAGAGGTGCCGGTACTCTTCATATATGAGTCACTCGGCGGCAAAGTGACCCAACTGTATTTGGTAAGAATATAAAATAAGTGACTTAACTGTCGGTTAGACCCCTATGAGCTCAACAAACGTGAGATAGCCTAACTGCTTTACTACTATCATCTGTTATTGAACCCTGTTAGTTCACTTTGGCCATTATAATTTTCAAATACAGTTGAAATAGATCAGCTTTTTATATTTAACTCAAAGCACCAAATTTTACAGTTGGGCCACTTTGGCGCTGAGCGACTCATATTTTATAAATCTTTTTTGTTTTTGGATTTCGGTGGTTTATTACCGGCGCTAGGATGTCCACCAACAAGGCATTGGATTTTCGGATCGTCACACTGCAGTATCTATAAAATGGACAATTTTTTATATTTTTCCTTGAAAAATCTTTTTTTGTATAGTTTAATACTTAATAAATATGTGTACAAAATTTGAAATTGATATTTACTTCTTGAGAAAAAAATTCTAGAAAAATACATAATTTTTAAGGATTCTCCAGTAAACCTCCCCTTAATTAAATTTGTTGGTTATTGCCTTTTTAGTTTCATACATAGGGTTTCATATTTATATTCTGTACATTTCAACAAAAATTGTATTTTTGGAATCAAGGCCGTGGTAAAAAATAGCGGGCCTCGGGAATAAATTGCATTTTTTTAAAAATTCCTCCCATAAATATAAGTTGTGAGCAAAAAAAAACCTTAATTTACTTTAAGCTCTCTGCCTTAAGCCTTAAAAACTCCTTTAGCCCGGGTTGCAACCCCGGTTACCCCACCCTCTCGTCAGGCCTATTTGGAATTATGATTCATAACAAATCATAATTTTCGATGTTTTTGTCAATTAAATTTCATTCTAATCATTTAATTAATTATGGATAAGAAACATTTTGCCTTCAAAAATTAAACGAAAATTACATTACTTTCTTATATAATATTAGTTTCATCAAAACTTCTTACTAATTTCTTACTTTTATCCTTTGATGAAGACAGCATTTCACATAAAAAAAAAAATTTGAATTTTTAAATTAACGGAATTTTGTCAATTGAGGAATCGTCGATGAATTTAATTCCATAATTTTTAGGAAATAACCATCAAAACATTAGACCATTGAAACTAGAGAAATCAAGAATTTTCTTCAGAAGCAAATAAATACCTAGCAAATTTTATTTTCGATATATAATTATATATTTACAGAACATAAGTATTTAAAAAAAAAAAAAAAAAAAAAAAAAAAAAAAACAATACAATATTATTACATACGTATATACGGTATATCAGTTCTGATATACCGTATCTTGTAGCATCCTTTATATTAGCTACTATCGTCATCTTTATATTAAGAATTCACGGAACGCCACTAATTACTGTCCTTTTTTGTAACAACCTTTTTCTTTATCTACGTATACCTTTTATAAGTACCATTCAACGTTAACGATGTATCACAAAGAGCTACAAGATACTATCTATATGCTGCACTTTAACTAGATATAAATAGTTTTAGAATAGAACAAAAGCAACTTTTAAATTACATATAAGTTTATTTTCTTGAATTCTATAAAATTTTCTCTATTTGCAAGAAAATAAATATTTGAAGAGTTTTATGAAATTTTCCAAGAAAAAATTTTCGATAGAGATTTTGAGTAATACCTTTTTATTTTCCCTTATTTATATATTTTTTTAGCAGCCCAACCTGGCTTCGCTCAGGTGTCTATTTTGTCTTCATTTTGGTGTTTTATTTGTAGTTTGATGTTTTAGTTTTAAAATATAAAATATATACCTACTGCCGAAGGACAAAGGCCAGAAAAACAAAAAAAAAAACAAAAAAATATATGTAGGAAATTATATTTTACAACCGTTATTATACATAATTGTGGCCCACAGTTTCATCTGCATAAAAATATCTGAATTATAGGTTCAATTACTTTTAAATCAGATATTCCATGTATGAAATGTTATTTATAGTGATTGGCTTCGCTTGTTAAACAACTCTCTAATAGAGATGTCACCGGAAGTAATTTTTTTTATTCCATTCCGACCCATTCCGAAAGGGAGGGGTTGAGGTCAATAGCTAATAAGAGATTGATATGTAAGTATATATGAATAATAGCTAAAGAAAAATGAAAATCACTATTCCGTTCAAACGTTACAAAAAATCAAAATTTATTTTGCAATTTTTTCACTATGACTTTTCTACCTAGTAGTCCCATAATCCCTCTGATCTTACTACCCAGTGGTCCCTAATCACTGTGATCTTGCTACCTAGTAGTCCATGATTACTATGACCTTACTACCCAGGGACTCATAATCACTGTAATCTTACTACTCAGTCGATAGGTCCACAGTCACTATGACCTTACTATCTAGTGGTTCATAATCACTATGATCTTTCTACTACAGTTCCGTTTCGCTATTTATTTTAAGCTTTTTTGGGTGCTCTAATATCCTAATGGCCACTTTTGACTTCGTATTAACTTCTCTCATAATTCAATAGTATTTAAGAAGAAATTTTTACAGAATCCTGAGCAACATAATATAATATAGTCTATGTCAGCCTGAAATTGTTTAGTTTCTCAAAATTTTCAAAATTGATTGGGAAGTTAATTTTTTATTTTTTAGTTATGAAGTTTATTAGTTATGAAAAATTAATTAACTTTTTAGTGTCATTTTTTTCTAGATTTTAACCTTAGAATGACCTTCAAAAGTCATTAAAAACGAACAGAAGCTCCTATTTTACGTCTCCAAAAGATGCCGACACTTTAAAGTTAGGTTTTCCCTTTAAAATCTAATTTTTTATTGTTGTTTGATGGCCTTTACACCCCCTAAGGTCAATAATAAAAAAATTCGTTTATAGCATTTTCGACGTGAAATTTCACGCTCTTAGAATTCGAAATAAAAAATAGGGCTTCCAAATAGAAAAAAACGACTTGACCTCAAAATGACCTTGAGAATGAAGGTCAAGGTCAAATTTAAGGTAACCATTTAATGTCCCCTTTCGTACCTAACAAATTTTGTAAAGGTCATTTTTTGATAGCTGCTGCCTCTGGCGAGATATTTAGATGCATAGATAGATTAAAATATATATATATATATATATATATATATATATATATATATATATATATATATATATATATATATATATATATATATATATATATACAGTACGTCCAGTAGAAGATTACACATAGGAAATCCAAGAGATAGTGTTTCTAGGGAAATTAATAATAACACTTCATTTTTTTAAACTTTTGTCAGAATATTTTAAAATAAATCATTTGCAATTAAAAGTAAAACATCAATTATTAAACTTCAAATGAAAGAAAAATGGAAAATGAAAAAAATGTGTGTGGTACTTTAAGGCAAGAGAAATATTGGCTCGTTTTCACGGCAAATATCTCTATAAACAACAATAATTTGTTAATTTTTGTTTCTTAAATAAATTATTCAATAAAATTTGCTATTCAGTAATACTAATGTGTAATTTTCAACTGAACACCAATACTTTTAAGAAAATAATAATTGAATTTCCATAGGAACACTATAAATTACCATTGAAATTTTCCCTATGTGTAATTTTGAAGTGGACAGTCATATACTATATTAGATTATGCAATGTGTAATCTTGAAATAAACGCACTGTATATTTATATATATATATATATATATATATATATATATATATATATATATATATATATATATATATATATATAATTTTAGTGTCATGACAGTGGGCGTAATAGCTGAATTTTCAGTCTTGAAGTATGCAACCATTGTAACTGTGTTCTTGCCCACGCAAATATTTGTTGCTTTACATTGTAATATGTTTACTTTACTAATTTACATATTTCGGTATGTTGATTGATAATAATCCATGAATGAAGAATATTTAATTAAAAATGTACCTACACAACTTTGTCAATAAAATCCAAATGTGTGTTATCGCCAGACGATTGTATGTATGTATTTTATTTTCTCACTTTGTGTTTACTAATCCAATGATTAAAAATTTATTTACACGATGATAATATTTTTTGCAATATAGGTACATACTGTCAAAAATAAATAATAGAAAATAAATTCATTAGATAATAGTGTCTACTTATTTATACATTTAACATAAATAATAATTGTGATTGAATTAAAGCCTCGGTCCAACTAGTACGGGCGATCGTATCACTGCTTACGTTGTATCATAGTTGCAAAAGTATAACTGTACTGTACTTAACATAAGAGAGAAATGTTGCAAATTAATCCAAACACGTATTAATTTTTTTGTGTCAAAATCCAATATCGCCAATATCCTACGTGACTATTATTGTTTAAAAATTATTGCCCATTTAAGTTTGAATTTGGATTGAGTAAGTAGTACATGATCCATGAATCTGTTTGTACAGCCTTAAGGGGAGGTTTACTTGAGAGTTGTTAAAAAAAGTCGATTTTTTTTTTGCAGAAATTGGTAGCTAATTATGTGTAGAATATGTTCCCAAAGTGATTCTTGCTGAAAGTAATTTAAGGGAAGGTTTACTTGAGATTTGATAAACAAAATCTTTTTTTTTTTTGCCGAAATTGATAGCAAATTATGTGTAGAATATGTTCCCAAAGTGATTTTACTGAAAATAATTTAAAAACAAGATTCTTGTACATTAACCGAATCCAGCTTTCTATAAAAAAAAATTCAAAAACTTAGTTCACGAAATAATGAGTATTAAATATAAAATTTTGAAAATACGTTTCTTTAGTATTTCGGAACTACATTTTTGGAAGTGGCGCACACGATAACTCAAAAACTATTCGATGGGTCCTTTTTTTTAATTTTTTATTTTAAAGATAATTCAATTCTTCGGCACCTCTACCTAAGTTCGATACACTTTCAATATTTTTTTTATTTTTAAATTTACTTTAAAGAGCGAAAAATAAGACAAAAATCGTAATCAAAAGTTCAAACATCCGCCATTTTTTTTTCTTTCAGCAATTTATTGATATTATAGGTAGAGGTGCCGGTACTCTTCATATAATATTTTATAAATCTTTTTTGTTTTTGGATTTCGGTGGTTTATTACCGGCGCTAGGATGTCCACCAACAAGGCATTGGATTTTCGGATCGTCACACTGCAGTATCTATAAAATGGACAATTTTTTATATTTTTCCTTGAAAAATCTTTTTTTGTATAGTTTAATACTTAATAAATATGTGTACAAAATTTGAAATTGATATTTACTTCTTGAGAAAAAAATTCTAGAAAAATACATAATTTTTAAGGATTCTCCAGTAAACCTCCCCTTAATTAAATTTGTTGGTTATTGCCTTTTTAGTTTCATACATAGGGTTTCATATTTATATTCTGTACATTTCAACAAAAATTGTATTTTTGGAATCAAGGCCGTGGTAAAAAATAGCGGGCCTCGGGAATAAATTGCATTTTTTTAAAAATTCCTCCCATAAATATAAGTTGTGAGCAAAAAAAAACCTTAATTTACTTTAAGCTCTCTGCCTTAAGCCTTAAAAACTCCTTTAGCCCGGGTTGCAACCCCGGTTACCCCACCCTCTCGTCAGGCCTATTTGGAATTATGATTCATAACAAATCATAATTTTCGATGTTTTTGTCAATTAAATTTCATTCTAATCATTTAATTAATTATGGATAAGAAACATTTTGCCTTCAAAAATTAAACGAAAATTACATTACTTTCTTATATAATATTAGTTTCATCAAAACTTCTTACTAATTTCTTACTTTTATCCTTTGATGAAGACAGCATTTCACATAAAAAAAAAAATTTGAATTTTTAAATTAACGGAATTTTGTCAATTGAGGAATCGTCGATGAATTTAATTCCATAATTTTTAGGAAATAACCATCAAAACATTAGACCATTGAAACTAGAGAAATCAAGAATTTTCTTCAGAAGCAAATAAATACCTAGCAAATTTTATTTTCGATATATAATTATATATTTACAGAACATAAGTATTTAAAAAAAAAAAAAAAAAAAAAAAAAAAAAAAAAAAAAAAAACAATACAATATTATTACATACGTATATACGGTATATCAGTTCTGATATACCGTATCTTGTAGCATCCTTTATATTAGCTACTATCGTCATCTTTATATTAAGAATTCACGGAACGCCACTAATTACTGTCCTTTTTTGTAACAACCTTTTTCTTTATCTACGTATACCTTTTATAAGTACCATTCAACGTTAACGATGTATCACAAAGAGCTACAAGATACTATCTATATGCTGCACTTTAACTACACGGAAAAAAAGAATTATTTCAATCAAATAAATTTTATTCAAACCAAATAAAATTCTTGTTTGTATACCGTCAAATAAGTTTCATATTTCCATGAATTAAATTTTTCGTTTGAGATTTAAATAAATTTTTAATTTGCACCAAATAAAAATGTTATTTACGTGAACTTGAACGTTGTTCTGATGGAACTTCCTACTTTATTTCAGTAGAAACAAAATATATTGTATTGCAAATAATAATTTTATTTGTATTAAACACTTTATTATTTAGGGCACTCAGTTTTCTTATTTAAATCAAATAATTTTTCACTCTGTTGAATTTTATTTCTATTTGAATTGAGTTTTATTTTTATTTACCTGAAAAATAAATATATATTGGATATAATAAACGAAAATCAATTTATCAGCACACTGATTATTATTTATTGTTAATACGTAATCCATATTATTATTATTATTATTATTATTATTAATATTAATTATTACAATTAAATAATAAAACATACAAGTTCAAAATGTAGTATAATTTATGCATTTTCCAGTACATAAATAGCAAACTATCATACATTCAAACAGGTAACGTAAACAACCATATAAAAAAATTTCAAAAATAAATTTTAAACAATGAAATTCTTTAAATTTACAAATACTTTAATAAAACTTTGGTTGTTTGTTTTTTTAATACTTTTTGAATCACATATTTTTAGTATTACATAAATAAACGCTAAATTAACGTTAACTTATCAGTATCACTTATCACTTATCAGTATCACATAACACAAGGACACAACCCAATTAACACAAACACAAACAGAAATATCCAAGGCCTTCAAACATGTCATTTGTTGCGGCAGTGCTATTTTCAATGTTGTATATTGTCTGAAAAAAAGCAATACAATTTATTATGGACAATATGGGCGCTTACAATTAGTATATCTACTGTTTATTAAAATAATTAATGTGTTACTTAAACTTACCAACAAATATAGGTTATTTTCTTCAAACATCAGCTTTTAGAATCTCTTTCAGTTTTTTTTTATCCGTCGTATCAACAATTATTACATAATATATTAAAACAAAAGCTAAATACGTCTAAAACAATGTATACAATGTAGGTATACATAGTGAAATTTAATTTCGAATTAAAAGTTTTCAACCAAGATCCAAGATCCAAGTCGTATAACTAGGCCTACGTATAACATTGCTTGGCTTGACTTGGCTTCTACACGTGACCACATTTCCGCGCATGCGTTGTAATTATTTTGTTTTTGTCGTAACTGTTTTGTTTGAATCAAACAAACTAATTGTTTGAGCCAAATAAACTTTGGTGTGCATGAAGCTAAATATGATACACAGAAATAAAATATAAACAAATAAACAATATATAAAACTGAAATAATGTGTTTGTTTGAAATTTATCAAAAAACACAAACAAAATAATTGATTCCTGGAAATAAGAGAAATATTTTAGTGATCAAAATTTTATTTGGACGAAATAATATTTCCCAAACACGCAGTTTCGTTTCACTGAACTAAACTCTTTTTTTCCGTGTAGATATAAATAGTTTTAGAATAGAACAAAAGCAACTTTTAAATTACATATAAGTTTATTTTCTTGAATTCTATAAAATTTTCTCTATTTGCAAGAAAATAAATATTTGAAGAGTTTTATGAAATTTTCCAAGAAAAAATTTTCGATAGAGATTTTGAGTAATACCTTTTTATTTTCCCTTATTTATATATTTTTTTAGCAGCCCAACCTGGCTTCGCTCAGGTGTCTATTTTGTCTTCATTTTGGTGTTTTATTTGTAGTTTGATGTTTTAGTTTTAAAATATAAAATATATACCTACTGCCGAAGGACAAAGGCCAGAAAAACAAAAAAAAAAACAAAAAAATATATGTAGGAAATTATATTTTACAACCGTTATTATACATAATTGTGGCCCACAGTTTCATCTGCATAAAAATATCTGAATTATAGGTTCAATTACTTTTAAATCAGATATTCCATGTATGAAATGTTATTTATAGTGATTGGCTTCGCTTGTTAAACAACTCTCTAATAGAGATGTCACCGGAAGTAATTTTTTTTATTCCATTCCGACCCATTCCGAAAGGGAGGGGTTGAGGTCAATAGCTAATAAGAGATTGATATGTAAGTATATATGAATAATAGCTAAAGAAAAATGAAAATCACTATTCCGTTCAAACGTTACAAAAAATCAAAATTTATTTTGCAATTTTTTCACTATGACTTTTCTACCTAGTAGTCCCATAATCCCTCTGATCTTACTACCCAGTGGTCCCTAATCACTGTGATCTTGCTACCTAGTAGTCCATGATTACTATGACCTTACTACCCAGGGACTCATAATCACTGTAATCTTACTACTCAGTCGATAGGTCCACAGTCACTATGACCTTACTATCTAGTGGTTCATAATCACTATGATCTTTCTACTACAGTTCCGTTTCGCTATTTATTTTAAGCTTTTTTGGGTGCTCTAATATCCTAATGGCCACTTTTGACTTCGTATTAACTTCTCTCATAATTCAATAGTATTTAAGAAGAAATTTTTACAGAATCCTGAGCAACATAATATAATATAGTCTATGTCAGCCTGAAATTGTTTAGTTTCTCAAAATTTTCAAAATTGATTGGGAAGTTAATTTTGGAGCTTTAGGGGCCCTAAGATCCTAGCGCATAATACAACATAGCCAAAGTCAATTTGAAACAGTTTAACTTTGTAACGGTAAAAAATTTTCAAAATCGTTTGACTAGTTTATTTTGGATGCTTTTTGGGTTTCCAGGACCTCACGGGACCTCATAGTCTGTATTAATTTGGAATAGTTTAGCTGTGTAACAGTGAAAAATTGAAAAAATTGGGTAACTCACTTTAAGAGCTTTTGGGGCCCCTAGGGTTCAGGGAACCTCATATAGCATATTCTATGTTAATATGAAATAGTTTGACTTTCTAACAATGAAAAAATTTACAAAATCTCTCCAATACTTTTTGAGTTTACTTTGGACATACCAACAAATTTTCTCTCTTTATTATATTAGTATAGATTATAAAAAATAGAAAAGTCCAAGTTTACTTCCAACGGGTATCTTTATTATTAATCTTGTTATAAGGTTTAAAATTGACTACTAGGTCTGCCCACTTGGTTGACCATGTAATTGAAATAAATATCAACTTTTTTTAAGCATTAGCGATGTGTGTAGAGGCAATTCTTTAATTTTAAATAGAAGTCTTATGGAATAATTTCCGCCATTAATTAAAATAACATTAGGTCGTGTAATATGAAATGTCGTTTTCCGACCACTTAGTTAGTCTACTTTGTAATTCAGAAAAATATCAATACTTTTTTATTTAAGCATTGGCGATGATTAGAAGCCATTATAGCGAATTTCCAGAATGGAATTCAGCTATTACAGCCGCTGTCATAACGCGTATATAATACATACATACATATATATATATATATATATATATATATATATATATATATATATATATATATATATATATATATATATATATATATATATGTATATATGTATCCGCACGATAACTTTCCGTCCTACTTTTACGAAACGTGGTGAAAATATTGGAAGACGAGTTCGTTAACCAGGCACGTCCGATGCCCGCAACATGGTTTTTTGGTAATTTTCGTGAAAAAAATTAGTTTTTTTCCAAAAATTTCCTTTATTCAAAAATTTTTGCGTCATTTTTTACACCATTAAAACGACGAAAAAAATCACATAGAAAAGGTCTTTAAACTATTATTCTATGTAGTTTACGAGAAACACTAATTTTTTTAAACGGAAATTCGCTATATTATGGAGAATGCTGTGACAGGGGTATTTTAATTTTAAATCGAATCCCTGTAACCTGAAATCATTTCCACCATTAATTGGAGTAACATTATGGAATACCTATCATTAGCTCGTGTAATATTAAATGTCGTTGTTCGATCACTTGGTTGACCATATAATTCAAATAAACACTTTTTTAAGCATTAGAGATATGAATAAAAGTAATTCTTTAATTTTAAACAGAACTCTTGTAGCCTGGAATTATTTCCGTCATTAACTAGAATAACATTATATTGTGTAATATGAAATGTCGTTTTTTCGCCTTTTGGTCGACCGTGTAATTCAGATAAATGTCGTCTCTTTTTTAACCACTAGAAAAATGTTTAAATGTATATATCGGCACGTGTCCGAAGAGCGGATTCTGATTTTCATTTTTAACTTTGAGGTATTGAGAAATGTATGAAGGTTGATAGTTCAGGAGTTTCTGGACGTGGCTGCCAGTCACCTGTTGTGGAGAAGCTAGACCCTGGCATATTTAAATGACTCATCTAGTTTTACTATGGCCGTTATAGTGAGTACATCGTAAATAATTTTAGTAAAAATTCTCAGTGATTAAAACTAAAAGGTAAAGTAAAGAAAAACTACATTTTTCAAATTTGCTGCAGTTATAACTCGAAGACAAATCATCCGATCGATTTGATTTTTAATGTAGCTTCATTTATATATGTTTTTTCGTGCCATGAACCTCCAGTTTTCCGATCGAATAAAAAATGTAATTTTTGCAGGCCAAAAATCATTAAATTTTCCCGCAAAATTTTAAACATTTTTTTAAAAACTCCGCCATTTTGTTAAATTTAAACTTGTTTTTTCGACTGAGGTTCATGGCGCGAGCCATACTTTCTAGTTTAATAGGCTTTTTGGTTTTTTAGCGAATTTCCAGAAAGAATTCTGGAAATTCAGCTATTACAGCCACTCTCATGACGCGACTTGAGCCCGGCACTATGGCAGAAATTTGTTTTGAGGCCCCTAGAACCCAAAAATAATATTCACTAAAATTTATATATATATATATATATATATATATATATATATATATATATATATATATATATATATATATATATATGTATGTATGTATGTACGTATGTATGTATGTATATATGTATCAGCACGATAGCCCTTCAGGAAGAACCGCTAGCTTTACGAAATTTGGTGACAACGTTGGAAATCCAAAAATCTTGGATGAGTTCGTCAGCCAGACACGTCGGATGCCAGGAACATGGCTTTTGTTCTTGCAAAAAATTAGTTTTTTGCCAAAATTTCCACTTATTCAAAAATTTTTGCGAAATTTTTTTACACCATTTAAAAGAAGAGAAAAAATTACATAAAAAAGGTCTTTAAACTTTTAGCGAATTTCCAGAATGGAAGCTCGCTATTACAGCCACTGTCATGACGCGACTTGAACCCGGGACCATGGCAGAAATTTGTTTTGAGGTCCCTAGAAACCGAAAATAATATTCACCAAAATTTATATATATATATATATATATATATATATATATATATATATATATATATGTATATATGTATATATATATATATATGTGTCCGCACGATAACTCTCGAACGAAATGTCCTAGGTTTACGAAATTTGGTGAAAATGTTGAAAGTCCCAAACCGTTGGACAAGTTCGTTAGCCAGATACGTCGGATGCCAGGAACATGGTGTTTGTTCTTGCAAAAAATTAGTTTTTTGCCAAAATTTCCACTTATTTAAAAATTTTTGCGAAATTTTTTTACATCATTTAAACGACGAAAAAAAATTACATAAAAAAGGTCTTTAAACTATTATTCTATGTCAACTAGTTTCCGAGAAAATTTAATTTTTATAAAAGGGCATTCGCTATGTTATGCAGGATGCTGCGACAGGGGTATACCTATATGCATAATTATATGAAAGAATGTGTTTGTGGTACAGGAAGATGGACTGTATATAGGTCATATACGTCATACATATGTATACATATGTTTGTATGTTACTTATATGCCGTTTTTTAGGGTTCCGAAGAAAGTTCTATTTTTTAGAGCTCCGAAATAAATCTCCCGAGACTATAATAGAAATTTGTTTTGGGGTCCCTAGAAACCAAAAATAATATTCACTAAAATTTATGTATTAAATTTATATTTAGTCCCACACCGTTGGACAAATTCGTTAGCCAGCCATGTCGGATGCCTAGAACATGGTTTTTTCGACCATTTTTCGTGAAAAAAATTAGTTTTTTGCCAAAATCTTCTAAAGTTAAAATTTTTTTCGACATTTATTTACACCATTAGAAAGAGGAGGAAAAATCACTTAAAAGGGTGAAAAATCACAGAAAAACGGATTTTTATAAACGGAAATTCGCTATGTTATGCAGGATGCTGCGACAGGGGTATTTTGATTTCAGGCAGTATGAAGGTCGCTCTGACTGCAGCAGTAGGGCTTGTTTTTTTGTAGCCTTGGGAGATCACGAATAACTCACTGAATATTCAATTTTTGGGTCCAAAAATTTTATCATGAATTTATTATATATCAGCGAATATATCCTTAAAATATTAAAACATTCAATACAGTAGTTTTCTTTAAATAAATTCCCAAAAATCACCTTTTTTCAGGCAGTCACACTAGTGGTCCCCCTTAAGACCTTTACGGCAGCGGTTTTCAAACTATGTGCACTAACGCCCCCCCTCCCATAAAAATTTTAATTCTGCCGCCCCCCTCCTGAAAAAATTTTTAAGCAATTCGTAAATTATTTTTTTACTGGAAAACTCAAAATACTCGTATAGACCTGTCGTCCGCGACAGGTCTATTCGACACTTGAGAGGAAACCGTTGATCAGACACGTATTCGATATTTACGCGCTAACATGACTCTGACTTCTTGAGAATTGTTATTGTTAAAATATTACGTACTACAGTAGCGAGCAGAAAAATCAGTGGTAAGGGGTTACATGGCTTTGTTTTAGCAAAAAAACCTAATTTATTCCAACTTTTGGCAATTTTTTTCTATTAGTAAATGCTTTTGGTAAAAATTTTCGTGTTTTTCGTTGATTTTCAACTCGTAAAATGAGATGTAATGAACGGAAATAGTAATTTTTCGTTCAAGTACTTCAAGCCATAAGCATCTACTAATAGAAAAATTTTTTTTTATTTTAGGTAAGAATTTCACGAGTTACTCAGCTTATGGCGCAAAATCAGCAATTTGTCGCTGACGCGATTTCTCTCTCGAAATTAGCTACCAATGCAAATTATTTTTTTTCCAAAAAAATTTTTTTACAGTGTCTCAATATAATATCTAATAATATGCCAAAAGTTGAAATAAATTATATTTTCTTATACTTATTGCAAAAAAAAATCGAAAAATTAGTGGTTTACGGTACTGCTTTACGATATTCTCGTGGTCATAGACGAACTTGTTTGTAAGTTTGTTGAAAATCAAATTATTTCTACTGCGAATAAATTAATCTATTAAATATGATCTCACAAGAGGATATAATTAGGAGAAAATGCTCCTCTAGGACAAGACAAGCCAATTTTATTGTTTTAAATACACTGTCACAATCGCTTACTATTGAGTTACCTTCACACAGGAGTGTATTATTGAAGCGCTAACATCAGGATACACATAATTTTACTAGACTGTGGGTTTCTATGAAATACAAACACATCGTCACTGTCATCACAACCATTCAAAAACAAATACTATGTATTTCGAATAATTATACCGTAGTTGCCATTTTTATTACAGCCAAACCGTTGATTTAATCGAAAAATTTTTCAAATAAGAGTTGTAGATGTCGACGGGGGCAACCGATTGCTATAGCCAGGAGCTTTATAGCTTTTATGATTTTCGAGCTATGATACAAACTTATAGATTTTTAAATGAGACTATATATTAATTTTTCGATAAAACTGATCTAATGCATTAATTAACAATATAAATGAGCAAAAATTTTTTTTTACCTAAGTTTAATTTAAAATTTTTTTTAAATTTATCAGTTAGGCGGTAAAAATATGCATATGTACTTCAACCGATAGTGTTTTGGTTGGTTACATTTTCATTACATCCAAGAAAAGAACCTTTTTCAGTACCATTTCTATCATACAAATTTGGTTGTAATAAAAATGGCAACTCTCAAAAAACTCACATGGTATATGTGTAATTGCTCTGCTCTGAATTGCATTGTAATTACTGAAAATTCTTTGAATTCATCTTGTAATAAGTTAATAACAATAAACATGTATGCACTATGCTTATATAAATAAAGAATATGTCAAACCAAAACTATTTACCTGCATATATGGATATAATATCGCGCGTTTTCTGTCTCAACCTCGTATATCAAAAACTACATGTTTTAGGACACACAAAAATCATATTAAATACTGTATTTATACATATACTTATCTATATATATTTATATATATAGGTAGCCAACATCAATGGGTGTAATTAGCATAAATCTTAAGTTCATAGTGATGAAGATACAGATTTAAATACGTTTTGTTTGTGTGTCCAAAAATTGGGATTTTTCAGATACGAGGTTGAGACAGAAAACGCGCGATATGTAATTATGTATAGTGATGATTCATATCTGTTTATATTTGCACCGTATATTGGGTTGCCAAAAGTCCCGAGAACAAGTGAAACAATTCAAAACAAAAAGAGAATAAAAAGAAAATATCACGGAATTAATTGAAATACAGTCGGACTTATGTATTTTCAACCTGTTGGGACTAATCCACTCATGTATTTTCAACTTCTCCTTCATCCTCATTTCGTGGCAGTCATAGAACCACGTAACAGACAGAACCAATCACAAAAAGCCCGCACAAATCTTTACGCAGTAGTCACATATACTTTTTTAATGAATAAAGCCGGTTCTATACGATGCTACGAACGTTCGCTCCAACGTTTGAGGCAAGTAAGTTCGGTAGTTGGTGCAGCGAATGTTTCTGTTACACGGTGAATCGAATGTTTGATCCATATGAAAAATAGGCGGAAAATCTAAGACAAGTTGACTGAGCGAAAAAAAAATAATAATAAAAAGTAAACAATATACCTATTAACACTGAAATTAATTTGTTCCTACTTTTCTTTTTTACACGACTTTTTTTGTTAGAGGTGGGTGAATTATGTTAAACCTTACATACGATAGTCCAACTTCAGAAACACTTATTATGACATTATTACCCACTGTCAGTGTGTTAATATTAAAAATGAGTGTATGTAAACTAGTATGCAATTTAAGAGGGTGACTCACCCCCTCTCCAATGTTGCTCAAACTGAATTTTGAAACCGAAAATTTCATTTCTACGTTATTCTAATTGTCTTAAACTATTTTCCATCACCCCCTAGTTAACTACCCCTAGACTTAATATTAAGACATTGAGTGAAAACAGGTCAATTAGATTTTTTGACGTACATTTCAAATCTGTAAACAAAATTTTTATATTGTTTAATTTTCACCCCCTTTTTGCAAAATTAACCCCCAAATTTTAACCCCCAACTATCCCTGTTGATGTAAATTGAACAAATTGCATATCAGTAGATGGCTCTTTAAAAAAGAGCAATATCGCCAATTTAAACTTTTGCTCTATCTCTTACTGTTTTCGAGACATTTGAAAAATTAAAATTTTACCCTAATTTTTGAAGGGCGATTTCACCCATTGAAACCGTTTTTCCGCCGATAAAAAAAAATACGTGTCTCTTAGATTTCGACGTAGAATAACATATTTCAGCGGCATTGAAGTCGGAGGCGGACACCTGGGAACCTTTCCTTGTAAGAAAACGGCAATTATCTAAATTCATAAGTGACGAAGCATGGTTAAATTTAAGTAAAATGGACCATATAAATGATATAAACGTAGTAAAAATCTTCTGACCCATCTGAAATTATAAAAAAAAAAATTATTTCGGAAATCAGTTGACATAGAATACTGGTTCAAAAACCTTTCTTATGTGCTTTTTTCTCATATTTTTAATGGTGTAAAAAAGTCGCAGAAACTTTTGAACTTGGGGAAATTTTGGTAGAAAACTTATAAAAATTTATAAAAATTAGTTTTTCTAAAAAACTAGTTCACATAGAACAATGGTTTAAAAAACCTTTTTTATGTGATTTTTTTCCTCTTTCCAATGGTGTCGCAAAAAAATGTCGCAAAAACTTTTAAATTGCAGCAAATTTTGGCTAAAAACTCATTCATTTTCACGAAAAATGCTCAAAAAACCATGTTTCTGGCATCGGATGTGTCTGGCTGAATGACCATTTTAGTCATTTTGTAATTTATTAATCAAGCGAATTTTATAAAAAAATATTCTTACAGAAGATAAAAAAATAGTATATTGTGCAATAAGTGCGGGAAATTGTCGATTTCCCACGAAAGCGAAGTTGAGCGCACGAACGTAGTGAGTGCGCTCATTCGCTTGAGTAGGGCAATCGACAATCCCGCACGAGTTGCACATACTATGTTATGCAGGTGCTGCGACAGGGGTATTTTAAATTTACCTTTAATTTTAATCACTGAGAATATTTACTAAAATTATTTACGATGTACTCACTATAACGGTCATAGTAAAACTAGATGAGTCGTTTAAATGTGCCAGGTTCTAGCTTCTCCACAACATGTGACTGGCAGCCACGTCCAGAAACTCCCGAACTATCAACCTTCATACATTTCTAAATAGCTCAAAATTAACAATGAAAATCCGGATCCGCTCTTCGGATGGCTGTCATTCAAAAACTATTTGAGATATGCACTTCAAATTTTAGTATGTTATTTTTGAAAGTATAGACTATCGAAACATGCAAAAAAAAATTTTCAGTTTTTAAAAAATGTCACACTAGTAGTCCCCCTTAATTAGTAATTTACTAGAATTTTTAAAAACTTCTAGCTCATGAGAGATTTAGAAAAATGAATAAAATTTTCGTTCATCACTATCGAATATTTAGTAATTACATATAATAATATATGAATTTATCCGTTAATTTGTCTTATCGTATTACACTGACAATGAGTTCTATATTTTTTTTGAACAAATTTGTGTTTCCTACAGGTCTTTGCTTAAGTACAGCTCCTAAATTGCTTAATTTTTTGTTTCTGTTTGTATCTACGGTATTAAATTCGTTTTAAAATAAATATAATTATAAAATAAAAATTTTCACCTAAGGTAAGTGGCCCAGTTTCTGACCTTTTAAGAGTGACGGCTGAGGTTAAACGACAGTAATAAATTTAAGTTTCAACTTAAAAGACAATTAATAATTTTATCAACTAGTTTATGGCTTTCAAAATAAAGTGTTTTAAAAATTTACAAAAAGAACCCAGTTTCTGACTCAAAATTTCTCATGTGACAGTTTCTGACCCTGACAGTGGTCTAGTTTCTGATCCTTAAATTTAATTATGATTAACTTATGAAAAAAGAAAAAAAATTAATTTTGTCATAAAAATTTTGTTACAAAAATATTATTCAACTAAAACTGTTGTAATAATTTAAATACTAACGAAATTGACATTATTTTAACAATAATTGTATCACTCCAAAATGTACTTTCAAGACAATATAATTTTTTGTTGATAAAAATGAATGTTTAATGTTAACTTGTCACTGCGTTATGAAAAATAACAAAAACTAATCGAAGATAACTATAAATGACAAAATAACTAACAAAAATTAATTTAAAATAACTATTTTTATTTTTACATTTTATTCACATGTCAATAAGCAGGTAACCTCGCTTGTTTTAGGTTAGAATTTTAGGGTGAAAAACTGGGTCATATCTTTAGAATTGAGCCTAGTAATATTGACCCCCATATTTCAATAATAAAAATCATTCCAAGGTATTTTATAAATATTTTAAAATAAATTTTAAACAAATATTAACCTGCTCATATATTTTTAATTAAATTTTCATACTAACATGGTGAATATTGCACAGATCAAAATGAGGTATCTTCTAAACTAAACCATTTAGAAAATAACTAAAAAATAGCATTTACACACATTTTAAACTTAAAATTTTTTTTATTTAGTTAATATATTCTATACTTTTTCAATTGCTATTCATTAGGCACAGAATAAATTACTTTAAATTAAGAATTTATTTTTTTTCGTATTTAAAATATAGTTTTTTTATTAATTTATAAAGAAGTTGAAAACGTCAGAAACTGGGCCAGGGTCAATTACCGGGTCTTTTACCTTATATAAGTGTTGCTTTCCTACAAAAAACCGAAAACCGCTTTTTTCAAAAACCCGTTATCTTAAGCGGTTTTAACGGGACATTTTTTATACCCATTTGCACACGTTCATGAATCAGATATGATCAGATTCAGAGACAATTTCGCTACCAATTTTTTAATGGATGTGGACGAACAAATACGATTTTTGATATTGAGACGTGTGGAGTACATCATCAAAATTGAAAATATCGAAAAAACTGTAGCCATTTTTTAACCTGCACTTTTTTATTAAATAAATACAAAAACAAAATTATACTAGTAAGTTACCTTTACTACTACCTCGACTAATAAGAAATTTGGGGTTTGGTGAGGAAAGTAAAAAAATACGCTGCCAATGGGGTGTGGCACACGGCTTCCTCTTACTCGTAAAAGACTTTAAAACAGTATTTTACCAAATATATATACCGTGAAATTATATATTCGCCTTAAAGTTCATAAAAAATTGTAACTCAAAATACTTAAAGGCTAAATTATAAAATAATAGCAAAAATATTTTAGAAACTAACCTCCAAAATACAGTAGCCGTCCAAGTTAGTTACTTCCGAGATAGTCACACTTCGAGTGAAATAGACATACACATACGTCATCTACATACTATGTTTACTCTTGTCTATACGCACACGTAATACTTGCAATGCGTCACATGTAATACTTACATACTCACTACATACATACTCCGTGTACCTGCCGTGTGGTACTTTGTGAGGTAGCTACCGTATAATGTGTGTCGTGTGTGATACGTCTGTACATATATTAGTCTAGAGTGAAGAAACTGGTCCGCACAAACGAGATTACACATTTTTTATAGTGGGCTCTAGTACACACTACGTCGTCAAAAGTATAGTGACACCTTGACCCAGGGGAGTGCCCACACTTTTGACGAGGCACTGTACTTAATGTTGTAGTACACTGCCGTGTCAAAAGTGTGGGAACCCCCCCCCCTCCCCGAGTCAAGGTGTCGCCATACTTTTGACGACGTAATGTGTGCTAAGCCCACTATAAAAAATTGAGAAAAAGTTTGTGCGGATCAATGTCCTCACTATTCATACTAATTTAAATAATAAATATTTGTAATGTTGTCTGTTTCTAAAAATTCAAATATGAAACATAATTATGATGTAAACGGCGAATTGCGCAAAAAAAGCTTATTTTGGTTTCAAATATAGTGTACCTTTCTCTGTCTACTTTGACTTGAACATAATTTTTTATATAATAATATTGTTGAAAAAATTCCAATTTATGTTAACTAAACATTTACCCCCACCTCACGGACGTCTATGACTTCCAAGATAGTCACCAGAGGAACATTTGTGTGACTATCTTGGACGGCTACTGTACTTAAAAAATTTGAGCGAAGTGGGACTAGCAGTAAATAAGATATTGACATTTAATGGGATTTCATCGTAGCGCCGTTGATACTATTACTCCGAATGCAATGAAATTTGTAGGGGACCATGTAGGAACCAGACCGCATAATTTCTGACAATTTAATAAAAAAGAACTGTATAGTTTAGAAATTATGCCACTTGGTGCAATTTTGTATGTTAATGGAATGGCATGGTAGCGTCGTATGTAGCTACCGTTACTCCGATTTCTATTAAATTCATAGGGGAACATCTAGGAATCAAACTGCATAATTTCAAAAAGTTTAATTAACCCTAGAATCATACGTTGGTCTACGAGAAACGTTAATCATACATCGACGTCGTTTTGACGGATGGACTTTTTACGGAAAGTTTTAGAGTTTATTTGCAAAAAACATTTTTTTTTTACATAACAATACTACAAAAGCGAACAAAATATTTAAAAAAATTGAATTTGGAAAAATTTCTTAATGTAAATATTTATTAATTTTTTTAATTTTTTTATCCATATTTTCATTATAAAAATTAAAAAATCGATAAATACATCAATTGTAATAATTAATTTATGAACTATTATGAGTCAGTGGACATGTGTGACTTTACAGAATGTGAAATTTCTCAGTCATAAATATTCCTATAGATATGTAGTTATTTCCCCATTAGGCACATTTGTAAATTTTCTAAAATTTGTTGGTAATTTTTCGAATAAGATCTCAAAAAATAATAAAAATTAAAATATTTTCCACAAAATAAATTGTTAACCTTTTATTAAGTCATTCGAAATGCATTCTTTAGTTTTCCATTCAATATATTAAAACTTCAGTATTATGTCGTCTCTATAAGTCAAACAGCTGTAATCATCTTTCACATTATCATAATCATTGAATAAATTAATTATAACATCCATATCTTTAATAAATTTAAAAAAAAAAATTAGGAAAACTTTTATATGTAGTGTACAAAATCTTCAAAAAAAAACATACGTTAATCATACATCGACATCCTTTTGACGGACACTATTTCAATACAAACAAAACGACAATGACTATAAACAAAAAAAAATATATGTGGTGTGTTATAATAACAAATAAATTAGATAACAGAAATCTCACAGCAAACAAGTAACAACAAGTCGTAGTATTGGAGCAGGTAGAGAAGTTCGTACGTCGTTTTGACGTGTACGTATGATTCTAGGGTTAAAAACAATCGAATAGTTCAGAAGTTATGCCATTTGGTGCAAACTTGTTATGCCATTTGGTGCAAGTTATGCCATTTGGCGACACACAGACGGACAGATACCAAACCAAAATTGTTCAAGAAGCTCTAAAACGTAAAACGGGCGTAAAAAAT
Organism: Brachynemurus nebulosus; assembly: GCA_035578155.1. Taxonomy (NCBI): domain Eukaryota; kingdom Metazoa; phylum Arthropoda; class Insecta; order Neuroptera; family Myrmeleontidae; genus Brachynemurus; species Brachynemurus nebulosus. Next base: position 26,767,122 of record JAPWDM010000008.1, on the reverse strand, counting down.
TTTATTTTGGTGGGAAAAAATTTTTTATTTTTCAAAAGTGGTCACAATGTTTCCGCTACTTTAGTAGTCTCGGAGGCAATATGTTATATATACCTAAAAATTAGTAAAAATTTTAGGATGTTTCATTATACATATTATTATTTTATATTTACTGCAAATATCCATTACTATGTACAGTTAATTTTGTTTGGACTCCTACTAGACAAAAAAAAAAAAAAAACAACTATATTTAGCTACTTACTTGGTCATGGGTAAAAGCATGTGGGGAAAACGTCGTTTTTAATTTAGCGACAACAAAAATTTGCTCTGGTTAGTTTGAATAATCAGACTATACTAGTTTAAAAGAAAAATTATGAAATACTCCAGTAGAAAAAGGAAATTTTACTAAAGGTGTTTTACCTTCTAAAAATCTTCCCAAGGTTAATACAGTTACTGGAAGAGAAAATAGAAAACAGAAAAAATAGCATAAGTGACAACTGACAAGTGTCGGAAATTATAAAAATTTATAAACGGTTTGGTTTAAAATTATGCGTTTTTAATATTAAATTTAATAAAAAGTAATAATTACAAGCATGAAACAAAGGGAACGAAAACGCAGCATAATATTTAAAAAAAAAAAAAAAACGATGAAGTTAAATTAAAGGAGATTGGTGTTCAAAAAGAGTAAATATTCTTAAGATTATTTTGCATTTTACTTACTAATTTCATTTTTAGGTTAATAAATAAAAATGGTATATAGACCGATAAAAATTTTATAAATAATCTTCTTGATAATTTCTTCATCAATCATCACATATTGATTTACCACTGAAGGTAAAGAATTTTTACCTACTTCAAAATGCGCTTGTACAATCGTATTAAAATACTAGATCAGAAAGTTTCCAAACACTACTCTGTGCATAAACATATTATAAGAAAGAAAACTGAACAAAACTATTTTGTAAATATTTATTAATAAGTGCAATAAGTAATGCCCGGACTTATAGTGCAGCTCATAAATTATCCTGTCAAAAATTGCCAGAAAAACGTATCACCATTCGTTAGAAGCGGCACATAATTTATCTATTTTTCATAAATGCATTTATAATTTTTTTCTAAATGCGCTCCATAGTTTGTGTGCCACGAACTAAACAGGTACTCTACATATATATTTTGTTTTGAAAACAATAAAATTTCATATGAACAACATAGTTGCTCAATATAAGTTTGTAATATCACTCGCGCGACGAACGAACCTCAGTTTAATTTGATCAACTGCATGTGAATTATATAAACAACCATCTCAAGAAAAAATTTTTTTTCATACACTGAAGCTATAAATCATCCTGTCAAAAAATTGAATTGTTGAAAAAACATATATGAGAGGAGCGTGTCTTGTAAATTTTTATGAGGAGATATTTCTTGTACAAAGATACAGATAAATTAAAACTATTACATAATTCGATTTCACCAGTGGGTTGGTCATCGAAAAGATGCTTGAATAGCGAAATCTGGCAAAAGTTCTAGAAAATTTTTTCAATAATCAGAAAAGATATAAAAAATCCTTAATCAATGGATTGACCAACGAAAAAGTAACCAAGTACCGATATTTAGAGTAAGTTCTAGAATATTCTTTTTGGAAATTAGAAAAAATATCGACTATCTGATTTCACAACCAAATTTTTCATCGAAAAGCGATAAATTAACGGAATTCAGCAAAAGTTCGAGAATATTCTATTCTGAAAATAGAAAATATATCCAAAAACCAACTTCACCATTGGTTTGGGCATCAAAAAAGTGTCCAAATAGCAGAATTCGTCAATAGTTCTAGAATATTCTTTTTGGAAATCAGAAAAATTATTGAAAATTTTGCATTACCATCAGATTGTTCATCAAAAAAGTGACCAAAAAATGAAATTCGGTAAAAGTTCTAGAATATTCTATGCGAAAATCAGATAAGATAACCAAAACATGATTTCACCATCGAATTAGTTAGTAAAAAAGGATCCATGTACCGAAATTTAACGAAAGTTCGAGAATGTTCTATCTGGAAATCAGCAAAGATTACGAAAAATTTACTTCACCATTTGTTTAGTCATCGAAAAACAAATTGAATAGAAGTGAAAAGATTTGACAAAAGTTTCTATTCGAAAATTAATAAAGATGTCGAAAAACCAATATCCCTATTAGAAGAATTATTGAAATAAAAGCTAAATAAAGATATTTAACAAAAGTTTCAGAATGTTCTGTTCGAGAACTAGCAAAGATAACGAACTATTTATCATAAACTGGTTATAATTGATGAATTTAAGCTCCACTAGTCCCATTGATTTGGTCAACGATAGTGTATTTTTAAAAAAATGACAAATCGTTACTTTTTGCAATCGTAAACAAATAACGAAATTTTTGAAGGCTTAAGCGAAGCAAATTGTGGATATTCCGAACGTATTGCGACTGTCAGAAGCTACTTTTCGTTATCGAAAATTATCGATACCGCGTAACTTGTCATAAATTGGTTATAACTAGTTAATTTAGGCTCTGTTAGTCCCATTGATCTGGTCAGTAACAGAACAATTTTTAAAAAAACTACCGTTCGTTAACTTTCGCTATCGAAAACTTTAATCGTAAATATCTCCTAAACGGTGCGTCGTAGCCCAAAAATAACGAAATTTTTGAAGGCTTAAGCGAAGCAAGTTGTGGGTATTCCGAACGTATTGCGACTGTCAGAACCTACTTTTCATTATCGAAAATAACGATATTTCCAAAATGGATGATATAAGGAAAGGAAGTATTCTTTCAAATATATAATATGTACTATAAATTATACTTATTTTTCGTTATCAAAATCTTTCGATCGAAAACAGATTGCAAATAGTATCCAATTATTTTAAACTTATAGTTGTGATTTTTTATATTGTTACTCATGTTGGTTTATTACGTTTTTATGTTCAATAAATAATCAGAAGATAAAATATTTTCCTACTTTTTTGCTTCTACGATAATTTCAATAAACTTCATACCTACTTAATATAACTAACAACTACAACTAAAAGCTAAATTACTTAATAGTTAATACTACAGTGACTGTATAATATTCTTTATAACAGTGTGGCCATTGGAACCATATCCGCCATATTCAGGCCAAATTTGAAGTGAGTAACCGTAGTAACAGAATAAACAAGGTATACAAATTCAATGCATTTGGCCTGTTAATGGCGTCAACCAATAAAAAACTAGACCTACTAATGGCCACACTGTTATCAAGTATATTATAAAGTCACTGTAGTTAATACTAATAGTTGAATTTCTCAGTCATTAGTTGCAAAAAAAAAAAAAAAACATTTCTGTCATTGGTTATTAATTATTAGTTGCAACTAACATCAAGGCATCTAGCCAGTATTGGACTACTCTTTTGTTGAAAATTAATATGTTAATAAGGTGTGCTACACTTCACATTTTTCTTTGCATTTACATGATAACAATTAAAATTTGTAAATGACTATAGATTTTGAAATTACAGTTTATTTTCATTTTTTAACCCCTCATACTTGTTTTTGCGCTACTGAAGAACATTCAATTTTTTGACAGGATGATTTATACTACACTATAGAGTCCGGACTCTACCAATAAGTCATACAAATATCGGAGGGGTGTTTTTATTTAACATTAAATTTCAGGTTAATTAATAAATTTCAATGCGAAAATAAAATAAAATGAATTCTTAATGAATTTTAAGGGTGGTTTATTCAAATTTAATACGTAATTTAGACCAATTTTACCCTTCAAAAACGAAGGGTTGGTTCGTTTTGAAGGGTAAAATTGGTCTAAATTACGTATTAAATAAAATAAAATGAAATAAATTAACATTTTTGATTCCTTTTTTGGTAGTTTTTGAGTATACATTCTTATATCCCATTCAATAGATCGGTCCGGATGACGTCACATTCATCTATCAAAAAATTAAATAGATTGCCTTGGTATCCATAGTATAATGTGTGTATGCCGTGCTAGAAATAGTTCTTAAAAGTACAAATTTACAAAAGTACAAAAGTACAAGTATTCTTAAAAGTTCGTGCCCATAAGCGGTTTAAGGGGGTAAAACACTCCTGAAAATTAAAGTTTTTTTTTTTCAATTTTCTTAAATATCTTGGAAATGGTAAGAGCTTTGGTAGGGAAACTATATATATTTGTAAATGGCACTTTAAGATCTTTATTATGATACTAAAATTAAAATTATAAAATCAATGGGGTTTCATCTCCCTCCCCAACCACTAATTTTAAAAGGTATTTTTTAGTAAAAGAGGAGACTGTTATGTGTAAATGAAAGAATTTTTAATTAATATATTTTACTTTTTGATTTAATAATGAGCAAAAATATGGTCAAAGAATCTCGTATTTTAGTAATAAATTGTTACAAACTTACAATATACTTTAAATACATAATTTAGAAAGGAAAATACACTGCAACCTTGCCCCCCCCTCCACCATGCTTTACTGATATCTATACAAAGGACACCTCCGGATAAGATAGGTGAATCTGCCTAAGGTCCAACCTGGGTCGGCGGTGCCATGTTAGGGTTCGCCCTTGCACATGTATTCCATATCTGCAATATTAGATCAAGGGTGCTTTGCGTTTTCGAGCTGTACCAAAATGTTCAATTTTGGACTTTTCCCGATTTCCCACTTTCCTTCCCCCCAAGTGCATAAGTATTATTATTATTATTATATATATATATATATATATATATATATATATATATATATATATATATATATATATATATATATATATAATCCCAGTGAACATAGAATGTAAATGTGATGTAACAAGGAAATAACAAGTTACGTAACTTTTTTGATTTATGGGTGACATAACAATTATATAATATAAAATTAGAGTTTTATGTTATATACCTAATTGTTACCTGCAGTTTTTCAATCTATCCCCTGTTGGCGTCTGATGCAATTAAATTTCATCCATCCATTTTTGTATAAGTTGATTTATGTTATTTATTATATGGGTTATGGGGTTATATTATATAATATAACCCCATAATATATGTATGATATAACCCCATAATATATATAATATAACCCCATAACCCATATAACAAATAACATAAATCAACTTATACAAAAATGGATGGATGAAATGGATGAACGAATGTTTTATTAATATTGATACGTCACAAAAACATAACAAAAGAGTCATGATTGAGAGATTTCATTAAAACAACATTAATACGTCGTTCAAACAACGTTAATTTTGTTACATATTAATTTAAAAATGAAACTTTTATGAAAATACTTGTAAGGCTTTATTTACTATTTTGTGATATATATTAATATATAACGATCAGAATAAATAAGTGATTTTGGTCTAGTGGTTAAGACTGTCGATAATTTAAAAGATGCTTCAGCTTGAATAATGGTTCGAATCCTGCAACAGTCAACAAAAAAATAAAAGAATAAAAATAATAATAATTTAGGTGTATGTATATGTCAATAAGTTGGTAATATGTGTATGTAATGTTAATAAGAAACCAAAAAAAGGGAATTTTGAATTTGCTTTTTGCAAAAAAAGACGTAATTTTTATCTATAAGGTAACATCAAAGCTATATTTTCTATATATATATATATATATATATATATATATATATATATATATATATATATATATATATATATATATATATATATATATATATATATATATATATGCATGTAGGGTCCTAAGAGCTCCATAAAACAGTGCATGTAGCTTTACAAAACACGGTGTTTAGAAGAAGATATTTGCAAAAATTTCTAAATGACCTATAAAAACATAAAAAAAACGTGACCTTGGACCAAAATGAGACATGGATTTTTGAAATCTACGCCTTTGAATTAGTAAATATATGTCTAAAAATATTTCGCAAAATTGGGGCAAGAAAGGCTAATTTAAGGATTTAAATACAAGGAGCTCTAGTGACAGTCGGAGTTGCAGCCGCCTTAGTGAGCTTGTTTAGCCACAAAACATGGCGACGCCTTCCTCTTACCCTTAAAAAAAGCAAGCGTGTGCGATCAAGGCTCATTACCAGTGTGTTCATCAGTATATAAAGGTCTCACAAAATACCATAAATCAAGAATCATGACTTTCGTCAGAAAAAGGTAAACTGAAAACTTAAATACAAGTTATCATTGAATTCTTATCACAGTTATTGAACAGTTTTGTTAAGGACACATGCTGTTAAAGGTTCCTTACTCCTAACTTATTTTTGCACTGATATGATAAGAACCCTATCAAAAATCCTTAAACGAGGTTTTTAGTTGAACTGTTACTGAAGTAGTCGTCTACATTTCTATAGCAAGTTACTCAACATTTTTGTGCTGACTGTGATATCATGTTCAAAATCAACCCCTTGTTAGGTGATAGATAGCAGCAACTACATGTGAGCCGATTTAAATAGATGTCTACTGTATCATTAGAGTCCTTATGTTACTTTGAGTAATATAGGCTAGGTGACGTCGTAGAAAAACCAGTAGGGTACAGACAGGCACTCCCACTAAAAAGCACGGAAAAGAGTCTACTTTACTCTGACAAACATAGGCTAGGTGACACATAAAATAGCTTGGAATTAGCAAAAAATATCAAAAAATATCTGGCAATGTTGAGGTAAATTAGCTTTGTGTTTTCTAGTTGTACCAGGTAAAATGCTCTGTAAATGTAAGGAGCTCTAGACACGCGGCTTTACAGTCGTTTTAATGGCTTTATCTAGCCATAGGAAATCACAAAGCTTTCCTGTCATTTTATGTAAAAGCACGTGTGCTGTGCGTGATAAAATCTCATAACCAGTGTTTCCTGCTGAACAGGTCCTGAAAACATCAAAAATTAAAAAAAAAAAACACGCTCACTAAGTCCTCGCCCTACCTTCTGGACAATGGCATGGCTCGTTAAGTGTGGATAAAAATAATTTAGCGGTAAGGAACCTTAGGGAGCATGTGCCCTTAACAAAACTTTTTAATAACTGCGGTAAGAATTCAAGGATAACTTGTATTTAACTTTTCAGTTTACCTTTTTGTGACGGAAGTCATGATTTTTGATTTATGGTATTTTATGAGACCTTTCCGTACTGATTGAAACACTGGTAATGAGGCTTAATCGCACACGCTTGATTTTTTAAGGGTGAGAGGAAGGCGTCGCCATATTTTATGGTTAAACAAGTCCACTAAGGCGGCTGCAACACCGGCTGTCACTAGAGCCCCTTGTATTTAAATTCTTAAATTAGCCTTACTTGACTCAATTTTTCGAAATATTTTTAGACATATATTTACTAATTCAAAGGCGTAGATTTCAAAAATCTATGCCTCATTTTAGTCCAAGGTCGCGTTTTGTGTTTTTAAAGGTCATTCAAAGGAAGTTTTTGCAAATATCTTCTTCTAAACACCGTGTTTTGGAGAGCTGCATGCACTGTCTTATGGAGCTCTTAGGACCCTACATGCATATATATAACACTTATGCACTTGGGGGGAAGGAAAGTGGAAAATCGGGAAAAGTCCAAAATTGAACATTTTGGTACACCTCGAAAACGCAAAGCAGCCTTGACCTAATATTGCAGCTATGGAATACATGTGCAAGGGCGAACCCTACCATGGCACCCCCGACCCAGGTTGGACCTTAGGCAGATTCACTTATCTTAACCGGAGGTGTCCTTTATTTACTTATTTGTTTATTCAATTCGGTCTCACTGTGACCATTTACACTTGATAACAATATATACCATATATACATAGTGGTTTGTTTGGCCATTAACTGCCGTGTACGCCAGTGCATAGAAGTCGGATGCACTGTGACCATAGCCTAAATGTGTGGACAACAAACTGAATAAACAACAATACATAGGTACATATAATTGATGATATTTATATATCATTTCTGAAAACTATAATTTTGAAATAATTAATATTATTAATAACAATCATATTCGGTTTACCTCATATATGAAATTTTAAATTCATTTTGCGTTCGATATGTTACTGTGCAAAATTAGAACTAACGAAGAAATCTATGAAATACATCCTTAACGATAATTATCGATTAGTAGATATTTAGCCACTTTTAAAAATTTTAGGGGCTACCAAACAGAGAAGTTCTTCAAAATCAGATTTTGTTAATCAGACGAAATTGCGGAACGAGATACCGTCGTTCAAAAGTAAATCAGCCATTAAGTTATCGCCATAGCTTGTCCCATTTTTTAAAAACTGCCTTTGCCACCATCTTCTTTTCCGTTTTTGGGCATGGGCAGTTATTACGATGAAAGCAGCATTCGCATCAGTAGCAGCAATCGTTTGTTCTATTTTTACTGTGAAACTGTCTTTAGTTTGAATGCACTACTAGTTTTGGTTTAGACACGCAATATTGTTGAAAACATGTATCCAGATACATGTTGCTGTATCCAACAAATATGTTGCCAACACCGTCAACATGTTGCCAACATTTTGTTACCCGGTCTGTACATACAGAGGTGGGTGAATTATGTTTATTAAAGCTCACGCTACATTGTACAAATATATATGTATATATCTCTTTTACTCTTCTATTATTTATTAATAAAAATTAATTTAACTAACAATTATCTAAATAAATAATTATTATTATTTATGTCGTTGATTTGTAATTAATTGAACAATATCACTTTCTGGTATATCAATAATGTCCTCCGTTTTAAGGCCCCGTAAACAATCATAATATCGCATTACTGCTCGTTCTTGTTCCGCTGTTTCTAACGATCCAGGTCGCATGAGTCGTAAATTTGTTATAGCTCTCTGAGGCGTTAGATCACAAAAATGTACTAGATAGCATGCAGCCATTACACCAGTTCTTCCTCGACCCATTCTACAATGAACTCCCACTACCTGCAAAAATTACACAAAACAGTAATAAAATAACGATGGTGACAGTTTGGTGACAATAAAAATATTATTGTAGCTAAAATAGCAAGTTCTATTCTGTCACGCTTTCTATTTTTAAATATTTAGTTTGATTTAAACAAAATAATAATTTAGAAATTTAGATAATACACAGAAATAAATGCAGCGATAAAGAAGCTGTAAAGCTAGTTTACCACATGGAATTTTTAACCTCAATCTTATCTGAACAGTCCCTCCAATAGTCCCTCCGACCCTGGATTTGTACACATCAACAAAAAGCTCTCTAAAAATAAAGTGTTTTGTCAATTTGAAGTTTTTCTCTATCTGCCGTCGTTTTCAAGTTATTAAACAAAATTGAAATTTTACCCTAACTTTGAGGGGTGATTTCACCCCTTAAATGGCGACGGTGGCAGATAAAAAAAATACGGGTCTGTTATTTTTGTTTATACTACACATACACCAAGTTTCATCAAAATTGCGCATTGACATTCCAAAACCTTTCCTTGTAAAAGTTGAGAGATGGGTTAGAAACAGGGCTGCCGACACACTCTGGGGGAATTTTAATAAAAAAATCACAACTAACAAAAACTAAATAAAGTGAAATTAAAGAGGTAATGGAAGCCGTATGGTGCAAAAAACACCATAAATTAAAACTCGCAGTTTGTGAAATTTGAAAAAAAAAGTTAATAGGTATAACAAAAGATTGACTTTCGATATGATAAAAACTACTTATACAATTCACAGAAGCTTTTTACGGTATAAATTTCTTAACTTACGTAAGAATTCATCAGAAAATTAGTCAGCATATTTCCACCTAGACATATTTATAGAAGCTAATAAATAATAGCAGTGGTTCTATCGTTCTTATAAGTGAAATTTATTGTATGTTCCCGCTTACCTCATTTTGTAAAGCCGCGCGTTGACAAATATCAATAAATTTCAAAATCTGTTTTATCGATGGCGCTTCAAATTCATTTATTGGAATAACGGTCCATTTCAATTTCGGAAATGTTAATAGAGGAGGTTGCTTTTCTGGGCTTAGTGTTATAACATGATGAATCCCTTGATCGACTAAAAATTGTAAATTCTCTTTTGTTTGTGGCCAAGCCATTGCAGCTAATTTTTTCGGGACTACCCACGAAAAGTTCCATGGTGGATATGAGAGTACTTTCTCCTCTGATTCCTCACTAGACATGTTATTTCAATGTTAATCAGTCACGTATTGTTGTCGTTATACTACTGAACGACTAACATAGTTTTATAATTAGAATGCCGGTGTTTGTATTATTTGGCTCTAACCCAATCATTTAAAAATTTGTAACTGCGTTGTATTGATTTTTTATTTTATATAGATTCTGTTAAAAACTTAGACGGAATTTTAATCTCATGTCAATTAATAATGAATATATAAATTCATTAGTTGCTGAAACTTCCGGGCCCTTTCAGAATACTTGCATTGGCTGACATACTACACACTAGCCTTATTAGTTATTTAGGAAAGATTGATAATTTTAAATGTTCGTTAATGAAGTAAAAACACTGAAAACCCTTTTTTGTAGAGATTTTATTAAAAATTCGCTAAACGCGTGTTAAGGACTTTGACAAGACAACTTTCTTCCAGGGAATTCATGAGCCTTCTTTTCTTAAATTAAATCACCTTTTTTTCATCAGAACTGAATTGCTGTACCAGTCTGTCCAGTTGTCAGGGCTTAATTTCTAAAATTTTAGGTAAGAGAACGCTGTTTTCTTCTTTTATCAGAGGAGATTAAATGTTTTTCTGGAGGTCGTAATTTTTCTTATAGAATTTTTCGAAAAAAATCAAGTAGTAACCTTCTTTTGCTCGCTAGTTAATTTGTTAGTTTTCACATTCGAAACCGTGATCTTGAAACATTAATCCTCCTTTTCCCCAAAAACAATACAAATAATATACCTGACGAGCAAAAAAAAAGGTCTCCATTTGATTTCTAAAATCCACCTGATCCACCACCAATAAATTTAACCCTTTGTACTCGAAAGGCGCCTCTCAGGCGCCATCCTATACTTCAAATATCACACTAAGGAAAATTATAAAATTTAATATTAAAATATAGGTAATGTTTGTAATATGCAAATAAAATATGTAAGTAAACTACTTTTGTTTAAAATACTTATCTTTGATGTATTACAATTTTTTATTAAAACTATTGTCGAGTAGCTGAGTACCCATACTAAAAAATAGTTCGAGTGCAAAGGGTTAACTTCCATGGCAGAATAAGAAAACTTTTAGAAAATTGTACAAATTAAGCCCTTAAGCCCTGGATATGCCCACAGCAGTGGGAACACCGTTCTCACGCGTTCCGACCGAAATTAAGCGCTGCTAGTTGTTATATGAACTTGTGATCAGAAGAGTAATATTATCTTTAATTATGGATCCCCTGTGCTCCTAAAAACGATCCAAAAAACTTCGATCTGTCTAACCTACATAAGAAAAGATCCGTTTAGACTACAAATTTCATTTTAGCTGATTAATCTTTTCCGGCAAAATTCAGGGGATATTGATTTAATTTTGATTATTGACATTTATATTTAATTTGTTGCATTGACAGGAAATTATTAAAACTTTGCTTTATTCAGTATAAATTCAATAACAGGAACATCAAATTATAAATTTTTTATTTCTTTTACAAACTGTATTATAATATTTAATGATAATTATCAAAATAAATAAGGAAAAATAAAGTATAAGAAAAACTAGACAAAATACATATACACCATTAATTTTCCTAATAGTTTTTTTTTTTTTATTACTATTTACAATCGATGCGATGTAATAAAATAATGCATTAATTAAATCATTTTTTTATTAATATGTTGGTAATATTGTCAAAATTAATATTATTCACTGCTTAATTAAAATTAAAACTGTAAGATCTTGCTAATAGCGACTGATTTATATCCATTGCATACTTCATACGCTTCATACATATTATGTAATGCAAGCTTCAATTTATTTTTGTGACATGTTCAACGAAAATGATCATTATCAGGCAAATAATAGCAATAAGTGTATATATCATGCAAATCAGTCTTCAATTTTATTATACGTTTATAATTAATATGACAATATTACCAATACAATTTCGTTACTAAATTATATACAAAACATACTACAGAAATGTAGTCATTAATACTCTTCATCGTAGGCTTCTTCAAAACCAAAGTTTCCAAATTCATCGCCTTCACCATCCCCGTCTCCGCGATAGTCTTTAAGCATTTGGAACATTCCCACCTCCGTGGAAGTTGATGGTTGTTCGTCGTCGTAATATTCTTCAATGTCTTCGTCTTCCACTGCTATAAAAAAAAATTTAGAATGCAATAAGTGTTTTTTTTTTTTAAAAAAAAGTAAAAAATAGCATCATTTGATAGAATAAAATTTTTTCTTTTCAAAACGCTGCATTAAATAACTTTTATCGTAAAAATCAGAGGGTGATGCGTTGAAATGAGTGGTATGCTTCAAGGGGACAATTTAAGGGCCAAAAATGTGTAGGTACCTGTTGTTGGAGAAGGTGAAGGTAACGGTTTTTCTACTATTTCAGTTGTTTGGGGATCTTCTTTAACTTTGTCGTCTACGTTTTCAATTTTAGGCCTTATGTTATCTTTTCTTTGTGAATTATTCTCCTTAGAATTTGAGAGTCGTCTATAAAAATAAAAAACGCCGTGAGCAGCGGGGCCCCATCACGGTAGTCGAATTTTCCCCTTCATCTTCGGTATTGAATGTCTACAAGCGAAATGTGATTGAAAGTCTACAACCAAATTGTCATTTTGTTGGTTTCAAAACTGGTGATGAGTGTTCGGCTGATCGAGGCTTTAAAAAAAGGTTTTAAGTATTTAAGGGCTGTATCTCAGTAAATTTCAATTTTGTGCCGAAAACAGGTAGCAGAAAAAAAGCCAACACAATTCGTACGAGGACATTCCTGCCCATGTTTATCCGCTAATTGCCTTTATGTTTTAGTTTTAAAAATTAAAAAAGGACCTTAAATAGTAAACTGGAAGGCCTTTATAAAGATATTTTTTCTTTCCAAAAAAATCCAAAATTTCTATTTTATAAATACTAAAAATCCAAAATTCCTAATTTATAAATAAACAGTGACTTTAATAACATTTTTAAATTACTTAATATGTATGTATTATTTCATTTGTCATAAAAGTAAGTTCACTTTTTTTTAAATTTTTTAAAATTACTATTCGCCTACTTGTATTTAGAATAAACATAATGCTTTTAAAACACATTTAACAATAGCATTCAATTCCGATGTAAAAATGGGAGAAGTGGGGGGAAAAGTGATGCGGACTCCCTACAAGGTACTAGCTGGATACTAACTGAATACACGTACAAAATTTCAGCCCTCTAGGTTTCCTTATGGAGTCTCTAGACATGTTAGAAAACAAGCAAAAAAATTAAGGAAATATTGGCGTAAAAATCGTGGGGGTAAGGGTTAAAAGTTGAAACCTCCAAAAAACAGTGTCTGGCTATTAGCTTAACCTGTACACCAAATTTCAGCCCTCTAGGTTTATTTGGGGAGATTTTGACCCGAACGAAACTGTTAAAAAACAAGAAAAATCATGTTCTTTTGGGTATAAAAATGGTGGGGGTAGGGGTTAAAAGTCGAGACCCCCAAAAGGCACCCCCTTGATACTAACTCAATCCGAATACACAATTTCAGCCCTCTAGGTTTATTCGGGTGACCTGTGCGAGTGGTACAAACTTCGAAAACGTCGAAAATGCATGAAATTGTAGCTTAAAAATGAGGGGGGTGGGGGTAAAATATTAAAACCTCCAAAAAGCACAACCTAGGTACGAACTTTATCAACACACCAAATTTCAACCCTCTACGTTAATTCTGGGGGGCTGGGGGCCTGTTAGATCCAGCGAAAATCGTTTTTCCCCCCTCTACTCCCACCATATCATCCTAGGAAGCTGAATTTTGGATATGTTGTAGATAATTGACCGAAACATTATTTAAAACCGGTTTGGAAAAGTTTTATTGCTTTTCCGCCCCCCACCACCCCCTTAAAGGTCGGTCCGAAAAAAAATTTGCCCAAAATTTGACCCCACTTTGATAGTATTGTTGTGCATCGGAATAAGCCCCACTTACCAAATTTCATCTCTTAACTTCCATAGGGGGGCCCTACACATATTAAAAGGTTGCGGGAAAATATATATATATATATATATATATATATATATATATATATATATATATATATATATATATATATATATATATATATATATATATATATATATATCAGACATCTTTTTTTTTACATAATCGTGTTCTACGGGTCCGAAAACGGATAGCGCCCCTGGTCTCGCCTCTCGCAGCTCTTATCGTATAGACTGTATAAGTCTAATTTTTCGGAGAAAATTCGACTAATAAGATTAAAGTTACATCTTGATAAATTATAATAATTAAAAGATAAAATATTAATAAATAATTAATTCTACGTATTTTTTTAATATGAAAAGTTACGCTACATGTGATACAATGTATAAAAGTGGTATAGGCCAGATCAACTAAAACTGGTTTTACGTCATCAAACAGATGAAGCAAAATTAGTTGAACATAGTTTTTTGTTTCTTTTCCTTTTCGTTATTCTTATATTAGAATAAATATAGTAACTTGAGATTCTACGTTTAATTTTTTTTTTAAATTTATTAATGACGTCAGACCATTTTTAGTTGATTTGCCCTATACAAAATTTAATTTTATAGACCGCAGTCTAATCTTTCAAAAATTGTTGCATCTATCAAAATTTCAACTTTAAATAGCCTCCTGTCCGTCTCAGTAATTAAATTCGTGATTTTTAATCAGTTTTTTAATGCAGATTTTAAATTAACGATTGGGGTTTTCGAATTTTAACTGTTTCCTTTATACATAATAATAAAATTTTCCCCTTAAGGACCCACAAAAACCTTATATTTTATATTTATTTTTATTTTTTCATTTATCATTCAGTATAAAATTTAATATGTGCCTTTTAATCGATAATTAAATAAATTTTTATATAAATTGGATAATTAAATAAATTTTTTAAAATTATATTACTAACTTGGTTTTTTATTTCCTTTCTTTTGAATTTTCAGTTATTCTACACGAAAAATGGCAATTTTATTAATATTTTATTAATACAAAATACAAAAAAAATGGGAACGCGTACTTTTTCTTAGTTAATTGAGCTTTGTTATTTTGCACAAAATTTTAAAATTACTTTATTTTCTTAAAAAACGGTGGCAACCCTACTCACCACATATACCTATAAAAAGGTATCCTACTAAAAAAAAAAAACCGCCCATAAAACCTGTAAGTTTAACAAGTACGTAACACATTAATATTTTTTTTATATATCAACATCTAATAGAATGTTAGTGGCTAAAGTGTGAGTTTTAATCCCGAGTGTGAAGTTTGTTTCCAGAGGGCCTGTAAAAAAAAAAAAAAATTGCGATCCAAAATTGTACAATATGCTAAAAAAATTAAATATATTAATTATAGCTAAAATTAATTTTATATTTATTTTTATTTTTTCATTTATCATTCAGTATAAAATTTAATATGTGCCTTTTAAGCGATAATTAAATAAATTTTTATATAAATTGGATAATTAAATAAATTTTTTAAAATTATATTACTAACTTGGTTTTTTATTTCCTTTCTTTTGAATTTTCAGTTATTCTACACGAAAAATGGCAATTTTATTAATATTTTATTAATACAAAATACAAAAAAAATGGGAACGCGTACTTTTTCTTAGTTAATTGAGCTTTGTTATTTTGCACAAAATTTTAAAATTACTTTATTTTCTTAAAAAACGGTGGAAACCCTACTCACCACATATACCTATAAAAAGGTATCCTACTAAAAAAAAAAAAACCGCCCATAAAACCTGTAAGTTGCGGGGTTATTTGTTTAATTTTTGTCGTTTCTTCAGATTCCTCGTAGGTGCAGTTTGCTGTCTGTCCTTGGAGGATACGGTTAAAGCAATTGTCGGTCTGTGGTATTTTTACTAAATCTTCTTTATTACATATGTACAATTTATTCAGTTGTTGGCATTCCTTTTTTGAAAAGTAATTTACATTTTTTCCGCTAAGGATATATGGATATGGGACTACTATGGATTTATTTTTTATAGGTAACGGTTCCAAAAGGTTAAGTTGATAAAATTCGGGTTCAAAAATAGGGATACGTACATTGAAAATGATATTTAGTGTTATTGTAGTACGCTTGAAATGTTAATAGTTCATATACTTGATACAAGGATCGAATGGGTAGGTTTTGGGATTGTAGAATTTCATAAGCGTGATCTAATTCGTCGGGGGACAATATTAGGGTAGAAAGTACATTCAGTTTTGCAAGATTTATTGCTTGAGCTAGCTGAATCAAATGCGAATGCAATAGATCGATATTATATATTATATGATTAACATGTTGAAAAGCACTTAGAAAGTTCTGTTCGCGATTATTTAAATTGCCCGCTACTTTTACTACAAAGAAAATTTTATTTATGGCATCCTGCTGTAAATTTATGTGTTCTGAAATATTATTAAATCTTTGGAACATCATCTCGTTGATTTTAATTTGTTTATTGCTACTAGAAACTAAATTGTGTTGGTTTAATTTGATATTTTCTATATCTTGGTTTATTCTTAGCGCATCTTCGTTGTCCATATTACCGGTTATAAATTTTATAGCAGAACCTAATGCATTTATGAGGGCTCTTTTTACGCGTATAGGGTAAATTTGTTTAAATGTGTTTTGTAATTCATTGAATTTTAATTTGACTATGTTTTTAAGAGAATTATTTAAATAATTGCTATCGTTATCGAGATATTTTAAAGAAGTTTCAATTTTTTCCAAATTTTCCTTATAAAGGTTAAGGTTAATGATGTGTAGGAATTTGTTATATCCTTGGTTGAGTCTGCCCTGCCCTAGTTGCACAGCCACTAGTCCCGGGTTGTTCGTTAAGTCCCGTATTTCGAGTCTCTGCATTTTCGTTATTTTCGTTAGGAGTAGCGTTATTCTGTAACAAGGTAGGTCGCCTTAGTTTTCTTTTAGGGATTTTCCGATTTTTAGTATCAGTCACTGTTGTCCTATTGTTAGTTTTAATAGTGATTTGTTTAAATTTTTTATGTAACTTATTATTTTGTTTATTTTCCTGAAAATAACTTATTTGGTTGGGTGAATAGTTGATGAGTGGTTCGCGTTTAGTATTTATTTTATTTATTTTGTTTTCTTTGTTTTGGACCTGATTTTGAAATGATTCACGTAGGAACTTTTCACGTTCTTGTTGTACCATTTCCGCGTTGGGGGTTAATTTAGAGTCATATTTCCGTCCAAAAAGTAATTCGTATGGAGTGCAATTTATGGCGTTATGTATGGAGTTGTTATATATAAAAATTGTATGTAACATTTTCAGGCTAGGTGAAGAAGATTTGTCTGTGGCGTGAGTGATACAGTATTTTTCCAGGAGTGTTGAATGAAACCGTTCAACAGGAGAATTTGACGTTGAACTTCTAATAGCCGTTATATGTATATTAATTCCGTATGTTTCATAAAATTGTCTAAATCGTATAGAATCGAACCCTTTTTCGGCGTCAACTACTATATTTTTTGGTCGTCCGTATTGCGAAATATATTGCGCCATTGCTTCGAGAATATGGGGTGTGTTTCTTGTTTCAATTTCATACGCCTGTCCGAAACGTGAGAATTTATCAATGATAGTTAAATATTTTAAATTTTCCAAGTAAAATATGTCCATATGGACAATTTCAAGAGGTTGTGTCGGCGTTTGAGTTAGTTCAAAAGTTTGCTTAGGAGGTCGTCGATCGTATTTGTTTTCATTACAAAGTTTGCAAGTATTAACGTAATATGATATTTTTGATTTTAAATTTGGGAAGTAGTGGTTACGTCTTAAATGAATAAAAGTCTCATTAATGCCTGTGTGTCTAAAGTCGTGGTATTTTTTTATAAGTTCGTCCTGCTTGTCTTCTTCTAAAACGTCTTCGAGGATTTTAGTGGCTCTAATAATACGATATTGTTTGCCTTGTGAAAAGTAATCAGAGTATATTCTTTGTATTTTTAAGAACAATTCATCGTCGGGACAATAAAGGGCTAAAAGGAGTTTTGGTGGAACATTCTCTTTTATTACGGAGATAAGTGTATCGTCAACGTCAGATGTTAAGTTAATCGTGATACGTCGTCGCGTATTAAAAAGAATTTCAAATTTACGTTTCCTGACATTTTATGTGTTCTCTGTTTTATTGATAATCAATTGATTTTTAAAATCGTTTAGAGGGTTTTCCGAAATTCATATTAAAGATGTATCATCTTCGGAGGCATTGTGTACAGTTTCAATAGAAGTACTATCTGCCGAACTGTTATTGGTATTAGTGCTACTATTCATCGAGTGAATGCTACTATGAAGGTTGCTGTCTATTAATACACGAGAGAGTGCGTCTGCATTGGCATTTTGACGTCCAGGTTTATGAATGATTTGGTAGTCGAATTCTTCGAGTTTCAGTCTCCATCTTACCAATTTACTATTGGGTTCTTTTAGAGACATGAGCCAACGAAGAGGTTGATGGTCAGTAATTATAGTGAAACGTCGTCCGTAAAGGTATGGTCTAAAATACTTTGTTGCCCATACGATGGCCAAAAGTTCTTTTTCTATTGTCGAATAATTTTGTTCCGTGTCAGTCAAAGTTCGGGATGCATAACAAATAGGATGGTCTTTTCCTATTGGACCCTGTGACAAAATTGCACCAATTGCCACATCGCTAGCATCGGTAGTCAAAAGAAATTCCTTGTTGAAATCAGGGTAAGCAAGGATAGGATCGTTAGTAAGGAGATCCTTACAGGTATCGAAGCACTTAATGAATTCAGGTGTATGTTTGACATTTCACCTTTCTTCAGGCACATGGTCATGGGTTTTGTCAATTTAGCGAAGTCCTTGATGAACTTCCTGTAGTAGCCTAAAAGTCCAAGGAATGATTTGATGTCTTTTTGAGTTTTCGGGATAGGAAATTTTTGAATAGCTCGAATTTTGTCCGGATTTGGCTTAATTCCTGCGTCGGTTACAACATGTCCTAAAAAATCTATTTCACGTCTAAGAAATTCACTTTTGTCAAGTTGGATTTTTAGATTTGCGTCTTTTAGTCTACTGAATACTTTGTCTAAATTAACTATGTGTTCTTGTAATGATGTTGAGTAAACAATAATGTTGTCCATGTATACCAGACACGAAGTTCCTTGCAAGTCCTTTAAAACATTATCCATAACCCGTTGAAAGGTTGACAGAGCATTTTTTAATCCAAAGGGCATGCGTACGTACTCGTAATGCCCATGGTCTACTGTGAAGGCAGTCTTTTCTATAGCGCGCGGATGTACTTCAATCTGATAAAAACCAGATGCTAAATCTAAAGTGGTGAAGTACATGCACTTTCCTAATTTGTCTAGTATATCTGTAATGTTGGGAATGGGGTATTTGTCTCCTATCGTCTTGTCATTTAATTTTCGGTAGTCCACTACTAACCTCCATTTCTGTTTCCCGCTCGCGTCCTGCTTCTTTGGAACAATCCAAATGGGACTACTCCAGGGCGAGTAACTAGGTCTAATTATTCCCTGCTGTAACATTTTGTCTATTTGAGTTTTTATTTCGTCCCTATGAATATACGGGTATCGATAAGATTTTGTGTAAATAGGTAAATCGTCAGTCGTTTTAATTTCGTGCTTAATTTTGTTTGTAAAAGTTAAGTCCTGTCCGTCTTTATAAAATATATCTTCGTATTTACGACAAATTTTGAAAATTGCTTTTTTCTCTTCAGTGTTTAAATGTTCTGTCCTAATTAGATTTTCTATAGGAGGTTGAATATTATCGTTATTCGAAACGATTTGGTTAAAATTGCAATCAATAAAATCATGATTTAGAATTTCGACTTTTAATGGTTGTTCAATTAAAAACTTTTGGTTACTATTAGTCAAATTGATTACCGGTGCAAATATGTGCCAATCATTTGCTCTGTATACACCTGAAGTGATTAAAAATTTATTTTGAATTCTAGTTTCTGTGACGTAGACATCTCCTGATTGTACGTCTATAGGTAATCTGATTATTTGTTTACAATTAGAATTTATTGTGTGAATCCCACTTGTTATGCTTGGTTTGAAAAGTAATTTATTTCTAGCAAAGGGTGTAATTAATTGTTTGTTGGGAATATCAATTTGAGCTCCTAACTGATTTAGTGCGTCCAGTCCTATGAGTCCGTCGAAATAGGCATGAAATTTAAGCAATAAGAATTCAGTAGTGCCGTTTTGATTAAATTCGTCAAATGTGGGTAAAAGTACCTTTTTTGTAACCGTGTGGGTCCCTAATAATGTTTTAATAGATACGGGATTTATGGTTTCTGTTGCGTTGGGATGTATGTGTTCAGGATTTATAAAGGAGTGGGAGGAACCTGTATCAATTAGAAATTTTAAAGCTTGTCCGTTTCCGTTGTCTATGTGGATATAGGGTAAGGTTGATTCCAGTAGATTCGTTTCTATGTAT
Organism: Brachynemurus nebulosus; assembly: GCA_035578155.1. Classification (NCBI taxonomy): domain Eukaryota; kingdom Metazoa; phylum Arthropoda; class Insecta; order Neuroptera; family Myrmeleontidae; genus Brachynemurus; species Brachynemurus nebulosus. Next base: position 26,746,649 of record JAPWDM010000008.1, on the reverse strand, counting down.
CCGTACTGTGGTCCCAATTGTACTGAAAATTTTGATCGTCAATTTCAGCCTGAGGTGTCATATGATCATTTGACTGATCGTATTCCGAATATTGTTCGTTTTTGTTGTTAGTATCAACATATTCGACGTATTCATCGAGTGATGAATAGTTTTGTGCTTCTACATTGTGGAGCTCTTTGCTTGTAAAGGTTGGTTTACTTTGGGTTTGAAAAAAATTTGGTTTTGGTTGTTGTGGAGGATTTGTACGTGACTGAGGAATATTATTATTTCTTATGCTGATCCTATTACTACCAATTTCCATGGGTGTTGGTTTTGGAAATTGCCTAGTGTTTTGTTGTGTTTGAAATGGTCTAAATTGTTGTGTTTGTTGTGTTTGAAATGGTCTAAATTGTTGTGTTTGATGTGTGTAATAAGGATTATATGTAATGGGTGGTCTTTGAATCAATTGCGGTGTAGGCGGTATATTCCTAAGAGGTCTATTTTGTGTTAATTTTATGTTTGTTTGAGGTTGTATGTATGAGCGTTGATGATAATGTATGTTTTGTTCTCTAACTGCAGATTCAAATGCATTTTAAATAGTATCCGGATTTCTAGCTCTTACTACGGAGCCTATTGGTTCACGAAGTCCGGCAAGAAAGACATCTATTGCTAAATTTTTAAAAAGCGATAATTTAGATGATATAGCTGATTGATTTGATTCATTTAACTTAGTGAAGTTAACCAAAGAGGAAAGAATTTCTATGATTTGCGCATAGAATTCCTCCATCTTTTGATTTGGAGTTTGCCTTAAATTGTGTAAATCGCGAATTATTGTTGTTTCATTACGTTTGTCAGCGTAATGAGATAACGCTGTATTATTAAATTTGATTTAATAATATTCCAATCGGTTGGTGTACCGTACATATTCAGTACTTCGTTTGCATCACCAACAATTTTGTTGCGGATAGCACGTATCCACATTTTGCCATAACCTTGTGTCCAATCGATTGTAACGCAACTCATAATTTCCTCCACATTCTCTATGAAATCATGTAACGTTCTTGGGTTACCGTTAAATTCCGGAAGATTTTTGATTGGATCCGGTATTTTGAAGGCTTCTAATATTTGTAAAAAACCGGTTATTTCTTGTGAAGTCATGTCTATTTTTGTATTTGAAAAGGTGTTTAAACTAATAGAAGTATTTGGTAATTGATTTGATTCAGTAATAAGGTTATTATTTGATTGATTACTAATATTATCTAAATCTAAAGAGTTGCCCTGTATCGTATTCTCTGATACAATCGCACCTGACTCAGTTATTACGTATACAGCGTCCAACTGAGGAACGTCCGATCTAGGATATGGTTTAAATGATGGTGTTTTTAATTTGAGGCGTAAAAAAGAAATGAATAATGCCCGAACAGAGATTACGCCTAGCTTAACTGCTAAATCGGAAGTTAAATGTGCAGGGCCGTAGCTAGAGCTGAATTTAAGGTAGGGCAGCTGTTGTTATATGTAGGGCAGAAGTAAAAATTTTATTTGATTTGATCTAGTGAATCGATTTTTCTCGTACTTTTGCGTATGTGTAAGTGAGATAGTACTTAATTGTCAAGAGGGGGTGACAAATAGATAAGAGCAAAGCAGTTATTTATTCAAATTTATATATAATTTCTTCAAACATATTGTATTCAGTTCGATAATAATTAGTCCTTCCTTAAAACAGCTGAATTTTTCGATTCGCCATATTATTAAAAATGCGAAGAACTTCATCCAGATCAATTAACTTCGTTCTTTTCTTTTCAAAGGCCAAAAATACCATGCCTGCCATTCTTTCATGACCCATTGACAGTCGCTGAGGCCTATTGATTGCAGTCAAAGTTGAAAACGTAGATTCGCACACAGCAGTGCTACATCCTATGGTCGCCACAGATGCAAAAAGTTCATATGTATCTTTGAACGCCTCTCGCTGCCTGTACAGAACTTGTATTGTGTTTTCCATTGTATTCTCGCTACGACTCAAATAAGCTTTGACTACAGTAGCCTCTTCTCTTGATGGAACCGTTAGACCTAAAAAATCAGTGGAAATTGTGAATTTATGTCCATAAATAAATAACACTAGTATTTTACAAGCAGAGATATAGTTTTGTTTAATTTTCTTACTTACCTAAATTTTTCAACGGCATCATTTTGTCTACATCCAACTCGTCGAGACTTGCTATCGAATTTAACAGATCGTCGTTGTCCGAAAATCTTCTTTGCAATTCAGCAATTAGTATATCCAGCGTTTCGAAATACTCAGACTTAAATGGCAGAGCATCTAGGCCTTCTAGGTTTTGTCTGGCAGAGGAAGAGGAAGGGCCATATAACAAGTAATCATCCATCTGATTTGATTTTTTGACTTGTCTTTGCTGGGTCTGGGTCCTATTTTCCAAATCACCACTTATTATAGACTTAGCTTCTTCTAAAATTTGATGATACATTTCAACTGATCTCAGTTTCGTCATTTCAATTTGGACGCACTTTATGATCGTTATCGCGTCTTTTAATCCTGTGCTTCGGGCTTGTAAAGCTGCGTCTGCAGGGTGAAGCATTGATAAAATTTTTTTGGCGACAATCATGGCCATTCGGAATTCCAAACTGAGCATGACTTTTTTAATGCCGACACTCTTGGCGACGTCATCACCGTTAAATCTATCATTTTTGATTTCATCTAAAGTTACCAAAATCGATGAATAATTATCATATATAACTTTTGTAACCGCCAGATGACCTGACCAACGCTGTTGGAGGAGCCGGCCAATCCTTTTTCCACCATACAAGGCAGCTATTTTGCCATGATGAAAGAATTCATGTAGCATGATGCATTGATCAAAAAATAAACGAATAAAAGTGATTTCCAAAATAGTTCTGATGACTATCAAATGCAAACGATGGTTATAGCAGTGAACGTAGGGAATTTTTCGGCCTAATTTATTTTCTATTCTGGTCGCAACTCCAGAAACTTTCCCACTCATTACACTTGCGCCGTCATAGCACTGGCTTAGCATATGAGAGAGGTTAATGTTATTTTCCGTAAGGGTATTTAACGTCAATTCCGTAAAAGTGGCTGCATCAAGGTTTTCGGTAGTTATAACTGTTAGCAAAGACTCATTGACAATTCCATCCTTAATATACCGTATTGCTATTGCAATATTTTCGCGATTATTTTTATCTCTCGTCCCATCTTCCATTAGAGTAAACCAGTTCACGTCAGATTCCTTAATATCTTTAACAATGGAACTGCGTACTGCTTGAACCATTGCTTGAATTATTTGATTTTGAATTGCAGGTGAACGATATGTTGCATTTTGTGGTATATGACTGAGAGCCTCCTTTAAACTAGGGTCTTTCATGCACGTGTATTCAAACAAATTTTGAAATAAACCTTGTTCTTTTTCTTCTTCTAAAATATAATTTCCACGCAAAGCTAATTCGTTTACAACTAGAAATTGTATTACTTCAATAATAGACTTCACGTAATACCTGTTTCTTCTAATATTGTTTGATGTATTAACGTTTCAACACTACTAGTTGTAGATATTCTATGTAATTTCTCCTGCCACATAGCCATGGCTTGTGTATGAGAAATGGATTTTTCGTGTTTTGGAAACCCAGTTTTCGAATCAGTGGCATTTTTCCAGTTTCTGAATCCTGTAGAAGTGTACGAAGTCTGTTTGCTTTCATGAGGTAAAAATTGCTGACAAGGATAGCAAAAAGCAGCATCCTTTTCGACAGAATATTGTAACCATTTAAATCTTTTGAACTAGTCCGCTACAAAGGCCCTATTATTTTGTTTTGGATATGTGTCTAAAATAACTTGCTTTATCGGTTCTCCGAATACCATGGGTAACAATACCAATGTGTTTCATTGAATTTGTTTTCATAGGGCTAGGTGTAGCAATTGTATCTTGTACTTCCATCTGTTTTGAGGAATGAGGCTCTTCGTGATCAATTTTTTCTTCAATTCTTCGTTTTTTGCCAAAGAAAGCCCGTATATCCGTCGCAAGATCAATTAATTTTCAGTTAACACTAATAAACAAACAACTGTGTCGATAACTAACTGCCACGCTGTGCTGTACACTACACTACTTATAAATTATAATTTATTAAACATGGGATCGTTGCTTTGTCACTTTACACAGGAAAATTGTAGAAAAACACGAATCGACTTTCGGCTTTTACACCATCGTCAGGTGAAAAACATAACTAAAAATTATTCTTTTAGGCGAAAAGTATTTATAATACAAAATGAAGTAAATAATGTATTGGTGGGGGATGTTAGAGGCAGATATAATCAAACCAAATGTAATGTAATTCCCAAGTTGAACAACTTTGATAAAACTAAAAATGTATTATTTGCAAAGGCTCCCGCAGCGAATTTTATTTTAAAACCAGTTAAGTGTAATATAATTAAAATGGCTAGAGTATGTTGGGGAAAACCAGAAACATGAAATAGTGGTGAACATTAATTGCAAGAAAAAAGAGAATAAAATATACAGGTATCTATCTGTGTTAATTTGTCAAAATAGAGAAATGTGTTGATTTACAAGAAAAGTTACACCCCCAGGTAGTTGCTTTTGTTAGACTGAAAGGATTGTAAAATCAGAAATATTGCATAAAAACTATTTTGAAATATTAATTACCAGGAATCAATAAAATTTTTAAAAATGGGTACCTGTCAGCTAAAACTATTCGAAAAACGTGAGATGCATCGTGTTATAAATTTAACAAAGGCGATTTGTTTAGATCAATTTGGTCATTTAAGATGATATTATTGAGATGGTCATTTAGATTATATTACACTTAACTGGTTTTAAAATAAAATTCGCTGCGGGAGCCTTTGCAAATAATACATTTTTAGTTTTATCAAAGTTGTTCAACTTGGGAATTACATTACATTTGGTTTGATTATATCTGCCTCTAACATCCCCCACCAATACATTATTTACTTCAGTTTGTATTATAAATACTTTTCGCCTAAAAGAATAATTTTTAGTTATGTTTTTCACCTGACGATGGTGTAAAAGCCGAAAGTCGACTCGTGTTTTTCTACAATTTTCCTGTGAAAAGTGATAAAGCAACGATCCTATGTTTAATATGGATTTTCACAAAGTAAACCTTTCTAATATTAATTATTTATAATTTATTATTTTATTATTATATGAAAATATAATAAATAAACACATACATATACTTTAAATAAATAAGCTTTACTGTTTTCGTAAAATGCTGACTTATTTAATTCTTACATTAACATTTGATCAATGATCAGAAAGTTGAGTCACTGTATTTAACTGTTAGTACCAAGATACATTTCGGTTTTATTTGCTAATTTGAAAATGATTGTTAGCTTTTGCCGTTGTCTTAAAATACGGTATTGTACATTTAAATTTTATTGGTTGATTTGAAACTGATTGTTATGTTTAATTATTACTAATATGGACAACAAATATATTTAAATTTAATTAAGGAAAACCTCCAAATTCCCTCTAGTGTTACTACGCTAGTGTAATAAATTATTTTTTTCCCATCATCTCATACTATAAACAAATAATTTTCTTAGCATATTATCGTACTTTTTAAGGTAGGGCATTGATATTTTAAGGTAGGGCATTGCCCCATGATGCCCCCCCCCTAGCTACGGCCCTGTAAATGTGTCTTTTGTTTTAATCGTTTATATATGTTTTATAATGATTATTAAGCATAAAGAATTAATACATATTACATGTTGTGTATAATTACAATTTTAGATAATAAAATAAAATGATGATATGAATAATATTATAATATATGTTAATGTTCATAAGTTTGTTATAATTGGCCTATGACACTAAATTCTATGAAACGTATAGGCGACTGTGTGAAGACGCTGATGTAGCTTATTTGGCGGATGTGGTCATTCCATAACTATATATATATATATATATATATATATATATATATATATATATATATATATATATATATATATATATATATATATATATATATATATTCGCTACCTTATGACATGTGTAGGGGCCCTCTATGGACGGGAGGAGCTGAAATTTGGTAAGTGGGGCTCATTTCCGATGCACATCAATACTATCAAGGTGGGGTCAAATTTTGGGAAAATTTTGAATCCGACCCAACCTTTAAGGGGGTGGTGGGGGGCAACAAAACAATAGAACTTTTCCAAACTGGTTGGAAATAATGTTTCGGTCAATTATCTACAACATATCCAAAATTCAGCTTCCTAGGATGATGTGGAGGGAGTAGAGGGGAAAAAAGTATTTAGCTTGATCTAACACGCCCACAGAATTAACGTAAAGGATTGGAATTTGGTATGTTCATAAAGTTCGTACCTAGGTTATGCTTTTTGGAGTTTTTAATATTTTATCCCCACAACCACCATTTTTAAGCTACAATTTCATTCTTTTTCGACATTTTTTTCGTACCACTCGCACAGGTCACCCAAATAAACCTAGAGGGCTGAAATTTTGTATTCTTATTGAGTTAGTATCAACGGGATGCCTTTTGGGGGTCTCAACTTTTAACCCTTACCACCATTATTTTTAAACCAAAAAGAACATGATTTTTCTTGTTTTTTAACAGTTTCTTTCGGGTTAAAATCTTCCCAAATAAACCTAGAGGGCTGAAATTTTGTGTATAGGTTAAGTTAATAGTCAGCCACTGCTTTTTGGAGGTTTCAACTTTTAACCCTTACCCCGCGATTTTTACGTCAATATTTCCTTGATTTTTTTGCTTTTTTTCTAACACGTCTAAAGACTCTCTAAGGAAACCTAGAGGGCTGAAATTTTGTACGTTAAAACGTTTTCGGCTTTGCTGTAACCGGTGGTGGGCAATCCACGCCTGCGGATGCCAATTTAAAACGTTTTTATCCCTGTTAGTTGATAAGTGGGCGTAAAACAGCGGAGAGGAATTGTCGTTTCTTCCCACTCAAATTTAAACTAATTTCGCATTGGAATTCTTCTCCTTGTGTCATAAATCCTTCGTCCTTTCTCGGCTTGAAAATACGGAACAATGTCGTAGCTGGATATTTCACTTAAAATATGTGACTCAAGGAAATAATTTCAAATAAAACACGAAATATTTAAACGACTTAAATTTACTCAATATAATAAACGATTTTAACAACGATACACTTTCAATTCAATTTACAAAATTTTTACAAAGAAAAATGGCGTCGTGCCTCGGTAAAACGAATACGAAAATCACATAATTAAAGTCGACTTTCGTTAAATCGAAACTCGAGGGACTCTTAAAATATTACGAATTATAGAGAGGTTCGAATTATCACAGGTAACAATTTTAATTTTTTAAACATTTGCGATGAATGAACTTGAACTTGTCTCAAAATGTACTTACAAGACTTACAATCTTTATGTCTCTTTCTCTCTGCAACTTTGAATTGTCGAATGTTTGACGCCGATGAGTTCGAATTAAGGTTGTTCTGACATGAGGTTTAGTTTTTTAAATGTGGTAATATTGAGTCCTATATTAAAGCATTGATTTTTAAAAGCATTGCCAACTGTAGGCGACCAAATTTCAAAGCGAAAATTTATTAATTTTTAATATATACAAATATAGTTTTAACATTAAAATATTTTAAAATGTTATTAAATATCTATAATCATTTTAAATAAAAGAAATTTTTTATTTATACAGTTATTTAAATACTATATCTTGGGCTAAAATATTGCAACATTCGCAACATTGGAATTTGGAAAATAATAATGAACATGGTATAAAGTGATGCCATCTAATAGCAGTAAATAAAACGTTGCTTAAATTCCTAACTTAACCACTATAATCCGACTTTTGAAGTCGATAACATCGTACGCGAAACGTTTATAGTTTGATTTTAACACGATGAAGGTCATAAAGAATTATGATGAAAAAAACAACTAGTACAATATTTTGAGAGCTAATACACTTTATATGGGAATATTTTGACAATATTTTTAAGAATTGTAAAAAAAAACCTTATATTTATAAATAAATTCACAAAATATATCAACATAATTATGCGAATGTGTTTTAATAAAAACCAGTAAAAATAAACATAATGTCAAAAACAATAAAGTGAGAAAAAATATAAAAACAATTTATGAAAAAAAATTAACAATTAAAAATTATATTATATGTATTACATTATCCGTTTACAGAAGTCATCACACAGGGAGTGTATTTATTACTGGTCAATACGCGTCCGTGGTAGTATCACACACATGTATAATAACTGATGGCGATCGAACTCTACGCTGTGTACTACTCTATGTTATGTGCTCGAACTGTAAGGTGTTCATAGGGATCACAATAATCATAAAAGCCAAAATTCATGATGATTTTACATTTATTTAGCAAATGTCAATACAAAATTACTTTAAACAATAATTTCATAGACTAAATATAATAAAATATAACGTTGTAAAAATTTTATTTCGCTGATAATACTTTCAAAAATAATATATTTTCAATAAATAAATCACATCACAATAAATTATGATACCTAAATTATGTTTTATAACAAAGGAAAAAATGTGCTATAACAATGAAATCACAGTTAAATTTTATTTAAAATACAAAGAAAATTAGATGCGATAAATTTGAAGTTCGCACGAATACTATAATAAAAATAAAAATTTAATTGGTTTTGTAATCGATAAGCTAGAGTTAAAAATTATCATACGATTGCTGGAATAGATATTGCAAGAATAAAATGCTGATTGCAAAAAAATTAAATTGATGTTTGACTAGCAATACTATCCATTTCATGATCACTGTCCGCTTCTGAGTCACTCGATGTCGCTCCAGTGAACGTTCCTTGCATTGGAAGTCGCGCATACTCATCAGTATCAATTGACTTACAAAAATGTATTGCATACTTTAACTTTTCCCTCAAGACAAGCTGAAATATTAACATGATTTTTAAATTTTTGTTTCAAAATGACACCCATTAACTCCTTTAAAATGGATCAAGTGGTTTAAAAATTTCAATGCTGATTTTCTCAAAAATTATGCACCGACCAGAAAAATCTATAAGGATTTTATACTCAGTTTTTCATGATCTATTATTAGTTTTAGTTTTTGACAACTTAACAAAATGGCACTGTACATATTTACAGCTGTTGTTATCTACCGTGGATTTTTTTAACTATTAAAATGTCAGAACATTTATAAAAAATTATGTTATTAACTAATTATCTTAAGTGCCCTGTAAACGATCGAATTTGTTTGACAAATTTGTTTGTCAAACTTCACGTTTTCATCAAACAAGAGCTTAAACGATCAAACCAAAGCTCAAACAAATTTGACAAACTTGCCCGTAGTTTGTCACACTAGTGATCCCCATAAAATAATTTTATTAGATAAAACTTGGCCAAACATAGAATAAATAATAAATAATGAAAATTACGGAAAAAAGGTTGATCGTACAGAGATTTGCAAAAATTTTGTCATATTTGCTATTCATTTCGGGGCAATTTAATAGAGCTTGTTTGACAAACACAACAAACACCGCCGCTCACCTTCAAACTTGTTGGTCAAACACGTCAAACAAATTGATCAATCAAGATTTTCATCAAACACGTCAAACACGTAGATTGTTTGACAAACGCGTCAAACAAAGCTGCATACTATCAAATAATTTGACAGACACGTAAAATTTGACAAACAATTTGATCGTTTACAGGGCACTTTATGAAAAAATGTTTTTTTATCTTTTTTATTTGAAAGAAAATATATGTTATAGCTGTTGAAATTTGATATTAATTATTAAGAAAAATATATATCTAAAACTGATAGTTTTTAACCAAAGATATTGTTTCCTAACCTAGCATAAAAATGTAACAATATTTTTCATGTTTGCCACTAAAAGAGTTAAGTTTTCTTACCTTGCATGAATATCGGGGCATTTTCAATAAAAAGAAGCAAGTATAACTTTCTGGTAAAAAGTGATCTGGTGGTGTATATTTATCCAAAACTTGTATAACAAAGTCTCTTCCTCTAAAGTCGGCAATGGTTCTTGGTAAACGTGTTCTACCCCAGACAAATCGTAAAAATAGGGAACGTTCTTGTTGTGACAATTCTTCCATTACTTCCCAGAACCATTGAATTAGTGGTGCATTAGCATCAACTCCTATAAAACACGAAAAATTAATTGTGTTTGATTATGTTTAAAATTTATGTTAAATGTGAAATAATTCTTTGAGTTATCATTAAATATGAGTAACTTTTTAATAGTGGAATGCAAAAATATTTGGTAACTATTTAAAAATTTTATTTTAAAAACCGTTAATTTCCAAAAATTCAACTATATGTTTGAAAATGCACTAGTACTTCAAAATGACGTCACAATTTGTAAACAAACATGTCAATTCTGATAATTTTCATCGGAGGAACAAAATTACGTTTTAAATACGATATTTCTATTAGACTGATTATACATTAATAATAATCGATTAGAATTTAAATAAATGCACGCTTTTACTTTCACATGTTATGAATATAATCAAAGTTTTAAGGTTATAAACATTGACACAAACGTTTGATTGTTTTCAAATTGTGACGTCATTACAGTGAGTCGTTTTTCACGCCAATTTTTTCATTTAATATTAAATAGTTACAAAAATATTATTATTGTACAAAGTAACCCACAGTTTTCGCTCTTAATATTATAATCATTCATTAAATAGTTATTTTTTGACGATATTAAAAAATTTTGACAAATTTTAAAAAATTTAAGGGGGCTCCTGGTCTAGAAATTCAAAAAAATCTATAGTTTCTTTGCATATTTTCAAAGTTTAGAGGAAGGAACATTGTACGAGGCAAGGATCGTTGATTAAAAAAATGTAAGTATAATACGCCATAAATGACTCAGACTGCCCGAAACGAGACTTCAAACTTTAAACTCGTTTTTCTCGAAACTATGTTTTTTGAAACAGTTAACATGTTATCTCAAGTTCTAGTGGACCGATTGCTTTAAAATTTTGTACAGAGTTCTTAATATATTCAAAATTCGTTTGACGAGAGATCAATTTTTTTTTTACTATTTTTAAAAAATCCCTGAAACTGAAAAAACGATGGAAAAAAAACTTTTTTCTTCACATTGACACCAAAATTTTGCGTTTCAGATTACCGAGGGGGTCGAAATCATGTCAACCAGAGGGCAGATTTTTTTTGAGTCCCTACTTTACCGGCCTGTATTTTTTTCAATTTTAACTTTTTTTTTTACTTTTTTGTACTTTTCAAATGTTAACAAAACCCGATAGTAAAAATGTTTAAGGTTTTTTATTTATTACACCTGGAAAAACACTCAGAATTTTGCCGTCTAAGCCAGAATACCCACTTAATATGAAAAAACAAGAAATTTAGAATAGTCTTTTTAATTTCAATCAAATATCTTATTTTGAAGAATACTATTTAATTAATCATTTACCTTTATAAGTCGCTACTGATTTCAGTAAATTCAAAGGTATATCTGGAGATCCGCAAACCATAATTTCTAACTCGTACGCACTAAATAATGAAAGAAGAGGAACTGGTATTACTTTCGACATACCATCGCGAACTGCTTTCACTTGTTCATCAAATTCGTGTAACCTACAAAAAAAAAAAACTGACCCTAGTAACATAAATCAAGAAAAGACATATTCGTTGACTTGCCTAAAATTAAGTGCCAAACGAACATATTCGTTACGATTTTCCGGTGTAATTCGTTTATATTTATTACTTAATTGAACTTCTTGACCTGACGCAGAAGGAGTGGAGAAAGGCATTTCTAAGGAAGTAAATAATTTATGATCTGGAGGCATGTCACGAATACATAATAAACCTGGCACATAATCCCTATCCACTTCAGTTAAGTCGGCGGGTGTTAATTGCATTCCCGCCAACTGTTTCCAGACAGGTTCGGCCAGTGATAGACTTAACGGAGATCCTGTTCTTATAGCTACACCCATTAACACACCTATTAAAAATAAAAATATTTATAAAATGAATTTAAACTAATTTTTTTTTTTAAATATAAAATAAATTATTACCCAAAAATCTAAACATGTTCAAATGTAGAACGGAAGTCGCTTTCGGATTCAAGAGGAAACAATCTCGATTCGTACCGGCTTCATCTCTACCATTTGGAGTGGGCATCAATAAAGGAACACTACCATTTTGGAGTTCATCACACATCTCTGCAATACTTTCACTGTAGCCTCCACCGCAATCATCAACACTTTCACCTAAAAACAAAATAAGATATCATCACTCAGAGTGGCACAAGATATCATCCAAATTTCCTGGACTTTTCCTAGTTCTCCAGATAATATTTGAGTTTTTCCCTGACTGTTAAAAAAAATCTTTCCAATTCAAAATTCAATGTTTTCTTGTTTTATTTTTCCAATGGCACGGAAAATTCTAAAGAAACACAAATTTTTCGATTTTTTTATTCAATCTGTTTGGCAGGGAGACAGAAAAATTTTTTAATTTCCAATAATTTTTTTTAAACTATAGTTGAAAAAATATTCCCAGACACTTTTGATAGTTTCTTTGTCAACGAATAATTGTCTTTTTCTAATTCCAGTCAAACAAATAAATAGTGTATAGGGTACTAATTGAACATTAGGTTACGAAATAATAATAAGTTAATAACACTATTTTATATTTTTATGTAAATTCTGTTTATTCAATAATAATTTGATTACAGAAGAATATTTCTTAAAAAAACCGATAACAAATGACATTAATGTTATATTATAACTTAACTGTAAACATATATTGTATACATAAAATAACTGAATGACTGGATTCATTGCAAAATATTTAATACTATTAAAAATATAATTTTGAAAAACAAAAATCAGTGGATGTCAATATGTACTGCTTAGAATTTTCAAATCCGTTAAAATCAAACAAAAATAGTTTATTCTAATTGAAAATAACATATTTCACTTTTCTTTACAATATTGCATCATTTTTTTAACTTTGTGAAGATGAAATATTATTATGTCAAATATTTAAAAAACTAAATAAAAACGACTGATTAAGGACACTGGTGTAGTGTTGAAAAGTGTACGACAAGGACAAAAAAGAAGGAAACCTACAAAAGTGTCTGGGAATATTTTTTCAACTATAGTAGAATTATCGAAAAAAATAAAAATTAGAGGTGTTTTGAATTTCTTTTGACGTCAATATTGAAAATTTGAAGACAATAAATTATTTCGATAAAGATTTTTTTTACTTTCGATACAATCACAAGTTTTAATTTTTTATCACTATTTTTTTACGCACTAGGTTCTCTGGCACTAGTTATAAGCAATTCAGAGAATTAACTTGGTATGCGCTGCGTAGATAGAGCTGCGTGAAAGCAATATATGACAGGATTGTGTACCTCAAATTATTCCCCCCCCCAAAAAAAAAACGGCTGTAAACGTCATAAAATAACTGGAGAACCAAATCTTAAAAATAGACATCTTAAAATGTTTCAGCTAAAATTTTTATCAAATTAAATGCATTCTTCTTCTTTGAATTTAACGGAGTGAAAATCTGTGAAAGCCCACCGTTAGTATACATATAAAATAAAAATAAAGTTGTATACTTACCAACAAATTTAACTTTCCAAACTCGGTGAGGTAAAGAAAGTGCCTCTTGTGTTAACAAAGGTAATTTACTAACCATCTGTCCGAAAACAGATTTCATACCATCAACACCAGCCAAACCTCCTCTTGATCGTGAACGTTTAACTTGAATTCGATTTAATTCTAAAACTGGACCATGCTGTTTGTCTTGTACCATGGTTGCTTGTATCACCTACGTAAAAATAAATATTAAAATTTCTCTAATTTTTTCAGATGCAACCTATATAGTCAGAAAGATAGTCATAGGGGTCATAACCAGGCGCGTATACAGAGGAGTCAAGGGGTTATAACTGCTAAGAATTAAAAACATACACTAGTTGCGTCAAATAAAATTTGACATATTTTGCCATACTATGAATTTCTCCCAAATAAGTAAATTGTGTTTAATGGGATATTCGACAGTATTAAAGAAAAACAATAAAAACAAATTTTAATGAAAATTGATAATAAAAGACAGCAATTTATTATGTTAATTCATCGTACCATTATTTAATTTTAAAAAAAAAAATAATTAAAAAAGTAATTTTTCAGCTAAAAATGACGTCAGTAGAAACGGACTGTGACGTTACATTCTCTTATATTTCAACACTGTCGCCACAAGGGTCACTATTTAAAGTCCGGTTAGTAAACAAAACTCTAGAAACTAATAAATCTGATTAATTATATTTAATTAATTTTTAAAATAAATTAAAGTAAAAAAATGTTTTTTAAGAAAAAGCTTTTATTTAAAAATGGGCTAAAAAAAATAAAATAACTTTTGAGTGAAGTTTTAAGCAATATGCAACATAATTTATAAAAGCCTGAGGCGTTATCATTAATTATTTCTATTTTGGATATAAGTGTAGCTATTTTACTTTTCAGTACTTACCAAACTTAATTAAACGCCTCAAGCTTTTATAAATTATGTTGCATATTGCTTCAAACTTCACTCAAAAGTTATTTTATTTTTTTTAGCCCATTTTTAAATAAAAGCTTTTTCTTAAAAAACATTTTTTTACTTTATTTTCTACTTTTTAGTCTGATCACAATTAATTTAAGAAAATGAATATAATCAAGGTTTTAAAGTTATAAACATTGACACAGACGTTTGATTGTTTTCAAACTGTAACGTCATTACAATGAGTCGTTTTTCACGCCAATTTTATTTAAGAAAATAATTAAAGCAGTAATTTTTAGTCGAATTTTTCCTTGAAAAAATTAGACTTATACAGTCTATACGACAAGAACGGTGAGAGGCGAGAGTAGGGGCGCTATCCGTTTTCGGACCCGTAGAACACGAATATGTAGAAAAAAAATGTCTGATATATATATATATATATATATATATATATATATATATATATATATATATATATATATATAGATATATATATATATATATATATATATATATATATATATATATATATATATTCCCGCCACCTTTTAATTTGTGTAGGGCCCCCCTATGGAAGTTAAGAGATGAAATTTGGTAAATGGGGCTCATTTTCGAGGCACCGCATACTATCAAAGTGGGGTCAAATTTTGGGAAAATTTTTGATCCGACCCAACTTTTAAGGGGGTGGTGGGGGGCGGAAAAGCAATAAAACTTTTCCAAACCGGTTGGAAATAATGTTTCGGTCAATTATCTACATCATATCCAAAATTCAGCTTCCTAGGATGATTTGGTGGGAGTGGAGGGGGGAAAAACGATTTTCGCTGGATCTAACACGCCCCCAGCCCCCCAGAATTAACGTAGAGGGTTAAAATTTGGTGTGTTGATAAAGTTCGTACCTAGATTGTGCTTTTTGGAGGTTTTAATATTTTACCCCCACCCCCCTCATTTTTAAGCTACAATTTCATGCATTTTCGACGTTTTCGAAGTTTGTACCACTCGCACAGGTCACCCAAATAAACCTAGAGGGCTGAAATTTTGTATTCGGATTGAGTTAGTATCAAGGGGGTGCCTTTTGGGGGTCTCGACTTTTAATTCCTACCCCCACCATTTTTATACCCAAAAGAACATTATTTTTCTTTTTTTTTTAACAGTTTCGTTCGGGTCAAAATCTCCTCAAATAAACCTAGAGGGCTGAAATTTTGTGTACAGGTTAAGCTAATAGCCAGACACTGTTTTTGGGGGTTTCAACTTTTAACCCTTACCCCCACGATTTTTACGCCAATATTTCCTTAATTTTTTTGCTTGTTTTCTAACACGTCTAGACTCTCTAAGGAAACCTAGAGGGCTGAAATTTTGTACGTGTATTCAGTTAGTATCCAGCTAGTACCTTTTAGGGAGTCCACATTACTTTTCCCCCCACTTCTCCCATTTTTACATCGGAATTGAATGCTGTTGTTAAATGTGTTTTAAATGCATTACTTTTATTCTAAATACAAGTAGGCGAATAGTAATTTTAAAAAATTTAAAAAAAAGTGAATATAATTTTTTAACAAATGAAATACATACATATTAAGTAATTTAAAAATGTTATTAAAGTCACTGTTTATTTATAAATTAGGAATTTTGGATTTTTATTATTTATAAAATAGAAATTTTGGATTTATTTGGAAAGAAAAAATATCTTCATAAAAGCCTTCCAGTTTACTATTTAAGTTCCTTTTTTAATATTTAAAAATAAAACATAAAGGCAATTGGCGGATAAGCATGGATAGAAATGCCCTCGTACGAATTGGGTTGACTTTTTCCCTGTTAACTGCTATCGGCACAAAATTGAAATTTACTGAGATTCAGCCCTTAAAAACTTAAAACCTTTTTTTAAAGCCCCGATCAACCGGACACTCATCATCAGTTTTGAAACCACCAAAATTACAAATCGCTTGTGGACTTTCAATTACATTTCGCTTGTAGACACTCAATACCGAAGATGAAAGGAAAAATTCGACTTCCGTGATGGGGCTCCGCTGCTCACGGCGTATTTTTTACCTATATTTTAATCGGTTAATTTACCCTAATCAGACATAACTATGGAAACAAAAAATTGCAATGTAAAATCAATGGACAATATTTGACAATTCGAAATGTCAAAATGTTTCACAGGACTAAAAATCAACAATTTTGGTTTTGAGGCGATTTAGGCCAAAACTAATTATACAATACTGCATTATCATCAAGGTTAGACAGGTATGCAAAATTTGAAACGTCTAGCTCAATTAGAACCTGCCTAAATTTTGATTCCAAGATTTGATCTAAACCAACATACTAATATAGTAAGTTAAATAAAAGCTTTTAAAAATCAACAATTTCTTTTCCTAGTTATAAGAAAAATAAACAGATTTTTTTCTTAGTTACAGGACATTTGTTACTATCTAGAGAATGTGACGTAATTGAAGCTAATAAACGTTTTCGCGCAAATTTTGAGAACAAATATTAAATTAATTTCTTCCGACGATTTTTGGCATTATTTTAAAAATTAAAATTACATACTTGCATAATACATAGATATGCGTATTTTAAAATAGTTTCCCCAAATTAGTCAAATTCCCCATTTTTTCTGTATGATCCTCTTCGATAAGTTAGGCTATATATGCGCATATAGCATGACATATGTCATGACAGAATGACGAAACTGAAAGCGAATTATAGGGTTTAGAATTCGTTCTTTTAATCTTTACTAAAATCAGATATATAAGGTTCGGTTGCACAAACAAAATCGGCTTTAGATTTCCAACTATAAATTAAGATATATCAAATAAAATATTTAAGAACTGTAACCAATTTTGAGCTTAGATTAATTTTTTCTAATATATCTTAATTATAGTTGGGAATCTAAAGTCGGTTTTCTTCGTGCAACCAAACCTGCTTTGTCTGACTAAAACTAAGCATATAAGACCACTAGAAAAATACTTCTATCGAATCAGTCATCTTTCTAAAAGAAATTTTGTCATTATAATAGCAAAATAAAAAGTTCACACCCAAATTACCTTAATTCAAATCATTTAAATAATGCTTGATTCGGGGAAAAAATTTTTTATAATTTGATTACGTCATCAAGTTCATGGTATTTTTGAATTCGTTAGAGTCGTAAATAAAATGACAGAATGATGGAATTGTAAGCAAAGTACAGGTTTTCAAAGCCATTCTTTTCATTTTTACCGAAGTTTTAAGGAAATTATGAAAAGATTTTTACGCAATTTTCCATGACGTACTGAAGTTTCAGTTTTGGACTACTTACCAAAATTACCCCGTAACTCTGGGTATTGAATAGACAAAGGGAGTACAGGGATACATACACTGTATATAAAAATGAAACCAAAAAAGCGACAAGTGTTGACAAATATGGCGGTTAAATAAGGTTGGATTTAAAATTTTTCTATATTTATTGATGTTATGGCTAACCTGAAAAATGCATCACTGCTTGCATTAGGCAGAGTCAAAAGTTCAAAAACGCATCAGACGCATCACAACGAAAAATCAAAAGTTCATTTTTGCATTTGTGCATTTGATGCGTCAAAACAATGCATCAAGAAATTTGGTGATGCATGTCCAAGGTCGTGTTCGATTTGTGGTATAAAAGATTCTCGCGCATGTGCACTATTAAACCGCGTAAACAAAACTTCAAATTATTTGACGTCTACTACCATATTTGGAAACTTGTAGCCGTTACATATTTAAATTTTTGCTAATATGTTCGCGCGGTTTAGAAATACACATGCGCAAATGCACTGGAATTTTTTGTACCACAAATCGAACACGAGGCAAGATGCATGTAATGTGTATAATGTAGAATTATAACTACTTGCCATATTATATAGGTATTAACACCAACAGGAATAATTCCGAAAAACAAATTGTTGAAAAAGACTAATGTATTTACCATTCATTAAAATTGTTTAAACTATTTGAATACATCTTGCACTCAAAATAGGTATGTAATATTTTTTATTCAAATAATTTCAATATTTTCAATTTCAAGTAAGTTCAAGTTGAAATTCAAAGATAATATACCTATACAAGGACTGTATTGCCATATTATCTATAGTCTATCATGCTACATTATCGGTCTTATCTATAGCCAAATCAGAGGCTAAATGATGCCAATATCCCGTTCAAAAACATCTAATGTGCATCAAATTTCAAGAGAGCATCAGCAGCGCATCATGTAATATCGCATCAGAAAAGTCACGATGCTGCATCGATGCGGTAAAGTTTACATTTTTGAAGTTACCCTATATTTGTTGCTATAAGTATTGTTAGAATAACTATTAATAAGCAGTTTCAAATTGCAACAAAAATCACATACAAATCAAAAAATATTCATCACCGCCAACACTTTGTAGGTTATAAAAGGTGTTAACCAATATAGCGATTTTATTTAAAAAAAAAAGATAAATAAATAAATAATATGTACTCCATCTATTGTATGATACATACATATTCTAATATCAGTGCCCTGTACATTCACTGAAATGTAATCACAGCAGAAAGATGTATAAATGAAATAAAAATTACCTTTTGGAAAGTCGCCTCTTTAATCGAATACACTAAAATTCCACGAAGCTGATCGAGCGATCCTTCACCGGTAACAGGGAACAAAGAAATACATGGACATAATAATTCAGAAAAGTGATGCAGTAAAACCAAACGATTGTGCAATATTGGAAGTTTAATATCACGGACAAGATCGTATTCAACCGGAGCTGATGTTGGCAAGGCGGACGATGTAGAAGGCTGTCTGGTAGTCCACGCAAGAGTATGCGCTGATCCACAAGCAACACGAGTTATTTTCTTGTCCTGCAACATATAGTTGTATTACATAATGTCTGCATTCGAGCAATTTTTCTTTAAAATTACTTGTAATGCTAGAACTGGTCGAGGACGCTGAATTGCATTGGTAGTACCGTCGCCAAGTTGACCTTCATCATTATCGCCCCACGTAAATACTTCACCCTGGTCGCTACAAGCTACACAGTGTAACGAACCTGTAGCAATAGCAATTATACGGCGACCTTGTAAAGCGGCTACTTTTCTAGGTCTTCGGACGTGTTCATCCGTACCATGGCCTAATCGATGGTAATCTCCTTTACCCCTAAAAATGTATGTTGATTAAGTAATGCTAAACTTTTGGTAATTGTGATAAGCAACATCTTACCATGTATAAACACTACCAGAACGCGTTAGAGCAACTGAAAACTGTGAACCGCATTCTACTTTAATCACTCCAAGACCCGCTAAACTTTCAATTTTCATTGGTATTTTACATCCATCGGATCCTCCTCGGCCAAGTTTTCCATAATCTCCATCTCCCCATGACCAAACATTATCATCGTCAGTAATACATAATGTCTGAGCATCACCAGATCCGCATGCTACGTCGATTACTCGGAAACCGAGTAAGGCTTCCACCTGAAATAGGTTTAGGTAAATGTTCAGCCACTTTTATTAAGGCAATGAACAACCAAATGTTTGAAACAATTGTCACAATTTAAAAATTACGGATTATAGTGTTTTTTCATAAATTTTCATAGGAGTCTTTATTTTTATCCTGCAAAGAACCTTAGCTTTCTTTTTGAGTTTACATTATAATTCGAGACTGTACAAAATCATATCAAAATCCATCCGACAAATACGAATACGGACGAGTTTTTACATTTACTCTGTCTTCAAATCACTTCGACGTATATGGAGTGAATATTCAAAAAGTGTTTTATCACAAAAATTCAAAATTGAGTTAGGTACATCATACGATTCTTCTCAGTGATTCCTATCTGACTAGACAATTCAAATACCATAAAAAAAATTTTATCCCTTAAAATTAAAAAAGAAAATGATTTGGTCAAATTGCGTTGTTTTCATAATCATGTTTGTAAATTAAAAATCACAAAGTGATTGAAAAAATTATCCGGATCGGCCGGGAATCGAGCACAGGATCTCCTGGTAACTAACCAGGTATGCTATCCATTACACCATCGATCCTTTGCTCAACAGGCGCCCGATACAGACAACATTCATTCACCTATGTGTATGTACTCTCTATAATGTTACCAGGAGATCCTGGGTTCGATTCCCGGCCGATCCGGATAATTTTTTCAATCACTTTGTGATTTTTAATTTACATATGTGGTTTTTGGTCATGTTAACCAAAGGAAGTCGAGTGCTTAAAGTTTCAGTTTAACTGAACGATAAGTGAATATATGAATACTATGTGTTTTAAATGCAGACAAAAGTCTGTCATATGTAGTAGTATTTCACAAGCACTCGATAATACTTGAAATTGAAAAGTTGTAACTGCGTCTCGCATTATAGAGAGTACATACACATAGATAATTGAATGTTGTCTGTATCGGGCGCCTGTCGAGCAAAGGATCGATGATGTAATGAATAGCACACCTGGCTAGTTACCAGGAGATCCTGTGTTCGATCCCCGGCCGATCCGGATAATTTTTTCAATCACTTTGTGATTTTTAATTTACATATGTGGTTTTTGGTCATGTTAACCAAAGGAAGCCGAGTGCTTAAAGTTTCAGTTTAACTGAACGATAAGTGAATATATGAATACTATGTGTTTTAAATGCAGACAAAAGTCTGTCATATGTAGTAGTGTTTCACAAACACTCGATAATATTTGAAATTGAAAAGTTAATCATGTTTGGTTCAAACAATATTTTGTCCAACGACCAATGGGAATCGGTCAGCAACATGTTTTGACTGATTCGCTGGGTTATGTGACCAACATAAGTGATTTGCGCGAGTTGCATACATGATTTAATAAAGAAAAACATGAAAAAATAAACTGTATGTTTAATATTTTATTAATAAAATTTAGATACTAATGTTAGTGGTGGAAAATTTTTCAATTCATTTAATTAGAAACATTATTTGTTCAAGGTGTGTTTTATCCACGACTAAATGAATTAAAATGTGTTTTGTTCAATTCGTCTGTTCAAACAGTGTTTTGTCCATCGTATAAAAGCATTTTTTTTTTCATAAAAGAAAAAGATTTTAATAATAAAGTCAATTTTAATTGTACTTTAAATCATGTAATCTATAAGAATAACACAACTTGAAAAATACAAACCCTTAAATAATACGTTGAATAGTTTTTGGTGATATTTCAACATTTTGATAATTGTGACAAAACATAGGCTAACTTCAAAAATGCATCACTGCCTGCATGAGACAGAGTCAAAAGTTCAAAAATGCATCAGACGCATCACAACGAAAAATCAAAAGTTCATTTTTGCATTTGATGCGTCAAAACAATGCATCAAGAAATTTGGTGATGCCTGTCATGCGCATAATGTAATATCACAGCTACTTAAATTTAAAATATAGGTAGCTGTCGTAGCTATGGTAATGTGTATGGAGGGTAGATATCAGGAGGACTATCTTGGCCGGAAAATAATAGAAAAATAGTTCAAAAAGTGTCCCGTTTTAAGTACTAAGTAACAGTTCAAAAACTCGCCAGAATAGCGCTAGAGTAGTAGAAGAGTATGAAATGAACCTTGTAGTTGTCGACGGAATGAAGTGTGTTGTTTAATAACCTACAAAAAACTCGCTATGAAACACGTTGAAAGTGATTCATAATTACGTGAATTTTTAATGTCTGTTAGTGATTTTTTGTGTTGAGTTTTATAAAAATTTTTAAAATAATAAAACAATTATATGTAACAAATATAATAAAAAAAAAATAATTACATAACCCGGATGTTTTTCTTTTCTTGTTTACTTCTCAAAATTTACCCTTTTGCTAGAGTAGCGCCGCCACTATTTACACCTTTCTATGGACACTTTTTGATACAGAGATGGTCCTCCTGATATCTACCCTCCATAGTAATGTGAATAAAAGATGATGGCAATGGTCTTATGACCATAACGGTTATAGGAATAATTCCGAAAAACTAAATGTTAAAAAAGATGAATTTATTTACCTCTCATTAAAATTGTTTAAACTATCTGAATACATCTTCCATTCAAAATATGAAATATTTTTTATTCAAATAATTTCAATTTTTTCAATTTTCAATTTCAAGTAAATTCAAGTTGAAATTCAAAGATAATATATACAAGGACTGTATTGCTATATTATCTATAGTCTAATCATGCTATATTATCTATAGTCAAATCAGAGGTTAAATGATGCCAATATCCCGTTCAAAAACATCTAATGTGCATCAAATTTCAAGAGAGCATCAGCATCGCATCATGCAGTATTAGACGCATCAGAAAAGTCGTGATGCTGCATCGATGCGGTAAAGTTTACATTTTTGAACTTACCCATATTTTTGATATTCGCTCCACATATTTACTGATTTTATATCATCAAAGTACCGAATACTTTGATATTGTTTAAATTTAGTGTTTGCTAACGTCAATACGAATTTGAAAAATTTGATTTTAAAACGCAATTTTTCAAAAACATGGGACAAAATTATTTTCGATTCGATATCTTGTAAATAAGACAATTTCAACTTACCAATTTTGGTTCTAGTTGATCTTCGCTGTCACCATGACCCAAACGACCATAGCGACCTTTACCCCAAGTATAAAGTTGACCCGTAGCCGTAATAGCAGCAGAATGTGCACCTCCACAGGCTATATCTACAATTTCCTGATTTTGTAGTTTTTCAATTAATTTTGGTTTAACGCAACAACTAAAAAATTAAATGTACGTTAAAAACATCACAATTAAATTTCTTAGACATTTTTATACCTTCTATCGCCATGTCCTAATTTACCATCATCACCCTCTCCCCAAGAATACACTTCTCCGTTATTAGTTAACGCCAGGCAATGTTTTCCACCAGAATTTACAGCCACCTTCTTAATAAATATATGTTGTATAGATTCAAGAACTGTTGGAACTAACACTGAGTCAGTTCCTCCAATTCCTAATCTACCACCAGCTCCATAGCCTGTAACATGGAACTCATGATGTAGACGACGTTGTAATGCTAAAGTAAAACCCCTGCACCGTATAATTCTTTCCAAACAGTACCTGTAGCGTATACTTTTCCGTCAGCGGTAACAGCAAACAAGGTTTGTTCTCCACCGACAATTTGAATTGGTCGTAAACTGGTTAAAGCTTCACACGGTGTAGGTAATTTTACTTTTGCATCATCAACTCCGCCAAGTTGGCCACGATGATTGTGACCCCAGCCGTATATTGTCCCGGATCCTCCCCACGATAATGTCCAATCTTCTGGACGTCTATTTAACCACGTTAGTAGTTGTTCATCGTGTTCTTTTTTGAATATGTCATGATTTTCATGCTCCCAAATTTCAGTATCTTCATCGCGCGACGAGAATTCTATGATTTTCTTTCGAACTTCCATACAGAATGGTTTTGGTAAAGGTGTTCGATGAATTAAAGAACGAGCCACCTTGGCAGCGGTGCAGTAACGACGGAACCATGCCCATTTGTGACTATCGGCTAAACTCACCATTTGATCCAATTCCAAATCACAGGCAAGTGACACTAATTCCTAAAAAATACAAATTCTTGTAAAACTCTAATTTGTGTTGTACTTCGAAATTCGAGCACAAACCTTAAAGAAATCAGAATACATTAAGTGAGTTCCTCCCCTAACACAAGGCTCTTCATATTCGTATTGCCGTAAAATTGCAGCAGGTAATTCGTCTAGTAATTTCGACAAGGCACTATCAGCAGGAGCTTTACTTTTTAGGAAGCTCATCAATGGAACTCCGGGTGTAGCCGTATTTTTCTGAGGAACTAACAGTTTGTGTAACATTTTCAATGACCACATACGTTGAGCAGTAGCTAAAATAATTATTGCAAACATTAAAATCAATTAATTTCACTTATGTCCAGTATTATAAAAGACAAATAAATCAGCAAACTCTTTTCGACTAGTAAATTAACTTCTCAAGTAAAATAACATACAGTATTATAAAGCTTTCTTAAAAGTAAATTAGTTATTAATCGATTTACTAATCGAACGTTAATCTATTATTACAGTGGCCATCCAATGGTACGTACTCCGATTTTACGTAGTGACGTCAGCGATTTAGTGGGGTTCTCCTCTCACAGATATGTTGTTGTTTGTCTGTGCTGGTGAAAATTTATGTACCAAGCAAGAGTCAGGGCCGTAGGTAATATTGTCTGAGGGTCTCGTAGCTTTTAAAAATTTTAAAATTTCACTGCAGATATATATGCACATATTCTGTATACGTAATATGCAAAATGCAAATGCAAAATGAGCAACGTAAAATTCTAGAATATTCTAATCGTCAACTAGCAGCGATATCAAAAAACAGACTTCACCGTTGAATTGGTCATTAAAAATGAGATCAAACAGTGTAGTTTGACAAAAATTCTAGAATGTTCTATTTGTCAACTAGCAAAGATATTGGAAAATCAATTGAACCATTTAACTGTCCATTGAAAAAGAAGTCAAATTACACATTTTGACAAATGTTCTGGAATATTCTATTCGTCAACTAGGAAAGGTATTAAAAAACAGACGTCGCCATTGAATTAGCTACCAAAAAAGAGACCAAATACCACATTTTGTGGAAGTGTTCTAACATATTCTATTTGTCAACTAACAAAGATATTGGAAAATCTACTGCACCACTTAATTGTCCAACCGAAATTAAACTAATGTAAACAAAATGACCGATTTTGACAAACAATTTTTGCTATAAGTTTAACTACTACAATTAAGTTTTCCAACATGTTTTTAAGTCTTATTAGTTAGATTTTATCATACAATTTACAGTCCAAGGTGTAAATTGTCTCTTAAGATAATTTTGTTTTAAATAAATTCAAATAAATAACATTTACCAACCCCCGAAACGAAACTTTACTGACGCCCCTGATCTTCCGATTTTACGTACGTCCCCTCAAATTTGCACCAACCACTATGTAAAATTGGATTTGTGGTGTATGTACTAAAAACTAGATGGCAATACTATAGGTAATAACGGCAATTAATCTGTAAAGAAATTCCTGGAATAGATTAACGCTCTTATTTTAACTATAGAGAAAATTTCTTTGCCTCAAAATGCCGGACCTTTTACTACCAGTGACAATTACAATAGACAAGGTTACAAAAAAAGATTGAAAATCAGAGATGCCAATACCAAATACCCCTGTCGCAGCATCTGCATAACATAGCGAATTTCCAAATCTTGGGCACTGGCGGATCTCATCTAAGACCTGTACCTATTTAAAATAGTTTAGCTTTCTAAGAGTAAAAGAATTTTTAAAATCGGTTGGGTAATTAGTTTTGGTATTTTTGGGGACCCAAGAACCCGAACGAATTTTGTGCAGCATAGTTGTATCCATCTAAAATAATTTAGTTCTCTAGCAGTGAGAAATTTTTTAGCATCGGTTCGATAGCTTATTACTGGCGTTTTCGGATTGGCAAGATCCCGGTGGACCTCATTAAAAAATCAGCTCGACCGTATATTCTAGGCGGACTTTATGTAATATATATATATATATATATATATATATATATATATATATATATATATATATATATATATATATATATATATATATATATATATATTTTCAAAACCCGTTGTGTAGCATTCTACGCCGCATTTGCATCCGCAGGACAGCTGTGGATCTCAGATAACACAACCTGTACCTATCTAAAATAGTTTACGTCGGTAATAGTAAAAAGGTTTCAAAATCGGTCAGTTATTTTATTTTTGACACTTTTAGGTCCTACTGACACTTCAGACCTTACATAACGTAATCTATATGTATCTAAAATAGTTTAGCTCTGTAAGAGTGAAAAAATTTTCAAAATCGGTCGGTTAGTTTATTTTTGACACTTTTGGGTTCTATGGACCTTGGTGGACCTTACATAACGTAATTTATATTTATCTAAAATAGTTTAGCTCTGTAACAGTGAAAAAATTTTCAAAATCGGTCAGTTAGTTTATTTTTGACACTTCTGGATCCTATGGACCCTGGCAGACCTTACATAACGGAATCTATATTTATCTAAAACAGTTTAGCTCTGTAACAGTGAAAAAATTTTCAAAATCGATCAGGCAGTTTATTTTTGACACTTTTGGGTCCTATGGACCGAGGCGGACCTTACATAACGTAATCGATATTTATCTAAAATAGTTTAGCTCTGTAACAGTGAAAAAATTTTCAAAATCGGTCAGTTAGTTTATTTTTGACACTTTTGGGTCCTGTGGACCCTGGCGGACCTTACATAATGTATTCTAAATCTATCTAAAATAGTTTAGCTCTGTAACAGTGAAGAAATTTTTAAAATTGGTCGTTTAGTTTATTTTTTACAATTATGGGATCAGTAAATCCTGGCGAAACTCATACAAGTCTAGTACTCTAACAGTAAGAAAAGGGTTCTAAGGATCTCATATAACTTATGGCAGTCCGTAAGCTTCTTGCGGACATCATTTAATTAATTAATTCAAATACTTTAACTTACTAACTGTGAAAAAATTTTTAAAATCGATTGGTTAATTAATTTCTGGCCTTTTTAGGTCCCGAAAACCTTGACCTCACATAAAATACCTTAAATCCATTTGAAATGGTTTAATTTTTTAACATTATTAATTATTAGTGGAAAAATTTTCAAAATCGATTCAAAATATTTTTCCGTACATACATATGTACATTGTACATATTTTGTTTTGTTTCATATTTAATAATATTTATATCATAACATAATCTCCAATTTCTTGTTTACTTAAAAATTCAATAAAAAAAAAAAAAATTCTTCATTACATTAGCTTAGAAAATCTGTTTAATTTACATTTTTTAACATGGGATAGAACCATGCTAATTATAATGCAATAAATGAGAAACAAAACTCTATACATGTATGTGTGTTATATCACATATATGTGAATAGTTTAGTTTTCACTTGTTCTCACAAAATTCTTTAATAAAAAAGTGAAATATTTTTATACTTTATAAAGAACTGAGATATAAATATAAATTACTTATTAGACTAACAAAGAAAGAATAAAAGTGAAAATTTACATTTTCTCGAAAAATACTTAAAATAGAAAGAAAATTATAAGAATATTTTCTTCATAATTTTTTTTTTCCTTTTCAACGATGTAAAAATCGAACTGCCTTATGATAGGATCGAATGATAAAAAATGGCCAGAAAACCTACTTCTGGGCATCCGACGTGTCTGGCTAACGAACTTAGCCAAGCCAATTCAGAATCCAGTCCGCACACAAAATTTCATAAGCGTTAGACGTTTCGTTCGAGAGTTATCGTGGGAACACATAAATATATATATATATATATATATATATATATATATATATATATATATATATATATATATATATATATATATATATATATATATATATAAATGTGAAAAAATTTTCAAAATCGTATTCTAGGGACCTCAAAACAGATTTCTGCCATAGTCCCGGACTCAGATTGCGTCATGAGACCTACTGTAATAGCTGAATTTCGAGTTTTCGAAGTTCGCTAAAAATGACATCTAAGAATTTGCAAAATAGAAATTATACTAAACTATGTTGCAATATTGAACATTACTTACAATTTTACCGTATTTCGAAAAATCTGTCACAGATGGCGGCACTTGTACCAGTGGTTATATACATATCAAAGCATTTTGAGCCGCCATATTGCAAGACGAGTTAACTCGTTTTAATCATTCAAAGTGTTGACACAAATACAAATATTAATAAAATTTAAATTTTATTTACGTTCATAATGATATGTTGCTGTATGTTTTAATTTCTATGTTTGTAATATAAAAGGTGATTTTGTAAGATTTGGTTACATTTGGCGGACGAATCAAATAACTGGAATAAAATAATTCCGACAAAATAACAAATCTGCAAAAGAATTGGACTGATATTGATATTAGTAAAATATTTCCAATAATGGAAACCAAAAAAGATTCTAATCATATCATATCCATACGTATCCTAACTCGAGAGTATCATACTTTTTCTTTACACATTCCTTTTTGTGTCTAATATTTTGTGTATTGGGGATAAAAAATAAATAAATAATAAACGGTAATAGCAATAAATAAATAAATAAAAACGGTCGCGATACTTTTTGTACGTATACATAGCAAGCTCTCATGTTGGACGCTCCCATTTAACAATTACGTCATCACACAAGATGTGTGTAATGGTACCCCTCCATGTTTCAAACCGAATATGTTTGAATGTGTTAGTATGTTGTTTACAATAAAATTTAACTCTTATGTGTCTTTTATATTTTTTTACCTGCTGTTAACTTGTGTTAAAAAAACAAACGCTGATAAAAATTTATGTATTGAAGTTTTGCATTTAAAAAATAATTTATAGCAATAAATTATGTAAATATATAAATCAGAAGCATTGACGCTCATGACATATGACTTTCTCATTCAAGAATTTCTCCTTCAACGGTCCCACTGCATTATTCAATGGGAGATTGTTCTGTAATTTACACTACAACAGTTGTAAATATAAACATAACCAAACATAATAACAAATTTATAGAGAAAAATCATGGAGAAAATAACCGCCAGGTTAACGAAACTGTCAAGTTCATTTCTGAAGAAAATTTACTTTGTATATTTTCTAGAGGGTAAATTACTCGATAGAATAACCACTTTAATAAATCTTTTTCAGCTTTATAATACCGATAACTATAAATAGATTTACTGCATCAATTTACTTATTCGTCTTTTATAATACTAGTCATTAATATGGACGTCATACTCAAAACACTAAGTTGGGAACAGGAAGCCAAAGCCGCTGCTAATCTTGATATTAATCCTTTATCTTCCACTTGAGGTAATCGTTTATCGAGTAAAGCCATTACAAGCTCAATACAAGGTCTACTAAGAACAGCTCTATCAGACCCACGAAGAACGGGATCCACTGTTGACATT
This sequence comes from Brachynemurus nebulosus, assembly GCA_035578155.1. NCBI lineage: Eukaryota > Metazoa > Arthropoda > Insecta > Neuroptera > Myrmeleontidae > Brachynemurus > Brachynemurus nebulosus. The sequence continues at coordinate 26,717,168 of JAPWDM010000008.1, read as the reverse complement.
TCAGCGTATACAGTAAAACGCCAACCCCATCCATTTACAGATCCATCACTTGTAAAACTCCATCGTAGCTCATCACCTAGGATAAGGACGTTTTCAAAATTATAAAAAAAGAAAAAATAATAAAAAATTCACGCTACTGATGCTTCAATAAAATAAAAGCATGTACCAAAGTGTTGACAAATATATCGAAATTATAATGGTTCCGAATGTCTTCGGAACCCAAATAAGTAATTTACCTGGAATCCGTAAAGGTGTAGACCAATCAGACCAATCTCTTCCAGATTTACTAAATAGTAATCGACCGCTTCCATCCATTATCAAGAGTGGGTCATGTCTTTTTTCGGTGGAACAATGCCGATCAAATTCTACTCTTAAACAGTCTGCGCCAGGTATTTTTACGTGACCTTAAAATATTTTTAAAAAATATAATGCTTATACGAAAATGCGACATAACGTTAGGATATAAGAAAATATCACATCTTGTTTTCTAAAAGGCCGTCAGTAGGCGCTGATTATATATCGCCGTCATTACTGGCGATAAAAAAAATTATGCACGCGTTTCTGGTGATAAAATTAGAATCTGTATCAAGTAAAACATGTACATACACGTCTAATTGTCGATAGAAATGCGTATTATAGAAATTATATGCGGCTCACAATACTTAACGAATATCTACGTAATTTTTATCGTTCAAAAATTATGATCCAATTGAATTCGGATTTGGGTACACTAAAGCACGAGAGTACAACTGCTTTATAATTTTATACACTGGAACCTCTCTTAATCGGATAGCATTTTCATGCGAAAATTAACATTGAAATATGAAAATGGCTAATTTTGAGTCTTTTAGCGAACGAAGTGGAGCACTATAAATAACTGACTTTGTGTAGAATTCCGCAATATTTGATTTAAAAAAGAATTTTCGCGTGAAAATTCTGTCCGATTAAGAGACGTTCTACTGTAGCCAATGTGGGAGAAACTAATCTGGACCTGATTTGCTATTTATTCATTTGCTTAATACTTTGCAGTCCACTTTTTCAGCATTTGAAAATAGCCAGTGTGCGCAAACAGATACTGACTTACAACAAACAGACTCTCTGTGTTGATTTTTGTAAACATTTATAGAAGAATAAAGTAACATAAACATAACTCTTAAAAATATAATTTTATATTATCATTTATTTTTTTATGAATGCGTACATTTTAATACAGTCACGAGAATCAGTGTGTTTGTCTGTTATTGATATTATTTTTATTAAAAAAGTGTGTGTTTACACATGTTCAATCATTTCGTGAATTTATTTATATGAATTTTTTTTAATCCTTTAAAAATATTACCGGCCCTTGGGGAAGTTTACTATGAAAGTGCGCGAATTATATAGTGTTAATAGCAATTACTTACCTGTTAATGTTACATCATCAATATAGGGATGGCTAGTTTCCTGAACAACTGGTTGTGGCGTTGTATTAAATGCGTGTGTACTACTTGCTGTATCTTCTAATTCTGTTATGCACAGCTCCAATAGCATATTGCCTATCTCTTTATTTGCGGAGCCAAGTGCTAAAAATTTGGATGTTTTTTAAATAAAATATAAAATACATTTAAACAAAAAATTTGAAAATAAATTTACCACTTAAAACTGATGATAAAGCTTCTTTTGCATTATCACTTTCGATTCTATTAACAATAGCTAATTTCAACAAATCTACTAAAAGTCTTGCATCATTTTCCGTAAGCAGTGATGTAAATTCATCTAAACCTGACGGTGGAGTGTCGCCCACTACTTCTGCATTCGATGTCAATGTTGCCGCAATCACAGACATAGCACTCGTTGACATTTTTGATTGACGGGATGATAAACTTGCTGAGCAACTACTTGCTGTCATTGATGGAAATACACCTAGGGGGCATTCTTCACTCTCGGGCGATAAATGTGGACTCTATAAAAATTAATTTGCCTTATTAAAATGAATGAATCAATTGGATGAAATCACAGAATACAGAACCGGCACTACTATCTCTATCGTGTAATCTGCAGTGTGAAGTTTTGAACAAGTTAGGCTACTTAGTAGTCACTCGTTCAGTAGCAATGGATGAGTGTAGTTCAGTTTTTTTGATCACATTTTGATTGTTATAGTCATTATTGCCACCGCCGTATGAACCACATACATGTCTATGTAGTATTATATATGTATGCGACACCACGCAAGACACCTCACACCGTTCACACTAACAAGACAGATCACACAAATACATACTAAACCTAGTGCACATATATATCATATTTTCTACCCTTTTTTGGTTACACTGGTTTCAATAGTATAGAGATAGCAATGCCGCGTCTGATACTCTGTGGGATGAAATAAAATTACTAACATTTAAACCAGCTTCAATGAGTGAAATAGGAGCCTCTCCACCACCTTGGGCAATTTCATTTTCATTATAGCCCATTTGTGGTTTGTCATTACTATTTACTGAATTTGCCATGCTAACCATTCCTTCTAAAGGTGTTTCAGGTGTTATTTCCTATAAACAAATATTAGAATATTTATAGGATATTTTTATAAGAATGTTATACAGAGTGGTAAAGAAAATAAGTCTCCAGAATTAAGTACTTGACTGAAATAAAGAAAACTATTCTTAATACTTTGCTTTTGCATATCAGTTAAACGATTTTTTTTTATTTTTGATAAAAATCATCAAACAATTTAAATGAGAAAATTACCGAGAAAAATGTCTCATCGTAATGACATCACAATAACTCCAAAAATTTGATTTATTGGAAATAAAAATAATTTCGCTTTGCAGATAAAAATTAGCCGAATAAATTGTGACGTCATTTTAAAATAATGGTGTGATTTCAATCATTTGAATCGTTTTTAAAAATTAACCCTTTTAAACAAACCATATGGAAAAATTTTTTTGTCTCAAAATGCCGAACTTTTTACTGCCATAGATAAGGTTACAAAAAAAGAAAAAAAGATCAAAGATCCTAACATCAAAAAAGTGAACCCTAGGAATTTACAAAATATAAATTATACTAAACTATATTCATAAAACTGAAGATTATTTAGAATTATACCGTATGTCGAAAATCTGTCACAGATGGCGGCACCTGTACCAGTTAATATATACATATGATAGTATTTTGAGCTGCCATATTGCAGGACGAGTTAACTCGTCTTAATCATTTAAAGAGTTAACGATTTTCAAAATAAAACTTCTAAAAGATAATTACTAAATATTTTGGCGCTTTCTCATTAAAATCAAACATATTTAATGGCAACTCATAGAATTACTTAGTATTTAACACATATTTCAAACAATTAAGTACCCAATCTCGAGATCAAATTATTAATGACACTTATTTTAATTACACCCTATAATAAATAACATACTTTCGTTGTCAAAGATCCGGAAGTAGTGTTTACAACACTTTCTGAATGACTGCAAAGTGCTTTTACAATACAACTTCTTAACTGTAAGATATGCGCGGCATTCAATAAGTGTGTTAACGCATGTTGTTTGGCAGCTGAAGATTCCAACGACATAACAATGTTGGTTAGGGAAGGTCGAATACTATGTTTATTTGTTGCGTTTTCCTCGGCTTCCTTTTCTTTATCGTATAAACCAAGTAAATGGGCTCCTAATGGATCTTTGGGCAATTCAAAAACAACCGGTTCTAATTTAAGAGTTGTTTGTGAATCGGGAGAACACCACGCAATCGAATGTGAACTACCGCATGCAACCCGATTTATTTTAACATCTTCAAGTCCATGAACTAGAGATGGTTTACGATTTACCATGGTTGTTCCATTACCTTGTTGACCATGGTCATTATCACCCCAAGCATAAACCTGTAATTCACAGAGAACCAATGTTAAGAAGTGTGGATTTGTCAAAATAGTTTCCAAAACTCTTAACTTACTTGTCCAGTATCTGTCACGGCTAAACAATGTAGAGCTCCAACAGCAACACTGACAATCTTTTTTCCTTTCAACGATTCAATGACAGTGGGTCGACGAACATGTTGATCAGTGCCATGACCCAACCGGAAATAGTCCCCTTTGCCCCAAGTCCATATTTCTCCTGATTTAGTTAACGCCAACGAAAATTGAGCCCCACATTCAATTTGTATTACTCCATAATTATTTAGTCGTTCAATATTATGCGGGACATTACATCCTTCAGAACCACCACGTCCTAGTTTCCCAAAATCACCATCTCCCCATGAGAAGACAAGACCTTCATCGGACAAAGCTAAAGTTTGAGCATCTCTACTTCCACAGGCCACCTGGACGATACGATGACCCAACAGTGCTTTAACTAATTTTGGTTTTAACTGTGTAACATTATCTCCGTGACCAAGACGACCGTATTCACCCAGGCCCCATGTAAACAATTCACCGGAACTGCTGATTGCAGCCGAATGGGAACTACCACATGCAATGTCGCGGATTTTTCGCGAGCGTAGTGTTTCGATTAAGCGTGGTTTATCCAGACTTAATCGATTTCCATGTCCTAGTTTACCATCTTCTCCTTCGCCCCAGGAGAAAACTTTGCCGTCCATAGTTAAAGCCATCGCATGCTTGCCCCCTGAATGAACAGCCACTTTTTTAATCACATACTGATTTAAAAATGGGATAGGTCTCGGAAGAGAAACATTGTTGTTATGACCTAATCCTAATCGGCCATTTGTTCCTTCACCACACGCATATAACTACGAAAAGAAACGAAATTAGTTTAAAATTTGATAAATTTTCAGTCAATTTTTCTTACTTTTCCTTCTCGAGACACAATAAATAATGATTTGGATCCTCCAGCAATGTGAATAGGTTGGAGTTGACTTAAGATGTCAGAATACACCGGTAATTTCACTTTGGATCCTTTCATGCCACCTAACTGGTCTTTATCATTAAGGCCCCATACGTAAACTCGACATCCACCATTATAATCAGAACTGGTGCTTGGTTTTCCATCAACATTATCCCGAACTAAAAATTGAATAATTAACTATTAAAACGAATCTTTTCAAATGTAAATTTTTTGGCGACCATGCAATAACGATAATAACAAATGGCAGCACTGGCGCCATTAGTGACACCTTGTATAACAGTTTATATCTATTGGCGACGCCAAGATTACACGCGCGCTTCTAGTGGTACAGTTAGAACCTGTATATGTGTATACGAATACGTTTCATTGGCATAGAAATATGTACCTATATTATTCGCTATGAGTTTTTGCCTGAAGGAGATACGAAGTTCGACTACAGCGCTCAAGGTGTACAAATATGTTAGTTTATCAGGACGTTATTTGTAAATAATTTTACTATTTTCTTTAAGGAAAAGTATTTTTTTTTAAAATACTATGTTTGATTTTGTCAAAGCGAGTACTTATTACGATGTCTATTTACCAGATTCTACAAAATAATAAAAAAAAATTATTTGCAACCCTACTATCAAACATCACTTTATTTTGAATTTTTTAAAAAAATGTCATAAAAATTAGCTTTTTGGTTAATTATTGAAAACTATTCCATTTTAAGAGATTTTTAAGGTAAAATGGGCAGATGTATGGTTTTTGTTAAACAAATTACAGTTTTTTAATATACACACACCGGCATAATTAGCGGAACATAAAAAAAATATAAAAAAAATATAGAATACTATTTATTAAACAAAGTTGGCTTTTTTTTCATTTTCACTTAAAATAATATTGAAGTAATGAATCAATTGACTTTTCATAGAATTGTTCTTATTCATTATTGATGCAAATCTTTTTAAGAGGTCTGTCACTTTCGAACTCAAATGCCGTTTCTTCTCAATGTAGTCGAGCTTCAGACTGTCGTAATTAAAGAAGGGCAAAGATTGCCTCAGGAGACTATAGATAACATCATTCTGAGTATAGTAAGACGAATGGAAGCTTTGACAAGAGCACGAGAGAAACCACGCGGTATTAAAACGCTGTGTTTCATTTTCTATTTGTTAAATAATCTTTAACTTAAATGATTCTTAGACGACATAAGTTTCCAAAAAGTTGGCATTTCATATGGTTAATTGCTTTCGCTAACAAAAATAAAGGTATATCAACTTGTGAACTTGTAATTTTAAGTGAATAATTAAATAAGACTAATAGTTTCTTAAAATTAAATGGTTTACTTGATTTTTAGAGATATTTTGTATGTTCCGCTAATTATGCCGGTGTATGTATTTTTCACTCATTTATGATAGTAAAATGTCCTGATAAATTGTCATATAATCACTTGAGGTAGGTGGCTATAGTTTCAGCTCGGAATAAAATAACACTCAAATTATGTGAGTGTTATTAGATTTCATATTGGGATCTGTCCGAAAGGAGGAGCTTCAGAAAAATGGCTGACAAAAAAGATATAAAGTAACCAGTGCTATATTAAGAAAAAATGATAAATATTAGAACTGTTTGCATTTGGGTTGACACAAGTTCATAGCAAAGGAATTTTGTTGAAGAAGAGAAAATTTGACATCTGTAAAACAGTTAAAATGTGGTTAAAATATGAACTAATGCGTGAATGAATTAATGAATATTACAATTTAGAGTATACAAACGTCAAATTTAAATAGCAAATGTCATAAAATAACTGGAGAACTGTAAATGAATGGAAAAATTAAATCAATTGTATGTATTTTCAGATATACAAAATTCAGCTCATAAATGACATTTGTGCAAATGCACTTTAAGAATAGTCTGATTTTTCAACATCAGATGTCATACCGTCATTCGACAGATCACAATTGCCAATAGGGTTCTTGACTGAAGTTACAAAAATATTCTAAAAGCATTGTTTTTCCATATCAGTTAAGTGATTTTTTTTATTTTCGACAGATTCTGTAAAAAATCATCAAAAAAATAACCCTACAATTTTAAATGAAAAAAAAAAAAGCGGGAAAAACACCTCACTATAGTGACGTCACAGTTTGAAGCAATTAAACTTCAATGTCAATATTTATAACCTCAAAACTTTGATTATATTCATAAAATGTCAAACTAAAAGCAAGTATTTATTTGAATTCTGATCGATTGTGATTACTATATATATAAGCTAATAGAAATATTCAAAAGAAAACACAATTTCATCTCACCGATGAAAATTATCAAAATCACTACAAAATGTTACGTCAAGAAATGGCGCGTTTTCACTAATTTGATTATTTGTTGAAAAATGGCGATTTTCAAAATAAAATTTCTAAATAGTTATCAAATTTTTTTATGTTTCATTATTAAAATTGGACATATGTAATGATAATGCATAGAATTATTTAACATTTGACACAAATTTTAAACACAGTCAAGTACCGTATTAAACGTATACGTGTATTTTTATGTGATACAAAATTTATCACCAGAGGCGCCAGTATCTTTGCGTCGCCAACTAGCGTGTGATTCTCGTGTGTTTAAATTCACTCAACTTACAGTCTCGTTTGTTAAAATTCACACTCGCACAATATTAACCTCTTACACCACTTGATACAAAAACTATCTAAAAAAAATTTACCAGTATATGGTAAAGATGAAACTTGGTCATAAGATTGATCCCAATCTGACGCCAGGAACGATGCTGATGTTTTCAAATTTGCATTCTGTCTCAATCGTTTTCCGACGATACTTAAACCATGCACTTTACAATCAATGCCGCCATTCCGACACTGTTTTATAGCAATTTCAATACACGGATAATAAACTTTAACATCTTTCAGCAGTGTCACTATCATATCAGTACTCCGCACATGAACTTCATTCAATTCCGTCATTGACGTAAAAGATGGTCCGCCACTGACAATTATCAAAGAGGGCATATAACTGCTATCGGCAGGATCAACCGCAATAAATAGTGAATGAATTAAAATATTCGGTTGCATTTCTAAACGTAACCAATGTTTGCCCTGTGAGCCACAAGTTAACCAACAACCAGAAGAACCGTCAACAAGACAATGGGCCCACGCTTCTCTCGATGACGCTGTCAGTCGTTTAACACAAGAACTCCAATCTTCAATCAACTGAGATTCATCAGGACCACCTAAATCTTGTTTATGATAACGACCCGGTTTACCCGCAAATACGGATGGTGTGCCTAAAATATTAAAATCAATTTTGAAAATTCAAAAGGAAAAATTGACAGAGAAATTCATTTGACTCTACTTTATTTTACGTACCTGGTTCCACGATACGATAGAATGAATGTTTATGCACTTTTTTGGTGTAGAAACAGTTTTCGCACAGGTTGTAACTTTTACAAACTTTACAGGTGAATCGGGGTCCAACAATGGGATTTGCTGAACAACTTGCACAAGAAAATCCATCATGGCTGCTAGGAACAAGTTCCATTTCAGATAAGAGGCCCGTCCAATTAGATTGTTTTGGAAAATCTACGGTCACATCTCTGCCATTCCCAGAAATACCTACAAATAAACATGATGTTACATTTTGATCGTGGGTTAATCGATTTATTAATTGTACTACACTGATCGTGAATAAAAATCTCTTCTCGAGTATTACGCTCGAATTTCATTATCTCTAATTGATTGTTAGATACTCATTAGAATTTAATGGATCCAAAACACAACAAATACTTAAGGGGGTATTCTAGTTTAGAAATTCAAAAAAATCGATTTTTTGCACATTTTCAAAGTTTAGAGGAAGGAAAATTGTACCAAACAGGGATTGCTGATTTAAAAAATGTAAGTATAACATACCATAAATGACTCAGACTGCCCGATACAAAACCTCAAACTTTAAACTTGTTTTTCTCGAAACTATGTTTTTTGAAACGGTTGACATATCTCAAGTTCTACTGGACAGATTACTTTGAAATTTTGTATAGAGCTTCTTAATATATTTAAAATTCGTTTGACAGAGGTTTGTAAATTTTTTTTTAACTATTTTTAAAAAGTTCCCAAAACTGAAAAAACGTTGGAAAAAAACTTTTTATGACATGGACGCAGTTCCGGATTTAAGAATAAAAACATTTTTATTCATACGAAATTTCTTAAAGTTAACTTTTATAACTTATTTTTCAATTATTTATAAAAATAATTGGCAACAATTTATCTGTCATTCCATTTCCACTTGAAAAATAATAGTCTCTATGCTTTCTATAGTTTTTTTTTTTTTTATATTCTCACTGCTGGATTTACACTAGGGGCACACGGGGCTAGTGCCCAGGGCGGCAAAATTTGAAACACAATGTGGCAATTTAGCTTTATTTCATCTCATCACTTATTTTTTGTAGGAAAAAGTAAAAAAAAGACAATTTTTTTTTGCTTGTCACTTATTTTTTTTTAGTGAAAAGTTGATATGATTTTTTTCCAGGGGCGGCATTTTTCATGGTGCCCAGAGCGGCACTTAGGGTAAATCCGACCCTGCATGGACGCCATTTTGCCAAAAAAATTTTTTTCAAATCGCTCCCGTCAATCGAAAATAACATCCTTACTTTTTAAGAATTCACTAAAATTTTGTGTTTCAGATCACCGAGGGGGTCGGAATCATGTCAACCAGGAGCCAGTTTTTTTTTTGAGTCCCTACTTTATCGTCTTGTACTTTTTCAATTTTGACTTTTTTTATTTTTTTGTACTTTTCAAATGTTAACAAAAAACTGATAAAAAAACGATAGTAAAAATGTTTGAAGTTTTTTTCATTTATTACGCCTGGAAAAACACCTAAAATTTGGTCGTCTAGACTAGAATGCCCCCTTAAATGTAATTAACGGAAATAGTGTCAGTAGTGTCACTAGTGTACTCATTGAACTATTCGCTCCTTACTTTAAATACATAGAAATGAAATTATATTCAAATGAAAATCGCAGAATATAAATAGGAATGGGAGTAATTTTCTTAACCCATTTCCGCTCACTTCCGATTTTTCTTAGTACTTCCGTTGAAGTACTTCCGTTCATTCCTATTTCCGTAAAAAAACCACGGGATAATCCTACCCCCTTCCATTCGTTTTTTTTTTTAATTTATCTCGATCTTGACGGGATCCGTTTTATTATTTCGGATCCCGCTTTATTTGTATTATGAAAGTAAAAATGTAACACTCCCGAAATATTTGTCCATTCTCACCCGTTTCCATTCTCACACAAAATTTTCACTCCCACTCGTTTTAAGAAAATTATAACAGTTCCTGGTCGGGACCCAAGGGGACTCTTAAAACTCCCAGTTCGATTCCCATCTCTATCGCAGACATACAGAATGGTAACTTTGACTTGCAAACTGAACAAGTTAAACATTAAAAAATCGTAGAAAAAGTATAGTATTCTACCCGCGTGTAATACTTGCTCATATAATAACTAATAATCAACACTACCATATAAGACGGCAACTGACCTGTTACTACACCAACGCTATCGTGATTAACATATCCCCATTTATATTTCGGCATCAAAACACTCGCTTTAACTTTAACTTTGTCACCCACTTTAATAGCTGGTGGTCCCGGTAACGTGGGCGGAAATCCAAGAAGTTCCACATGAATGAATCGAACCCAATATGTACTTCCTTTATGTTGCCAATCAACCTGTACATTAAGGTCATGCAATCCTTCCCGATCAACTTTAATCACTTTCCCGATATCTCCTTGAGCAACACCTTCGTACGAGCGACAACATCTAACCAGCATTCCTACAGCTATGTTATCTCGAACGTATAATGCATATTCATCATTTGTTAGGAAATCGCTACGTTGTAGATAAATGCCCATTGAATTTCCCCCACTTCCGATGGCGCCCTGCAAAAGGAAAACATTTTTTTTTATAATAATTAAATTGTGACGTATTTTTCGGTCAGTATAATCATTATCAAACAAAGTGAAGACTATACAAAATACAATGAGATAGTAATAGAGGAAGGAAGTTGTATACACATGATAAAGAACAGACGTTGTTTGGTAATAGTCAACAGTCTATTACCAAACAGTCTATTACCAACAGGTATTTTTTAAATTAAAATGTTTTATAGATTGAATTTTTTTCTTACTTCAGTTCCAGGTGCTGGGTAAGCAATTTCATCAGTTTCTGAAATAGAGTCACTATCGGAAATAGCATCAAATGAACTCAACGTATCCGAATCGGATAAAGCAGGCTGTTCTGGATGTTCTAACAGCCAAGCAACAATCGTTTCTGGACTTATCGATTCAGATACTATCCCTGGAAATAATAAATTTTTCTCTTTAACTTACTGTCCTGAAAACTTAATTTTTTTTTTTTTAGTTACCTAAAGCTCGAATGGCACATTCAACACTCTTTTTAGCGAAACCCATCTCAATTAACTGTGAAACCAAAGGACTATTGGGAAGTGATCCAACGTTAGCAATCATTCCACTGGCAGATGGAATTGGTTCTTTTGACTTGCGACCGGATTTTCCGGAAAGGCCGCTACTATTTCCAAATTTGTCATTTACCAAAGCCGACGGTGCTGAATTTTCACTGACCGGTGTGGCTATTTCACTTCCACATAAATCTGCTTCTTGTTTGGCAAGATTTTTAAGAGATTTATCAATATTACTTGGTACTTGATTTTTATTTTGGTTCACATTTGTTGTAATCTGAAAAATTTTCAAAAATTGTGAGTTATAAAAATCCTTGATTAAACATTTATGTATACAGCGTGAATAATCTAAATTGTTCGCCATTTTTATTACAGTCAAACTATTAACTCAAACCAGTATCACACGACGCTTATTTCGCTACTGAATTGCCAACTTAATTTCAATGCTGAATTCCAACCGAGCTACTGTGCTAGCCACAGTGATGGCTCCTCTTTGATGTTGGCTGCACAAGATGTATGTTGCTGGACTGGATTTGTAGATGGCTCTGAAGTCTCTTTACCGTCTCTGTCATCTATCGGTAATGATAGTAAATGGATGTTCAAGTGAAATGCGACTTTCTCATTGAATTACGGTCAAATATAGCAAAGAAACAAGTACGAAAAACAGGACAGATTCTATGTTTGAAATTTGACAAGAGTTCTCGCAATGGAGCCAACAGTGACGTCACTTTCCGTCACTACAGTAAGTAGGCTTCTCACCATGATGGCCAACAGAAGTTCCAGTAGACTATTTTGAATCGTGTGATGTGGGAATTAGCCAAAAATTGTTCAGATACGAGTTATAGCTACCAAGAGGGACAGCCAATTGACATATTCAGGAGCTTTATAGTTCTTGTGATATTCGGAATACAATGCAAACTAATATACAGGGTGTCAATTTAAAAACAAGCCGGCTTCATATCTTTGGAACTATAAAAGATAATTAAAATTTCTCAAAATTGTTTCTATAACATGGAAGGGAAACCATTATGACCCACATGCGAATTCTCTATAACCAACCCCTAAGGCTCGAGCCACCCCAACCCTATTTTTTTAAATTGTAAGACCCCACTTGTGGTACATCATTGGAAAGCTAGAGCCTTAGGGGTTGGTTATAAAGAATTCCCATGTAGGTCATAATGGTTCCCCCTCCATGTTATAGAAACGGTTTTGAGAAATTTTAATTATATTTTATAGTTCCAAAGATATGAGGCCTGGCTGGTTTTTAAATTGACACCCTGTATATTTCCGTTAAATGGGGCACCATATTGATTTGTTAATAAAAATTCATTTAGAGAAAACGTAAATGGAAAAATAAAATTCTTAAGCTTTTTTTAAAATTTGAACAATTTTACTTTAGTATCTAATTTTTTGTCTTTTTAGGTCGTGGTTATATAGGAAGCTTGCACGCGCGAGTAAGCGCTTACGCGCGCGTGTAAATTTCCTTCTTTTAATTTACACGCGCGTGCAAGCGTTTATGTACAGTGGTTATATAGAATCCTTGATATTTTTCATAAGGTGAACAAACAAATTTAAGATTGCACTGCACGGTCCCTTTACATATAAATAAGACCGATCATTAAAATAAGGAAGAAACAAAAACTTTTATAATATTGTAACTGACAGTGGCTAATATTTCTCAGAAATGTAGTTAACAACCATTTAAATATATTGTTTACCGAAAGCGTCTTAAAAATTATCGGTGAGAAATCGTATATACCTATTTAAAATAAACCGACGACTGTAATATAAAGTTAAAAATTTAATTTCATTAAAAATGTGACCCGTCCCATTTTGCATATAGAATGAATAGAAACAAATCAAAAGGGCCGGCATTCCTTTATATACAAACAAGACCGACAATTAAAATAAGAAAAATCCAAAAACTTTTATAACATTACAATTTATAATGGATACTAAAGCGGTTACAAAGAATAGGTGTAAGCATTTAGAATATGAATTTTCACAAATTAAATCTCTCAAATTTTAATTTTTAATTCAAGTTATTGTTAAAAATTTATTTATTTATTGTTGGTATTTATCATTAAAAAAAGCATTTATTATGAAAAATGCTAAAAATGTTAAAATCTGACAAAATAAAAACATTTACTCGCGCCTGCACGCGCGTCAAAAATCTACAAGCGCGTGTAAGAGCGAGTAGAAGCTTGCAAGCGCGAGTAAATGCGTGTAAAAAAATGACTACATAACCACTGAATAGAAATTCAATGTAACAATATATACGACCGTGCACGCGCTTGTGTTACACGCGCGTGCAAGCTTCCTATATAACCACGACCTTAGGGTAGGTATAATTTAGGATTAAAACAAATGACAAGTTTCAGATTATTCACTTTGTAAAAATATCATTCGAGAGATCATAATAAAAATTTCAAGCAATAAGTTTATAGCAAGAAATAAGTCCAATTTCGTCAAAAGAATTAATAAACATAGTAAAAAATATACTTACAATCGTTTTATTGCATTCAGCCGCTAAAAACTGGCTAACATTCAATGCAGCGTCAATAATTTCTTGCAATGAAAATATTGGTTTCAATGGACTGGGTTGAGTCGCTTTCGCCAAAATTTTTTGAAACAATGATATAGGTTGCGGACTACCAGCTGAATCATCATCCTGACTAAATTCTTGCGACAAATCCAAAGAACACTCTTGATGACGCAAAATCCGTCGTAATTTTGATTGACTGTTCGCCAATTCACGAGTAGCATTCAAAGTGCTCAGTATATGCTGCTGTTGACGCAAATAGGCTAAATTAATATGCCCCGGTATATTTGTCGGTCTACGATCAAATCCGTTCGTATACTTTTGATTTCCAAGCAGTAACACACTCCAAATGTTTATCAAATTTTCCGACATTGGCATCCGATCCAAATTGAATTTAATGTCCGGGAGTGTTTTAATACTTTGTAACGTAACTTTTTTCTCTTCACCCGTTTCATGCATTTGTATAACCAGTTTACCTTTTGGAGTGATTTTAGCAATTGTTCCGATGGAATTTTCTAATTCCGTAACGGCCCCAATACGTGGTTTATTATCCAAACCACCAATTACATTTAACGATGCCACAATTAAGTACAGAGGTTGATCGGCATCATTCAATTCATTTAGAGCCATATTAATTACGCCATCATTGTATAAATCGGCTGCCAATCGAAGTTTTTGCATTAAAAATGCATTAATTGCTTGATTCCAACCAACAATTCCATGTAATGTTCGTAACAGTGATATAATCTCTTGAGCCAATGTACTACTGTACGATTGTGTTAACATTACAACTTTTCTTGGATCGCCAGTGTCACGCTTATCGTAATTGCAAGTAATCGAAATTTTGCCTAGAAGTGTGAATAGTCGATCCAGTACTGGGGATATCTGCGGTAAATCCATGTCCCAAGATGGTAAAACAATGCGTAAAAGTCTTAGCGCTTGAATCTAAAATAAATATAACGAATATTTTAAACTCAACAAAAATTATTACACTCCAATACCTCATTAGGAACAATCTCAATAAGAAACATGGTTACTTTTACAGAACCATATGAGTCTGCTTGACTATCTATGAATGACAATCAAAACCACATTCACAGAATGGTGTGAAATTTTACTTATTTTCATTAAATAATAAGCAAATGCTGACGAAAATTTACAAGTAATTAATGTTTTGACTACGTTTTAAAAGGTCGTAACTCATATTTTAATATCATTTTCATTTTTATTTATTAATTTTACATCTTAAAATATGATTTATTTTTAACACTTTACGGTCCGCGTTTAGAGCATCTGTGAAAAGCTAAAACAACCGTAGAGACCGATCGCAATCAGTGATCACACATGTTGTATGCGATCTTACCGTAAACAGGTATTGATTTACAACAAATATACTCTCTGTGTGTTGGTTTTTATAATCATTTATAGAAGAATAACAACATTTAAAAATATAATTTTATATGATCATTTATTTATTTTTTATTTTTTTGTAATTGTATAGAAATGTGTATATGTAATTGTAAAAAAAGTATTTAACTCTTTGTTTTTTTAATATTTTTTTTAATCATTATCAGTGTGTTTGTCTGTTATTATGTTTATTAAAAATATGTATGTTGACATATGTCGAATCATTTCGTAAATTTATTTATATAAAAGTTTTTTTTTTTTAATTCTTTAAAAATATTGCCGGCCTCTGGGAAGTTTTTTTTTTTTGAAAGTGTGCGGGCTGATAGAGTTAAAATAGCTCACTTTACTTCTAAATTATATCATTAGGTAGCGCGCTTATTGTCACAAATATGAAAGAACAGGAAACGACGAGATGTGCAAATGTACTACACCTATTAAATTACACATTTATCGATATCGAAAATGTTCAATAGTGAATATCTAGTTAGTAAGAAATATGTCCTAACCACAGACCAATGAACATATATATTATATTATATAGACTAATTATATCAATGTTTAATTGAGGTAGCCAGATACGGCCAGGATACGACCTAATAGTATTCTGTAATCAATGCAATAAACGACAGCATCCGTAGTAATGTTTTCAAATATTATTGTCGAAATATAATATTGATAATAAAATTTTACTTTTTTGAGAAATAACTGCAAAATTTAAAAAAAAAGAAAGTGCTATTCGCTATATTTTCAAAATACGTACATATACAAATTATGTCCTGCAATAATTATAATTGAATTTGCTCAAAAATAGACAATATATTATATTCCTTAAATCTTACCCGTCTCACCCTGTTACCTGCCTCAAGAAAAATGCCTACAAACTGGCTTTACGCTTTGTTTAGTAGTATAATATAATAGTGTTCATTGGTCTGTGGTCCTAACACAAAAATAATATAATTTTGGGAATACAAAACAATTACAGACATAATATTCCAAACATCAAACTAAATGTTTACTAATATTGAAAATTTTTAATAGTGTATATCTCGTAAATGATGCATGTCAACATAAAAATAACAAAATTTTGTGAAAGAAAAGATAAGGAGAAAAATAAGATATTCTCTTTAAAACAGTCAACGCGAACAATCTTAGGATTGAAGACACACAAAGAAGAATTTAGTGTAGCTGCAAAAAAATTTCCATTACCTGTTTGTATAGCGACACATCGGCGCCAGTCGTAGGATTTTGTGATATAATATCCAAAAGGAGTGTAATCCATAATTCAGTACTCAAATAACGACATACAGTCTCGGTAATGGCAATGCTCCGTACTAATGGCAATGTACACCATTCTTCATGGAATTTGGCAGTCTGTACGTCTAGTGATTTCTGTTTTATATCGCTTGAATTACTTTGTGCATGTTTGAGAATATCGTGTAGAAGTCGCGTAATATTCTTTATTGCTAACGCATTGTTTAATACTGGTGAAATTTGTCCAACACAAATACACACGTTTTGAAGTAAGTTTATGCATGAATGTTTTAGTAACACACTAGGATGAATTAATGTTGATTGTGTGTCCCCTAAAAGTTAATTTGTTGCTTAAGTTTATCACAATAAAGTGTAATACGGATACAAAAAAAGAACTTCAACGCCTTAAAAAAGTTTATATTTTTCTTCTAATACGTATATGAAATACATACAAAAGATTGGTTATAAATTAATATCATGCATTAGTACGTGAAACCAACTCTTATATTATATCAATATGAATGTTTGAAGTAAAGTATTGTATTAGAAGAGGGGGAAATTTAAATAACAAACTTATTCAAAAAATAGACTGAAATGGAAAAATCAGTCAAGAGCGAATCAGACTCGCACAATTAGGGTTTCGTACAGTGAACAGTCAACAGACCAAATTAATTTTTTTTTAAATATTTGTGTATTTAAATCTTATCCAGATTAGGTTTTGATAACTGAAAAATCATACATTGTCCCACATTGTACTGAAATATTAATAAATATGTTGTCTTATATATGTAATATAATGAATATTTTTTTTCAGCAACTATTACACTGTCGGAAAAACCCATAATTTTAACTTTAGAAACCCAAAAGATCAGAGGGGGGAATGGTCATTTTTAGCAAATTTTGAGCTACATCACTAATATTGTAAGACCACTAGACCGAAAATTATAAAAAAAAAAATATTTTTAGTATCCCTAGAGGTAGCTCTTTCAAATGATACTTTACACGATTTATTAATTAAAACTTTTTAGATCAAACTGACATGACTCACCATTTTTGTTTTATAATCGATAACAGGCGATATATGCGTATCAAGACCTAATATTATGCCAAATCTCAAATTTCTACGTTACGTAGTTTTCGAGAAAAACTTCTGTGACAGATGGATGGATAAACACGGAAGTGATGCTATAAAGGTTTCGTTTTCCCTTTTAAGATTTATTTTATTTTATAATAATTTACTACCAATATGTAGTATTATTTAATTATTTATTAAACTTTTTTTTTTTTTTAAATCATTATGAATTTCCATAAGTGTTTTGTCAATGGACACTATAACATTACGTACCTACCCTACCCTTCTCCATACCTCAGTTGCATCAAAGTTCTTTTTCATGTATCCATACTAACAAATACAATAATAAGTACCTTTATCAGTTGTATCATCAACATCGGAATCTGAAGAAGTTGGTGAAGGTGGTGAAGCCAATGCTAAATCGTATTTCCCTTCTTTACCCATTCGATAACTGTTGGTGCTCCCGTTCATCCACTCAACGCGCACCCAACCATCATCACCAAGCTCACCAATTATTTTTCCTTCACTAGGTGGCGGTCCGTCTTGATCTCCCCACTTCCAGTCGGCTCCACGCACAACACGGGTACCAATTTTCATTAGACTTGCCAGTTCTGGTCCACTTAGACGAGGTTTCGGTTTTGGAGGTTCAATTACATTTTCATACAGTACACAGCATTCTTCTTGTTCCGTTATTTGTCTGTCAATTTGTATACAACCGGTGTACTTGATTAGCGACAGTACTGTGCTTAGCAGACCAGAACGTACAGCTGAGCACAGTTCTGCTGTGTTATATTTATTCGAGGCAAGAATTCCAAGAGTTACCAGGAGAAATCGAGAGCGTGGAATTTCTTGTAAAAATGTATGTGTACCTAAAATAACAAAATAATGTAATTTTAGAAATGAACTATTTAAAAAAACTGCGCACTGTTAAAAAATGGGTAGGTACAAATGATTCAAACTTATTGCCTATTAGCCTCCAATTACCCTAAATGTTTGAGAGAAACGGATGAATGTTAAATGTAAATGCGCAGCGGCTACCAATTTAGAAACTAAAGCCGGTTCTATACGATGCTACGAACACCTTCCAACATTGGACGTTCGATGGTTCATCGCATCGTGTGGCCGTTGTTCGAACCTACGAGTGTCCAATGTCGAGCGTAAAACATTCGCATTTGGCCATGTCCCGCTCGATGTCGGTATTCTTGCACCGAGTCAAAGGGATGCTTCGAACGTTTGAAGGTCAATGTTGGTTGCGTTGGTTGGTTCGACTCAGCAGCTGCACGACTCGTTCATGTGAAGAGAGACAACATCAGTGTATAACATTAGAGATCACATAAGACACAGATGACATCCTCGTCCACTGAATAAACGTTTGTACCAACACATTATACAAGAGAGACAACATCAGTATATAACATTAGAGATAACATCAGACAGATAACAGCCCCGTCCACTGAATAAACGTTTGTACCAACACATCATCATTCGTATTGGATCAAACATTCGATTCACCGTGTAGCAGATACTTATAATACTTATACTAATAACTTAATTGCAGATACTAATAACTTAATTGCCTCAAACGTTCGATCGAACGTTGGAAGGAACGTTCGTAGCATCGTGTAGAACCGGCTTAACTTGTGAAATTTCTGGAAAGTTCATTAGAATTGGTAGAATACTTCCGGAGCTATTCGCATTAGAATGTTTTGCGGACACAGACTGTAAAATATAGATCGTGTCTGACAAACACAGAACCAATATTGTTCAGGAGGGTCTATAAGGTCAAATACAAACAAAAAATTTGATTTTGAAAGAACAAAAATTTTTCAACTCTCAAATTGAATTACAAAGCGTTTGTTACTTGGGTAGACTCGGAACAAAAAAAATATGTATTGATTGCATCATATTAAGAGTTTTAGCGCTCGAGTTAACTCGATCTTATGCTTTGTACGACACTATTTTATCTTTATACTAAAATTTAATAATACCTATAATATTTCTACATCATACTGCCGACGAAGGGATTACGCGAACGCCTCTAGTGGTGAAATTAAACGCTGGATCAGTAGAACATGTATTAAATAATACATGTACAATACGTCTAATTGTCGATAAAAATATAAAAGAACAGTTTTTAGTTAAGTTTTCATCTGATGATGGCGTAATGGCCGAAGTCGACTCGTGTTTGTACGATTTTTGTTGTGAAAAGTGGCAAAGCAACGATCCCATGTTTTTAATATGGATTTTCACAAAGTAAACCTTTCTAATATTGATTATTTAAATATATTATATCTTAGTGGCGCGAACGAGAATCTTTAAGTCGCCAAAACTTTTTTTACCGCGGATACAAACCGCAAGTATATCAGATTTCCATTTAATTTGGAAAACATTGCCGCTAAAGAGGTTAAGTTGTAAGAAAATAACAAAAATTTGAATGGGTCATGTCATTTGAATTCATTAAAATAAATGGTGCTAAAATCAACTGAGAGAAATACACATGATCTCACGAAATAAAGCAGTTTTAAAGCACGTTTTCGTCCGTCCAGAAATTCTGACCGGTATAATATCTTTTGAAAGTTTTCAATCTCTGATTGTATTCCATTAGAGAAAATATTACACAGTGCATGACATTGTGTTACACTGTGTCTACTTTTTTCACTAATGGAACATCAACTTTTATTGTGTTTCTGCAGAGGGCAGCATAAACAAAGTTACTAGATTTAAAAAAAAAATTGATTCAATCTGCTTGGTATATTTTCTATGATTTCTAATTACATGTATAATTTAATTAAAAACAGTTAAAAAGTTAGTTTTGCAATAAAATTTAAAAAAAAAATTAGTTTTTTTTGTGAAAAAAGAAAATACAAATATCACGAAACTGGTTGGCATTACTTTTCCCCTATGCGCTGTACTATACAGTGTCGTTTGTGTTTTGCTAATGGAACACGATCAGCGTTTTCGTTTTACTGATGTAACTAATACATAGAAGTAATTTGGATCATCCTGTACAGGAAATTTAATATCAACGGCATTAATATATAAATGAGAAATTACCTCTAAACTCCTTTAAAAAATTCATTTTCAAAAAATTGATACACCAATCAGTGATTTGAGCTTGCGATATCAAAATCTCCACTTTCTGTTGCGGTATTATCATTTGAATATCATCCAAACAATGCACTATCGGTTCCTCAGCCAATTTCATATTCGTCAATCCTAAATATCCATTCATAATCGCATACTTCGTTGAAAAGATCACATAATCTTTCTGTAATAAATTATAAATCATTTCTAGGCCTTGTTTTCGAATTTTGAATCGTTGCACTTGACAATACATTGCTCTTCGTAATGACTCGACATCGTTAACTGTATCCTGCGTTACGAATTCGATAAGTTGATTAATAACGTTTGGACTGTCGATCTGTAAGCGTTTCCATTCCTGTTCTTTCACGCGATTCAAAATATCGATCAAGAGAATTTCGTTTTCGAAAGCGGTTTGTTTATTGACAGTCACGTTCTCTTGGAGCGAATTACTGTACTTATCGTTATCGGAAATGATCTTTGGTATGTCTGTTGGTTGTTTGATTTCCGTTTCATTCTTCTGTTTTAATTCGTTGTCGATTTTATCTTTATCATCGTCTTTATTGTGCTCAACAAGTTTCGCGTCCGATGTGACGCCATTTTTAATTTCATTGTTCACATCGTCAGTGTCATGTTTACTTTCAGCACTTCCGGGTCGTATGTCTTTTCCAATTGTCAATTTGGTGAGATCTTCACTCGACTTTAAACGTTCGATACTTTGCGATTGTATTGTGGCATTCAAAATGTCCTCCCGTTTCGGGAAATCGAATAAGTGTCGCCCACTTCTGATGTCTGCGATGATTTTTTTGACGTACTGCTTCAAACGGGGCTCCTTGTACAAAACGTTGTATCGAAGGTAGGCTCGGGTGCATAGGGACACCGCGGGACGTACTTCATACAGAAGAAATCGACATTTTTCAAGTACCGGGATGCAAACTTCTTTATAGCTCCGATTTTGTAGTTGACGAGTTCGGATTAGATTCCATTTGGTGGAATGGACAATTTTTATTAAATCGGTGATAATTTTTGAAAGTTTTACATTGGGATCAACCGCGTATTTGTCTACGATGGACAACACATGAGTACCAAGACCTTGATGTTTAATTAGAACTGCTAGAAGGACTCGACCAATCTCTTCTACAGGATGATCAAAAGAAAATTCGACATGAGACAAAAAATTATTTATCTTGCAAAAATGTTCCATCATCGCTATAAAAGTAGCCACCGAGGTATCTGTGAGTCGACTTTCGGCGAGGGCAAAAATGAAATTTGTTACGCGATCATTAGGTAACTGTTGCAATTTGGTAAGTTTTGCCGGGAAATTTGGTTTTTGTTCTGTCGGCGTATTTTCTGCGGTTGAATTAGTGCTTCGACCTTCACCTTTCTCTTCTTCATACGGATTCGGTGGCTGTACCACTTGTAGACCACCCTGTAAAAATGGGGCATTTAACCATTTCTGGCATTCAAGTTCTGGTTGTTGGATAGTTAAACTTTGTCGTAGCCGAAACGCGTGAAGACCCAACAAATGTCCCAAATTTCGTTCAGTGTCCAACAACGTTAAACAACAGTTTGTTGAATCCAGCGAAGTCACACTCGAATCAGAATCAGGTTGGCAGTAATTTCCTACTAAAAATGTATTCAACAATTCTAGCGCGTAAACACTGTGAGGCACACAGTTAAAAGCTTGAGTCGCGTCTTTGCCGGCATATCGTTGCAAAATTTCGGTCGGACATGCATTTTCACATCGAAAATCTTGGACATCGTAAACTTTATCATTAATCACAATCCATAAACCGCCATCTAAATTATGATTTTCTAAATCTGCACGACGAATCAATGGTAAATCTTCAGTTATTTTGGATGGACAAATTGCTCGGATAGGTGGCTTAAGAATTCCTGGCCAACCAAGATCGTCTGAGTCGTAGGATGCTATTCCCGGCATGCGGCCATTCAATTTATCTAAGGCTTCTAATAATGGTAAAAATAAATGGATCCAGTTAACGTTTGAAAGAAACATTGGAATCTCGGTTTGAAGTAAAACTAAACATACAATCAATTCGGGTAACAACACATCTGAAAAAAAGAAAATAAATTTTATTTGCCTTATATAATAACGGCTGTTATGCATCTAGTCCTTTTGCTTTCTACGCAGACGCAAAATGAAGAGAATGAGTGCATTCGTTACCCTCATCACTTACTTCTGAACAGAGTTATGTCATGTGATGTAAAAAAACAGTTTTTTACATTTTTATGTAAAAAATTGTAAAATACGTAAAAAACTGTAAAAAATTGTAGAAAATTGTAAAAAAATGTAAAATACTTAAATCATTTGTCATTTCACTGACAAACAATTTATTTTGATGGTTATTACTTGTTTATAAGTTCACATGAAAAAACGTGTAAACAAAATATCGACACAAAAATGATTTTCTGCTGGTGGAAGGCCATCCACAACTGACTACAAAGCTTTAAATTTCCAAATTAACAAACTGAGTTTTGACAGATCAAAAAAACTAGGTACTACATATTATTTATCTCTCTTTAAATTATAATAACAATAAAATCACTGATGATAATGATGATGAAGGTGATTGATACCTTTAATAAAATTTAACTGAATAAATAAAAATCTTTTTAATATTGAATTCTTAAATAAACTATTGTATCAAAACTAACCTTTCTTTTTCCTGTTTGTTCCCATTTATATTTTTAATTTTCAAATTACTTAATTATTAAGTTTTACTTTGCAAATATAGCGAATACTTCAACAGCAAATATGGAATACAATCAGTAACGCTTACATATCTATTAAATTTAAAAAAATTTAGTTTTTTACATTGTTTACATTTTTTACAGTTTTTTTTATCAAAACAAGTATGTGTAAATTACAAGTTTTTTACATGTAAAAAACTATGTAATTTACCCGAAGTAAATTACACGCACAACTCTGCTTCTGAATAATGTAAGCACATGCGTACACTAATTAAAAACTGCGCGGGAATTGACATTACTAATTCCCGCCAATTCTCGCGCAGTTTTTAATTAGTGTGCGCATGAGCCTACATCATTTAGAAGGAAGTGATGATGCCAACGAATTTCTTACTTATAACATTAGGCGCCTGCGTTGAGTAAGTCAAACACAACGATGTGTATACCAACTGTAAAATTTACCTATAATATCTCCTTTTAATATTTGGGCCACCAGTGCATAATTTTTTGTATTTGTTGCTATATTTTCATTAGCTATTGTAAGTGTGTCTACAGCATGATTACAAACTTGCTGTAAATATTTTTTCAATAGCGATTCCGCTCCCAAAACATTATCTTGATTTTTTGCATACATTTTTGAGATAAGTAATCGTTGAAAACGCAATAACAAATTCAAACTTGGTGAAATTTCTTGTTTATTTTGTATGTTTTTAGAGAGCGTTGAACTTTGAAGTCGTAATTGAGATGCATAACTTCCATTTCTAAAACAAAATATTTACAGAAATAATGAATAAGTTTTAACTATAAACTAGTCAATTGCATGTCAACACACGCAAACCGATTACAAACATGACAAAAGCATAAGTGTTCCGGGGCTGTGCTAGAACACAATCACTAAACACGTAGAATACGTCAATGGTACAAAATGGTAAATTAGAAATGACTGCGTCTGGCCCAAAGAAAAGTAGGAAAACATTTTTTTTTCTCGTAACATATCTTTGGAGAAAAATACGGTACTTGTATGGAGGGTAGAGGTCAGGAGGAGTGTCTCTTATGGGACTTGAATCGAAAAAGTGGCCCCTGAATTTGATGAAATAATAGTTCAATAAGTAACCAGAACGACGCTGATAAGCAATCAGGGTTCGATCTGAACTTAGCAATTATAAGTGAAGTGAAGTATGCTAAAGGGAAATACTAACTGTTAAAAACAATAAAAATTGAATTAAATATAACAATTAAAACTGTTAAAAACAATAAAAACTGTTCTTTCAGTTTTAAAATTTTCAGCGCTTAATTTTAAATTTAAGAATTTTACTACACTAGCGCCATCTTAATTTCATCCACTTTTGGGGCCATTTTTATATATGGAGATACTTCTCCTGATACTCTACCCTCCATAGGTACTTGACTGTATTTAAAATTTGTGTCAAATGTTAAATAATTCTATGCATTATCATTACATATGTCCAATTTTAATGATGAAACTTAAAAAAATTTGATAAATGTTTAGAAATTTTATTTTGAAAATCGCCATTTTTCAACAAATATTCAAATTAGTGAAAACGCGCCATTTCTTGAATATGACGTAACATTTTGTAACTAGATATGTCGATTTTGATAATTTTCATCGATGAGGTGAAATTGTGTTTTCATCTGAATATTTCTATTAACTTATATATACAGTAATAATAATCGGCCAGAATTCTAATAAATACTTGCTTTTACTTTGACATTTTATGAATATAATCAAAGTTTTGAGGTTATAAATATTGATATTGACGTTTAGTTGCTTTAAACTGTGACGTCACTATAGTGATGACGTCACTATAGTGATGACGTCACTATAGTAAGATTTTTGATGATTTTTTACAGAATCTGTCGAAAATAAAAAAATCACTTAACTGATATGGAAAAATAATGCTTTTAGAATATTTTTTTAACTTCAGTCAAGTACCCTATTTAAAAAAAATGTGGTTTATTCCCGGGGCTCGCCATTTTTCTCCATTGGCCTGACAATTTTTTGGAAGTTTGCTGTGGAAATGACTGAATGTTTTCTAATTTTTCAATAAATGACCCCTCAAACATCAGGTCAGTACAACGGGAGCCAAAGTACCTTAAATAGTTAAATTAATGTACGTTGCCGCACATATTTTCACAAAGCCGTGAAAAAAAAAGAAATGACGGGCCCCGAAGAAAAAAACAAATTTTTCTAAATTTCTCCCTACAAATACAACCGACGAACAAAAAACGGGTCCCGGGCCTCGGGACTACAGTCCCGGTTGCCCCGCCCCCTCTCGTCGGGCCTTTATTTTCGTGACTCAACTTTGCACTGTAAGTATATTAGTCGATGATGTCAGTGTAAGATCAACCAACATTTGAACATGCTTTTTTCTTTAATAATAGCCAGAACAACCGCAGAGGCTGATCGCGACCAGTGATCACACATATGTGCGCAATGAGGTACTTACAGGCTTACAACAAACACACACTGTCTATGTTGGTTTTGTAAACATTTACAGAAGAATAACATAAACATAACACTTAAAAATACAATTTTATATGATCATTTTTTTTTAAATGATTGGATTGAAATGCGTACATTTCAATACAATCACAAAAATCAATGTGTTGGACTGTAGTTTATATTATTTTTATTAACAAAGTATATGTTTACACATGTTGAATCATTTCGTGAATCTATTTATATAATTATTTTTTAAATTTCCTAAAAATATTGTCGGCCCCTGGGGAAATCGCACTAATTTGGTGCGCTAATTTCGAAATATAAGACGTATTCTACGTAAAAAAATTTATTGAAAAATAAAATTACCGTAAAAGTTGTTTGACAAGATGTAATAAAGGAATCGAAGAATCCGAATTTCGAGTGTTATTTTGTTCTGGCGAATCAACAATTTCTGATAGTATGGCCGATTCCAGAGCTGATTCCAATCCTCCATCAGCCATTAAACTTCCAACCAAAAGATCCATCATAAATCGTTGCCCTTGACTGACACTACTTGATATTTCTAGTCCAATATTTGGTAACAGGGAACTCAATGCTCTTGCTCTTTCTTGCGGCGTTGGCAATAGTACACTCCAACCGATTTTAAGTGTAGCTTGAGCGGCTACTTGCATGGTTTGTAAAATACCGTTACCACTCGCCAGTGCAACAACTTGTGATTTTAAGCTTGTTAGTAATCGTGATCCGGTTCCGAGACCGACAGTTTTCGCATCTATGTTATTGCTGATAATTGAATGGAGCTAAAAAATGATTTTGTTAATTTTGGAAAAAAATTAAATTATGATTTGTAAACGTACTTGAAGTCTTAACAAATTAAGGGCAGCAACAGTAATACATTCTTTATCCTGACTTGGTGGACATCCAGATGTTGTAGATGAATTGCTGACCACATTTAACAACTGATCTAACAATCTAAAAGAAAAAAAAAATTGTAACTTCACAGTATTTTAACTTTTTTAGTGAGATTAAGACGAATCATCCAACACATAGGTAATCTAAATTGACTGAAATGTTTATAACACAGAGAATTGAATAAAATACCTCTAGAGGGAGTAGAGGTATTATCTTAAAATATAAATTACATGCCGCCATTAAATTAAACCACATTTATAAGAAAGAAAAAAAGAAAGAAAGAAAGAAAGAAAATTTAATTTTTTGTGAATTAAATCTGCTAAAAAAAACTATTTTATTTAAAAAAAAAAGAAAAGAAACATTATTTTGAAATATTTTGTTATCTTAAAATGGTTAAGGTTAATATATATAGTCTATAGCTGACATTATGCATGACGGTTTTTTTCTTAATGGACCATTTTCTCAAATATGTAGCAATTTGTCACCAGGGCGGCGACACAGGTATTTGGGAATACATGTCTATAATCGAGATATTAATTTAACCACAGAGCACTGAATCAAACATATTAACATATGTTTCCTAGAGATAACACAGGCATTAAATTTTGAAGCATGACTCCATTTTAGTAAGCCCAAATTGTAACCACGGAGACTTGTTTATAAATATTAGATAAACCAATTAAACCATTAAATTAATGGTTTGACCGCCATTAAAGTAATCCCATCAGTCAATTTTTTTGCTCACATCAGTCAATTTTTTTGCTTCAATTTCCTAATGTATTTGTAATACACAGCATTCTCTCTAGTCGATTCTCTCCTCAATGAATTTAACCAACCAAAAATCACCTTCTGTTAATTCCACTTTAGCAACGAAATTTTCCAATTCGGTTACCTAGGAATATTGTTTATTTTTTAGAAATTAATATTCCAACTATAGAGATGTAGTTCCGAATAACCTGTGTCGCCGCCCTGGTGTTAAACAATTTTCTCATGCGGTTACATAGCAATTTTTAAATTAAAATTTTAATCATAGAGATGTAGTCCCAACTTATCTGTGTCGCCGCCTTGGTGTCCGACAGTTACATATTTTGAGAAAATCGCTCATTTGACAATATCAAAGAAAAACAATACAAACAAATTTTAATGAAAATTGATAATAAAAGACACCAATTTATTATATTAATTCATCCTAAATATCAATATTTAATTTGAAAAAAAAAATTAATATTTTTATAAATTACGTCAGCAGAAATGGGCTGTGACGTTGCTTTCTCTTATATTTCAACACTGTCGCCACTAGGGTCGCTACGTAAATTCCGGTTAGCAAACATAACTATGGAAATAAATTTGAATTTAATTAATTCTTTTAAAAATCAGCAATTTTTTTCCTAGTTATAAGAAAAATAAACAGTTTTTTTTATTAGTTACATGACACCTGTTGCTATCTAGAGAATGTGACGTAATTGAAGCTAATGAACGTTTTTGCGCAAATTTTGAGAACAAATATTAAATTAATTTTTTCTAGTGATTTTCGACATTAGTTTTAAAAATTAAAATTATATGCATGCATAATACATAAATATGCGTATTTTAAAATAGTTTCCCAAAATTAGTCAAATTCCCCATTAACTGTCATTATGACAATTGAATGGAAAGAAAGTGTTCGTCTCATTTTTTAGTTTGGAAGAAAATTTCTGTTATGTCTGGTAAAATTTTGTTGTTACTAGTACTAAAGATATATGTATTAGCCAAAATCTGTCTCTAGTATTAATAATTTCTAACAAAAAATTATGTTTCCTAGCTTGGCACGAAAAATGTGAAAAATTAAGTCAATTTTTTTTTTTTCAAATATATCACTTAGGAGTTAGCAATAAGCAAGTAAAATTAACATAACCGCTTACCGGAAAGTAGTTTCTGATAAATCAATTATAAATGGTAATCTGGACGGGACTATTTGGCGTTCATTTTCAGTCCATATAAAGCTTTGTTTGCAACCGCTAGCGACACCTTTAATGGATATATTTCTCAAAACTTCCGGTGTAATATTTTGTTTTCCAAAAATAGCATTTATCGGATTAAGAAGTGTTGGAACTTGAATACATTCCGGGCCTCCTTCTAATACTTGACCAGCTTCATTTTCACCCCAACCATATAATTCGCCATCTTTTGTAACTACCAAAACGTGAGCTGAACCAACACTTACTAAAATAACTTCTTTGTCTGAAATTATTAACATTAATTATTTTAGATAAATATTTTATTTTTATATTTAACTATTGTAAAATATAATAACAGTAAAATAAACCAAACTTGTGTGATCAAGTCCCAAAAAAGAGAAAAGGCACTGAATGATTGATAACACAAAGATTACGAGAGGGCCTCTGATTTTTTATATTAGAAGCTGTATCAAGTAAAAATTTTTCTACACGTTTAATTGTCGATAGAAATATGTATTATACAAATTATGTGCAGATTACTAGATTTTATATCCCCAATTAAACGAATACGTATATTTTTATTTGATATATAGTTCTAATTTTACCACCAAAGTCGCGAGTGAGAATCTCTCTCAAATTCTTATAAATTTTAAATATAGAAGGTATAAAGTGTAAACAAAATAATTCTAATAAACTTAATATTTTGAAACAAACTGTTTACAAACAGACAAAATTTTTTTAGTCATTAACCATGTGATCAGAAACGGTTTTATGTTTCGACACTATTGGGATTTGTCAAGTAGGCGGAGCCTAGGAAAATGGCTGACGAAAAAGTGCATTAATTATTAGTTTTATATATAGTAAACAGTGCTATATTAAGAAAAAATGATAAATAGTAGAACAATTTGGACTTGGGTTGACACAAATACAAAGCAAAGATATTTTGTTGAAGAAGAGAAAATTGTACATCTGTAAAACACACTTAAAATGTAAAAATATGAAAAAATGTACGAATGAGTTAATGAATATTGCAATTTACAGTAGTATACAAACGTCAAATTTAAATGGTAAACGTCATGAAAAAACTGGGGAATTGTAAATGAATGGAAAAATCAAATCAATTGTATGTACTTGTAGATCTACAAGATTTAACTCAGAAGTGATATTTCGTCAAATGCATTTTAAAAGCAGTATGATTTTTCAATACCAGATGTCCTACCATCATTCGACAGATCCCAATAGCCACTGGGATCACTACTTTAAAAACAAGTCATCCTATTGTAATTAAACATAACTATCGTAAAACTTAGATACGCGAACTAGTGGTAAAAAAATTAACTACTGCCAGTAGGCAAGGTTTGTTTATTAGATTTTGACAATTCACAAATTGCAGCAACAATTTGTGCTGTTTAGTCTGCAAAATACAAACTAGCTAATTTTTTTGGATACAATCCTTATTTTTTCTCAATAATTTAGTGTTTCCAAATAAAAATGGTCAATTCCAAATTGCTACCATTTTTTTAGGTCTCAAATTTAGCCACCTGGTGATGAATGAAAAAACTACTGCCAGTAGGCTAAATATCAAACGACGTCTCCATTTGATTTCTAAATAGAAATTATAAATTGATGAAGTAATTTTTTGTAATGTAAAATTAGTATAATTGATATTTTCAGCTCGAAAATGCTACAAAAAATTAAAAATTAGTTTTTTCCTTACGTACAAAATACCTGTTACTATTTAAAGAATGTAATGTAATATGAACACTGTATTTCCTTCTCTGTTTTACAGAATAGAAAAAATGTGCAAAACAGAGAAAGAAATATGATGGTGTCCATATTCCAAACAAAATAAACAAATTATATACCCATTTTAAATAGTTATGAATAAATGAACAATTAAAAATTTTTAATTTAAGTATTATTTCTAAGCTAATCTAAATGATTTTTGTTAATATTTAATTTATTTCTAACTGCGGACAGAAATTACCGGAACCAATCAGCGTTCAGCACACATGTCACGACTCTATTTATTATAGGGACTCTAATCTTTAACTGTCAACTTGATCCAGCTCGTGACGAATGGCAAAACTATTGCATATAGACTAAACAATTACGCCTTTATTAGATTTCTCAACACAATATAAAAATATAATAATAAAATTAAATAAAAACAATATATAAATAAAAATAAATAAATAAAATAATAATATTACAGAGACTTATTTCTTTTATATCAGGAAGTACTGTACGAAAATTAAAGTGAGAGGTATAGATCATCTAAGTTTCAATAACAGATTTATATAGTCTATTTCACATAAATTTAACCAGGCTTCATCACTTATGAATTTAAATAGTTTCCGTTTTCTTGGTTTTATCTCATTCATTATTGCAATTACGTAAATTTTAAAATTGCAGCTTGTTTTTAGAAAAGAATAGAAGATTGATTTGTTTTGAATATAAGAATTATTTAATTTTTTAACTTTGACTCATGATCAGTTGTATCAGAAACAGAGTATAGTTACCTTTTAAGGTTTCTATCAGTTTTGGAACGCGTACATGTTCTTCAGTTCCGTGACCTAAACGATATTTGTTACCTTTACCCCAAGAATAAAGTTGACCATTATCAGTTAAAGCTATACTGAAATGTCCACCAGAATAAATACGAATGATATTTTCGTTAGAAAGAGATTCGATTAATCGAGGCGTTTTACTTGATTCAGAAACACCACGCCCTAGAAAATTTCATTTCAAAATGAATAATTTAACTAAAAATTTAAAATATTTAAGGTTAACATACCTAATGCCCCATAATCACTAAATCCCCAACTATAAACTTTCCCTTTATCAGTTAAAGCTAACGTATGAGGATTATCAGTTCCTAGAGCACATTGGACAATGTGTTCATCGGATAAGGCCATTACAGGTGTTGGTACAGTACAATGATCCGAATTTCCGTGCCCTAATCGTCCACCACTTCCACGACCCCAAGTGTATAGAGCTCCAGAAGAAGTTATCGCAGCACTAAGTAAAATTTTAAAAATAAGAATAGAATTTCAAATTTTGTTGTTTTTTTTTTTTTTTTTTTACTTACCTATATGAACCGCCACATTCTATGTCCACAACATTTAAGTCATTTAAAGTCGTTATCAAGCAAGGATCATCTTTATGGGTATTATCTCCAAGACCTAAAATTTACATACATTTCAGTTAATTGTACGTTAAATGCTACTACTGATTTATTATTCAGCGGTATTTCGAACATTTTCTAAGCGATTTTACTAATTGTTAACATTATTTAATATAAATACCTAATCTTCCACAATCACCATTTCCCCATGAATAAACTTCTCTTTCATTTGTTAATGCCATAAAGTGTTTTCCGTTTACATTTGCGGCAATTTTAATAACATTTTTATCTTTTAAACCTAAAAATAAAATAAAAAATATTATAAATTTTTAACATAAAAATAACATTATTACTTCGATAAGTATTTAGGACTAGTTCAAACAGAATGACCAATCTTAAACCAATAATTAAAAGTATAACATTTTATCCACATAAAAACCCAAATGGGTCATAAATTTGGTACTATAAAAATTTATGATGTGTATGATTACCAGTTCTGGTATTTTCAAATTATAATAAACAGGCATTACTACTGTTTACAATGGCATAAAAATTGAATTACTGATATACGTTAACGTAATGTTAAGAGTGACAATTATCAAAGTATTACTGTAAATAATTTAAGAGTTGCCATTTTTTTACGATCAAACTATATTAAACTAATAAAACAAATTGTTACCGGTGGGAAAAAGCGATTATTAACTCTTTGATAAGACTGATCGTAACTTCCTGCACATAAACAACAATATTATTGACAAACAAAATCAGTAAAAATATTGAACACAATGTACAAAAACGTAGAAATTTTATTTAATACAATTAGAAGCCAAGTTTACTTTTTTGTATATATAAATTTCACATGTCTTTCAAAGGGTACATTCACGGTAACAAGCGCTTGCAAGCAGTTTGCACTAACCTAGCATTTGATATCTATTGGTGACGGTTTAAAGTAACATTCTGTTCGTTATACAGTTTATTAAAAATAGTTTTATAAAGTCAAAGAAAGAGAGTATTACAAATACTAAGAAGCTGCGAAACATTCTTAAATAAAGTTCCTCACTGTATTCGTGATACTCATTTTTCTTGGTTTGATAAAACTATTTTCTTATAAACTGCATTATTATCAATAAAATTTCTTACCTACAGATGTCAAGTGCTAGGGTACTGCAAGCAAATGTTTGGTATCATGAACGTACCCAATGAGTTAGATTCAATCAAAATGTTTTTAAGGATTTTATATAAGAAATGAACGTTATTTAATAGTTCGATAGATGGTGTTATTATAAAATGCCACGCTTAACTTAATAGTTTTTGTGTAAAATAAAATCAAATAATCCTAAAAAATCGTATTTCGAATACTTTTAATTTTACGCATATTCATTAACTCACTAGACATTATTTGCATTTTACACTAATTCAAATAAGTAAGTTAATTCCAAGACTGACTTTACGTTGTTAAATTACCGTATTTAAATTCAGGGCTTAGTGATATCAGCGCGTATTCGAAAAATTTGGATTTAAAACGTAATTACATAAATATGACGTAAAATAATGAAAATTTAACAGTATCTCTTGTAGGTATTCCTCTACGTATTAATATTTATATTTTTTTACTTTAATTTTTTTTCGATTAAATGAATCTTTTAGAAATTAGAAATAAAAGAAATGTCAACTCTTAGATTATTCACCTGTATCTTATGTTCAATATAAAATTATTACCTTCAATGAGTTGTGGACTTTGTGTTTCAGATGTGTAATACATTAAATATACTTTTCCATTTTCTGTTAAAAACAGAAGACATCGCTCAGAACAAACAAGTTGTTTCACTCCAAGTTCCGAAATAGCGTCACATAAATGTGGTGATGTTGCAGGCGACCATGATAAAGAACCGAAACCAATTACTTGTTGATTAATGATATTATTATTACTATTGTTATTCTGTAAAAGAAAAAAATTCGTAAATATGTAAGATTTTGGTAATTTACACGTGACTAGCTACCTTTATAAATGTCGATTGAGGCATATGTGGAGCCGATAAACGATCAAGATGCGCCATAATTACTACGGCCGCCTGTCGAAGATCGATTGGTTCAGTCTCATCTTCAGGCAAGGTTGCAAATCTCAAAAAACATTCGACAGGATTCGGAAATTCATCATTTTGATTAAAACTGATTTCAGACAGTTTAGTATCGCTCGATGAAATATTTTCAAAACGACGTAAAATAGGAACTAAAGGTGCATTTGTACCTTGTGGAATTGATCTAAAAATATAATTTATTTCAATTTAGGAAGTTTCATTCTTAACGTATGAGTCTCACCTGTTATCTGTCTGGTAAACAGCTTTATCCCACAAAGACAATAAAAGTAATACTCCATCTAAGACTCCACTTAATGTGCCACGTTGAGTGATTAATTCTAAAAGTAGACACAGTGCCGTATGACGATCTGCTAAAGGAACTTCGCATGATGATCTACCATTACTAATTTCCCTTTAATTTAAGAAATTAAAAATCAGAAATCGACTAATTTAAATTTATAATAGTATCAGAAAAAAGTTGGTGCCAGAAG
This sequence comes from Brachynemurus nebulosus, assembly GCA_035578155.1. Classification (NCBI taxonomy): domain Eukaryota; kingdom Metazoa; phylum Arthropoda; class Insecta; order Neuroptera; family Myrmeleontidae; genus Brachynemurus; species Brachynemurus nebulosus. The sequence goes on along the minus strand of JAPWDM010000008.1, from coordinate 26,682,798 downwards.
CTGAAAAACTTTTTTTTATATTGAATTTTTTTTTTTATATTTAATATTTAAGAGGTAAATATTAATTTTTCTGAATAACAATTAAAATATATTATGCTATTCATCCATAATTATCCATTTGACAGTCTAATTACTCCTAAAGATATACAAACGACATACATATATGTCTCATTGCCTACATTTTGTTATAGTTGCTAATTATTATGAATAAGATCTGTTGCTGTAATAGTGTAATAGTAGGAATGTGTATAAAATATACATTAAAAGAGAAATGTAGGAAGCCGTTCCTGTACACCAAAATTTCAGTTAGTTGATCACTTCCCCTCTTGTAAGTAAATGTAAAAATTTGCAGTAATTTTATAGTTTCTACTTCTTCTTGCCGACTCTCAAATTTAACTACAGAAAAAATCAACTTTTTGCACACTCCAAGAAGTGAAACAAAAACATCAAGTGAGAGGGATGAGCCACACATGGCGTACACACGTACACTACTTTCTTGAGTATGTGTGTGTGTGTGTTCAGATCTCCTGAACACGTACATATAATTTACCTACATATTGTTATAATTACAACAGGTTTTAGCCGGATTGTTGTCACTGCTATACATTGTTGAAGTATTTTATTGCAATTTATTAAGTAAATGTTATTTAATATTATAACAACTTTTTGCACACTCCAAGAAATGAAACAAAAACATCAAGTGAGAGGGATGAGCCACACATGGCGTACACACGTACACTACTTTCTTGAGTATGTGTGTGTGTGTGTTCAGATCTCCTGAATACGTACATATAATTTACCTACATATTGTTATAATTACAACAGGTTTTAGCCGGATTGTTGTCACTGCTATACATTGTTGAAGTATTTTATTGCAATTTATTAAGTAAATGTTATTTAATATTATAACAATATAATATTTAAGACGTATTATTGCCATTATTATTATTTAAATAAAGTTTATAAAACTTATTTTATAATTTTTGTTTAGTTAGATGTAATTTTATTTAATAAATAGCCTGGAATAATAGTAATGATTTCATTCAAATATTCAGATTCATAGTAAAATTAACCTTGAATTTTTTTTTCATAAAATGTTACGTCAAATCGTATTTTCTTTAGATCATCACGACAGGAATTCCAAAAAATGCAACTCAGGAGGGGGAAACATTTTGTTGCACTTCTTAGAGTTCCACTGGATTTAGCTTTATTAATCATGTTAACAAAAATTATTTTACATAAATTTAAAAAAATCATTTTAAGTGATTCTGAAGATTTTGCTAGTTGTTGGAGTATGTAATTTAAAATATCGAAGAATAACAATTTTGTACAAATGGAAGTTGAGCAATAATAACCAGATAATATGATATTTACACAATTGTCTCAGTTATTTGTTACCGTTTATGCCATTTAGTTGTTACACAGGTTATTTAAGAAGCTTAACGGTACATTATCCTTAAATATATTCAATTTTAGCACTGACAAATAAAAATATTCTTTAGTTATTTAAAAATTCTATTTTGAAAATTATAAATTTTTAGCCTTTATTTAAATGACTAAAACGCACCGAGATATTAAAATGACGTCACGATTTATAAGCTTTATATATGAATACTATAGACAAGATAGACAATATGTATATAAATATGACTACCCTAGATAAATTGTTTATGACAACCAGTCATATACATGTTAATTATGTTGGTAATGCTTTGTACAAATATAGAACCATAGATATAGAACCGTGTACAGATGACTGAAGTGACATCTGTTTGAGTTAAATCGTGACGTCACTGCATACGTCACTACGCCAAGTCGTTTTTCGCGCCAATTTGTTCATTTAAAATTAAACTGTGGTTTTTTGATAATTTTTATAAAATTTATCAAAAATTAACTAATTCTTACGTAAAAACAAACCATTTTGAATCTTTTTTTAATAGCAGTCAAGTACCCTATTCAGTAAGTTTAAGGAAGTCGTTTCTTTACTTTTATATTTTATCTTAATTACATAAAGTAGGAACTTAAAGAAACTAGCAGCAATCAGTAAAAAAGAAGTACGGAAACAGACTTAATATATTTTAATTATTATTCAGAAAAATTAATATCGTAAGTTAGAGCGATTTACTGACGTAAGAGAAATTATATTTATAAAAAAGATCATTTCTTGAGATTCTGATGACAAAAATAATTTTTTGTTTGTAAATAATTAAAGTTTCTATTAGAACAATTTAGCCATATAAAAATTCATCTTCTAGTGTCAATTTCTTTCCGGTATAATATTTTGTATGAAAAAAATTACCCAGTCACAACTTGTCGTAAAAATTTCGTTGAACGATCTACAACCTCTAACCACACTTGTGAAACATTGGATTCATCAAACAGTGTCGCTTCGGGTAAAAGTTGTAGAGCATCTAGAGATTCAGTTAAAAGTTCACTACACAGATCTGCATCTTCACCTACGACGAAAATTTGATTTTACATTACTGTAAATTAGTCTTGATTGGAAATTCCTTACCCAATCTCCATGCTCGTTTTAGGAAGGCAAACGAAAAATTCAAGGCTGCTCTCGATCCAACTCTAGCTAAACCTAATTTGGCTTGATCAATTGTTTTTGTTTGCTTAAATTTTTTATCACTTTTATTATTAACTGAATAGATTTCCGATTTTTCTTTTTTCAATATATTTTTGGACTCGGTTGAACTATTATTATATTTGGATCGATTTAGTGCAATAAAATATCTTTTAAATATAATTAAGCGTTGCCGCAACCGTTTTGCCGACAACGAATTATTGGCTGCTTCAAAACAACGTACTCGCTGTTCGTAATTTAAGCTTTTTAGGCATTCGTTCAATTGATCGATGGCTGCAGTAATTATGAAATTATTAATTATATTGTGTAAAAAGTTATTATTGTTAAATATTAGGGGTGTGCGAATAGTGCTATTCGATTCGATTTCGAATCGAATAATTCGGCTTTTCGAATAATTCGAAAATCGAATTATTTGAAGAAAAATCGAATTATTCGTTTCATTTTTTCGGATAGCTCGAACTTTTTCTTTCTTTATTTCTAACAATAAGACTCAAACATACTAAAAACTTTAATAATATAATTTATATATATATTAATATAGTTTCATTTACAGATCAACTTCATCCAAAAAATAATTCCTTTTAACTTCCCAATGGGAAGTTATTGCAGTGGATTCTTTTGTCGCATTTTTTTATTTTTTAAGTTTTAACAAATATTCGAATCGAAAATTCAGCCATTATACCCACTGTCATGGGGCAACAAGTTTTTGTAACAATAAACTTTTATTATTACTGATTGATTTATCCTGTTCTTTAGGCATAATGTAACTTTCCATTTATGAAATTATTATAATGATTACCATTTCTTTTTTTTTAATTTAAATTAAATATTTAAAAATCTCTAAGAATCAAAAGAGAAAACAAAAAATTCGAGCTATTCGAATTATTCGTCTTCTTTCGAATAATTCGGTTGTTCGAATTATTCGTCTTCTTTCGAATAATTCGATTTTTCGAATTATTCGTTCTCTTTCGAATAATTCGAATATTTTTTGAATAATTCGATTTTTCGAATTATTCGAAAAATCGAATTATTCGATTCGAAATTCGAATCGAATATTACTAGTCGATTCGGTGCGAATTATTCGACATTTCGAATAATTCGCACACGCCTATTAAATATTTAAATCTTACTGGGTTGTGGGCCCCAGTTCCACGATTGCAAAATAGAAGCGGCTGGAGTTTGTGGCTCTGACTGTTGCTGTTTTCTTAATGCTTCTTCTGCTTCAAGACGTTGACAAGGGCCACAATTGCATCCAGAATATGGTCCACAAATACCATCACAACATGGACAAGTTAATACCTACAAGCAATATTGAATGATTTCAGAATTTTTAGATTTCAAGACATCTAGATTTTATCAATGGTCAAGTGATGAACTATAACCAATGGTGTTCAATCTTTTTTACTACGCAAGTTACTTTTCTATTATTATTTATTCGATGATCTTACATCCTTACATAAATCAGGTTCCTTCACCCACTTTGGGTGATTAATTCTCAGATTTTAAAAAATTTTAAATGAAGTAATATATTTTTTTTTTTTTTGCTTATTTATGTCATTTTTGATTCTAGCACGCACATATTTTGCCAAAGTTATATAATGTCTGGTTCTAGATGTCTCTCTGGAATTTTCAGATATAGCTTGGAAAAATGAATTTTTTTTTTAAATTTCAAGAAACATTTTTTGTAGTGAACAAACTTTATGTTAATATAGTTGTCTAATTTCTTCAGGCATTTACTAATTAAGCAATTTAAAAAGGAAAAAAAACACACACGATATTTAAACATCTAAAATTTTCAATAAAACTTGTAAAATTATCAAAAAACTTGATGCTAAAAACAACTCACTGTAATGACGTCATAATTTGAAAACACACAAACGTTAATGTCAATATTTATAACCTCAAAACTTTGATTACATTCTTTATTCACTTTTAGTCTGACAAGTTAAAACGAGTATTTACATAAATTGTGATCGATTATTACTTCTGTGTATTCAAGCTAATAGAAATATTGAAAATAAAATAATTTCGCTGCACAGATGAAAATTATCCGAGTCGACATGTTTGTTTACAAACTGTGACGTCATTTTAAAATAATAGCGCATTTTCAGTCATTTGAATCATTGTTGAAAATTAAAAATTTTCGATAGAATAACTTACCAAATATTTTTGTGTTTCACCATTAAAATTCAACATATTTAATGATAAGGCCGGTCGTACACTGGATACAATTACGTACGAAATTCAGCTGTACGTTTACATACGAGTACGTACGATCGTTTCTGACAGATGATGTATTATGGGAGCTCGTACACTGTATACGATTCAGTCGTATGTATACATACGTACAGTTACGACATCCGACACAATTCAATTTTGTTTGAATTTATTTACGTTTACGTACGATTAAATTACATCAAATCTGTCATTACATGATGAAATTCACCAAATTCATCCCTTTTTGCATATAATTCATTTACCCACTCGGTTCTACGATACAGACGACAGCATAGTTTACATGTTAGAAGACAATTTTGCTAAAAGATATAGATTCATGTCGAATGAATTCTATCAGAGAACTGCCAATAATTAACTAATAGTGTCGGACAAACACGTAACCAGTATGCGAGCTCAATTCGTACGACAAGAGTCGTATAAATACGTAGTACAAAATCGTATCCAGTGTGCGACCAGCCTAATTTATAGAATTATTTAAAATTTATAAAGAATTATTAGGTCAAATTAGCCAAATTCATTTAGAAAATGTAATTCATTTTTCTGGACATGATTTTTCAATTACTTTACAGTTCTGATTTTATCAAAAATGCAAAAAGCAGTATCAAAAACCTGTACGTATTTAAATTTTGTATTTCCAACAATAAAATTAGTTTTGGGAACTTTAAAGAATAATATAGTATTCATGATGATGTCTGCAAATACTTTTTTTTTAAGTAGTGACTACAAAAATTACATCTATTGATGAAATATGGGTAATTTAAATGTAAAATTTTCATTTTTTGGCCGTCAAATTAACAAAATTGTTAGCTTGTAAAAAAAGTAGGAGCATTTTTACAAAATGGTAAGAAATGACAATAATGCTAGCAAAAACAAAACTATCAAGAACTTCGAATTACACAAAATGAGCAAGTAAATCTTTTTACAATTATGGCGTTTAGGTTTGAAATTCCTTTTAATTTCAGTCAGAATAAACAGAAATTTTACATTACTGGGAGACGAATACTGAATCAGAGTTACACATTATTAGGTTGTAGCCTTGTAGCTGTTTTTTCCTTTTATGACAATACCTTCCAAGCTATTGAATATTTACGGAATCACAACTGATCTTAAATGTGACTTGATCCTTTTCATATTGCAAAAAAGACCTTGTTTAGCAAAAAAGCTTTGTTTAATATTATCGACAAAATTGAGAGTATTTAACTTACTTCGTTAAGAGAAGCGTTAGAATATCTTCTATCCATGTAGACAGTAATACAGTAAGAGTTAATACAAAGTTTGAGAACTCAGAAAGCCTTTAAAGCCTTTTATTAATTTTTTTTGTTGTTTAAAATTTTAAAATTTTTACCCCCCCCCCAAGAAACTATTTTTTTAAACTTTTAGGCAGGTCCAGGCCTACCGAGCATACCCGCTAAAATCGTCACTGTTTCAGCAAGTATTTCAACCAAAACTAAAAACTGTTGTGAAACCGATTCCCAGCAGTTTGCACCTACTCTACCGTGTCACACGAATGTCATGTATCTTGAGATACAACAATTACGCGTAACAACGTTTAAAGCATTCTGTTCAATCCCTAGTATATATATTGACAATAAAATTAATTAATTTGTTAATAGTAATCATGCTGTAAACATATTGACGAACACTACTGTATAGATTAATCTAGAAAACGAATAGTTGAAAGTGAAAGAATGAAGTCTTTGATTAAATCGCTAAATCAGCGAAACGCAGGAATATGAAATCGAACGATTAATGGACGAGGTAAGGGGAGTACCCTAGCGAGCTTGGCTTGAGGCCAAAAACGGGTCGATATGATTCATTCCGTATTTAAATTCCGTAATTGGATTCAGTAATGAACGTTTAAAATGTAAAGTCATTTTGTGTAGTGCTTTGTGTATCCCTCAGGAAGAGGTAATATGCACTTCCTTTCTTAATATTTAATCGACATATGCAACCCGATTCGGTATATTTTTACTAAAATTCGAATTAATAATTATTTAAGATATTTTTGGGTATTTTCACATAACTTTCGGTAGTCCTCCAACCACACCCAATCGACTTGCATATGTAACATTATTAGATTATAAGAATTTATATCATTTTTATCTTTCATTGTTGAAACATAGGTTTTTAATTCTAACTTTATTTAACCCAAAAATGGTAATAACTCTGTGAATCAATATTTTATTTTAGAATATAAAACTTACATTATTATTCGCTAATTATTGAGTTAATCAATTTCCTGTAAATACAGCTGAGTAACCTTTGGGTCATTTAATCGCGTCCCGAAATCTACATACATATTTTAATCTAAAATATTTTTAACTATAAACTCAGCCATAGCTACCACCCTTCTCTTCCAACCCCCGTTAATATATTACAATATGGTGGTGTTAGTGGAATAGTTCGAATCAACCACTGGCTACCCCCCTTTCTATATACCTCCAGTATATTACATTATGGTGGCACCAGTGGTATCATAAAGGGAACCACCAAGCCACCCTTCCTAACCACCCCTTCATTTCATTACACCCTGTTTCCTATATTTTCAAATAGTATATTTATACGTTATTAAATCAATGCTGCAACGTTGAATCAATAACGCATATAATAAAAATCAATTATCTCAGATATTTAATAATGTCCAAGAATAATTAAGATCATCTGATATTTTATTCAAATCAAGTTTTCTCAAAACTATCATTTCTACGATACGTAAGATTGACGTGACACGGCAGTACTGTAGTAGGTATTATCTCAGCGAGGTAATTTTCAGAAACATCCCGCACGGACACTTAAAAACATATAAGTCAGGGAAAAACTGAATTTTCATGACTAGCTTTTTAAGTTCTTTTCCCAAAATTATTCTACATTTTTAGAATACAATTAAGTATTATATTTAATAACTAAAAATTTCTTATAAAGTGCCTTAATTTAGTGAATTCATCTATCCGTATCTTCTTGAAATAATTAACAAATTACATAACTAAAAATTATATTTACTTTTAATCCGCAGTAATATTTTCCGGATTCGCCCTTTTTTGCTGTCACACCCGAACTATTTACAACTCCATTTGAATATGGTCCCGTTAACTCGCCATCCTGTATTAACGTATTCCAAAGATGAGTTAAGCCATCGCCGGATTGCAGTGCTTGTTGTAGATCAGTTTTTAACCACTTATTATCCAAGCGAGTCTGAGTTCGCAAAAAAGATTCTATTTCAGCCATTCTCGATCTAAAACAATTTTTATTGTCGCTTAATATTTGGCTGTAAATATAGGATTTAATATTGTTGAATTATACTTACAAATTAATGGATCTGAAACATTTTATAAAAACTATGTGCTTCTAAAATTGTTGTAAACAGTTAGTTTTGACATTAAGCAATATAAGTGGCCATTAACCCTATTTTATATGCTATAATCATCTGTCTGGTTTAAAAAGCAGTACACGTTTATTAAAAATATCATATAAATTAAACTGCTTATATTTTTTTTATAAAACATATTTTATATGTAAAATTACATTCAATAAAATAAAATAACCAACACTTAATTTATGTAATTAATAAACATACAAATTTTGTAAGTGCTGAAAATGTGCTAGAAAGCGAAATACAACGAATACAACTGTCTAACGATTTGTGCTTATTTGTGTATATACTTGTCTCTTTTTAGCACTTAAACTTGATTAATGATTAGTTTGACATTTAACAAAAAATAATAATATTTACAAAGATACTTCTTAAAAAGCGATATGAATAGAATATGTAATTTTTTTATTGACACAAAACATAATTTGATATTAAGGTCACATTTGATAACATTGTCTTATTTTCCAAAATATCTTATCAACCATCGCACGGACCACCTTTCATTTAATCAGATGTAGTTTTCGTAGGTATATATTTAAATTGAAAAGTTATTGATTTTTTGACAGTTACAGTTCAGCTATGCAGTTTCTATCAACAGTCGCCGATATGGCGTCACCGTCATATCTCGAAATTTTTATAGTTAGTATATTGCTAGTTATACCATTTTTATATGAAACTAGTCATATTTTTCGATATTATTTAAAATTTCTTTTGTATTATTCTATTGTATCTATATTAGCAATTCTTTTAATGCCAGTTTTAGCTTTAAAACCATGTAATGTTAAAAACCTTCTGTAAGTATTTGCACATTTTATATTTTTTTATTTAGTTTTTAATTTTACTTTGTGTTTATTGCTATATTTAATTTTAAATAATAGTTTTACTAACTTCGAAATTTCGAGGAAACCGTTACTAAAATTATTATTCTTTTTATACTAAATGTTTACAGTAGTGTAAATGTGGTTGCTAGAATTGTTTTAATTTTAGTACATAATATATACCTAACTAATTAAATTTTTTTTTTTTTTTTCATAAATTACAAAATTATTTAAAAGTAAACTGTAGCAGCAAAAATTAGTTATCACTATCATTAACTTATAAAATATTATTAAGTAACTATTATGTTATTTAAATAATAGTAGTGTAATATTTACGTTTCTCTATGTAAATATAATTTGAAAATATAGTAATAGATTTAGAAATATAGATTTTTTTGATTTGCGAAGAATATTACCCAATGTATATTATTTAAAAATATAAATTAGTGATAATAACTGACAAATAATTTACACATTTAATGAATTCGATAAAATAAAGTTTAATTTTGAATACATTCCATGATTTTATAGTTTAAGTGCAATAGATCCACATAGGTATATATTTAGGATATTTTTAATAGAATGTCAAAAATTCCAGTGCATCACAACTAATTTCAACAATAAAATTATTCTATAGTTAACTATCCAGCTTCTACCTAACCAGTTTTAACTAGAGATTTATAACACTTGTAATTTAATTAATTAAATGTTGTCCCTAGCTACGCATATTGAATATATTATTTACTTGTTACCAATTAATAGTATATTGTGCAATAAATGCGGGAAATTGTCGATTGCCCACGAAAGCGAAGTTGAGCGCACGAACGTAGTGAATGCGCTCATTCGCTTGAGTGGGGCAATCGACAATCCCGCACGAGTTGCACATACTATTTTTATTACGAATTTCACATAATTTTTTCTATTATTATCACTATTTTTGACATTTTTATTACTTTTTAAAATAATCTTTTTAAGTGTTCGTCTTTTTTTCTGAATTAATTATCGTTTAAATTACTTTGTTGGTGGTTTCTATAGAAATAATTATGAAATATTTATTAAATAAAAAATTAAGAGGCGGCTTTGCGTGTTTTGATTAAATTTTGCGTGTTTTATTGATTTAAAGTTTTCGTTATCGAAAACTTTAATCGTAAATATCTCCTAAACGGTGCGCCGTAGCTCAAAAATAACGAAATATTCAAAGGCTTAGTCGAAGCAAGTTATGGATGTTCCAAACATATTGGGACTGTAAAAACCTACTTTTCGCTATCGAAAATTATCGATATCGAAAATAACCATATTTTTAAAATTTTAATATGTAAATTTCTGTACATATTCGTTATCACTTATAAAATTTCCTAAAATATTTAGTAGCTTTTATTTCCAGTCTTTTTCCTTTTATAATGACGGAAAACTTACGCGATTTTTTATCCGTGTAAATTGAATCCCCGTGGAACGGATATTCTCGCATAAATTGAGGGACTGGTGTATGTGGTTATTTATGACAAAAGCATTAAAAATATATCTATAAGAAAAATTTGTGAACCACTCCAGCTAGCTTCGCAGATTCTTTGCAAGTAATTTTTTTTATTGGGAGTGATAAAATTTTCCATTCTTTCGACTATAGTTGATTAAACCTATTATGATCCAGACATTCGCACGCTAAATTGTATTAAAAAGCAAGATTGTCGACAATTTGCTAAAAACAGCCACTGTTAAGTATATTATTGTATAAGTATATGTAAAAAAAACTTAGAATGAAAGAATTATATGTTTCGGCTCGCGAATAAAAAGCAACCATAGTTTTATTTCTTAAGAACTCATGTATTATAACAGTTAGATCAGTTTAACACTAACAAGGAAAGGTTTTGGAATGTCAACTCGCAATTTTGATGAAACTTAGTATATGTGTAGTACAAGCAAAAATAGCAGACCAGTATTTTTTTTTATCTGCCACCGTCGCCATTTAAGGGGTGTAATCACCCCTCAAAATGAGGGTAAAATTTTAATTTTGCTTGATAACTTGAAAACGACGGCAGATAGAAAAAAACTTTAAATTGGCAAAACACTTTATTTTTAAAGAGCTTTGTATTGATGTGTATGAATCCAGAGTCGGACCTACTGGAGGGGCTGCTCAGTAAAATTGAGGGTAAATTTTGAAATAGGGTGGATATGCTTTAGTATATTAAAATTTAAATAGTATATATAAAAACTACAAGAAAAATACTAGTTTACCTGTTTTTGCTCAAAGTTGTAATTTAACGTCTAAATTCTCAAAACTAGACAGTTAATTTGAGATACTAATCGTAATTTTACTAACAATCAGTAAAATAAAAATATTTCTATAAGGTTTTCAGCAAGTGATTTGTCTTGTATAATAACTGGCTAAAATATATCGAATTATACTTGTTGATGTCTGACTAAAACTTCAAATTTTATACAAGTAATATTAAATTTGATTTTGTTAAGTCAAGCAAGAATATTATTGCCTATAGTTATAGAAAAAAATTAAGTTTATAATATACCTATTTTTTCGTCAAATAATAAGGATAAGGAAATTTGTTTTAGTTTGGCATGAATGTAAGAAAAATTATAAAAGTTTTAATATCTTTAATTTAAAATAGTTTACAATAATAAAATAAGGCGTATATTATTCTATGGCTTATGGTCTTCACAATAACGATCCTGTTCAAAAAAATGTTTTAAAGCAAGAAATTTTTAACACCAACCACTTCCTACAATGGTGGTTCTCCACAAATATGACATTTCGGTTGAGTATCTACATCGGTTTTAAAAAAAAATATATATATATTCGACGGGATTAACGAAGTAATCTGGTCTTTGTTCTATGAATCCGCTCTTGTATCAGGCGTATTTAAATGTATCTCTAAAGCGGGGAGGACTGATTATGTGCTGGGGATTGTATTTTTATAATATTATTCCTAGAATGTAGATCAATCTCACTATCTGATATGACCATTAAATTCTTCCAAAATTGGAAGCCATATACATCTAATGGTTGTAAAAGTACTGTTGCTTTTGGCGGTATGCTTTATATTTTTAGTTCTTTATCTTCTCCATACTTCTAATATTTTTACTTCTTTATATTTCTTATTTTCCTGTTCTTATTATTTGATAAAAAAGAAGTATTTTATAAACTTAATTGTTTTCTTTATATGTAATAATATTTTTGCATGACTTCACAAAATCTAATTTTAATATTACTTATATAAAATTTTTAGTATAAGTTAAGTATAATTTAATATATTTTAGTCAGTTATTAATTACAAGGCAATTCACTTGTTAAAACCTTATAGAAATATTTTTATTTATCTGATAGTAAAATTACGATTGGTATCTCAAATTAACTGTCCAGTTTTGAGATTTTAGACTTTAAATTATAACTTGGATCAAAAGCAAGTAAACTAGTATTTTTCATGTAGTTTTCATATATGCTATTTAAATTTTAATATACTAAAGCATATCCACCCTATTTCAAAATTTACCGTCAATTTTACCTGAGCAGCCCCTCCAGTAGATCCGACCCTGGATTCATACACATCAATAGAAAGCTCTTTAAAAATAAAGTGTTTTGTTAATTTAAAGTTTTTTTCTATCTGCCGTCGTTTTCAAGTTATCAAGCAAAATTAAAATTTTACCCTAATTTTGAGGGGTGATTACACCCCTAAAGTGGCGACGGTGGCAGATAAAAAAGAAATACGGGTCTGCTATTTTTGCTTGTACTACACATATACCAAGTTTCATCAAAATTACGAATTGGCATTCCAAAACCTTTTCTTGTAAGTATGCCTGTGATTAATCTAATTATTTATATAGTCATAATAGGTTATTCAATTAAATTTTATAAAAAGTATTCAAATTTCGTCTAAAAAATCCTAATAACATTTTTTTAAATGTGTAGTATCTAAACGACCAAGCTCTTGTTAAAAGTTAAAAATATGATTTGGAAATCGAGTATTCTATAATTGTGAAAACAAAATTACATTTACTTCGATAATTGTCATTTTAACTTAACTAATTTGCAAACAAACAAAATATCTAATATTAACTAAATTCTTATACGGATATTAATGTAAGCAGATCTTGTCACTATTTCCATCTTATTTTAGGTCACATTATTATGACAAGTATGGAAGTATGTAATTCTGTAAGTGGCATCAGAAATTACATATATTTTCAGTTTTGTAGAACTCTCTTAGATACTAAAAATATTTTTTGAGGTGCAAACATGTCTGATCCTTGCCATTTGAACTCTTAATTATGTTTTTCGAATAACTACTTATTATTGGACTTATGTCCTTTAAAAAGATTGGGATCAACAATCAGAATTCATTTATAAAATTGAAAGTTTAAATAACAAATAACTAGTTATAAACAATTAACTGATCTTGGATTTTGTTCATATTTTATCGGTGTCAAAACTAATACATATAATATTTGGTCTTGAAAAATTTTAAAATAAGATTATTTTATTTTATCAATATACATTTAATTACATTCAGATTTCGTAGTTCTAACAACGAAATCCTTATGAATTCGTTATTTCTGTCATCGCATTAGGTGGTCTACCCACACTTGAACACTTTATAATGGTTCGTGTCGAATTTTACGCAATTTAAAACGCAGTGTTGTTTTTTAAAAATTATTATTACAATTTTTTTAACTCATATAGAAAGTAAAAGGTTTAGATAATCATGTTATTCACATATTAAAGGTAAAACAATAAAACTTTTCCAAACCGGTTGGAAATAATGTTTCGGTCAATTATCTACAACATATCCAAAATTCAGATTCCTAGGATGATTTGGAGGGAGTAGAGGGGGAAAAGTATTTTGGCTGGATCTAACACGCCCACAGCTCCCCAGAATTAACGCAGAGGGTTGAAATTTGGTGTGTTGATAAAGTTCGTACCTAGGTTGTGCTTTTTGGACGTTTTAATATTTTACCCCCACCCCCCTCATTTTTAAACTACAATTTCATGCTTTTTGGACGTTTTCGAAGTTTGCACAGGTCACCCAAATAAACCTAGAGGCCTGAAATTTTGTATTCGGATTGAGTTAGTATCAAGGGGGTGCCTTTTGAGGGTCTCAACTTTTAACCGTTACCCACACCATTTTTATACCAAAAAGAACATGATTTTTCTTGTTTTTTAACAGTTTCGTTCGGGTCAAAATCTCCCCAAATAAACCTAGAGCTAAAATTTTGTGTACAGGTTAAGCTAATAGCCAGCCACTGCTTTTTGGAGGTTTCAACTTTTAACCCTTACCCTCACGATTTTTACACCAATATTTCCTTGATTTTTTTGCTTTTTTTCTAACACGTCTAGAGACTCTCTAAGGAAACCTAGAGGGCTGAAATTTTGTACGTGTATTGAGTTAGTATCCAGCTAGTGCCTTTTAGGGATTCCACATTACTTTTCCCCCACTTCTCCCATTTTTACATCGGAATTCAATGGTATTGTTAAATGTGTTTTAAATGCATTATTTCTATTCTAATACAAGCAGGCGAATAGTAATTTTGAAAAATTTAAAAAAATGAACTTACTTTTATAACAAATGCAATACACAAATATTAAGCAATTTAAAAATGTTATTAAAGTCACTGTTTATTTATAAAATAGGAATTTTGGATTTTTATTATTTATAAAATAGAAATTTTGGATTTTTTTGGAAAAAAAAATATCTTCATAAAGGCCTTGCAGTTTACTATTTAAGTTCCTTTTTTAATATTTAAAAATAAAACACAAAGGCAATTGGCGGATAAGCATGGGTAGGAATGGCCTCGTACGAATTGTGTTGGCTTTTTTCCTGCTAATTGCTATCGGCACAAAAATTGAAATTTACTGACATTCAGCCCTTAAAAACTTAAAAACTTTTTTTAAAGTCCCGATCAATCGGACACTCATCATCAGTTTTGAAACCACCAAAATGACTAATCGCTTGTAGACTTTCAATTACATTTCGCTTGTAGACATTCAGTACCGAAGATGAAAGAAAAAATTCGACTTCCGTGATGGGGCCCCGGTGCTCACGGCGTTTTAGTTATTCATAACTCATAATCATCATATTTTAGAATAATGCATAATTTTTCATTAAAGCTATGGTCATTTTTTATGACATTCTAATATGAAAAAATATGATTTTTTAATAATTTACAATTTTTATAACTAGTTTCATAACTTTTTATAGAATTTATCATAGTTTTTCATAAACTTTTTTTCCGCCATAGTAAATAAAAGCAAGAAATATTTTATCCCGAGGATTGTGAAAAATTTTAGCTACTGGAGCTGAACTACGAAATCCGGACTTAATGCGTGTCGAACACGCAATTGTCGAATTTTTTCAAATTTAAGAAAACAACTTTACAATGAAAGTTTTCCGCTTATTTGACTTATTTCTTTTGATTTTATCGGTATCAAATATAAGATAATAATTTGGTCTTGAAAATTTTTAAAATAAAATAATTGTATCAATAATATGTTAATTACATATTATGTACATATTATTTTGTAATAACTTATTTTCACATATAGAAAAACAAATTTATAGTGAAAGTTTTCCGCTTATTTGGCTGGAAATTTTACATGTTTCTAATAAAAATTTCAAAATCGTACAAATCTATTATGTATGTGTGGATGTGTAAAGTTACCAAATAAATAATAAGTATTGTTTGTTCTTACGCGACTCGTAAGTTGTGTTATGTCATATACTCGTCATGAATATAAAATTATGCCGGATTCTTATTTAATTAATTTAATTATTATCAGCACAATAGATTTTTGAAACAATATGAAAAAAAATATATAAACAGTTTCTTTGAATCATTATTATTTTTAAAATATACATGTACGGGTGCGGTAAGAGATCTATGGCAAAATATTGGTAAAATGCTTTCTGTTGCTCAGTTATAAAAAAAAAAAAAATAATAATAATAATGTGAGTAGCCCAGTATTTCAGTCTACAAACCAGTTAATTAAATGACTGGAAACAAGAAATGATAGGGTTTTATCCGTTTTATCCAAACAGGAAAGTTCAGTATTTTTTAACACATCTCAACAACAATTTTTTTTTCGCCATCGGAAAAGGTAGAAAAATTACATAAGATGACCACTAAAAAACATATACTGCTCACTTTCATAATTAAATAGTACGCCAGTACTAAGGGAAGTAGGGAATAATTACTCTTCACTTATAACATTCTTTTTTTTTAAAAATAATTTAATATGCGGATTAAAATAAAACTATTATTTTACTTTTATTTTGTTAAGTATAAATCCATGATTTTAGGTAAAATTAGATATACCGTAAAACCGTCTAAACCCGGACACTTTTTTATATTTTTTAGTATGGTTTTATGTTTATACATGTTTCCTTCATAGATATCACCAATAAAAGTATTACCATTAGAAAGAGCGCATATTATTTGTTATATCCCTGATCCATTTGTTTCATTGTAAGTAAAAATAAAAAAAATAAGAAATAATTAGTAAGTGTCCGGGTCTACACCCCAAATCCATGTTGACCCGGACACTTACTTAAATAATGTAATAACATGCAAACTAACCTCTCCCGTCGGGTTTAGGACAGTGTTTTATATCGTCTGATGTCTTTGAACCTGTCAAAGACTTCAAAATATTTTGTGGGAAGGGAGAGGGGGCAATGCATAGTATGCCGCTCTATAAAGTAAACATACGATATGACACCAAAAGGAGGCATAAACCGCGTAATTCTGGGTTGAATGTTAACGTATGGACAGTGGGAGTTACAACTGGTGGGAATCGCGGCAATAAACAGATGTGTCCGGGTCTAAACGTGCATAAACGTGCATAAATAGCATGTATTTATATATATATATACATCGAATATAACTTCAAACATCATTAAATGATGCGCGATAAAATTCTGAACACATACATGTCAAAACTAAAACAATATAACAATTATGACGAAAATTGCATGTCTAAGTTAGACACACATTTTATTTCTTTGAACAACTGTGGGATAGTAATCCTGTAAAATGAGATAGTAACTGGTGAAATCCGTAGTTTTTATTGGTACAGTTGTTTAGAGCATGTTTTTCTCTCTCTAATGACGTCAAGAACAAATGTTTATTGTTGCAGGTTAATGTAGAAATTATTTAATTTGAAGATTGGTGCAAAGTGTCCGGGTCTAGACGGTTTTACGGTACTAGAAAAGTAGAAAGATGTTTTTGGGAAAAATTATGATTTACGTATTTATCAACGCCCTTAGCTAATAGCTTGTAACTTGACAGATATTAGAAACAATTTGATACCTAATAGTGGTACTGATGTATTACTTAAACGTTATTGATGTAATCAAGTGTAAATTGCAATATCTGCAAATAAGTTGACCTAAATTGAACAAAATTAGTACTTTTTTTCTAATTTGCAAACACAGCGAACAAAGTACATAATATTGATTTTAAACAATGGGATAAGTAGTATAATAGTAGTTAACAGAAGAATAATGAATCATAAAGTTGCATGAATTTCCAAAAGAATTAATTTTAAAATGTAAATTAATATTAATAATGGGTTAATGGGTTTTAACGCCCACGTTTAGAACTTATATACCTACACAATTGTACTGGACTACTAAAATGAAATGTTTGACCCTATAGAGACTTTTTGTAAATACCTATTAAAATTCAAAAATGTACAAATAAATTATTCATTGCTAGTTTGTATTTGAAATAACTCCCCAGCCAGCAAAATGATGTCTTTACAAGTTTTTAAAGAGCTCTTATTAACGATTTGGGCGTCTTAATTTTTTTGCCAACTGAAGTCTCAAAGACGTTCTGAGGACGTCGAATGCGCCGCTATAAGATTAGTTTGCAACATTGTTAAGAATTCCGAAAGGTCTCCTTTTTCTGACTTCAGAAAAAGAAAAAGTTCTTAAAAAGCTCATAATCTGGACTTCTTCAAGAACTTTTTTATGAAATCAGAAAAAAGACTTCTTTAATACTTCTTATTTAAGATTTTCAAATAAAGATTATAGGATTCTTGGAAAGATATTTATATTAACAAAAATTAAACTTATAGAAATTTAATATTAATTCTTTATTTAAATAAATACAAATATTTTAACATTTCTCCTTTCTAGAATGAAAGTGGTATATTTCGGAATTTGGAAATTTCCTGTTTGGTACCAAGTAATTGCTCCTAGTTAAAAATATTTTCAATTTATAAAAAATATAATGATCACAAAATTCCTTAAACCTATTCAATACATACCTTATCTATTTATATTTTATAAACTGATGCACAGAACAAATTTCAATGCAGCACGTTTTCAATTTCATAAAAACATCAACTGCATTAATGTGGCATCAACCGCATCAACTGTATTAAATTCTAGGTTATAATTTAGAAATAATCGAAAAATGATTTTAAAACACATGCGTCAAATCTAATTCGTCTATAGTTCGGAAAAAGATTTCTTAAAAGAACTCTTAATTAAGAGTTCTTACGAAGTCAGAAAAAGGAATTCTTAAAGAGTTTTTGACTTCTTTTTAAGTTTTAAGACGTCCTATTGCTTGCTGGGTCTGTGAAAAAAGTACATCATTTACAAACATGATTTTCTCAAGGTATTATGTAATACCGTGGATTGTAAGGAGTTAACCTTATAAATCTTCCGTTCCTTTTAGCGAATTTTGAAAACTCGAAATTCAGCTATTACAGTAGGTCTCATGACGCCATCTGAGTCCGGGACTATGGCAGAAATATGTTTTGAGGTCCCTAGAATACGAAAATGATATTCACTAAAATTTATATATATATATATATATATATATATATATATATATATATGTGTTATATATATATATATATATATATATATATATATATATATATGTGTTATATATATATATATATATATATATATATATATATATATATATATATATGTGTTCCCACGATAACTCTCGAACGAAACGTCTAACGCTTATGAAATTTTGTGGGCGGACTGGATTCTGAATTGGCTTGGCTAAATTCGTTAGCCAGACACGTCGGATGCCCAGAAGTAGGTTTTCTGGCCATTTTTTATCATTCGATCCTATCATAAGACAGTTCGATTTTTACATAGTTGAAAAGGAAAGAAAAAATTATGAAGAAAATGTTCTTAAAATTTTCTTTCTATGTTAAGTAGTTTTCGAGAAAATCGTAATTTTCATGTTTACCTTATTTTGCTCTCTTTGTCATTGTAATACGTAATTTATATTTCTATCTCAGTTGCTTATAACATATACAAAAATTTCATTTTTTTTACGTAAAACAAACGGTAGTTATTCAAAATCTATGTATTATAAATACCATATCTCTGTCTCATTTTTTTAAATTAAAATTAACCAGATATTTTAAGCATGTGTAATGAAGATTTTTTTAATTTTTTTTATTGAATTTTAAATGAACAAGATAATGAAGGTAATGTCATGATATAATATTATTAAATATTATAGAATAATATTTAATATATACATAATAATAATGTTTATATGCCAGGAAAAAAAATTTTAAAGAACTAGATCGATTTTGAAAATTTTTTCACTGTCAAAGATCTAAGCTATTTTAGATATTTTAAACAGATATAGATTACGTAATGTAAGGTCCGCCAGGGTCCGTAGGACCCAAAAGTGTTAAAAATAAACTAACCGACCGATTTTGAAAATTTTTTCACTGTTAGAGAGCTAAACTATTTTAGAAAGATATAGATTACCTCATGCAAGGTCCGCTAAGGTCCATTGGATCTAGAAGTGTCAAAAATAAAATAAGCGACCGATTTTGAAAATTTTTTCACCGTCAAAGAGCTAAGCTATTTTAGATAGATATAGAATACGTAATGTAAGGTCCGCCAAGGTCCATTGGATCTAGAAGTGTCAAAAATAAAATAAGCGACCGATTTTGAAAATTTTTTCACTGTCAAAGAGCTAAGCTATTTTAGATAGATATAGAATACGTAATGTAAGGTCCGCCAAGGTCCATGGGACCCAAAAATGTCAGCAATAAGCTAACCGACCGATTTTGAAAATTTTTTCACTGTTAGAGAGCTAAACTATTTTAGATAGATATAGATTACCTTATGTAAGGTCCGCTAGGGTCCATTGGATCTAAAAGTGTCAAAAATACAATAACCGGCTGATTTTGAAAATTTTTTCACTGTTAGAGAGCTAAACTATTTTAGAAAGATATAGATTACCTTATGTAAGGTCCGCTAAGGTCCATCGGATCTAGAAGTGTCAAAAATAAAATAAGCGACCGATTTTGAAAATTTTTTCGCTGTTAGAGAGCTAAACTATTTTAGATAGTTATAGATTACGTTATGTAAGGTTCGTCGAAGTCCATGGGACCCAGAAGTGTCAAAAATAAAATAATTGACCGATTTTGAAAATTTTTTCACTATTGAAGAGGTAAACTATTTTAGATAAGTACAGTATGTTATCTGAGATTCACAACTGTCCTGTGGATGCAAATGCGGTATAGAAAACTACACAACGGGTTTTAAAAATAGTTTTACTGTTAGAAAGATAAAATATCCTATATTATATAGGATAGAAATAAGCTACCGAACCGATTCTCAATATTTTCTCATTGCTAGAGAACTAACTTATTCCGTTCGGGGTCTTGGGTCCCAAATATACCAAAAATAAATTACCTAGCCGATTTTGAAAATTCTTTTACTTTTAGAAAGCTAAACTAGTTTAGATATGTATATGCGCCAAGCACCTTTTGCGAAAAAGCGCCAAAAATTAACTACTCAACTGATTTTGTAAATCTTTTCACTCTTAGAAAGCTGAATTATTTTAAATGGATACAGGTCTTAGATGAGATCCGCTAGTGCCCAATATTTCGAAATTCGCTATGTTATGCAGATGCTGCGACAGGGGTATTGATTTTGATCTTTTGGGTTACTTTAAGTCGTCTATTTTAGCGCAAAATTGATCCTTATTCGCAAGATCAGATAAATTATTGAAAATATTTAAATATCTTGATCTGTAAGTGATCTACCCCTTTTACTTACGAATAAAATATCTTTAAAAATATTGTTGGATAGATTTCGACAATTAAAAGTACGAATGGGTCATACATCAACCACTAAAGATTAGGTTAGAACAAATTATAAAATTCTGTACCCACATTATATCTAATATGTACTTCTACAAAAAATTGAAGAACACCCATAAAACAACTACCTAAATGTCATTTTTGGTTCATAAATAATTTAATAAAAATTTATGTTGTGACATTTCGCGCGTACTCTTTCTCAACCTCGTATCTGAAAAGTCCCAATTTTTAGAGACACTAAAAAAACGTATTTAAATCTGTGTTTTAATCATTATGAACTTAAGATTTGTGCTAATTACACCCTTTGATGTTGGCTACCTACATATATAAAATATATATAAATAAGTATATATATATAAATACAATATTTAATGTTCTTTGTTTGTCCTAAAACATGCAGTTTTTGGTATACGAGGTTAAGAAAGAGTACGCGCGATTGATATGTTTATATAAATAAAAAAAAGTTACTTATATCATATATGTATGTCCAAATGAAAGGGTTAAGGGGTCTATTCCAATATTCATCATTTATACTCAGCAGTACTGACAATGAGACAGAGTACTGTATTTTGTGCTAATTTTTGTTCCCAACGCTCCTACCATAATATTGCATTCGGGGTGAAGAGTTATCAGGCTAACTTATTTAGGGTTTTATTTATGTACGTCAAACTTATATATTTTTAACCCTAGAATATCATACGTACTCGTCAAAATGACGAACGAACTTCTCTACCTGCTCCAATACTACAACTTGTCGTTGCCTGCTTGCTGTGAAATTTATTTGTTATTATAACACAGCAAACGTATAAATTTTGTTTATAGTTGCTGTCGTTTTGTTTATATTGAAATAGTATGCGTCAATTTGACTACGATGTATGATTAACGTATGTTTTTTTTTAAAGATTTTGTACTTCACATATAAAAGTTTTCCTAATTTCTTTAAAATTTATTAAAGATATGGATGTTATAATTAATATATTCAATGATAATGATAATGTGAAAGATGATTACAGCTGTTTGACTTACAGAGAGGCTTAATATTGAAGTTTTATTATATTAAAACTAAAAGTTAAGAAAACTAACGAATGCGTTTCGAATGACTTAATAAAAGATTAACAATTTATTTTGTGGAAAATATTTTAATTTTATTATTTTTTGAGATCTTATTCGAAGAAGAAAATTTACAAATGTGCCTAATGAGGAAATAACTTCATATCTACGGGAATATTTGTGACCGAGAAATTTCACATTCTGTAAAATCACTCATGTCCACCGACTCATAATAGTTCATAAATTAATTATTTGAAAGACATGTCTTATTGTACAATTGATGTATTTATCTATTTTTTAATTTTTATAATGAAAATATGCTTTGATAAAAAGATAAAAATAATTAATAAATATTTATATTAAAAAATATTAGCAAATGCAAACTTTTTAAATATTTTGTTCGCTTTTGTAGTATTGTTATGTAAAAAAAATGTTTTCTGCAAATAAACTCTAAAACTTTCCGTAAAAAGTCCATTCGTCAAATTGACGCCGATGTATGATTAACGTTTCTCGTAGACCAACGTATGATTCTAGGGTTAAGGAAGTAGGGAAACTTATTTATCTATAAATATAATAAAACTGTACCGAGACCATTTCTGTACATGGAATATTTGTTGAAAATTATATTGGTACTGTAAATAGTTATCAATGTAGATATCAAAACAGCGCTTTTAAAATTTTTGTCTGTCTCTCTGTCTGTTCACGCATCACGCAAAAACTATTGAACGGATTTTAATGAAATTTTGTGTGATGATAACTTATTACTTGGGTCAACATCTAGAATACATTTTATTCCGGGAAAATGTCTCATTCCTACGGGAAAATAGAAAAATCATTGTGAGCATGTGTACACATTGCGCAAAAATTATTGGACGGCTTTTGATAAAATTTGGTATGGTGATAACTTATTGCCTAGGTCAACATCCAAGGTGCCCTTTACTCCAGGAAAATGTCTCATTCCCACGGGAAAATAGAAAAACTATTGAACAGATTTTGATGAAATTTGGTGTGGTGATAACTTATTGCCTGCGTCAACACTTAGGATACTTTTCACTACGGGAAAGTGTTTCCTTCTCTCGGCAAAATACAAAAACCATTTTGAGCATGTGCATGCATTACGCAAAAACTATTGGACGGATTTTGATGAAATTTGGTGTGGTGATAACTTATTATCTGGGTCAACATCTAAGATACTTTTTACTCCAGGAAAATCTCCCATTCCTACAGGGAAATAGAAAAACCATATTGAGCATGTGCACACATTACGCAAAAACTATTGACCAGATTTTAATGAAATTTGGTCCGGTGATAACTTTTTGTTATTACCTAGGTCAACATCTAAGATACTTTTTACTTCAGGAAACTGTCTTATTCTCACGGGAAAATAGAGAAACCATTTTGAGCATGTACATGCATTACGCAAAAATTGTTGTTTTATGCAAGTTCAGCATGTTGTTCTATTGCGAGCTTATAACAATGAGTCGCGCGAACAACGTCGCGGGTACAGCTAGTATCAAATATTTGATTAATCCGCAAATATGCGTATGATTAAATTAAAAATAACAACGAAATTTCAGTAAATATTGTTTCTTATGATCATTTTGGGGAAACATTAATTTTGTTTGAATAAAAATCCGGACTTAAGGTTCCTGTGGAATATAAACTTAATACATATTTCGTAAATTCCTTATACTGCTTAAATTCATAATTCAAATTTTTAATTGAAAGATTACATAATATATTCTAGACAAAGTACGATTACAACAGATTTCGTTTTTATTTTTCGAATGAACAAAACAAATTTATCGTACTGTGGGAATCCGATCATAACAACTTCGACTGTAACAGAAGGTACACAAATCAAAATATTATAATAAATATAAATTTAATAATAATTATTAAAATAATTAATAGTCTTCATAATCTTTGTTAAATTTGTTCAACTTGTTAAATGTTATTTATGTTATTCTTCGAAATAGATAAAAATTATGAACGACCTATTTGCAACTTTGTTAATTATTACATATTTGATAGTTACGACAGTTATTTTATAGTTTCAAACCAGTTCTCGATTTCAATTTAACAAATAACATGCTCTTGGCCTTGTTATTTGTTATCGTCGAATTTCATCAAGTTTTTCTCGATTTGTTAATTTTTTTTCTTCGAAATAACACATTTAACATGTTATAGCATGTTTAACAAAGATTATGAAGACTACTAATATTAATATTAAAACCATGTTTCTTTGCGTATCATAGACATTCCAAAGGCGAGCGGTTTAACCCTTTCGGTCCCAGTGGTTTCACCGTGAAACCACAAATTAAATATTTATTTCTTAATTTCCTACTGGTTTTGCAGTGAAACCATGTACATAGTAGATATGGTAGATATCATTCAGTATACTGACATCTAACGTTAAAAAGCATAAGTTCGTGGTAAATTCAATTTAAACACGTTTGATGTCGGTATTTTAGCGGTAGTGTGTTGTTAATATAACGGCTGTACAGTGGTACTTTATAAAACTTTTTTTTGCAAGGTTTAAGGCCTGTGCACAATTGGGTGTGATAGTGATAGTGACAAGTGATAAGAACTATCATTAGAATTTTCACCTTGTGTCATCTAGCGGTTAAAATAAAACTTAAAAATAGTAGATTAGTTCTATATAGCGGCCTACAGTGGAATAAATAGAGATGAGAGAGAGGTTAATTGATTCACGGTCAAGCGGTGTAATACGTAAAATTTGTTATGATTCATGATGATTCATAACAAGAATTTACTAGAGAAACCAAAATTTTTGTACTACAGCGTCAATAGCCGTGAATCGATTAACCTCTCAATCAGTTCTAGTTATTCCACTGTAGGCCGCTATATAGAGGTAATCTACTATTTTTAATTTTTATTTTAACCGCTAGATGGCACAAGGTGAAAATTCTAATGATAGTTCTTATCACTTGTCACTATCACTATCACACCCAATTGTGCACAGGCCTTTAATCCCGAAAATGGCAGATATGTTATTATTTATTTATTATTGTAAGATATTGCTAAGGTGAATTATGTTTACTGTAATTGAAATAATTCCCATAATATGCTAAGTTTTAGTAATATAAATGGATGGTTTCAGCATGTGACCACTAGGCACATATAAAAATGCACTTCTATTTTTGGGTGTTTTGGTATTCCATATTTGTAAATAATAAACAAATATTTTACTTCGCAAAAATACTACTTTTATTTTGAAACTGTGACAATATTGTTTCGAACCGGCAGTTCAGAACTGTAGTAAATGCCTACATACTTTTTCAAAAAAGGATGCCGTCTAACATGACACTGAAGGAATTTAGACTTTCGGTAGCTGCTGGACTAATTGGTGCAGGACCAAACTCTAAACAAGGACGTCCAAGTAGAGGGACAACCATGAGAGACCTATAAATCATTTCAAAACTATTTTACCGTTAGAAAAAAGATATGATAAATGTGCGTATCTACCTGTACATGGAAATTCTTTGCGATATGGTTATTGCAGTACTACCAAGGAACCACATCGTACAAGATGGAAGTGCTCCACTTGTAATGTTGGCTATGTCTGAACGATAAAAAGAACTGCTTTTTAGCGTTTCATAAAAAGTAATATTACTTCTTTGTATTATTATTAGATTTAATTGCCCAGTGGTTACGTTGTGAAACCATACCATAAGTCTATTTTCAAAAATTAAAATAAAATATTGTTTTTTGTATTTTTTAAGCCCTAATAAGAAAGTTTTTGTTCAAAAAACAAAGTTTAAATAAAAAAAATTAAGTTGGTACCGAAAGGGTTATATATATATATATATATATATATATATATATATATATATATATATACTATATATATATATATATATATATATATATATATATATATATATATATATATATATATATATATTAGTAAATTTTAGTTACAAAATTGCAACACCTCAGAATTAACCTAGGGAGCTGCAATTTTGTATCTCGATTGAGTTAGTGCCTAGAGTGCGACTTTTGGAGGTTTCAATTTTTAATCCTCACTCCCACCATTTTTACACTAAATTTTCATGTTAACTCTTTCCATTGGAAGTTATTGTAATGGGTCCGATTTTGCGAATCGCTAATTTTGACATATCTTCACGTTTCAAGGTCACTAGAATCCGAATCTATCGTTTTTAGCGTGAAGTCTGTATGTGTGTTCGTTAGTTCGTTCGTTTCTTCGTGAATTTTTTTTCGTCTCGCATATCTCAAGAACAAATGAGCATATCAACTTTGGACTAATTTCACTAGATGCGTAATCAAAAAATGAAGACCGGGTAAAGTTTTTAGCAAATTCGGATTAGCGGTTTGTTTTTTGTGGTAAAAAAAAAAACGGAATTAACTTTATTAACATAACATAGATTATATGTTTTTTTTTTTACCATAAGATTATTATATAATGGCCTAAGAACCTTCCTTGATGTTAAAAACGCCAATATTTTATTATAAAATTTAAAAAAAAAAAAAACTAAACGGAAAAACGAAATAAGAAACTTTTTGTGAAATATTTTTTGTCCCGCGTATCTTGAGAACAAATGATGTGATCATTTGTTTGATAAGAGAGGAGCTCCCACCCTAAGGTACGGAGGCGAAGCCCCCGGTGTGATGCAAGGGGCAAAGTCTCTATCGGGAGGAGTCCCCTGAATTAAAAAAAAGTTATTCATGTGCAATCGTCTTTAAGGGCATCCAATGGGAAGTTGACAGTGTGGGTAGACCTGTCTCTCTAATGATTCCGAGCCCCTCGGTGATCTGAAACACAAAATTTTAGTGAATTATTAGAGTAAGGATGTCATTTTCGTTTGACGGAAGTGATTTGAAAGAAAAATTTTTGGCAAAATGGCGTCCATGTGAAAAATAGTATATTGTGCTAGTGAGAAATAAGCTTTTTCCACGTATGTATTTTACACTATATTTTTTCTACGAGCACATTTTTTTCGTAGAATTTAATATAATAGTAATTAAAATAAAATTTGAATAAGTAGTTAGTAAAAATTTTTTAAATTTATAATGTCAGTGGTAAGATGTTCAAATTTTTGCCAAAGCATATTTTGAAACTATGGAAACAATAATAAATAAACAACTTACATATGTAGATTTTTAGAATTGTGTATATATATATATATATATATATATATATATATATATATATATATATATATATATACATATATATATATATATATATATATATATATATATATATACATATATATATATATATATGTATATATATATATATATATATATATATATATACATATATATATATATATATATATATATATATGTATATATATATATATACATATATATATATATATGTATATATATATATATATACATATATATATATATATGTATATATATATATATATATATATATATATATATATATATATATATATATATATATATATATATATATATATATATATATATATATTACATCAAGGATATAGCCAACTTTTTTATTATATTAAACCGTGGGAAATTATTTCGCATGGCTATTTCCGCACGGTGTGGGTAATTGTTAATTCTTAATATAGTTAGCCGTGCGCAAAATGTTACTTTTAATAGTAGGAGTAGAAAAAAGTTTTTTTCCCCATCATTTCTTCAGTTTTGTGAATTTTTTAAAAATAGTAAAAATAAAAAGTTTTAGAAAATCTCTCGTCAAACGAATTTTGAATATATTAGGAAGCTCTGTACAAAATTCCAAAGCAATCGGTCCACTAGAACTTGAAATATCTTATCAACCGTTTCGAAAAACATACTTTCGAGAAAAACAAGTTTGAAATTTGAAGTCTCGTTTGGGGCACAGTCTGAATCATTTATGGTGTGTTATACTTACATTTTTTTAATCAGCGATGCCTGCATTGTACAATGTTCCTTCCTCTAAACTAAAAATATGCAAAAAGAACAATCGATTTTTTTTAATTTCTAGACTAGAATACCTCCTTAAAAATATTGAAGATAAGGCGAAAATTAGACTCGAGCGATCGAGTTCTGCTATTCTCGGGTTTTGTTTTGTAGTCGGGTTTTACTTTTTAACTTTTATGTACAATATATTTAGGTATACCATTTTTTAACATTATCTTTTTTTTTGTTGCAGTATCGCATCCGCCTTCTGCCATCATATATCAACAATATTGGGTTTGCGTTGGCAGTTACGTGGTCGTGAACACCTTGAAAAGGACCAAGCATGTATAATAGTTGCTAATCACCAAAGCTCTCTAGATATTTTGGGTATGTTTGATATATGGCCGATAATGGAGAAATGTACGGTTGTCGCGAAGAAAGAATTATTGTATGCGTGGCCATTTGGACTGGCCGCATGGTTATGTGGATTGATATTTATCGACAGAATGAATTCGGATAAAGCAAGGTCAACGTTAAATGAAGCAACGGAGCTCATTAAACTGAAAAAGGTCTAAAACAAATGTCGTTTGTCCTGTATTTTAGTCATCTATGGCGTAGACCAATGTAAGATTTAAAAAAAATGTTATTTCCAATCCTATGTGGAATTATGATTTATTAGTTAACTGGTTTTGGAAATACGTAGATAATTAAGATTAAATTACAACATTTTGCTGGGTGTAAGGTTTTAAATTTGTTCAAAATTTTCTTTCTCAAGGGTAAAATCTATATGCTTTAAATGAATTGCACTTCAATACTAGTTTTGCTTCACAAAAGCGTATAACGTAATACTAATATGTACACATACACACACAAAACAAAATATTTGTGGAATTCAAAATCAAAAATTGGATCCCAGTTAAGGCATTAGCAATAAAGATAAAAGCTTATGATTTGTTATGAATAGTTTCAAATATACTACTAAATGAAAATCATACAGAATTAGTAAGTTTTTTTTTATTTAATTTTAAATTTATTTCTGTTGCTGTTTTTATTTGAATAATGCTTTTGTAGTATTTTTTAAGCTATATACGTAAAACTGGGGAAAAAGGCAAAGTAGAATATTTTTACTTATTTTTATACTTATTTTATGAGTATTTACTTACACTTCCTTGTTTTACTTCATTTATTAGAATAATAATTGTAAAGCGCTCTGTCCTATTTAATTAAATCCTTAATATTTAGTGTTCCTTTCTGAGTTTAAATAAAAATAAACAGTTCTTTGTAGATCTTTAGGAAGTTTAGTTAAGATTTGTGTGTAGGGAAAAATTGTTCGCTGTTAGGTAGCGCTTGACTGTACAGTATTAATTCCCCAATCGTACCAATATATTATTTTACGGTTAATTTCAATCTAAATATACAGGTTTTCATATTTTCCGCATGTTAGGCAGGAGCGTATACAGCCAGCTTCTTGGCGGGATAAAGGCACATGGAGAATGAAAAAGCTACAAAAATTTATAAAATTTATAAATTCCTCTCTGAAATAAAGTCGACGAGTAAAAAAAACGAAATAATTCAGTAATTTCTTGACCAAAAAGTTTCTTAGGGGAAGGTGGGGGATCACACACAATGGAAATTCCTGGTATCTGTTTTAAAATTCACTTGGTGAGCAAAAAAAAACCAACTAACTCAATAATCATTATAATTATAATAATTTTACCGATGTACTGTTCAAAATTAAAAATCTATTATTAAGTATCTAGTGTATATTTTTAATTCTCGGAGGGGTCATAACCCTTGAGCCCCCTGCCCTGTATACACGCTTAATGTTAGGTTCTCGAATTGTATCATAACTCAAAACAGATAAACTCATTATCTTTGCCAGAGAAAAATGTTATGTAACCGTACGTAACGAAGCTTGTACCGTTACAAACAAGGGGGCCCTGATTAAAAAAATTTAACCCGCATTAAATTTGAAAATTAGTTACGGTTTTTAACTTACTATTTGATTTTCATTTCATAATTTTTAATGTGAGCATACTTCATAAGTTAAAAACTTATACCGTGAAAAACCAGGAAAAAACCATGAGAAAATATTTGACACGTGTTAATTTTTTTAAATTAGAGCCCTCTGATTTGTAACAGTAGTGCATAAGTTCTGATACGTAACTTTACGTAACGTTTTTCTCTGACGAACAGACAACTTTTTTTCGTATATGTATTTCCATATAAAATTAAAGAGTTAAGTTCTACAAGGGCTCTTAATTCACTTCAAACTTCAAATTGCTTTTAAACAAGAAACTAATATATAAAACTTTTATTAATATTCTTTTTTAAGATTCTCTCTCTAGAAGACTAAAATCCACGAACACTTATTGTGGAAATTATTAACATTTTTAAAACATTATTAACCAATTTGAATTTGTCCACTTAAACCTTAAGATTTTTTAGTAATTCCAAAAATAAATTTGGATTACAAAACTATAACAAAACTTTTGTAATGACAAATTATTAAAATGTTTAGTATAAAATAATGTAATTTATTTTCTTGAAAACGTATAGCACCTAATTATCAACATTTTAATCTTGTAATTGTTGGTCAACGCTAGAAAATAACATTTAAACCACAATAGTAGTTTCAGAATAAAAGTCAATTTTTGTAGTTTTTTAGTTACATAAATAATAGGAAATTTCCTTACGTTAATTATCACAGCTCTTTGCCTAGTAGCCTACAGCACAATTCTTGTTGTCACTTCACTGGCTGTAACTCCATTTTTTGGTTTTATACCAATAAACTATTTGCTTTAAAATCACTATTAAAAAAATTCGTCGGGCGTCGTAAGTAAAGATTTCTCAATAGCTCACTGTTTTAACACTGTTTCTGCAAGAACTGTGCTTAGGAGGGAGCTACTGGAGCGTATTAAGCGCACTCAGTAATTTCTTTACTATACTTAAAATTAACCAAAGTACTGTGACGTCATCGACAAATGAAGCAAAATTAGACAAATCTAGTTTTTGTGTCTTTTTTTTGGTTATTTTTATTTTAGAATAACTATAGTAACTTAAGGTAGTACATTTAGATTAACATCATTTGTTGATGGCTTCATGATACTTTAGTGCGGATCACACTAGGCCACTTTAATGGACTCCACCAGTGGAAGCCACTAAAATGGCCTAGTGTAACCCGCTCTTTTTAGTTAATTTCAAGTGTTTTCTATCAGTTATTATTAAAAATTAGATTGCAACTAATATTAGGTAAATTTTATCAGCTTACTAAAATATTTCAATATTTTCATTAAAAGTAGTGATAAATTTTCCCCTATCTTTTCTGGTTTTACTATTCTCGGAAAAAGTAAGTTTAATATTTTAAATAATAAACTTGTTCAATCATTTTACAGATAAAATTATGGGTGTTTCCCGAAGGAACCCGAAGAAATACCGGTGAAATACACGAATTTAAAAAAGGTGCATTTCATATGGCTATTAACGCACAAATACCCATTTTACCTGTAGTATTTAGTTCATACTACTTTTTAAATAGCAAACAAAAACGTTTAGATCCAGGTAATATTATAATTACCACTTTACCACCAATATCGACTAAAGGATTAACAGCAGACGATGTAGAAGAGTTAGCCGAACGAACAAGGAAACTTATGAGTGAGACATTTGTAGCTACTTCAAAGGAAATTAAAGATATGATATTGAAACCTTTACCAAAGAATGAAAAGTAATTTTTTACTTTCAAAGATTTATTTTAATAAATGCAATTTTTTACGATTTTATTATTATTTTTTTTTAATTAAACCGTGCCAGCATTACTTTTAATACATAGACCAATGAATATTCTTATATTATAGTAGTATAGACTGAGCACAAAGCCAGTTTCACGGAAGTACCTAGCAGGGTGTGATATAAGGTACGTAATGTACTGTCTATTGTTCAGTAAACAAGACCATATTTCACATAAAACCAGTACCATTTTTATTCAAAATTTTGTAGTTTATGACTCAAAAACAGACCACGGTTATTGCACTGATTACGAATAGCATTTGGTCGTATCTTGAGCTTGAGGCTTCATGTATATATTGGTATAGTAAGTCTATACACTATAGATATATAATATATTAATTTGTCTATGAGTTAATATTTTTTTTATATTTTAATATACACATTTTTGACTCTATTTTATTATTTATTTTAATGAGCAATGTAATTAGTAACATATTCTAAAAGAAAGTCTTAATTATTTAAATCTGAAAAGAAAAGCATGGTGCGAAATTTTAAAGTAATTTTGTTAATTCAATAAAATATGTATTTATATTTAGAATTAATTAATTCTTGTTACCAATTATTACTAAATATATTTAATTGTTACAAATAATAATTTTACTTAAAATTTCAAACATTTTATGTCCAACAATTTAAGTAATACAAAAAATTTATATTTAAAATGTTATTTTTATTTTAAATTTCCTTCTTTTTACTATTCAAGTTTCTAAGTTAGTTTTACTACTTTTATTCTTCTACAAATGGAAAAACAATATATCGGCGGGAGATTTAAAGTAAGTGATCCATTCCGTTAACTTTCATAAGTGTTTAGCTAAAAGTACTATCACAATAAGAACGTGCTTCGTACTCTGAATGTAACTGTCGGCGAGACGAATTTATGCTTGTCTACTTGAGAGAACTATAATTGTGAAACGTGAAAATATTTGATATTTATTTAGAAATTTTATATTGAAAATTGTCAATTTTCGACATGTCGATTTTATTTTTAATATTTCTAAGGCCTTTTACACAATAAAATGACGTAAGAAGTAAAACGTAAGAAGTGTCGCCATCTAGTGATGTTGTAAGAAACATTATGTAGTTTCTTAATTTAACCACAAAAATAGTGATTTTTTAATTCGTTCATTGAAAAATCCACAGAGTACCAAAGGGGACGCAACTATCTCTATCATGAAATCTGCAGTGTGCAGTTCTGAGTAAGTTAGGCTACTTAATAATCACTCGCTCCGTAGCAGTGGATGAGTGAAGGTCAATTGTTTTGATAACGTTTTGATTGTTGTTGGCATTGTTAGAACCCCCATACGGAGCTACATACATGCGTTGTAGTATTATAATATATACGTATGCGACACCACGGCCAACACATCTCCGATCACTCACACAAAGACAGATCACCGCACAAATATAAAGTAAACCCAGTGTACACGGATCTACGCTTGTGTATGTGTTATACGTCACACTCATCTCTAGTAGGTTGGGCGCGCATTGTGTACGTACATATAATACGTACGTATTCGATCACTGTTAGTAAGTGGTTGGCAATAATGACAAACAATCGATGTTCGCACCGTTACAGCTGGTGCATGACTAGTCATCTTAAGCTATGACAGACCAACAAACAACTCCAAACGATCCAGACAATTTTGATTTTAGTTTCCTTCTAGTGTTCTAAGCGACTGTGTAATTTTATTGTATAAAAGTTATAACAGTTTGAACATAGATTAAAAATAATCGACCAGAATTTACTCATTTTTACTTGACGTTTTCGATGTTCTTGTATAGTAAGTCGTTCTTCACGCCATTTTTTTCTATTAAGTCTTTAAATGATTAAGACGAGTTAACTCGTCCTGCAATATGGCGGCTCAAATTGCTATAATTTGTATATATTCACTGGTACAGATGTTGCCATCTGTGAAAGATTTTCCGAAATTCGGTATAATTCTAAATAATGTTCAATTTTATCAACATAATAGTTTAGTATAATTTACATTTTGTAAATTCCTAAGGTTCACTTTTTTGATGTTGAGATCTTTGATTTTTTTTATTTTTTTTTTTGTAACCTTATCTATTGTACTTATCACTGGCAGTAAAAAGTCCGGCATTTTGAGACAAAAAAATTTTTCCATATGGTTTGTTTAAAAAGTTAAAATTAAAAAAATTTTAAAATTAAAAAATAATTTAATTAATATGAAAAAATGAGGCAATTATAATTTTTTTTTTTTTAATTTCAGTCAAATACCATATTGGTTAAAAAGGTACTGTAAAAAAAAAGGTAAAAAATTTGCTTTTCTATTTATTTAATTTTAATACAAAAACAACGATTGATTGATCGGTAAAGAAAATAATAAATTACTTATTAACGTACATTACTAAATTACATTTTACATAATAACAAATAACTAAAAAAAAATATTGTTAAAAAATTTAACTTTCGAAATGCAATGTTTAAAATATTTACGTTAATCTAAAGATTTAAACGAATAAATTGGAAACAGTTTCGACTTTAAATAAGTTAAAAGACAAAGATTAACGAAATGGCATAAGTGATGCATATAATACAGGCGTAGTTACGGTAGTTACACTTATAGATACTGCTAGCAGTTTCACTCAACTTACTGGGGGAAATCATATAGGTATATGTATCCAATATCCTACTTACTTTATCGTACTATGATAAGGTTTGTCAATAAGTTAACCCATTAGCAGTCACAGTATTATACCTAAGACCCGGGCCGGATTATCCAATAGGCCAAGGTAGGCCATAGCCTTGGGCCGGCCAGTTTTTAGGGCATATTTTTAGAACAGGGAGGTAGAAGTTGTAAATTGAGTTTTTTTTGCTCGTCAGTAATTTTTTTAGAAGAAAGTCGAAAAAAAAAAGTAGGAAAAGTTACGATTTTCTTATTTTTGAGCAAAAGGTGAGGATGGCATTTTTCACGGTGCATAGGGCGGGACTTAGGATTAATCTAAATATATAAAATAACAAGGGGATAATGTTCCTTGAACCTTTCTCTCTCTCTCTCTCTGCTTGTGTAAAAATTACTATTAAAAAACTTCCAATTGAATTTTTGTAAGTATTTAAAAAAAAGTCTGTAGCCGGCAACACACTACACAGGTTACTAAAAATTAACCAAAAGAATTATATTAAATTTTAATTTAAAAAAGCTTAACGAAGTGTTAATAAAATATATGTTTAAAGGATTAGATATATAATAATTGATAAAAAAGAATATTAAAATAAAAAATTTTGGTAGACAATTGACAGGTATGTTAAAGAACACTCAGGGCGCTTGTGTTAACAAAGTTGGAGTTAATGCTTTGTGTGCCGTTGACGTGTATAAAATACTGTCAAATGTTATGCCGGATATAAAAATACTTGGTTTAGATTCGAATACTTTTTCCCTGATCATTATGAAATTTACATTTTCTTAATACGAATGACACGGTGCTTGCAAAACACAAATATTTATTTCTAATTTATAAATATTTATGTTGTCCTAATATCCGTTTAAAAATTTCCAGAATAACAAAATAATTTTAAAAAAAATTTACATATCTAATTTATTTCGAATTTCTCACTAATTTTTTTTATATACACCACGACCCTGAATATTACTATAATACGGGCTTTTACTTTTATCCGGGGAAGGATACAAGGATCATCTTTGAGGATTTACCTTATAATTCAATTCTAGATCTTTGCGTGTAATTTCATCAGAATCTAACAAATAGAAATAGGTGTTGGATTTAATGGGTTAATTGAAACTGTAAGCAGTGTCTTAAAAGTTGAGTTACGGCAGTAATTTTTAAATTAAAAAAAATCAAATAAATTCGAAAATAGTTAATTGATTGTTGAAACTTGATCGTAAAATATTTAAAAAAATATGACGTAAAAAAGCGTTTGTCTTTTAACTTATGGTAATTTTCTTAAAACAACATTTGAGTCAAACAATGCCAAATGAGACACTTTCCTAACATCTACTAAACCCTATGTTAACATCTTGACGATCATTAACGCTATAAGACGTCTAGTGAAATCTTACTAACTCACATAAAGCGTCGTAGAACGTTAGCGATTCCATATAAAGTGTATTAAATGTAAAAACAGTGTACCAGTTGGGCGCTTGCCCTTGTCATTATAGGTTATGGCCGTCATAGTATTAACTGAATTTTTTTACCTTTTAGCGAATTTTTATTATCAAGCTGATGATCATCAAATCAGAATACACAATAAAACGTAAAATAAAATGAGATAATAAGATATTCCTATTTTGATGAGTGTAACGGCCGTTATGAAAATGTTTTAACTGGCATGGAATGACCCAGTATGATCTATAACCTTCCAAAATATTAAATTTATCAAAA
The DNA here is from genome assembly GCA_035578155.1 of Brachynemurus nebulosus. Taxonomy (NCBI): domain Eukaryota; kingdom Metazoa; phylum Arthropoda; class Insecta; order Neuroptera; family Myrmeleontidae; genus Brachynemurus; species Brachynemurus nebulosus. The sequence goes on along the minus strand of JAPWDM010000008.1, from coordinate 26,646,577 downwards.
TTACAACTAACACTTTTAAAAAAAATTGCGCGAAAATTCTTTCTTTTAAATAATGATATCAATATTTTTCTTTATACATTTTTAGATATATTCGTAAATTACAATATTATGTTCTTATTATATTTATGTGATAAATTCATCAGTTTTATAAATTAACTCGTAAGTCCACAACTGATAAAATCACTATATGTAAAAGTATTCGTGAATACATACTTTATTAATTGCTTAATCTGTGACCATTGACGATTTTCGTTGACTTTCAATCCAACTTTTCTCAATCGTTCGTTTCATTTCATCATCACCGCTGTTATACCTAAAAGATAAAGAAAAATCTCGTTAACAGTTTTGATAATTAAAGATGGCTTCACTTGTCTATCATATTGGGCATAGACACTCTAAAATACTTCAATCGTGTACAGTTCAACAAATCTGACTTTGCCGCTATCAAGGTAATTTTTTCTTTATTGTAAGTACTATCTCACTATATCACTATCTCACTTTTAATGACCTTGATGCGGCAAAGTCAGATTTGTTGAACAATATGTATGCAGAATACGGTATTTGATAGTAGTTGTGAAAAGATCTATTTTGATTTTTATGTAATTATTTAAGTTATAATAATAGTGAATATTGCCCTTTTACAAATTATATCACTCAATACAGGCAAGTCTCCTATAACGCGGTCCCCATAAAACGTGGTTTTTATACAAGAAAATTTCAACGACTTAAATGACTTGAAAAAATTATCTATAGTAGCACTTATTCGACGTGTTAAATTTTCGATATGCTTCTGAAGTCAGTCTGTCATAAAATGTATCTGTTTTTTGTTATGTTTGTTTAGAAATAATACTTTTCATTATCGAAAACTTTGATCGTAAATATCTTCTAAACCGTGTGTCGTAGCAAAAAAATAACGAAATTTTTGAAGGCTTAAGCGAAGCAATTTGTAGGTATCCTAAGCGTATTGTGACTGTTAAAACCTACTTTAGCGATAATTATCGATACCGACTTATTTTTATAAATTGATTGTAGCTTAATTTATGCTTCATTAGTCTCATTGATATAGTCCGCAAGAGAATATTTTTAAAAAAATTACGTTTCGTTACTTTTCGTAATCGTAAACTTTTGATTGTAAATATCTTGTAAACGGTGCGTCGTACCGAAAAAATAACGAAACTTTTGAAGCCTTAAGCAAAGCAAGTTGTGGGTATTCCAAACGTATTGAAACTATTAAAATGTAGCTTTTGTTATCGAAAATTATCGATATTTTCATAATTTAAATATGTAGAATTCTATATATTCATTAGACTCCGCCGAAAATGAACTGAGAAATGCGCAGAAACGCATTTTAAAATGGATCATTCTAAGTCATTTTGAAGGTAAGGTCGATATAACGCAAAATAATTTTTTTTTTTGTTTTTCTTATTTTTGTGATTTCCACAACGCAGAACGAATGACTGATAGGTATCAATTAATTCTGAGTTTCCTATAACGCAGCTTCCATATAACGCGGTACGAATTAATCGCACTATAGGAGACTTGACTGTATTCACTGATTTGAGTGTTACTTTATGGTACATTAATTCCATATTTGTTATATCATTCACAATTATAAAAATTTTAGTTAAATAAAATTACAGAATTTACATTAATAATGACATCAATGAGAAATAGTTTACGTTATAAGCCAGTGTATTAAAAAATGTATAAAATTTTTTATATTTAAAAAATTTTGAAACCTTGAAAAATACATTCTAAATTAAAACGAATCGAAGGACTTTCATTCCCTAAATTAGGTTCAACGACCGAATACACTTGCATACACACCCTATGAAATACATAACTTTTTATTTTGGCTTGGCCACAGTCTAATCCAGTGGTTCCCAAAGTGGTCTCTACGGACCCCCAGGGGTCCTCGGGATCATTCAGGGGGTCCGTGGAAAATTAAGATTAATTTGGGGGTCCCTGAACAACGTTAGGAGGTCCGCGAAAGGTTTAATATAAAATAAAAACATTATGACAAACATTTATTAATATGGAAGTTAAATAACAATGAACAAATTATTATTAGCGATTTTTACATACTAAGTAAAGTATAAAATAAAAGTTATACTCTTGTTTAAATTAATTAAAAAAATTATATATCACAGTTATCAATACACTAAGCCTTTAACATTCATTAAAGATTTCTTTTTTTATTAAAAACCGAAGAAGCGATTATAAGTTTTTCTAACACAGATGTGTTTCTAAAGAATATACATATTATTAATGATCAGAGATGAGGCCTATTTAAAATTCAAGTATTTGAAATACAAATACAAGATACAAAATACGTATTTTCATTTTGTATCTGAAATAATTTTTTAAAAATTCATTTTGTATCTTGTATTTAGATACATTCTTTTGGTATCTTAGTATTTTGTAAATACTAAGTTTGCTAAAATTCTTTACCAATTATCAATGCATTTTTAGAAAATTTCCAGAATGGAAATTCAGCTATTATGGCCAAACTCATGGCAAGGCTTGCGCTCGGGACTATCACAGAAATTTGTTTTGAGGAAGAAAATTTCGAAATATATATATATATATATATATATATATATATATATATATATATATATATATATATATATATATATATATATATATATATATATATATATATAGGTCGGTTTTTTGTGATATAAGTTTAGAAGTCCCAATACATTGAATGAGCATTATGGGTTATTGTATAGAAGCTGTTGATTACTTTTCCGTCTTCCTATTTGGTAAAATGTGAATTTAGTGCCGTTATAAGCCTCATCACAAAAAAACCGACCAGAAAAATTAGTACTCGTGGGGATTTGCGGTTGCTACTCACAAACATTGAGCCGGACATAAATACACTCATAACATCCCATCAGGTTTATCCAAGTCATTTTTTTTGTATTTTAAAAAAAAGTTATAATTTCAATAAATACTCCTTCAACAAAATGTTTTATTTATATTTTATTTTTACTCCACCAGTTACCATTTTTATTATGCATTTATGTAGTTTTTCACCCAGGGTCTGTGAGCAAGTTTTTACTATGAAAAGGGGTCCGTGGGCCAAAAGAGTTTGGGAACCACTGGTCTAATCAAAATAGTAAAATACTTACAAATTCTTCATCATATTCATTAAGCTGGCACCTGGATCTTTACTGCCATCTTCGTCGTCTAACTCGAACTTCTTGGCTTTCGCATCACTGACTTTCTTCTCGATTTCAGTAATATGTGACCAATTTGTTGGAGTTTTCTTCGCTAGTGAAATAATAACCATATCTTTTTTAACTTTCCAGCTACTTTTCTCCGGAACAATTGCATCTAACAATTTACGTATAGCTAGTACATAGTTTTTATTCTCTAAGCCATTCACATGCAACTCAAACGATTTCTCATTCAAGAACTGTATGTATACATTTTCCGGCGGTAACGCTTGAACATTTTGTAGGGTAACGTACAGTTTAACGTAATTGTTTGTTTGATCCCATGCTAGAAACGACAAAAACGGTTTTTTAATACTTTCCAGAAAATTTTTTTTGGTTTAATTATGCATTAGTGGGGCTCCACCTATTTGTGGTTTTAAAAGAAAAACTAATCATCCGATTTTTGTGACTTTTTTTTAAAAAAAAAAATACTACAACTCGAAAACAGTACTAGAAATGCTGTAAACTGTTGTTAATTTGAAAAAATTCAAATTTTTTAAGTTTCCTTTTTTTGCAAATAATAAACAAATATTTTACTTCGCAAAAATACCACTTTTATTTTGAAACTGTGACAATAAAAGTGGTATTTTTGCGAAGTAAAATATTTGTTTATTATTTACAAATATGGAATACCATAAAGTAACGCTCAAATCTATTAATATTTTCTTTTTTTATTTTGTATGCATGTGTGTTAAAGTTGAAGTATATTGTCAAAACTAACTAAACTAACCTAACCTTAACTAACTTCACCACCTAGCTTTTATATCAAAGTCAAAACTTTTCGAGCTTCCCCGACCTGAATTCTTTTTTTAACATCCTAAACATACTGTAATTGTTAAATTTTTTTTTTAATTTGGACTGGAGCTCCACTAATGCACTATTACCTTTTTTTATTTAGTATACACTAAAACCTCGTTTATCCGGAATTGATGGGATCAGAGTGATTCCGGATAAGTGAAATTCCGGATAAACCAAATTTAATGGTATTTTAAAATAAACACAGTACAGTGGTTTTAAGAATACAGTATGAACTGTATGTTGTTTATACAGGGTGGCGATTGAAAACCAATTTCAAAATTCCCTGACTACTCTTTTCCCAGGGTCTACTCCGAAAAAAATATTGTTTAAATGTTAATTATTTCTAACTATTAATTTTTTTGACGACGTTTTTTTTTTTGCTCGTCAGTGGCAAAAAATACAACTGAAGAAAAAGAAAAGGTCGTCAAAAAACTTTTTAGAAAAACTATCAGTCGACGCTCACCGGAGCGAAAACTGAAAAAAATCCCTGACTACGACTGAAATTCTCTGACTTTTCTAGAAATTCGAAATTCCCTAACTTTTCCAGATTTTCCAGGTCGATTGCCACTCTGTTATATTGCACGAAAATCACGGGGAACGCACGCAACTCTACCGCAAACTGTATTTTAGACGCAAAAAACCTACAGATACTATAATTTGGTTTCTTTCCGGATAAACCGGAGCTCAGGATAGTCGAATACCGAATAAACGAGGTTTTAGTGTATTTGGTTTCAGAAAAACCGATGACTTTTTGCAAAATTGTTATTTATATGCCTAGAATAAAACACGTACCATAATTTCTGAGCTGTACTTCGTAAACACCTCCACCAACAGCTCCAGCCGGTGCTTGTGAAGCTGTATTTTTCATTGCTTCTTTTACCATTTCTGTCATTTGATCACTTAATCGTCTTTCTTCAATTTGAAGCAATTCTCGAACTCTCGGTCGAGTGGCATGTGTTAGTAAATTTTGTAATTCCGCAATATCTGCTTGCAACTAAAATATGTAGGCACACAAAATAGGGCAATGTATTTACAAGGAATTATAATTGAACGGTATAAATATTACATATTAGTAAAAATGTACTTACTTCGTTTATTGGATTCATTTTCAAAATTATTTCTTTTTGTTGAAATTTACACAAATTCCACAATTATTCACAATATTTTACTTTAATAATAACAGTGATAGTAGTCCTTACGATTTACAAGACGCATTCACATAGCACATCTAGCACATACAATATACAAACTTCATTCATATCATTCATAGTGTGAAAACAGAAGTTTCTGGATTTTGTGATCTCTCTTAACACAGAAGACAGAACCAGCACTACTATCTCTCCGTGTAATTTGCAGTGTGCAGTTCTGAGCATGTTAGGCTACTTAGTAGTCACTCGCTCAGTGGTAGTGGATAAGTGTAGGCAGTGATAGTTAAATTTAAAACTTTTGAACTTACAACTTATTAAAATATATTTACTCAAATATTAAGTGACCACATTTTCATTGAGACAAAGCGGGACAAATGGGATGAATTGAGAATTACAATTTAGTTATAAAAGCAGACCAATAATTCAAAAAATTATATTTTATTGTATACATTTATACCATATGAGTTTTTCAGGAGTTGCCATTCGATTTATTCCTAAAATATGCATCTAATCGAAAAAAAGTTTATACAAAAAATATTCAAAATAGAGGGGGCCATTCACGAAAAATTGTTCCAGACTTCTAGGACTCACGGTTTTTTTGGAATAGAAAAAAATTTTTTTTTCAAATGGGAACATATGTTGAGATGTTTTTTAAAAATTAGTTTATTACTTCAAACTACCAATTATGCTAAAATTTTCATTATTTTATTTCAAATTTTTGAGAAATTGCATTTTTAAGTTTTAATTTTCAAAATCCGTGGTAAGGTTTGTCTAACCGAACGCAAAACATACGATTTATTTTGAATTTATACTAAAAAAAATAGGAAATAAATTGTAATGGTATATTCACATTCGCGTCTTACAGTAACAGAAAATTTATTAATTAAATACATTAATTACCAAAATAATTTGTAGCTTTTCCTCAAATATTCAACTTAATATTTAATAAACAGGCCATCACATTACAACTGTGATGGTAATATTTAATTTTACACCATATTAAAGAAGTCAAAATTTCTTACGTGTGAAATTGGCATTACTAGATTCATAGATTAGGCAATATGCATGTAGAGAAGTACAAACAGCTGTCATATTTGTCAAACTTAAATTTTTAAACTCTTTTAAAAAACGAAAGTAAAAAAATTATCCAAAAAAATATTTTTAATATAAAAATTTTCAGGATTGCGGTATGTATTTATGCCGTGTGTAATCAAATTGCCTAATTGTTTTATTGCTTCTGAGACTACTAAAGCAGCGAAGCCGTTGTGATCAGTTTTGAAAAATAAAAATTTTTCCCCTCCAAAATAAAATTTTTTACGCACATTTTACGTTTTAGAGCTTCTGAATAATTTTGGTTTGGTGTCTGTCCGTCTGTGTGTCACCAGTTTGCACCAGCCACCAGGTGACATAACTTCTGAACTATTCAATTCATTTTTATGAAATTATCAGAAATTATGCGGTCTGTTTCATAGATGGTCCCTTACAAATTTCATTGCATTCGGAGTAATAGTATCCACGGCACTACCATGAAATTCTATTAAATGTCAATGTCTTATTTACTGTTAATCCCATTTCGCTCAATTTTTTATGAATCGTTTTGTTCATTTATTTTTATTAATTGATGTACCTATATTAAATTACACAAAGATATATTGGGCATTAAATTACCAAGGTGCTTTTACGAGTACGAGAAAGCTGTGTGCCACACCCCATTGGCAGCGTACAGTGGACTTTCAGAGATTGTCCAATCGCAAATTGTCCATATTTCAGTGTTAGGGATTTAAACATCGTATGTTTACGTCACACGAACATTGTATTCACAAAAATTGTGTGTTTGCAGTATTCGTGTGACGTAAACGTGCGATGTTTAAATCCCTATCACTGCAATATTGACAATTTTTGATTGCACAATCTCCAAAAGTCCACTGTATTTTAGTATCTTACACAACTGCGAAATTTTTTTATTTTAGTTTGTAACCAAATGATTATGGATCATTATCTTGGTATACTTTATTTGTTGGATGACCACTTGTCATTTTATTGTTAATTATTTCGTTTTGATTAATATTTAGAATTTTTCAGGATATAAAATAAAATACATTTTTCATAGAATAAGATTGTTTATTTTTTCCGGCAAACATCGAAATTACAGTATGTCGACGTGTTCTACAATTTTCCCTCGGTGTCATTACCGGATTTCATAGATTTTTCAATTTTTCTTCTTTCCTGATAATAAGTTGAACGTAAAAATCGCATTTTACATTTGACTTCTGGTACACCTGATATGATCATTGCTTTTACTTTTATAGGACGTTCCCCGCATGGCTCTATTTTTAAATAAGGGAGATTTTGTATTCCACAGGCATTCAAAATTTCTAAATTCCTAAATAAATTTTATTCTTGTTTCCTTTGGACTTTTCTGTCATTTTTATTTAACCTATAAAATAATTTCCATTTAAAATTATACTTATTTTTAATAATTACATAATATGAAGTACTTACTTGATACATTTCAGGATGATACATTTTAGTTATAAATCCATATCAATACCAAAAATTGAATAAAAATTAATAAAATTTGCCAAGTTAAATAGCTGAAATTCTAAATTTCTAATTTGGCCATTTTTGCATTTATGCTAAAATAGAGTCCCTATAATAAATAGAGTCATGACATGTGGTGAACACTGATTGGTTCCGGCATTTTCTGTCTAACGTTGGGTTAAAGAAATTGAAAATAAGTTAAAAAATATTTAACAAAAACCATTTAGTTTAACCTAGAAAGAATAATTAAATTAATTTTTTTTAATTGTTCATAAATTCATAACCTATTAACAATAATTATGTACTCAAAAATATTTACACAAACATGTGATAATTAATTTCGAAGCTTCCCGCTCTGTTTTGGAAAGAATATGGATGACATGTCACAACTCTATTTATTATAGGGACTCTACGTAAACCTATACGGTAAAGCCATCTATTTTGCATAAATACAATTACCGCTTACCTACTTTCCGTAATTATCAGACTGTTTGACCTAGGCGCTCTTAAACTCATCAAAACTTACTTAAATAAATCATTTTTAAGCGCGAAAGTTGTAAAATTTGAAAAAAAACTTTAGATAAAAATTTTTATTTTTTTATTTTTTGTTTCTGTTGCTTTATTGAATAATTTTTATCAACAAATAAGTATACTATTCCATTTAAAAAAAGGTAAGTTTGTATCATAGCTCGAAAACTATAAGAGCAATAAAGCTCCTGATTATCGCAATTGGTTGCCCCCGTCGATATCTACAACTCTTATTTGAACAATTTTTCGATTAAATCAACGGTTTGGCTGTAATAAAAATGGCAACTCCCGAAAAACTCATCCTGTATACTTGTCTATAAATATACAAAAATGTATTTATTACTAATTATTAGTAACTATAAAAATATTTGTAAAATTTTGATATTTAAAAAAAAAATTATGATTTTCTTTCATGGTTATATTTTTGATTGTTTTTATTTATGTATTTTTTATTTCATTTTATTCACTATAATTATTAATAGATAATAGATAATATATTTTTATAGTACATTTAAAATAAGAAATGCAGATATTATCTAAAAAAGAGGGACATTTTTCTAAATCGGCGGGACGCGGGACAGTCCTCCAAAACCCGGGACTGTCCCGCCAAAATCGGGACGTGTGGTCACTTTACTCAAATATGTGATAATTTTTTTTGACATTCTTTGATGAAAAATGGCTAACATGTCTCGACTATATTTTAGTATAGGGACTCGACGTAAATTTATAGTGTTTTGCCATCTAGCTGTCGTTTTTTACTCTATATTTTTAGGACAGACAAATTCCATATGAAGGCTGATTCTACTTACGTCTCTGTGCCCTGGTGAAGGTTAATTATTTTGATCACGTTTTGATTGTTATGGGCATTGTTATAAGTCCCACACGAAGCCACATACATGTGTATGTAGTGTTATATATACGTATGCAACACCACGCAACCACCTCCAGTCACTCACACACACAAGACAGATCACACAAATAAAAAGTAAACTTAGGCGACATATTACATATTTTCTATCTTTTTTTGGTTTCACTGGTTTCAGTAGTCTAGAGATAGCAATGTCGCCTCTGTACTCTGTGTCTGTTATAATGCCATAATTTTTAACTGAGCAATTGATAATTGATAATAAGCCGTTAAAATAAACGTATTTTAATTTATTGTTGACGAATCATTCAATATAGTTCGAAATCTTCCAAAACTTTTAGATTGCTCTGTTATGATAATTGTTAAAAAACTAGAAAATAAAAAATCAAGCTAATAAGTAACAAAAATTTTAATTATGTACATATTTTGGGAAGATATGTGTCGGCTGGCCTGCGGAACATATTCTATAGATAAATGGTATCTAAAGTGATTGTAAAGTTGCTCTTACGGTGTGGTGTCAAAGATATATGTCAAAGATTTTTTTTTATCAAATATATGATCAAATAATATTAAGAAAAATGGGTGTGTTTGGCAAAAAAATTTTTTTAAAGCTCTTCAAGCGTCTCAATTATGCTAACTAATTTTCAGCCAGGACGAAAAATGTAGTTACTCTATCCCCAGTGGGTGCAACTTGAGTACATTGAAATTATTACACAATTCAGGAGCTTATTTTCAAAAGTGGTCAACTCCAAATTTATAATTTTTCAACTGAAAGGGGTAGATGGTACTTAATTAATATCATTCTCCATAGTCTGTGACTTTCAATTTTAATAAAATCTCATACATAAGCATGTAAAATATAAATTTATCTTTAGTTGATTTTCAATAGTAGCCAAATCCAGACGTCTTTATTTTCAAAACGTATCAAGTCCATTTCAACCAATCCTGTAATCGCAACTATGGGTACCATATTCAAAATTTTGTGTTACAACACGATTCAGACTTCTGTAGACTTGTTTTCTTTAATGGTTTCTTTTTAAAATCATTAAGATTTATGCAATAAATAAAATGGAAAAGTTCGTAGAAGTAGTAGTACTGTCTCATCAATCCAGAAAAAGAACAGCAACATTACAAAATAATAAACGCTTTCAAACAACGAGAGAAAGATACGTTATTTTCATGCACTTATAATAGGTTCAAAAGATTAGGGTTGCACATTTCATAATAAAATTTTTTATTTTATAATAGGAATATACTCATAATTATAAGTTTGTATATAATATATTATATTATCATTAATTTGTATTAAATATTGTTTTCAATGGATAATAGAAATAAAATAATTGCCAGATAATAGATTAAAATTTTTTTAAATCTCTTATTATATTTAAATTTTTATTAAAAATTTCTTTTAAACTGTACAATATTCAAAAGTTAATAAAAATGTACATCTACACATTAAATATTTTCACTTATTTGTTTTAATACAATGTTTCACTGATTCCAATTTTATGATATTAATGATAGTCATTCAAATATAGTCAAATCCTAATCGATCTACGTCATAATTGGTCAAATCCACTCTCTTATTTTCAAATTTGTCTAAATCCCTACCTAATAAACAAAATTAGTCAAATCCAACTTTAAATTCCTTTTTTCTATTGTAATCTCTGTAAATGTTTATATTTTTTATAGTTTTTTATATTACTTGATGTTTAAATAACTCAAAAAAATTTTTACTAGCGAGCCTAACTTTTTTTAAAGCTCGCACAAACACATGTGATTTTCTCTTAATATCATAAACTGGAGATGACCACTTTTGAAAAGAGGCTCCTGAATTAATAATTACATATGAATATTTATTAAATAGCAATAATGATTACAAAATATAATTCTATTTTAAAAGAAATAATTTAAGTTATTTATATTATAACCACAGCTATGGCACTTGTCTGTGCTCATTGTTACCCTTGGCGCGCAATTAATACTTAATTGTTTTTTCGTCTTCTCGGTTGCCGTGGCGTTGTTGTGCCGATATTCGAGCGCCGTTCGGCGTAATTCGCGTGAACTACGTTCGATAGCGCCACAAAAATCAACGCACTTCTGTCTTGCGTTCTTGCGCCAAATTTAAATTTTGCTGAACTAAATTACAGTTCTGCCACATTGTTGTTTATTCTGATGATTCTTTAATAATATGACCTATAATATAATAATATGTTATCCAATATAAAAAATATTTTTTTTTTCTATGAATAACTTTTACTGAATTTATTTTATTTAGGAATGTGGGTAGACATTTTGCTTTTTAGTGCTTTGTTATTCCTTGTCTTCGCCAGAAAATTTTGTTATAAAACGTCTCGTAACAGAGTTTGCACCATTACAAACTAGAGATCTGGTTTAAAAAAAATTAACACCCATTAAATATTTTCTAATAGCATTCTGCTGGTTTTTCGTGGTGTAAATTATTATTTTCTGAAATACATTCACATTAAAAAATTATGAGATAAAAAAAGTCACTAATTGTAAGTCATTATTCATTAAATACAGTACAAATTATGTTCAGGTTACTGGATTGTGAATCGCCAATGGGGAATTTGATTAATTTGGGGAAACTATTTTAAAATACGCATATTTATGTATTATGTATGTATATAATTTTAATTTTTTTTAAAAATAATGTCGAAAATCGTTAGAAAAAATTAATTTTTGTTCTCAAAATTTGCACGAAAACGTTCCTTAGGTTCAATTACGTCACATTCTCTAGATAGAACAGGTGTCATGTAACTAAGAAAGAAAATTGTTTTTCTACTCCTGTTGAAGAACACACTCATTATATATCTGTTAATTGTTGAGAAAGTTAAGCATTATTCAAAGGTGAATGACCATTACTCAATACCTTTTTGACCAATGAAATCACAGTATTAACCATTATTCAATGGGTTTGCGATTGTTTTATGTATAATGTATGTATAAAGTTTTAATTTAATATATGTTGCGTAGTAACGTTCAAGTAAACAAAGTAGTATATTTTTTTGTTTTGATTGCTTTATACATATTATACAAACATTTAATTTTTTTTTTTTTGTAATCCATATAAATCCTCATTTTACTCGAAGTATTTTGAGGTGAGTATTATGGGCATAAGCTAAAAAGAACTTTTTTCTCTACGTCTGCATTTATCTTTGTCTATCATATTAATAAATAGAAGTTTACTCACTCACTCATATAAGAACTTAATTATTTGGTTTGGGTGGTAACTATGGAAATAATAAAATTTGTGTTCCTCTCACCTCAGTTTCTGGAGGTCTTTTGAGCTTGCGACCATAATAAATGATTAAAGATAAAACAGTTATTATACACATTTGTTACTATTTATTTTGACGTATATCACTGGAGTTTCCTAATTAAAAAATATAATCACACTTTATTGTATGCAATTGAAATTTGTACCTTGGGACAGCAAACTTTTTGTACCTTGAGACGGTCCTAAGGCACAAGGCATTGCTTTTTTTACAGAGATTTATAGATAAGTTTGTTTTCAATATTTGTCTTTATCTATCCAGATGCCGCAGAGTAAGGACAAAGTCATCCGGCCAAAGTCCAATGAAGAAAACGTCAAAAATGACATTAAAATGGTCATTTTTTCTATAATAAAAAATATTGCAAGTAGAACCAAACAATTTTCAATGCTCTTAAAAAAAATAGTATATATATTTTGCTTTCGGGGCTTAAAATGTCTTGCATAGTTTGTTCCAAGGTACGACCATTGATGTCCCAAGGTACAAGCTGTGATTGTACCTTGGGACAAATATCCTCGATTATTCAATTCAAATTTTCGCAAAAATGAAACACAATATCGTGATATATTGTATCATAATATTAAGATGTTATTGTGTGCTTACAGAATTTTCAATTTTCGAAGTCATACATCAATTTTTACTCAAGTTATGAAGTTTTAAACGAAAGTGTCCCAAGGTACAAGGATCTCCCTACTCGGGTCTAGTTAATATGTCAGGAAAATACCTATTTAAGGAAATGAAATATGTAATTATTAGGATTGCATGGATATAGAATAATAGTAAACTTATATATTTGTTAATAAGCGTTAATTTTGTATCAAGATTACAATTTTACTTTTTAAACCTGCGTACATCAACAGCAGTGTGTTTATTTTCAGCACAACCACCATATTTTTTCATATATAAGTCAACCTACTTTTATATTTTGTTATTTATAAATTCCTGGTCTTGGTTAATTTTAAATTAATAAATGAGAAGTTTGATATACTCGTTCTCAGTGCCGCCGGTTATGGAAACAACGGGGAATATGTTCTAACGAAAAGTAGTACCGCCATTTTCATCTTATACTTTATCTACTATTTTCACTCCTCAAAAATGTTGCTCTATTTTTTCAGTGCCAGCACTTCTGTTTTTAGTCGATCAAGCTCTTCTTTCAATGACAAAATTATATATTATTTTGTGAACAACAGCACTGGGGGAGTCACGTTTCAATTCTTAGTTTGCAGAAACGGTGAGTTATGATGGAGACGAGACAATAGAGCGCAGCAGTATTGGGAGAGAATATTTATCAAAATAAATTTTAAAAATTTATATGTATTTTCTTAAGGAGATATTATTTAATTTAGTAAAATATGAATTTCTAGATATTTTTTTTTGTCATAGTCTACCATTTTTCTTAGATATCTTCTTAAGTAACAATAAGATAATTTTATTAACAGTTCTCCAAATGGTAGATATACTGATTGTGAGAGTGCTCCAAATTTATGAAAATTTTAGGTAGCTGTTTTATTTTTTTAGACTAAACATCACTTTTAGTTAGTAGTGTGTTGGGAACCTCTCAGGGAGGTATTTACTTTAAGTGCCACCCTAGGCACGATAAAAATGCCGCCCTTGCTTTTTCGTAAAATAAAAATTTTTAAAAAATGTATGGATAACTTTGTCACATTTTTTCTTTTTCCTATCAAAAAATAACACTGACTCCTATCAAGAAATAAGTGACGAGCAAAAAAAAAGAAACTTCCTTTATTTCTGAATTCCTTATCAAAAAATAAGTGTCGACCAAAAAAGAAAAAAAAAAAAAAACCGAAAATACATATTTGTAAATATTAAAAATTGTAATTTCCTCCCAAAATTTTTCGCCCTAGGCACGCGCCTACTTCGCCTTATGATAAATACGCCTCTGATACCTCTAGAGGCGTAACTACAAATTTTGCACCCAGGAGCGACTTAAGCGCCCCCTTAGGGAAAATCCACTTTTCTCCGAAAAATGAAAGTGGCGGATCAAAAAAAATTAATAAACGACTTTTTCATCCTTCTTTCTTAATTCCTTTTCCAAATTTTTGAAAATCGCTCCTCCTCTTTTTCGCCATGTTTCTTTTTCCTGTTGCACCCCTTTTTATCTTGCTCCCTGGAACGATTGCTCCATTGCAGTTACGCCGCTGATTATATGTTAGCTTAACACTTAATGGATGAGCCATAATATGGTAATTATTACGCTTAAGTCTTACAAGCCCTAACTTATATTTACGTAATCATTAAAGTTAATTGAATCCAGGACTAATTGAAGCGAATAAATATTCAGTTTAACTTTTAATTAATCTGACTCAATTAGGTAATTAACTAAAATCCATAGATAGCGGTAGTCGCTGAATTCCAATTACATGACAAATATAATAGTATATTGTGCAATAAGTGCGGGAAATTGTCGATTGCCCACTAAAGCGAAGTTGAGCGCACGAACGTAGTGAGTGCGCTCATTCGCTTGAGTAGGGCAATCGACAATCCCGCACGAGTTGCACATACTATTTTTTATTACGAATTTCACATAGTTTTTTCTATTATTATCACAATTTTTGACATTTTTATTACTTTTTAAAATAATTTTTTTAAGTGTTCGTCATTTTTTTCTGAAGTAATTGTCGTTTAACTTACTTTATTGGTGGTTTCTATAGAAATAATTATGAAATATTTATTAAATGAAAAATTAAGAGGCGGCTTTGCGTGTTTTTGATTAAATTTTGCGTGTTTTATTGTCAATTTGCGTGTGGAAAGTTACTTTCCACACGCAAAAAAGTGTGCGGGAAGAGTACAGTGGGCAAACAGCTATTTTGCGTACAGAAATGTGTGCGCCAAGTTAGTACTTCTCCCGCATGAGTAATAAAAAATTATTTTAAAATAACTATTAGTGAAAAAGGTGTGATTAATATTGAAATAATGTGTGATTAATATGTCACACGAAAATTTTGTTGTGAGATTTTTAAAGAGAAAATTAATATACTTCCAAGTCATTTGGTTTTTCCTAAAATAGATGTAATATTTTTATTAATTACATATCAGATAATATAAATATGTGTAGTACAATAAAATTGTTAATTATCTGTAACACTTTTGTTGAAAAATCTACGATGAATGAAAATGAAAATAGACACTATGTCAAGGTCTTGAATTTATCGGTAATTAGTGGCTATCGGTCTCGCTTGCTTAGTCAGTAGAAGAGATTTACTAAAAATTTTTTGCTTACATAATTTTTTTAACAAAAAATTTGAACAATTATATTATTGAAAATTATTAAATACATATAAGTAATTGTTAAATTTTTTTGCAGGATTAGGGTTAGAAAATTTAGTTAAAATATACTTGTTTCAATAACTTAAGAAATGTTACCGTTTTTAACTTGTTTTTAAATAGTTTCCACTATAGTCTTTTTATTTTCAACTTCTGATCATCGACTAAAGCGGGTTCTACACGATGCTACGAACGTTCCTTCCAACGTTCGATCGAACGTTTGATGCAATTAAGTTCGATAGTTGGTGCGACGAATGTATCTGCTACACGGTGAATTGAATGTTTGATCCAATACGAATGATGATGTGTTGGTACTCAGTGGACGAGGTTGTTATCTGTCTGATGTTATCTCTAATGTTATACACTGATGTTGTCTCTCTTCACATGAACGAGTCGTGCAGCTGCTGAGTCGAACCAACCAACGCAACCAACATTGACCTTCAAACGTTCGAAGCATCTCTTTGACTCGGTGCAAGAATACCGACATCGAACGGGACACGACCAAATGCGAACGTTTGACGCTCGACATTGGACACTTGTAGGTTCAAACAACGGCTACACGATGCTATGAACCATCCAACGTCGAATGTTGGAAGGTGTTCGTAGCATCGTGTAGCAGCGGCTTTACACAAAAACAAGTATGCTTCAAGTTCAGTGTAGTTATATTTTATAAACTAAATTCTATGGTTAAATTCAGTCAATTCTAAGATTTTAGTAAGGTGAGCTTGTAAGCATCAATCATTCGGTTTTGAGAGGATGGTCTTTCTTTTAAAAGTGGGCTGTCATGCTTTTAAATGTATTATTTTCAAAAATACCTGAGTACTCAAATTATAAGAGTATATTTTCTAGGACACTGCAAATTAAAAAAAAAATTGTACCTATATTTAACTTACATTTTTCTGTATTTGCCTTTGATCCTACAGGGTTAATTTTAGTAAAAATAAGGAGAACGATTTCGAAAACCTATAATTCGTTTCTAATTTCAACATTCTATTGTTATATTTACGGTTTCTGAGGTATTAGAAATTTTTAGTAAACTTGATGACGCCATCAAATTAAACAAATTATTTTTTCATCAAATCGAATTTTGTGAAAGTGATTTGAATTAGACTGATTGGTTGAATTAGGATGAAAACTTGTAACATCATCAAACAAGCAATGATAAAATTTTATGTCCGTTCAGGGTTGAGTGAGTCATGACTCCCATGACCATCCCTCTGTATCCACACTTGTACTCTTTTACAGTTTCAAAAAGTTGGGTCTGTAAATTTTCTTCTTTCTTCATAATAAAATTTCAAATAGTTTAATCGGTTTTGGTTCACAGTACTGATTTATAAATTAAACATTTGAAGGATTTGATTATGACAAAGATAACTGATAATTAAATTTTGAATTCTAACTCAAAGACTTATTTAAATTTAAGGTATGTAATACATAAAAATATCATAGCCTTTGCTTTAAGTCTCAAGAACATATAAATTTTTAGGGCTTTGTAATACAGCAACGAAATCCTTATGAATTCGTCATTTCTGTCATCGTATTAGGTGGTCTACCCGCAGTTAATTATTTTTAAATAATCGGTGTCGGACATTGCGCAATTTAATCGACAGTATTGTGTTTCAGAAACAGTTACTAAATTTTTTAAATTCATATAGAAATTAGATTGTATAATTTATATAGTTCAAATAATTAAATAAAAGTAAGAAATATTTTATCCCGAGAATCATGAAATTTTTTAGTTACTGAACTACGAAATACTGACTTAATGCGTTTTTAATATGCATTTGCCGAATTTTAAGAGTTTGCAATAAAGGTATAATTTTTTCTTTTCAGAAGTATAATGAGACAAAATCTGATATTGTTTCTTTTCCCTAGAATACTTATTTTGTTTAGCCCTAGTTTTTAAAAAAATCATTAAATATAAGTGTTTCTAGCGGATAATTGTTATTAAATTTTAACAAGTGTGATGAAAAGTGACTTATTAAAAGATTATTTGTTTTAAAAAAATGCTTCTTGCAAAACAAATTCATTTAAATGTGATATTAATTGTTATTATTATTGTTGTTGGATTTTGTAACAGTAAGTTTTGGACAATAAAAAATAAGCAATTTTTGAACTTTTAAAAAAAAATCATTTGTTTTGTAAATACTATCGCTAGTGTTTTTGGAAATTAACAGTATTTAGTGTATCGAACTTTGAAAGCGACACTGCGACACATATCGAGCCATTACCGCCGATTTATCGTAAGCGACACTTTTATCGAAATTGAGATTTTTATTGCAAGCAACATTTTAAACTGTAACGGACCAAGCAATGTTAACGTTTTTCTCCAAAATTCATTAATAAACGAGTTATAGCAACTGCTTAGTTTATCGTTAATACAACACATTTTCACATTTTAGCGTAACCGACAATAACCATCTTTATCGTAAGGTTAATAAAATAATAGGTATAATACGCTCAGGCGTATAATAAAATTAAGACAGCAGAAATATCGCAAGCGCCATACAAATATTTAAAAAATCCTCCTGTAAAATTTGATATTTGTTGGTTACGATAAAATGGCGGTAATGGCTCGATATTAAGATTTCGTTTTGGGTCAGATTTTATCTATATTATAAATGAATTTGAATTGAATTTCTAGAAATATCATTGAGTTCCTAAAGAAAATTGATTAATTCTGTGTTTGTTTAGTGTAAAATATCCATGCTTTTCCGTACTAGTAATTTATTACAATTTATTTACATCTATTTGCGCTTTTTTAAAGTGTGATCGAGGGAAAGTGCAATAAATTAATATTGATGTTTTTAGTTATTTAATAGTATATTACGTGATTGAGGTTGTAAGTTGCATATTACACACGAGCGAAAAAATTACGCAAGAGCCGCGCAAAGGCGAGTGTGTAATATGCCTTACAACCGAGTTACGTACTATACTTTATCCACGGGTAACATGAAATTCACAAAAAACGATAAAAATTTGGTACAAATCTACAAATACCAATATATTAAAATTATGTAGTATTTGAAATTTATTAAAAACAAACGTAAACATTCAGTTGCTAGGCAAAATTTTTGTACAGCTTCTAATATAATATGTATATCATGTATATGATGTATATCATTGTTTATGTTGTATATCACAAGAATTAATAAAAGTATATATATCACAAGAATTAATAAAAGTGTAGTAGGGTCATTACACGCCACTTCATCCAGGTCATGTCACCCATGACCTCAGATTTAGTTAAAAATTTTTTTATTTGTTTATTTAACCACCCTAATCAACTGTACAAAATTTAAAAAAATTATCTCTAATAGTTTTCAAGTTATGAATTTTTGAAATTTAGCAAAATAGGGTTAAAATGATGTTTCTGTGGTATCACTTTCGGTGACGTTATTATATTAAAAAATCCATAACTTCTGTAATATTTAACATAAAACAATAATTTTTTCATCAAAATGTTCAGAAAAGTCAGGAGATTACAGGAAAAATAAATTTGGTGAATTATCACTTCATGTTTCTATGTAATGCTTTGTTAGACTTAAATTTTGAGACAATTTTTAATCGATAAACAAAAAATCTTTAAAAGTGATTATTGACCAAAGGCATAGCAGTAACCGTAGTAATTTTTTTTTAAAATTTATCCTAAAGATGTAAACTAAAATAGTCTGGAATAAAAATAATGGTTTTTTACCTGCTAATATTTTTCAGACACGTCCGACGTCTGGAAGCTCAAAAAACGAGTTTTTTGGAATAATTTCCCAAAATTCAAAATTTTTGTTTACACAATTGGAAAGAGGAGAAAAAATCACATAAAAAAGATCTTTAAACTATTATTCTATGTCAACTAATTTCCAAGAAAAACTAATTTAGTAAAAATTTTACTAAGTAGTAAAAATTTTTTTAATTTATAATGTCAGTGATAAGATGTTCAAATTTTTGCAAAAGCATACTTTGAAACTATGGAAACAATAATAAATAATCAACTTACATATGTATATTTTTTTTTTAGTAGGGTAAGAGACCCGATGACCGAACACTATTTTTAGCTGTATCATTAAAGTAGCTTAAAAAAATTAAAAAATAAACAAAACACCCATTTTTTTTTCTTAATAAGCATGAAACCAAGTTTTTTTAATCCAATGAATATGTTTTTAAGAAAATATAACCCAAAAATTTTGATTTATTAATGTTTTTGTTTTATAATTTGTTGACGTCTATGAAAAAACGGGTAGAATATATTAGCCTCCTTTAAAAAATCAACGCACTGACCCGTAAGAAAGAACACGCATTTAACGTACATGACATAGAATACATATTTTTTTTGTACATCTTTTGCTATCGAATATTTAAACCATTATCTTCCAGCCACTTTGACACTCTATCCACTACAAGGTGTCACTTTGTGTCATAGAGTATCACAGAGTGACATCTTGTGAAACATAGAACGTCAAAGCAACAATGACATAAGGGTTTAAATATTCGATAAAATAAACCACTAGAATACTGTATTTCGTTTCCCCATCTACTGATGTTTTAAAAAAGATTGTGTACATTCTAACTTATTCAAACAGTTAAATTAAGTATATATTTAATGTATTTAATGTACACACGTGCACAGTTTATGTCGTTTCAGATTTAATACATATGTTTGACGTTTTTATTTGATAATATGTAAATAACAATTTCGAAGTTTTAATTCAATATTAATTATTTTTCAATTGATTTTACGTTCTGAAATAAATAAAATATTAAAGTGAAATTATAAAAACGGTTAGTTAAGTGTTTTAAACCCAAAAATTAATTAAAAATGTTTATAAAATAGGTATGTAATATATAATTCTCAAAATGGGGTACCCAACCTTAAAACTCGGATCCCAAGAAACACTTCTACAAATAATATTTAACGCATATAAAATATAATTTAGCTATCCTAATCTCTTAAGTGGACTAATAACAATTATTTGTATACTTTTATTATGCTAATAACTTTAAAAATTCGGTGAAAAATGTTACAATTTATAACCCATGTGTTTTGAATAATGATCATCCATCATATTAAAAATTCACGAATTCAACAAAAATTGTTCGATATATATATATGTATTTCTTAAATTAAGTGAGGAGACATTAAATGTGAGGTGAATTTAAATTGAAAAATAATCATCAATTAAAAAGAACCTGATTTTTCTTGTTTTTTAACAGTTTCGTTCTGGTCAAAATCTCCCCAAATAAACCTAAAGGGCTGAAATTTTGCGTACAGGTTAAGCTAATAGCCAGATACTGTTTTTTGGAGGTTTCAACTTATAACCCTTACCCCCACGATTTTTACGCCAATATTTCGTTAATTTTTTTGCTTGTTTTCTAACACGTCTAGAGACTCTCTAAGGAAACATAGAGGGATGAAATTTTGTACGTGTATTCAGTTAGTATCCAGCTAGTACCTTTTAGGGAGTCCACATTACTTTTCCCCCCACTTCTCCCATTTTTACATCGGAATTGAATGCTATTGTTAAATGTGTTTTAAATGCATTATTTTTATTCTAAATACAAGTAGGCGAATAGTAATTTTAAAAAATTTTAAAAAAAGTGAATTTACTTTTATAAACAAATGAAATACATATTAAGTAATTTTTTTTTGAAAATATTTAAGAAATTTTCTTTTTTTATAAATTTAAATATAAATACTGTTGTTGATAAAAATGTGAAAAAAACTGAAATTTTTTTTTTCATTTTGTTCAAGATTATGAAAGTTTAAGAGTAAAAAAATGATCCATTAATTTTTTCAAAAATTCAATCGAACGAAACAAAAAAACGGCTGGATGGATTCAATTGAAACTCCGTGAGGTTTTTGTGGGTATATTGAACTGTAAAAGGCACACTTAACATCAATGGTTTTCTCGAAATTTTTAATTCGGCGCTTGATTTTCCAAAAAGCCCCCAAAAGCTCTTTTTTTCTTGATTTTTCAAATTCATGTAGAGTATGCAAAAAAATATTTTTCTGAAAAAACAATGGCTAATCCTTGTAGAGAATTTATTCGAGTTTTCGAAACACGATCCTTTTCCATTCAAAGTCCGATATCTCAACGGGAAGTAGTCGTATAAAGGTCTAAAAAAAAGCAAATTAAAGCTGAATGAACAAGTTATCCGGTCCATATGGTGGTTAAGTCGGAAAATTTTTTTCCAAGTCCGTGGACCAAAAAGAGAAACCGAAAAAAATTCGGAAATTTTTTTTTCAGTGTACATATTAGGATTAAGCGATACACATTGCTTTGAAAATTTTTTTATCGCAAGATCTGAAAACTAGAAACTTCCAGCTTTAAATTGCTTTGCTTACGACTCCGATACGACCATCTTTCACGAAGATACAGCCATTCGAAAAATCGCTAAAAATTTGGAATTTTTTTTTGATCCTTTAATTATTTCCGCTAGTGTAGTAGGAAAGAAAAAACAAATTTTCTCAGCTTTTTTCACATTTTTATCAATAACAGTAGGGTAAAAGACCCCATTGTCGATCGGGGTTATAAGTCCGAACAGTTTTGACATTTATATCTTAATGAAGTTATTTCTGAAAGAAACCTTTGATAAAAAAATTATTATTAATAGAATGATTATTTTTCAATTTAAATTCACCTCACATTTAATGCCTCCTCACTTAATTTAAAAAATACATATATATATCGAACAATTTTTGTTGAATTCGTGAATTTTTAATATGATGGATGATCATTATTCAAAACACATGAGTTATAAATTGTAACATTTTTCACCGAATTTTTAAAGTTATTAGCATAATAAAAGTATACAAATAATTGTTATTAGTCCACTTAAGAGATTAGGATAGCTAAATTAAATTTTATATGCGTTAAATATTATTTGTATGACTGATTCTTCTTGGGATGTGAGTTTTAGAGTTGGGTACCGCATTTTGAGAATTATATATTGCATATCTACTTTATAAACATTTTTAATTAATTTTTGGGTTTAAAACACTTAACTAACCGTTTTTATAATTTTACTTTAATATTTTATTTATTTCAGAACGTAAAATCAATTGAAAAATAATTAATATTGAATTAAAACTTCCAAATTGTTATTTATATATTATCAAATAAAAACGTCAAACATAATATGTATGATATTTATTAAATCTGAAACGACACATAGAGATACAATATAAACTTAATTTAACTGTTTAAAAATTCACAATGGTTATCGGCTAAGTCAGAACTTACACAATGTTTTTTTAAAACATCAGCAGAGAGCGAAACGAAATTGTGATTTTAGTGGTTTTATTTTATCGAATATTTAAACCATTCTTGGCTTTTGCTTTGACGTTCTATGTTTCACTAGATGTCACTCTATGATAATACTCTATGACATAGAGCCTCACCTAGTAGTGGATAGAGTGTCAAAGTGGCTGGAAGAGAATGGTTCAAATATTCGATAGTAGAAGATTTGTAGTACTGTATGTCATGTACCTTAATGCGCGATTTTTCATAGGGGTCAGTGTATTGATCTTTCAAAGGAGGTTAATATATTCTGTCCGTTTTTTCATAGACGTCAACAAATTATAAAACAAAAACATTAATAAATCAAAATTTTTGGGTTATATTTTCTTAAAAACATATCCATTGGATTAAAAAAACTTGGTTTCATACTTATTAAGAAAAAAAAAATGGGTGTTTTGTTTATTTTTTAATTTTTTTAAGCTAATTTAATGATACAGCTAAAAATAGTGATCGGTCATCGGGTCTCTTACCCTAGTTATTTAAATTTATAAAAAAAGAAAATTTCTTAAATAATTTAAAAAAATTTTTTTTTTCAAAATTTTAACAAATTTACACATTGACAAAGGTGGGCAAAGTTAAACTAAAATTTAACCTCGTTGATTGTTATACTATTGCCCAAAAAGTTAACTTTGTTAATTATTCTAACGTTACTTTATAGCAAATGTAACGTAAGTTCAAGTTAACCGTTAACGTTAACAATTTTGTCAAACATTTTAGTGAATTTTTGAATAGAAAATTCAGCTATTACAGAGAAAATCACATAATATGTTTTGAGCCATTATTCTATGTATGCGGGTTTTCGATAAAAAGTTATTTTTATAACAGAAAATTCGTTATGTTACGCAAAATGTGACGAATTTTGGGTATAAATACAGTACAAGCAGCCCCGACAAGAGGGTGGGGTAGTCGAGGTTGTAGCCCCGGGGCCTGGGCTTAAAGAGGGGGCCCGTAGCGGTTGGTAGGCGCCCAAGAAAAGGTAAAAACTTTTTTTTCGCTCGTCGCTCTAATTTTTTAGGGGAGGAATTTTTAAAAAATGTGCTTTATTCGCGGGGCTCCCATTTCTCTCCACGGCCCTGAATACAAGTTGTCAATAATGCCGGTCCACCATATAATTCGAGTAATGGTGTCTCTGGGGAGTACCCGTCGTTATCCGCATTCACAATTTCCGTGTTGTGTCAATAGTCACTTCGAAACTACAAAATGCTGATTTACGTTTTTATATTTATTATTTTATAGCATGAACTTGTTACAGTAATATGAAATTTCTTGGACCTTAGTATTTTTCTCCTATGTTGGGCCTAGGTACATTGAACCCTTGTACTCATCCCCATTTCTTTTAGAATTATTTTAAGTTCTATAGCAGTTCAAACATTGGTTTATGCTAATTATTGTTTTTTTATTTTTATAGCTAAAGAAAATTCACCATGTAAAACTCCTTATGGTCTACATGGGACTTGCATAAAGATTAAAGAATGTCAACACATTGTCAACGTTTTATACAGTTTACGAAATATTCCTGATAATGCTGAATATATCAGACAATCAGAATGTGGCCGAAGTAAAGATGATAGTACTCCATTGGTCTGTTGTGTATCATCACCACGATCTCAAAGATCATTGCCAGTGTGTAAACAGCAGATCATTGCGGAGAACTATGCGTTACCATCCACCGATATTTGTGGTGTTCATT
Organism: Brachynemurus nebulosus; assembly: GCA_035578155.1. Lineage (NCBI taxonomy): Eukaryota > Metazoa > Arthropoda > Insecta > Neuroptera > Myrmeleontidae > Brachynemurus > Brachynemurus nebulosus. The sequence goes on along the minus strand of JAPWDM010000008.1, from coordinate 26,621,904 downwards.
TCTTTCAAGCGGTCAATTATGTGGCTGGGGGTCATAATGCTGAGCAAAATGAATTTCCATGGATAGTAGCTCTTGGCTATCGAAATAAAGCAAACGATCGTACCGATTTCTTATGCTCTGGTACGATTATTACAAAGAGACATATATTGACAGCAGCTCATTGTGTTCATCGAAGGCAGGACTTGTAAGCCTATGAAGAATCTGAATTTCCAATCGAATTTACTATAATGTTTTTATTGCAGATGTCTTGTACGTTATGGCGTTTTGAATTTACATACAGATCCAAAACCAATCGATGTCGCAATCGAAGATAAAAGACCGCATCCTGAGTACGATGAGACACGTATTGTTAATGATATTGCTATCCTTAAAGTAGCCCAGGACATTGAGTTTTTAGATGAACGTATGTCTTTACCGGTCTTGTATTTAAAATTCACCTTCTTGCAAATTAAATTTACTCTTTTGCAAATCAAATTCAGCATTTTTCAAAAATTACTTGGCAGGAACTACGTGTGATTAACTTTGAATAATGTAAGTGCTCGTAAAACCTAGGAAATGCGTAATGCTAGTGGTCAGCTAAGGCATACTCTACATATTACCAATAATAAATCTTCTCGACGAAACTTTTGAAAAATTTAATCCTGTATTTTTTAATTTGTTAATTAGTAAGGTCTGCTATTTATATGAGTGTGTTAGGTAATATATTAAGTTACGAATCCGGACCCAGGAGGTAAAATTTTTAGGGGACAGCAGGCCAACCATAACTGTGCTTTATTTTCCCATTACTGCGTGGAGCTAACTAAATATTTGAAGACGTGAGTGGATGAAGGAAGGTGTTATGTAACATTTTTTCAAAGTTTCAGTTCTTGTAAAATTTTATAATAACTTATACTGAAGTATCATGTATGTATTATAATTTGGTTTCATAACGCTTAATAGTTTTGTAGAAATTCAATAACAAACACATGTAATTGTATGGCAAAGGATATGTAAATAAAAACTTTCAAACGCTTCTATTGTAAAATTATAAAAAATGTTACATAACACCTTCATCCACTCCTGTCTTCATTTATATCAAGTTTTGCACAAGTTTACACAGAATAAAAATTCTAAAACCGCCTCTGGTAATTTTATTTGCAAAAAGGTGAATTTGATTTGGAAAAAAGAGATAAGTTTGGAGTGCAAAACCTATATTGCTACCTAATAAAAAAACTCCGATGTTTTTCCTTTTAGCCTTAGTGCGACCAATTTGTTTACCAGATAATCCATCGCTAAGATCGCAAAGATATGAGGGAAAAAATTCAACTATAGCTGGTTGGGGTTCATTATATTTTCGTAAGTTCTTACAATTTACATAATTTTTCCTGTAACCAAGGATAAATAGATTTATTAAACATTTAATATTCAGGTGGACCAACCAGTGATCGATTACAAACTCTTCAGTTACCAATCGTTACAAATGAGCAATGTAAAACTGCATTATCAAAATTCAAAACAACTGTAATTGACAATCGGGTTATTTGTGCTTCATTTCCCGAGGGAGGTAAAGATGCCTGTCAAGGTGATTCAGGTGGTCCATTAATGCATCAAGAAATGATTGATAATACAATTAACTATTATCAAATTGGTGTTATATCGTACGGTTATCGATGTGCTGAACCTGGGTATCCGGGTGTTTATACACGTGTAACCGAATTTATAGATTGGATTAAAAGTCAGCTTTATTAGTGCCAGTATTTTTGATAAAATTTTTAAGATCTTCACTAAATAATATGAATAATTTATTAATGCTTATTAAATTATATATTCCTGTTATTTTATTTTATTTTTATACAAAATTTATACCTACTTAATTTTAATTGTAAATTTTTTCGGTTAGTAAAATAAAAATTTTATTACCTATAATTATTGTGCATTTGTTGTGTAATTTTCTTTCAAAGTTTTATCCTGCTGTATAATTAGTTTAACTACATATTCAAATATTGTGTTAGACAAAATTAATTTTAATTAGTTTAATTCTTTCGTGGGTAATTTTTTCCGGTTAGTACGATGTCTTTTATTGCAAATTAGAAATACAAAATCGCATGCAATATTGAATTCTAACAAAATGTCTAAAATAAAATTAAAAGAAAAAAAAACTTGAAACTTGCCTTGGTTGGATTAGTATGGGTTTCTTTACTATTGCTCGTTATGTTTGTAAAATTTAATTGTATTTATTTAAACTTTAGTAAGTCTTAATTTCTGAACAATAAAAATCAAGTAGATATTAATTTAACAAAATAGGTACGTGTTTGAGTGGAAAGTGTGGGAGGTAGCAATTTTTAAGCTTTTTTCTCCCATCAAAATAAAAACGAATTAAAAAATGTATTATACATATTATAGTATCTCACAAAAGTCTTTAGATAAAAGTTTCTTTAAAAATTCTATTTAATTTTTCACGAGATATTTTGTACAAAAGAAAATAGAAATAAGGGAAATAAATTCTTCAAAATCTGTACTACAAAATCATACTAATTAAAATTAGAGCAAATATTATAACTCTGTTTAAAAAAAATTAAATTAAATAAGACATTGTATTAGCACTCACAAAAGTCTTTAGACAGAACAGTAAACAAACAAATTACAAGTTCGGAACATAGTATAATAACAATTTTTGATATGAAAAATAAATAAAATTTTTAAAGAAACTTTTGTTTAAACACTTTTGTGAGATACTGTATATTATATTGTTGAATTCGTGCTTCAGTAATCTTTCCTTTGACACTCTAGAACAGTGTTTTTCAAAACGGAGGTCGCGAAACTATTTGAGGGGGTCTCAGAAACCCATGATCTACATATCTTCTGCCTATTTCTACATATTTCGGTGGTCTTTTGAAATTTTTAAGCACAAATGGGAGTCGCGGACCAAAAAGTTCGAGAACCATTGCTTTAGAAGATATCCTTGAAAAGAATTTTTTCCAGCTTATCTCTTTACGTTTATAACTGGTATATCACTCTCTGTGCTAAGTTTAAACTTTTTACGTCGAATTGAATAGTTTTAGAGAAAATTACCTGTGACAAATGAACAGCCAACAGGGCCAACGCAAGGTTCTTTGGCGCCCTAGGCGAAATATCTTTTGGCGCTCCAGAACTTGATAAACACCTATTTAGGCACAATAATCGTACAATGAATCTTCAACTTTTAACATGTAAAAGTTTTTCATAAAGTATATGTGACAAATTTACTGTTTGCGCTTGACGATGGTCTTGTTCAACTGATATTGTCACCAAGCCTACCAATCTTTCCTGCATCATTCTTGTAGGCTGGAATCATTTCCGTCATTAACTGGAATAACAACATTAGACCGTCTAATATGAAATGTCGTTTTCCGACCACTTGGCTCATCATGTAATTCAGAATAATATCGACACTTTTTTAAGCATTAGAAAAATGTTTAAAAGCAATTTTTTTAACTTTGGATAGAGTTCTTGTAGTCTGGAATCATTTCTGCTATTTGGAATAATATTATATCGTGTCATATGAAGTGTCGTTTTCCGACCACTATAAAAACTATAGGTGTTGGAAAGATTTGAAGAGCAGGTATGCTAAGCGCGAAAATAGCACGAAATTCCTAGGTAAGTTTCATCTTATTATCGCCATTGGTTTAGATTTCGTCATTTTCACTTTTTTCTTGTAAGCTGGTCAAAGTGAATTTATTTAACAAAAATACATACAGAAATACTTGTAAAATTTATAGTTTTAACTTTTCTAGATTTTTGACGCCCCTCGATTGCTGGCGCCCTAGGCGGTCGCCTAGGGCGCCATTATGGTCACATCGGCCCTACAAATGAACATATGGAATAGATGGACGAACGAGTGGACACTGAAGTGATTTCATAAGTTTTCCGTTTTGCAGTTTTGGTGCGAAACACTATGAAACAATTCAAATGATACAATTCATAATAAGTAATAATAAAATATAGGTAACTATATATATAAATGTAGGAAGGAAGCTTTACAGCTGCCTCGAAAGAGTTCAAACAGAATTTCTGTATTATTCCTCCTGGCTACTCATCGAATGTATAGCAAAAGTAATTAAAAATTGAAATAAATGGCAATTTTTTTGTATCCAATGAAAAATTCCAAATATTATATTTACCGAGTATTCAAAAAGTGATGTTTAGTAAGTACATAGCTGTTCTGTATGCCCACACAACTTATTGAGATCAGACGAAACATTTATAGTTTTGGTTCCTTTTTGTAAATTTTCAATATATTTCTTTTAACTAACTATAAGAAATTTGTGATGAAAATTTAGTTCAACATAACAAATAATGTTTAGCTTTAAATGGAACTCATTGTATGTTAGACCTTGATAAAATGTCATCTATTGTGCTATTAAAAAATTGAAATGTGTGCTATGACATAATTACAATTCACTTGAACTGTTTTTCAACTGAACTATATTTTTTTATGTATATACCTGTATATATATATATATATATATATATATATATATATATATATATATATATATATATATATATATATATATATATATATATATATATACCTTATACGTATCTACCTATAATTTTTAATTACTATTTAATGAATAATTATTCTTGGAACGATATAGTGTGTCTACGAAACACATTGGATAACTTTATAGTAAATATCAATGAAAAACATCTTTTAACAGAAGATAAGTTTACTTTCTGAAAATTCATAATTAATGTGCTATTTAAAATGAGGGAATTTCTTTTATAAATATGACTGAAGTGTTTTTAAACAGTTCTTTCGCAAAATTAAAATCTATAATTTATTTTCAGTTTCATTAATTTGTCACTTAATTATTACACGAGAGGTTTATATTTTTTCGAATAAATTTGGGTTTGTCTAACCAAAAATTGTTGCCTAGCAATTTAACGAGAAAAATTGTCAACTAACAAAAACGCGACAGCTATAATTTCATTAATCACTTGACAGCTAACTTGACTCACGTTCTTGTCGTTTCTATCTAAATTAGGCACGTAAGGTCATGAGAGCGCGAAAATTTATACACAAATTATCACTTCAAATCACGTCAACAAAATTAGATTTGAGGAAAAATAAATTTTTAGTTTGGTGATGTCATCAAGTTTATAAGTTTTTTTCAATGCCTACTTAAAGACTGTAAATAAAATGCCAAAATGATGAAATTGAAATGGCTTTCGAAGTCGTTCTTTTAACGCTAATCTAGGCATTAAAATTTGCAGCGTCAACGGAAGCATTATGAAGTCTTTAAAAAGCCCCCCTCTTAATATGATTGCAGTATCCGTCTATAAAAAAATTACAATGTTACCCTTTAAACAGTACCTAGTGTAGATATATACAGTGTGTACCAATTAAGTTCAGGCATATCTCATTATAATATTTTGTTGATCGAGAGCAATTGTAATTAAAATTTCTGGATTTCCAGTTACGGGAAGAAAAACGTGTTTCTTGCGTTAATTGTTTAGATTTTGAAAAAACTATTATTGTTAGTTAAATTTTATGTTCGTTTAATTTCTTTTTTCTTTCAGACACCTACGTTGTCATTTTGCAAATTTAAAACAACAATTACTATTTTTACCCGACTGCATCAGAAAGAGGGTACTGTGTTTCGAAAGTATGTATCTATTTACCTTCTGATTATGTTTGTTTCTGTGGCGCAGCCTACAGCCTAAACGGCTTGACCTACCTATATATTATATTTCTTCTTCTAAATAATTAAACAAGGCTAAAAAGATCTAAATAAAAAAATTAATTAAAAAAATCAAAAAAACCGACTGCATTTAAAGTTAACTAAAACGGTGGAAACAAGATGAAATAGAAAAAAAGAAGAATTAATAAAAAGTAAAGCAGTCGGAGGCATACCTATTGTACCAAGTTAAACAGAAAAGTTTGATGCCTTCGACTGCTTTACTTTTTATTCATTCTTCTTTTTTTCTATTTCATCTTGTTTCCACCGTTTTAGTTAACTTTAAATGCAGTCGGTTTTTTTGATTTTTTTAATTAATTTTTTTATTTAGAATTTTATTTATTTTATTCAGAATTATTTTTGAAGGATTGTACTATTATTTTAAAATGAAAACACTATGTATGTAACTGACTATTGTGTTTAAATATTTCCAAAATTTATTGTATTCGCTAGTTGAATTGTGATAATAATTTAACTTAAATTTTTATAAATAACTGAAATGAATATGTGAATTGCTATTGATATTAAAGGAAAATGTGGGAAGTGATGTATCGGAAACAACAAACATCCTGATTTTCTGACGGTCCATTTACTGATGACGTTATTGTTAATGTAACAACATAACCTAAAATGTCATGTCATTTATACATTTGGGACGATATGTACTAAAACGAATGACTGGATAGGATCGGTAGCGTAGCGGAGGGGCAATAATGTGTTGTTTTAAAATTTAAGTGGTGTGAAGGTACAAGTATGAAGTAAATATGGACAATGTTTTGGTATGAATCAGGGGGATGACTCAGTTAGTTTTGGTTGTTTGTGTTGAAAATCGATAAATCCCGCCATGTTTGAAATTTATACATTTTGTTTCAAGTTTGCAATTGTACATTTTTCTTTACATCTTGAAACAAAAAATTAAATTTGTTAAATTCTTTAGTCAAGTTTTTATTATAGATTATAGATTATAGATAAAATAGTTCTCACCATGATTTTAACTGTAATACAACACTATAGATTAGGGTGTGGAAATTAGATATACTAATATGGCTACTTTAGAGATTTTGGTGATCGAGGTGAAGCACTTTTAACGAACTGATTTTGAACAGATTTTGGAATGTCTGATTTAAAAGTAATTCTATTCATAATGAAGATTACGCTGGTAAAATTGCAGGGTATAGCAAATTATGAAATAATTTTAGTATGATCAACATAAATAGATACTTCTACTCAGTGGCGTAGTGAACATAACTGGCGCCCGGGGCACGACACTTTACTGGCGCCCTCCATTCCTACCAAAAACGCGTATAGTTAATATTTGTTACCTCTTTGGTATACATTTGGCGCCCTTCTGCAAGTCGCGCCCGGTGCATGATAGACCCCCTTGCACCCCCGTCGCTTCGCTTCTGCTTCTACTTGTTGATACGTACCTATAAATAAAAACAGGTAACTGAGGAAAAACAAACTTTTGATTATCCTATTAATATGTCTTACGTAATTAAAATTAAAATAATACTTATATAATTTCCTCAAAATAGATAATACTGACAGCAGTTAATTAGTTCAGTAAAATACTATTCTAATTTTATTATTTTCTACTCATTTATTTATTTGACAGTTTAAGAGATTGCATTCGTCCAGTAGCAATAAAAGAAATAACATTTTTCAACTTTTTATTTTTTTTAATTTTATTATTTTTTTTATGCGCGTAATGACTGAAATTAAGACGAGAAATACCTTTAGACAGATAACAGTAAAGATAATACTTATATAATTTCCTCAAAATAGATAATACTGACAGCAGTTAATTAGTCCAGGAGGAGGTAAGGTTAATTCGTACAAAAAAGGCATGTTTTTATTATCTTTTTGTGACGACACAGTTAAAATCTCTTTATTAAAACCAATGGTACATTAAAGTATGACATTCGAAGAATATTGTATAAAATTTTCACGAAGAAATATTAAAAAATACAGTAATGGCAGCAATTATTCGGACGTGTCTCGGAAAAAAGTAGAATTTCGGTGCCCCTCATAACTTGGTACTGGATCATCCGAAATAAAAAAATTAAAGTTCATTCGTTAGATAATAGTTTTCCTCAGGTAACGCTGGGAGGGTTTTTCGAAATTTCAATTTTTCACTTTTTTGGAACACTTAGAAAGGAAAAACACGATTTTTGCGAAAAAAATCGGCTAATTTGTTATTGTAAAATAAAAATTATCAACAAATTTGAAAAAAAACTCTCCAGCGTTACCTCGTAAATTATGTACAGAAATAGTGTTCAAAATTTCAAAAGGATCGGTGCCGTAGTTTTGAAGTTATGAGGGGCACCGACTTTGAAAACGTGAGCTGTGGGGAAAACGCTTTAAAGTTTTGAACACTTAAAAATTCTTGAATAAAACTGATATAGAATACTTACTGCTAAACTAAATTTTGTACCCTACACTGACAAAATATACAGTACAGGTATAAACACGTTTGTACTTGCATTGAAATTTGTATAATATAACTGAGAGATATATATAGAGAGCGAAACATCTGCCAGGTAACAACAAAAATGCTTATAATTTCGTCAATTTTGCTCCAATCAACTTGAAATTTTGGGACAATATTCTTGAGATATTATGCATTCAGTTAAAAAAATAAAAAAAGTAAAAAAATTATTTTTTAATACCTTACCCCGCCCTTCAGTAAAATGCTATTCTACTTTTATTATTTTGTATTCATTTATTTATTTGACAGTTTAAGAGATTACATTCGTCCAGTAGCTTTTTTCAACCTTTTATTTTTTTTTAATTTTATTATTTTTTTTTATGGGAGTAATGACTGAAATTAAGACGAGAAATACCTTTAGACAGACAAAAATAAAGACAATTTCGGGAATTTTCTTCACAAAAACAGACAGATCTACATTTCTGAGGTCTGACACTTTATTTATAATGACTATAAAGTTCTGCATCATAATATTTTTTTTGTTTCAATATTTATATAAAAATAGCGGCTGCAGAAGTCTTTTATTGGAGCATGTCACTCTGTGCTAAATTTCAAATTTTTGCGTTTTTAATTTAAAAAGCCCGAATTTTAAAAACGTCTCGCACTGTAGACTGATTTTGTAAAATTAAAACTTAAATGTGATTTTTGAAAAATGATTTATCTAATGAAATTAAAATTTGCCGTGGACTTTTGTGTTCCAGAGTTACAATTTTACAAATATGTATTACAATATTTATTTAAAAATATGTAATTTATTTGAACTGTTTCTAAACTTTGTTACTATTCTAAAAACTATATGAACTTTGTCAATTAAAATATTACTATTATATTTACAGAAAGATATTTTTCAACACTGAAGATAATAAAATATTACTTCGAACCTACCATTAGTCCAGATTTTTTTACCTCTTCAGTAGTCTTATCCATAAAATTTATCTACCAAAGTAGCAAGGTTACACCATTTTTATATCAAAAGTAGCGAGGCTACACCAGTCTATACCAAAAGTAGTAAGGTGATTACGATTCCATACCGAAAGTAGCACGATTACAGCGATTCTGTACCAACAATAGTAATATTATAGCGATTCTGTATCAAAAGTAGTAAGATTACAGCGATTCTAAATCAAAGGTAGTAAGATTACAACGATTCTGTACCAACAGTAGCAAGATTATACCGATACTGTATCAAAGGTAGTAAGATTACAGCGATTCTATAGCAAAGGTAGTAAGATTACAGCGATTCTGTACCAACAGTAGCAAGATTATACCGATACTGTATCAAAGGTAGTAAGATTACAGCGATTCTATATCAAAGGTAGTAAGGTTATAGTGATTCTGTATCAAAAGTAGTAAAGACACAAGAATTCTATACAAAAGTAGTGAGGTCACTGAGCAAACTTAAAATTGACGAAGTACTATAATATCATCAATCGCAAGTTGCTTCTATAGACTTGTTCACTTACTATATGTCGTTCGATGGTGGGCATAGGACCGAATTCACTGTGTATAACTTAGTTTGAGTGGCGGTGGAAAAGGGGTAGTTAGGCGGCAGTGTCTAGGCCACCACCCCCAGACAGACATATCGACCGGACCCAGACCTGCCCTACTCTCTGCCCCACTGACTCGATCTGCACCGTCGTCTACTGCAATCGCACTAAATTCGAACTTTATTCACACGTTTATTTTTTAAGATAAGCATACTTCAAACGATTACATTACGTAAGCATTTAATTTTTGCTTACATGTTAAAGTTACATATGTATATTTGTTCTAATATGAATTGGAATTGTAATTAAATTTAAAAATAAGTTTTATTTCTTCTTTAGTAACTTTTTTTAAATTTACTACGTATCTTTGCGTTTGTTCTACTTGCAGCAAAGAAATTTTTTAAACTTCCTTGAAAGGTAAATTTTGCTTTCATAGGATGATTGTATTCTTATAAATAAGGAAATTCAAAAAAATCTTGAGTAGTTTATTCTAATGTTGATGGAAGTTGTAAAAAATAAACTTTCAAAATAACTAGGACATTCGTCTATTTTATAAATATTGGACTAAAAAAAATTACATGTACATTTACAATTCATTACATATTTGTTGTTTCCAATGAAATAAAAAGAAAATTTTGAGAGAGAGAAATCTAAAAAAGAAAGAAAGTCGGTAAACGTTCTTTTTTGAGATCGAATCTTACAACGGTGTGTCTGCAGAATTTTAGTTTGGATTCTTTTTTCTTGCTTATAGTCTATAGACCTAACTTTCTGTAGATTCTTTAAAAAAGTAATAAAGTGGAATATAAAAACAGTACAATTTAGTCATTTTCGAATATTTGCGGTCTAAATTTGAGTACCAATATTCTCAAAGTAAGACTACTACTAATATTGCTCTTGAGTACTAATATTGCTTTTATCGTAGAAATTTCAGGTACTCTTAAAATAAATTATTATTGTAGTAATATTGTTGGAGATTTTTGTCATTTTTTTTTTATCATTCTGCTCCCAACCTAGACCTCGTTTAATCGATCTTAATCAAAGATTTTCTAGTGACTGTAATTACTGAGTATAAGTTTCAAAAAATACAAAACACGTGACTCTTTATGTCCTCGAGGAATAATCACCATAAATTTTATTTATTTAAAATTAATCAATATTTCTTTAAAAAATTGGCTTCACACATGCGCTCTCTTATCAGTTTTCTATAGGTAATAAGTTCTATATATGCTCCTAGTTTACGTTATAATTTACTGAGTCATAAAAATATTTAGCAGTTTTTGAAAAAACATTTTTATCGATCGAAATTGAAGGTCACCAAATGAAATATTTAATTTTAATTGTTTCGAGCTTTCAAGAACTTCTTTTAAGGGCAGAAATAGGTTTAGGACTACGTCTTTTCAGTGATTTGAATAAATTTTTTGTGTAAGAAAGAAATGTATATAATTTATTGAAACTTTGAGAACATTTTATACATAAATATATAAAAATAATTACTATTATTTTTTTAGAGTAATTCCTTGGAAAATATGGAAGATATCAGCTGCCATCCATCGATGCTCACCATCAGACGTTGTTTGTGTACATTCTGGAGGCCACAGTTTTCATCTGAAATCAACATTTTCTTCTGTATGAACCTAATTAACCCGTCCTCCCTCCCACAAATTGAAAATTTTATTTTTTAGAGGCGTTTAAACAATTTTTTAATAATTAATATTAGATAGGTTTACTTTGTGAAAATCCATATTAAAACATGGGATCGTTGCTTTGTTAGTTTTCACAACAAAATCGTATAAAAACACGTTTTTCTACGATTTTGTTGTGAAAAGTAACAAAGCAACGATCCCATGTTTTAATTTTTTAATAATATAACTCCAGATTTAAATGATTGGTAAAAAGCTTTTTGAACTAGAGTGTACCCAAATTTATAAAAAGTCTTTTTGAAGAAAATGCGTTTGAAAAATAAAAATTAATTTCTAAATTATAAACAAATACTTTACTTTGCAAAATACCACTTTTATTTTTGAAACTGTGGCAATATTGTTTCAAACCGTTAGTTTATTCTGTTTGAAAATGAACTAACGGTTCGAAACAATATTATCACAGTTTCAAAAATAAAAATGGAATTTTGCAAAGTAAAGTATTTGTTTATTATTTACAAATATGGAATACCATAAAGTAACGCTCAAATCTATTAAAAATTAATTTGTTTATTGTACTACTTAACGGTTAATCAGTGATTCTAGGACCAAATAGCAATCCTTTTTCTTCTTCATTTGACCTGTCCGCGTGACAACATCAGTGTCACCTATCGACAATAATTAATTAATGCCTACAAATTTAATAATAATCAAGTTTGATGAGACTGATAAAATTAAAAATACTTTAAGGCTATAGTATAATTTTAAAATACTTTAAGGCTAAATTTATATTAATTTGAAAAATATATGTAAAAATACCATATAAAAATGTATCACCGTAATTTCATCACTCGTGTGAATCAGGCCTTACGGTAATGTACTGTATATGCGCGTTTGTATTGCATTTATATGTCGACGCATCGATTGACATCAGCGCAGTGTGCATAGCGTCGCAACGGACCATTCGCTCGGTCATTTCCGCCATGTGCATCAAGAGTGTGGCAAGCGTCTTCCATGCCGATGGTTATGAACGAAAATGTTCTACGTGTGTATGGATGTATACATGTATGTTTAGTACAACATTTAACCAAATACGCATTGATCAATAGTGCGCATGTTCCGTAAATTTTTACTGCGTGTTTACGTCTTCAAAATATTATACTATCTTGTATAGCTGCAATACACCCACACACACACACACACCCACACACGTAGAGCGTACATATGTGTGTTCGGGTGGGTGTATGTGTGTGTTTACATCACACAAATGTAATTCACGAATTTCTCTTCTTCCATGTTTCGTAAATATTATACACAAAGAAAAATTCAAGAGTATAATTTTTGTACACTGCACTGTAAGAAGAAATTGAGTATTATTTATTTGCTAATATTTCCAAAGTTTTTTATCATATGGTGTAAGCGCAGGGAAAGTTATTTTTTTTTTTTACTTCTGCATATTTGGTTTAGCAGTACAAATGAGAAGTTGTAAAAGTTTTTGTATTCTGTTCTGTAGTTCCATACTTAAAATCAGGGCCGGATCTAGGGGAGGGGGTAGGCGGGGCATGTGCACCGGGCGGTAGGTTTTGGGGGCGCCGGAAAGTGAGTTAAGAGGGCGCCAAAAGTAGGTATGTGACGTTTTTTCTTTGTTTTTTGAACGTCACTTGGTTTTTGGGCGGAAAAAAGTTTGAAGGAAATATTTTTTTCTACAGGGGTGCAATTCTTCAACGCTGCCCCAGGCGCCACTTCGGCTAGATCCGGCCCTGCTCAAAATTCAGGAACCTTTAAAATTTCGACATGTCCCTCTTTCATCTGTTACATAATTTTTTGAACATATTCGTTCGTAAGTTTGGCGAAAATTTTGTAAGGAAAAATAATTTAAATATCTGTAAACTTTACTAGTAATTTTTTAATGAAAAGTAAGTATTATGTAAATAAAAGGATAGAAAACTATGGGATGAAAAATCTTGAGGTCAAATAACATTATAACTTGTTTAAAAGCATCATTTTTCGTTTTTTTGGGCGTACATTCTGGTATGGTCTTTTCAAAAAGTGAGAATACAAATTTTTTTCAACGTACATTATCACGTGGAGTAGCGAGATCTCTGAAAAAAACTGAGATTCTTTTTATTACTAAATATTGAGCTTGGGGTAGTGGCGTACCATTTGTCCTCCCTCTCCACCACGACTAAGAATGATAAAAATATGTAGTGACATTTAGCACTATTCCTCGAATTACACGGTTTCAAACTACACGATTTTTGAGTAATTCTTTTGGAAAAAAAATAAAATTGTACTTATATTATTTGGTCTAAAATTATTTCCAAATTATGTTATATAAAACGTAGTTTTTTTTCTTTTTTTAAATTTCACACTTGAAACGGAATCTCGTTTTTTGTAGTTTCGAATAACACGGTTTCAAAGAACACCGAACCAATTATTAGTCGTGTTTTTTGGAGGTTACTTGTACCTTGCACAATGGGTGGGTATAAAAGTGTATAAGGAATATTGTAATTATATTTTATTTGTTTAATAAATATGAATTTTAATAAAAATAATTATTGAAATTTTTTATATTTTATCCCGGAAAGTAATTTCTTACGAACAACAGTAGCTCTAAAACTCTGAGTTAATGTGTTTTATCAATTTTTTATAATTTGCTCAATTTGTATAATTTGCTCAATTTTTTTATAATTTTATAATTTTTATATTCTTACTTTTATATACTATTTTAACTATGTTTACATTTTCAAGAAGCCTGTTTTTTCTTCCTACGGGTGGGGGGGGGGTATCAGTCCATGCACTGATTCCTAGTAAGAAGCCTGTTTACTAGTCCATGTGTTTTCAACTAATTGGTTTTATTAATCTCTTTAATTTATTTGTAAATGTTAAACAGCGCATATATGGTTAAATACTTGGAATAATTGTAACTTAATTTTTATTTAGGTAATTAATTTTGAATAATGTGCAAAAAATATTGAATTCATAATTTAGATTTTATAACCATATATATGTATTAATTAATTAATCCTTAATGGGTGGAATGGTTTAAAAATTAAGTACGTAACACAAAAGTTAACTTTTACAATCAGATTTTGAAAATATGCAAATGGAACTGACATGTTTTGCATAATGTACCTAGTTTTACATAATTTGGTCATAAATACTCACCGTATGTATCACTAATCCCAAACTGGATGTTCGTAATAAAATTTCCATCAAAAGTATCTCGTAAACGGTGAGAAATACACTCATAGATTCACCCATGCCCTTTCTTTTACTTGAACGATTGTACGAGTCACTGATTTACATAAAAGAAGTCTATGACTTCTTAACACTTTGATGAACATAGGCCTTTGGGAGCTGATCTCCAGGGGCAATTCTTCCTTACTCGAAGACATAATTATAAATTTTATCTTCGTTTACAATGGACAAAAATAAAATGAATTATGTGTTTTAACTTTTATAACAGCTATTTAATTATTTTACTTTTATAACAGTTTTTGCGTTTGTTACAGTATTCCAAAATGAAGTGTTTACTTATAATCTAGTACTTATAAGTAAATATTAAACCTTTAAATCTTTTTCCAATACGTATTTAAAAGCGGCACCTACATATACATTCAATTTATTGTAGAAATTTCTTTTACAAATTATTGAACTGTCTAGAAGGAAGTTCTAAAAATTGCACAAGGTGATTACACAATATTATTGAGCGTGTAGGGGCCGTTTAAGTTAACTGATTGTGATATTAATTTCAGTTACGGAGACCTTAATCATTTGAGAGCTCCGTGTCCCAGGTGCCTTTAGGTAAATTCGGCACTGGGTTGATTATAATCGATTGCTTAAACACCATTGGCTTATGTCCACTATAAATAACAACTTTGGACTGAATTAAATATTGCAGTTTTCTTTTTTGTATGTTTTTTATATATACCTACTTTCAATTTTTTTAATTAATTTAAATAAGTTAGTCAATGTAATACAAATTATATAATGTTTTAATCTCCATAATAAAGTATGTGCAAATGCCATTAACTACCCACACAATGTTCTCACAACACTATGTAAAAAGTTTATCATAAACTTTATCACATGTATTTGTTACATTTACTTTTCTATATATGTACGTACACACAAACACATACAATTATGAAAAACAATGTCATATACAAATTGTCTCACAGTGGTGGTTGTAAAGCTAAAAGTTTATTAAAGTGAAAAAATTTTAATTACTTTTGTAAAAGATTTTTGACATATTTAATTATTAGTTTTTTTAGACATTTAGGCAATTTAAAATAGCTTTAAATATATTAAATAATTAGTATAAGTTTTCACGAGGATAGTCACTATCAAAACTATAGTGATAGGATTATGGTATATTAACTCTTTGTACTCAAGCAAAAAAAAAAGTGAGTTGTAAATAGGCTGGTAAGACATGTAGCACATGACAACGACCGACGTTCATTTTTTGACGGATTCTTTTGACGTTCTAACCTTGTTTCCCCAAAGTTGAATACTAAATGCGCTAAATACGTCCTCAATGCTGTTTTTATTAGTTTTTAATTTTAAAAAGATAATTCAACGTGATTTTGTATTATTTTATTTACAATTTTTCTAATAAATGAATGTGTTTGCAGTTATTAAATAAAATATTCATGTGATGTGAAGTATGAGCAGTCATTACAGTTCAACATTCAGTGTGTCATGTGGTACATGTCTTATGATCCAACAGACAAAACACCTTTAAATATGGTAGAGTTAATGGACAAACCACCTTGTCATGCTGTACATGTCTTATAAGCGCAAAGGGTTAATTTTTAATAAGAAAATTAGCTCAAGTATCTAAAAGGTAATTATAAGTTCGAAACAGTTAACATGATTGCAACGAATCATGAACGAACATGATTGCAAACTTAAGCAAAAGTCAAAGTGTCCCAATTATTTTAAGGGTAAAATTGGTTCCGTAAGTCACGTGATTTAGGAGAATTTTGATTTTTTGTGTTTATTCAAACACTTTTTTTTGGAAATTTTCATCGAGGTAGGAGTCGTAGCATAATTCCAATCGGCAATTGATTTTGTTTTAAATTGCGTCACAGTGAGTGGGGGTTACTTTAAATATTAAATTTCCCTCTTGGATCGGAGCAGTGGCAACGTTTTGACAAATTTTAGGTAACATAATTTGTAGAAATTTTAATTTGCTATAATTTTGTCTCCGATAATCTTTCTTAAAAAGGTACCCATCTCTCCTAAAATCGTAAAATAAATTTTGATTCTATATTGCAACTTACATACACTGATGCTTTTTAGTGAATCGCCAACAATTTTTTAATTGAGTCGGCGATAAATTCAATAAGAATTATATTTTGTTATAGAACTATTTTATGTACCTACTATTTGTATTTTGAAATGATGGTGTGAAAGCTGGGAAGAGAATGGCAATCTTGACTTAAAATCTTTAATATATTATTATAATAATATATTAGTACCAATATAATTATCTATATTCCTTAAATAAACGAAAAAGTAAAGGCGGTAAATGTGGAATAGGTTGAATAATTTCAGACAGGGTGTTTTAAAGAGCCAATATGGACCTCCAAGTATAAGACCGCAATTACAAACCCTTTTTGTTAGCCAAGATTGCTTTCCTTTATGATATTTGTACTTTGTCCATTTTAGCAGGTTATGCGTTAAATGTAAAAATTCGTTTTTGGGAAAGAGTGTGTTTTATACTTATTTAAACAATTGCGGCAATAAGTAGCTATATCAGTTAACTAACTGAAAAGAGGTCTATTCAGTTAACAATCTGAGGTAAGTAAATTTTGGGCCTTTATAACATTTATTCTATTCTTTTGGTGCAATGGGACTTCTGTATTTATGATAATTTTGAATCTATAAAAGCAATTTCAATACATTTATCGATCTTTTGCACTACCTGGAAAAGTTCTACTTATCAATTTGTTATTGATTCTCAATCAGATTTGAAGAATATTAATCTAGCCGTTTCCAAGGTATCCCAGGATTGCCAGGATAAAAATAATATTAAAAATTAAAATAAAAAACCCACTTTAAAAGCTGGTAATTGCTTTCCTAATCAGGTTTCATGAACATTGGTCTAGCTGTTTCCAGTATATTTCAGGATTTCCAGGATAAAAATAAACCTAAAAAATTTAAAACCAAACAGCAAAAAAAAAAAGTTTTAAACAGCAAGACATGTCCTCATGACGAATGAAAATTAACTTATTATAAATTTGAAACTTTTTAAAGGCTCTTTTTCTAACTTACATTAATTGTTATCGAATTTAACTTTTTTCATGTGAAAAAATTAAAGTTTATGGAATTCGAAATTTACTCACTTTTTAACTTATTGTTAGAGGAAGTTAAATTACAATTGCATTTGGAAAACGAAAACCTGTCTACTGTATTGAAAATACATCTAGTCTTAAGATCTAACACAATATTTGTTGAAAAACAAACATATACTTTTTTTAATCTCCGTAAAAGCATACAGTATCCTACAAATCCCCATCCTTACAGCGTACACAAACTAAAAAATTAAAAATTTAACAGATTTACTTTGTTAAGTCTTCAACTTGAATATTATTTTCATCAACGGGAACTTTAAAATGAAAAACACTACTATTTGGAAACTAATCAGCTTTGTAATCTAATTAATGTCACTGAATTTTGAAAAACTTTTAAAAATAATTTTCTAACAAAATTTTCTTTGTCTTTTCTTTGAAGCGTACGTATATATGTATAAGATATGAGATAGCGGTGGTGCATTCCTTATATGCACATAATATGTACATGCACAAATACACATATACTTGGGTATGACCCAGAATATAATTTGATTAGAACATGTTTTATATTTCCTTGTTCTCCTGGTTGCTCATTATTGATCTAAAGGTTGTCTTTGTTCATTATTTAGGTTACGTATGTACACAGAATCCCTACATTGGAACAGTTAAATATTTCTGTAAACAGATAACCCATTTCTTATTTCTATTTAACGTCTCTTAATGTTATTTGGAAATAAAAAAAAACTCATCTATTTTTCTTAACATCAAGCTTTTAGTTTGTATATGAAAATCCTTAATTAAAACTTCCTCAAGCTTTTTGTTAATAATTTTCGGAATTTTTAGTTCTTTGACTCATTATATTCCAAGATAATACAATGCAAGTCATATTTATAAGTAGAGTAGGTATTTTTTCCACGAAACTAAGGATGTAAAATAATAACGGAATATTTTGTTGTAATTTTTTTGGATTTTGAATACCATTAGAGTATTTCAATTTGAGATACAAGTCACAGAGCATCAAAAATTAGTAGGGCAGTAAAACTTTGTACAAAAAAGGAAAAATCTCGGAACATAGATATATCGAATGAATTTCCAAAATTATTTATTTTTTTAGTTTTTTATATCTTAAGAAGCACTTAAAAGTTATCAGTAATTTTCTATTTTGGTATTACCGGGCTGCCTCATTGCTACATTATAAGACCTTTTTTGTTATCCTAGGAAGGATATAAGGTTTTTCTTTTAGAATTTATCTAATTAAAATTCCACAAGTAGAAAAAGGGCCCATCTTTGATTGATTAAGTCGATAGAAATTTTGTTAAAAACGGCAAAAAACACCCTCTTAACCTGTTTTGTTTTTATCAAAGTTATTAGTTAGTAGTCATTAAATAATTTATAAAACAAATTTTTACTTCCAAATTTTAACTTTAAGTCGTAATACCTCATTAATCTCTTAAATATTTCAATTAATACTTCTATTATTAAAATTTATAAATGGACAAGTTACGATTTATATAAATTTCGACACTTACAACATCGCGTCAATTTTACCGTAGTCCTATCTCACGATCTACAAAAAAAAATTCTGAGAAATCCAGAAATAAGGCCTATATTATAGTATACATTATTATCTACTCTCATACATAATTTACCTGTAATTGTGGTGTTTTTACAACTTTCATTACATACGTGTCGTGTCATTTGCAGATATTCAAAACAATGTGTACTATTATGTATTTTAACTAATTTACATGTTATGTAATTTTTTTCTCCTTATTTTGCTTCAATTCTTGGCTTGCGTTCTCTTTGGATTCATAACTTATTTAATATTGACTTTTCATCAAAAAGCTACTCAATTGTATATTTACGGAAATTAATTTAGACTTTATTATCAAGAATATAATTAACTTACAACACGACCAATCCCAAAGGTAAATGTCACCATTCTGTGTACCGCCACATATAAACTGTCTCAGAAGGTATAGGTAAAATTTTAAATCAATCGAATGAAAATTGCTGGAGTTCTTTTGCTTCAGAGTAAAGATTCAAAACCAAGCTGAGAGACTCCAAAATGCTATGAGAAGCAGTGCGACGTTTCGAACTTTTTAACTGTTCGAAGTTGTTCTAGAAATCTGGTGCAAAACGATTTTTAAAATATTCCGCAGTCATTATTCCATTTGAATATCATTCTAGAAATATATATTAATACATTATTTAAATTAACAAAAAATGGGAACAATTTTTTTCGCAGTGATATAACTTAATAATTGATAGGTATATATCATATTATGGCTATATATTTTTATGTTAAAAAGCTATAATTAACTACATATTTTTAACAACTTTCGCAATAACAGTAACAGATAAATTTTCAGTTTGCAGGTTGGATTGTTTTTTCTTAAACTTGTTAGGTATGGTGTTATAATATATTTTGCAAAGTCGATTTTTCTTAATGTACTTAGGTTAAAAAAATGTTATAGAGAAATATATACGAAAGTTTCTGTTACTCGGATCTCATGTTATATTGGTAAATTTAATATAATTACACATATAAGTTAAAGGTATAATTAAGAATACTATTGTTATAATTCCCAATTAACAAGTTTGTTTTTTATATATTATTAGCGTCTTTTCCCGTTTCTCCCACGCAAATTTTTAATGGCGTGTACTTCCTTGTTCACACAATATGCGTGTTAGATGTACAGACTGAACCTTAAAAACTTTTAGAATTCAGCTACATGCAACAGAGAGAACTTATGTGAAAGCAGTATACTGAACAATACTAGATGATACACAGTAAAAAAATTTGTGTTCTGAGTAAAAAAAACTGGTGGTTAAAATTTTTGTATTAAATAAGTAACACAACCCTGCGTTAATGTAACATTTCGTGTTTGTGTTAAAACACAAATTTCGATTTAACAGAATAAAAATGTTAACTTGCTTTGAACAAGAAAGAAGTAACATAATCTTTGTGTAAAGCAAAAGAATGTTATAAGTACGTAAATTACATTAGAATATATATCTACCAAAATATATATAATAAAAAAGATGAGAGTAATTCTTATTATTAAACAAAACCGAAAAATTATAAGTTTTTTCAATTATTGACGAATATAGTTTTATTAAACGTTTAAAAATGAAACAATTTTCTTACATTTTAAGGTTATTTTGTTACAGATTCAGTTACAAAAAATCATCTAAGTTTACTTAATACCATAATATAATTATTATAATATACAATCTCAAGTAAGATTACATGATTTTTTGTAACTAAATCTGTAACAAAATAACCTTAAAATGTAAAAAAATTGTTTCATTTTTAAACGTTTAATAAAAATATATTCGTCAATAACTGAAAAAACTTATAATTTTTCGGTTTTGTTTAATAATAAGAACTACTATCATCTTTTTTATTATATAGGTATATTTTGGTATATATGTATGGAAACAAGTATAAGAAATTTTACAATGGAGTGAGTTACCTTGTGTTCTTTGAGTCTTATTGATAATAATATGTGAACAAAATCGTTACAATTTTTGACGATTTTCAAATATCTTAAGTTGCAGTGGAAGTAAAATATTGAATAAAAAAGTTTAACAACTTTAGACAACAATTGATTAGTTAGACAACAATTTAACAACAACAATAGATTACTCTAAATCTATTCATCCAAATTAGCTCAAATTTGGACAG
The DNA here is from genome assembly GCA_035578155.1 of Brachynemurus nebulosus. Lineage (NCBI taxonomy): Eukaryota > Metazoa > Arthropoda > Insecta > Neuroptera > Myrmeleontidae > Brachynemurus > Brachynemurus nebulosus. The sequence goes on along the minus strand of JAPWDM010000008.1, from coordinate 26,600,597 downwards.
AATATTGAAAACACATTTCTTTATTGGCTAAACCGCAACCAGATTTTTTGGATAAAATATGACCATTTTAATCCCACAATTTCCAGAATTCTTTTTTAAACTGCCGCCATTTTGTTTCTATACATGCAAAATTGCTAATTCTGGTTCCGTCAATAACCATACTCATATAGATTAGCACCTTTTTTTTAGATACTTAACTATATATATATATATATATATATATATATATTATATTATATATATATATATATATATATATATATATATATATATATATATATATATATATATATATATATATATATAATTTTGTAATTTTGAATAGTTAATAAAAGAACTGATATCATTTGTTATTTGTTTTCATTGTCCAATTTATCTAAAAAAAAATCGTGAAAAAAGGTGTTTTTTTCGATCTCTGGACTGGTGATCCTCCTTAATGTCCAGCTAATATTTGAAATTAAAAATACACCCTTAAAACTAAAAACTAACAAAGTGAAAAATTTGTGCTTATTTGAATGTTACATGTTCAGGGAATTAGGAAAGTATTGCCCTAAATGTTTTCAATTGGTCATAGCAAAATGGCTATTTTACCAATCGAAACAGTATGAAATCTAAGAGCCTGCAGATCCTGTTTCCGATGTACAGATACGATGGATTTGGAAATTTTCTTTCGTTTCTAGATCGATTTTATTTATATTTAAGGTATAAAATATTGAAGGCTGCTACACCTTGAAAATCTTACACACATCCACAGTTACATCACTATATCGAACTTAACCGCACATTGTGTGCACACATATGATAATATAATATCTATAAATTAGATTTTTATCTATTATTGTAACATAAAAATGTGTGATTTAAATTCTTGAACGCAATACGTAAGTGAAATATTATAAATAGAAATAAATATTATACAACACACACGACACACACCAGCAGTAAGATTCAGTGTACTCTGTCAAAATGTACAATGCCAAGGCTACACCACGACAAATTATTGGTGTGTTGCCAGTTAACGTCTATGCCAGAATTATCACTTTCAGAAAGTAAATAAAATAAATAATTTGAATTGAACTTAGTTACATACGTGTAATTATTACTGTTAGTTGATAAGTATAGTAGTACCGTGCAATTTGACCCAAACCTCAACATCCAAAGTAACAGTTTCACTCCAACTCCAAATTGTTCTATACAGTCCACATATTATTTGGTAAAAAGTTACACCATTTTGAGCGTCGGGTTTTGGGAGTAGGAGGGTAGAAGTAGGCAAATTAGCGGTTTTCGTCAGTTTTTTTTAAATATTTCGAAAACTATGCAGTTTAAAGCAAAAAGTGCCTATACAAAAATAATCTACATTAAATTGCGAACAAAAATAGTCCTGCGCATAATCTTGCTGAAGTGAAGAGTTCCAGAGTTATGGAGGGTGTAAAAGTAGCAATTTTAGTATTTTTAAATTTTTTGGAAAAAATATGACACATTGTCACTAAGGAAACTAATTTTTTTTATACAGGATTGTGTGTTGTAAAAGGAAATTGCGATTAGTCCTCTTCAAACATAGCACCTTCCTCTTCTAAATCTTCGTCTATGATGTTCGTATCCCTGTTATCACATCCTAGCCCTGAGCAATTACCGTATATGCTACGTTGATTAAATTACCGTATATGCTTGAGCAGTTTAGACCACTCTTTCTACATTCGCAGTTACCGACGCATTCGTTTTTGTAAGCGCACACTATGAGGGAAAGTAATTCCTCGGGAGCTGCAGGATGTGCTGTTGTAGGTAATTGGTCTCATTGTCAGGTGTTCGTCAATCTTCTTTCACCCCCCACTCGAGCGAATTCTTCTTCTTATTCAGCCACAGCTACACCTGGTGATAGGTGCAGCAGTGGTTAAAAATACTAAAAATTGCTACATTAACACACCCTCCGTAACTCTGAAACTGTTCACTTTAGCAAGATTATACATAGGACCATTTTTGTTCGCAATCTAATGTAGATTATTTTTGTACATGACACTTTTTACGCTAAACTCCATAGTTTTCGAAATATTTTAAAAACAACCGTTAATTTGCTTACTTCTACCCCGCTCCCCCCAAAACCCGACGCTCAAAATGGTGTAACTTTTTGCCAAACAATATGTAGACCGTATAGAATAATTTGAAGTTGGAGTGAAACTGTTACTTTGGATGTTGAGGTTAGGCTGTTTTTTTGAATAACTGCACCGTACTATAGGGATAAGTCGTGTAACCATGGATAGAAGTTTTGTAAGAAGTATGGCTAAAAAGTTGCAAGTAGTTTACATTTGGGCTAACTGTCTTGTCGCCTTTGATAACGGTTAAATATTTGTATAAATGAGAGAATATAAAGAAAATGTTTCATGCAAAAAGTAAATACAAATGGGTAATTATCAAGTGGCATCATAGCTAAGGACTGGCAATAGGGGCCTACACCTAGGGGTGTAGACTATGAGTTTGTGTTCTTCCTATTATGTTTTGTTCCTTATAGATAAATTTTTATAAGTTGTTAAGTAGGTAAAATATAACATTTCCTTGAAATGGTTTTGTAGCTTTCAACAGCAAGTTTTATTAATTAAAAAATATCTGGTTAATTTGAGTGTATGCAATAAGTAAATATTGCTTGCGGGACTATTAAAGTAAGTAGCGGAGGTATTGTGGCCACTTTTGAAATATGAAAATTCAAAATAAAAATTTTCAGGCGTACTTACCTTTACGTAAAAAAAACAGTGAAAAAATTTTCAAAATCGGTCGCTTATTTTATTTTTGACATTTCTAGATCCAATGGACCTTAGCGGACCTTGGATGAGGTAATCTATATCTTTCTAAAATAGTTTAGCTCTCTAACAGTGAAAAAATTTTCAAAATCGGTCGGTTAGTTTATTGTTGACATTTTTGGGTCCCATGGACCTTGGCGGACCTTACATTACGTGTTCTATATCTATCTAAAATAGCTTAGCTCTTTGACAGTGAAAAAATTTCCAAATCGGTCGCTTATTTTATTTTTGACACTTCTAGATCCAATGGACCTTAGCGGACCTTGCATGAGGTAATCTATATCTTTCTAAAATAGTTTAGCTCTCTAACAGTGAAAAAATTTTCAAAATCGGTCGGTTAGTTTATTGTTGACATTTTTGGGTCCCATGGACCTTGGCGGACCTTACATTACGTGTTCTATATCTGTCTAAAATAGCTTAGCTCTTTGACAGTGAAAAAATTTCCAAATCGGTCGCTTATTTTATTTTTGACACTTCTAGATCCAATGGACCTTAGCGGACCTTGCATGAGGTAATCTATATCTTTCTAAAATAGTTTAGCTCTCTAACAGTGAAAAGATTTTCAAAATCGGTCGGTTAGTTTATTTTTAATACTTTTGGGTCCCATGGACCCTGGCGGACCTTACATTACGTAATCTATATCTGTCTAAAATATCTAAAATAGCTTAGATCTGTGACGGTGAAAAAATTTTTGAAATCGATCTAGATCTTTAAAATTTTTTTCCTGGCATATAAACATTGTTATTATGTCATCTTTCTATAATATTTAATAATATTATATCATGACATTACCTTGATTATCTTGTTCATTTAAAATTCAATAAAAAAAAAATTAAAAAAATCTTCATTACACATGCTTAAAATATCTGGTTAGTTTTAATTTAAAAAAATGAGACAGAGATATAATACATAGATTTTGAATAACTACCGTTTGTTTTACAAAAAAAAATGAAATTTTTGTATATGTTATATGCAACTGAGATAGAAATATAAATTACTTATTACAATGACAAAGAGAGCAAAATAAGGCAAAAGTTAAAATTACGATTTTCTCGAAAACTACTTAACATAGAAAGAAAATTATAAGAACATTTTCTTAATTTTTTTTTCCTTTTCAACGATGTAAAAATCGAACTGTCTTATGATAGGATCGAATGATAAAAAATGGCCAGAAAACCTACTTCTGGGCATCCGACGTGTCTGGCTAACGAACTTAGCCAAGCCAATTCAGAATCCAGTTCGCACACAAAATTTCATAAGCGTTAGACGTTTCGTTCGAGAGTTATCGTGGGAACACATAAATATATATATATATATATATATATATATATATATATATATGTATGTATATATATATATATATATATATATATATATATAAATTTTAGTGAATATCATTTTTGTATTCTAGGGACCTCAAAACATATTTCTGCCATAGTCCCGGACTCAGATTGCGTCATGAGACCTACTGTAATAGCTGAATTTCGAGTTTTCGAAATTCGCTAAAAGGCAATAAATTGTATTGAAATAAAAATCAGGAATTTTTTAGTTTAATTGTATTAAATGTTAAATTTTTTTTCAAATGATTAGTAAACAAGAATTAGAGGCCATTTTGGAAATTTTGTTTTGGGTAGGTCCGAAATTTTCCGTATTTTAAACATGTAAGTTACATGTACTTACTATATTTTTTCTTGAAGCTGTGCATTTTTTATTGTCTAATTTTAAATTTAATAAAATGTAGTTTTATGCCATATTTACAAGCTATGTTAGGTATACCTCTTTTCAGTTAAAATTGATTATGAGTTTTCATTAAAAAATTAAATAATTCTTATATTCGAAACAAATCGATTTTCTAAACTTTTCTAAAAATAAACTGCAAATTTAAAATTTACATAAATGCAATAATAAAAGAGATAAAGTCAAGAAAACGGAAATTATTTAAATTCAAAGTTACGGAGCATGGTTAAATTTAACTGAAATGACATATAATTTAATCATACACTACTTAAGAGGGCCTATAATTATATTACTAAACTTGGTTTAAGTATTTAGTTAGGCTTCAGTAACACAGGAAAATGAAGTACAGTTATTATGTTAAATAAATTTAATGAAAAATACATATAAATCTCAACTACGGTGAATGCGGGAGAGATGCCGCACATTTTGAAAACACTTGATAATTCTTAAAGTATGCATTTAATTGATTTGAAATTTGGTACACAATAAATGTAAACATAGTTCTTTAATATTATTTATAAATAATTTTAAATTTTTAGTCATAAAGGATTCATGATTAACATTATTGTAGAGCCTGCAAAGCGGCGTCTCTCTCACCCCTATGGGAGAGATGCCACATCAAAGCAGGAGAGACGCCGCATAGTCCATTTAAAATTTTTGCATTTTACACACATCTTCATACATGATGATATGTAACCATTTTTGGCACTTTATACATTTTAACCAATCAACTATTATTTTGTTTCTGAGTACTTTTCAAAACATTCAATACACAGGCAATCACCATTATTTTCATTATCTTCACTAATATGAGAGCTCTTTCTGATCCATTAATGGATCTTTTATATTTACGTGGCATAATTTACTGTCCAAAAAAAAAAAAAAAAAATTGTATAATTAAGGTATAAGTCTATGTTTTTAATATGTAATATGATGTGGCATCTATACCAACTTTAAATGAGGCATCTCTCCTTTTTGTTAGGATAGATGCCGCATGTTGCTACAGCAAGCATAGTGCCGAATTCTAACCTAAAATTTTTACATTTAAAAAAATATTAAAAATGTACACATTTAGATATATATTGTGCTGTTTATTTGACGAAACACTTTTGTACTGCACTGTTGTGTAAAGGTGCTGTAAATTCGTTAAGAGGGACGGCTGCCTATCAACATTAATTAAAATTGAAAAATGAAGGAGACACCTTATAAGTAAAATAAGAAAAGTAAGACAAACATATGTAAACGTTTTCTTTTATGCTGCTGCCTTAGCATTAGGTTGCTTAGTGGGTATCCATTAAAGCCGCGGCATTGATAGAACACACTGTAAGTCAAAATCAATCTTTTAAGTCCAATATAGAACATAAATGATACAAAATATGTGCCAAAAAATTTCTTTTTAATCAAGCCGTTCAATAGCATACCTCTAACTACAATGTCTGTAAATAAAAATGTATTTAAAACAAATCAAACGATTCTTACACGTGTTGTTTGAATATTGTTTATAGACGTTAATTTACAATTTTAAAATATGTTTTTTTTAAACTGTAATTGCAATTTCCAGCGCCTACACCATAGTATCTTGATCTTACTGTCCAGTAAACAATGATGATGATGATGATGATATAAAAATACTTCGACAATATATGTATGTCAATATATGTCAATATGTATTGTGATTAAGGGGGATAAGGGTTAAAGCGTGAAAAAAAACACTTTTTGTGAATTTTTTTTAGTAATATGGCTTGAGCAAAATTTAAAACTTCTGTAGATTTCTAAGTATGGTTTCAACAACATTCTCTAATTTTTTTACGAGAAAATATCAACAAACAAGCCGGTGACGGAGCTTTTCCAACAGCGTCTTTGAAAATAGACGATTTGTGATGTGCACTGTATCTCAGCTGGAAATTATCTGAAATCAAAATCCATTAGAATTTAGTCAAAGTATCATTAAATCCTCCTCCAATGTTCTCTGATTGTTTTTTTTTTTTTTTAAACTGAACGTTGGAGGAGGTATTTTATATGGAGAAAATGTGTACCAAGTTTGAAATTAATCGGTAATGAAGTTTTTAAATGGTAGTGAATACGGACTTATAAAAAGTAGTTTCGAGATAAACGCGGTCAAACTTTTAAAAGCTAAAAAGATGAAAAAAAATTTATTTTCAACTTGCACTGAATTATTGATACCTGCTCACTAGCTGTGCGCTGCCTTTCTGACCCCCCGCAGTTGTCGGAGTTACAGCTTTAAAAGAGAGTAGACTAACTAGCCAATAACTTCAAGAGTTTTGCTCCGATCAACTTCAAATTTTGGGACTATATTCTAGAAATGTTTAAGAAAAGACAAAAAAATCGATTTTTTAACCTCCCTTCCGCCCTTAATTAATCACAAAAATGAAAAATCAATTTATTTTAAAGCGTGTGTGAGTTAAACTGATGAGACCATACGCTTCGTTTGAAGGGAAAACATTCGGCTACTTTGAAGTTATCTCTCCTGTTGCCCCTAAAACACAGAACACCACATATCAAGTTTTCATATAATTGTAACTCCTGATATAGAACCAGGGCCGAATTAACCCTGAGTGCCGCCCTAGGCACCGTGAAAAATGCCGCCCTTACCTTTGAAAAAAATAAGCTTAAAAAGAAGAAAATTTTAATTTTTTTAAAATTTTTCTTCGAACTTTCCTTTAAAAAATAACTGACGAGCATAAAAAAAAAGATCTCAATTACAAATTTTGCCGCCCTGTTTTGAAAAACTTCCGCCTCTAGCAACTAGTCGCTCCTAGGCCATGGCCTAGGTTGGCCTATTGGCTAATCTGTCTCTGTGTAGACCACAAAGAAAAGCCAGCAATTTGTGTGTAGATCAAAAGTCCCAATGGCTTGAATGAGTTCATCAGCCAGATACATCCGATTTTTGGAAGCCAAAATTTTTGCCAATTTTGCCAATTTTAATGGTTTTTTGCAAAATTTGGCCAGATTTCCAAAACTTTTTAAATTTTTTTTAGACCATCGAAGAGAGCGTGCTAGTGATCTAGCTATTGAGAAAAATTAAAAAATTTTCTGAATTTCTTTACGATAAATGCTTGATCATTTTTATCATGACAATAACAATATTTATATCTGTTTCATTTTACAAAATAAAAATTGACTAACTTTTCAAGAATGCTTCATCACCGATTTTGAAAATTTGTTCACTATTAGAGAGCTGAACTATTTTAATTAGATATAAGTTATGTTGTATGAGGTCTGCGAATGTCCAGGGGTCCTAAACCGCCAAAAATAAAACTACCCACCCGATTTTGAAAATTTTTTCACGTTTAAAAATTTAATTTTTTTAAATACATATTATGCTATACTATATGAGATTCGCCAGGGTTCTGGGGACCCAAAAGCGCTAAAAATTAACTACTTAATCTTTTTTGAAAATTTTTCACTGTTAAAGAGCTAAACTATCCGCCAGTGTCCAGCGACAGGGGTATTTTTCTTTTATGTGGACTAGTATTTTAGTAACGGAATAAAATTTTATATAACATGGTTGAAATTGGATCTCTTTATGGCTACTTACAAATAGCCATTCGTCATTCAAAATAGGGTAAGTGTGGAAGAGATGCCGCAATAGCTATAGTTCGGCTGTTGATTGATAGATAGCGCTATTAATGGATTATATGTTTAAAATAAGTTACTTATTTAAGCTGTATATGGTAACATTTATGATTAGTCCATCAGCTTAGTAATTCAAGTAATTCAATTATCCAACTTTTTATTATTGAAAAGTAAGTTTTTTAACATAATGTTTTTTCAAGCATTTAATTCATTAGAATTTAAGAATGTATATTTCATTGTTTTAATGAAAATGCGTTTTGTTATTAATTTAGGTATATTTTAAAAGTACTGTATAAAATTTTAGGTTGGAATTCCGCACTATGCTTGCTATAGCAACATGCGGTATCTATCCCAACAAAAAGGAGAGATGCCGCATCATATTATATGTTAGACTGTACATTATGCCACATAAATATAAAAGATCCATTAATGGATCAGGAAGAGCCTTCATATTAGTGAAGATAACGAAAATAATGATGATTGCCTGTGTATTGAATGTTTTGAAAAGTGCTCAGAAACAAAAAAAAAGTTGACTGGTTAAGATGTATAAAGTACTAAAAATGGTTACATATGGCATGCATCATGTATGGAGATGTGTGTAAAATACAAAATTTTTAATATGAACTATGCGGCGTCTCACTTTCTTTGATACGGCATCTCTTCCATATGTGTGGGAGAGACGCCGCTTTGCAGGCTTTACAAAAATGTTAATTATGAATCCTTTATGACTCAAAATTTAAAATTATTTATAAATAATTTTAAAGAACAATGTTTACATATATTGTGTACCAAATTTCAAATCAATTAAGTGCATACTTTAAGAATTATCAAGTGTTTTCAAAATGTGCGGCATCTCTCCCGCATTCACCCTATTAAAAACATTCTTTACCCCAGTTTCGGCTCCCTCTAAAAATTATCATATGGGCGCCCTTGCCGACCATAAGTATAGTATATAATAGAGTTGTCGTTATGGGTCTTTTTTGACAAGCAATTTTCGATTCCATTTTCTCAATATGTTTTTTCATTTATATAATTTTGCACATTGCACATAAATAGATAGATAGATATACTACATTAAGCCACATTTATTTTTGGTGTGTTCAGAAATTGACAACATATAACGTTCATTGGCCGTATTATATTTAATGTTGTAGACTTGGTCACGTATTTTACATAAAAATTTACTAAGATCCGGGTAATTTGAAAGAATGCTGCTTTTTTTAACAACAGCATAGGTAAGTACCCATATCCACACAGCAGTCCGTATTTGTAGTTTGTATGTCTGTAGAGTTATATAAGTAAATTGCAGGCAAAGATGTATGTATGTATATGTATTGTACTTACCTGTGTTATATTATATGTATAAGTACATATACAAGCAAAGAATAGTGCGATCGCTAACGTTGGTGTGGTGGCTCTCTTTTCTTTATCTAGTATATGAAATAAAAATGCTCATCGTCGTACCAGAACAAACATTAGACCCATGGGAACGGAAACAACTGAACTAAGAAAAAGTGTAACATCGTGATTCAGTGTATGGCGCGCAATCATATCACAGCTATTAGATCTCTTATGTGCACCTCCAACTACTTTATTGTTTATGGGTTGCTTCTATCAGCGCAGCGTTCGTAGAGTGTATCTATCTGTATCCTTATTCGATGTATCTAATAATTCTCTGTTTGATATATTTAATAGCAAGCCAAGATGATTAATTTATAATTGGTGTAAAATATATGGAGGATGAATTTTTAGGGAAAATTATTGAAAATGTAGTAAACAAGACATATTAAATAAGTTGATCATAGGAATGTAAAAAAGAAATAGTATCAATAAGCGCGGTAGCGCGTCGGTAAGTTCTCACCAGCCGTACGTGCACCAAGCTATATATTTACACGAACCATTTCGAGGCATTTTTGACCCCCTTAAAACTCTAGTTCTATTTGTTGTATTCAATTAAAATTTTGAATACACAATAACACACTTGAAATCACTCTCAATTTCATCGATCTAACTTTCGTAATTCCTGAGTTATAGGTCTCCAAAAATCGATAATTTTGGTACTCACTCACTCATTCACTCACTGATGGATTATCAAAACCTCTGGCCTATTTCCAGTGGACCTAGGAAATTGAAATTCGGTCAGAATATAGATCTTAGTCTAACAGTAAAGAGAAAAATCTAAAATCATAATATTTTTCGTTATTTTCGTTATTTGTGCCCTTTCTTTTGAAATATACAGGGCAATTTTATATAAAAAAATATTACTTAAAGCCTTCCTAAATATTCAAATCTACTAGTTGCCAGTAACTATGAAAAAGAAATAATTATTTATAGCAACAAATTACCTACTATTATTGCCTATTATGATTAACAAATTCATAAACATTTAAATTGAACAAGTTTATATTAAACTACATTTCCTACAAAAAGTCGTGAGATCCCACCAAAAACATAAATTATTATTATACTGTGTTAGCTTGAAAAAAAATTGAAATCAATAAACTGTCAAGTTCCAAACGCATTATTCGTGCAGAATCGGAATAAAATAAATTGTTTTAAGAAATACACATCAACTTTTTTAAAGTAAATAAATTAGAACTTGGGTAGTTTTAACACCAAGTTTAATATACATGACAAATGAATAAAAACTAGTTCTAATGAAAAATTTATTATATTTACTTTAAAAAAGCTTGATGTGAATTTCTTAAAACAATTTATTTTATTCCGATTCTGCACGAAAAATGCATTTGGAACTTGACAGTTTATTTTAATTTCAATTCTTTTTCAAGCTAACACAATATAATAGAACTTACCCATTTTTCACATTTATGTTATTGGTGGGATACATATACACACTTCACAAGACAAATTGATTTACTCATAAAAAAAATAAGGAAAAGTATAGGCATATTTTATACTCATGCGGGAGAAGTACTAACTTGGCACACGTATTTTTCTACGACATAACTATTTGCCCATTCTGCTGTTGCCACATGGCTTGTGTATTTTATAAAAAAAAAATGAGTTTTTTTATATAATCTATATTTTTACCTTAAAGAGGAAAGCTTGAACTTTCTAAAATCCTATTTCCAATTGTTGTAGTAGCCTTATTTTCGGAGATATCAAGGGTCAAAGTTAAATGTATAACTGAAACAATGATAGCAGAAAAGCTTTTAAATAAAGAAAGTAAAGCAAGAAGGCATTTCTGGATTTGAACATCACAGGGCCGGCGATAGGGTGGGGCAGGTGAGACAATTGCCCGGGGGCCCGGGTCTAAAAAGGGCGTTCGCAGTCTTGATTAGACACCCGGATTAGAGTGAGAAGACGTCTTTTTTGTTCGTCAATTGTAGTTTTGGAGAAAAAATATTTGAAAATTTTTTGTTGTGCCTGGGGGCCCCTCATTTCTCTCGCCGGTCCTGAACATAAAAAAGTAAACGTTTCAAATTTCAAAACGCTCTTTGTAGGATCCTTGGTGTACCATTTTTGATTGAGATACAACCTCTTTAAAAAAAGATAAAAATTTTCAAAATTTCTCGCGTTACTTAATTTTTTTTGATGTGCATACGTATATCTAATTGAAAATTCTGAGATAATGGTGTTGCTTAAATAAATATACAACTAGATGAAATATCTATTATAAAAAATTAATGTTTAAAATATTTAAAATTTTAGAAAATCGTGATAATTAAAAGCAATATTGACATTTAGCAGTATGTAGTGAACAGTGAACATTTTAATTTTTTTAAACAAAAAGTTAAATTTCAAAAAATAATCCAATTTGTTCCACTAGTTACTATAGAAAATAACAAACAAACCGTCAAAAAAGTTATTAATATTTTAATTTAGTTTTTTCATTCATTAGATTAATATACAATGATGGTATCAACTATATTGTGAAATGATTTAGGAAATACACATTCATATATAAATAAAATAATATTACCTGTGTGTACAATGTTTATCTTAATTAATAAATTATCTTTCCAAGTATTTTCTAACTATTTTTGATTTAAGTGCATATATAGTTTAGTTTATTACAGAAAAAAGTACCTATGCTATATGTTTTTTATTATATTTAACAACAAAGGATCATTAAAATGCGTGACGTGGTGAGAGATCGTAACATAACGAGCCACAACATCTTTTGTAGGTTAAAGAATTGATCGTAATGTTAGATTACGATTAGTTAGACATTTAAAAATTTATATGTGTTATAATAATAATTAATAGTATAATATTTATTAAGTAATATCGTCTTAAGCGCATACACATACCTACATAGGTAAGTAGATATACAATATGTCCCAAAAAATTGTAGCGTTGAAAAATCAAATAATGATTGAAAAGTTTTGGTTCATATTAAGGGGTTACATCTATTTGAGTGCTCAAAAAATAGGCGTTTTTTGAGGAGTCATTTTCTTATATTGTAATAAAACAATCAAAATACAATTTAAAGTGTTTGTTACACATATAATAAGGCATAGAAAACAATTTTTTTTTTTTTGGCGGGGGAATTGCAAAATCGTAGCAGTAGAGAGCATGTGTTTTTTTTGGGGGGAGGTTTGCGGCATGCCAAAGAACTTTTACAATTTTCATCCGACCGGCTTGAAATTTGAACCGTAACTTCTTAGATATATTTTACAGAGAACAAATTTTTGAAGTGAAAACTCATATAGCGAAGGTAACTCTGCCCCAACTATTCAAATTTCATACTATTCAAACCACGACATTCTTAACGTCATATATATATAACGACGATATTATAAAAATCTGTACTTCACAGCGCTCACACTCTTAAAATTTCTTACTCCTTCTGAATAAGATTACATGAGTTAGGAGAGCTTTAAGTATATTGTTGTTTAAAAAAGCTGCAGACTCAGTTTGAAAGATTATTTACATACTCAGTGTAGTTGTTGAGTCGAATAAGCTATAGGAAATAAGGGAAATTGTGTTGGAAGCTATCAAAGTAAATAATTCTGATAGATATAATTCCGATAAAATTAAGATAAAGATGAGTTAGGTTATTTAGTCCAGTAAATAAGCTGGAAAAAGTGTAAAATGTGGAAAAGTGGTGGAACAGCACCGATTTGGAAAATTCCTCCTTTCACGTATTCCCTAGACTTCCAGAAACATTCCCTAAAATGTAGCTAAATTATACAATTATTATTTCGCTTCGGAAATGGATTCTAGGGGGACTCTTGTGTTGCTGATCACGAATCAGAGGTCCAAATTGAGAAATTCTATATTTCAGGACGGAATTCGTGTCATTTTTGGATGAAAATTTCACTTTTTTGTGTGGAAATTTAAATATGAATATTTTGTTGTGGAAATATGCTCCTGGGGGCTTCTTATGTCGCCAATCATGATATTGAGCCATTTCATTCCAGACTAGAATATGTGCCATAGAAAATGTGCTCTGGGGTATCATTTGAGTTACTAAATACCAATCCACGGTTTAATTCAAATAATTCTAAATATTTCGTCAGAAGTTGGCCAATTATGTTATTCTCCATCATCTGATTTAGTCTATCGGAATTTATGTTGAACTCCCCTAACTTTCTCATTTTCGGAGGTAATGCAGGGGTCAAACCGCTCCAATTTTCTCAAATTTGGAGGTAAAATATTGGTGAATGTTTCTGGGGTTCTAGGGAAGAGGTGAATGAAGGCATTTTTCAAGTTTAATTATTGTTGTTTTGGTACACACTGTATGTTCATTCATTAATATTTCTAAAATAATATTTTAAACGAATCGTAATATTAATTACGAAAATGAACGTCGTATATGGAATACTATAATTTTTAAGTGACACTATCAACCATAAGATACACATACAAAATGCAGAAATTATTGCTGTGACAAAATTAAATGAACATATAGTATACATAACATTCGCAATAGATTTATAACACAAATAGCACCTAATAGACAAACTTGTTATTTTTGTTGAATGGTTTACATATTTAGTTTCGTTGTCTTAAAGTTTTTAAGTTACTACATACATATATAAAAAATTGATTTATAGTAGATCTATGTTATGCATTAAACGAAAATTCGAAAGTCCTTATCTAGATGTGATTTTGGTATTAGTTCAGCGATTAATTTGTTTCATACTTTGATTAATATTTAACAAATATTGATTTATTAGCAAGAGAAATATAACACCTGATTTTTAAGTGTTTCTTTTAACAGTTCTAAAACACCTGCTAATTGTGTATTTTCAGTGTTACTGAAATACAGTTAGAAATAAGTATTATGGGCGCAAGCACAAAAGACCTCCAGAAATTGAGGTGGGGGAATACAAATTGTATTATTTTCATAGTTACCAACCAAACCAAGTAATTGTGAGTGAGTAAACTTCTATTTATTAATATGACAGACGAAGATAAATGCAGATGTAGGCAAAAAAGATCTTTTTGGCTTGCGCCCATAATACTTACCTATGAACTAAATATTTATAGGCGCCTACTACTCATTTTTATAAAAATTGCATTTTTGGTGAATTTTGTTATTCCTTATACATTTTTTTTTTATCATTTTTTGGGTTATACATTAATAAAGTTTTTCCCCTTAAGGACAAAAAATGAAAATATAAAATATTCACTAGACCGGTTTCGACTACTTTTATAGTCCTCTTCAGTAGCATAAAAAAATAAATAAATAACCGTAAATATAAAAATCACAAATATAATAAAACTAGAAAATATAAATATAGAAAATCAGAAATATCAGAAATGTAAATGTGATAAAATAAAAGATTAGGAAAAATATTTTATCGTTAAAACTACCTATATAAATATAAAAATAATAATAATAAATAATCAATAAATATAAAAAAATCGAAGTAGAAATATATAAATATAGAAATAAAAACAGCAATAAAATAGAAATAAAAATATATGAAAAACAAATTAAAAAGGAAATGAGAAAATAAAATGAAATGGAAAGTGGAAATATATAAAAATAAAAAACTAAAAAATAAAAAAAAAACAATAAAAACAAAATAAATATAATAGTAAAAAAATGTAAATTCATTTCATTTTTGTTTTTCATATACCTATTTTTACTTCTATTTTATTTTTTTTTTATTTCTATATTTATATATTTCTACTTCTATTTATATTAAAACCTATTCTATTTATATATAAAATATTAAAACCTCCAAAAAGCAGACCCTAGGTACGAACTCTATCAACATACCAAATTTCAACCCTCTAAGTTAATTCTGGGGGACTGTGGGCGCGTAAGATCCAGCAAAAATCATTTTTCCCCCCTCTACTCCCTCTAAATCATCCTTGGAAGCTGAATTTTGAATATGTTGTAGGTAATTGATCGAAACATTGATTTTAACCGGCTTGGAAAAGTTTTATTGATTTACCGCCCCCACCACCCCCCTAAAAGGTAGGTCGGTTACAAAATTTGCCCAAAATTTGACCCCACTTTGATAGAATGAGGTGCCTCGAAAATGAACCCCACTTACCAAATTCCAACACTTAACTTCCATAAGGGGACCCTACACATAATAAAAGGTAGCGGGAATATATATATATATATATATATATATATATATATATACATACATATATATATATATATATATATATATATATATATATATATATATATATATATATATTTATATCAGACATTTTTTTTCTCTACAAAATCGTGTTCTACGGGTCCGAAAACTGATGGCGCTCCTACTCTCGCCTCTCGCCGTTCTTATCGTATAGGCTGTATAAGTTTAATTTTTCAAGGAAAAATTCGACTAATAATGTTTATAGCATTACAATAATAATAACAACAAGGTAGTTTAATAAAATATAAGGTGAACCATATTATAGCGTGCCTCGATACAATTCAAGTCAAATTAATTAGGCGATTGTGTTTAGTAAGTTGTGTAGCAATTTAATTAACTAATTTATGATTAATTGGTTAGGTAAAGCTTCCTCTTTTCTTTTGCCATATCGACGCTGTACGAAAAGTGGTGAAATATCACATATCATAATATGCCTGTACAGGAATTTATTATTAATCTGGTAGTTTTACCTAGAAAGTTTTCCGGGAGTTTTGAAAATGGGTGATTTTATAGATTTTGAGGTGCTCTTTTCGAATTTCCATTTTGCCACCTCGTATCTTTGCCGCTCGTGTCGCCATATTGGAAAAATGGCGTCGAAAAGCAGTTTTTCGACGATATCTCCTTTCTGAGTCATTTTACGAGGAAAATATTTATATCCAAATTAAACTACAGAAAATTTCCTACAATTTATGTCTTAACAATTTTTTTCCTAAAATCAATAGTTTCAGCGTACGAGCGCCTCAAATTGTTATTTAACACGTGGTTATGCTGAATAACTCGTTTAGACACTACCTGGAGGAATAGTGAGCGTAACGCTATTATTCATCTACGAAAACATATATTTTTCTTACATTTACGAAATATTAACTATGAGTTGTAGGTATCAAGGTTACTAGAATGGTAACCTTGGTAGCTACTGAAGACGATGAAATGTCAACAACTGGCCCATCAAGAAGATCTAAACGAAAAAGATTACGCCAAATTTCCGAATCATACATGACAAGTGGATTAGGCCTACTGGGGAAACGACATTAAAAAAACGCGCCGCTTACTCTACCTCAAGGTGGTGTGGAAACGAGTTATTCCGCAAAAACGCGTATTTAATAACATTTTGCGGCGCTCGTTGGCCAAAACTATTAATTTAACGAAAAACTTATTAAGACATAAATTGTAGGAAATTTTTTCTAGTTTAATTTTGTATATAGACATTTTCCTCGTAAAATGACTCGGAAAGGAGATATCGTTAAAAAACTGCTTTTCGACGCCATTTTCCAATATGGCGGCGCGAGCGGCAAAGATACTAGGTGGCAAAGTGGAAATTCGAAAAAAGCGCCTCAAAATCTATAAGATAACTCATTTTCAAAACTCCCGGAAAACTTTCCAGGTAACCCCTTTTATTTGAACCAAATGACTATACTATATAGAATGTTCAAAAATCTGTACAAAGTACTCCCTGTTGGTACTATTTTTATTATAAAGTTGTAAAGCATTCTACACATACCTTTAATTCAATTTTATTGTTTCAATAGGTAATAGAGGAAAGGATTAAAAAGAAGATTTAAAAGACGAGATATATTATTATCAGACATAAAGATTTCACAGTCCATCAATATTTTGACACAAAAATCTGTGCGAATCTGATGTGTGTATGTAAATTTACAACATTGAAAATAATATTCTATCTTAAAGCAATATTTATCCTATAGGCATAAGCCGTGTAGATGGATACAAACGTACCATAATGTATTAAATAAAAAATTAAATTAGAATGACTTGGTGGATCTAAACTTATGGTAGTATATATGTATGTATACCTAGGTCATCACTAGTTCATGCAATGATTTACATATTGCGAATATTATTTCATGCGTGAAATAGCGTGAAATGTGTCTATACAGAAGAGAACGTCATCATAGAGCGAATCAACCATATCTATTTATGGTTATAAGTATTTACTCCTCCACATTGTATTATGTATATACGATAGACTATTGTATTTCTTTTTTAACGTAAGATTCTTGTTGGTCGGAATGTGTGAAATAATTGTTTTATTAGAATATTTTTATTCAAAGACACTGTTAATTCACTGATTAATTTTTGACATATTAATATTCAACATTTAACATTGTATTATGAATAAAACAAAAGTGTATGTATTTATGTCCTATTTAATACAATTTTATTTTATTTTGTAGGTAAAGTATTCGAAGAAATAGAGAAAGCAAAGCCATCAGCTCGAAGAACGATTTCACTAAGCTACAAAAAAATATTTTTCTTTATAACACGAATAATAAACACTTATGGAAAACTTGCACCACCTTTAGTGTTTATGTTATGAAGACTGCGAAAATTGTGAAAAAAAGGGAAAAACGAGAAAAGTAAACTCAACAAGTCAAATCTATAAAAACAGAAAGTGTACATTTATTATCTATTCTCTTTTTTTTTTTTACATTCCAAAAGGCATTGCGAGATCCCAGTGGCCTTAGTATCTTGTTTCAATGGTTTCTATATTCTTGTGGAATGTCCTTCCTTACTCATCATTTAAAACCCTAAAATTTTCACGGAAAAAGTTTAAATGCGAAAACAGGCAGTGAATTTTTAAAGACATTCAGCAACCAATAGTTTTGTAAGTTTTCAAAAGGTTAACAATTAAGGTTTTGTATTTGTCTTTTTTTATTGCCAAGGAATCCTCTCACTACCTTCAACTGAACAGAGAAATGGAAATACCTATTCTTTTTGCGTTCCGTCAGTTGGAATAACATTAGGTCGTGTAATTAGTAAATGTCATTTTCTGACTACTTGGTCTCCCGTCTAATTCAGGTAAATATATCCACACTTTCTTAAGCAGTATGGAAATGGTTAAAAGCAATTTTTTAATTGTAAATATAATTCTTTAGTAGAATAGTTATAGAAAGTGTTAATAGAATAGTTATTATTTGGAATAACATTTCCGACTACTTGATCTTCAATGTAATTCAGATAAATATCGAGACTTTCTTAAGCGTTAGAGAAATGTTTAAAATCAATTTTTTAAAATTAAATAAAATTCTTTCAGCCTGGAATCATTTCCACCGTTAGTTGGAACCGTGTAGGGTTGACCGGGGTAATTGTGAATGAATTTTCATGAGTTCAGATAAAAGCGTTGTTTGAGTGTATTTTATTTCATGTATCACATTATGGTTGATTTATTTTTAATTCTACATTATTCAGGATACACCACACAAATTTTGAGCAAATTCGTATGAAAAACAAAAATTTTATAAGCCATTCACATTTTCCCGGTGCGGTTTTGAAAATCTTATGAATTTCGGGGTAAAAGTGAATGCCATCAGAAAAATTATTTAGAGTGGATTACAAGAGAAGTGTGGTACGTCAGAGTAAAGCCCAGCTAAAATTCTTCACTTTTACTCCACTTTCAAATTTTTCATCATACTTTAGCGGTCACAATTTCTCTTTGTTTAATGCAAGTTACGCATACCTCAAATTTCTACAAAAAATCAAGGTTAAAGAAAAATAACAAAAATTGTAGGAACAAATTTATTACAAGCTAAAAATGATATTTTGATGATATTTTGTCATTTTATCATATAAAAAATCACAAAATGACATGTATTCACACAAAAGCAAGGAAAATAAGACTTTTTCAAGGAAATATACCTCATTTCAGATACAATTGATCATGAGTTTTCATTAAAAAATTAAATAATTCTTATATTCGAAACAAATCATTCTTCTATTCTTTTCTAAAAATAAATTGCACATTTAAAATTTACATAAATGCAATAATAAAAGAGATAAAGCCAAGAAAACGGAAATTATTTAAATTCAAAGTGACGAAGCATGGTTAAATTTAACTGAAATGAACCATACATTTAGTTTACATGAATAAAAAACAACAATTTTTTTTTTGTATTGTTTGTACAACGGAAACTTATACAATAAGGTCACCAGCACCTTCATCATTTTCAACTCCGAAAAGGACACTACTGAAATTTTTGACCGAATGGCGGCATTTGTAAAAGACGTTCACAATTACCCCACAATTTTAAAATCATGGGGTAATTGTGAATTGGTGATAAATTGTCCAATTTCTTTAGCAATTAATAAGGAACCCTCTCAGGGCTTAGACCACTTCTTTAAAAGTACTTTTAACCATTTTTTACCTTTTAAAAAAATAAAATGTATTTAAAAAAATTTTTTTTTGAGGATTAGTCGAAGAGATACATAAAATTTTGCAAGGGTTTTTTCAAAATAAAAAAAAGATACTAATACTTGGAGAATTGTTATGAAATTTTAATAGCATATTAAGAAAAGGCAGAAAGACATATTAAGAGTTGATTTTGAACAATATTAATGTTATTTTAGAAATTATAGGCGCCGTTCACAATTTCCCCAATTCACAATTACCCCGGTCAACCCTAATAACTAATATGAAATGTCATATTCAGACCACTTGGTCTGCAATGCAATTCAGAGAAATATCGACACTTTCTTAAGTATTAGAGAAGTGTTTAAAAGCGTTCCTTTAAAATTAAATAAAATTGTTTTAGTCTGGAATCATTTCCACCGATAGCTGGAATAACATTAGGTTATGTAATATGAAACGTCGTTTTTCGACCACTTATTGTTAGTCTACAATGTAATTCAGAGAAATATCTAAACTTTCGTAAGTATTAGAGAAATATTTAAGAGCAGTTCTTTAAAATTAAATAAATTTTTTTTAGCTTTTTTCTAACCTATTTCCACCGTTAGCTGCAATAACATTAGTTCGTGTAATATGAAATGTCGTTCTTCGACCACTTACATTAGTCTACAGTGTAAGTCATATAAATATCGACACTTTCGTAAGTATTAGAGAAATGTTTAAATGTATTCTTTAATTTTAAATAGAATTATTGTAGCCCGGAATTATTCCAACCATAAATTAGAGTGACATTAAGTCGTGTAATATGAAATGCCATTTTTCGATCACTTGATAGATTTCAGATACCTAACTTCATTTAATAATTTAGATAAATGTCAACAATTTCTTAAGCGTTATAGAAAAAAACTTAAAAGCAGTTTTTTTTTTAAATTAATTAAAACTCTTATAGTCTGAGATCATTTCCACTGTTAGTTGGAATAATATTATGTAGTGTAAAATGAAATGTCGTTTTCTGACCATTTGTTCATAAACTTAGCTCCGTCTTTGTGTTTTTTTAAAACAAAAAGGTTGCTGAATTTCGCGAAATAAGCGTACGTAGACTACTTATGTGCAATAAATAAAATGTAAAATTCCAAAATATGGAATTTTGATCGTCAAAATCCTTCTTTTTGCATAATGCTCGCTATTTATTTTTCTTTTAAAACAAGAAATAAAAATTACAATCCTTTTAGCGAACTTCCAGAATGGAATTCAGCTATTACAGCCACTGTCGTGACGCGACTTGAGCCCGGGACTATGGCAGAAATTTGTTTTGAGGTCCCTAGAAACCGAAAATAATATTCACTAGCATTTATATATATATATATATATATATATATATATATATATATATATATATAATTATATATATATATATATATATATATATATATATATATATATATATATATATATATATATATATTTATATATATATACCTTCTTGATTTCTTGATTGTGGAGACAACTTTAACTTTTTGATGGACCTAAAAAGTAGAATCACCCATACATATATATGTATACATATTTATATATGTGTCCGCGCGATAATTCTCGAACAAAGTATCCAATATTTACGAAATTTGGTAAAAACATTGGAAGTCCCAAGCCCTTGGATGAGTTCTTCAGTCAGACACGTCGGATGCCAGGAACATGGTTCTTGTTCTTGCAAAAAATTGGTTTTTTGCCAAAATTTCCACTTATTCAACAATTTTTGCGAAATTTTTTTACACCATTTAAAAGAGGAGAAAAATTACATAATAAAGGTCTTTAAACTATTGTTCTATGCCAACTAGTTTTCGAGAGAAACTAATTTTTATAAACGGAAATTCGTTATGCTATGCAGGATGCTGCGATAGGAGTATTTGTTATTTATTCAATTTCACACATCTTTCTGGGGAGATGATACTTTCGCGACCCGGCACTTGTGGACAAACTGCTGTAGACCCGATACCCCGTGTTTTTAAGTAAAACTCTTTATGCGTTGTCTATGTTTTAATGATCTAAAGAGAAATTAAGAATTGATTTCCTCTGTCTCTCTGAATAATATGTCCCTTCTACAGAACAAACCAAGTGGGGGCATTACATTTTTGGCTATTAGTATAGCTTGGCTGTATACGTAACGACAGTCATTTAGCTTGTTTTATCCATTTCTGTTATCTCGTATTTCTGTTTTATATATTATTTTCCCATTTCTACCATTGACCTTTATATATAAAAATTGCAATATTATATAAAGAAAATGATGAATATTTTCAAAGATTTATTACAAGACTATTAATATTAGAAGGCAGTCATAAATAAATAACTCATAAATATTTTTCATTTTTATTTTTTATTTTAGACATGCAGTTAGTAATGCTTCCGTTATGTATGTATCTATGCATATTTATTTATATCATTCATATCAATATGATTTTTATCTTCGGAAAATTTCTCTGGAAAATATTATACTAATATAATATATAAATTAGAAAAAAATAATAACATTGAAAGCGTTAATGTGGATTTATTTAAAATTTCAGATGTAATCATATTGTTAGGGAACTTTTATTAGTGCTTAAACTTGTGCCTATATCTTACGGTAAAATTTGTACAACGTAAAAGTAGCAAAATGCAATAAATTGTTATTCTGTTGAACGAAAACTTTTCCGTAGTTGACCCTAGGTTAACTGGTATCCACTTTTTGTCGGGCCGATCCTGCATACAAAAAATAAAATTTGTAATTGTTTAAGGGGTTAGGTGGGTTTCAGAGGTTCAAAAAAAGGGTATTTTTACTATTTTTTTTTTTTTTTATATAGGGGAGAGGTGTGTCAATAGTAACAAAGAAATATAGTAACGTTGTGTTTATTAGTCACAGAGAATTGAGTTTTTGGTACAAGATATGGGCATTTTTCAGGTTTTGAATGAGCTGCACAAAAATACTCTATGTTGACTAATAATTAAAATAACTGCATTTGTGTGGACCAAAGTGTAATGTTAGGTACAATCGTCACCAACAGAGGATCAGTTGTTACAGGGCTTAGGTTCAATTGTAACACTCATTATTTAGTTGAATTTACACGTTAGTTATTATAATTAATCCAGTTTTAAAAAATCTTCCTTACATATTGAGTAAGGAAGGTGACAAATAGCATAGTTTCAGGCAACAGCTCTGAATTTTTTCTCTTTCTATTACTCTTTTAACGGAATTCATATATACATCACTGAATATTCTTTGAATATATATTGAATACATTGTTTTTATCCTAGTTTTTCGTTTTTCATATTATAAGCATTTTTTTAATCCTATTAATGGTAGATTTTTGTTTCTCCTTTATTATTCCGATTCATACCTAAAATATAAAGTTTAATTTTGTTCAACTAAAATTTTTTGTCAGTTGTACATGTTACAAATCGACACCACTGAATTTGTTACAATTGTTCCACCGCTGTTTCATTTTATAAAAAAATTCATAAAATATTAATTAGGATTAAAAAAGCTAAGCTACCTATCTGATAATTTGATTGGTTGTGTTTCCAATAAAATCACTTTTCTTCCAATTGATGGGGTATTTACTTCAAAAATAAAAAAATTGTTAACGCACTCAAAATTTACGATTAGCTAATATAAACACATTTGATCTTGCTGAGAGAAAACCGCCGGATGATATTAACTGAAAGTTTTGTCAGAAAAGCACAACTTTAGACGACACCTTATGATATGTAATACTTCTCAATAGGATTGACAGATGTCTCGCAAATTTTGAAGTTACAATTGACCCTCTGTTACTACTGACACACCTCTCCCCTACAGTCATATATTTTATTTACACAATTCAGCATATCAGAGATACATATTTAAATAGTATTTTGTGAAATTTTTATTTAAAAATTTCGAAAACTCAGCCGTTGGTACCTCATCTCCCTTGACGTCTCAAAAAAAAAATGCTCTTGCCGTGGACAGCATAACTCATTATTGGTTCATTTAAAATCAAAAAAGCAAAAATATTTCGTTAGTACATGGATAAATCTCGCTATTGGACGAAGGAAAAAAAAAATTAAAATTTGAATTTTTGACAGACTTTGAACAAAAAAACACATTTTTTGGTAAAATTTTCGCCATGTTTGGCTCGAAAAAATTAGTTGTAATAAAAAAAAATCCTTCGTTAAATGACTAGATAATGTTATTTCAAAGATGTGTGCAAAATTTGAACAAAATCGCTTCATAACTTCTCGAGAAATTATGTCCACCGACTTAAAAAATTGAGTTTTGAGATAAACGCGTTTTAAGTTTACTGCGGTGCACTGACGTTACCTGATGGGCGGAACTTAGAATTTTAGAACTTAGATCTCTTAGAATTTTACTCGAATCGATTTGAAATTTTAGGAGAATATTTTAAACATATTGTACTATTTAATAAGACAAAAAAATGGATTTTTTGAAATTTTCAAACCCACCTAACCCCCTAAATATGGAGTTTACAGATGCCTGTACGGACAATCAGTACAGTTGCCTGTTATACCATCAAAGTGTCACTACCAATATCCCTATAGAAAAATTATATTTTTTTTAGTTACCATGGATATAAATAAGCGTTCAGGAAATGTAACGATGATCGTGCAAAATAGTATTTTACAATATAAGTTAGGTATGGTTCATTTCAGTTAAATTTAACCATGCTTCGTCACTTTGAATTTAAATAATTTCCGTTTTCTTGGCTTTATCTCTTTTATTATTGCATTTATGTAAATTTTAAATTTGCAGTTTATTTTTAGAAAAGAATAGAAGATTGATTTGTTTCGAATATAAGAATTATTTAATTTTTTGAATCTGAAACGAGGTATAAGTTGCTTTTACTGATCGAGAAAATGTTCGAGAAAATCCTAATTTTCGAGATCAGTAAAGGCACTTAACGCATCGTGTATTGTATAATATTTTTTGCACGATCGATTTAAAATAATTAATGAATAAAAATATATTAAATAATACCCCTGTCGCAGCATCTGCATAACATAGCGAATTTCCGATCATAAAAGTTACTTTTTCTCGAAAACCCGCTTACCTAGATTAATGGTTCAAAATGTATCTTCTGTGATTTTCTTGGTTCTTTAACACAATGTAAAAAAAATTGGAAAAACTTTTAAATTTTGGCAAATTTTTTGCAAAAAACTCATTTTTTTGAAATTTTTGGAATCGGACGTGTCTGACTGGAGAACTCATACAAAATTTTTGGACTTCCAACGTTTTATTGTTTTATTATATTTGCATCCCAAACTAGTATCTATCCTATAAATATAACAAGTTTCATCCCAAAATGAATTTCTCGGAAATATAGGCACTTAAATTTTCGAAATTTCTAAATTAATTTAAAATAGAGTTAGTCTCCAGAAATTTTGTATTATGGTAAATTTAATTTAATAAATGACAAGTATATAAGTATAGTAATTATAAAGCATTCGCATAGAACAATAGTTTTAAGTATACATGCACATAAGCAAAATAATTTTTGTATTTTCCTGAAGGAAGGAAATATTTTCCCGTAATAAAAAGTATCCTAAATGTTGACGCAGGTAATAAGTTATCACTACACCAGATTTCATAAAAATCCGCTCAATAGTTTTCGTGTAATATGTGCACATGCTCAAAAAGTTTTTTTATTTTCCCGTGGGAATGAGCCACTTTCCCGAAATAAAAAGTATCTGAGATGCTGACTCAGGTAATAAGTTATCACCACACCAAATTGCATCAAAATCCGTTCAATAGTTTTTGCGTACTGTATGCACATGCTCAACATGGTTTTTCCATTTTCCCGTGGGAATGAGACATTTTCTCGAAGTAGAAAGTATCTTAGATGTTGATCCGGGTAATAAGTTGTCAGCACACCAAATTTCATTAAAATCCATCCAGTAGTTTTTGTGTGTTACGTGAACAGACAAACAGACAGACAGACAGACAGACAGACAAAAATTTTAAAAATCGCTGTTTTGATATCTACATCGATAACTATTTACAGTATCTGCACAATTTTTAAAAAATATCCCCTATACAGAAACGGTCTCCTTACATTTGTATTATATGTTTAGATTACCTATTAATGGATCTTTATTTAAAATACTGATTTTTTTTCAAAATAAATCGCCCCCTGTTCCAGGATATATATATTTTTTAAATTTTTATAAAATTTCTTATGAAAGTGAGCTTCTTAGACAATTTTATTTTCAAGAAAAATGTATTAAAACATGAACATTTAAATGTTGGCAATTTCTGTATTGTGGCGCTATCAGTGTCCGCGTTAGTTAACTACTTTATTTAAAAGTTCGAATAAAATTCCAGTCATTTTAATTTTTAATTGTTCAGGAACTTCAGTATCATAAAAGCAAGCAAAATAATATTACAATTTATTTATGTAGATACATATATGATGGAAAGTTAAGAAAAGAAAATGTTTTTTGGAAGTTCGTGTTTAAGGTAAAATCGAAAAAACTTGGAAAATTTAATTAGTAATTAATTTTTTTAAAATATTTTTAGGTTTGGTTGTAAATGAATCTACTGTTGATCTTTTAATATGATACTAAACTATTCATTATTTAAAATGAAAAATTGTGTACTTATTAGATGATGAAAATAAAAAATTAGTGGTTTGAAAAACCGAAACAAATCGACGTCTTGAAAAAGTCTGTCGGGACACCGGAGCAACGGAGCTAGAACCGTGACAAATCCGGGAAAACCAAGACGTATGGACACTCTACACGGATTGTGAATGTTATAAACTTTAAGTTTTGATTTTTAAGCGTATTTTGAGTGAAATTGAAAATTAACAACGTGTGAAATTTGACATTTTAGTTAAAGTGCATATAAAATATAATACCTACATGTTTTTATAAAAATGCAAATATAAATAAATGTTTTCTGTTTTTTTTTATTTTAATTGTTATTAATTATTTGGCTTTTTTAAAAATTTAGAATTTTTCTGTCAAATGAATAAATTCTGAAAATATGAATTTATGACATAATTTCAGTAAAAGTGAAAATGAAATTTTTCACCCACACTTTTGTAGTGCCAATGTACATCACTGGATCCCAATTTTCAAATGGATAGATAATTTCAGTAGCGTAGAAACTAATTATTAAAAAATTGCAAACCAAATGTGTTTATATGATAATGCGTACTTATAAAAAAGATGTTTATATACGTGTTCTTCCGAAAATCGTAAATAACTAACTTTCTCTCGATGAAGTTGGATTGACAAACATTTACATTAGGGATGTTATGGATATTCGTAACCGTAACTAAAACTACCGATATCCGAAATAATTAAATATCCGAAACCGAAAGCGTATACGAAAATGAAAGTTTATAAGTCTAGCAAGTACTTAACACATTAATATTTTTTGTATATATCAATATCTAAAAATATTTCAGTCCTTTTTTGACAATCTTGCCAGAACTTAAACACTTTTTTAAATATTTTTATTGTTAAAATCGAAACGTTATTTTGAAGACGGTTAAAATTACTATATTTTACATTAAAATGTCGATACAATCACCCGCTAGTTAATTATCGCTAGATTTGATGCTAGAAAATTGAGAAAAAACAGGTCATATAGATTATTTTTATTATACAAATTTATTTGTATTGATTGAATTACAAAATTCAAAAGGATGTTAAAAAATGTGTGTATTCACTATGAGCTTTTGCCTGTAGTAAATCCAGCTGCTCAAAATCGGTTCCAATATATCAGTTGGTCAGGACGGCATTTGTACATATTTTTAATATTTTCTTTAAGAAATAGTATTTTTTTTTTAAATACTTGTTTGATTTTTTCAAGGCGAGTACTTTTTACGATGTGTGTTTACCAAATTCTACAAAATAATTAAAAAAAAACATTGTAACCCTACTATTTTGAAATTTTCAAAAAAATATCATGAAAATTACCTCATATATGCTTTTTCTGAGTTAATTATTGAAAAATATTCTATTTTCCGAGATTTTTAAGGTAAAACGAGCAGATGTATGGTTTTTGTTAAACAAATTTCAGATCTTTAATACCTACATTTTTGCCTTAAAATATTTAATATTTTCAAAAATGTATGATACAACTTGTCAAAATTTAAAATTATTTGTTTTGTTGTCAAAAGAAAAAAAAAAACTGAATGTGCAAATTTATTTACCACTAAAATGATGGGTTTATACATATAATTATAACGTAGTATTGTCATTTGGATAGAAAATTACGTAAAAATATTATTGTTTGAATATGATTTAACGTAATTTTTATGCGATTGTAGCAAGCTCTTATTAATTTTAGGAAGGTGTAAACATCATCTAAATTCTGATCATATGACATAAAAAACTGCGCCGTGATTTTTTATCTAAAAAAAAAATGGAATAGAGATACATTATAAAAACATTTAACTGACAAAGAAAAAGAATATAGCCGAATCGTTAAATTGGATTAAAAAAATCATGACACGCTACTTAAAAAGCGGTTTTTTTCGAATTTAGCTCGTAAAAAATGAGACAGAAAAAAAAAGAATGCGAGTGCTAGTGAAATGGAGAACGACATATTTCCTAGTTTTTCTCGAAAAGTAAGTAATTTAGAGCAACGGTATAAAAACATTTTTTATGCATTTTACCTTTTACTATGGCTTGGTGTAAAAAAAAATTTGAAAAATTGCTTAATTCTGGCAAAAAACTCATTTTGTTGACAAAAAACGCCCGGAAAACCTACTTCTGGGCATCCGACGTGTCTGGCTAACGAACTCATCCAACGATTTGGAAAATCGAATTCGCACACAAAATTTCATAAGCATTAAACGTTTCGTTCGAGAGTTATCGCGCGGATATATATATATATATATATATATATATATATATATATATATATATATATATATATATATAAATATATATATAAATTTTAGTGAATATCATTTTCGTATTCTAGGGACCTCAAAACATATTTCTGATATGGTCCCGGGCTTAGGTCGCACCATGACACCTGGCGTAAAAGCTGAATTTCCAGTTTTGGAAATTCGCTAAAAAAAAACATTGTAACCCTACTATTTTGAAATTTTCAAAAAAATATCATAAAAATTACCTCATATATGGTTTTTCTGAGTTAATTATTGAAAAATATTCTATTTTCCGAGATTTTTAAGGTAAAACGAGCAGATGTATGGTTTTTGTTAAACAAATTTCAGTTTTTTAATACATTTTCGCCTTTTAATATTTAATATTTTCAAAAATGTATGATACAACTTGTCAAAATTTAAAATTATTTGTTCTGTTGCCAAAAAAAAAAAAAAAAAAACTGAATGTGCAAATTTATTTACCACTAAAATGATGGGTTTATACATATAATTATAACGTAGTATTGTCATTTGGATAGAAAATTACGTAAAAATATTATTGTTTGAATATGATTTAACGTAATTTTTATGTGATTGAAGCAAACTCTTATTAATTTTAGGAAGGTGTAAACATCATCTAAATTCTGATCATATCACATAAAAAACTGCGCCGTGATTTTTTATCTAAAAAAAAAATGGAATAGAGATACATTATAAAAACATTTAACTGACAAAGAAAAAGAATGCGAGTGAAATGGAGAACGACATATTTCCTAGTTTTTCTCGAAAAGTAAGTAATTTAGAGCAACGGTATAAAAACATTTTTTAAGCATATTACCTTTTTTTCCGATTGGTGTAAAAAGAATTTTGAATAATTGCTTAATTCTGGCAAAAAACTCATTTTGTTGACAAAAAAACGCCCGGAAAACCTACTTCTGGGCATCCGACGTGTCTGGCTAACGAACTTAGGCGAGCCAAACCAGATTCCAATACACACACCAAATTTCATGTGCACTAAACGTTTCGTTCGAAAGTTATCGTGGCGACACACACATATATATATATATATATATATATATATATATATATATATATATATATATATATATATATAAATTTTAGTGAATATCATTTTCGTATTCTAGGGACCTCAAAACATATTTCTAATATGGTCCCGGGCTTAGGTCGCACCATGACACCTGCTGTAAAAGCTGAATTTCCAGTTTTGGAAATTCGCTAAAAAATGAAATTCGGATAATATAGGTGAAATTTATATTTCTATGTTATGACATAGAATGCCATGAATAAATATTATAAATATTTATAGCAATAATACGAATCTTTGTAGTGACAACTGACAACTACATATATTTGCAAATGAAAAATTAAGTGTCAGTATTTCATCGGTGAATATTTTTTTGAATTTTCTATTAAAAAAATTGAGGAAAATAGTTTGTTAAACAATAATATTAGTGAGAATAATGAAATTGATGAAGCATTTTATTTTTGGCTACAAATTTATTCTCGTAAAATGAAAAGATTATGAAAACCACAGAAAATTTTAACAATTGAACGACCTTTTGAAATGTCAATAAAATATGAAGACTAGAAATGCCAACAATAATAATAATAATGTGCAAACTAGTGAAAATTTTCATATTAATCGATTTATTTTCCTAATTGTTCAAATTGTACTTTTAATTTCAACATAAATAAATAATTACAATCATTTTTGAGCTAATTTCACTTACCACACTCCTATTAACTTACCACGCATCTATTTCACTTACCGCACTGTTATTTTTTGCTTTCCATGAATATAAACAAACGTTCGGGAAATGTAACTTATCAGCATTGTCAACAGCATCGGTAAATGCATGAAAATACACGATCGTGCAAAAAAATATATTTTTGCTATTCTGGAACTGAAATACATGATTTAATTCCTCGAAATAAGGAGTGAAGTGTCAGTTTTGATCCCAAGGGACTAAAAATACTTCTGCTACCGCTCTTAAGCCTATCATCAAGCAGAATTTATAGAACATCACCAATCAGTAAGTGAAATTCAATTTAAATTAAATAGCGTTGCTAGGTAATTTAAAATAACAAAAAAACTGTACATAAAGACAAACAGTTTTGATACAATAACATAGTATCATACAATATTGTATTGTATGCTATTACATAGTACTACTATAGTACCTATCATACAATATCCTAAGTATACTTGATATAATATTTTTCATACAAATTGCAAACTGAATGACATTTAAATAATTTGTTTAATAGTATATACGCCACAAGACTAAAGTGTTTTTTAGAGGGCTTGTAAACTTCAAACTTGGGATTAAAAATCACACATTAGTCCCTTGGTGTATAATATACAGTGGCCATCCAATGGTACGTACTTCGATTTTACGTAGTGACGTCAGCGATTTAGTGGGGTTCTCCTCTCACAGATATGTTGTTGTTTGTCTGTGTTGGTGAAAATTTATGTACCAAGCCAGAGTCAGGGCCGTAGGTAATATTGTCTGAGGGTCTCGTAGCCTTTAAAACTTTTAAAATTTCACTGCAGATATATATGCACATATTCTGCATACGTAATATGCAAAATGCAAATGCAAAATGAGTAACGTCAAATTCTAGAATATTCTAATCATCAACTAGCAGAGATATCAAAAAACAAACTTCACCGCTGAATTGGTCATTAAAATGAGATTAAACAGTGTAGTTTGACAAAAATTCTAGAATTTTCTATTTGTCAACTAGCAAAGATATTGAAAAATCAATTGTACCATTTAATTGTCCATTGAAAAAGAGGTCAAATTACACATTTTGACAAATGTTCTGGAATATTCTATTCGTCAACTAGCAAAGATATTCAAAAATAAACGTCGCCATTGAATTGAGTACCAAAAAAGAGACCAAATAACATATTTTGAAAGATGTTCTAGAATATTCTATTTGTCAACTAACAAAGGTATTGGAAAATCTACTGCACCACTTAATTTTCCAACCGAAATTAAACTAATGTAAATCAAATATCCGATTTTGACAAACAATTTTTGCTATCTGACGAATAGAATATTCTAGAACATTTATGAAAATGTGCTATTCCGTCTTTTGTTCGATGACCAATTAAATGGTGCAATCGATTTTTCGATATCTTTGTTAGTTGACGAATAGAACATTCTAGAATTTTTGTCAAAATGCGCTGCTTAATCGAATTTTTAGTGCGCAATTCAATAGTGAAGTTTGTTTTTTGGTATCTTTGCCAGTTCAAAAGTAGAATATTCTAGAATTTTTGTCAGCTTCTGCTATTTGGCGTCTTTTACGCTGATGAATGCGAAGTGAAGTTGATTTTTCGACAGTTTTCTAAAAGTCGTCACTCATATTCATTAGTATAACATTCGATTTCCTTTCTCTACATAACCCAATTTTAGGTGTAAATTGTCTCTTAAGATAATATTGTTTTAAATAAATTCAGATAAATAATATTTACCAACCCCCCAAAACAAAAGTTTACCGACGCCCCTGATCTTCCGATTTTACGTACTTCCCCTTAAATTTGCACCAACCACTACGTAAAATTGGATTTGTGGTGTACTATTTTGCTTATTTCCCTAAAGAAACAACAATAATTTGTGAACATGTTTCTCCGTTAATTCCGATAGAAGTATCGCTTTTGTACGAATCATCGAAATTGATTTGGCTATCTGATCTCAAGTAAAATGCTTATCTAAAAATACTGCGTATAAATTATCTACGACTACCATGAAATTGCTTGTTTATTGGACAAAATACTATCTAGGTAAGCTATGTTTTACATACAGTTGTACAAAAAATGGTTCTTTACATGCACATATGCGTAAAATGCCATAGTTAACTACACTTTTATTAATTCTTATATTGTATATTATTACATTAAAATCTGTACAAAAATTTTACCTAGCAACTGAATGTTTACGTTTATTTTGAATAAATTTAAAATTCTACATAATTTTAATGTATTGTATTTGTACCAAATTTTTATCATTAGTTGTTAATTTTTATGTTAGCCGTAGATAAAGTATAGTACGTAACTCGGTTGTAAGGCATACTACACACTCGCCGCTACGCGGCTCTTGCGTTACTTTTTCGCTCGTCTAGCTTATATGCAGCTTACAACCTCAATCACGTAATATAATAAATATGATTTCAATAATCGATTATTTTTAATCGAGTGATTTTAATAATCGATTAATCATTCGATTACTTTTATCGGTTATTTTCATCCGATTATTTTTGTCGATTATTTTCATTCGATTACTTCTATCGACTATGTTTCATTCGGTTATTATTATCAATTATTTTCTTTCGATTATATTTAACAATTATTTGTCGATTATTTTTATCGGTATTATTTAGTGATTGAGATGCGATAAAAAATTAAATTTCAATTTTGTAATATTTCGGAATCTTTTTATTTTTATTTTTATTTTCAAATTCAAACCTATAATACAATATTATTTACTTGTATGAACCATACAGCCATAATCAACCTTTCAGTTCTATTGTTTTTAGGTGTTTATCATATTATCTTGAAATATATATTTTTTATAATATTAATGTCCATTAGAGATTAAACCATTACTAATTACAGTATTATCGGTTTTTCCATTTTAATAGTCCGCACTTTAACACTTTGACGGTCATAATCTATAATGACGAAACACCCAACTAGCACAGTATTTTGACAACTAATACACTTTATATATACAATTGTTGACGTAGTACAGAGTTGTGTCATAGTTAATTAGGTTTTACTTGACGGTGCACATACAGCGTTCATGACCATTAACGTTTCAATAAGGAAGCACCCCTGCTAGGTTGTGCTATTCATCTTATGCAAGATATTGCCAATCATTTCACTTAAAAGAATCGAATTTGATTTATCTCAAGATATTTTTAAAACTGTTCGATTGAAAAATAATTGAATGATTTAGTATCTCGAGATATTTTTTTTAAAATCATTCCAATGAAAAATAATCGAATGATTTTATTATATCTCGAGATATCTCGAGATATTTTAATAATCGAATGATCGTTTAATTTTTATTCGATTATGCTGATCACTAATTGAAAGTATATAATATATAGAATTGTCCCTACATATAATCAAATTTAAGTATAATATTATTTTGTTGTTATTGTATAATATTATATTAAGTATTATAACGTATATAAATTTACTTGTTATTATACATACATATATAATGTGTATGAAAATGAACTAATGACATGTCAGGAGAGCATGTTCGATAAATGGAATTCCAGATATGTGAAAGGTTAAAAATAGATAACATAGTTACATAACATAATGAACAAACATTACGTTTAAGTTGAGCCATGAGTTAAGCTGTACCGCTGTATCTTGAGCGTACGTACAGTATTATATGTATGTACATGCATAAGACTGTAAGTACGTTAAGTCCCCCGTATGTGTTTAATATGTATGCATCATTGTAACAAAATTACATACTAAACTTAAATGAGATGAATCGAAGATTAGAAATAAGAAGTAAAATACATAAACTAACATAAGCCAGTAAAGCATAAGTAACTTTGCGAACGTATTACAAGGTGGCGCAAGAAATGATCCAGTTTTTGCCTTCTTTTTTTCCCGAGTGAAATTTTGCAAGGAGGATAATTTCATATAAGTCTGTACACGGTGAATCACAATGTTTGTATGACAGTGATGTCTGTCTAATTTGAATTGATTTCATACAAATTTTTATTTTCTTCCTTGAAATTCTTACTGAAGCAATGTTGAAATGTGTAATTTGAAATGTTTGAGTGGTACCGTCAGCTTCGAATTAGTCAGAGTCCACTCAATTCACAGTATAACAATCCCTTTCACAAGGAACCTAAAATTTTCAAACAAAGTGTTACCTTGATATTTGATATAGAAATAGTTCGTAGTAACAAAGTGACCGAGTGTGCCGGTGCTTAAATCATCAGTGTTTATTTTGGTAAGTAGATCTTGGATTCAATTTCTGCGACCGACTAAACTTATTTTCGCCAATTTTTCTTCACAATTCTAGGCAAATATCGTTTTGGTATTTTTAAGAAGGCGACTGCACACGCATATCTTCCAGAATTCCTAGTTTTCTTCCATTTTCCTTGCCCCCCTCACACATCTTAAATATAATGTATTGGTAATCACATAGATAAAAGTTTAAAAAATGGATATAAATTGTCAGTAATTTTTTATATCATTATATGGAAGATTTTTTGACTTTTTTTAAGCCTTATATAATAAATTTTATTATGCCCCTGAATCGCTAAGTAAAGATTCCATGAATATAAGACAAGTGTTAACGACTATGAGAAATAGGTGCGATTAAAAATCGCTACCTATTTATAATTTTGAAAAGATCTGATTTAATCCTAACGTCCAACTGTATTTTTACTTCAGATAATTAAGTCAACTTTTTTTATTTATTTATTTGTTAAGTAACCAATTTTTTTTAACCACTTGATTCGTAAGTTAGTGTTTACATAGCAGGTAATTTGATGCTTAAGTGATATATACCATTCTGTTTTCTGGTTACTATAGTTACAAAAAATAACAGCTTACAGAAGTTTACTTACTTTCTTGAGTATGAAATTCTCCATGGAAATAGAAACGTCTACTATTCATATTCATTAAAATTACATTTGTCATAAATTTTATTATTTCTTGATCCATTTCTTTTTCAATTTATTCATCATTTTTTCGGCCGAGGAAATAATTTACTAATACTCCACCCGTAAGTGTTATTTTTGTGGACATGGGCACTTAAGAATCCTCGGGTTTCACTGTTTCAGCCTCTTATTCTTAAACTGCATCCACGGCCACAAAAATAACACAAACGCTCGTCGGTAAGTAATATACCTACTATTAAAACATTTAAAAGTGTTATGTTTCTTTTCAAAAGAGTGGTAGAACCCAATTGTCTGCATGTTGGATAGTGATGAGCAAATGCAAGACCAAGACCAAGACTGCCAAGTCTTGGTCTTGGTCTTGTTCTTGAATTAAGAATCTTGGTCTTGGTCTTGCTAGAGCAGTTTGAGTCTTGGTCTTGGTCTTGCAAAATGCAGTCTTGGTATTGGTCTTGGTCTTGGTATTGCTAAAGAATCTTGCACTTTCTTGCATTTTTTTATTAGCGAATTTTTTCCTTCTAAAATCAGAATTTTCTCTCTTTACGCTATTAATTATACTTTGCTTTTGTCTTGCTATTGTCTTGGTCTTGCTCCTTTAGTCTTGGTATTGGTCTTGCAGCCATACTTATAGGCTTGGTCTTGGTCTTGCTCTTGGTATACATAGTCTTGGTCTTGGTCTTGGTCTTGCAAAAAATGCAAGACCAAGACAAGACTGCAAGACCAAGACTAATTTTGCTCATCACTAATGTTGGATGTGGAGTATTTAAACAATTAAACGAACACTGTTAAAAAAATATGTATTATTACAATAAAAAATGTGGTAATTTTTTACAATATGTGTCTTGAAAATTACAATGTGTTGTAAATTTAAATAATTTAGTTGTAAAATATGAAATTTTGTGTAAAAATAAACATTCACTGTAATTTTAAATACTTTGATACTAAAATTACATATAAAAGTGGTATTTTACATGCTAAAATAGTAAAATTACATTTCGAAACGCAAATTTACTGTATTTGTATGTAAATTACTGGTCTTTTTGATGTAAATTACCGGTATCACGTGATTGATTCTGCGCAATTAACGGCGTCAGTTGAGTTGACAATGTAATTTTACATGTCGTACGTAATTAATTTACATTGAGTGGAGTAAAATTACAGCCGAAATGTAAGGTAAAACATTCTACAATGTAATTTTACATAGAAAAATGTTCTAAACATTTCGAAATGTAATTTTACAATATTTAATGTTGGCAATTAAATGCCAACATTAAATGTTGTAAAATTTTTTAACAGTAAAAGATTAATGAATGTAGGATAATTATTGGCCTTCGAATAGGTGATTTAGAAGTAAGGAGTAAAATAGTGAATTAGTCCGTGCGACACACTGTATGGAAAATGTTTTGGTTTCGAAGAATGTTGTTGCGGTAGTTAGTGGAAGCTGTTCTTTTTTCTATTATTTGGTATCCTATATTATGCATATACGTAAGCAGTTGCATACATATATGTAGTCAGTTTTATATTTGACAATGATTACGATCGCACCGAGCACAAACATCCTTGTCGTTTAGTTTAGTTTAGTAGTGAGGAAGTAGCGAGAGAAATTCACTCTTTTGTGACGTTAGTACGTCTCTTTAACGATATCAGTTAATATTGAACTCGTTGTCCGCTTCTTATTGCAACTATTATAGACGTATACATACATAATGCAATACATAATACATAAATGAGAGCAAGATCATTGCACGAAAGCAATGTTACATACATACATGTATAGAACAAACGCGCAACTGACAGACGGACAGATGTGGACGAGCAAGTACACGCGGATAGATGGACTTGTCAGTGTAAATATTGAAAAACAAAGGATGCAGCACAAACAGTGTGTGTGTGTGTGTGTGCACTATTACAGGAAGATATGCGTTCAAATACAATCTATGTAGCACGTAGAGCCTGTACGCCTGTATGTACTAAACATTGGTGTGGTGAGTAGTTAGTGCATATTTTCATTAAACATGCACTCGTAGTAATGTACAGGAATGTCTAATTACATTTTTAGTAAGTTGTTTTTGTTATCACATGAAATTTTCAATTAGTGCTTGACGGGGTTTTTGTCAACACTATAAGAAAAAAAAATTCAATCAGGAATGAAATTGTGTTGGTAGTATGCATATTGCTATACCAGAGATTCATTAGGAGGGTTCTTGATCTTATTAATTTAGATAAAATTCTTAATATCTTCTTTATGACGCGGTTTCGTCATATTATGTTGAACAATTCGATTGTACGGTTAAATTTAGAAAGCTCAGCATAAACAAAACCATTAACAATTAAAAAAAAGTAAGAACACAAGTACAGATAATGATTATGGACTTGTCTTTTCCTAACGCATCTACCACACAACTGAAGGAGTTATGAAAACATATTTTTTGCAGTTTCTAAGGAGTCTCCACATTCTCGCCGAGGTTGAACGAAACGAAAATGTAGAGGGTCATTTCGTTGTGTCTCGCGGTTGGTGTTTTAATTCATATGGTAGAGCCAACCTCAGCGAGGACCACGAGGAACCTCGTCCAACCTCGGCGAGAATGTGGAGACTCCTATAGACTGAAATATATACACTTTAGTCCCTTATAATATTATTTCATACAATTTAAATGAGAACGTATTCTAAGGAACTGCTAGACTCTTATTTATATGTGTAAAATTCGTTGATTTTCATAAAAAGTCATCATTTTAATAAAATTTTAAGTATTTTTTTATTCGAAGAAATTTTGTAGTTTTCTTTTCTGACACATAAGTAATTACTATGTCGTATGTGCGGGATCAAATGAAGACTGAACTTCAAAAATAGGCTAAATGCGAAAGAAATGGAGTTTTAGCATGCTGTGTAGATTGTTGACAATGATACTTGGATTCCTTTTTCGGGTCTAACTCAATTTTTTTTTCTTTTGCACTAAGCCTGTTTCTGAAGTCTAGCCTTCAAATACATTGTATTCTAAGGAACTGCTGGGTTCTTGTTTATAAAATTCGATGTTTTTCCTGAAAAGTCATCATCTTAATTAACCTAGTCCCCCCGAGACAGTCAGATACAAAAGTATATCTAAAAAAAAAATATTTTATCAAAAATTAAATAATGTATTAATATTCTTCAGTTATTATATTTATATACCATTTGTTTTTCTGAATTTCCGCACGCTTATGCTGTAGCAATATAAAAGCGTTGCTGAAAAGCGTTGTAAAAACGTTGTAAAATGATGTTTTTAAATTATAGGACGATTCTCGAGTGACGCACGGGACATTTTTGTAACAAAAACATTTTTTTATAAAAAATGCAATTAATAATAAACAAAAGAGAATGTTTATAATACGCAGAAAATGAATTAAAATTTTTTGAGCATAATCTAATTTTTATCTGCAGTTCAGTACTCAAGATATAAGGCATAAACTCACGTGACGCACGGGACATCGTACGGAACGAAGTTTATGTTTTATATTTGGAGTCCTGCATTTCAAATATAAATTAAAATATGCTCAAAAAATTTTAATCCAGTTGCCTCGTGATATAAACTTTTTGTTTTATTTGTTATTAATTTCACTTAAAAAAAATGTTTTTGTTGCAAAAATGTCCCGTGCGTCACGCGAGAATCGCCTGTATTTCAAAAACGGTGTAGTAAATAATTTTTATTTCTTACTAAATATGGTTTCTAACTTTGTATTTTATAACATACTAAATTTTTATCAAATTCCTTTGGCCCGTTTTTATTTTATTCAAAAAAAAACGTAAAATGTCAACTTCCCATAAGAGCTCGTGCTAAAATTACAAAACTTTGAAATCGTTTTTCTCAAAATTGGGGTAGTCAATTTTTTTTTTTTCAGTAAGGGCTCGTATTATTGGTATCGAATTAAATAAATATCTAGAAAGTTTCGTTAAAATCCTTTGAGAAATCGTTTTTCGGAGCAACTTCCTTAAATAACAATTCAAGTTAATGATAAAGTTATCAAAATACTTTACAAACATTTGTATTTTGGAGATTACTGTTTTCTCAGCGCTTCCACCATAAATACATTTATATTTTGTTTAACCGTAGAATTTAGATAAATATACCTGTCATATAATTATACTTGTAAATATTTCTTGTGTAATGCAAAGTCAAGTGTCACAAAGTAAATCTTTTAATAGAGAATTATTTAATTCTTGGATTAATATTACTACAGTTTATTAAAATGTTAAATTAATAAAAATTGACAAATTTTAAGTATTAATTACGTACTAGATCGAAATGACGCCGGTGTCTATTTATTTGAATTATTGCAAATAAATACATGGTACTTATACTTATTTTCTATGTATGTATCTAGCTGCTTACGATGCCGCTGTTGCAATTTTTTTTTACCCAAGACGAAATCTTCAGCACGACGACACGAAAAGGCATAACAAACCGCGAGTATTGAACATCTATCTCATCATGAGAGAGTGGGTGGGTGTTCTAGGCTGAGCAATGAAGAGTAGCGAATAAACAAGAATTGGTTGTGACTGCGAGGGAAGCGTAAAGGGAAATGTAACTAATGCGTGCAATATTCATCCTATTGACGATGTCACATATCACACTTTGAATGTGTAAAATATACTTACTGTATTTAAAATGTTGATTGAAATTTGGTTCAATAATTACTTTTGTTCATTAACTTCCAGACTAGTCAGAAAATTTACTAAAAATTAGTGGAAATAGTGAGTATCTAGCAATTATTTTCAAATGCCAAAAAGAAAGGTTTTATTGGAAAATTCCTTTCTCCATATAACGAATAACGCAATATAAAATTTCTTCAAGTGTATTATTTTCGCAATCTGAGGTATACAATTTTCTTTTTTCAATTTAGAAAAAACACAATGGCGGCGCAGGTGCAAGTCGAACACAAATGTTTTATTTTTGAAAAAGTTTATAGTGGGCAATATTAGAATTTTCAAACAGCAACCAGAAAATAATAGTATGTTATACACCGCAAGGGACTAAAGTGTAAGTTTTAATCCCGAGTGTGAAGTTTGTTGCCAGAGGGCCTGTAAGGGCTCAAGGGCAACAGTTCACACGAGGGATTAAAAAAAACACTCTAGTCCTGTGGTGTACATACTATTTTTTGCAATTCGGATAATTTAAAATTATAAAAATTAATAGTTTATATAGTTAATAGTTAGTTAATAGTTATTAATTAGTTTTAATATTGAATTTTTCGTTAAATGGTAGGCACCAGTTTGAAAAAAAATTGACAATCGATAAAAAATCGAATGTTAGTTAATTTCAAAAATCTTATACACCGCCCTAGATAATCTATCTAAGAAATTACAGGTAAAACTTCAAGTCAGTCGGATAGAAATTGCTGGAGCTATCTTGCTCACCGTTTTGGGAAAAGTATAATAGTTTCAATAAAAAGGTATGTGTAATTTTATTACACTGTTAAGAGATATCAAAAGTACTACTTTATGGCACTAGTTGTATAATGAAAATCAAGAAGCACAGGCACCATAAAGAATAGTTTACTTTTTTGATAATAAAGGCTACATTGGAGGATAAGCATGCGTTGCTAATGACAAAAAAACTAAGGTCATGTATTTCAGCAAACGTGTGGTTAGAAAATTTCGTGACACTATTAAGTTAACTTTTTTTGTTATCTTGGCGTTTATTTTCATTATACAGGCACATTTAAACATCACATTGAAATAGCAATTTCCAAAGGTAAAAAAGCTCTCTGGAAAGTTAAAGATATCAAAATCATAATATTTAAATCTCAAACAAGCTCCCTTGACTCAATCCTAAATCTCTATAATAGCGTAGTTAAACCAACAGCCTTCTATGGAGCAGAAATATGGTCAATAAAACTTCAAGAAAACTTAGAAATCATACAGTCAACCTTTTTTAAAAACATATTATTCTTACCAAAGTGAACAGCCAATTACGTTTTAAGATTAGAATTGGGTATCTACTCTCTAAAATTGCATGTATTTGAAATGGCACTAAAATGGTACATCAAAATACTAAAAATGGAACCCAGTCGATATCCATAAGTACCTATAGCTCCTTAAAAAGAAATAGTTCTAAATGAATCGGTCGATAATAACATAAAATACAATTGGTTCTCTCAGATAAAGAATATCGTCATAGACTTCGACGACGAAAGCTACTTCAATAACTTAACTACCGAACTACTAGAACGGAAACTGCCGAATCTGATCGAAAGATATAAAAACTTTCTATATCTGAAAGACATTCGATGTACTGAATCTTCAATATTCAATAATAAATACATCGACCTCAAAAATACAGTAACTATCGAATTTTATCTTAATTTCGATACTCCCTTACTGTTTAAACAATTGATCTGTCGAGTTCGAACTGCTAATCTAAATAAGTTATCAATCACCTCTAATAATAGATCTGTTTGTTTGAATTTTGATCAGATTTGTCCATTATCTCACTTTAAGGGGAGGTTTACTTGAGAGTCGTTAAAAAAATCGATTTTTATTTTTTTTTTTTTGTAGAAATTGGTAGCTAATTATGT
Organism: Brachynemurus nebulosus; assembly: GCA_035578155.1. Taxonomy (NCBI): domain Eukaryota; kingdom Metazoa; phylum Arthropoda; class Insecta; order Neuroptera; family Myrmeleontidae; genus Brachynemurus; species Brachynemurus nebulosus. The sequence goes on along the minus strand of JAPWDM010000008.1, from coordinate 26,558,638 downwards.
GTAGAATATGTTCCCAAAGTGATTTTGCTGAAAGTAATTTAAGGGAAGGTTTACTTGAGATTTGGTAAAAAAAATCGATTTTTTTTGCCGAAATTGATAGCAAATTATGTGTAGAATATGTTCCCAAAGTGATTTTACTGAAAATAATTTAAAAACAAGATTCTTGCACATTAACCAAATCCAGCTTTCTATAAAAAAAAATGCAAAAAACGTAGTTCACGCAATAATGAGTATTAAATATAAAATTTTGAAAATACGTTTCTTTATATATATTTTATAATATCTCCGAACTACATTTTTGGAACTGGCGGACACAATAACTCAAAAACTATTCGATGGATCCTTTTTTTAATTTTTTATTTTAAAGATAATTCAATTCTTCGGCACCTCTACCTAAGTTCGATACACTTTCAATATTTTTTTTATTTTTAAGTTTACTTTAAAGAGTGAAAAATAAGATAAAAATCGTAATCAAAAGTTCAAACATCCGCCATTTTTTTTTCTTTCAGCAATTTATTGATATTATAGGTAGAGGTGCCGGTACTCTTCATATATTTTATAAATATTTTTTGTTTTTGGATTTCGGTGGTTTATTACCGGCGCTAGGATGTCCGTCAACAAGGCATTGGATTTTCGGGTCGTCACACTGCAGTATCTATAAAATGGACAATTTTTTATATTTTCCCTTGAAATTTTTTTTTTTTTTTTGTATAGCTTAATACTTAATAAATATGTGTACAGAATTTGAAATTGATATTTACTTCCGTTCTTGAGAAAAAAATTCTAGAAAAATACATAATTTTTAAGAATTCTGGAGTAAACCTCCCCTTAATAGCAATGAAGATTTAATACACATACTAATAGTATGTCCGACCTACGAAACCTTACGTGAGACCTACCTCTACAAGGCTAATGACTCCATTGGTGTTTCGGGACTCCTGAATGTTACAAACGTAGATCACTTAAAGAACTTGTATAATTTTTTTACAGAAGTCTGCACTGAAGTTTGTACGCATTATATACATACAATCTCATTATTTTTCATTTTTGTACACTTACATATTAATTTATTCACTTAATTTCTATATTCACCTCACTTAATATTAATAGGTTTTTTGTTTTATATATAACGATTATATTTTATTGTATTGCCAAACATGTTACAAACTACCAATTTATTGCATTTTTAAAAACAATAAAGATTTATATGATAAGCATGCGTAGGAATGCCCCCGCACGGATTATGTTGGTTTTTTTTCTGCTAACTGCTATCGATATCAGATTGAAATTTACTAAATTTCAGCTCTTAAAAACTTACCCCTTGGGAATAAGAAATAATTTTTTTAAAACCAAAAAATTTTATAACTTTTGAATGACATGATGGCGTTGCCTGAAATTTTTCAGATACCTCTATAGTATGTCTCAGAAAAAATTATCAGCTTCAAAAAAAAATTACCCCCCCCCCCCCGCCAAAAAATTAAATTATTATTGTGGAAGTGAGAAATACACAAAACGAAATAAAGAAAACAAAAAAATTCGTATTTTTCCCCGAAATGTTGAGGTTATGTTAAAAAGTGACCTTTACAAAAATTGTAGATTTTTGCATGATCTACAACTTTTGTAGAGGAAAATTTTTTTTTTGTTTGATTTCAGCTTTTGCCAGAAATTGTAATAATACGATTTTTCAACCTTTTGGGACCCCTTAAATCAACCCTCCACCACCCCTGCTCACGTATTTATTTTTGTGTTACGTTCATTGTAAGCCTCTTTACTATTTTCACTTATAAAAGTCTAAATAACAATTTTTTTTCTAGGTGCACATTGGTTCGATTATTAAATACACTAGCGGAAATAATTAAAGGATCAAAAAAAAATTCTAAATTTTAGCGAATTTTCGAATGGCTGTATCTTCGTGAAAAATGGTCGTATCGGAGTCGTAAGCAAAGCAATTTAAAGCTGGAAGTTTTTAGTTTTCAGATCTTGCGATAAAAAAATTTTCAAAGCCACGTGTATCGCTCAATCCTAATAAGTACACTGAAAAAAAAATTTCCGAAATTTTTTCGGTTTCTTTTTTTGGTCCACGGACTTGTACAAAAATTTTGCGACTTAACCACCATATGGACCGAATAACTTGTTCATTCAGCTTTAATTTGCTTTTTTTTAGACCTTTATACGACTACTTCCCGCTGAGATATCGGACTTTGAATGGAAAAGGATCGTTTCGCCTTTGACCATCGATATCTCAGCAACCAATGATCACACAGAAAATTGAAGGAGTGTTTCAAAAACTCGAATAAATTCTCTACAAGGATTAGCTATTGTTTTTTCAGAAGAAATTTTTTTTGCATACTCTACATGAATTTGAAAAATCAAGAAAAAAAGAGCTTTTTGGGGCTTTTTGGAAAATCAAGCGCTGAATTAAAAATTTCGAGAAAACCATTGATCTTAAGTGTGCCTTTTACAACTCAATATACCCACAAAAACCCCACCGAGTTTCAATTGAATCCATCCAGCCGTTTTTTTGTTTCATTCGATTGAATTTTTGAAAAAATTAATGAATAATTTTTTTGCTCTTAAACTTTCATAATCTTGAAACAAAATGGAAAAAAAATTTTTTTGTCTACTCCAGCTATTAAAAGTAACATTTTGTGCACCGCTAACTATACCTATGTAAAAATTAACAATTGCCCACACTGTACGGGAATACAATGGGAAATTATTTCGCACGCCTTAATATAATAAAAAAGTAGGCTGTTCCGTCAGTTTAATATACAATATATAGAAATAATACTAAAACTATACATATGTATGTTGATTATTTATTATTGTTTCCATAGTTTCAATGTATGCTTTGGCAAAAATTTGAACATTTTACTACTTATTTAAATTTTATTTTAATTATTTATGTTAAATTTTACGAAAAAAAATGAGCTCGTAGAAAAAGTATAGTGTAAAATACGTGGGAAAAGCTTATTTCTCACTCATACGAATTGTTGCACTCGCCCTGCGGGCTCGCGCAACAAACTCATATTCGTGAGAAATAAGCCTCTTTTCCCACTGTACAATATACTATTTCAGCTTTTTTCACATTTTTATCAACAACAGTATTTAAATTTATAAAAAAAAATTTCTTAAAAAATTTTCAAAAAAAAATTTTTTTTTACGAATTTTTCGAAAATTTTTTTCAAAAATTTTCTTGAAAAATTTTAGAAAAATTTTTTTTTTTTAAATTTTTTAAGAAATTTTCTTTTTTTTAAATATAAATACTGTTGATAAAAATGTGAAAAAAGCTGAAAAAAATTTTTTTTCCATTTTGTTTCAAGATTATAAAAGTTTAAGCGTAAAAAAATTATCCATTAATTTTTTCAAAAATTCAATCGAATGAAACAAAAAAACGGCTGGATGGATTTAATTGAAACTCGGTGGGGTTTTTGTGGGTATATTGAACTGTAAAAGGCACACTTAAGATCAATGGTTTTCTCGAAATTTTTAATTCAGCGCTTGATTTTCCAAAAAGCCCCAAAAAGCTCTTTTTTTCTTGATTTTTCAAATTCATGTAGAGTACGCAAAGTAATTTTTTTCTGAAAAAACAATGGCTAATCCTTGTAGAGAATTTATTCAAGTTTTCGAAACACACCTTCAATTTTCCATTCAAAGTCCGATAGCTCAGCGGGAAGTAGTCGTGTAAAGGTCTAAAAAAAAGTAAATTAAAGCTGAATGAACAAGTTATTCGGTCCATATGGTGGTTAAGTCGTAAAATTTTTTTTACAAGTCCGTGGACCAAAAAAAGAAACCGAAAAAATTTCGGAAATTTTTTTTTCAGTGTACTTATTAGGATTGAGCGATACACGTTGCTTTGAAAATTTTTTTATCGCAAGACCTGAAAACTAGAAACTTCCAGCTTTAAATTGCTTTGCCTACGACTCCGATACCACCATTTTTCACGAAGATACAGCCATTCGAAAAATCGCTAAAAATTTGGAATTTTTTTTTGATCCTTTAATTATTTCCGCTAGTGTATTAATCTTCATCAGTCTCAAATGTTAATATACGATTTAGGTCAACAAAAGTAAACGGTGAAAATTTTTTTTCCACATTGATGTAGCACCTTAATATAAAAAGTATTGTAATTTGATACAGGCTTTAATAAACATTGTGTCCATGCATAAAATCGTGAATTCACTGTTAGTCCAACAAAACTAGCTATGTTAGAAACCGATACGTATTGAATGTATGTAATGCATAAACATGCTCTTGCTTTTACTTCAATGCTATTGTAACTATATACGTACAAATCGAAAAAAATGCTCGACTACAGAAGAAAAATTCTAAATATAACTGAACAATAAATTATTATTGAACATATTGATCTTGAAGATGACTACAAAGTATCAATAGATAGGTACCTACATAGTTAATGTTTATAGACGGCTATATTGGCACAGGTATTTTAAATATAAGTTGTAATATAATAACTGTATCATATTGACAGTTGCGTGATGTATCGGTTAGATCTAAATATTTATTAAATCAATTGTAAAGAATTAAATTATATATGATAATAATATTCTGCATAAGAATTTGATCCGAATTTAAATAGGTACTGCTAAGAAATGTGTTACTAAAAAAATTCAATATTTTGACTTCAAAACTTGTATTAACGTTGGAACGAATTTCCAATTTCTGAAGATAAAGAGAGGAGATTAAAATAATTTTTTTTGTACAAAATTTCATATTGTTTAATTTCTAATTTAAAAAATTTTTTAAATTTTCATTTATTCTCCACCAATTTACGAAAAACGAAATTTTTCCCCCTTTTGTCTTCATTTTCCTATATCACTTGAAATTTTTGAAGAATGTTTTAAGTGGAGAGTCGAAAAAAGACATAGTCTCTTTTTATTATCTTTTTTTATATAGGGGAGACCGGAATAATAAGAGACAAAAAAAATTATTTAACTCTAAATTACAAATGTAATCATTATGAAAAAAAATACTACATACTTAGTAAATTAAATGAACCTATCTGAAATTTTTTTGTAATTATTAAAATAAAATTAAAGGTAAAAAAATATTTTAACATTTCGAAAAATCGTTGTCTCTTATAACCCCTACTGGAATAATAAGAGACAATGCCTCTAGCTGCCCATATAAAGTAATGTAAAATAAATTGAAGTAATAGCAGATATCTAAAGAAAATTCTGAATCAACCAAATCTTTTTACTTACAAATACTTACAGCAGTTCTCAAAATATCTTAGGTTAAAAAAAAGTTTCGAATCTTAATTTCTGAAATTCGTTTGTATAAATATTTAATACCAGCTAATAAAAAATTTACTTTCTTGTTATTTTGTACAATCTATATGGACCAGAGACAAGTGTGATACAATTAGAGATGGATACGAAATTTTTTTAACCCTAGAATCATAACGTTGGTCTACGGAAAACGTTAATTATACATCGTCGTCAATTTGATGAATGGACTTTTTACCGAGAATTTTAAAGTTTGTTTGTAAAAAACAAAATATTTTAAAAAATTGCATTTGGAAAAATTTTTTAATATACCGTAAAACCGTCTAGACCCGGACAGGGGGTCTAGACCCGGACACTTTGCACAAATCTTCAAAGTAAGTAGTTTCTACATTAACCTGCTACAATAAACATTTGTTCTTGACGTCATTAGAGGGAGAAAAACATCCTCTAAACAGCTGTACCAATAAAAACTACGGATTTCAACTTTTACTATCTCATTTTACAGGATTACTATTCTCCAGTTTTTCAAAGAAATAAAATGTGTGTCTAACTTAGACATGTAATTTTCGTCATAATTGTCATATTGTTTTAATTTTGATATGTATGTCTTCAGAATTTTATCGCGCATCATTTAATGATGTTTGAAGTTATATTCGATGTATATAAAAAAAAATGCATGCTATATACATATATCCGTTTAGACCCGGACACATCAGTTTATTACACTATGGTCGCGATTCGCACTGGCTGCAACTTCCACTATCCATAAGTTATATTCCCACCAGAATTACGCGGTTTATGCCTCTTTCTGGTGTCATATCGCATGTTTACTTCATAGAGAGGCCTACTATGTATTGACCCCTCTCCCTTCCCACAAAATATTTTAAAGCCTTTGACGGGTTCAAAGACATCAGACGATATAAAACACTGTCCTAACCCCGACGGGAGAGGTTAGTTTGCATGTTATTACATTATTTAAGTAAGTGTCCGGGTCAAGACGGTTTAGGGTGTAGACCCGGACACTTACTAATTATTTTTTATTTTTTTTTAGTTTTACTTATAATGAAACAAATGGGTCAGGGATATAACAAATGATATACGCTTTTTCTAATGGTAATACTTTTATTGGTGATATCTATGAAGGAAACATGTATAAACATAAAATTATACCAAAAAATGTAAAAAAGTGTCCGGGTCTAGGCGGTTTACGGTAAATATTTATTAATTTGGTAATCTTTTTATTAAAGCATATTTTCATTATAAAAATTAATAAAAATAGCTGAATTTACAGAATCAATTCGGCGCACACTACTTCGCTCCTGCGGTCAGAAAACCCTGAAGGGTCGTATACTAGTTCGCTCCCGTGGCCGTATACTAGTTCGTTCCCGTCTAGACCATATACTAGTTCGCTCCCGTAACTATATGCTAATGCGATTAAGGTTCATTCTAAGAACCCAAAGAAAGAGAAATTACACAATTTGAAGAGCAAAATAAGAATGTTTTTATGTGTGTTTTATAACTTAATATTAAATACATTATAAATTTGGTTTAAATTTATATTAAATAAATTTTGCAAAGTCGAATCTACTTATTACATTTTGTTTCAATAATATTTTTTCCTCTACAAATTCCTTACGCAAATTAATATTAGATACATTATAAATTTGGTGTAAATTTATGACATAAATTTTACAAAGTCGAGTCTACTTATTCGACCTATAATTTGTTTCAATATTGATATGTTTCCTTCTACAAATTCCATACGTAAATTAACTACCTTGCGATACACTTTTTTGTGCCTTTATTTAAATGTTTTTATGTTATTATGACAAATATATTTATAATTATTTACAGTTAAAATGAGTTTGGCTTTTTCACTAACCATTTCGCACACTTCCATATCGATGATAAAATTATACAGATTGGTTTTTACACTAGTTTTATCTTCAACTGATTGACCACAAATAATAACTAATGTGCGAATATTTCCTTTTCATCTTACTATATGGAATATCGCTACCGTCATTTAGGTAATTAATGTTACCTGTCAGTAGATAATAAGTCGGTAGCGAACGAACCTACGACCCTTTTTCAAAATAAGATTAAAATCTGACCGCGGGAGTGAACTAACCTACGATCCTTTTTCAAGCTAAGATTAAAATTTGACCACGGGAGCGAACTAGTATGCACCCCATCAATTGTATCATAAGACATGTCTTTCAAATAATTAATTTATGAACTATTATGAGTCGGTGGACATGTGTGACTTTACAGAATGTGAAATTTCTCGGTCACAAAAATATTCCCGTTGACATGTAGTTGTTTCCTCGTTAGGCACATTTGTAAATTTTCTAAGATTTGTTAGTAATTTTTGAATAAGATTTCAAAAAATAATAAAAATTAAAATATTTTCCACACAATAAATTGTTAATCTTTTATTAAATCACTTGAAACGCGTTCTTTGGTTTTCGATTAAATATATTAAAACTTCGGTATTATTCGTCTCTATAAGTCAAACTGTTGTAGTCATCTTTCACATAATAATTATCACTGAATAAATTAATTATAACGTCCGTATCTTTAATAAATTTTAGAAAAATTAGGAAAACTTTTATATGTAAAGTGTAAAATCTTAAAAAAAAAAAACATACGTTAATCATACATCGTCGTCAAATTGACGCACACTATTTTAATATAAACAAAACGACAGCAACTATAAATAAAATTGATACGTCTTCTGTGTTATCATAACAAATAAATTAGATACCAGAATTTTTAGAACAGACAAGCAACGACAAGTTGTAGTACTGGAGCAGGTAGAGAAGTTTGGTCGTTAATTTGACGAGTACGTATGATTCTAGGGTTAATTATTCAAAAACAAAGTTAAAGTTATTACTTTCTAAAAATTTAGATATGTGGTAATAAGAGACAAGAGTAGGGTCCAGTTATGAAGAAGGCTTTTAAAATTGTTTATTAATTGTTATGCTTCTCGTCAACAAATTTCATATCAAAAATATTACATATAAACTTCATATAATAACAGAAAAAAAAATGAAATCGGTGAGAAGTCATGAACTTTAAACCTAATTCAAATGCAAAGTTTTTTTCAATTGACTAAAAAGGATTCAAAAACTATTACAAACTTATCAACAAGTTATTGGTGATAAAGTTAACATATTGAAGTTATCATTACTTATTTTTAAAAAATTTTGATCTTGAATTATTGGTGATTTTTTGACCTCGTCTCTTATTATCCCGGTCTCCCCTAAATAAATATTTTATTAGAAAAATATACACCACTATTTCTACATGTGTTGAGATTACAAAAAAATTTTTTTTAATTCAAAACTGAGCTTGAAATACTTTTTTTTCTGGTGAATCTCCTGTTAAGATACCGAATTATAGCTCCATACAAAATTTCATCCACTGAGAACCACTTCCTCTACTTTCCTTTTATTGAACATAGTCGAATTTTACTAGATTAAAGAAATGTCAACTTTATTTTAAAAGATTTTTCAAGCGATATCCGACTCGATATTATCTTTAGAGTTATTAACGGAAAACGGGAACTTTATCCTTTTTTCAGCATTCTCCTTAATATCTTAGGTTTGATTTTTTTAGGAAAATTTATCAACAAAAATATCTCTATGCAAAACTCCACTAATTATTATTGAAATACTAAAATTTATTGACGCAAACTCTCCTTTTTATTGGAAGGGCTACAGTCCTTATCGACGGGCCGTCACTGTTTGATCTTCTTATTAATTTCCAATTTTACTTACACTCTTATAATAAGATTTTGCGCTTTTTATTTCCCTTATTAAGTAAGAATAAAAAAAAAAATACTTAAATACACAAAAAGATGAAAGAACATTAATTTAAAATACATATATTATGTTTCCTTAATTTTATTACTCATTAAATTTGATTGGAAGTTGAAATTATCAATGTCTACTTCATATCCGTTATAGTAGTATTAAACCATGTGAGAGATTCCTGTGTTTGTATATGCAAATGCGTTTGTACTACATGTATTTTAATTATATCATTTACATAGAATTCTTTGCAACCTTTCGATTTTAACTGTTCTCTTCCTTACCCTGCAATGTTACGAGGATAGACATACATACGGGGTGTTTCAAGCTACTAAAGAAATACGGTAATTTTAATACGGAAAGCAATTTTTTTTATGATTTTACTGATGGAAATTTTATAACTGGCGGATAAATTTTCCATCAGTGCTATCAAAATATCAAAATTCAGTTTATAAATATGATTAAGCTTTACTTATATTCGATAAATTCTACAGCTAAAAGATGTATTTATGTAAAAAGAAATAAATTGGTGTGATGTAAAATATATTAATTAAAAATTCTTTTATTTACACCTAACAACTTTTACCAAAATATACCTGATAAAATTAGGGGTTGGGATTGGGGGATGAAATCTCAATGATTTTATAACTTTAATTTTGGTATCATAATGAAGATCTTAAAGTGCCATTTACAAATATATATATATATATATATATATATATATATATATATGTATATATATATATATATATATATATATATATATATATATATATATATATATATATATATATATATATATATAGTTTCCTACCAAAGCTCTTACCATTTCCAAGATATTTAAGAAAATTGAAAAAAACTCAAATTTTCAGGGGTGAATTTCACCCCCTTAGACCGCTTATGGGCACGAACGAAATATGGCTCGTGATTACCAGAGAAATGGCGAGCCCAGGGAATAAAGTACATCTCTTAAAAATTTCTCCCCGAAAAAATAAGTGACAAACAAAAAAAGAAAATTTTACTTTTTCCCGGGCCCCTACCGACCGCTGCGGGCCCTTTTTTTCAAGCCGGGTCCCAGGGCTACAACCTCGGCTACCCCACTCTCTCGTCGGGCCTGGTGATTATTTTTAGAAAGATCTACACTACACCAAAGTTTCAAAAATTTTTGAGAGATACAGATGGATACCTTTCCTTGTAAGCAATATAAATAAAATTGTTTATTTAATTTTTTAATTTTTTAAATCAATAGTTCATTACCTAGGAACGTTACCAAACTTTTATATAATCCAATCATTATAATTTGTTTTTTATAGTTTAATGTTACTCGATTAGACTGTATGGATTAGACGTAGACCGTCACATTTTTTTGATATTTGTTTTAAGCATCACGAAAATTTTCAGCTGTACCCGACCTCAAAAACATATCCACGTTAAAACAAAAATAATTGCAAAACAACACAATCACCTTGCCTCGTGGATATAATATGTCCTTAGTAGTAAGAAACTTCCTATACACATAAGTATGAATTTTGTGTAAAAATTATTCTAAAGTTGTTTATTCTACATAAAAATATTGTAAAACATAATGGCCGAGAATTAAGCTACTAAAACAGAAGTAAAGATACTAAAATTATAATATTTTTTTATTAATTGAATTTTATAAGCCCAAAATGTACAGGTATTATAATTTATTATTAATGATTACGCAATAAATCATATATGTAAGTAAAGGTAGCTATATTTATTCATTTTAACTCAAAGTACGCATAATTATGATTTTTATTAAGACATAAAAAGTTAGTTGCTTGTATAACTGTTTCTTATTTTTATAAAAATCATTATTTTATTATTTGTTTTTTTACATATGCATAATAGTGTCGGGCACTTACTACTTACACATTTTATCAAATTAATTACACTCATGCATATATGTCTATATATTATGTAGTATGCGATTTTAACTCGTTGATGGTCATGGACGCCGTACGCCATCAAATGAAACCTGACCAACTGCGACACAACGCTATACCGCGTCAACAGTTCCATATAAAGCCTACTAGTTATCAAAATAGTGTACCAGTTACCCCACTCGACCTAGCCCCCTTTTTAATAGCGTATAATTAAGAGCTATGTATGAGCTTTCGTATTCCGTGGTTTAAAAATTTTGAGCTTGACACACTTAAAAAGCGAAAATAGTGAAAACTTTTACATTATTTTTTCAAATTTGCAATACAAAACATAGCTGACTATGCTTCAATTTTAATTTTAAAGTTTAGGGTATCTTACAAGGAGATGCACCCAGAGTGAAATTCGGGATTTTGATGAAACTTCGCTGGTGTGTAGTATAAGTAAAAATAAGGGACCCGTATTTTTTTTATCGGTCATCGTCCACGTTTAGGGGGTGAAACCAGCCCCTAAAGTTGGGGGTTCAAATCGTATTTCTTAAGATATCTCGAAAACTATAAGAGATAGAGGAAAACTTTAAATTGATGAAATGTTACTCTTTGACAGATCTATTCACCTGTATAGGTTAAATCAGGGCTGGGTTCATAAGGCGGGCTGGAGGGGTGAAAATGAGGGTAAATTTTCTTACACAGCCTGAATGGTTCAATGTATCAGATTTTTACCACTATAAATAGAAAGAGCATCAAAAATTAGGGGATACGTGTTTTTGCGTTTTTTCGAAATATGTGTGGTATCCAAGCCACATAAGGAAGAATAACGTAGGGTAGATTATATAGTAATATTATTGATTGCAAATACGTCCTATATTTTTTTATTTTTATGTTTATTTTCATCATGAAAATGTAAATTTTTACTTTCCGATAATGATTCATGTATTTTTCAGTACTTACTTAATTGGTAATTTAGCCATGTGTATATTTGGTTACTCATATTCGATATTTTTTATACCTATTTCTGCGAAAACTTTCTGGTCTGCAAGTTTTAATGAATGTTCGATAAGAAGCAATAATCTTCCATTCAACAACTGCCTTTATTTTTTTACAAATTCGTTTTTAACCAAATAAACGCGGTTTATTTCTTTCTCAACATTCATACTACTTTTATTATTCTTTTTTGTATGTTTTTTAGGTGTCAACCACCTTTCCTATATGGAAAAATTTATTACAAAGCACTTGAACAGTGAACGAAAGAGATTATTGCTTCTTGTCGAGCATTCATTAACATAGCCACACCAAAGAACTTTAACTTTCGCAAAAATAGGTATAAAAAATATGGAATATGAGTAATCAAATGTACACATGGCTAAATTACCAATTAAGTTAGTACTGAAAAATATATGATTCATTATCAGAAAGTAAAAAAATACATTTTCATGATGAAAATAAACATAAATATAAAAAATATAGGACGTATTTGCAATCAATAATAATACTATATACCTAATCTACCCTATGTTATTCTTCCTTATGTGGCTTGGATACCACACATATTTCGAAAAAACGCAAAAACAAGTATCCCCTAATTTTTGGTGCTCTTTCTATTTATAGTGGTAAAAATTCGATACATTGAACCATTCAAGCTGTGCAAGAAAATTTACCCCCATTTTCACCCATCCAGCCCCCCTTATGAACCCAGCCCTGATTTAACCTATACATATGAATAGGTCTTTCAAAGAGTAACATTTCATCAATTTAAAGTTTTCCTCTATCTCTTATAGTTTTCGAGATATCTTAAGAAATACGATTTGAACCCCCAACTTTAGGGGCTGGTTTCACCCCCTAAACGTGGACGATGGCCGATAAAAAAAAATACGGGTCCCTTATTTTTACCTATACTACACACCAGCGAAGTTTCATTAAAATTCCGAATTTCACTCTGGGTGCATCTCCTTGTGAGCAACAATTTAATATTTTTAGTGGGGGGAGGGCTGAGTCGAGTTCGACACAGCCCCCCCCCCCCGCTTATATATAAAAATTTCAGACCGAATTTTTCAGTAGAATTAGGAGCTATTTATGAGTTTTTGAACAAGTATAATTTCAATTTTTGAGCTCACCCCCATAGTCTTCAACTACCTTTAATTGGTGTTTGAGAGAGAATCAAATACTTGAAAAATAAAAAATAGATTATGTTTTAAAAATAATTATTAATTCTAATTATTCAGTCGGAACCCCTAATAAAAACCACCCCGCATCTTCTTGACATAAAAGAAAGCTATAATTAAAGTGAAAAAAATAAACTAGATTTTGCGATTAAATATTGTTTACGATTTGTCAGCTCATAAAATATGTGAATTTCAATTATTGAGTTGCAACTCCTTTACAAACAAACCATTTTGAATATAAGAGAGAACTATACTTTGAACTGAGACTTTACAGTTCATTCTTTTATTTAATTCTTTATTCTACAATGTCTATTACTTATAATTTATTTTATTATTTTATATGTGAAATTTTTTAATTTTGGGTAAGATTAAGCACCCCTTTCCACCTGTGCACCTACAATTTTTTAGGATTAAAAAGACAAATAATAGCGCAGAAATTATAAGCTATTTAAGATTTTTTATATTCCACGAATTAAAAATTTTGAACTCGATACACTAAGCAAGAATTTAATATCTTCAGTGGTGGCTACTTTCTGATAGGTACCTGAAATTGCTTTTTGGAAAAATGTTGGAACACCTTGTTTTTTATTAGCAAATCTTAATAACAGCTAAAATACATCTATTTTTCATCTACTTGTTTTTCAAAAATTTGTGTTTTGGGGATGACAAGTTTTATGGAGGTCTAATTTTCTTCATTTTAATCTTAGTTCCCGTTTATACCGAGGGGATAGAGGGCGGGTATAAGGATTTACAAATCAATAAGCAGAATGTGTGTATTTCAAAGGTTTATTTTTGAAGTTTTTATTGTTTTTCAAATATAATTTGATTTTTATTTCTCTAACATATCTTTTTCACAAATTCTTTCAGTTAAGACTAACGTGGTAAGTCTAAAACGTGAAACTGGGCTAATTCAGAACATCAAAAAAAGCTCTTAATTATACCACAAAGACAGATCTGATATGTTTATGTCATCGTAGGATGACATATTAATATCGTTGTGTGATCATAGTGGGGGAAACATTATTATAGAGTTGTATATCCATATTGAATAATTATACAGTTGTACATCCATATTGAATAAACGCAAGAGGGCTGTATAGTTAACAACTATAGAGTTAACAAAAAATCATAAATTAACACTTTCACTGAGGTGACATTACTTACTGAGGTGAAAAACACGCACTTAATGAATTTTTTTATGGACGGGACTGACAATAAATGGTTGCGAGGTGGCAAAATTCAAAAAAATCTGAAACTCTGTCGCTATGTAGAGGGTGACTACCTAATAACATAAAAAATATCAGTTTCTGCTAAAAAACCTTTTTTAAGGGCTGAAATTGCGCTTCGAAAATTGGGATAAAAATTTAATTTTTCAAATATCTCGAAAACGGTAAGACATAGAGCAAAAGTTTAAATTGGCGATATTGCTCTTTTTTAAAGAGCTATCTATTGATAGGCAATTTGTTCAAATTACGTTAACATGAGTGGTTGAGGTTTAAAACTTGGGGGTTAATTATGAAAAAAGAGGGTAAAAAATATTTATACAAATTTTGTTTAAAGATTTCAAATCTACCTAAAAAAATCTAATTGACGTGTTTTTGCCCAATTTCCTAAAATTAACTCTAAGGGTAGTTAACTAGGGAGTGGCATAATCGTTTTGTTTGAGTAATTCAAAAACTTCTTGTTGGAAAATAGTTTAAGACACTAAGTGTAACGTAGGCATGAAGTTTAAGCAACATTGGAGAGACGGGTGAGTCACCTCCTGAAATTACTTACTAGTTTTCATACACTAATTTTTACTATTAACACACTGCAGGTGGGTAATAATGTCACAATAAGTGTTTCTGATGCTGGACTGTCGTAAGTAAGGTTTTCGTAACTTTGTTTTCGATCGTGAAGATGGCCCGCCCGGTGGAGAGGGGTGATTAATCATATCCAAAATTAAAAAATTTCACATGTAAAATAATAAAATAAATTATAAGTAATAGACATTGTAGAATAAAGAATTAAATAAAAGAATTAATTGTAAAGTCCCAGTTCAAAGTATAGTTCTCTCTTATATCCAAAACAGTTGTTAAGTAAAGGAGTTGCAACTCAATAATTGAAATTCACATATTTTATGAGCTGATAAGTCGTAAACAATATTTAATCGCAAATTATAGTTTATTTTGTCATTTTAATATTATAGCTTTCTTTTATGCCTAGTAGATGCGGGGTGGTTTTTATAAGGGGTTGCGACTGAATAATTAGAATGCGCGAATTTAGAGCTCTATTCTTAAACATAATCTCCTTTTTATTTTTAAAACATAATCTATCTTTTATTTTTCAAGTATCTGATTTTTTCTCAAATTTCATCAGTTTTAAGGGTAGTTTAGAGACTATGGGAGTGAGCTTAAAAATTGAAATTATACTTGTTCAAAAGCTCATAAATAGTTCCTAATTCTACTGAAAAAATTGGTCTGAAATTTTTATATTTAAGCGGTGGGGAGGGGCTGAGTCGAACTCGACTCAGCTTTTTCTTTTAAGAGTTTACCATTCGATGTTACGAAAAAGCTTTGTCGGCCGGCCCTTATCTTGTGCGGTTGCGCGGACTGACCTCGAAAAGTGGTCAAAGATGATTTGAAGGTCAAAAATATTTACTCAATTAGCTCTGTAACCGCGAGTTTGACAAAAATTTTGTAAGGAGCATTTTTGTAGATTATATAATTATCTATAACTTTTATTTGAAACATTTTGGCGAAAAATTAATATTTAAGAAATTATGGTAAAAAAAGCTAACCAGCCAAAGCGTAAGAAATTTTAAGCCCATATAATTTTTCTATTTTGAATCCAAACAAAAGCGTGCTTTTTAGCTTTTTTGTGAAGCATTTTTTAATAAATAATTTTACCTAGTTAGTTTTTTAATTCGGTATCTGTTTGCCGATTTTAAACGCAGCGAAAGTGGATAAGTAAAGTATGAAGCTACAGAAAATATTGCAAAATATCGTTAAACTTTCACTTTGGAAAAATACTAAAATTAAAAGCTTTTATTTAACTTGCTATGTTAGTTTGTTTGTTTAGATCAAATCGTGCAATCAAAATTTAGATAACTTCTAATTGAACTAGAAGTTTCAAATTTTGCATATGTGTATAAAAAACCTTGATGACAATGCAATATTGTATAATTAGTTTTGTCCTAAATTCGCTCAAAACTAGAATTACTGATTTTTAGTCTTGTGCAAATTTTTTGACATTTCGAGCTGTCAATACTGTCCGTTGATTTTACATTGCAATTTTTAGTTTCCATAGATATATTTGATTAAAATATAGGTAAAATTTCTTCTTTAAATATTTTTTTTTATTAATGAATTATGTGATCAGACTAAAAAATATAAAATATAATTAAGTAAAAAAATAATTCTTTAAAGCAAGCTTTTATTTAAAAATGAACTAAATTGAATGAAATAATTTTTAAGTAAAGTTTGATACAATGTGCAACATAATTTATAAAAGCTTGAGGCGTCTATGTTTGGTAACTACTGAGGAGTAAAGCACCTACTCATATTTAAAACGAAAATATGAGATTTTATAAATTATGTTGCACATTGAATCAGACTTTACTCAAAAATTATTTCATCCAGTTTAGTTCATTTTGAAATAAAAGCTTGCTTTAAAAAATTATTTTTTTACTTAATTATATTCAAATTAAGTTTTCTCAAAACTATCATTTTTGAGATTTTTGAGATTGGTGTATCACGGCAGCGCTTCTTTATGGGAACTTTTTTATCATGTTATATTTTTAGATTAATGTACATATATATGTATTACGATTATTGTAATAATAACTTTTTTAACATTTTAATAACTTGAAAATTCACATTTTTTTGCGATTTTTTCAACAAAAATAAAAAAAGTTATGATAATGTATCGAAAAACTATTTTATACCACAAAAAATGGAAATTATTATTGTTAACTCTATTCAAAGTAATTATAAAATACTTTATGTTATTTAATGTACTGGAAACTAATATTTTTATACTGTTATGATCAACAACAGACCATAACAATACATAATTGATGAAATTACAAAAGTGCAGTAAAACAATTTTAATTGTTAATTTATAATTTATCATTTTTTATTTGATTTTAACATGAAATTTTTCTTGCAATTAGATACAATGATATAAATAAAAAATCTATATACTATATATAAAAATCAAAACTGACTGACTGACTGATTGACTGACTGATCGATCAACGCAAAGCTCAAACCGCTGGGCTTAGAAACGTGAAATTTTGAACAGGGATTTCTTATGTAACGTAGGTGAGCACTAAGAAAGGATTTTTGGAAATTCATCCCGTAAGGGGGTAAAATAAGGGTTGAAAATTTTTATAGAAATCTGTAATTTTTTTTAGATAGAAATATGGAAATTTGTGTTAGGTTACTGGTTCGAACACAGAAGTTACAGTGCTTTTAAAAATTCATCCCTCAGGGCTTAGGGGACTGAAACAGGGGAAGAAACTTTAAATGGAAGTCTGTCACCTAGAAACGTGAAATTTTGCACAGAGATTCCTTATATCACGTAGGTGAGCACTAAGAAGGGATTTATAGAAATTCGTCCCCTAAGGGGGTAAAATAGGGAATGAAAATTTTCATAGAAATCTGTAATTTTTTGAGTTAGAAATATGGAAATTGCTTTCAGGTTACTAGTTTGAACACAGAAGTTCCAGTGCCTTTAAAAATTCATACCTCAGGGCTTAGAAGTCTTATTCCCGTGGGAAAATCTAAATATTTAAAACGATAAATAAAGGATTACTGGCTTTGCATATTGTTAAAACAATGTTATAATCTACTTTCTACCCGGAGAAAACATTTTACTTCTGTGGGAAAATTCCTGTGGGAAAATGAAAGTAGTTTTTATACTTTTGAACTAGATGTCATAATTTCAAAAGCCACGAATGAAAGGGCTGAGCGGGTTCCAGCACACACTACGCCGTCACAACTATGGGCACACCTTGACCCAAGGTATGTCGCGGTACACTTTTGACGCGGTACTGTATTTAATGTTTTGGTACATTGCCGTGTCAAAAGTATGGGCACATTTTAACCCCAGGGGTGCCCAGACGACGTAAAGTGTGCTAAAACCAGCTTAGCCCTTCTATTTCAACGCGGGCGAAGCCGCGGGTAAATGATAGTTATATAAATTTTTTTTATGAGATTTGAATGTGAATATATTTGACATTAGGTTAAAGTTAACTGAAGGCAACTCTGTGTTTACATTGGTTCTATGCCGTAAATACTTAAATTGTGTTTATTTGAAATAAATTGTAAAAAGAATTGAAAATATAATGATTAATTAATACCTCTATGTAAATCCGACTCTGGAAGCTTCCCTCCTTCCTTGAAGGTCAAAAAAAAAGATATTCGTGAATTAATGAACACCCTCATGAAAAGAGCAGTGTGCAAGAAAATATTAGAGTCATCAATTTTAAGAAACAATTTATGTGGTTTAGTCTAGAACTTTTTGCCGTTGCCAATTTTTTGGGTATGATCGAATATTGATTTTTTTATCATTTATAAAAGTTATAGCATGGAAGAAAAGTGATAATAAATCAGTTTTATCTCTTAACGTATCCAGAATTCAGGGATATGATCGAAATTTAGGTACTGGATTTAAATTTTGAGTTTTCAGATGAAATAATTCAATGCGGAATTTAATTCTAACTTTTTTTAAAGTTTTAGATAAATTTGCATTTTTATTAGTCCTTTAAAAGATCTGATTTCCTTTGTAACAATTACTTTGTCCGCTGTAGTACATATGCATCTTCAGTTATAAAAGAACATTTAAATTTTTAAAATTTTAATTTTATATTGCTCCATTGATATTAAAAATAATAACAATAAATTTCTCCCTCTTTTAAAATGTGTTTGACTATAAATTTTTTTTTTGTTCTCGTGTTAAAATATTTGAATCAATTATTCTTTTTTTTCAATTCAAATAACATGGAACATAAATAAGTAATTAGTTACAAAAAAAAGAAATTCCTTTTTCATATATATTCTTAAGACGGTTCTACACGATGCTACGAACATCTTTCAATATTGGACGTTCGATGGTTCATCGCATCGTGTGGCCGTTGTTCGAACCTACGAGTGTCCAATGTCGAGCGTCAAATATTCGCATTTGGCCATATCCCGCTCGATGTCGGTATTCTTGCACCGAGTCAAAGGGATGCTTCGAACGTTTGAAGGTCAATGTTAGTTGCGTTGGTTGGTTCGACTCAGCAGCTGCACGACTCGTTCATGTGAAGAGAGACAACATCAGTGTATAACATTAGAGATAACATCAGACAGATAACAGCCTCGTCCACTGAATAAACGTTTGTACCAACACATCATCATTCGTATTGGATCAAACATTCGATTCACCGTGTAGCAGATAAGTACATTCGTCGCACCAACTATCGAACTTAATTGCCTCAAACGTTCGATCGAACGTTGGAAGGAACGTTCGTAGCATCGTGTAGAACCGGCTTTACACAGAGGTAAGAAGCAGTCGTATTGCAAACTAAAAGTCGATAGCGCAGCTACATATTACCCACATTACAATTACAATTACATAATATGCATATTTGTATTCACGGCACGCATGATCTTCAGTGTGTGTAACTTTTATCTTTAAACTGGTGGTATTGTTATTGTTTTTTTTTTTACTTCTTTCCGCTAACTAACAAATATGTATGTGTATAGTAATTAATTATTATTATTATTGTAATATGTTTCTATTTATTACTTTGTTGCTAATGATTAAAAAGTTTTTTTTTTGCGCAGAAATTGTAGAATCGAAAATAAAACCATCAGAATCAGATGGTTTCATGCAATCACATTATGTGGAGGCTATGAGGCATGTGTCCTTATGTAAATTTGGCTCTACTGGTAGGTCGAATGTTCACAACTCTCGGCCGGCTATGCTCATGAACGTTTTTTGCAATTTTTCTTTCACAATTCCTGATGAATATCGGCATAGTTCCTCTAAGAAGACGGTTGCAGACGTGTATCTTTAAAATCCAAACTTCCTACTATATTACTAATACTCCACCCACATCATAGTGTAATTTAATTGTAGCATGTATAAATGACTTTCGAAACATGTTTAAAAATGGACGTTAAAAGAAGCTAATTCTATATTAGCTTTAAAAAAAAAATTTTACTAAAAAAATTCGACCTGAATGTTACAAAATCGTAATTGTTAATCAAACAAAAAACTCCTTGTTTCTCAGAAATCCATCTAAAAAGCTGAAATTAAAATTCGAAGTCGATCGATTGAAAATTGTTTGAGTTTCCATAAAACATGTTTCAAGTTTTTAATAATGTAATTAAGCAATATTAATTTGGATTTACCTTTACTCAGCGATGCCAGTTCTGATACGAAATTGTTTAGAGATGATTTTAAAAGTCTTAAGAATGTTTTCATACACAAAAATATTTAAATAAATAATTTACCCCACTTTAGGAGATTTGTCAAGTGTATCAAAACAGGTATCAGAATTATTTCTTATTGTTTACATCATTTGTTTAAATAAATACAATAAATTTTGAATTATGGAATACTGAGATGAAAAATTTGAATCAGAAAAACTGAAATGGAGAGAACCCTAATTGTTTTTCTATTAGGATCCAGTCAGTCTCAAAAATATCGTGTCTTTTTGCAATTAAATTTTAAACCAATTTTGTTCAAAATATTTAAGTAGAGTCAGAAATAAAGATGCTTAAATTAGATTTATATTGTTTGTAGTCATAGAGTTTTTTCGCCATTTATTAAAAGATCCTTTGTTGTTCATAAATTTTGTTAAAATTAGGAAATCTTTACCATTTATTTGAATATTATAATTTAATACAAAATTCCAGTTTATATCAAAACAAATTACTCATATTGTTGGTCTAATAAACATTGTATAAATATAAAACCGTTCTATCCGTTCAAATCGTTCTAACCATTTTCTTATTTTTTTTTTTATTTTGTACATAAAATCAAATTTTTAATAACAATCATGAAACCTGATCACGTAAAATCTTTATATAGTTAGTACGTACTTAATATAAAACTGCGTTTGTATTAAAATGCATAAAATAAGAGTGGCACATAGTGGTGTAATTGGGATGAGAATTTATAAGCAAGTGTGCATAAGAAGGGATCATCGGGCGGCAGAAGGGAAGTGTAGTTACGGCTAGATATTCACTTGAATAGAACTGGCAAACAGCAACAGAGGGATGGGGAGGGGGAGTGCAGTCGATGGAATTACAGACGCGTCGTCGACGTCGTGTAGTCAACGTTGCTACTGCGCACCAATCTAGGTCAAATTTCGACCGACAAAATTCATGTTCTGATGTGGCGGTAGCCGATGCACTTATACAGCGTAGAGAAGAGAACGAGAAAGAGAGGCAGAAGGTGTGAGAGAAGAGTGGTGTGGTGGTGTACAAGTTGTTAGTTGAAAAGAGAAAGACGTTAAATGACAGAAACGTAGTGGGGAGGGGTGAGACGAAAAATAAAATGCACGAGGTTCAAAGGATTTTCTTTGTTGTGTTAGGCGTATATGTGGGTGTACAGCGTTCTTCTTTTTGTAAAATATTTTCTCCAGTTGCATTAGTTGGGTAACTGTACGTTTTTTTCCTTTATTTTCTTACATACAAATATGTATATGTATGCATGTATGTGCATGTTATATAATATTTACTGTATATGTATGTTTACGCCATGAACACTGTAGGACGGACAAAACGAAATAAAAGTTATATTGTTCTATTTGACTGTAAACAATGCGTTCTCTACCTACACAAATACTTCAAGAAAGAGCAAAAAGTTTGTGGATTAACAGCGAACGTTGATAATTTTTACAACACAGATTTATAGTTGGTATGGTTTTGTTGCGGCAAATTATTAATCCTGTTACAGCAGCGAGACTTTTTAAATGAAGGAAAATTTAATACTCTTCTAGCGAAATTATTAAAGAGACACCAACAATAAATAAATTCGAGTAGATATGCTCCCTAGCGAATTTATTTTATGACTTTGTTTATTGTCAATATGGATAGTGCAAGTGTTTACGATAAAAATAAAAACTTAAATAAAAATATAAACGACATTCGCTTCGTCACTCAGTTATCGCCATAGAAATTTGCTCCAATACACACTCAGCTCAAGTCGATTCTCTACAAAATTTTATTTGAAATTTATTATTTTGAAAATACGATTACACCGCGCTCACACCATGGTAGATAGTATAAATGTACATTATTTTTCTAAATAATTAATACCGTGACGGTCATTGACGTCATAATACGTCTAGAGAAGACTTTTTGACTCACACACCACGTCGTATGACGTCAACAATTCCATATAAAGTATAATAACTATCAAAATAGTGTACCAGTTCGGCGTTTTGTCATTATAGGTAATGACCGTCATGGTGTTAATATAATTATTATCGGGTTATGTGAACAATTAGGAGGAGGTTGAGGAGCAATTAGGAGGATATATGTACAGCAATCCCTCGAATAGCACGATTAATTGGTTCCGTGTTCTTTGAAACCGTGTTGTTTGAGACTACAAAGGACAGGATTCCATTTCATATACATTTTGTAAGTAATGTGTATGTAATGTGTATTCATTGCAATTAAAATGGAATGGAATTAAGCATTCATAAGGTCTGAAGTCAGTCTATCATAAAATGCACTTTTTAGCGAATTTTTGAATCGAAAAATCAGCTATTACAGTCACTGTCATGGCACGACTTGAACCCAGGACTATGGCAGAAATTTGTTTTGAGGTCCCTAGAAACCGAAAACAATATTCAGTAAAATTTATATATATATATATATATATATATATATATATATATATATATATATATATATATATATATATGTGTGTGTGTGTGTGTGTGTGTGTGTGTATCCGCAGGATAACTCTTGCACGAAATATCCTACTCTTTAATTTGGTGAAAATGTTGGAAGTCCCAAACCGTTGGCCAAGTTCGCTAGCCAGACACGTCCGAAGTCCGGAACATGGTTTTTGGGGCGTTTTTCGTGAAAAAAATTTAGTTTTTTGCCAAAATTTCCTCTTATTCAAAAATTTTTATAAATTTTTTTTACACCATTGGAAAGAGGAGAAAAAATCACATAAAAGAGATCTTTAAACTATTATTCTATGTCAACTAGTTTCCAAGAAAAACTAATTTTTATAAACGGAAATTCGCTATGTTATGCAAGATGCTGCGACAGTGGTATTTTTTATTATGTTTGTTTATACAAAATGTTGCTTTAGGTTATTGAAAACTTTGATCGTAAATATCTCGTAAACGGTGCATCGTAGCTCAAAATTAATGAAATTTTTGTAGGCTTAAGCGAAGCAAGTTGTGAATATTCCAAACATATTGGGACTGTCCAAATTTACATTTCGTTGTCAAAAATTACCGATGTCGAAAAAAATGATATTTTCAAAATTTAAATATGTAAATTTCTATATTCGTTTCATTTCTATTATAAAATTCTCTAAAATTTTTAGTAGTTTTTATTTCCAGCATTTGTCTTAATAACAGATTCAATTTACACGATTTTTATTCGTGGAATTCAAATCCACATGGAACGGATCTATCCGCGTATTTTCATTGAGGACCGGTGTAATTTTCTATCAGATATGTTAATATAGATATGTATTTTATTCTTTTTCAAAAGAATTACTTAAAAATCGTGTTGTTTGAAACCGTGTAATTCGGGGGAAGGTACCCCTGTTCTTCGAGTACCGTGTTCTTCGGGGGTTACCTGTATGTATCATCATTGGGTGGATCAAAAATACTCATTTTAATAATTCTGTAAATTAATACGATTAAAATTTACTTTAGCAAATCAATTTCGAAACCCTCAATTTGCTAATTTTTTCTTATACAGTGAAGCAAATAAAATGTCAAAATTTTTACGAGTTTGATATTGTATTTTGACAAGGTCGTAATAAGAATTGTTTTTTTATCATGTGACCTTGTCATTTTCGACATAAATTTAACTTTGTTATTTTGTGATTTACCCAATAGTACTATAATAATTATATAACAGATATAACTATGTAAATGTCGTTCATGACGTAACTAAAAAAATACAAGTGTAACATTGATCGATAAAAAATAGGCAATATGCTAAAGAGGAGTTAATGGAAGTACATGTAAAATTAAAAAAAAAAAAAAACTTTTTTGCATATACACATGGTTACATTTAGTAAGCATCTTCGAAAAACGATTGGAATTACAGATTTTTTGCAGCTGAAGGTCGCAATTTTATAGCGATATGTTTTATTAGCTTATTTCGCAACATAGTAATTTTTTTCAATTTTGTTGCTAAAAACTTTTTTCCCATCATTGTAAGCTTGTTTTTAGAAGACATCCCATAAATTATTTAAAAATAATTTTGAATAGATGAGAAAATATTAATGTGGTCCACCTTATAATTAATTTATAATATTGATGAACCTGTTAATTTTATCCAAATTTGAACTCAAAAGTGTTCATTCCATAGAAAATAAATATTTCAAGAAAAATTGTTTTTAAATATGTAGCTTAAAAAAATTGCTCTTTTGCATTTTGGGAATCTTTTTCAAATAGAAATTATTCCTAATATCAGTGATATTTAAGTAGAGGTCATCTAATTTAGGGAATAATAATATTTATTGAAATGAACAAAATATTTAAGTACGTGAAAGTCACACATTTAAAGAGAAAATCTTATAATATAACGCCTGTACTCAAAAAGATCCCAAAACGCGCGAGAAGGTTTTCCGTATCTCTAGAAGCATTACTTTTTTCGATACACTTCCACACATTAGAGATTTTCTTTCGCAGTTAAACAGACTTACCCCCACTATAGAAGTTTCACTTCAAAAAAGGTGTAATTCAACAATTGTTTCTGATTTAGTCTTGAGAATCTACACCTCATTCATGTTCACGAATTTTTCAGATTTTTCTGAGCGATCCTTTTGGTAATAAAGGTCCGGTGTAGCAATTTTAAAGATTTTTCCAATTTAGCTTGTTTTTTAATAATTTTTCCGAAAAAAACAAGAAAGGACAAATGAACAAAAATATACAGTTAAGGGGGTTCTCCCGCGTGACGTAAAGAAACCAGAACTGAAACAAGAGCGGAGCAATCCACTTTGAAAGACTTCCAAGAGGAAAAGGAAGGAATACTCTATGGACCAAGCATTACTGATTGATGGTAAGTGAAGATTTTCATAGTTTTACACAGTAAAAAATTTGTGTTCTGCGTAAAAAAACTAGTGGTTAAAATTTTTGTGTTAAATAAGTAACACAACCCTGCGTTAATGTAACATTTCGTGTTTGTGTTAAATGAAAAATTAACACAAATTTCAATTTAACAGAATACAAATGTTAACCTGTTTTGAACAACAAAGAAGTAACACAATATTTGTGTAGGGCAAAAGAATGTTATAAGTACGTAAATTAGATTAGAATATATATCTACCAAAATATATATAATAAAAAAGATGAGAGCAGTTCTTATTATTAAACAAAAACGGTTATTTTGTTACAGATTTAGTTACAAAAAATCATGTAAGCTTACTTACATGTAAGATTGTATATTATATAATACAATCTGAAATAAGCTTACATGATTTTTTTAACTGAATCTGTAACAAAATAACCTTAAAATGTAAGAAAATTGTTTCATTTTTAAATGTTTAATAAAACTATATTCGTCAATAACTGAAAAAACTTACAATTTTTCGGTTTTGTTTAATAATAAGAACTACTCTCATCTTTTTTATTATATATATTTTCGTAGATATATATGGACACAAGTAAGAATTTTTACAAAGAACTGACTTACATTGCGTGTTTTGAGTCTCATTTATAATAATATATGAACAAAATCGTTATAATTTTTGACGACTTTCAAATATCTTCAGCTTCAGTGGAATTAAAATACTTAAAAAAAAAAGTTTAACAACTAACTCTGATAAATCTGAAAAATTAACACAAAATGTATGTCATCTTGTGTGTTAAATCATTGACACAAATTTTGTGTAAAAATTTTTGACACATATGCTTTGTGTTAAAATAACACAAAAAATTGAGTGGACCGTTCTGGACATGTGACTTGTGTTAATTTTAACACAAATTTTTTCACTATCTTACTGTACTTGAAACTTTAAAGGCGTTTTTCTTAAAACTGCCTCTTTAAGACTTTCCTCCACCATATCTCGAAATTTATAGGATAAACTAAGCACATGTAGAGATACGGAGTGAACTAGAATCATCCAAAAATTCCGATTATTTTTGTATTTTTTGTAACGAAAAATTAAAAAAAAAATCATTCAATATTTTCAAATAATTCTAGTTCCGATGCATTTAAGCTTACAGATTAAAACGCCGTTTCTTTGAGGTATGTCAATCAGCCGAAATCGTGGAGGAAGGGAGCATCTTTTTTTCAAGGCGCTTGTCTTCAGAGTGGTACAACTTACGTTCTAATGAAGATTTTTGCTTAAAATTTGTTTTACATACTTACAACATATTAAAATTTGTTTGTCATGCATTAAATAGTGATAAATAAATGATAAGAACTCAGAGTTCTATTCTTTCATTGGTCGTCAAAAAAAATTCCTAAAAAATGCTTAAAAACAGGCCGTCAGAGGGGAGACCTCCTTAAGTATGTATATATCATTAAATTCGTGTTTTAATAAGCTTTCTTTTGATATTCTTATCCCCTGAAATAAACGACCAGAATCAAAATTTAACTTCACATCTATAATCAGGCCACCACACTCTATCTCTATGATAATTTTCAAATTTTCGCGTCGAATGATTTCACAGAAAATCGCCTGTGAAAGACGGATGGGTACCGATGTGATTGCATAAGTGTTCCGTTTTGTCAATTTTGACACGGAGCACTAAAAAGGAATTACAATATTTGTAAACAAAGAAGCATTTTCAAACAAAGAAAATGAACAACTAGTGTTCGAAACAATTACTATACTGTTTAAAAAATAATGTGATATTTTGCGAAGTAAAAATATTTATTATTTAAATACGGAACAGATATCGTTTAGTAAGGTAAAGTCGCCAAATATCGTCCCCGAACCTAATTTCGTCCCTTTCCATTTCTCCCATTTAAAATAATGTCATCTCGTTTTTACATCTCAAATCAAATGTTAGTTGCTTCAGTCGATCACTGTAAAAAATGTGGGTGAAACGTTACTCCTACAGCAAGATTTTGAAGAAAGAAAAAGATTGCTCAAGGTGAGTTTTTATTGAAATTTTCTCGAATTTGATAAAATATTGACATGCTTGACTTATTGAAGCTAAAGTTTGGTCAAGATGAACGTTATTTACGTGTGATAAAAAACGATACAAAAAATTTTAGGTTATGTCATGTGCTTCTGTGGAATGGTTATTTAATTTAATAAATAGAAAATTCCTAATATCGTCCCCCTACGTGGACCATGTATCGTTCCCGGGACGATATTTAAATAATTTCATTTCATTTCAATAATTTCGTTTCAACTGTCGAGATTTTTTTATGCCATTTTGTACGTGTTGCATACAATATTTTTTGCAATTCTGAAATAAAATTTAAAAAATTAGCGAAAAATGTAAAAATAACCTTAAATTTTTAAAAGTTTGACAGCTACATTAAAAAAAATATTTTAACTTATTTGTTTTGAATTGAGTATTCATGGATGACTATGGCTTGGATTGATCGTTACTAAAGAAATGAATTTTTTTACTTACTTTTTGTCACGTGTAATAAAAAGTAGATACTTCTTATTGCGTGTGAAAAAAAGTACCCAAGCCATTTTGACATTATCACAGGCAACTATAAAGTTAACTTTTTAATTCAGAATTGCAAAAACATTATTTTCTATTTTTGTTTAATATTTTTTTTTTAAATTCTTTAGATGCCAGAGAGAAAGCTGTACGATCCCGAATGAAATAAGCTGTTAAAGCGGTATAAACGAAGGAAATGGGTTATAAAAAGGCAGTAATAATTATCATTCCAGGAGCTACTTTGAAAGCTTATATGAAAAGTTCCAAAAAATCTGTAGAAAATATAGTTTCTGATAAAATGTCCCGGGGACGGAATTAGGAACCCAAAAATTTATTTTTAAAATTTGCACTTTTTTTTTAAAGCTAAATTTATAGAATTTGTCATAAAATTAACGCGTTTTTGTTTACGTTTACGAATAAAGGAATAGTTAAACTAATTTTTGACAGTTCATTCATTTAATTACCTGTAATATTCTTTTTTCTACAATTGTTTTTCAAAAAGGGGGATATTTGGCGACTTTACCTTAACACTCAAATTAATTAGGGGAGTAGGGGGTAATTGGAGCTTAATAAGGAAAAACAAAAATATCTCGAATCGTTTTAACAATTTATTTATTTTTTGAATTGAGACACATAGCTTGTCTATTTGGCTGACAAATAAGTTGAATTGTAGTCAGCTAAACAATATTTTTCCAGTCGAAAAATTTCCTGAAGAATGCCATCCGCACGCATTGCCCGACAGGTAGGAAAATGGGAGTCAGAAAATTATTTTAAATTCGATAAAAATTGTAAAAACAAAATCAGTCTTCAAGAACAAAATAAAAGCAAAAATACAGTAAATAAAGGTATTTTAACAATAAAATTCAACTTTATAAAAAATAAAATAATTATTTAAGGGTTTAGGTTCTAAAAATCAGGCGAAAGAACACAAATATAATCAGCTACTCTAGCGGAGTTAAAACATTCTGCGCGTGTCCAGTTTCCACCGGTTCTGCAACGATACCAGCGAAACTATCTTTGCAAAAAAGCCTGGTACTTAATCTTTTCTAGATGAGAGCCACATAAGCTCTCATTTCCCAAAATCCACCATTTTGTGAAACATGGTTATAGATTTCAATATTCATTTGTTATGACAGTTCTGATAATCATAATAAAAAATAGGCAAACTTAGCTTTATAATTAGTGATAATATTAATTATCATTAAAATAAATTGATAATTTAGTTGTTACTTTGACATTGTTAAAATTATTTTGTTATAAGCACCGAGCACAAAAAATAAAACCTCTCTTAACAACTGAATGCGCGCAACTATCGGAAAATGCGCATGAGGGAAACTTAGCCGACAAGTACTGAAGACGTTTAAGTTGCGTACTAGCAAATATAAGCGTTAGAAGTGTGTACTTTTTGCACCGTTCCCATTACTCGCTAGTTCTCATTACCCCTTGCTCCCCTACACTAAAAGAAAATTGTTTTCGTAACTAAAAGTATCCAGAACCAGATGAATACCTATGTATGCTCCGTTATAAAATATATAAGATTGGGGTGGGAGTGCTGTGAAAAATACTTTGAAAGACTGTTATTAACTTTCTGCTCAGCACTTCTGCTGTTTGTTAGATTATTTTATATTTTACAATATAGCGGGCAATGTACATAAGGTACCTAAGGCAATTAAGGCCCACCTAAGCAAAATATGCTTATTATTTATATATCTTATAAAATATCAAAAATATAGTATTTAATTATAAAAATTTACTTATTTTTTGATAAAAATTCCTAAAAAAATTAATGAATTTGTAATTATACAAGTCAAAAATTTGATTTTAAAAAGTGTCTGCAATTGGGCCTTATTTCCGACTGGTGTAGAAAATAAGGCCCACCTATTACAACTGCCTGAAATAGTACATTTATAATTTTTTTCTTAAATTAATTGGGGGATTTTAATTACTTTAAGAATAACTTGAACTTGGAAATACTTTAAGAATAACTTGAACTTATATATCAAAATATTTTGTTATTTCTATACGTTCAAAAAAGTTTCGAAAATCCTTGAATCCCACTTGACTGCGTGACTGTTATTGAAAACAACAATAAAAAAATTACCTAAGTCATTATTTTTAATTTTTAATTTTTTTATCATATTTTTCGAATAAGTCAACTACTAGGTGTTTGAATATATTAAGTCGAAATAAATAAATATTAAATCTAAGGGTTCTTCTTAGAATTCCAAATCTCCTTGCAACCTCTCTTTGATTGCCATGTCGAGTGACATAGCTTAAGGCTGATGCCAGTGCTTACTCAGACCACAACGCTCTCTTCTTTTTATCAGCCATACTTCCAAACACTAAGGAATAAAAATAAAAATTCGACCAAACCAACTAAAACTGATCTGGCATCATTAAACAAATGCAACAAATAAATCAAAATTAAATGTACTTAGTTTTTTGTCCTTTTTCCTTTTTCCTTTTTGTTATTTTTATATTAGAGTAACTATAGTAATTTAAGGTTGTGCGTCTAATTTTGCTTCATTTGTTAATGACTTCAGACCTGTTTTAATTGATTTGACTTTGTAGTATTTGATTTTAATTGTGTTGGTAATAAAGCCCAAACAAAATTTGCATGGGCCTTATTATCAACATGTCAATATTTATGCTTATATACATTTTATATAAATACTTTAGAAATAAACTAAATTAATTGATATAAAACTTAAAGAATATTAATTTTTAGTCGAATTTTCTCCGAAAAATTAGACTTATACAGTCTATACGATAAGAGCTGCGAGAGGCGAGAGTAGGGGCGCTATCCGTTTTCGGACCCGTAGAACACGAATATGTAGAAAAAAAAAATGTCTGATATATATATATATATATATATATATATATATATATATATATATATATATATATATATATCAGACATTTTTTTTTTTCAAAATTGAAATTTACTGAGATACAGCCCTTAAATACTTAAAACCTTTTTTTAAAGCCTCGATCAGCCGAACACTCATCACCAGTTTTGAAACCAACAAAATGACAATTCGGTTGTAGACTTTCAATCACATTTCGCTTGTAGACATTCAATACCGAAGATGAAGGGGAAAATTCGACTACCGTGATGGGGCCCCGCTGCTCACGGCGTTTTTTTTCAATTTTGATAACAATTTGAAAGAAACATACCTTTAAAAAATCATTAATATAACACTCACAATGTGTACAATTTTTATATCAACGAACGAAAATGTAACCTCTAAATTTGTTTGTTAAAATATGACATGAGTTTGTTACTCTGAGTAGCTCAACTTTTGTATCTGGTTTTGAAATGATTGAAAGTTCATTTTAAACTTGTTGATAAGTTAGAGAACTTTTCTTGGTAAGAAATATAGCTAATGGGCCTTATTACCCGCTGGGCCTTTAATGCCTTAGGTACCTTATAACGTATTTATAACGTCCGCAGCACTTCCATAAAGATTACTATTTTATAAGAATATTACAATGTAATTCTAATTCAGTCTAATTTGTCAATATTTATGAAAGTTGTAACGAATTATTCCATATTCAGGTCTATTTAACTGTATTCAACTTAATCGGGCCATTTTGACTATCCGCTCAAGTTGAGTATTAGTTTTCACACTTTATTATTATTGTCGACTGTTTTAGCAAGAAATCTATCAGAAGTATTTAGAGTCTTTTAGGTAATTATTATCGAAAATGAATTTATATAGCATATGTACTTATCCAAATTTTCGACTGCTTCAGTCTCCGAGGCAAGTTACGTTACAAGATTAAATTTTCTCAGGAAGGTTGAGGTTATTAGAAGCAATTTTTCAAACTAAATTTCATATGTTGAGGTGGAATAGTTTCCAGAATACTAGTGTATCAAAATAACAGTTTTAGGCACTCATTTACTGGCTAATTAATAGATTATCAAAAATCTAGGGTATCTCAAATCGAACTAGAGCTTAAGAATTTGAAATAGAAAGTGTTCAAGGTTATAAATGTTAGAAAAATAAAATAAAGTCAATGAAAATCAGCCAATTTGTAAACTCATCTAAGCAATTTTTAAATTAGGCGCTGACAGAAAATTATTTCTAGATAACTGGATCCACATAAATTAAAAAATATATGTTACTATGGCTATCAAAGTAAACAGTTTACAGAATTTAAAATTATTACTGTTTCTCTTGTTATTTAAAAAATTTTTTCAGCACTTATTACGCTGTCAAAAAAAAAAGCCGCAGAGATTCTGTAATCTATGACTCAATATTTACTAATAGTATAAAAGTCTAAGTTTTAGATTTAGAAACCTCGGACCCTTTTTTGTCAATTTTGAGCTATATTATTAAAACCACTGGACCAAAATTATTAAAAGAAAATATTTTTAGAATACTTGAAGGTAGCTGTTTTAAATGATACCTCACACAATATATTGAATGAAATTTTTTTTCTGTGGACCAAACTGACCACCCATTTTAATCTCCAAATAATTTTTTCTAATTGTTGACTGGCGATATATGTGCACGTCATCAGACCTAACATTATGCCAAATTTGAAATTGCTACGTTACACAGTGTTCGAGACAAATGTCTGTAATAGATGGACGGGCGGACACGAGAGTGATCGTAGAAGGGTTTCGTTTTTCCTTTCAAGGTACGGAACACTAAAAATGAACGTTTCTCATCTCTTTTTCTAAATCGTACATATTCTTCGCGAAATAATACAACATGTTTAAAATAGGTTCTCACATAAAATTTAATTTCAATCTTTAATAATTTCACGTATAATTATACTCAATTTATTTTTATTATTAATTTGACATAATTATTACTTAAAAACAGTAATAAATTATTTATTTTTTTTACCCAGTTCATTAAATATCTAATAAAAATTAATTTTGTGTATGCATTTGTTAAAAAAATTTGTCAGTAATGTAAAATTTATTAGGAAAGGATGATAATAAAAGCAGAATAAGGGTAATAAGTGTTCACCCTCTTTTTAATAAGAGATGCACTAGATATCCCCCAGTGACCTACATTTTCACCCTTTTCTTTTTTCAATCTTCTGTACGGGGGAAGTACTTCACATTGCTTTTACGTTCATTGTGTAACATACATACAGTATACATACATATATTAAATATATATTTGGTAATACTTTCAATGCATGTAGGTAACTGGTCAAACAAAACATGTTTTGTATAAATCAAAAAAATTTAGATTTTATTTTCATTAAATTTATAGTTTGTA
This sequence comes from Brachynemurus nebulosus, assembly GCA_035578155.1. Taxonomy (NCBI): domain Eukaryota; kingdom Metazoa; phylum Arthropoda; class Insecta; order Neuroptera; family Myrmeleontidae; genus Brachynemurus; species Brachynemurus nebulosus. The sequence goes on along the minus strand of JAPWDM010000008.1, from coordinate 26,525,456 downwards.
TATTTAAAAACGCCGTGAGCAGCGGGACCCCATCCCCGAAGTCGAATTTTTCCCTTCATCTTCGGTATCTTCAACATATTCAAATGTGATTGAAAGACTACAAGCGAAATGTCATTTTGGTGGTTTCAAAACTGACGATGAGTGTTCGACTGATCGACGAATTTAATGAAACTTGAATCTACTATTTTCTTTTTTACAAAAGCTGCGCAGTCACAAACGTTTTTATGAACATATTCAAAATTCGCAAATGATTTCCGATCGACTGAGTACCCGGAAGCGTATACCTGTCTCTAAAAAAATCTTTCCAGGCATTTAATTTTTTTTTAACTATGACGCACCTGGAAATTAATTCTGAAAAAAATTATATGTTGCATGGAGCATAGTAAGAAGGCGGCAAAAAAATTTTGATAATTATACCATAACAAGTTGATAAAAAGAAATATTAAAAAGTTAAACAATTATTTTTTTTAGGATATAGTTTTTTGAAGCTGAAAATTTTTTCTAAGACATACCATCGAGGTATCTGAAACATATAAAAACTTCAACAAAATCCGTCAAGCCATTCAAAATATTGTTCGACTTTCAAAAAAAATTTTTTACCCACACGGGTGAAATTCAGTAAATTTCAATTTTATGTTGATAGCTGCTAGCAGCAAAAAAAAAACTAGTACAGTCACTGAAAGACAAAATAATGTAAAAGCTCCCAAGTTTTTCGGATTGAATGGATTTTTCTGAAAATTTGTATACCAGCTCATCTGACCCTACACTTCAAAAGTTATATTGTCTTGATGTGTGCTTTTTGATAATTAGGGGTAAAAACTACCCTTGTATGACAAAAATACGAAAAGTCCAGATTTACGTATTTTAAAGATTCAATTTATGTTCAAATATGTTGGATAAAATTCCTTTCAAGTTTTTTAATATAATTTATGAAATTCAGTTACTTTTCTACCCAAAAAATTCTTACAAACTACCCCTTTGTTTCCGAAAAAATAGGAAAAAAGTTTTAGCAGCCTAAAGTAACCTTTTGGTGCATTCACAATGTATTATATCTCTTTTATTTTTCATTAGAAAACTTATCACTCATTAAAAAGCTGCAACCGTTAAAAAATAAACCACCCCTTATACTAAAATAAAGAAGAAAACGATTATCAACGGCTTGAGATATTATATACTGGTGTACATATGATGAATTTTAACTTTTTAAAAGTTTTCAAATGTTTGATTATATTGTAATTTTTTAATCTCCTAAAAACCCTGATAGAGGAACTACCCCTTATAAAAAAATCCTACCCTTTATGGAAAAATTGCATAAAAATTATATGAATGGAAAAATAGCATGTGAATTATACATTATTACATGTTGATATAATTTTTTTTTCATTCTATTGAATTTATTTTTAAAATTTTTTAACTAAATTATTAAAAAAATACACAAAGATGATGGCAATTTACCTGCTCCAAAAATTTTACCGAAAAAATGCAATTGGTTTTCTTACTATAACTTTTTTAATTTTTAAGTTATCAATTCGCTTAAAAAACCATTTGGTAGGAAAATTTAAGCACTATAAGTCTTATGATTTACAATTTTTTTGAGTCCTTCAATTTTTAGATTTGTAAGTTTAAAGGGCTTAGGAAAGGTAGTCTTCGCGTTCTGTTTTGAGCTTCTAACGATCATAACTCAGTCAAATTTGGACGTACAAAAATGAACAACAAAGCAAATTTTTCAGCAAGAAAATACCTACAATTTTCATTCTATAATTTTTTTTCATAAATTTGTTAGTTTTTTAAATATTTTGAAAAAAACTATGATTTTTTTAAAAATTAAATTTTTTTTTCAAGAGTATATCAGTCATTTTTTCGATTTTTAAACTTCTAAATCCGTTCAAACTCCCAGAACCCATTGTTTATATATGAATAAAGTAAACTGGCGACGGATTACGCTTAGTTTCAATGTTTGCCGTCAAGTAATTAATTTTGATACCAATTTTTTTTCTCAAAAATCAAGACAACCATTTTGCTTTGAATGTAACTCCGTTAATTTTTATACTAATGGCTTTTAGCACAGCTCAAAATAAAGGCCTATTCAAGTACTTTAAAAGGTGTAATATGAGTTTTTTTCGAAAAACCTCTCATTTTTCCTCCAAATGACATTGAAAGTTTTGATTTTAGCTATCGTCAAAATCGATTTTAACTTCAAGGAGTCATAACTTAGGTTGTGTTCTACCGACAAAAATAAAAAAGAATGCAATCTCTTTGTTACTTGATTTTCTTTATTTTTGCTCATAAGCATTTTTTATGTAAAACTTTTATTTTTTTAGATATTTGCGAAATATCCCTCAAAAACATGCATTTTTTGGGCTAAAAACGACCACATTTAGGCGCCAATATCTCAAAAAGTATTGATTATACAAAAAATTCTTATAGAATATTTTTTGCTTAGACTTTGCCCCTCTATCAAACGGTGAGGTTATTTTTCATAAAAAAATTCCCAACCCCTAGAAGGGGTGCCTTCCACCCCTAGGGTGAAAGCACACATCGGCATTACATAACTTTTGTTGCTTGGGCTACTCCCTAGTTACTGTTCAAATTTCAAGCCAATCCATCCCATCCGAAAAAATTGGTAGCCAAATGCTTCAGTTACTGTACTAAACGCCGTGAGCAGCGCAGTCCCATCACGGAAGTCGAATTTTTCCTTTCATCTTCGGTATTGAGTGTCTACAAGCGAAATATAATTGAAAGTCCACAAGCGATTTGTAATTTTGGTGGTTTCAAAACTAATGATGAGTGTCCGGTTGATCGGGGATTTAAAAAAAGGTTTTAAGTTTTTAAGGGCTGAATCTCAGTAAATTTCAATTTTGTGCCGATAGCAGCTAACAGGGAAAAAGCCAACACAATTCGTACGAGGGCATTTCTATCCATGCTTATCCGCCAATTGCCTTTGTGTTTTATTTTTAAATATTTAAAAAGGAACTTAAATAGTAAACTGGAAGGCTTTTATGAAGATATTTTTTCTTTCCAAAAAAATCCAAAATTTCTATTTTATAAATAATAAAAATCCAAAATTTCTAATTTATAAATAAAAAGTGACTTTAATAACATTTTCAAATTACTTTATATGTATGTATTTCATTTGTTAAAAAATTGTATTCACTTTTTTTAAATTTTTTAAAATTACTATTCGCCTACTTGTATTTAGAATAAAAGTAATGCATTTAAAACACATTTAACAATAGCATTCAATTCCGATGTAAAAATGGAAGAAGTGGGGGGGAAAGTAATGTGGACTCCCTAAAAGGTACTAGCTGGATACTAACTGAATACAAGTACAAAATTTCAGCCCTCTAGGTTTCCTTAGAGAGTCTCTAGACGTGTTAGAAAACAAGCAAAAAAATTAAGGAAATATTGGCGTAAAAATCGTGGGGGTAAGGGTTAAAAGTTGAAACTCCCAAAAAACAGTGTCTGGCTATTAGCTTAACCTGTACACAAAATTTCAGCCCTCTAGGTTTATTTGGGGAGATTTTGACCCGAACGAAACTGTTAAAAAACAAGAAAAATCATGTTCTTTTGGGTATAAAAATGGTGGCGGTAGGGTTTGAAAGTCGAGACTCCCAAAAGGCACCCCCTTGATACTAACTCAATCCGAATACAAAATTTCAGCCCTCTAGGTTTATTTGGGTGACCTGTGCGAGTGGTACAAACTTCGAAAACGTCGAAAATGCATGAAATTGTAGCTTAAAAATGAGGGGGGGGGTAAAATATTAAAACCCCCCAAAAGCACAACCTAGGTAGGAACTTTATTAACGCACCAAATTTCAACCCTCTATGTTAATTCTGGGGGGCTGGGGGCCTGTTAGATGCAGCGAAAATCGTTTTTCCCCCCTCTACTCCCACCAAATCATCCTAAGAACCTGAATTTTGGATATGTTGTAGATAATTGACCGAAACATTATTTAAAACCGGTTTGGAAAAGTTTTATTGCTTTTCCGCCCCCCCCCCCCCCCACCACCCCCTTAAAGGTCGGGTCAGAAAAAAAATTTGCTCAAAATTTGACCCCACTTTGATAGTATGAGGTGCCTCGAAAATGAGCCCCATTTACCAAATTTCATCTCTTAACTTCCATAGGGGGGCCCTACACAAATTAAAAGGTGGCGGGAATATATATATATATATATATATATATATATATATATATATATATATATATATATATATATATATATATATATATATATCAGACATTTTTTTCTACATATTCGTGTTCTACGGAGAAAATTCGACAAAATAAACTTAACAGAATTCAAATTCAATAGAAACACAAACGTACAAGGGCATTCCTACCCATACTTACCTGCCGATACCATTTGTGTGTTTCTTTTTTTAAATGTTAGGTGAAAAAAAATTGAAGATATTTTTTCTTTCCAAAATATCCAAAATTCCTACTTTATAAATAAAAGTGACTTTAATAACATTTTCAAATTACTTAATATTTAGGTATTGCATTTGTTATAAAAGTAAGTTCATTTTTTTTTAAACTGTTAAATTTACTATACGCCTACTTGTATTATAGTATAAAAAAAAATTTGGGGGACAGTTCTACCCACACTTCCAACTTCCCATTGGGTATCCTTAAAGATTAGAGACTACTGTACATAAATAATTCTTTTTTCAGTTCAGGCGACTCCTCCCCTGGGCCCCTGATAGAAACTTTGCCTGTTGCACCATACCAAGGACTTCGCCTTCTGTACCCTTATCAAAAAAATGATAACATCATTTGTTCTCGAGATATGCGAGACACAATATATTGTGCAAGACACTAATTTTTTCAATGTTTCTTACTTCGATTTTTTTTTTTTTTTTAATTTGTAATAAAATACTGGCGTTTTTAACATCAAGGAAGGTTCTTAGGCCATTATATAATAATGTTATGGTAAAAAATCCATATAATCTATGTTATCTTAATAAAGTTAATTCCGTTTTTTACCACAAAAAACAAACCGCTAATCCGAATTTGCTGAAAACTTTATCCGGTCTTCATTTTTTGATTACGAATCTAATGAAATTAGTTCGAAGTTGATATTATCATTTGTTCTCGAGATATGCGAGACGAAAAAAAATTCACGAACGAACGAACGCACACACAGACATCACGCGATGTCTGGGTGTGCGTTCGTTGGATCGAAAACGACAGATTAGGATTCTAGTGACCCTGAAACGTGGAGATATGTCAAAATTAGCGATTCGCAAAATCGGATCCATTACAATAATTTCCTGTGGGAAGTTAATAAAGCATTTTAAACACATTTAACAATACCATTGAATTCCGATGTAAGAATGGGAGAAGTGGGGGGAAAAGTAATGTGGAATCCCTAAAAGGCACTAGCTGGATACTAATTCAATACACGTACAAAATTTCAGCCCTCTAGGTTACCTTAGAAAGTCTCTAGACGTGTTAGAAATAAAGGAAAAAAATCAAGGAAATATTGGCGTAAAAATCGTGGGGGTAAAGGTTAAAAGTTGAAACCTCCAAAAAGCAGTGGCTAGCTATTAACTTAACCTCTACACAAAATTTCAGCCTTCTAGGTTTATTGGGGGAGATTTTGACACGAGCGAAACTGTTAAAAAACAAGAAAAATCATGTTCTTTTTGGTATAAAACTGGTAGGGGTAAGGGTTAAAAGTTGAGACCCGCAAAAGGCACTCCCTTGATACTAACTAAAATTTAATACAAAATTTCAGCCCTCTAGGTTTATTTGGGTGACCTGTGCGAGTGGTAGAAACTTCGAAAACGCCGAAAAAGCATGAAATTGTAGTTTAAAAATGGTGGGGGTGGGGGTAAAATATTAAAACCTCCAAAAAGCAGACCCTAGGTACGAACTCTATCAACATACCTGGGGCTGTGGGCGTGTTAGATCCAGCCAAAATAATTTTTTCCCCCTCTACTCCCGCCAAATCAACCTAGGAAGCTGAATTTGAATATGTTGTAGATAATTGACCGAAACATTATTTCCAACCGGTTTGGAAAAGTTCTATTATTTTGCTGGCCTCTGGGGAAGTTTACTGCGTAGACCCGCGGACTGTGTAGTATTAATATATATTTTGGTCAATTTATTACGGTTTCCAGTTATGTCAACAATACCATACAATTAATCCATGGTTTTTGCGGGCAATGATAGAGTTGTACCCGTACTGGTCTCATTAGTCCTTTAACTTGAAATGCTGTCTGGTAATGTTGTTTAATTATAATTACATAGCACTTTCCCATGAGGCATGCTTCCATTTAACAATTACTTCGTCACACAAATTGTCTATAATGGCACCCCTCCGTGTTTCAAAGCGAATATGTTTGAATGTGTTAGTATGTTGTTTACATTTTAACTCTTGTGTGTCTTTCATATTTTTTAACTGCTGGCCATCTAAGTAATAGTTTATAACAGTAAATCATACAAATATATATATATATATATATATATATATATATATATATATATATATATATATATATATATATATATATATATATATATATATATATATATATATATTGCTGAGCGTCCACTAGGACCGAAACGCGGCGCGACGCGGCGCAGTTCCGCTTTCGGAGATGAATACATCTGAATAAATACAGGTTCGTCCACTAGGTCGACAGAGCGGCGCGGTAACGCCCCGGAGATCTTATTGATGTAAGAACCGCGTCGCACTACGTCGCACCGCGTTTCCGATCTAGTGGACGCTCAGCATGAATCAGAAACATTGACGCCCATGACCTTTGACTTCCTCATCTAACAATTTCTTCTTCAACGGCCCCAGTCGATTGCGTAATGCGGGCTTTGTATGTAACAAGAATAATAAAATTTTCAACTTCCAAATAATTAACACCTTGACAATCATGAATGTTATACAGCGTCAAGTGAAACCTGATTAACTGCGATGCAACACTATACCGCGACAATATGCTTGCGTAATTACATTAAAAAAAACTTTTGTATTTGAATGATTTCGAGTAAAAGATTTTTTCCAATGTTGACTGAATTTTGAAATTTAATTCAAAACAATATACATCATTGTAAATAGTAGCAAACATAATTAATAGACCCAGAGCTACTGGCCGATTTGCGATGGTCATTTCAACAAGCGTTAAATTGAGAAGACAGAATCTTGGATACTTACTCTACATAGAAATTCAGTTCTGGCAAGCCTATTCGGCCGGGTTGAGTCATCCTTAAGTTTTGAATAGGGTAGAAAATAAAGCCCAATTTATATAAAGTAACAGTTCTGAATTTTAATATATGAAAGTTAAGAATATTTTTTATCGATAAAAAACGTTCTGGTAATGTTTTCACTTCACCAAGGTACCGCCAGAACAATTTAAAATTGTGATAAATTTCATAATTATTTTGACAAATATCAAAATATTGTGTATCCATGGTAATGTGATTTCAAAAGGAGAAATTACGAATAAGAGATTACACTGTTCTTATGAAAAGTTTCTCATTATTATTGTCCTGATTTATATTTATCTAAATAATTTAAAATAATAAAATTAATTTATTTACGTTTAATCTTCTGTAGTTATACAAGAAGGTGTAATTTTCGCAAGTAACGTCATATATCAAAATTCAGAACTGTTACTTTATATAAATTGGGCGTTATTTTTTACCTCTTTAAACGTTAAGAGTGACTCAACCCGGCCGAATAGGCTTGCCAGAACTGAATTTTTGTGTAGAATAAGTATCCAAGAACCTATCCCCTCAATTTAACGCGTGTTGAAATGACCATCGCAAGTCGGCCAGTAGCTCTCCTACTATAAATTATATCATTGAAAACGGTATTACTTCAGTTACAAAAAATTCAATAACTTTCTAGGTTTCCAATATAGGTATAGGTTAAGAAAAAGTATAGAAATGTGATGAACTTTACCCAATAAGGCGACTTTACCCAAAAAAGTACTACCAAATGACCCAAGCAAGTATTTGAAAATTCAGTAACAAAAATAAGTACAGCAAGAAAAAACATGCTATTGAAACTTCAAACATTCTATTTGAAAGGTAACTATATGAAAACAATCTTTAAAATATTATACCATGTGAGTTTTTTGAGAGTTGCCATTCTTATTACAGCCAAATTCGTATGATAGAAATGGTACTGGAAAAGGTTCTTTTCTTGAATGTAATAGGAATGTAACCAACCAGAACACTGTCGGTTGAAGTAGCCTCAAGTACATATGCATATTTTTACCGCCTAATTGATAAATTTAAAAAAAATTCAAAAATTAAACTTGGGTAAAAAAATTTTTTTTCCTCATTTATGTTGTTAATTAATGCATTAGATCAGTTTTATCGAAAAATTAATATTATAGTCTCATTTAAAAATCTAAAAGTTTGTATCATAGCTCGAAAGCCATAAGAGCTATAAAGCTCCTGATTATAGCAATCGGTTGCCCCCGTCGGTATCTACAACTCTTATTTGAACAATTTTTCGATTAAATCAATGGTTTGGCTGTAATCAAAATAGCAACTCTCAAAAAAATCACACGGTATATTTTTGAAATTTGCATAAAACATTTATTAAAAGCAACAGTTTTTGAATACTTACAAATCTTTTTATTTTTTTTATTTAATTGCTATAACTGGGCATAATAATCAAGGAGTTAATGAAGGTTATAATTATTACAAATTGTTAAATCATAAAAAATATTTAAACATAGAATTAACAGTAAATCTTTGTTACATTACCTTTACCTAACACATTTTTAGAATTATTAATAAACCAACAAATGTCTATTTTAGGTGTATTGTGATAGTTATTTGAGATGGAGATAATTATAGGATGAACTTAAACATTAATTTATTATACATTAAAATTTTTTCAACTTTTTATTTAATTAATACGACGCCCATAATAATTTCTAAGATTGTTTAAAGCAAAAGATAAATATTTACCTAGACGATAATATAGTACAAATTATAATATGAAATATAGGCACTTTAATGCCCAGCTCAATTTATACTGATAATAATTTATATTAATTTTACCTATAATAGGCACCTATTAAATATTTTTTTATCAGTAGATTATGTGCGCATATTTTTCAATATACTACAAGTAAAAATGCGTTAGAACATTATTACTTTATGCACACTTTTGGAATATGTACTTAAACATATATGTATTTATACTCTTAAACGAATGTAGCGAATAACGCAATCAATATAAAACTTTTTAGAGTGTATTATACGTAGACAACAATTTTTTCCCCAATTTACAAAACAAAACGGTGGCGTGGGCGCAGATGAAAGACAGGCGGTTTTTTCGAAGGGATTCATGTTGGTCAGCATAACAATTTTCAAACAGCAGCCAGAAAAAAAAAAGTTTCATCATTTAGATTAATTTTACTAAAGCGGTACACAAGATTATTAAAAAAAAATATTGATTTATTGTTAAATGGCACCGGCTCGAAAATCGACGAAAAAATCTACCTTAATTTGTTCATAAAAAATATATTTGTTAACTAATTTAAAAAGTCTTACTGTACCGCTCTTGATAATCTATCTAAGAAGCTGCAGGTAAAATTTTAAGTCAATCGAATGAAAATTGTGATAGTTATTTTGTCCACCATTTTAGACAACGTCGTTTTAAAAAAAAAAAAAAAAAACCATTTAAAGTTTTAGAAGGTGTTTACCGTTGTGTGTATTTATAGTTTCTTTTTTGAGTTATTTATGGAAATATAGAAGCAGTAACGAAATAAGATAATGGAAAGAAGTTATTGACCAAACTGACAGATTTCAAAGAAAAGCGGCATTTTTAAACTTTTCAATTGCTCGAAGTCGGATTTAAAACTATTTCGAAAATATTTTCGTAGTTATAATTTCCTTTGAATGTGATTCTAAAGATATTAATACATTATTTAAGTCAATAAAAAAGGGGGGGCGGAAATTTTCCCCCAAAGTGGTGTAACGTCTTAAGGGAAGATTCGCTAAAAAAAAATCTATTTTTTTCTTCATAATTATGTTTCTTAATTAAGATGTTAGAAATATTCTCCTAAAACTTTATTTAAAAAAGTGAAAAATCAAAAAGTTATGGGCATTTTAGTGCACGCACTTTAGTATAATTCAATTTAAAAAAATAAAAAAAATTTAAATGCTTTCTTCTCGCAAGTACGTTCTTCGACATAGTTCCGCGTGTATCTCAAATAGTGTTTGAGATATCGACATAAATCAAAGTGCATATTATTCCTCCATACCATCATTTTGGTAGGAACTATAGGATCCTTTGGTACCGTATTATATTTTCAAAATGGCGGCTGTTTATAACTGAAAAAAAGCGGTGATTTTTGAAAATTTATTTTCAAAATGCGATTTCTCGCTGGTTTTTTATTTTTTTTTCTTAGATCTTACTGCGATAACTATATATGTGTATTTTCAGAAAATTCTTGATTTTTTGATTTTAGCTCACTGGAGATTTCAGAACGCGAGGAGCTCATCAAGGTGGAATAATCTCGCAGTGTCGACTTCAAAGCCATTTATACTCAGGTCATTTTTGAATTTAAAAAAAAAAAAAAAAAACAATTTGTAATCTCAAGACACGTAGAAACAATGTTGTATATTTAATTTTTTAATAAAATATTTATTTGTATAAAAAAGATAATAATAAAAGAGGTCGATTTTTTATGTTTTTTTTTGGCGAATTTCCCTTTAAGACAATTTAAACCATCGCATTTTGCACAATATACGAGTATATACAGTATACGTATAATATAATGATGATACATGTGCCTACATTGTTCTTGTGCACATAAACATAATCGTTCTCTTGCACAGCTTGGACAAGTTAGATTAATTTGATGAACGTCTGTTTTGAACTGTACATTGTTTGGTTGGCGGGCACAGGCACAGGCACAGCCAAGTACACACAAACAAGCACAGGAAAGACAACGCGATACCAAGCCAAGATGGAAGAAGGTGTTACGTACTTATTGGGAAGAACATTTTCTGTAAAATTCCACAGCAGCACCAACAAACTGCACCCCCACCCATCGCCGAATACATGTCCGTCCAAAGTTTGTTCGTATATATGTACATACGTACGTACGTAGGACTTTCATGTACACACACTGCTGCGAGGAGGCAAGCCATGGATGCATTTAGTGTTTGTAGACGAAACAGCATCGATCGTTGAAGAGTCGACCGTCCCGACAACCCGTCCGTGTATTACGTCGTAGTTGGTGCATGCATGTCCACCAAACGAACCCCGCCACCACCACAGTTGCTGTGGTACTTGCTGCGTTTCGTTTTCCGGGTCAAGCCGCCGTCTTCCCCACCACTCGTGGTAACCAACCTGACTGCCTGACTGGGTGGGTGGTTTGTCCCTCCCGCCGGTGCTCATCGCATCGCACCGGGCCCCGTGCGGTGGATGTGCCGCGGGTGGAATGGGCCACGTTATTTGCGGGTGGCGTTAACGACGCCGTTCACTGTTGTCATCAATCACCTATTCATGTCTGAGTTTTATAATGAATTTGTTTTGTTTGGTTTGCAACCTAAATGGATGTTTTAACTCTCTATATGTAATTATAATCATGGAATATTATTATATTTGTAACATTGTCTTTTTCTCCAGTATACTGATATTGGTTTCGTCTGTCCCACTCCTCCCTGGTCCCGGTGTTGCATTGCGTTATCGACATCTTATTGATTGAATTAATTATTAATTGTAAGTTCAATAATTATGGGTAATTTAGAACATGATACATGATACGATTAGATATATTCTAGAAATTTATATGAAACAAATTTCCAACTATAATGTGATATAAATATACCCACTTTCTAAGAAGTTTTCTATTTAGAAACTAGTAAAGAATGTTAGACTTTTTTTCTTTCTTTTCATTTCCACCTCTTTTAGCGAATTTCCATTCTGGAAATTCATCTATTACAGCAGCTCTTATGATAAGACCTAAGTCCGGGACTATGGTAGAAATTTGTTTTGGAGCCTCTAGAACCCGAAAATCTACTTCACTAAAATTTATATATATATATATATATATATATATATATATATATATATATATATATATATATATATATATATATATATACTGTGTGAGTTTTTTGAGAGTTGCCATTTTTATATTTTTATTACACCGTTACTTTAATCGAAAAATTATTCAAATAAGAGTTGTAGATATTGATAGGAGCAATCGATTGCTATAGTCAGGAGCTTTATAGCTCTTATGGTTTTCGAGCTATGATACAAACTTATAGATTTTTAAATGAGACTCTATATTAATTTTTCGATAAAACTGATCTAATGCATTAATTAATTAACAACATAATTAATTAACCAAGCAAAAAAATTTTTTTTACCCAAGTTTAATTTTTTAATTTTTCTTTAATTTATCAGTTAGGTGGTAAAAATATGCATAATATGTACTTGAGACTACTTCAACCGATAGTGTTTTGCTTGGTTACATTTCCATTGCATCCAAGAAAAGAACCTTTTTCAGTACCATTTCTATCATAAAAATTTGGTTGTAATAGAAATGGTAACTCTCAAAAATCTCACATGGTATATGTATGTATTTATGTGTACGCACGATAACTCTCGAACGAAACGTTTAATGCTTATGAAGTTTGGTGTGCGAGCTGAAATCTGGATTGGCTCGGCTAAGTTTGTTAGCCAGACACGTCGGATGCCCAGAAGTAGGGTTTTTGGCCATTCCATTTGTAGCCATTTTTCGCTATTTTAAGTTGGTTTTTTGCAAAATTTGGCCAGAATTAAAAAATTTTTTTAATTTTTTTAGACCATCGGAAAGAGCGTAAAAAATTGTATAAGATAAGCTTTTAAAACATTGTTCTAACTGAACTAGCTTTTAAGAAAAATTAAGAAATTTGCCGAATTTTTTTATAATAAATGCTTTATCGTTTAAGCAATTCTTTTCTAGATAAAACAAGTGCTTGTTAGTTATTCAATATGTATGTATGTGTTATAATAACAATAGCTCTGTCTCATCAAAATTAGCCAGATTTTTTAAGAGTACGTTATGGAAAGGAAATTTTTGTATGATTTCCTCCTTTAGAGAGAAAATATAATTTATATATATTTGCATACCAAGAAAAAAAATCGAAGACTGTAGTTATGTAATGTAATAACATATGAGATCCGTTAGAGTCCTGAGGACCCAAAAGCGCCAAAAATTAACTACTGAGCTGATTTTGAAAATTGTTTCACTGTTAGAAAGCTAAACTATTTTAAATGGGTACAGATCTTAGATGATATCCGCCAGTGCCCAATATTTGGAAATTCGCTATGTTATGCAGATGCTGCGACAGGGGTATTTTTAGTTTGATAAAACAATTTAAATGTTTTTTAATTAACTAAAGATAGTTTCTAATAATAATGCCTTCTTTACACAATTAAAAGTAAAAACATTCTAAATTAGTTAAACTATTTGTTCTTCTAATAACATTATACGGAAACTTTTGTGGAATTATGTTAAACCAGTGTTTCTCAAACTAATTTATAAAAATTTAGTTTTATAATAAATAAGTTGCCACTAAATCCTGAGTTGGTTTGAGTAGCTTCGCTGTTGTCTGATAGTTCGTGAGTTCAAAGCCGACCGGGAGGGGATGACACGTAATCACCAGTATTACCATACTTCATACTCAAGGTAAGATTAACCCACTTTTTTTACACATTTTTTTCTTACCGGACCCTAGGCTTGTCAACTTTTCAGTTTTCGACGATCGAACATTAAAATTTGTTGCGGATTTTTGCCCGAAAATACCGTTATGAGTAAAAAACAAAAAAACATACCAAAACGACAAAAACGATATTTTTTCATTTTTGGTAATGGAAAATGTCTGGTCGCACATGGAGAACCGGATTCGGATAAGTCCCCTCCCTCTCCCACAAGAAATAAAGCACACAAAAAATATAAAACACTAAATAAAAAATTATGTGAAAAACTAAAAAAAATCTTTTAAATTATTATTGATTCAAATATTCAAAATAGACCGTTTGATCGAGCTCTTCAAAAAACTGGGCCCTAGACTTCTGTTAGAGCAGAAACGATGTATCTAACCTTAGTTATTGTGCGTTTATTAATATAAAAATATATATATATTATTAAATATTCGTTTACTGCTTTATGTACCTAAATGTGCCCAATGTATGAAATTGTTAAATTATTATATAGATATAAAATTGCTACTTGACGGTGTTGGCGCAGTGAATTTTAATTCAATTTTCAAACATACTATGAAATTTTATTCTTTTCGATTTAATTAATTATGTAAACTAATATAAATAACTCAAAAAATTATTTTTTTCTAAATGTCTGGGTTTATGGAAACCTGTAGGACTACTTACAGGTTCGATTGTATTACATTAAAACAGGGCTTCTTAAACTATATGGGTCGTGACCCCCGCTTACCGAAATCTTGGGGTTATAGCGAAAAAATTTATATATATATATATATATATATATATATATATATATATATATATATATATATATATATATATATATATATATATATATATATATATATATATATATTGTTACCTAATTAATAAATCTTTACAAAATACTTACAATACCTAATCAATAGAAGAAATAAATCTTTACAAATACATCTCTACTTGGGGGTCGCGAATGAAAAAAGTTTAAGAAGCCCTGTATTAAAAGATGGATTATAAAAGAATGATTATTTTACTATTTTGTTTTTACCTTATGAGTTCTTTGAAGTCGGAACGGTAGTATTCTCGATTTGAGTTATAAAAATATGTTCAGGCTTCTGTTTTCCCGATGCGACGTTTAGTATTACATTTTCTTTGTTCTTTTGTACATAAAATATTTATAATCTATAAAACAAAATATTTGCTTAGATATCCGCTCAAAAGTGTAAAAATTAGAACAAAATAGAAAATTTTCAAATAATTGTAAAACAAACAATAAATAAAATATCGAAAACGTAAACAGGATGAAAAGAAAGAGATAAGGAATTCAGAACAATCCGGATACCCGATGGTGGAAGCTTTTTAGAGTTAAGACGTCTTATCAGATGAAAAATGTGTTATACACAATTATTTTTTATTTAATTTCTTGTTTTGCTGACGTATTCTATTTACGCTTTCAAACTTGAGATATAAATGATCAATCAATCCCTAATAAAAAAATTTTCCATAAACTTTCCCAGGAATATTTCTTAAATAAAAGGGTATCCTGATAACAGAACAATAATAATGCTCAAATTAACTTCATTTAATAAACACACTGCATCAAATTTCGTTAATAATAGGGCCACATTTTTATATAAATTTCATATCTGATGTGGCCATATTGTTACCGAGGTGTGATATTTAGTTGTTATATCTTTATATTATTCCACAGTTTATCATAAGTTTAGGTGTATACTGACTTAATCTAGGATTATATATGTTAACAGAGAAGACAGCTTTTAAAATCATCTAAATTAAACTATTTACGAAGTTGTTCTTTGCAAAGTGACGTCAACCCTAAATAACGTCTTGAACTGTATATATGAAAAGTGCTCCTTTTATTCACAAAATCGACCACTGAACTTTTCTGCTAATAATATTTTATACACAACAGTAGGTATTATTTTATTACTTGTACGCCAACTCACGGTAGTTTTAAAAGGGGTCAAATTGTTTGTAACCTATCTCTTGTACATACTAAAATGACATAGACAAAGATAGATTCTAACGAAGGTAGCGTTTTATTTAATGTCTTCTGTACCCGAACAAGCAATAGCTGTTTTTGTTGAGTTTGAAGTTAAAATATGTATAATTCTGCTAGACACTAGTCATAGGAGTAACTAGGATTTATTTCCGGGGGGAGAGGACACCAACTAACCATATACGTTGTCACGAAAGCGACCATAACGCCAGTGGCCCTACAGTGATTATCCATCTTTTACGATTAAAATTTTCAGTAAATACCAATTTTAAAATTCATTTCCCAAATTTTTCCATTACAACGTATATATTGGACGTAATTTGCTATGAAAAATGTAAACAGAAGTCTGTATACTGAAGGTATTTTTGACAAAATTACTTCGGTCGGCTATTCTAAAATTAGATGAGCTAAGTGAATTAGGTAAAATTACTGTAATTCCAAACTCGCTGTATCTTAGTTTCATGCTATTTGGTGTAAGCTCATAAAAATCAAAAAGACTGTATATTAGTGTTATAGTATATTGTGCAATAAGTGCAGGAAATTGTCGATTGCCTAGGAAAGCGAAGTGAGTACCCACGTAGTGAGTGCGCTTATTCGCTTGAGTGGGGCAATCGACAATCCCGCACGAGTTGCAATACTATTTTTTATTACGAATTTCACATACTTTTTTCTATTATTATCACTATTTTTGACATTTTTATTACTTTTTAAAATAATATTTTTAAGTGTTCGTCTTTTTTTTCTGAGCTAATTATCGTTTAAATTACTTTGTTGGTGGTTTCTATAGAAATAATTATGAAATATGTATTAAATGAAAAATTAAGAGGCGGCTTTGCGTGGTTTGATTAAATTTTGCGGGTTTTATTGTCAATTTGCGTGTGGAAAGTTACTTACCACATGCAAAAAAGTATGCGGGAAGAGTACAGTGGCCAAACAGCTATTTTGCGTACAGAAATGTGTGCGCCAAGCTAGTACTTCTCCCGCATGAGTAATAAAAAATTATTTTTTTTGGCAACAATTACACTGTCGATAAAAGCCACAGTTTCTATGATTTAGTATCTACTAGCCCTTTAGTTCTTCTAGAAACCGCGGAGATTGGGGGCGGTTATTTTTTACGAGTTTTCAGCTATAAGATCGGACGGACGGATACGAAAGTGATCTTGTAGGGGTCCCGTTTTTCTTTTTAAGATGCGGAATCCTAAAAAAGTAATGGAATTAAAAATATTTTCGGTTTCTAGGGACCTCTAAGGTCTCTAGAGGGACAAATTTCTGTCATAGTCCTCGGACGTAAGTCGCGTCATGACAGTGGGCGTAATAACTAAATCCATTCCGGAAATTCGTTAAAATTGACTTGATTCAAAACTTTTCTATTATACATCACTATTTTAATGACGATAATTGATTATTATGATTGTAATAAATGGTGATGCCCATAATAATCTCCTCATTCAATTTGAAAAAACTGCATTACTTCTCCAAAAAAGAAAAAAGATTCAATGCAACTTAACATAACACACAAATATATTCATTTTCGTAAATACACCATCATTAATAACACTGAGCTATTTTTTTGAAAGCTGCACTACCATACGTATATATACGTACATATACATATGTACGTATACATATTGAAACTAAAGTGAGTCAAAAAATATTGTGTGTATTATAGAACAACACCAAGGATTATGGCGGAGAGAGATGTAAAATATGTAAATAGTATATGAACATATAATACACAATACACTTACTCACTTTGTTCTGTATGAGTGTGTGTTGTGTACCACTTGTCGTCTCCACACTACACATAGACATTGATCGATGTGCGTCTTATGACGTTGGAGCGACCATGCAAGGAGGCGTCAGTTGGTATGCTTGCTACTCTTTCTGCAAGGATTCCGTCATCCGGATTATATAGACAATGGTTACGTGGCCGTCTATTCTCCATACGTATATGTATACACTGTTCATTTTGTATAATATGTATGTATGTCTAGAGAGTAATGCAGTCTTAAAATTAGTCCAATCAGGAACCTGGATTTTAGTAGTTGCTATCAACTTCTACACACACATAATATTGTTATACATATATACGTATATAGGTTGCAACAATCTTTAACAATATACCTTTGTTATGTAATATTGATTTTGAGATTTTCCGAAAACTTGTGTGTAATTGTATCAATACCATCGTACGTACGTAAATGAAATTTTAATAAAAGTTTAATATTTCAAAAATTTTAATGGAATAGTATATTACGTAACTGAAGTTGAAGGTTGGATATACGAGTAATACACGAGTGAAAAAGTTACGCAAGAGCCGTACAGTTTTACAATTGAGTTACGTACTATACTTTATTTATAACTAATATGAAATTCACAATAAATTATATAAATTTGGTAGGAATGCAACATATTAAAATTGTCTTTGAAATCTATTGAAAACAAACTCACACTTTCATATTATGTTATACAGCCTTGGCCAAAAGTATTGAGCACGCCTATAAAAAACGTGTAACTCTAAAATTAATTTAAAAATGACTTTTCTGTTTAATAATAGAATGAAAGGCAATACTAAGAGTTAATTTTAAACAATTGATAAAGGATTTTAAGGTACCCTAAAACACCTGGCCCACAAAGTGTGAAATTTGAAGTTTTTTGAAAAATAATGTAACTTATTTGTTAGCCTGTTATTAACTTTCAGGATAATAAGAAGCTGCTGAGTGTTGTTTATTCGTATAGTAGAGACCGTTTGTAATACGAAATGCCGAAACAACCAGAACTTAACACAAAAACACGAATAAAAATCCAGATTTTATATGAAGAAAGGAAGACTCAAATAGAGATTTGCTAAATTAATAAAAGTTTGACGATGTGCAGTGCAATTTACAACTAAAAGGTTCGTGGAGACTGGCTCTCACACAAACAAAATGAGAACGGGCAGAAAACGCGCTACTACTGACCGCCAGATTAGAAAACTTATCCGTGATTCACTTAAGGACCGCAAAAAAATTTCTTCTGAGTTCACTCCAGCTTTATGGGGAGACATTGGGAAACCAATTAGTTCTCGAACTGTAAGTAGAAGACCCACAGAAGCAGGTTTAAAAAGCCGCAAAGCTAGGAAGAAGCCTTGGCTCTCCGACAACATCAAGAAAAATCGTTTAGAATGGGTTTTAAGATGCCAGCATTCTTCTGAAGAAGATAGGTCAAATGTGGTATGGTTCGGCAAATCTAATCGCATCTTTTAATGCGATGGTATAGAATTTAACTTACTTCAAAACTAGATTCGTCGGATCATACCACATTGGACCAATCTTCTTCAGAAGAATGCTTGTGTCTTAAAACCCATTCTAAGCGATTTTTCTTACTAGCCAGTTTTACTAGACAGTTTTTTGTACGGTAAGTAAGTATTTTCATAGTAGTTGTAGATAAAATACATTGCAACAAACGACTCAGATTTGTGGTGTTGGTTTACGTTTTGGGCAATTCTAGGCAAATTGAACATTTTTGTAACGACTGTTACACCCATTAAAATTGAAATACTTGTCACTTTTTGATGGAAATTTCTTTTATACTTATTGTCTACTATGGCCAGATAATCACCAACTTACTATAAATCCAGAAATGTAAAAAATATTTCAATTAAAATGAGATATTTCAATTTTTATGGGTGTAACGGTCCTTAAAAAAATGCTCAATTTGGCTGGAATTTCCCACAAACTAATTCAGAAAAATAAAAAAAATTAAATATATATTGTTTAAGATGGTTAGAGCATTCTAAGCGTTAATGAATGATTTTTAGCGGACTTGCATGTAACTGGTGATAAGTTATTGAGTTGTTTAAGGACGAAAACCGTTTTTGGTCAAAGTGTTATATAACTCGATGATAATGTAAGGTAGAAAATGGGACTTTCGCGATACAGTAGAGATAAAATAGAAGTAGGTATATAAATAGTAAAATTGATAGTATATTTCAGATTTTAAGTATAAAATAGTACTTAAAGTTATAACTACTTTGTCTCACGACCATCATCAAAGTAAACGGATAAACGGATACATTTTTCGGGATTCTTAATGAAGAAAGTTATGGGGGAGGGGTATACAACACATGTTTCCAAACATATTTGGAATTTGGCATCTAGAATTCATTGACATCAATGCCAAAGTTTTTATTACGGTGGAATTCGGCAGTTGCCCAAAAGATGGCGTAAGGTCACCGACATTAATTGAGATTAAGTCCCCACAAATTACAAAAAAAACCGCACGGATTAACGCCTATACTTACTAAAACTAAATAAAAAATACCATTGAAATATATAAAAGTTCTACAGATAATAATTTTCACTTAATTCATTTTTTTATTCCAAGAGATCATAAGTTCAAAATTCGAAAATTACTGTCTTACAGATAATAATTTTCACTTATTGTTAGGAAATTCATCGTTTAACGTAAGGGATCGTAAGTTCAAAATTCGAAAATTACTCAGGAATAAAATACCACGTTGCTGATGCGTTTAAAAAAATGCTATTTTGTATTTGCATAATGTACATTTTGAAAAACGATAAATATTTACATTCTTCCTGGCAAATAATAATAACGCGTTTACTTTTATACAACTATATTAAGTAACTTTAAAAATATTTATTCTTGTAAACTTTGTATACTGCATACATACATAGAAAAGTTTGTTCTTTAGTTTTCTTCGAGGTGAATGTCGGTATATATATACTTCTAGAGCTGCAATAAAAATTAAGTTTAGAAACTAAAAACTATACATTACAATCACAATAACCTCATAAGTTATAGGTACGTTGTTTTTAATTTGAGTTTAGAAATTAATAAAATTATTTACTGAACCCTCTAATTAATTTAAACACAATTATTTTAATAGATTTAGAGAGAACGAATCGACTATTACTACTATAGAGAGGTGATGCAAGACTAAAATTGAAAGTGGACAAGATGATTTTTGCGAGGCCCCCTTCTTTGATTTTTTAAAAACTTCTTCATATCCAAAATATACACGGAGAGAAAAATCCTACAATTTTTGTAGAGAAAATTTCAGAAAAATTACTATGCTCCCCTATAATCCGTGCGCGATCGACGACCAAAATAAAAAATATGTGCTAGCATGGTAAAATTTAATGTGGTGCTAACACAACTTTTATCACACTCTTATGCATGTATATTATAGTTTAATTCTTGTTGTCGTACTCTTTCATTTGCGCATCTGACTCGCGACCTTATATTGGTTGCACTGTACCTGTAAAAACATGTATACAAAAATTATTGCCAACAATATATTGTAATACATTATACTAAAGATAGGTAAATAATAAAAACATGAATTAAACGATGACATCATCCTAAGAGAGTGTAAAAGCAACTGACTATAATCAAGGTCCGTGGTGCGAGCTGTCTGACAAAGTTTCTTCCACAGTCCACACCTATATGGTTCGCATGTAACCCATGTAACTCGCTGATTGAGGTACATTTCATTACAGCGATCCCAACAAAACCAACCTTCTTTCTGTTTTTTTTCTTTCTATTATTACCATGTTAGCATGGAAATTTTTTTAATAAACACAATTAAAAATTATTTTTTTGTCGGTAATGGAACTTTTTACTGTGCTGTTTTACAAATTTTACGGAGATAATATTACGAAAAGAACATTCCATCCTTTAAATTTTTTATGATTAATTATAATCTTTATATTTTTACCTTACAGAATTTAATATGTTCGTCTTTTACACGTCGATTGTAGTGCTGAGCACAATAATTTTTATAGGAATTTTCTCTCCGTGTAGGTGAACATATCAAAAAAAAAAAAAAACGTCGTATGCAACGGGGCCCATCGCGGAAGTCGAATTTTTCCTTCATTTTCGGTATTGAATGTCTACAAGCGAAATGTGATTGAAAGTCTACAAGCGATTTGTCATTTTGGTGGTTTCAAAACTGATGATGAGTATCCGGCTGATCGGGGCTTTAAAAAAAGGTTTTAAGTTTTTAAGGGATGAATCTCAGTAAATTTCAGTTTCGTGCCGATAGCAGTTAGCAGGAAAAAAGCCAACACAATTCGTACGAGGGCATTCCTACCCATGCTTATCCGCCAATTGCCTTAGTGTTTTATTTTTGAATATTAAAAAAGACCTTAAATAGTAAACTGGAAGGCCTTTATGAAGGTATTTTTTCTTTCCAAAAAAATCCGAAATTTCTATTTTATAAATAAAATCCAAAATTAATACTTTATAGATAAACATTAACTTTAATAACATTTTTAAATTACTTGATAGGCATATGTATTGCATTTGTTATAAAAGTACGTTTAATTTTTTTTAAATTTTTAATATAAAGCATTTATATAACCTGTACACAAAATGTCAGCCTTCTAGGTTTATTTGGGAAGATTTTGACCCGAACGAAACTGTTAAAAACAAGAAAAGAAAAATCATGTTCTTTTTGGTATAAAAATGGTGGAGGTAATGGTTAAAAGTTGAGACCCCCAAAAGGCACCCCCTTGATACTAACTGAATCCGAATACAAAATTTTAGTTCTCTACGTTTATTTAGGTGATTTGTGCGAGTGGTACAAACTTCGAAAACGTCAAAAAAGCATGAAATTGTAGCTTAAAAATGAGGGGGGTGGGGGTAAAATATTAAAACCTACAAAAAGAAGACCCTAGGTACGAACTCTATCAATATACTAAATTCCCTCTACGTTAATTCTGGGTGGCTGTGAGCGTATTAGATCCAGCCAAAATACCTTTCCCTCCTCTACTCCTTCCAGATTATCCTAGGAAGTTGAATTTTGGATATGTTGTAGATAATTGACGGAAACATTATTTCCAGCCGGTTTGAAAATGTTCTATTGTTTTGTTGCCTCCCACCACCCTCTTAAATGTTGGGTCGGATCCAAAATTTGTCCAAAATTTGACTCCACCAACCGAATATCTGATTTGAAATTAAGGTGAAGTTGGAATGAATCCTCCAGCGCTATCGAATTAAACAACTCTATACTCTAATTAAACAACTTGACCGATGTTGATAAAATTTTATGAAAATTAGATATGCTATAAAAATATGAATATGTCTTGAAAATATGAAAATACGAATAATACTTTACAGTCGTCGAGCGAGTCGAAGCACATAAGGAACTGATTTTGTACAAAATTTCAGAATATCAAATTTAAATGGACGTGTGCTCACATTGTCCGTCAGTTACACCAAATAGGGCGCAAATTACATTAAAAGCTGGAGAAATTTGACAATTTTTACTCAAGTACTGTTGAGATCTCTGTGAAAAATGGAACTGATATATAATAATATATTATGAAAAAGAATGACCAACTGGTACACTATCTGACAGTTAATACATTTCATAGGGAATTGTTGACGTCGTACGACTTGGTGTATGAGTTAGTAAGGTTTCACTTGACGTCTTACAACGTCAATGACCGTCAAGGTGTTAATGAATCTTTTAGTCACAACCGTTTAGATTATAACAGCAACTGTACAGTTTTTTCCCCAGAGTACAGAGGTACAGCAACTATCTCTTTTCTGTAATCACGAGTGTGTACTTCTGTGCTCATTAGGCTTCTTAGTTGTCAGTTTGTCAGTAGCAGTCGATGATTGTAGATCAACCACACGATAATGGACTTGATTGTTGTTGGTATTGTTACATCCCCTAGTACATGCGTGTGGTGTTATAGCTATGTATGCAATAGCTGAGCCACGTGACCGCCCCTAATATCTGCGTTACTCACACAAATACACAAAATCGCACTAATACAATGTAAACCCAGTGCACGTATACAACATATTGTCTATCTCTTACAAGTTACACTGGTTCCAGTAGTGTAGGGATAGATATGTTGTCTCTATTACTCTATGGTTTTTTCAGTGTGTTACTGTCACGTAAACCTACCTATACGTATGCAAAATTTCAGACCGGACGGTGAATAAGAAGTGAGTTAAAATTCGAATATTTGAGTGAAACTTACGAACATAGCAAGTTAAATAAAAGCTTGTAAAAATCATATTTGCAAATATTCTTGAAAAGTACAAAAAAAAAAACACCAAATTCTGTGAAAGCTCTCTATGTTGTAGCAAAAGATAACCTACTAAATTAAATTTCATCAACTCAGTCAGTATACATATACGGTATATACCCTATTTATGTTTTAATAAGATGAATATAATGTACAAATGTCTGTACGAACATGTATAATAGGTACATAAATAGAATTTTCTAGAAAAAAAAAGAAAACGTATAATTAACTTTTCTAACACAACCGTCGGTGCTTATGCTTTTTAATGTCATATATATATATATATATATATATATATATATATATATATATATATATATATATATATATATATATATATATATATCTATGTTGTGTATCACTATAATGTTTGTTTCTGTAATTCTGTGTACCAGTCTGCTTTAGTTGTTTGTCTACAAACCTTTTTATTTCATTGTCAGTTTTCTATTTGACTGTCAAGTAGTCTGCACACTATTTCTATTCCTACATTATTATAGTTATCCGTTAAAAAAATTTTTTTTTGCGTTATGGTTTGAGTTTTATTTAATGTAATGATAAATTTACAACAAATAGTACACACTGAAGGTAGGTACATGGTAGGTACTGGGACTGCTATTATTATTTGTCACATTATGATATGCGAAAAAAAGAATGGTTTGAAAAAGATAGACATATTCTTTGAAATATATAATTTATTTTTTCTACAATCTTAGTGGAAGGAAGGTTTTTGCGCTCTGTGAAGAGAGCGAAAAATGTGTATTTGTCGAAGACTCTCGTTGCCGAGCAAAAAAGTACTACTTTGCACTTTAAAACGGAAAATTAACACTTTGTCGCTCGCTCAACGTATATTTAATTACAAATCGGATAGGCGTTGTTTATATTTTCTATGGTAATAAATAAACAGATTCTAAAATTATTATTTTTATGGTAATCAAGTGCAATATTAATTTTATTAAATTTCAAAATAACTCCAAAATATTAATTAACCCCTTTAGGACTAATGACGAGCTCAGCTCGTCATACTAATTTTTAGAAAAATTGACGAATGTATATTGCCTTATATCGGTAAGTGAAGGCTGTACAGTAAAGAGTGATCATATTGTAAATAAATTAAGCAAAACGTACCAAACTTGCAATTATACTTATAGAGATATTAAATTTTGTATCTAAAATATTGGAATATATGGCGGTACTAAAAGAGTTAATAACAATAAATAACTATAATTAATAAATAATAAGAATAATAAATTTTAAGAAATCTATACATATATGATGGAAATATATAATTGTGACAGTGATTTCTCAAGTACACCTCCAGATATTTCTGAAGCTTAACATTATAACATTAAAGTAAATATTAACGCCCATTATTATTTGTTCAAGTATCTTCTAAATAAAAAATATTTTGTGTGTAATTCGAGCACAAAATGACATTGCCGCTCTCATGATATTAACGCGCTCCGCCTGACGGCGTTGCGCGTCAACATTCTCAATCGAGCGGCAATATACCATTTTGTGCTCTTAATACACAAATAACTATTTATTAGTTGTATAAAGCACCATATTCATTTAAGAGAATAAAAGTAAAGTTAGAAGTAGCTACTTCCAAGTGCGTGTCTGCGGAAGATGTATTTAATTAGCGTACTGTGTAGTAAGAGCTTTCACAACTTCCCGGGATAAAATATAGGCCTACAGACAATAGTATGTTATACACCAAGGGACTAAAGTGTAAGTTTCAATCCCGAGTGCGAAGTTTGTTACCAGAGGCCCGTAAAGGCCCGAGGGCAACAAATCACACGAGGGATAAAAAAAAAAACAATTTAGTCCTGTGCTGTATATGTATACTATTTTTAGCAATTACGGATAATTTAAAATTATAAAAATTTAAAAAAAAATTACTTAAGGTACCATCACAGTGTGATTGGCCGAAAAATAGCCAATTTTCACAATTTTTTTCGGATGGATAGGATGGGGGAATGGGGACGAATTTGTTTTACCATTAATACCACTATTTAACAATACAAAGATATTTTTTTCATTTATTTTTATTTATATCTTTTATAATTATTATAATTTTTTGAAAAAAAGGGCGAAATTTGGTGCCCACGATTAGGGCCGCAGTTTTTTCTGAAAAAAAAAAATTCAAATGGATTATCAATCTGTAGGTAAGCCGATATGTTCCTATGGAAGTTTTTTTTGAAATTTGAAAAAATTTCAGCGGTCTGAATAAAAAGTACAATTTTTTTTTACAGTTTTCCGTGTTAAAAAATAGGAAGATTTCAAAAAAAGCTTCCATAGGAACATAGCGGCTTACCTACAGATTAATAATCCATGTGATTTCTTTTTGTTCTTCAGATACGAGATGTGACAATTAAGTTCCGGGAATTTAGTTATAATTTAAAAACTGGCGAAAATTGCAGGTTGTCTATGGAGACGATAGCATGTCAAAAACGCGTGTGTTTGAATGGGCGAAGCGGTTCAAGGAAGGGCATGAATCGGTGGAAGACGACCCACGTGAAGGAGCTCCCGTTACCTCTCGTACTGACGCGAATGTTGATCGTTTGCGCATGTTGATCACGTCTGACCGTCGCCTAAGCATTCGTGCATTGTCTTAAGAGTTAAACATCAACAAAGAAACGGTTCGCAAGATGTTACACGAGAAGGATGGCTGAATCTTGCATCACGATAATACACCGGCCCATTCCTCGTTCGTTGTGCAAGAGTTTTTGGCAAAAAAAACATCCCAACGTTGCCTCACCCACCCTATAGCCCCGATATTGCTCCCTGCGACTTTTTTCTATTCCCCAAGATGAAGTCGCACCTCAAGGGAACTCATCATGGCGGCGTACAGGAGGTCCAAGAAGCTCTAACCGTGGTGCTAAACGGGCTAACTTCGGAGGACTATCAAGGGTGCTTCCAATCATGGGAGAAACGTTGGAATCGTTGTGTAGAGTTAAAGGGAGATTATTGTGAAGGTCGATAGTAAAATTTTTCCTAAAACTTCATTTTCTTGTTTTTTATTGACAAATTCCCGGAACTTAATTGCCACACCTCGTAAAAACTGCGGCCGCAATCGTGGCCACCAAATTTCGGCCTTTTCTAAAGACACTTTTTTCCAAAAATTGTAATAATTATAAAAAATTAATAAAAGTAAATAAAAAAAATATTTTTGTATTGTTAAATAGTGGTGCTAATCGTAAAAAAAACTTTATCCCCATTCCTCCATCCTATCCATCCGAATAAAAATTGTGAAAATTGATTATTTTTCGGCCGATCACACTGTGATGGTACCTTAAATGCCATTCAAATTGTATGTAATAATAATCCATCAAGTATACTTTGGATAAATCAATCGAATCGTAAAATACGATATAACTGTCTTTGTCTTCAAGTTTGAATTTGTCTATTATTTTCAATTACCTACCAACGCTATTTAATTTAAGTTAAATTTCTGTAAATTGTGCTTGCTGATTGGTTTAAAAGCGGGAACAAAATAATTCTTTAGTCCACTGGGACTAAAAGTGAATTTTTTAGTCCCAAGAGACTAAAAGTGACAATTTACTCGCTATTATGAGGGACTAAATCATGTCTTTTAGTCCCGGAATTGCAAAAAATATTTTACATGTACATGTTATAAAGTATAGAGATCTCAGTTAAATTAGTAAACAGTAAATATCGACGATTTTTCTTCCACGTACTTCTTTGTTAGAAAAACCTTTTGAAAAGAAGTTTAGATCCTTTGTGCCACTTTTATACCTTGTTTGTTAAATATGGAGCTTCAAAGTGATGTGTGATGTGACTCTGTTTTTCCCTAGCTTTTAAACCGTGGATCCAAAGAATTGAGAAAATTGCGAGTATTGTTAGTTGGTACAAGCATTCTTAATTTAAAATTGATTTGATTAATTTGAGTCAATTTAAAAAGATATAGACAACTAAATTATTACGTAATTGACTCCCATTGTAACACATACACCACAAATCCAATTTTACGTAGTGGTCGGTGCAAATTTAAGGGGAAGTACGTAAAATCGGAAGATCAGTGGCGTCGGTAAACCTTTGTTTCGGGGGTTGGTAAATATTATTTATCAGAATTTATTTAAAACAATATTATCTTAAGAGACAATTTATACCTAAAATTCGGTTGTGTAGACAAAGGAAATCGAATGTTATACTAATGAATATGAGTGACGACTTTTAGAAAACTGTCGAAAAATCAACTTCACTATCGCATTCATCAGCGTAAAAGACGCCAAATAGCGGAAGTTGACAAATATTCTAGAATATTCTAGTCGTGAGCTAGCAATGATACCAAAAAACAAACCTCACTATTGAATTGGGCACTAAAAATTAGATTAAGCAGCGCACTTTGACAAAAATTCTAGAATGTTCGTTCTATTCATCAACTAACAAAGATATCGAAAAATCGATTGCACCATTTAATTGGTCATCAAATAAAAGACGGAATAGCACATTTTGATAAATGTTCTAGAATATTCTATTCGTCAAATAGCAAAAATTGTTTGTCAAAATCGGACATTTGGTTTACATTAGTTTAATTTCGGTTGGACAATTAAGTGGTACAATAGATTTTCCAATATCTTTGTTAGTTGACAAATAGAATATTCTAGAACATTTCTCAAAATGTGTTATTTGGTCTCTCTTTTTGGTAACCAATTCAATGGCGACGTCTGTTCTTGAATATCTTTGCTAGTTGACGAATAGAATATTCCAGAACATTTGTCAAAATGTATAATTTGACCTCTTTTTCAATGGACAATTAAATATTACAGTTGATTTTTCAATATCTTTGCTAGTTGACAAATAGAACATTCTAGAATTGTTATCAAACTACACTGTTTAATCTCATTTTTAATGACCGAATCAACGGTGAAGTCTGTTTTTTGATATCTCTGCTAGTTGACGATTAGAATATTCTAGAACTTTACGTTACTCATTTTGCATTTACATTTTGCATATTACGTATACAGAATATGTGCATATATATATCTACAGTGAAATTTTAAATTTTTTAAAGGCTACGAGACCCTCAGACAATATTACCTACGGCCCTGACTCTGGCTTGGTACATAAATTTTCACCAACACAGACAAACAACAACATATCTGTGAGAGGAGAACCCCACTAAATCGCTGACGTCACTACGTAAAATCGGAGTACGTACTATTGGATGGCCACTGTATAATTTAATTTTTTTTAATTTAATTTAATTTAACAATAAAATTTCCTTAATTTCTTATACTTGATCCCGAAACGTTACGAACAACATGTCCGACATTTTCTTAGCTATTTGGTCCCAGCTAACAAGATCTTAACGACTAACAAAATGAATTTAAATTATATTGTCAGCTACTAATGTTAGACTTCAAATTATATGTTAAAAAAATTGAACTGTTGCTGTTACTAAAGAAATTTTAGTTAATTAACTTGAAACAGATGGTTTAACAGCCTTTTATAATTCACAATACTATAAATAAAGTCACTTGAACACATAAAAATTTGTTGTGATAACTAAAAAAAGGTTCGAATAAGAAATTTAGGAACTGACACTATATTATTATATAACTAGATATAACTAGTGCACTATAATAAATTGTGCTATGAAGAATATTTTTGTTAATATAACAAAAATATTTAAAAGGGAAAAGAAACCTAAAAATCAACATTTAAATACATACGACGTATTCACAGTCATTGCGCCCATGGCGCACAACTATATATTTTTTCTCAAAATATTTAATTTTTAAAAGCTTTTATTTAACTTGCAATGTTAGTTAGTTTGTTTTGCGCTCAAATTAAAATCAAAATTAATTTGCAATCAAAATTAAAAAAAATCTTGCAATTAAAATTAAAGTTCTAATTATGTTAAAGGTTTAAAATTTTGCAAATCAGGTTTCATTTGGCGCCTTACAGCGTCAATAACCGGTTAAGTTTAGTTTTCTATAAGTATACACTAAATATTGAACTATTTGTTACACTAACAATTATTTTGTAGTAATTATTTCTTAGTGACGACAGCTAATTGGATTTATTTAATGCCGTATTGCACTAAAAAATCTAGAAGTTTGCCGAATGTGATGATAAAAAAATTTTTTTATTGCATATAGAAAATAAATGGCTTAAATTTTTAAATAGGAGTACCTACCTAAAAGAATATAATTTGATGAATGTATCAGAAGCGTAGCGAGCATAACTGGCGCCCGGTGCGTGACACTTTATTTTCGACCCCCTTAAGTTCTAAAATTTTAAAAATTTTAGGTTTGTGGAACGGTGTATTTAAAATTTTGGAAAAATTCTTTCTCGTAAATCGTAAATTCTTTCTCGATTAGTATTTTAAATTTTTCCTCAAAAGTTGCCTTAACGACCTTTTTCTTTTTTGCTCGCCAGTGATTTGCTTGTGTATCTACATATATATTTGAAGTCATAACCTGGAAGTAATTTCGTAATTTCCCTACACTTTCACGTAGCGAAATTCTAATGACAAACACAACAAAAATTAAAAGTAATAGTGCCCCTCCTATTAGCTTTTGACGCTCCTCCTATTTGCTTTTGGTGCCCCTCTCAAAGTGGCGCCCGGGTCATGATAGTACCCTTTGCACCCCCCTCGCTACGCCACTGGAATGTATCTACATATATTATTGATGTTGCAAACAACGTTGATTAATCAAAATGAGGAATGATGTAAAATAAAAAACAGAATAAAAATTCTAAACAAAAATATAATGTGGACTTGCATTTTTCAGTTTTATACATATGTATACTCGTATATTGATAGATTAAAAATTACATAACGGTAAAAATAAAAATAAAAAGTATTGTTATCTTGTCGTACGGAAAGAAAGAGGTCGTAATTTTTTATCTCTCAAGAGAATTTTTCTTGTACATATAACGAAGTCATTAATTTTAAAACTGATTTGACGTACAAAAATAAAATTTTAAAGTTTATGTCAAGAATGAGGACAAGAAAGGAAGAAAATTGTCTTCTTTTTCCATCACTATTCTTTTTTTTCTAATAATAACTATTTCTTGTAACACAGTGGATGCGGGAGGCCATCAACACACTCTGAAGTACAGTTAGGTGGAATATGGTGGTACAGTGTATATGTATGTATACGAGATAAAGTACAACAATCTTCTAACGCTCGCTGGTGCTTGCAGAAGGACATTGAGTGACATTTTAGAAAAGCATTGAATTTTTCTAGATATATTTTTGTCGTATAGAAGAAAAGAATGAATCTAGATGATTTTGTTAGAAAATGCTATTATCTGAAGCATGATAATTATTATATTATTCTGTGTATCTGTGTGTGTGCGCAGCTATTGTGTTTATGAATTCAAAATGAAAAATTTTATGATAGATAATATCTATTTAAAATATGACTGTTTTCTGTTACGGTTATATTGTAGTAGAAGCTAAAAACTTTACCGTTTTCATCATAAAAGAATCTAAATCGGAGAATTGTAAGGTAAATTTAACTTTTCTCTACCAAAATTCTTTTTTCTGTAGGCAATTGTTAAATTTCATCAAAACGACCATAGTAAGGTAAAAGAAGTGATTAAAAAATATGATAATGTACCTTACCGTTTTCTCCATCAATACCAACTTAGCTAAACTCTTTAAATGATTAAGACGAGTTAACTCGTCCTGCACTATAATATGGCGGCTCAAAAAGTTGTGATATGTATATATTCACTGGTATAGGTGTCGCCATGTGTGGCAGATTTTCCGAAATTCTAAATGTTCTAAATTTTATCAACATAGTTTATTATAATTCATATTTTGTAAATTCCTAGGATTCACTTTTTTGATGTTGGGATCTTTGATTTTTTTTCTTTTTCTTTTTTTGTAACCTTATCTATTGTATTTGTCATTGGCAGTAAAAAGTCCAGCATTTTGAGACATTTCGGGGGTCTTTTGGAATTTTTTAGTGTAAAGGGAGGCCGCGGATCAGAAAATTTGAGAGCTACTGCTTTAGCTAATAAATAACAATAATGAAAACATCAAAATTAAAATTTTAAAAAAGAACATTATTGAAAAATTCAAAAAAGTACCGTAATTGCGGATTACTTGAGCCCTGTGGTGTAACTTGAGCCCAAAATGGAAAAATTATTATTTTCTGTTTTGTGCTTATATTTGTCACTAGTAGAAGTAAGTTAGATGTTTAGCTAATAGGTAACAGCAGTAGGTTTAGTTTAGTACTTGTTCTGAAAATTGACACTAGAGGTGAGGCAAGTGTCGTTTACTCTCTGTTTGAAATTGATGTCTTGTTACGTTGCTAACTTTTGACTGTAAAAATAATTGTGGTAGCCTACAAAGGAAGGTAAGTGTATAATTTTAATACTTTGTTCATTACTAAACTAAATTCAGATATGTTTATACGCCAACCATTTCGTTAATTTTTTAAATTAAGGTTTTGATAAATCAGTAAAATAACCTTAAAATTAGGGTAACTTGAGCCCATTATAACTTTGGTATAAAATGGTGCAAGACTATAGCAGAAATTCTCAAAAGTCCTAAACCGTTGGACAAGTTCGTTAACCAGGCACGTCCGATGCCCAAAACATGTTATTTTTGGAAATTTTCATGAAAAAATTAACTTTTATCCAAAATTTCTCCTTATTCAAAAATTTTTACATTATTGGAACGAGAAGAAAAAATCACACAAAAAAGGTCTTGAGCCGAAAATCTAAAAAGCTATAAAATTTATGAGCCATAAGAAAAAGATCCATATTATATAATAAACTAACCGTAGTCATATATATATATATATACATATATATATATATATATATATATATATATATATATATATATATATATATATATATATATATATATATATATATATATATATATATATATATTAATATACCGAATTTTCTATCCCAAATAAATATAACAGTTACGCTCAGTTTTTAAAATTATCAGATGATTTGCAAATCTGGGCTCAAGTAATCCGCACTTACGGTAGATTATTGAAAAATTAATGAATTTTCTTTACAGCGTCTTACAATCATAAACTGGTAAATATTATATGTTTAGTCTTAAATGTTTAAGCTAAAAAATAAAAATTTGACTTCATTTCATATACACATTATACGATGAACATGTGAAAATGCATTCTGATAAAATATGAACCGCAGATATTTACGGTATGAGTGGTGTGGTTATACAAATAAACAACTCTTGAAGGGTTTCGACGTGTCCAGCACACATTGAAGACGACGGAGTGCTTGCTAGTCCTTCGTAGCCGCCCGTCGGCCGTAGCGGTGTCGTCGAAACTAACATTGGCTTTCCATCTCTCTTACCCGCTTTCACAAAGATATTATATACATACATAGAACACGTTCGTACGTACGTACGTACATAACCTACCCGTGCCGTAGTGGTATACACCGTATATAAACTTGATTTCGTGTGTGCAGTGCAATGCACAGCCTGCCGCCTTCAATCGATACCCCAGTCTGGTCATTGTCCCTGATGACGTCACTAGGCGCGCAGTTCTAACGAAACTCATCACCACCGAAACGAAATATAATATTGTTGTAGGCTCACAAGACGAAATAGATATAAGCGACAATAGCGCACTAAAAGAAAGAGAGATGAAAACGTCTTTTTATTATTTATTTATTGTTGAGGTAGGTTCATTTATTTTTTATACAAAATTCATAGACAATAATTATTTCTGCCTTTGTTTTCTTAAAAAAAAAATAATGAAAATCTACGAAAATAAG
This sequence comes from Brachynemurus nebulosus, assembly GCA_035578155.1. Lineage (NCBI taxonomy): Eukaryota > Metazoa > Arthropoda > Insecta > Neuroptera > Myrmeleontidae > Brachynemurus > Brachynemurus nebulosus. The sequence continues at coordinate 26,491,959 of JAPWDM010000008.1, read as the reverse complement.
CATCTGTGTACCGAGTGAGCGCCAAGCTCTGAACTGAACGTAGGTATCTTCGCATGCATAATAAAACTCACTTTATTATTATTATTATTTATACGTTGTTGTATTATTATATAATCATTATCATTTATTCAAAAGTTTATTTGGCAAAAATAAAATAAACAATTAAACTTTAATTATGCATAAATTTTCATTTTTATTGCTGTGAAAAGATATAAATAGTATTACGTAGTTTTCCGATACTTACACCACTGTAAGTTGCTGAAGAAACAACCTTTTGTTGTAAACAAAGAAACAAGAAAATCAGAACTGTAAAATTAAAGGCCGTACTTCAAAAACAGGCCAAGTGCCAGTCTATATTGTTGGCAATAGCACTTAGATTCCTTTTTCGGGTCTAACTCAATTTTTTTTTGTCAGCCTGTATTTGAAGTCTAGTCTTCAAAAATTGAGGAATACTATTAAATTTATTTGCCGTAATTATATACCTACGTCATGAGTACGAATTCAACCTGCGAGCTATCTCTACAGATTTTAATTAATAGAAATAATTTATTTTTATTTAAATTAAATTATACAGGGTGTAAAACAAATAACTTTCGTCCTATTGTGGGGTGACTCATAGCACCCTGTAGACACTAAAACCGCAGGAATTTTTTCGGAATTAACAGTCGCGTCACCCCTCAAAAGGATAAGAGTTATTTCCCTTGCACCCTGTATATATATATATATATATATATATACATATATATATATATATATATATATATATATATATATATATATATATATATATATATATATATATATAGGGTATAAGGGAAATAACTCTTATCCTTTTGAGGCGTGACGCGACTGTTAATTCCGAAAAAATGTCATTGTCAATATGTGAAATCTGCAATATGCAAGAGATAGAGACTCTTGATCATTTCATGTTTGTTTGTCCTATATACACCTGGATAAGAAAGGACTCAATTGACACCATAATACCAAAAAATTTGATCACTAACCACAAGCTTATTCAGCTTTTGACTGACCTAAACCCTCACAAAATTCAACAAATATACATATATATCTTTACATATATAATTATATCTTTACATATCTTTATATATATATTTATCATATATACATATATATCATATGTATATATATCTTTGTTACAACAGCCCTTAAAACACGTAGTTTTATTTTATATGAGTAAAGGATTAATGAACCATAATTATAACTATCATTTCACCATATTTATTTATCACAGTTAATATATTATAATATTTATTATCTAATATTTAATGTTTACCATTTCATATATAGGTGCCATCACACCAAAATAGAAACATTTTTTTATGTTTCTTCTTTTATTATATTTTTTCTCATATCTCATATAAAATTATTATTATTTTTTTTTTTTTTTTTTTTTTTTTAATTAAAATTGGGACAGTGTTGCCGGTGGATGGCGCGGTCAGCAGTGTCCGGCGGCATCGCCATCGAAGGGCATGCGCCGCCAAAACGGGAAAATAATAAAAACGACACATACAGACAGGAACACATAAATGCATTAGACAACGGACAAACATACACATGATAAAATTCACCGATAAGCCCTGGTATCCCAAGGCTTCATAACGAGCGGACAGTCCTTGGTGGCGGTACGCTAAGTACTAGCCAGAACGTCCGGTCACCAAGGACTGAAAAACCAACGATGACACTCCGAGATGTATAGGGCCTCGGAGTGGAGAAACCGACTAAAAATAAACTACAAAAGAAAGACTAGAAGAATATTTTTCAAACAATATCACAGACAAAAACTTATTACGTCTCTGGGGAACCACCGGCTGACCAGGGACGCAATAAGGGATTAAAACAATACCGCTGTAGAACCATGAAAACTGGTTCACAGTGGCCTAACGTTAAATAGATAAAATAAAAACATAAAAGACGAGAAAGATTAAAACAAGACTGTAAGAATATTTTGCATACAATATCACAGACAAAAACTTATTACGTCACTGGGGAACCACCGGTTCACCAGTGACGCAACAAGGCATTAAAACAATACCGCTGCAGAACCATGAAAACAGGTCTACAGCGGCATGGCGAAAAATAGATAAAATAGAAACGTAAAAGAGGAGAATAATTAAAACAAGGAGAGAAATAACGGAGACTTGTTAAAAAGACAAAACAAACATATCACAGTGAGATTTCTTTGCCCTGCAACACGATTCCGTTCCCCGTAACCTCGACAATTTCGAAACGGCTTCGTCAATACCAAGGAACTCACCCATGTAAGGACAGTTGACGTCTGATTACTAGGCTACATGTACTGTTCTGTCAGATATCTGATTACTAAGTTACATGTGCTTTTCTGTCAAACGTCGGGGTCTACTTACTGGGGAGACCGGTACGTTGACTAGGCCACGTTCGTCCGAGTCGAGGTCACAGAAAACGGAACGGTGACACAGAGTATCACAATAGATTGACCAGAGTCCCTATCACTTCGACGGGGCGGAAGCGGCCCAGGATGCCGACAAACGCATCCGTGAGAGGGACGACAACGTCTCCTTACTAGACGAGCTCGCTCAAGCCGTTCGGGCAGACGTTGACTCACACGTGTGGCCGACACGAATGAATGCATCAAACGCCGCATTCCTACCCGTCGAAGCCACAGGGACAGAAATCAACATCATATCACAGTACAAGTAAATCACAGTTGTGTCACACTAGAGTGCACCGTCCAGTGGACACTAGGAGAGATAAAAACAGCGTACAAAAGAATATCACAGCACTAAATATCACAATGTCGACAAATGGGAATCACAGAAAACTATCACCTATTCGACTCACCCGAACACGATTCACAACTCCGGCAATCACACCCATACAAGTTACTACGCTCCCTCAATGCTGAATTCCGGTCAAGGTACTTATAACACTTCTCAACTTTCGGTGGCACTTCTCTTATACGGGGGATATAACCTCGGTCGGTCATACGACGTTCATTGTCGTCGAAAATGAACTATCGAGGATTATTCCTCTAGATCCGGCATCTTTTGTGAAAACGGTGGTACCTCGAGAAGGAACGGTGCCGATCTTGGGTAGTTAGAGGCTAATGGAATCCGAAGATTACTGTATTGCGCATAAACTACCCCTGGAACCCTTAGCCTCCTTGACACCAATGGGGGATAAATATCCCTTACGGGTGCCAAGGGCAGCTGCTATAGGTGTCCTCACCACCATTATTATTATTATTAACATTGTTATTGTTATTATTATTTTATTGTTGTTATTGTTATTCTTATTACTATTATTATTCTTTTTTATCATATGTAAATATGTATAATTAATTCATAACTGAATGTATGTATGTGAATGTGTCAGTTTCTGATATTACTGTTTTACATTCTTCTGATAAGATTTTGTAAAAAGTACCAATCACCTGTAATAAGCCTTGCTTTAAATACAGTATTATTATAGAATTTAACGAAAGAAACGCGACTGCACTTCAAAAACCCCCAGGCGGGGGAAAAAGTGTCCGTGCAGCGTACCAGGTCAGGTACTTCAAAGTCAGGTACGTAATGTCCGTCATACAGCATCCCCTTCCTGGTCTTCCCTACCTAATAAATCCCCGAACCTCGCTGCGAAACCATAACAGTGGGAGATTCGAGGGCAGGTCCAATGGATGTTCGAGGACCCGCTCTAAACGGGGCATGGGGTTCAAAGGTGTTCATGAACTCCCGGAAAAAGTCGTCTCGTGCGACCGAAGCGTGCGGAGCGTCCCGATAATAACTGCTTTTTGCATTGACGCCGCTAACATGTTGGCGTGAGATCTACAAGCCGGAATGATGTTAAGATTGCGCACAAAGGAGTTATGCATACCCCCCAGACATCCGATTATAAGTACGACCAAGTGGACCGTATAGCCCGGGTACAGTTGTCGCAGCTCGTGTATTAGATCTTGATATTTAATCCTTTTTTGCTCCTCCTTTTCGACTATGTTAGTTTCCACCGGAGCAGAGAACTCGATAACATACATAGTCTGAGATGTTAAATCTTGGAGCACAACATCAGGCTTATTAGCGCTCAATTGCCTGGTAGTTGCAACCGGCATGTTCCAAAAGATCTTGCACTTTTGGTTGGCAACAAAGGATTCTACTTCCGCAGGATCGTAGGGCAAGACTGGTGTTTTGTCAACTTCGTAATGATGACGAAGATAAAAATAAAGCACACGCAACGCTGCATTATGGCGATGGATATAGGTGGATTTAGCATAATAAAAACAACCTGAAGTCAGGTGCATTAAGGTTTCCGGGTATGCTTTGCATGCCCGACACGAGGTACTCGAAACCCCTTTATTACCCATCACATATTTTTGGTGTGTTAAGGTGTTCCACACTCCATCTTGAGCTGCAGTGATAAAGCCCTCCGTTTCCGATTTAAGTCCATTAGCTCTCAAGAAAGCCCAAGTGAGTTCGCTCGAAAGGCCAAGGTTGTCAAGGTGACGGTAGAACATACCCTGGTGAACTTTGTCGCGATGCTGATTGAGCAGATGTTGTTGCTCGGCTCTCTTGATTGCCGACTTTTGGCGCGACTGTGATAGTGAAAGAATGTTATCATCACCGTCGCGATTACGCGGATCGAAGGCTAAGCCCAAGATATTGGCGGCACGTTGCGCTGCTGTGAATAAAAATGCGCCTACGCCAGCAAGCTCGTGATCTCTGACGAGTTGCAATAGCGGGTCTGAACTGTTAAGTACACGACAAGCTGTACCTAAGACTATACGATCATGTAAACGTTCGACTGACAGGAGCCCCCTCCCCCCTGGTCTCGTGGGAGGTAAAGTCGTTGTGTCGATGCGCGTGGGTGCAAACTACGATTGATATTCATTATTTTTCGCGTGTCTCGGTCTAGTTCCTCCAATTCATTCACATTCCACTTAATTGAGCCAAAAGTATATAAAAGGATGGGTATGGCTAGCATATTTGTAGCGCTGGTCTTATTCTTCGCCGACAATTCAGAACTCCAAATTTGTCGGAGAAGGCGCTTATATCTACTACTTAAGGCGGCCTTCATGTTCTTCACGTCTTGGATGTGACTTTCGCCAACACCAAGGTACGTATAGGTCGCTCCTTCATCAAGATGTTCTATGATGCTTCCATCCACTAATTGGGCGTGTGAATCAAAATTCGGAACTACACCATGCTTACAGTGCACCACCGCGCATTTGTCCAGTCCGAACTCCATACCGATCGCGTGCGTGTATTTGTGTGTTAATTTTAGAGCGCAGTTGAGATCACTCTCCGACGAGGCATACAGTTTTAAGTCATCCATATAAAATAAATGTGTGACTTTATGCTCGCGATTTCCTACCGGGCCACACAAGTAGCCGGGTTCCTCTCTCAGACTGATTGACAGGGGCAACAACGAGATGCAAAACAAAAGTGGACTGAGGCTGTCTCCTTGGTATACGCCTCGTTTGTATGTCACCAACTCCGTTGACACAACGTGTTCACCGGATGTTATTGTGAACTTTGTTTTCCAGAACGGCAACAGGTGTTCAATACATTTAATAATGTCGGGATGGACTCGCAGACAATAGAGCAAATAGATAATAAGCTCATGCGACGTTGTGTCAAATGCTTTCCGATAGTCCACCCAGGCCATGCTCAGGTTGCGTTTGTGCTGTCTAGCGTCCTGACAGATACATCTGTCGACCAGCAAGTTGTCTTTGCAACCCGACATTCCTCTTTTTGAACCTCGTTGTTCATAGATTGAACTCCACACTGGTTCAATCGCCTTCAAGATGCGTTCATATAGGATGGAAGTGAACGCTTTATACACAGTGTTCAGGCACGTTATCGGTCTGTAGTTCTGTGGTTGTGATAGGTCTCCTTTTTTCGGTATTAGGACCGTTCTTCCCTCAGCGAGCCACGATGGTATTGGCTCACAGTTAAATAACCAATTTGAAAATATACGGGCAAGATGGCGGTGGGTACTAGTGAGCTTCTTCCACCAAAAATTCGTTATTCCATCAATGCCCGGAGCCGAATAGTTTAATAGTTAATATTAGTTGAGAAATTTAATTCAAATTAAATTTTGTCATTTCTTCGAATCCATCCTACTTTGTAGCCTGGCAAAAACAGTGTTAAAAGTATTATTATTAAGTATTACAATAAGTATTATTATTATTATTATTATTATTATTATTATTATTATTATTATTAATTCCGAAAAAATTCCTGCGGTTTTAGTGTCTACAGGGTGCTATGAGTCACCCCACAAAAGGACGAAAGTTATTTGTTTTACACCCTGTATAATGTATGTAAATATTTTGATATTTAAAAACTAATTGCTACTAATCGGTACCGTTATTGCTATGATACGTGCTTTTTAAATATTTTTAACTTCCCATTGGAAGTTAGTGTAATGGGTCCGATTTTACGAATCGCTAATTTTGACATATCTCCACGTTTCAAGGTCACTAGGATCCGAATCCATCGTTTTTAGCGTGATGTCTATGTGTGCGTTCGTGAATTTTTTTTCGTCTCGCATATCTCGAGAACAAATGATGATATCAACGCCGGACTAATTTCATTAGATGCGTAATCAAAAAATGAAGACCGGATAAAGTTTTTAGTAAATTCGGATTAGCGGTTTGTTTTTGTAATAAAAAAGCGGAATTAACTTTATTAACATAACATAGATTATATGGATTTTTTACCATGTCTTTATTATATAATGGCCTAAGAACCTTCTGTGATGTTAAAAACGCCAGTAAATTATTGTAAAATTTAAAAAAAAAAAAAAAAGAAATAGGAAAAAAAGAAATAAGAAACTTTTTGTGAAATATTTTTTGTCACGCGTATTTTGAGAACAAATGATGTTATCATTTGTTTGATAAGGGTGGAGAATCCCCTTTTTATTTCAGTCCCCTGAATTAAAAAAAAAATTATTCATTTGCAATAGTCTTTGAGGGCATCCAATAGGAAGTTTACAGTGTGGGTAGACCTGTCCCCCAAATTTTTACAAATGTAATTTGCACAGTTGAAGAGTTAAATTATTGTCTTATTCAAATATGACTGGACAATAATAAACCAAATAAAAATTTCTAGATTTTAGAAAATTTTTATTTTTAATTTATTTTCGTATCAGTCATAACGAGTAACTTTTAGGATTTCGTAGTTCTAATAATAAAATAAATATTTATGTATGAATTCGTCATTTCTATCATCGCATTAGGTGGCCTGCCAGCACTTGATTACTTTATAATTGTCAGTGGTCGGATCTTACGCAATCTAAGAGATAGTGTCGTTTTTTAAAAAAGTATTATTGAAAATATTTTAACTTATATGTAGAAAGTAAAAGACTCAGATAGTTATATCATTAACAAATTACAGGGCAAATTTTAATCTTAAATAAAAGTTAGAAAAGTTTTTTATCCTAAGAATTATGAAAAATTCTAGATGCTGAACTACGAAATTTTAACTTAACACGTGTCTAACAAACATTTTCCAATATTAATAGATTTGAGCGTTACTTTATGATATTTCATATTTGTAAATAATAGACAAATATTTTACTTTGCAAAATACCACTTTTATTTTTGAAACTGTGACAATATTGTTTCGAACCGTTAGTTCATTTTGAAACAGAATAAAAATTATATTCGATACATGATGCCCTTATATATACTAATTTTATCTACCTATACTTATGAAGGGGAGTGGTATATGGTGTGGAAGTGGAATGGACGGGGGTAGTGGGAAAATCCGAGAAAAAGAAAAACAAAATTACATTACATTTGACAAATGCAAACAAACACGTGACAAAAGATTGAAATTGACAAACAAACAATATTACAAAAAAATACAATTTTAAAGGTTTAATTAAATTATAATAAATATTGAAAATAAAGTTGAACTGTAGAGATCGGTGTAGTCATTTAAGAGGTGATCGGAGTTATGTTTATTTATTTCTATTACTTCTAGGATTGTTACATTCTGTCCTTTGTTTGCTTCGTGTAGCGCGGTAATTTCCCGTTCTGGTGTGTGTCCGGTGTCAATTAAATGCCTCGCAAAAGGAGAGTCGGATTTCTTATTCCTATAGGATCTGAAATGCTCTGCTCTCCGAGTTTCAAAGTTTCTGTCAGTTTGACCGATGTAAAAACTATTACAGTCTTGGCAGTTTAATTTGTAGATACCCGATTTTGCAAGATTATCAATTTTTATTTTATTGTTAGATATTAAGTTTCCTAGATTAAAGCCTGATTTAAATGCTATATTTATGTTTGGTTTTTCTAGAATTTTATTTTAAAATGATAGTTATTGATAATGCGAGGATTCATAGTGCAGGTAATAAATTATCCTGTCAAAAATTGCCGGAAAAACGTTTCACCATTCGTTAGAAGCGGCACATAATTTATCTATTTTTCATAAGTACATTTATAATTTTTTTCTAAATGCGCTTTATAGTTTGGGTGACACGAACTAAAGAGGTACTCTACAAACATATTTTGTTTTGAAAACAATTAAATTTCATATAAATAACATAGTCGCTCAATTTAAGTTTGTAACATCGTTCGCGCGACGAACGAACACAGTTTAATTTTATCAACTGCATGTGAGTTATGTAAACATCTAACTGAATAAAAAAAATTTTTCCATACACTAAAACTATAAATCATCCTGTCAAAAAATTAAATTCCATACACAAATTGAATAAACATATCTGAGAGGAGCGTAATCTTGTAAATTTTTATGAGGAGATATTTCTTCTACAAAGATATAGATAAATTAAAACCATTACAGAATTCGATTTCACCACTGAGTTGGTCATCGAAAAGATGCTTGAATAGCAAAATCTGGCAAAAGTTCTAGAATATTCTTTCAATAATCAGAAAAGATATAAAAAATCTTTAATCAATGGATTGACTGACGAAAAAGTAACCAAGTACCGATATTTAGAAAAAGTTCCAGAATATTCTGTTTAAAAATTACAAAAAATATCGAATATCTGATTTCACCACCCAATTTTTCATCGAAAAGCGATCAATTAGCGGAATTCGGCAAAAATTCGAGAATATTCTATTCTGAAAATAGAAAATATGTCCAAAAACCGACTTCGCCATTGGTTTGAGTATCAAAAAAGTATCCAAATAGCAGAATTCGTCAAAAGTTCTAGAATATTCTTTTTGGAAATCAGAACAATTATTGAAAATTTGGCATCACCATTAGATTGTTCATCAAAAAAGTGACCAAAAAATGAAATTCGGTAAAAGCTCTAGAATATTCTATGCGAAAATCAGTTAAGATATCCAAAACTTGATTTCACCATCGAATTAGTTAGTTAAAAAGGATCCATGTAGCGAACTTTAACGAAAGTTCGAGAATGTTCTATCTGGATATCAACAAAGATATCAAAAAATTTACTTCACCATTTGTTTAGTCATCGAAAAACAAGCTAAATACAAGAGAAAACATTGGACAAAAGTTTCTATTCGAAAATTAATAAAGATGTCGAAAAACTAATATCACTATTAGAAGAATTATTGAAATAGAAGCTAAATAAAGATATTTAACAAAATTTTTAGAATGTTCTGTTCGAGAACTAGCAAAGATAAAGAATTATTTATCATAAACTGGTTATAATTGATGAATTTAGGCTCCATTAGTCCCATTGATTTCGTCAACGATAGTGTATTTTTAAAAAAAATGACAAATCGTTACTTTTCGCTATCAAAAATTTCAATCGTAAATATCTCCTAAACGATGCGTCGTAGCTCAAAAATAACGAAATTTTTGAAGGCTTAAGCGAAGCAAGTTGTGGGTATTCCGAACGTATTGCGACTGTCAAAACCTACTTTTCGCTATCGAAAATTATCGATACCGAATAACTGGTCATAAATTGGTTATAACTAGTTAATTTAGGCTCTTTTAGTCCCACTGATCTGGTCAGTAACAGAACAATTATTTTAAAAACTACTTTTCGTTAACTTACGCTATCGAAAACTTTAATCGTAAATATCTCCTAAACGGTGCGTCGTAGCTCAAAAATAACGAAATTTTTGAAGGCTTAAGCGAAGCAAGTTGTGGGTATTCCGAACGTATTGCGACTGTCAAAACCTACTTTTCGCTATCGAAAATTATCGATACCGCGTAACTTGTCATAAATTGGTTATAACTAGTTAATTTAGGCTCTTTTAGTCCCACTGATCTGGCCAGTAACAGAACAATTATTTTAAAAACTACTTTTCGTTAACTTACGCTATCGAAAACTTTAATCGTAAATATCTCCTAAACGGTGCGTCGTAGCTCAAAAATAACGAAATTTTTGAAGGCTTAAGCGAAGCAAGTTGTGGGTATTCCGAACGTATTGCGACTGTCAAAACCTACTTTTCGCTATCGAAAATTATCGATACCGCGTAACTTGTCATAAATTGGTTATAACTAGTTAATTTAGGCTCTTTTAGTCCCACTGATCAGGTCAGTAACAGAACAATTATTTTAAAAACTACTTTCCGTTAACTTACGCTATCGAAAACTTTAATCGTAAATATCTCCTAAACGGTGCGTCGTAGCTCAAAAATAACGAAATTTTTGAAGGCTTAAGCGAAGCAAGTTGTGGGTGTTCCGAACATATTGCTACTATTAAAACCTACTTTTCGTTATCGAAAATTATCGATATCGAAAATAACGATATTTCCAAAATGGATGGTATAAGGAAAGGAAGTATCCTTTCAAATATATAACATCTACTGTAAATTATACTTATTTTTCGTTAGCAAAATCTTTCGATCGAAAACAGATTGCAAATAGTATCCAATTTTTTTAAACTTATGGTTGTGATTTTTTTATAACAGCTACAACTAAAAACTAAATTACTTATTAGTTAATACTAATAGTTGAATTTTTCAGTCATTAGTTGCAAAAAAATATTTTTTTCATTGGTTTTTTATTATTAATTGCAACCAACATCTAGGCATCTAACCAGTATTGACTACTGTTTTGTTGAAAATTAATATGTGAATGAGGTGTGCTATATTTCAATGAAAGTAACATTTTCGTTTGCATAAACATAATAACAATTCAAATTTTCAAACGACTATAGATTTTAAAATTATAATTTATTGTCATTTTTTGATCCCCCGTGCTTGTTTTTGCGCTCCTGGAAAAGGATTCAATTTTTTGACATAATGATTTATACTACACTACAATTCCTCGCTTTAGTTATTGAGTTTTTAGGAGCTACAAAAGACAGAGAGTCAATAAAATGAGAAAAAATCGGACAAGTACAAGTCGTACTAACACAAATAGTATTCTGCACAATTAATGGTTTTCAGACATTGATAAGATATATGTAACTGGCGTTGGAATTTTACAATCCTGATAATTTTAACTCAGTCCATATATACCCCATTCTCAATGTTCATGAAATTTTTCAGATCTTTCTCAACGATCGTCTTAGTAATAAGATTAAGAGACAGCAATATTTAAGTGTTTTTCTCCAAAAATTTGAGCTTCCTTTTGGCACCTACAAGATGTCCCCGAAATCTTTTTGCCATTTCTCAGTTTACTTCCTAAAATTGGCAGCCAGAACTTTTTATACTCCACGTCAATAATTGGGCCATCAGCATCACCTTCCATCTCTGTGCTATTGATTCCTTGAATGCTACGTTTTACCAGTTTTGGTGTGGCATACTAGAGAAATTTAATTCAAATTAAATTTTGTCATTTCTTCGAATCCATCCTACTTTGTAGCCTGGCAAAAACAGTGTTAAAACAAATGTGATAAATACAGTCCATCTCATAATATATAGCCTCACTAAAAGTTTTTATATTTCAATATTTGAGAGAAATAGGTTAGTCGTACATTTCGAAAATATTTTATTGTGTAAATAAAATTATTCAGTATTTGTTTTAATAAAATAAACGCACAAACAAATCATAAAAGTTATATCAAAAACATATAAAATTAATGTAATTTTTTGTCTCACAGTATAACCTCACGTTACAAAAATTACGTATAATTTTGAATAACTGATTGAGCTTCCTTTATTTTCTACGATTTTGACATTTTATTTTCATATAAATTCCTCACCTATTCCAGTGGGATTTGGCGCCAGTTACGTTTAATATTTTCTTTCAATTCTTTTTTGGAATTCTATTGTTTCCCGCCGTCGTATACTTTACGGGACAAATAACTTGATACATTTTCGATAATGCTGAGATCAGGTAATCTTGTTAGTCATAGTAAAACAGATCAGTTTCTTTGTTTAAACCACTCCTCTACACAATTAGCATTATGAATTGAGGCATTATCCTGCTGAAAAGCCCACTCTCCGTCCTGTAAAACCTCATCTATTTTTACTTCTTGCTGAAAAAGTGTATCGCTTCTTAAAACATTATCGATCCATCACCCATTTCTTTCCTCACCTATAAAATATTTTCGAAACATACGACTAACGTAAGTGAAATATAAAATTTTTTTAGTAATAAAAGCTATATTTTGAGACGGACTGTATGGTCTTTAATAGGATAGTAGATACACGGAGAGAAAATTCCTATAAAAATTACTGTGCTCATACTACAATCGACGGGTAACAGACGAACATAGCCAATTTTTGTACGGAAAAATTGGATATGTTCGTCTGTTACACGTCGATTGTAGTATGAGCACAGTAATTTTTATAGGAATTTTCTCTCCGTGTATAGCAACTAATTCTCTAAATAACCTATTACGAATAATATGAATACGTCTAATTATCTATATAATTTGTTTATTTAGTACAAAATCGTTTTAGTTGAACTAAATTCAACCTATATTTAGTCAGTATGAAATGGGAATATGTATCAGTTTCAATATTGTAAACAAATAATTTTATATTTTAAAATATACTTTTCAGGAATATTTAAATATCTATGCCACAGGTACAAAGTTGACGAGCATAAATTTTTATCCTGTGACGATTGCCCACTCTTGGGGAGGTTTGACATGCCGCAAACATCCAAAGCCTGACGAATATCGACTCCAACCGTCTTAATTCAGCTAGAGCCCAGGACTTAGGGTCAGAAGCCAACACTCTGACAAAAAGATGCACCCAGAGTGAAATTCTTAATTTTGATGAAACTGTGTCTAGAATAGTATTTCTTTTTATCGGCCATCTTCCATGTTTACAGAGTGAAATCAGCCCCTAAAGTTGGGGGTTCAAATCCCATTTCTTAAGACATCTGGAAAATTATAAGAGATAGATGAAAATTTTGAGTTGACGAAATCTTACTCTTTGAAAGACCTATTCACCTGTTTAGGTTAAACCAGGGTAGGTCTCATAAGAGGGGCTGGAGGGGTGAAAATGGGGGTAAATTTTCTTGTATAGCCTGGGTCGTTCAATGGATCAAATTTTTACCATCATAAATAGAAAAAACACCAAAAATTAGGGGATACGGATTTTTGCGTTTTTCCGAAATATGTATGGTATCCAAAACATATAAGGAAGAAAAAAACAAAGTAGATGAACTATAGTATTGCATTATAATTGATTGCAATATCTTCTATATTGTTCTATTTTTATGTTTATTTCAGCAAGAAAATGTAAATTTTTCTTTCCGATAATGATTCATCTATTTTTCAGTACTTACTTAATTGATAATTTAGCCATATTTGGTTACTCCTTTTACACCAATTTCTGCCAAGGTTCTCTGGTCTGCTAGTGTTAATGAATGTCCGACGAGAAGCAAATTATCTTAATATTTCAAAAACTTTGAAAATTTGCTGAAATTATGATACTGTAAAATTCTGTAAAAGTTTGCAAATATTTGCTTATAACAAACTGAGTACTTTTACACATAGCCATTTATTATAAAATAAAATACCACTGAAAGTGAAAGTTCATGTTTGAAGTAAAGTTTGTTTAGGGGACTTACATAATACGCACTGTAGATACTTGCCACCTTTTCATCACAATTGTCAGGTTTTTTGAACTAGCAAACTACTGCAAATGTATGAGTTAATAAAATACCACCATGAACCAACCACTTTCAAGTTTTGAGAGAAGGTCATTTTCATACTTGTGAAGCGTAAGTGACAGTAAATTTCACCTCTAAAAAGCGCAATTTTAAATATTAAAGCGAACAGACATTTTTTCTAACCAGATAGTAGTGATGATCAAAATTAATCTTGGTCTTGCAGTCTTCTCTTGGTCTTGCATTTTTTGCAAGACCAAAACCAAGACCAAGACTATGTATACCAAGACCAAGACTAAGACTATACGTATGATTGCAAGACCAATATCAAGACTCGCGTGAGCAAGACCAAGACAAAAGCAAGACTCTTGCTAAACTATTTAAATAATTTGAAAGTATAATTAATACTGATATTTTTTAAAGCAATATTAAAAATTGTTTTTTTAAAAATTCGAAGTTAATTAAATACTTGCAATTAAAAATGTGTGATGCTGTCATAAATCAATATAATGCTTTCAACTACCTTCAAAATCTTTTGGTCGAATAGAAGTAAAATATCGGCGTTTAATAGGTTTCACGACTTTAAATAATAATAATAGATTTTACCACGTTTAATAGAAATTAATGTGGGACTAACTAAAGCCCTGAAAATTTCATCGAAATTAGTCGAATAGTTCCGAAGTTACGCGTTGGAAGGTTTTACGAATACTCAGGTGGACAAAGAGGCAGCCACAAGACAAAATGTTTTTTGGAACCGTAAAGAGTAAAAATTCTAATTTTTGAAGGAAAAAATTTTTACCTCACAAAGATGATTATAATGTGTTCGTTATTTTGGTAGATTCGGAAACAAAATAATGGTTAGACGAAATGGAATCGAAGGTTATGTGTAAGTCAGTAAAAAGCCAGGAAACTAATTTATGATAGGTTGTTAACACCCTAAATTTGAAACATAAACAGTTTAAATACAATATGTAGAATAGAATATAAGAACGGTCAAGCGAGAAAACGTTAACAAAAAAGTTTTTTTTTTTAAATTTAATTGTTTATATTTTGTTTTACTGACATATATGTATACAAATTACAAAATAAATCAATTTTCTATACTAATCCACAGAATAGGTAAAGGACCGATTAGACCACTTCGACCGTTGGACCCAAAAGCTCTTAAATCAGAAGGTGAGTATATCGTATACCTTGACACAACACGTGACAAATTGGCCAAAACATGTATCAAATTTTGTTTATCCTAAATTAATATCTACTTGACTTTAATTGTTCAGAAATTATTACCTACTTGAGTGTTTGGTTATGAGTGAAGTAGGATAATAAAATTATATTGGAGCTTAGACTGTCCGGTCGATCGTACCGGTATGTCTTCACATTCGGAAAATTTCGCACATATGTTAAACATTCCAAGCAAAGCAGCACAAATGTGAAGAACGACATTTTATTATTTTATGATTATTTTTTTCAAGTGACCCTTTACGATTGTTCAATTTCTTTTTGTCACACAATATTTATTTTTTATTACTGTAGGTTAATTTCAGTTTTTAATATATGGAGACATTCCATTGAAAAAAACTAGATTTATGGCCAAACTCTTTTTTTTTTTTAAATAAAAAAGAAAAATAACTGAAGCACATATACAATTTGACATAACTTTGATTGGAACTTCCGGAAATTAACTATTTTTAACTTTTAGCATCATAAAATACAATTTCACATAACAAGATAATGGGAACTCGCCCTGGGAGATCGCCCTTCTCATCTTTAGGTAAATACGTCACTAAAAAAGGCATTAATTCATTGTCTGATATATTCTCAACTTCTTGTGTATTACATATTGCAGAATATGTAATTCTAGATACTCTACCCATGCTCTAAATCAGTGCGATTTCACATAACGATCCAAATTATAATTTGATGACTATTTAATTAAAAATACCCGTTTTTGCAGCATCCTATATAACATAGCGAATTCTCCGTTAAAAAATTATTTTTCTCGAAGATCCGCTAACATAGGATGCTGATTCTAAAAGCTATTTTATGGGATTTTTTACTCTCTGCCATGGTGTAAAAAATTTTAAAAGATTGGAATTTTAGCAAAAATTACTTTTTTAAGGATTTTCGAATTGAAGTATCTGGCTAGCAAACCCTTCCAAGATTTTTGAACTTTTAAACTTTCCAAACTTTAAACGTAACCAAACTTTGTGAAAATAGGATAGTTCGTACGAGACTTAAAGATATATATATATATATATATATATATATATATATATATATATATATATATATATATATATATACATATATATATACATATATATATATATATACATATATATATATGTATATATATATATATATATATACATATATATATATATACATATATATATATATATATATATGTATATATATATACATATATATATATATATATATATATATATATATATATATATATACATATATATATACGTATATATATATATATATATATATATATATATATATATATATATATATATATATATATATATATATAAATGTATATGTATATAATTATATACCTAAATTATATATATTTATATAAAATAGGTATCATTTTTGCAGTGAGGGATTTTTTCTAAGTGTCGCTCTAGACATCGGAAAAATTGCCGCCCCTGCCTTTCCCTAAAAAATGTCTTAAGAGCTTTTTCACTTTTTCCCTGAATGATTATAATTTTAAGGGCGAAATTGTGGGTTATTTTTGCCCTTTTTCTTACCAAAAAATTAATGACGAGTAAAAAAAAAATTCCAAATTTTGCCACCCTCTGGCCCCAAATTTGTTGCCCCTAAAATCTTCCGCTCTAAGCTCCAGGTTACTCATCCTGCTGGCAAATTCACCACTGCATTATTGGGTTCTAGAGACCTCTAAACAAACTTCTAGCATAGAACCGGGCTTGACACTATGATGCGTTAAATTATCAAGTCGCACCATAACAGTGGCTGCGACAGCTGAATTTTCGATTCGAAAATTTGCTAATAAAAAAAGATGCAAGAAAGTATAAGATTTTTTAGCAATACCAAGACTAAGACCAAGACTGCATTTTGCAAGACCAAGACCAAGACTCAACCCGCTCTAGCAAGACGAAGACCAAGATTCTTAATGCAAGAACAAGACCAAGACCAAGATTTGGTAGTCCTGGTCTCGGTCTTGCATTTGCTCATCACCACCAGATAGTAATCATTTGATTAAAATATCGAATTATAACTAATTTTTAGTAATTTGTCCCGTGTAAAATCTTTAATTAAAAGAGTGAGAGGGTAATGAAGTTTGTTATGAGTAAGAGTGCAATGGAAATGGTAATGCTAGGATTGTAATGAATTTCGCAATGGTTGTTCAGATTATCTAATTTATCTCAAACATTCTTGAAGTCATAATTTGTATTATTTAAACTCACCGGATCATCCGAAATCAAAAATTCAACAAGATTTCGTTAGTTGATAACTTTCTCAAGGTAACACCGTCAAGTTTTTTTTTAAAAACTGATTTTGATTAAAATACCAGCAGTTTTTGTTATTATAAAATAAATGAGTATTAAAAAAATAAAAACCTCGACAGCGCAGTGTTACCTCGTAATTGATGCGTAGAACGAGTGTGTAAAATTTCAAAAGGGTCAGTCCAGTAGTTTTCAAGTTAGAGAGTTCACGACTTTAAATTTGTTAAGTGTGAGAAAAAGCCATTTTTAAATGTTAGGTTTTATACACTAGAAGTCTTTATACAGGGTGTCAGAGAAATAAGTGACCACTTTTTGAGGGGTTACTCATAGCACCCTGTAGACTCTAAAACCGCAGGAACTTTTTCGGAATTAACATTCGCGTCACCCCTATATGTATGTATGTGTGTATATATATTATATACAGGGTGTAAGGGAAATAACTCTTATTCTTTTGAGGGGTGACGCGACTGTTAATTCCGAAAAAATTCCTGCGGTTTTAGTGTCTACAGGGTGCTATGAGTAACCCCTCAAAAGGTGGTCACTTATTTCTCTGACACCCTGTATATTAGAAGAGCTTTCAGGCAAACAGAAAGCGAAACAGCTACAAGATATTTCGGTTCGCTGCAGTTCTATGTCGAGTTAGAGGGACCTTTATAACCCTATACCTATCTCTCCGGGAGATTTACAACTCTATATCTCCGTTAGTGTTGTTCCAATCGACTTCGAATCAACACAATAATTTTGTGTTGTTGTACATTCATGTGACAAATTTTGAAAATAATGTCAAAAACAGAAAAAAATACCTTAACCCTCCCCGCCTTAAGTATTTCTACATTATTGTTTTAAATATTTAAATCTAAATGACTCTCAATTCATTACCTATTCGATATACGAGCTTGCACATGCGATGTTTTAATATATACCGACAATTATATTACATAATTGTATATAGTTTATTTATGATAACTGAGTGGTCTATGTAGTCTAGTAAGTAGTGTCGTGGACACTGAACGATTTCATTTTTATTATTTTGTATTTATTTATGCGTCTTGCATTTATAAAAACAAAAATAACTGATATTATTTAAATTATAATTAAATGCTTCAATTAAATTAATTAAAAAAGATTAAAATGTATGATAATTATGTCCATAACACAACAACGTAGTTGAAAAAAATAATTTGTTCGAAAAAATTACCTTTTTACTAAGGCTGGTGTCACACTATACCTATATACCATGTAAGTTTTTTGAGAGTTGCCATTTTTATTACAACCAAATTTGTATCATAGAAATAGTACTGGAAAAGGTTATTTTCTTGGATGTAATGGAACTGGAACCAACCAGAACACTATCGGTTAAAGTGGCCTCAAGTACATATGCATATTTCTACCACCTAACTGATAAATTAAAGAAAAATTAAAATATTAAACTTGGGTAAAAAAATTTTTTTGCTTATTTATGTTGTTAATTAATGCATTAGATCAGTTTTATCGAAAAATTAATATATAGTCTCATTTAAAAATCTATAAGTTTGTATCATAGCTCGAAAACCATAAGAGCTATAGAGCTCCTGACTATGCAATCGGTTGCCCCCGTCGATATCTACAAATCTTATTTGAAGAATTTGTCGATTAAATCAATGGTTTGGCTGTAATAAAAATGGCAACTCTCAAAAAACTCATACAGTATAGTTACATTTTCATTTATTTTACGTATCAAGGATTGCTCGAAGGCTTCGATACTTCTCTGGTTGATTTTTTTTTTAAATTTTTGTTAAGTATGTTGAATAATTATTAGGTAAAAAAGACTTGTATCCCAAAGTATGCTGGAATCATTGATATAGAAAGAAAATGGATGGAACATATTTCTTAAGAGAAGGGAAGATACATAAATATGTATGTCAGAATGAATGCATAATTGTTCTATATTATGTTCCACAAAAAAATGAAAAAATGTACAAGTAAACACGTGAGGTAAATTATTGAACAGGTTTGGTACTCCCAGAAAAAATTAAATTATTATTTTGTAAATGAACGTAGCTTGACCTAACAGTTAATTTCAGTAGCGTCGTTTGTGTAAAATTTGTGATGATACAAAAATGTAATTTCATCATTGTCTATTTTATTCGTATTTATTTATAATAAAGTGGTTGGTCGATAAAACGAATTTTTCAAAGGATTTTAACGAAACTTCTCTAGATATTTATTTAATTCAATACCAACAATACGAGCCTATTCCGAATAAAATGGACTGCCCCAGTTTTGAGAAAAATGATTTCAAAATTTTGTAATTTTAACACGGGTGCAATGAGAACAATCTATTTTTTTTTTAATAAAATGAAAACGTGTCAAAGGAATTTGATAAAAATTTAATATGTTATAAAATACAAAGTTACAAATCATATTTAATAAGAAATAAAAATTATTTACTACGCCGTTTTTGAAATATAATTTATAAACATCATTTTACAACGTTTTTACAACGCTTTTCCAACAATGCTTTTATGTTGCTACAACATAAGCGCGAGGAAATTCAAAAAAACAAGTGGTATACAAATATAATAACTGAAGAGTATTAATACATTATTTAATTTTTGATAAAAGAAAATGTTTTCGCTGAGATATACTTTTGTACTGGACTATACTTATCAGAGCAACTACGTTAATAAGATGATAATATAATGAATGAATGTATAGTTTTATTTAGGTATGTATCTATATTTTATCAAAAAGATATCTCCACTATATATATATATATATATATATATATATATATATATATATATATATATATATATATATATATATATATATATATATAGGCTGGGCCGTTTTAATCTATGCATCTAAATATTTCGCCAAAGGCGCGACCTATCAAAAAATGACCTTTACAGAAGTTGTTAGGTACAAAGGGGGACATTAAATGGTGACCTTAAATTTGACCTTAACCTTCATTATCAAGGTCATTTTGAGGTCAAGTCGTATTTTTCAAATGGAAAGACCTATTTTTTTTTTATTTCGGATTCTGAAAGAGCGTGAAATTTCATGTTGAAAATGCTATTAACGAATTTTTTTTATTGACCTTTAATTTTTAATTTTTTAGTTATGAAATTTATTAGTTATGAACAATTAATTTTTCATAATATTACTTATGAAAAATTAAAGTTTCATAACTTTTTAGTGTCACTTTTTTCTGGATTTTTACCTTAGAATGGCCTTCAGAGATCATTAAAAACGAACAGAAGCTCCTACTTTACGTCTCCAAAAGAAGCCGACACTTTACAATTAGATTTTTCCTTTAAATCAAATTTTTTATTGTTCTTTGGTGGTCTTTAAAATTCGTTTATACCACTTTCGGCGTGAAATTTCACGCTCTTTCAGAATCCGAAATAAAAAATAGGACCTTCCATTTAAAAAATACGACTTCACCTTCATTCTCAAGGTCAAGGTCAAATTTAAAGTCACCATTTAATGTCCCCCTTCGTACCTATCAACTTTTGTAAAGATCATTTTTTGGTAGGTGGCGCCTCTGGCGAGATATTTAGATGCATAGATTAAAATGGCCCAGCCTATATATATATATATATATATATATATATATTTGTATATATATATATATCTATATATATATATATATATTAGGGTGGCGCAAAAAAAACATATATTTTTCTTTTTTTTGTCTCATAGGAAAAAAAGTTAATTTAGCTCGATTTAAGAATGCTCACCAAAAATTAGCTCGATAAAAAATTTTTTAAGGGTCGCTCAAAACTTTTTAAAATTTGAAAATGGGCCAAAAATCGATTTTTGTTTTCCATCAAACTTTTTTTCTGATCCCTGCATATGTTTGTACATTGAATAATAAAAAATTCCTCCAAATGTTAACTCAAAAAATTGATAATAAAAGGTCGCTCAGGATTTTAAAGTCAAAATATTTAATATTTTTTAGGGACGCTAAAAAATATTAAATATTTTAACTTGAAAAACTTTCAGAACTCTTGAGCGACCTCTTATTATCAATTTTTTGAGTTAAAATTTGGAGGAATTTTTTATTATTCAATGTACAAACATATGCAGGCATGAGAAAAAAAATTTGATAAAAAACCAAAATCGATTTTTGGACCATTTTCAAATTTTAAAAAGTTTTGAGCGACCCTTAAAAAATTTTTTATCTAGCTAATTTTTGATGAGCATTCTTAAATCGAGGTAAATTAACTTTTTTTCCTATGAGACAAAAAAAAGAAAAATATATGGTTTTTTTGCGCCACCCTAATATATATATATATATATATATATATATATATATATATATATATATATATATATATATATATATACAAAATATATTAAATATACCCATTGTTTTAAAAGTAAAGGCTGTCTTTTTTTTTAACATCGCTACTGTCTACAAAATGACGTCATTTATAATATATACATACGTAAATGTTGCCCAGTATTTTGGAAAATTTTCCTTCCTTCATCATATTATCTACTATTTCTTGTTCCATGATGGTAACCAAGTGTGTCAAAAATCTCCGAATAAATGAAGAGTGATTCATTTATTCCCTTACCTACTAAAATCTTTTTATTTTTATTGATACTCCCTTTTATGTTTTCATGTCTTTAAGTATAATCAGATTATATAACACAAATATAATATTTTTTTAATCTTTTCTTTTGTTTTTAAATCTTCAACGACACAATTTAAAGTAGACATACATTTGCATGACATAATTTTAAAAATGTCAAACAATGTAAATTTAATTTAGATTTTCAGATCATGCACATATTATGCTCGCTTAAATTTCATTAACTGTTAAAAATTTATATCACGAATAAAATTTCGTTGAGGTAGGTTCATATAGGTTCACACTGCATACATAGGTACACACTACCTACCTGATTTAAAGGTAATTGTGCTAAAAGTAGAATAAACATGAACAAACGAAATGTGGAGTGCAGTGATTGAAGCTGATATCAGTTACTTCAGTTACCGACCTCAAATTAGAGTTTAAACACCTATTAAACATTGTCTTTGTATAATAATTAAGTGTAATATACACATGCATATACATGCATATACATTAAGGGGAGAAACATACTTTAGGTAGTATGTTTTTTTTTAGGAAAAATTGGAATTCTTTAGAATATTACAAAATATGTATGAATATTAACAAAATTTTGTTGTATTAATTTTGTTTTGATTTTGTTGTATGAAATGTTTTTTTTTTATTAGCTATAAACTTATCAGTTATGTTTTTGGTATCGATGAAGGAAGTCTTTCTTTGTATTAGTAGCGTATAGGTAATATACCACTTATAAGGCAAACATTATCAACACTGAGTTTGGCAATAGAATCGCTGAAAAAAAAATCTAATTTTTATGGAAATGATTTTTATAAACCGAGGAAGTCATCTACTTCTGTTATCGATAAAATACTTTCAATTAACTGTAGATACTTTAATTTTTTTTTTGAAAATCCGTAATAATTAGAGTGAAATATTTAATTTCTGAATTTTCACTTAAAACTGGAATATACTTCTACAACTAGCTTTCGGTTAATTTAACCATCTTCATGTATATTTTAGATTGAATTATAGGTCGGTTTCTAGTAAAAATATTGGTAAATCAAAACAATTGAGATATGAAAACTAGCTAAGAAATGGGAAAAGCCCAGAAAAAGCATAGCCTATAGAAAACAAAACAACAAACTAAGAAAACGGGATTTTCTGATTTTTACCATAATTATTAGCGGAAACTGACTGTTTTTGTATCCTCGTCGTTCTAGTAGAAAAGTCTGGAAAATTTTAATCATTTTAATATTATCATGTTTCAAATTCAAAGACAATTTCATAATACACGACCCAGTTGATACAGAATTTCCGCTAGGATCACAGGGCCGGGCGGGAACTTGCACGTGAAGAAATAATTGAACTATTTTTTATAAAGGTAGTAGGTATTTCGATTTATTTAGGAGCGAAAGCAAGTTATTGTTAGTATAGACTATTGTTACTTCAATCTAAAACTATTCTTATATTCTGCAGAGTCTATTACATCTAAAAAAAATTTGGGGAACAGGTCTACCCACACTGTCAACTTCCCATTGGGTGTCCTTAAAGACTAGAGACTACTGTACATAAATAATTCTTTTTTCATTTCAGGAGACTCCTCCCCTGGGCCCCCGATAGAGGCTTTGCCCCTTGCATCATACCGGGAGTTCGCCTTCTCTACCTAAGGGTGGGGGCTCCACCTTTATCAAACAAATGATAACATCATTTGTTCTCAAGATATGTGAGACAAAATATATTTTGGGAAAAAACTAATTTCGTATAAGTTTCTTATTTCGTTTTCTTTTTTTTTTTTTAATTTTGTAATAAAATATTGGCGTTTTTAACATCAAGGAAGGTTCTTAGGCCATTATATAATAATGCTATGGTAAAAAATCCGTATAAACTCCATACGTTATCTTAATAAATAAAAAATTCATATGTTATCTTAATCCATATGTTATCTTAATAAAGTTTATTCCGTTTCTTTACCACAAAAAACAAACCGCCAACCCGAATTTGCTGAAAACTTTATCCGATCTTCATTTTTTGATTTCGCATCTAGCGAAATTAGTCCGGAGTTGATATCATCATTTGTTCTCAAGATATGCGAGACGAAAAAAAATTCACGAACGAACGAACGAACGAACTAACGAACGCACACACACACATGACGCTAAAAACGATGGATTCGGATTCTAGTGACCCTGAAACCTGGAGATATGTCAAAATTAACGATTCGTAAAATCGGACCCATTACAATAACTTCTTATGGGAAGTTAATAATATTATAACAATAATAACCTATGACAATAATTTGTTGAAATTTTTAGCTTTTGATATCTTGGCAAAACTTTCTACACGAGAACTCAAAAAACAATACTGTCTAAAACACCCTAAATATTTTTGGAATATTTCAGAGAGTAGGCACTAATGTCTTGCAAAAGGCACTCCCCAATGGAAGCAAAAGCGTTCCCTAATACTTCATCTGTAATATTTTAAGATGTTATCTAAGATATTTTAAGAATAAGATTATTTACAATTTTTTAGAACTCTCAGAAAGAAATTTTTTGATAATATTGCTCACTGGAGGAATGTTTTTAAAAAAGCAATCTATTGCTTTTAATTGATATTTATCTATCTGACATGGAATCACTTTTAAACTACATAATTAATATTAACTAATATTACTTCAAAATCGCACTTATAGGCGGGAAGGCTTCTTGAGAAATTTGCCCTAGTGTGCCAATAATCTTAAATCCGACATTGAATTAAAAAAAAAAAAATTACACCAATTTTCGACAAATCACATTCTTTTTTACTTTTATAAAGCATGTTTCCCCTTTAAAAATACTCATACAGGTCATTAGCGTAATTGATCAAAGTAGGCGATAGTTTCATCGAAGGTTAACGTATTTTGATTCAATTCATGTCTTAATTTGAATAGATGAAGATAGAAGAAATAAAATTATATGTTACAATTGCATTTTTACATTTGCATATAGCACAACACGTAACTAAATGAACCTTTTAATTGCAAGATAAAAATTAAAAAGTAATTATGTTTTTCATATATATTTATTCATTATATAACCATTAAAGAAAAAGAAATAGTAGTACATAGTATTAATGCAGTTACGCGAAACAAATTGTTAGCACTATTTGTTCAGTTTTACAAGAAACATTTACATATATCAAAACTATTACAAATTTTTTTTTCACTGTAAACTGCATCCACCTTGTAGTAAATATTAAAGCTTTATGTTATTATTACAGCGAAAATGAGGTATAGGTTATCGAGTATACAGTAAGTTCTCGAATTACGTAGGGCAGGTGGGACAAGACGAGGTAGTTAAGCTTTGATAAGAAACAAGATTCAGATTTTTTTAGATCAAGACTTTTTTTAATTATTTATACTATTTTTAATAACAGTTTTCAAAATTTTTTTGGAGGTTTTAGAGGAAGGTATATTAATAAATACGCTGCCAATGGAATGTGGTACACAGCTTCCTCGTACTCGTAAAAGCACCTCGTACTCGTAAAGGCACTAAAATTTCAAGTGCATATCTCAAATAGTTTTTGAGTTACAGCCATCCGAAAAGCGGATTCTGATTTTCATTGTTAACTTTGAGGTATTGAGAAATTTATGAAGGTTGATACTTGATAAGTCGGTCGGGAGTTCTGGACGTGGCTGCCCGTCACATGTGTGGAGAAGCTAGACCCTAGCACATTTAAACGGCTTATCTAGTTTTACTATGACCGTTATAGTAAGTATATATCGTAAATAATTTTAGTAAAAATTCTTAGTGATTAAAACTAAAAGTAAAGTAAAGAAAAACTACACTTTTCAAATTTGATGCAGTTATAACTCGAAGATAAGTCATCCGATCGATTTGATTCTTATTGCAGCTTCTTTTATATATGTTTCGTCGTGCTATGAATCTCCAGTTTTCCGATCGAATAAAAAATGTAATTTTTGCAGGCCAGAAATCATCAAATTTTCGCCAAAATTTGAAATTTTTTTAAAAGAAAATTCCGCCATTTTGTTAAATTTCAACTTTTTGATTTGGATTAAGGTTCATGGCACGGACAATACCTTCTAGTTTAATAGGCTTTTTGGTTTTTTTGATTTCAGGCACTGTGTAGGTCGCTATCACTGCAGTTTTTTTTTAACTGTAACTCACTGAATAACAATAACAATAACTCACTGAATTTTCAATATTTTCGTTCAAAAATTTTATCATGAATTTATTATATATCAACGAATATATCTTTAGAATATTAAAGCATTCCATACAGTAGTTTTCTTTAAAAAAATTCCCAAATATCACCTTTTTTTCAGGCGGTCACACTAGTGGTCCCCCTTAAGTCTAATACTTTTATTTTCGCTTCCTAAAAATACAGCTGAACTCTTTTTTATGCGGTCCTTATCAAAATCACGGGACAGTAAGAATCTTAAACAATTACCATAATAACTTTCTTTGATAAAAATACTTTTTAACGACTTTTAATAAATAATAATAAATAATAAATAAATAACTTTATTTAGTGTTAGGCAAAGCCATAGGACAAACTTTCATTAAGTCCAAGGTAACACAAGTCACTATAAGTTACTGTGGAGAGAACCAGTTGCTTCGTAAGAGAGTTTTTGATACTTGGGTTAAGCATGTTCTTAAAACGGTAAAGATTTTTCTGCTTCCAGTACGATTTGCTGCAAATTTGTGAAATATGGGTGCTCCAATTTAGGTTACTGTCTAGTGTCAGTCCAAGTACTTTGGCCGTTGTAGCAAATTATATAGTGTAATTACCAATTTTTACTTTGGCATTAGTCTTCTCAATGTTGGATAAACTCTGGCGAGTACCTATAGGAAGCATTACTATTTTAGCCGAATTCAATTGTAACAAATTGTCATTTGCCCATGTAGTAATATTATTAAGATCTGCGTTCAACAAATTAATATCAGCTTCAATATTAGTAACTGAAATTTTTTTGACGATTTGAATATCATCAGCGTATTGAAGGAGTTCTGAATTACTGATATATGTATGCAGATCCGATGCGTATATGTTAAATAACAAAGGACCGAGTATACTACCTTGTGGTACACCAGAATACATGCATAATGGATCGGAAAAGAGCACATCACTTTCTATATTAACTTTAGTTATATGAGTTCGATTCGTTAAATAGTCTGCGAACCATTTAATAGTTAAGTCTGACAGATGGACTGACTTTAACTTGTGCAACAACCGAATATGACTGACTGTATCGAAAGCTTTAGAAAAATCAAAGAGTGCCTAGAAAGCCATGTTACCGTTGTCAACATGTTCTCGGATTGATCCTAAGATATAGGTGAGTGCTGCAGTGGTACTATGTTTTTGACGAAATCCAGATTGTTTGACATAAAGAAGTCGATTGTCTTCTATGTAGGCGCTAACTTGCTCATGTACAATTTTTTCCAACACTTTGGACAGCACTGGCAATATACTTATTGGTCGATAATTTTCAACAGATGTAGGATTTTTTACTTTTGGAATAGGTGTTATTACTGATGCTTTCCAAAATTTAGGTACTGTGCAGCTACAGTATAGCACCGATAATGGAAACATCAGTTTTGGAAATTTTTTGAGAGCATCAAATTAGTCAACATCACTTTTGGAAAGTTGCATCAAAAATGTGAAGTACATAAATATTAAATTCATGTGCAATAGACCATGACGCCTGATTTTATCAAAAGAAACAAATAAATATATCGATAAGGGTAGTGACAAACAACAACAGACCCCAAAGCGTGGGAATGTGGATTTTAATTATTGTACATAGAATGTTTATCTATATGTATTCTTGTCTGTGGCGGTTTTTATCATACCAAAAGTGTAAACAAAATCATTTCAAAGCAAATTAATAAAACGACAAATGAAAAAATATTTTCTGAAATAATAATTTTTAATTATTCACTTCTTTTTTTCTTTTATTAATATTTAAAAAAACATAATTCAAAACATAACCTTACGATATTTGTGAATCGCCCCTGGTCAAAAATCATCACTTTTGTCAAGCACCACTTTTGGAGACTACTTTTTCTTGACAAAACTGGTGCTCTACTGTATATAATGAAAAATTGATCAGATCCGTTAACGCGTCTAAGCAGGAAGGCAAACATAGTTTAATTTCAGATAAAGAAATCCCATCAGCACCTTTTGTCGATTTGTTAGACTAGCTAACGTGGATATAATTTTAGTTTTGTCGACGCAACTTAGCTGGAATTTTTCTTTGTCTTTCCGATTAACTGTTTGATCCTTAACAGGTATGGCGGTTAATGTATTTTGATAATAACTATTAAAATACGTCTTGAATAAATTAGGATTTGCAAGTTTTGGGTAAAACTGTATTTGTTGTACTTTCAATTACGCCGGTGTTACGGAGCCCTTTCCAAAGCTCGTTTGAATTATTTTGATTCTTGTTAACCATGATTTCAACTTTTTCACTATTATTTTTCCGAATCGGTCATTTCGTTTCTTGCAATAAGGATTTGTAATACAACCAGGAACATTCAGTATTATTGCTGCGAAACTTGAGCCAAGCATTGTTCTTTTTTCTTAGCAGTCTAAATAGTTCATTATTCATCCAGATTGGTCGCTATTTTTAACTCAATTACTTTAACAGGGGCATAGAGATCAAGTGATTGTTCAACACTTTTATTGAAAAATTTCACCTTTTCGTCTAAAGTGGGTGTACCATGGAAGGCTATGCTCCTTAGAAGGCCAACTATTAAAAAGTCGTAGTTATTGACATGTAAAGACATATTCCTTTTACATACACTAAAATCCATCAAACACAAGACCACAGACGCGGTGACGAGTCCCTCGCGCCGCTATTGCGACAGTACGATCTCACGCTTCGTAGAGTTCGGTCGTCAACGTTACAATTGTTATTCGCGCACACAACAAAACGTAAGTTTTTAGTTTTAAGAACCTATTACCTATAATCTCATATTTTTGTACTGTAAATTGTCGTATAAGGATATGTTTATGGTACTAAAGGGGAAAAAAATAGTTTTGCGTCGATTTAAGTTAAAATATTGTTAGTGTTCCTAGGAAAGCCGATAGTTCCTTATAAGGCCAATCAAAAAATTGACGATTGGCCTTGCTAGGGTACATGGGCCTTGCAAGGAACATCTACAAACCATGAACATATGAACGTTGATTTTAATCATTCCTGACTAGAAGACTGACTATGTGCCATGATAAGTTTGTGATAACTACAGTACTCAGTCTGTAGTGTCTATTATTTTATTATAATTAATATCAAAAAGTCATAGATAATTTTTAGTTTGGCCTTCTTAGGAACATTGTGGCCTTACACAGAACAGACCCATATGAAGGCCATTTTAGGTAAAAAAAAAAAGTTGTTAATTTCATTATAAAACGCATTGGCAAGTTATTTGATATCAATATAATGCCCATTACTACTATTTTTAAATAATTTCCATTAATATCTTCTTAGTTATACGATGGTGTTCAAGTAATGTTCGTTAAGTCTTTTTATAGATGATAAAAATATATTGAGCATTTAATGTTTCACTCAAATGAAAGAGCTTATTATGTAGTTTTAGTAAAAGCGGATATATTAATTGTTACAACTCTATTTTTAAGTTGAACGACTGATGAATAATATGGAAGTTGGAATGCTTCATGGTCAAGATTATGAATATTACGGTATTTAATATATACTGGTTGCCGTGACAAAGCCTTCTCATTGTAGGATTACACAAAACTGATGCAGGTATGACCAGCACTACCAAGAGGCGGATGTTATATTATGTGACTTATCGTATTCACTTTGTTACAAAACAGTAAATCTATCATCGTTTGCGAATTCTTGGTAATTCTAGTCGGATCATTAATCAACTGAACCATACCAAACTGACTAAATATTCCAGAAAATGAAACTGGTACATGTGAACTCATATAGTCTATATTAAAATCCCCCAAACATATTACAGTATCGTATTTCATATAGGCATCTCTGACATTCTCCTCAAGAAGCTGTAGTTCTTCAGTTCAGGTGTTTGGACTTCCATATACGAAATGTTTCACCGGAATCAATAACAATCCATATCTGCTCTATATCATTAATTGGCATGTTAATTTTCTCAAAGCTTATTCCATTCCTGATTAAAATTGCAACACCTCCGCCGCTTCTTTCATTTCTGTCATATCGTAACAGTTTATGTGTGCTAAAATTAAGTTCTGGGTATTGCATATTTGGATTGAGCCAGTTTTCAGTTAACATTATTATATCATAGTTGTTTATTAGTAGTTTTAATTCTTTAAGATCCTTCATTACAGATCTAATGTTTGTAAAGCATATTTGAATTTTTGAAGAAGAAGGGGGGTTTACTAATTTTTTTCTTGAACTATGCGAGGTATCTTGCGGATATAACGGATCGTGATATTTTGCTCTCCTGCCGTTTTTCTTCGTTCCAACTCTTCACGTAATTTTCTTAAGTATTCCCTCTGTTTCACTGTTTGATCATTTGCAATTGTGATACAAGAGAGTTCAGGATTATTTTTAAGTTGGTGCTTTCCTTTTAGTATCCCCTTAGGAACTTCTGGAGTTTTAAATTGTATTTTTATGGGTCGTGGACGAGTTGCGTTTGGTTTGATAATTCCAAGTCGAAAAATGAACATATCACTTGCCGAAAAATTTGGGTAGATCATGCAAACAACATTTTCAACTTGTTTTATATCTTCTACTTTACGATCCTCCAAAACGGTACGGGTTGATTCATGTAAACCAAACAGAACAATGTTACTTTACCGAGCAATGCGCTCATTTACTTCTTCTATAACATTTTCTGTATGAAGGATGGGATCTAAGTCGGTTTACAACATTGCAATTTGATTTTCTACGTCAATGATTCGTTTTTTGAAAGCAGAATTTTCTAAGCATTTAATCAATACTTTGCATAAGAACATAAGTTATTGCATCATTTAATTTTGTTAAAGATGTATTTTTCAAAATTTTCATAATATTATAAAATTGAAATAAAATGTTTCTACGTGTAAATTAATGCTTTACCTTGTTTATAGAAGCAACTTCTACGGAAAAATCTAAGTTCTGAGCGTTTTGAGTGATGTTTTTTCGATGAAACTCTTTTTATGCGGCACCGACCAACCGCATAAAAAAGTTTTTTGTACAATCTGGATCAAACTATACTTTTTATAGCTATTTATGATATTTTTGAATATATATATTTTTTGTGCGATTTTTTTTATGCAGTCCCTATCCACTGTAGAAGAAAAGGATCAACTGTATAAATTAATTGACCAATATTAGTTAAAGGTGTAAAAGTTTTAAAACATAAAATAAAATAAATATTTTACAAAACATTGTTTTATTTAATACTGAAAAAATAAATATTCACCACCAACTGGAAAACTGTAGCTTATAAATTTGAATGAAATGAAAGCAGAAAAGGTAAAATACCAGGGATTACAATTTTATGGGTTACGCACCTGAAACTATTGTATACGTAATACATAGGTGTATCTATCTACATTGTAAAATTATAAATACTTAATTAAATTGTGCATTTTATATTTTACATATTTAAAAATATAAAATAAACAAATCGTATGCATTTAAATGAGCTATTAAAAATAATAATTTCGGTTGCTTTCATATGGGAGATATACACAATATAACTATATAGGAATAGACACGGTCGCGGTAGTGTGTTTTATTCTTGTGTGGCACAATATACACTACCGTCCAAATGTTTGGAAGCATTAAGGAAATTTAATAAAACCATCATTGGATAGACCAAGGGTGGCCAACCCGCATGTGGCCCGCCTTGAACTGTTCCTGGCCCGCGAGATTCATCACACTTATACAAAATATATTCATTTTATCATGACCAAGATAGTGAAAATCAATATATTAAAAAAATACATAATATATGAGAACACATAATTTTATATGCGGCCCGCGGAGTTATGATGCGCTTCCAAAGTGGCCCGCAAGATCATTTGGGTTGGCCACCCCTGGGATAGACATTAATCACATTTTTTTGGTGTGAAATATGAATTTTATTTGGACATGTTAATAATCTTTAATTATACTAATATTGCTACAAAAAATAAATTTATGGCTTAAATATTAGATTCTGGCTTCATCCAAGTAACCACCTGTTTTCATGAGGACTTGTTCACAGATTCTGGACGTCCCCTTTAGAAGTTTGTCAAAATATTCTTTCTTCAATTTTTTCATTCATCTTTTGAGAATGTCCAGAGCTGTGCGGCACTAGATGAAGAACGATTCTTCGCCAGCTACGCAGCTACTTTAAGAAACGAGTTGTCTGTTGTGTCATTAAGGAGACGGTAATAAAAGACATGCATTGATCAAAAACAATACGAGAGACTACCGACAAAAGATGTAAAAGCTTTTAAAATTTTTAGTTATTATTGTGGTACGAACTAATTTATTTTAATTACAAACTAATTTATTAAAATGTCCGGAAAGTAAATTTTGTAAATCTGTCAAGATATGTTTGCTTTCAGACTTTTGGGCGGTAGTGTATATACAGTGTACATATCAACTTAATATTCATACTCTATAATATATAACATGCAAAGTTTTATTAAAATATTATTTCAGAAACTGTACCATGCAACTAACTGACTTAATTAGTTTATAAATTTGCTTAAACATATTATACAGGTACCTATAGATATACGTTAAACTATTTAGAACCGCTGTTTATGAAAGAAATCTATTTGTGGGAAATTACGAAGTTCACATTAAATAAAAAAAAATGCTACTTATTATTGCATGAAATTTATACTCACTCATTGGTTGATTTCTCTATAATTAAACAAATGATGATCATATTCTTTAACTTCTTAGAATAATGGCCGTGACATTCTCTTTTATTAAATTTAAATACGTGATTGCTGGTATAAAAAAAGGATAGATATCTATTAAATATTGAAAAAAATGTTAAAACGCGTAATTGGTAGAAATTCTGTTATTTACCATATTCTGCTGAGTTGTATGTAAATACATATGTAACAGAATTTATAGGTGCATAGATATGTACAAAGATTCGAAT
Source organism: Brachynemurus nebulosus (assembly GCA_035578155.1). NCBI lineage: Eukaryota > Metazoa > Arthropoda > Insecta > Neuroptera > Myrmeleontidae > Brachynemurus > Brachynemurus nebulosus. The sequence goes on along the minus strand of JAPWDM010000008.1, from coordinate 26,458,864 downwards.
TTACAGTGAGTTACAGAGAAAATCCCCTACACTGACCGAAGACATTCCTTATATTTTTATAGTCAGATTAACTATACGTTAAAAATGCATTAGAGAAACCAAAATACCCTTTGAGAACTAATTTTTGGTTTATTAGAGATTACTACAGATTATACAATTTTTAATTTTCCAGATGAGGGCAAAAATTGATGTATATTCTCATCTTAGCTGAAAATATGTCTAGTAATTGTTTAACTACTTATTTAACACAAAAAATTATTGCCAAAAACCGATCATCACAATGCATAATTTCTTAAAAATTAATTTTTAAAGTTCAAAATAGTTTCTAGTGAATATTTCTCGTCAGTTAGCGGACCACAACAAAACGCCCACTTAGATGGAAAATCTATATATTTTTATGAAGTCGTAATTATACATAGGTATCTATGTAATTATCAAGAAATAATATTTTAAATAATTATATTATCTTTCAGTAATAAACTTATATATAATTATCATGAACGGAGGTATCATATTAGGAGAGTTGCGTCAAAATGTTTCCTTAACAGATATAATGTACTTAAAATAGTATTGCCAGGGAACTGTCAGGTGGTACGACACATAGCTTTCTCGTCTTCGTAACATCCGTCTACAGTATACGGACAGGTACGGAACTGAAATCGGTTCAGGAATATATATATATATATATATATATATATATATATATATATATATATATATATATATATATATATATATATATATAGAATATAGATTTTCACAGAATAAGGATTTATGTGTTAATTTAATTATTTAAAAAAAAAATTTCATCAATAGTAATTACAATGGCTCTGCTAGCTTGGTAGACGATTCTGAAGCAAAATTATTTTACAGCATATTAAAATTTTAAAATTTATTTTATTTTGTATCTCTACAATCCAGCAGTTTCTTAAAATGAAATTTTTCAATATTCTATAGTCTCGATATATAGACTCTTGTAAATTTTTCGATCTTTTCACCAATAAAAAATTTTTCAGGGATTAATTATTAACACTCATGGATGGCTGAACTGAAGGATTTCAAACAAAATTTTTAAATATATATATATATATATATATATATATATATATATATATATATATATATATATATATATATATATGTATATATATATATATATATATATATATATATATATATATATATATATATATATATATATGGAATAGTATTCTGAAAATTGTACATTTACTTCATTTTCCAAAGGGCATAACCGGGTAAGATAGGGAAAACGACCCTTGACGCAAAATTGATTGTTCTTATAGGAAATAATACTTCTTACCCCCAGATACATTCCTGCCAAATTTCAACCCTCTGAGGCTAATAGTTTTCAAATACACAATCAGACAAAAATTTTCAAAAAAAATTTTTTTTTTACAAAATTACTGATCCGATTTATTTGAGTTTAATATATATTGTGTACCCATCTTAGACAAAGTAATAAAAAAAAATTAACGTTATATCCCTTTATTATACTAATTTTTTTAAATTTTTAATTTTAAGTAAATTTTTTTTGGCACTTACGCGTTAGCGACACCCACCATTTTTTGTTCAATAATATGTCTCTTAGTACTCTATAACATATATTTTTATGGAAAAATTTTAGTTGGTAGAACATAGTAATATTTCAATACAAATGCATACCATGTTAGGTACTACATATATTACTTATGTATAAGAAGGGCTATAAAGTAAAATATCTACCCTATTTCTAAAATAATACAATTACATACGTTCATAACTACAATAAACTAGTTTAAATTTACTCAAGTCCAGCATTTTCTGCCGTTTGTCTTTTTTTATTAATAAAACAAAATGGATATTGATTTCTCTTTTGTTAGAGTTGTTTTCTTTGTAAGACGTCAAGTGAAACATTATTAGCTCATACACCACGTATTACGACGTCAACAATTTCATACAAAGTTTATTAGCTGTCAAAATAGTATACCAGTTGGTCATTTCGTTATAATTCCCCATGACCCGTCATCGTGTTAACAAAAGAAGACGTTTGTCTAAGCTTGTTTGTCGTTGTTATGAACGTATGTAAATTTAAATAATTCGCTGTTGAGAGATTTACTTTGTGAAATTCCATTTTAAATATTGAAAAATATTTAAAGTTCGATTACTTTGTCTATTTCACGAATTAAAAGTTATTTTTACTGAACGCGTTTTCAACCTTTCGGTCATCCTCAGAGTAGAAAGATGAAAATAATTAATGGGAATTTATAGGTAAGAAAGGTACGGATAGGTTCTTACCTATAAATTCCCATTAATTATTTTCATCTTTCTATTCTGAGGATGACCGAAAGGTTGAAAACGCGTTCAGTAAAAATAACTTTTAATTCGTGAAATAGACAAAGTAATCGAACTTTAAATATTTTTCAGTATGTAAATTTATTACAGAAAAAATTTTTCTGCACCTCCTTAAGAAGTGTAATAAAAACATCAAGTGAGAGGGTCTGTTCAAGTTAGTTATATGTACCTACATGTAATTTACCTACATATTTTTATAACTACAAGTTTTAGCCGGACTGTTGTTATTACTATACATTGTTGAAGTTTTTTGTTCCAATCTATTAAGTTAATGTTTATTATTATTAAAACAGTATAACATTTAAGACGTATTATTGTTATTATTATTATCTTTATTTAAATAAAGTTTCTAAAACTTATAATTTTTGTTGAGTTAGATGTAATTTTAATTAGTAAGTATGCTGAGATAATTTTATTGATTTCATTCAAATATTCAGATTCATGGTAAAATTAACCTTGAAAATTATTTTTTAACAAGCAGAAACATATTTTTTATAACAAGTCAAAATATAATTTTTTTTTCCGTCACAGGAACTCCAAGAACTGCAACTCAGGGGGGAAGAGAACATTTTATTGCACTCCTCAGAGTTCTACTGTGTTTTAGAAATCAGGCAGATGCTTTACTTTATGGTCCTTTTTATACATAAGTCATATATGTAGCACCGAACATGACATGCATTTGTATTGAAATATTACTATGTTCTACCAAATAAAATTTTTCCCTAAAAATATATGTTATAGAGTACTAACAAGTAAAGGTCCCGAGGCCGGACCTATCGATTTTGATGAAACTTAAATATGTTGTAGAACACTAAAAACTAAGGGACACGTATTTTTTTTTATCTGCGGAAAAACGGTTTGAAGGGGTGAAATCGCCCTCCAAAAATTGGGGTAAAAATTTAATTTTTCAAATATCTCGAAAACAGTAAGAGATAGAGCAAAAGTTTAAATTGGCGATATTACTCTTTTTTAAAGAGCTATCTATTGATATGCAATTTGTTCAAATTACATCAACAGGGGTGGTTGGGGGTTAAAATTTGGGGGTTAATTTTACAAAAAGGGGGTGAAAAATAAACAATAGAAAAATTTTGTTTACAGATTTGAAATCTACGTCAAAAAATCTAATTGACCTGTTTTTGCTCAATATCTTAATATTAAGTCTAGGGGTAGTTAACTAGAGGGTGACTATGTCGAATAATCGTACTATTTGGGTATTTCCAGAAGTTCTTCTTCATGGAAAATAGCTTAGGACAATTAAAATAACGTAGAAATGAAATTCTCGAATTTAAAATTGAGTTTGAGTAACATTGGAGAGGGGGTGAGTCACCCTCTTAAATTACATACTAGTTTATATACACTAATTTTTTTAATTTAACACACTGATAGTGGGTAAAATAATGTCACAATAAGTGGTTCTGAAGTTGGACTATCATATGTAAGGTCTTTATTAGGTTTGTTTTTTAATGGATATTATAGTTTTCCTTATCGAAAATTATCGATACCGAAAATTACATAACCTAACCTAAAATAACGAAACCTAATAAAAACCTTACATACGATAGTCTAACTTCAGAACCATCTATTGTGACATTATTACCCCCTGTTAGTGTGTTAATTGCAAAAATTAGTGTATGTAAACTAGTATGTAATTCAAGAGGGTGACTCACCCCCTCTCCAATGTTGCTTAAAATCAATTTTGAATTCGAGAATTTCATTTTAGTCCAACTTCAGAACCACTTATTGTGACATTATTTTACCCACTATCAGTGTGTTAATAGCAAAAATTAGTTTATATAAACTAGTATGTAATTTAAGAGGGTGACTCACCCCCTCTCCAATGTTGCTCAAACTCAATTTTGAATTCCAGAATTTCATTTCTACGTTATTCTAATTGTCTTAAGCTATTTTCCACGAAGAAGAACTTCTTGAAATACCCAAATTGTACGACTATTCGACATAGTCACCCTCTAGTTAACTACCCCTAGACTTAATATTAGGACATTGAGCAAAAATAGGTCAATTAGATTTTTTGACGTAGATTTCAAATCTGTAAACAAAATTTTTATATTGTTTATTTTTCACCCCCTTTTTGCAAAATTAACCCCCAAATTTTAACCCCCAACCACCCCTGTTGATGTAATATGAACAAATTGCATATCAATAGATAGCTCTTTAAAAAAGAGCAATATCGCCAATTTAAACTTTTGCTCTATCTCTAACTGTTTTCGAGATATTTGAAAAATTAAATTTTTACCCCAATTTTTGAAGGGCGATTTCACCCCTTCAAACCGTTTTTCCGCAGATAAAAAAAAATACGTGTCCCTTAGTTTTTAGTGTTCTACAATATATTTAAGTTTCATCGAAATCGATAGGTCCGGCCTCGGGACCTTTACTTGTAAGAGACATATTATTGAACAAAAAATGGTGGGTGTCGCTAACACGTAAGTGGCAAAAAAAAAATTTACTTAAATTTAAAAATTTAAAAAAATTAGTATAATAAAGGGATATAACGTTAATTTTTTTTTTTATTACTTTGTTTAAGGTGGGTACACAATATATATTAAACTCAAATAAATCGGCTCAGTAATTTCGTGAAAAAAAATTTTTTTTTAAAATTTTTGTCTGTTTGTGTATACATAAACTATTAGCCTCAGAGGGTTGAAATTTGGCAGGAATGTATCTGGGGCTAAGAAGTATTAATTCCTATAAAAACAATCAATTTTGTGTCAAGGGCCGTTTTCCCTATCTTACCCGGCTATGCCCTTTAATAAAAAAATAATTTGTGAAATTATGAAACTTTGCGACCCTTTAAAAGTGGGCACCACCAAATTAAATGTTGTTTAGACAATTGGAGAATCAGACACGCCTCAATTCTAATATTTTCCACTTTTTTTATGAAGCAAATATCTTTTCCAATGTGTCTGGTTTTACAGAAAGTCTCTTTGTGTATTCTATCGTTTTTGCGCACACATTTAAACGTAGAAGCGCGTATACTATAAATGTAGCCATATGTGCACCTGACGGATTAATTAAATAGAATTATGATTTTTATAGTTCCTAATATATAAGTAATAACATATGCAAAAAATTATAATAAACATAATTTTCTGTTCTAGTCCATAGCAGATGGACTATTGCAAAACTGACACTATTATCAGTGTCTATTACATAGGAATACACGTATAGATTTATTTATGTCGTAAACAAAGCATATGAATAATGAAATGAGAAGCATGTGCCGCTCTTGTATAAAGATCCGTTAAAACATTTTTTTTTAAACTAGTTGTCAGGTGCAAGTTGTACTTACACGAACAGTGAACCTTACTATCAGTTTCTATTTATAGATTTTATTCCGAATTTATGACGAACAAAATTTTATTCCTGAAATATACTAGGTCGTTCGGAAAGTATACGTAATTTCGTTTTTTTTGTGAATAGAGGATTTAATTGTATTTTGCCACAGCCAACCTCATACAGAAGCCGCATTGTAATTATATATTTTGACAGCTAATATAGCAAGGTTTCAAATGAAAATTGAAAAATTATAAAACTGGATTGGCCGGGACTTGAAGCCGGGTTTCTTGGTAACTAGCCAAGCGTCATATCCTTAGACCAGCGAGCCAATGTTCACGAGCCAGTCTAATTCGATGACTATTCAATCGTATACATATTCTCTTTCAGATGCGAGTAGCAATATTTATATCATTTTTCAGTCTTCATTTGAATTTTGATTTGATTTGATTTAATAAATAAAATGAGTGTTTAATATTAAATGAGCATACTGAATATTTGACGTGTGTTTAAGGGAAGATTCACCAAAAAACATCAAAAATCGACCTTTTTTATTATTTTTTTTTTAAACAAATAAATATTTTATTAAAAAACTATACAGTATATACAGTATTGTTTCTACATGTCTTGAGATTACAAAATTTTTTTTTTTAAATTCCAAAATGACGAGTATAAATGGTTCTGAAATCGACACTGCGAGATTTTTACACCTTGATGGTTCCCCGGGTTCTGTAACCTCCAGTGAACCAAAATAAAAAAATTAAGAATTTTCTGAAAATATAAATTTGCAGTTATGGCACTAACTAAGATCTAAGAAAAAAAAATAAAAAAAACCAGCGAAAAATCGTATTTTGAAAATAATTTTTAAAAATCACCACTTTTTCTCGACTATAAACAGACGCCATTTTGAAATTTTTTATGGAATCAAAAGATCCTCGTTCCTGCCAAAATGACGGTATCAAGGAATAATATGCACCTTGATTTATGTCGATTTCAAATACTTTTTGAGATACATGAGGAACCATGTCAAAAAACATACTTTCGAGAAAAAAGCATTTAAAGTTTTTTATTTAAATTGAATTATAGTAAAGTGCGTGCACTAAAATGCCCATAAAATTTTGATTTTTCATTATTTTAAATAAAATTTTAGATTATTTCTAATACCTACCTTAAGGAACAGAATTATGAAGAAAAAGATCGATTTCTTTTTTTTTTAGCGAATCTCCCCTTAAGGGGAGGTTTACTTGATAGTCGTTAAAAAAAATCGATTTTTTTTGCAGAAATTGATAGCTAATTATGTGTAGAATATGTTCCCAAAGTGATTTTGCTGAAAGTAATTTAAGAGAAAGTTTACTTGAGATTTGATAAAAAAAAAATCGATTTTTTTTTGCCGAAATTGATAGCAAATTATGTGTAGAATATGTTCCCAAAGTGATTTTACTGAAAATAATTTTAAAAAAAACATTCTTGCACATTAACCGAATCCAGCTTTCTATAAAAAAAAATTCAAAAAACGTATTTGACGCAATAATGAGTATTAAATATAAAATTTTGAAAATACGTTTCTTTATACATATATATTTTATAATATATCGGAACTACATTTTTGGAACTGGTGGACACGATAACTCAAAAACTATTCGATGAATCCCTTTTTTTAATTTTTTATTTTAAAGATAATTCAATTCTTCGGCACCTCTACCTAAGTTCGACACACTTTCAATATTTTTTTTATTTTTAAATTTACTTTAAAGAGCGAAAAATAAGACAAAAATCGTAATCAAAAGTTCAAACATCCGCCATTTTTTTTTCTTTCAGAAATTTATTGATATTATAGGTAGAGGTGCCGGTACTCTTCATATATTTTATAAATCTTTTTTGTTTTTGGATTTCGGTGGCTTATTACCGGCGCTAGGATGTCCACCAACAAGGGATTGGATTTTCGGATCGTCACACTGCACTATCTATAAAATGGACACTTTTTTATATTTTTCTTTGAAAAATTTTTTTTTTTTTGTGTAATTTAATACTTAATAAATATGTGCACAAAATTTGAAATTGATATTTACTTCCGTTCTTGAGAAAAAAATTCTAGAAAAATACATAATTTTTAAGGACTCTCGAATAAACCTCCCCTTAAATACGAATACCCGTACGTTAAATAATGTTTCACAATGCACTCGATGAGATTTGATAATATATAGTAAGGTTCGTTTGCGAAAAAGTTTGTTCAATTTCGTGCAATAGCTTTTGTTTGGTGTCCTGTTAAATATGGGGAATCGAAAGCAGTAGTTTTGGTATACTTTACTTTTTTATTACTGAAAATATAAAAATGTTATTGAAACAAGAAAGATATTATTGGATATGTATGGGGAAGAGGTATTGACAGAATGCCACTGTCAAAAATAGTTTGCTAAATTTCGTTTCGGAAATTTCGATGTTGAAGGTGCACATGTTCTGGAAGGTCAGGTGAAGCTGATAAAGATAAAATAAAGGCATTGGAATCAAGCTACTGTCAGCAAATAGCAAATAGTATTGCCAAAATGAAAAATATTTATATGCTATAAGAAAATCGTCTTTCCTTTTTTACCCAAAAATAAGATCGTTTTTCTATTTCAGTCTATTTACACTCACTAGAAAAAAGAATTACTGAATGTAAACGCGCGCGCGCCCTCTGTTTTTCTTTCAGTAGTTATTAACAAAGGCGGTGCCAAGGGTAGGCGAGGTGGGCGACCGCCTATAACCTCGCGCCCTTGGGGGCCTCCCGGCGAGGTCTGGCATGTGTAAGAAAACTGGTAGAACTTGATTGAAGTTTAGGAGGTTTTTTTTTACACACCACTTAAGTTTTAGGGAGAAATTTTTAATTTTTAAAAAGAAAAGGGGCCTGCCAAAAGTGATTAAAGCGTTTTTTTGCTCGTAAAATCATCTTGCCCACCTCTAATTTTAATCTTGCACCGCCTCTGGTTATTAACGGCACCATTTACTATTTGAAATTACTTAAAAATTTTTGACAATCTTCGAATATTTTGGTTTTATTATTCCTATAGAATGAATACATAATAAGAGTGAGCTATGGTTTTTAATTTGCAGAAATTGTTTGTGGTTAGATTTATTAATCATTCCTTCGTTCTTTTTTAATTTCTAGAATACCCGTTTAACATAACATTAACATAATTATTGACTAACAACATCTTGATGGAAGTAAAATATGCCATCAACCTTTCTTTTTATACTATACCAAGGAAGTTGTCTAAGAAAATTCAGTCCTAATAATTTTTGTTCAATTCACATTTCATTCAAGTGCTTATGAATTTTTTCTTCGCAAAACACTTTTAAAATTCGAAAATTTTTATGGAATACTAACGTAGCACACTTTTTGACTGCTTGCCGGACACCAGTATTTCGCGGAACACAGTTTAGGAAACGCTGATCTAACGAACAGAAAAAAAAAAACGCTTTTAATAATCATGTGTAGTTGCTGGTTCAAAAATAGTGGAAAGCCCTGCACCTGTATTTTTTATATCTAATATACCGATATAAAAACTAATTTTTCGCTAATGCTAAAATAAAAAAAAGAAAGAAATTTATTCCAGTTGAAAGAGTGTTAAAGTTGCAAAAAACCAACGATGCAATTATTTCTTTGTTGTTTGTCAAACAGTTTAACAATTAATGTTTCTTTTTTTCAAATTTTTTTTTAGATAATGAATGAATCTACGTGGATTGTTTATTTTTAGCATTATATATCTATGTAGGTTTACATACAGTGCGTTCAGTCGAAGACTACACATAGGAAATTTAGCAGATGGTGTTTCTAAGGAAATTAACAATAACGCTTCATTTTGTCAAAATTTTTTCAGAATATTTTAAAATAAATCATTTACAATTAAAAATAAAACTTAATTATTAGTAGAGGAAAAGGTGTAAATATGGGCTATGGTCCAATTATGGGCTAGCAGCAAATTCACCTTGATACCATGATTGTTATTTAGTGAGAAACTAATACAATTCATTCTTATTAACCCAACAAGCAAATATGAGTAAATCAGCCATTTTTATTGACGCATGCTCATTTAGTTTTAAGAAGTATCTTGTAACATCAACATTTTACTATCGAAATATTTAACAGGTCGGTGACTTATAATTTTTTTCTACCAAGAAAATGTTTTCCAGTATTATATACTTTTGCAAAATAATTAATGAATGTCTAATAAAAGTGATTTTGTGATATATTGAAATATTGTGCGACATTAACGTTTATATTTTGTCCTCGGAAGTTCTGGTAACTGTTGGTCTGAATATGGGCTACCACATGTGGTCTAAAAATGAGCTAGCCCATATTCAGACCCATCTTTTTTTTAAATGTTATTATTATTATTATTATCATAGACTTCACGCCAACCTAGTGCTCACTACCTTAGTCGAACAGTAGGTACTGGGTAAAATTCATCTATACCGGCATTATGCAAGGTATTGGGCTCCGTGGAATGGTAATGTGCCAAACCATCCCGTAAAAGTACCGTAGTATATTCACGGACGGGTTTGTCACACCACTCCTTATATTGTTATTGTTGCTTGAAACGAGGTGTTATGCGTTTATTTTGGTGTACAATGGGTCGTGGGATAATATTATACAAAAATTAAAAAAATCTGAAAGCAAAAGTTCTGAGCGACCTAAACCAACGAAGAGAACAAGCTCAGAACCAGATGACGAAAATGTTCCACCCTTAGATAATAAAAGTGATTTCGAGTTGCCTCATGGTGACTATTCGGACGATGAAGATGCACCTTGTATATTTTGCCATCGTTTATTTTCTCAAGACACCAATTGGGAACTATAGTTCAAGTGTTCTCAGTGTTCAATGTGAGCACATCAAGAATGTTCTCAGAAAGATATTGATATTTGTAATTTTTGTAAAACACGGTAATCATACATAAATTATTGATATTTCTCTTCGTATATTTCAAATAAATTGATTTTTTTTTACAATTAAGAGAGTAGCCCATATTTGGACCATGTCTTAAAATTTTTGTTTTTTACAACCTTTTACAATAAACTAAATTTCTCAACAACAGTAGTGTTTTATATCATGAAAATTTCACAATATATGTAAAAAATATCAATAAATCAGCTAGAAATGAAAATAGTCCTGAATTCTCTACTATTCCCAAAAAAAGCCTTAATATACAAGTGGTAGCCCATATTGGCACCTTTTCCTCTATACTTCAAATGGAGGAAAAATGGAAAATGAAAAATATGTATGTGGTACTTTAAGGGAAGAGAAATAGGAGTTCGGCTAAAAAAATCGGCTTTTTTTCACGTCAAATATCTTTATAGACAATATTAATTTGTTAATTTTTGTTTCTTAAATAAATTATTCAACAGAATTTGCTATCCAATAATACTAATGTGTAATTTTTAACTAAACACCAATACTTTTATGAAATTAACAATTGAATTTCCATAGAAACGCTATAAATTACCATTGAAATTTTCCTTATGTGTAATTGTGAAGTGGACACTCGTATATTATATTATGCATTGTGTAATCTTGAAATGAACGCACTGTATAGTGTTTATGTGTAGCTTATAGCGATGCTCCATACATACTTTTATGAATTAATTTTATATTTTTATTGATTAATTGCACTATAAAATGTCAGTAAAACACAAAGTCAATGACTAGAAGATTCGTATAATGAAAGATGAATATCACCATATCTAGAAATTTTTTTTTCAAACATAATAATTTTAAAAAATAATTAATCTCCGCATTAGAGTTTCGTGACTATAGTCTTTTTTTTGCAAGTTTCGCAATAATTTTTTATTTATATCTTTTAAAGTAACCGATTCTAATTAATTGAAATAATTGAAAGTCGATATCAAGTGCTATAACCTATAATTTTCTCAGAGAGTTTGAATTCACCATTAAAGTTAAAGAAGAGGAGACGCACTTCACGACATTCTGAAACATAAGTTTATTCCAAATTCCTTATTCTAACGATACTCTATTTATAATGGGATACGACTCAAGCGTTGGCAACTTGTTTATTGTGAAAAACTATTTTATATTTAGATTTACCGAAATAATATTTACGGTGTCAACTTGAATTAGGAAATAAAAAATAACAATAAAAAAGTTCACTCCACTAAAAATTTTCAAAAACGAAATAATAACACGCTAGGACACTTGAAAGTTACATGATGACTTTCAAACGACAATTTAAACATCACTTAACACAACCCTGGGAGGGTAAAAATGACGTTGAAATAGGCTAACAGGTACAAAATATTATCCTTTAAAATGTTTAATTTTAATATATTTGAATAAAAATTCTGTTTTTAAAAATTGGATTTTGGCCAAGAAATAGGATGTTAGGAAAGTCAACCAATTTGTTGGCAGCACAATTTTGTTAAATATTAAGCATTTTCATGCGTACGAAAATTTTCCATGAAAGATGTGTTGCGCTTCAAGCCAATTGTAGACTTAATTAAACTGGCTGTTCAAATTTTATAAGGTGCTTCTTTGTTCTGGATTAATAAATTCATAATCTTTTCTATAGCAAAACTATTATATCCAAGATGACTTTTCCACAAGCAGCCCTTAGTGTTTAATATTTAAAGGGTCTAGCAGACTTACCATATGGAAATTGCACTGACGTCATTGGACATAGTTTAAGCTTGTAAATATTGCTTCTTTGCACAGTGAAAAAATTTGTGTTATTATTAACTCATTTCACATGTCCAGAACGGTCCACTCAATTTTTTGTGTTATTTTAACACAAAGCATATGTGTCAAATCTATACACAAGAATTGTGTCAATGATTTAACACACAAGGGGACATACATTTTTTGTTAATTTTACCCAATTACTTAGTTATAATTTTAACACAATGATGTGTAAAATTAACTGATTTAAAATGTAGAAGTTTACTCAATAAATGTGTTGGTATATTATTTTTTTAAGTTAGTATTTTTTTATTTATTTATTATGTAAATGAAAGGAAATAATAAAAAATAATTTTTCAGTACTTAAACTTTTTATTTAATATTTCTACAATTATGTCTTTAAATAAAATCAATTTTTGTAAAGATTTCGACGACAATATTGATGCATTTCACTTGGTATTTGATGAAAATAATGTTGAAGCAATACCCAAAAATTGTGAAGATCGTATCAAACTGAACGTGGAAGGGAAAATGGAACGACTACTCATCCTTCTTTACCTGACCTTCTTTGCCCTTTGAATGTGTTCTCGAACGCCGAATTTTCATAATTTTTTAATTAATTGAAGTAAATTCTGCAAATAAAGAAAAAAATTCAATCTAAAATATTTTTAATTAAGTTACCTAACCAATATTTAATATCTATATAATTAAAACTAATTTAACTTTAGAAATACGCTTTTGATTTTGAAATATTTTTGTCTTTTATACATACATATGTTTCTGTTGAACGCACGATATTCCAATGACTGGCAATGACGCTATACTGACATTGTGACCGTTGCCATTATGCAACCAGTTGCCACTACCCGTGCTCTCAACTAGAGTAGTGAAGGCGTGCGAAACCAGTTTTTTAGTGTTGGAAATACACAAATAAGTGTACTTACACAAAGATTATGTTATTTTGTGGCTATTCAAAACAGATTAACATTTTTATTCTGTTAAATCAATATTTTTGTTAATATTTTCATTTAACACAAACACTAAATGTTACATTAACACAGGGTTGGGTTACTTATTTAACACAAAAATTTTAACCACTAGTTTTTTTTACGCAAAACACAAATTTTTTCACTGTGTGCCCAAGGTACTGATACCCGTGATTTTAGATCTTTGCTCTAACTTATAAGGGAGATATGGGGGTAACAACTCCTAACGATATTTTCTTTTTTCTTAGAAACTATGATAGATATTTGAATGAATCGAACGCCAAAAAATAGATATCAATAAGCTCTATATTTAGTATTGTTTTTATATTTTTTGATTAATTTTCAGAAGGGTAAAACACTATATTTATTATTTAACGGTGGTTTTTTATATGAACTACTGGAGATATACCAATCAAATAAATATTATATAATCATCTGAGAGTCTGCTCTAACATATTATAAATACAGAAGTTTGCATTTGGTGGAACATGGTTAAAAATAACAACAAATATAATATGTAATTAATATTATATTTTTATCACCTTATTACATCTAATATATCTAAATTGTACATATGGGGCATTCTTTCTGAATGGAAGACCCCATGCTGTCCAAAATTGGTGTTACTTAAAATAGGTCTACAGTAGCTTAAATTAAAGATTATAAACCCTACTTTTCAGATATTAGTGGCAAAATTGACCTTACACAATAATGCCTTCAATATGGCGGCTGGAAAGTATAATCGCATTTTTTTGCGGACAATAAACGTTCTGTAACGTTTTAAAAACTTTTTCATAAAACTTTTTTTAATTAAAAATATAAAGTTTTGTTTAACGTTTTGAGGACAGTTTTGAAAATATATACCAGGTGATCATTTAACCTGGAATCTTGTAAATCTCGAAAAATAAAATTGTAGGAAAACTTTGCCTGACAAAAAATATTTCTCTAGTGGGTATCTTTCTGTCCTAAAATAAGCCCCCTGCCCTTTGTGATGGGCAGCGGGCGGCAATTTTGAAATCTAAAATAGAAATCCCGATTTTTTATTGCAGATTCGGATTCTACGAGACAAAATACCCAACTTTTAAATGAAACATTTTTTCCTATTCGTAACAGATGGCGCTGCAGTTGTAAAGATAAGTTTATATACTTGCATATAAATAAACTTATTTTCATTTACAATTACTATCCCATATTTTAAGATAGAAAGAAGCCTGCCCTCTATAGAAATATTATTTTTTTGTCAAGCAAAGTTTTCCTACAAGCTTATTTTTCGAAATATATAAAATTCCAGGTTAAATAGATCACCCTGTATATATTATTAAATTATCCTCAAAACGTTAAGCAAAACTATATTTTTAACTAAGAAAAGTTTTATGAAAGAGTTTTTAAAACGTTACAGAACGTTTATTGTCCGTAAAAAAAATGCATTTATACATTCCAGTCGCCATATTGAAGGCATTATTGTGTAAGGTCAATTTTGCCACTCATATTTGAAAAGTGGGGTTCATAATATTTAATTTGAGCTATTGTAGACCTATTTTAAGCAACACCAATTTTTGACAGCATAGGGTCTTCCGTTCAGAAAGAATGTCCCATATGTATAATTTAGATATATTAGATGTAATAAGGTGATAAAAATATAATATCAATAACATATTATGTGGGTGGTTCTACTGTTTAGGTCTCAACCATAAAAAAAAAAAATAGAGAAAGCCATTTAGTAGATTTCATGTGACTAGAATGTACGAAAATTATCATAGCTTCGGTATCTGCAGACCAGCAGCGTGGTTTCAAATTAAAACCAACATTTTTTTGAAGATTACTGAATCCAGACAGAAAAAAATGTTTAAATTAAATTAAAATAATAAAATTTACATTATTATTTAAATAATATTTATATTACGTTCTCTTAATATCAATTAAAAAAAATAATAAAAAGTTGGTTTTTTTTGACTGATTTGCGAAAAAAAGAGTGTTTTTGTTGTTTGATTTTTATGATATAAAAAATTGGTTAGGAAAGTTGACCAAATTAATCAACTTAGTTAACTAAAAAATTTAGTTGATATACAAACAAACACTAATATAATAAATATATACTTATTTTATTATCGTATCCTTCGCCACTTTCATGTGTCCCATCGTCACATTCTACCGTGACGAAGGATACAATTTTCCAACAAAATCGTTATTAATCGTGAACAGCGATCATTTAGAACGAAAACTTGAGTTTATCGTAAAGCTTACATTATTACAAATAATATTTACGTAAAAACGATTTGAAATTCGTTAAATGCATACCAGACAAAGCCGTGACGAACTCAATACACTCAATAAACACACACAGCCGGTCTTCTTGCTTGATGTAAAAAAAATGACAAGCTCTCAATGTCAATCACTTGATTTGACTTTCGCTTTATGTTCTATGGTCTTTGGCATTTCGTTTCACCAAAAAACATGACCCTTTCACCTATTTTTTTTAAACTTATAGCAATATTTGGCAGCTGTGACGAAGGATACTCGAATTTTCGCGACAATTTTTCGTCACGCCAAAAAAAATTATTCTGCAGATAAATAAAATTTAACTTTCTAATTACCATGCGTAACAATTTAACTCTTTTTTATTTATAAAATTGTGTGGTTCCAGTAAACTTATTTTTAAAAAACGTTATAGTTCTAAGCAATACGTAATAGGGAGATGCGTTTTAGAACTGCAATAAAAGTTTGACGCCATTTTATAAAAAAAAAAAAAAATTAAGTAAAAAATTAAAGTAAATGTACGTAAGTTATCTAAATAGGAGTTATTAACTTCATTTAAATAAAATAAATGACGGTATCTTCATTCTGTATATATTTTTAGCCATCCTTATTGTGGAGACAACTTTAATTTTTTGAAGGACCTAAAAAGTAAAATCACCCATATTCGTTGTTATTTTTAACCATGTTCCACCAAATGCAAACTTCTATATTTATAATATGTTAGAGCAGACTCTCAGATGATTATATAATATTTATTTGGTTGGTGTATCTCCAGTGGTTCATATAAAAACCACCCTTAAATAATAAATATAGTGTTTTACACTTCTGAAAATTAATCAAAAAATATAAAAAAATACTAAATATAGAGCTGATTGATATCTATTTTTTGGCGTTCGATTCATTCAAATATCTATCATAGTTTCTGAGAAAAAAGAAAATATCGTTAGAGGTTGTTACCCCCATATCTCCCTTATAAGTGAGAGCAGAGATCTAAAATGACGGGTATCAGTACTTTGGGCAAAGAAGCAATATTTAAAGGGTTAAACTATGTCAAATGACGTCAGTGCAATTTCCATATGGTAAGTCTGCTAGACCCTTTCCTTTAAATAATATCAGCTTTTAAATTTCAAATGAAATTTGGAATTTTTGACAAATTTGACAGTTTCTCTATTGGCATTTGATAAATTTTTTACTTATAATGTCCTTGGTCTAATTATATTGCTAGTAAAATAAGCATAATAATTTTTATTATCATTTGCTAATTAACTCTCTGTTTCTTTACATCACATTGTAATAAATTTTCCTTACCTTAGAATGGAATGTACATAATACATAATGAAATGTTCCTTAGAATGGAATATATTAACATATTCATGCTATGTATATATACCAAATGTAAGTACATATAGACTAGATAATACAGATGTCTGAAGGTGCATAAAAGAAGTTAATGAAATTAAAGTAAAAACACAATATTGAATCGATGAAAGTATTTGTACAGTATTGATGATGAGGATTTCAAACCACCGATTATTCTTCTTTTGATCTGTTGAGTGGAAAGTAGTTTCTTATTAATTTTCTCTAATTGTAATTTCTGTAGGATTTAACTGTTGAATCTTATCTTGTGAAGTAGTTTATTTAGTACTGGGCTGATAAATAATTAGTACCGTTTGGAATAACTAAAAAATCACATTAGTGACTTGGCTATAAAAACTAAGTCCTATTTAGTAATACTATTAGATAATACCTATTGTTAGTAGCAATTAGATAACATCACTGTCCTGTGGACTTATATCACACTTGAAAAAGCTTGGCTTCGAGGAAAATGGCATCTACAGATTTCAAGAAAATTTCACGAAATTTTTTAAGAGATAACGGAGCATTAAATTCCTTTTTCTACAATCATAATAGAAAATAGGCTTTTGCACTTTGTGAAGAAAGCGTAAAATATATGTTTGTCGAAGACTGTTACTTTTCGCTTTAAAGCGAAAAGTAGCACTTTGTCGCTCGCTCAACACCACAGACCGATGAATGTGTAATTGAGGCAACCAAATTCCGACCTTAATAGTATTCTGTAATATAGAAATGTATTGTATCCGTAGTAACGTTTTCAAATAATTACTGTAAAAATAGAATATTGATAATAAAATTTTACTTTTTTGAGAGAAAACTGCAAAATTTTGAAAGAAAAAAGTGGTATTCGCTTTATTTTCAAAATACGTACGTATACAAATTATGTCCTGCAATAATTATAGTCGCATTTGTTCAAAAATTGACATTATATTATTTCATCAAATTTCACCCGTCTCACCCTGTTACTTGCTTCAAAAAAATGCCTAGAAACTGGCTCTACGCTTAGTCTAGTAGTATAATATAATAGTGTTCATTGGTCTGTGCTCAACACATACATATTTATAAATTAAAAATCACAAAGTGATTGAAAAAATTATCCGGATCGGCCGGGAATCGAACCCAGGATCTCCTGGTAACTAGCCAGGTGTGCTATTTATTATACCACCGGTCCTTTGCTCGATAGGCGTCCGATACAGACAACATTCAACCACCTATGTGTATGTACTCTCTATAATGCAAGAAGCAGTTACAATTTTTCAGTCTCAAATATTATCGAGTGCTTGTGAAACACTACTACGTATGACAGACTTTTGTCTGCATTTTAAACACACGTAGTATTCATATGTTCACTTATCGTTCAGCTAAACTGAAACTTTAAGCACTCGACTTCCTTGGTTAACATGACCAAGAACCACATACGTAAATTAAAAATCACAAAGTGATTGAAAAAATTATCCGGATCGGCCGGGAATCGAACCCAGGATCTCCGGGATCACCCATACATATTTAATTACAAATCGGGTAGGCGTTGTTTGTATTTTCTATAGCAACAAATATACAGATTCTAAACTTCATATTATTTTATCATAATCAAGCGAAATATCAGTTTTATTAAATTTCAAAATAACTACAAAATATTAATTAAAAATAATAAATAACTATAAATAATAAATAACAAGTTGACAAATAATTTTAAAAAAATATCTATACATATATATGTGAAGGAAGTATGTAATAGTGACAGCGATTTCTCAAATACACCTCCAGTCTCCAGATATTTCTGAAGCTGCAAAAATTATAACATTAAAATAAATGTTAGGGTCCATTATTATTTTTTCAAGTATTTTTTAAGTAAAACGAATACATTTTACAAAATTGTAGAAAAAATTATGTGTGTAATTCGAGCACAAAGTAACATTACCGCTCTCATGAGAAACACTCTCAATCCAGCGACAATGTACCCCTTTACAGATGCACAGATAACTATTTTGATCACTATCAAAAATTAGAAAGGGGTACAGTGAATTTAGGGGATCGCACTGTATATTATATATATCACTGGCCAAAATTAATTTAATCGATTAAAGTTATTGAATACAGTTATTGTATAATATTCTGAGAAGAGATATGTTTATTTTAATGATTTATTATTATTATTTTTTTTTTTTAAGTTAAATTTCAATTATACTGTGATTTCAATTTTCAAAATATTAATTCTCAGTTTTGAAATACGAAAACTTAACATTAATGCTAAATTCTTCACCAGTGTTTTTCATAATAATAAAGTTTATCCCCTTAAGGACCCACAAAAAATATAAAATATAAAATATTTGCTAGACCGGTTTTGCCTACTTTTGTAGCCCTCTTCAGTATCATAAATATATAAAAGAACCATAAATATAATAAATATAAATTCAGAAATATCATTCTGGGACCTTTCACGAAAAATTTCATTTTACGAAAAAAATTTGGCGGAATGAGGCGGAAAAATCACATAAAGAAGGTTTTTTTTATTTACAATTACTCTATTTTTTATTTACAATTACTCTATATCAACTAGTTTCCGAGAAAAACGTACTTTTGTAAATGGAAATTCGCTATGTTATGCAGGATGCTGCGACAGGGGTATTTAAATATAAGATTACTCCAGAACTATACTATTAACTCTAGCTCTAATTCTACTTAATCTTTTTTCTTGTTTTCTGATTGCTTTTTTAGTACCGGATCAAATTTTAATGCAATTATATCTTCGTCTGCTTCGCTTAAAGATATTCTCATGATGTATCGGAAAATTCATTTTTTGTAATAATATAAGAACAGTAACAGCCTTAAACTTACAGTGACTTTGTTTTTTGTATTTTTGTTGGTACTAGTAAATAGGATTAATGATTTACAGAACCAATAATAGCAAATAATTAATTAAATTTGAATAAATTTAGATCACAAACATTCAAGTTAAGAATGTCAGTAAGAAACAATATGTATTTAATAAATATGTATTAACCTTAGCTATTAGTTTTTAAAATTACAAAAATTATTTTTCTGCAAATACATAGCAACTAACAATTTGTACGATTTTTTTTATAAATTGGTCACAGATTGCTGTATACAGTAATAAAAAATTGATATTTTACGGTTTTTCGTAAAATTCAACGGTTAGACAAAAATTTTTGCAAAACCCTTTCTTAGCGAGCACCTACGACCGAATAGGGACCTACATGTCAAATTTCAAGTTTGTAGGTATTGTAGTTTTGGAGATTTTGTGATAGATGAGTGAGTGTATAAGTGGTATTTCGCATTTATATAATAGATTTAAAGGTACCTCCTACATGATGTTTTAATTGTAAAATATATAAAACAAAATTTTCATTTGTAAAAAAAAGTCAAAATTTTTTTTTTATTATTACAGGAAAGACTACGAATTATAACTAACTCATAGAAAGAAAAATTTGGTTAACAAAAATGTTTTTAACGTTAACTGTCGGGTTTCGAGAGCTGAATTGTATGTACTGCAAGATGTTTTGGATAGAAAAAATGTTATTTTTACTATTTCGAAAATATTGTTAGGACACGTTGTGTATAAATTTATTCAAACATATGCTTATGAACTATTCTATTCAAAATTAGTTAACAAAAATTTTTAAATTATATTCATTGTGTATGTAAACAAAGATGTAACTACGCCCCCATTATTAAAAAAATTTGTTTAAAATTAATTAAATTTTTATGATTTTTTTTTATGATTATTATTATACTGGATTATATAAATTAATTATTCATGGTTAATATTAAATATTATTGCAGTTAATTTCCTGTGTATATACCGTTTTCATTCAAATTTTAAATGATTCGATGAAACTGACATTAAACAAAATTGTATTTATATGTATGTGTGTAAGCTTTTATTTAATATTTAGTCGAATTTTTCAACTGAAAAAATTATACAGCTTATAGGACTCGCAGAACACGATTCTGAAGAAAAAAAATGTCTATATATATATATATATATATATATATATATATATATATATATATATATATATATATATATATATATGTATATATATATATATATGTATATATATATTTATATATATATATATATATATATATATATATATATATATATATATATATATATATATATATATATATATATATATATATATATATATGTGAGCCGTTTATTTTGAAAGTGGGGCAAGTCCATTTCTGAAAAAAATGAAGGTAATGGTAGTTACAGATAAGACTTAGTATAATCTTTTTATCTGTCGACAATTTATAGTCAAAAAAATTCAGAAGCCTAATATTTGGAAGATTTAAGTTTTAGCTCTTAACAGTATTGTAAATATGTTTATTTTGATAGTGGTGCAAGTCCATCGTACAAGTAAAATTTCCGAGACTGGACCTATTGATTTTAATGAAACTTAGATATGTTGTAGAACACTAAAAAATAATTAACACGTATTTTTTTTTATCTGCGGAAATGCGGTTTGAAGGGGTGAAATCGTCCTTCAAAAATTGGGGTGAAAATGTAATTTTTCAAATATCTCGAAAAGGGTAAGAAATACAGGAAAAGCTTAAATTAGCCATATTGCTCTTTTTTAAAAAGCTATATATTGATATTTATTTTGTTTAAATTACACCAACAAGGGTAGTTTAGGGTTAAAATTTAGGGGTTAATTTTGCGAAAAGGGGTACAGATAAATTATAATAAAGTTTTATTTACAGATTTCAAATGTACGTAAAAAAATCTAATCAACCTGTTTTTACTCAATTTCCTAATATTAAATCCAGGGGTAGTTAACCATGGGGGTGACCGTGTCGACATAATCGTACTATTTGAGTAATTAAAAACTTCTACAAGGAAAATAGTTTAAAACAATCAGAATAAATTTTCAAAATTCATTTTAAGCAACATTGCAAAGGGGATGAGTCGCCCTTTGAAAGTACATACTTCTTTTCATACGCTCATATCTACTACTAAAGCACTGGCAGGGGGTAATAAGGTCACAGTACGTGCTTCTGAAGTTGAACTGTCGTGTGAAAAGATTTTATTATGTTTATTTTTAAATGATAAAACTCAAATATTATCCAATTAAATTAACGATTACAATAATTCATTAATTTTGAAAGTGAGGCAAGTCCATTTAGCTATAATAAAACCACAATTTTTTTTAGCCAGCACTATAAACACTATTGGATTATAAACTAAGTTTGCCCGTCCACACTACACAAACTTATCTAATAACACAAAATACAAAAAATTTGTCTATTAACACTTACCAATATTTTTAAATTTATTGAAACGCAAACCCTTAAATATCTCGAAATAACAAAATATGGACTTGCCCCACTTTCAAAATAAACGGCTCATATATATATATATATATATATATATATATATATATATATATATATATATATACACCTCATTTCAGTTAAAATTGATCATGAGTTTTCGTTAAAAAAGTAAATAATTCTTATATTCGAAACAAATAAATTTTCTATTTTTTTCTAAGAACAAACTGCAAATTTAAAATTTACGTAAATGCAATAATAAAAGAGATAAAACCAAGAAAATGGAAACTATTTAAATTTAAAGTGACGAAGCATGGTTAAGTTTAACTGAAACGAACCGTATATATATATATATATATATATATATATATATATATATATATATATATATATATATATATATATATATAATAATATATATATATATATATAATATATATATATATATATATATATATATATATATATACCTTTTGACATGTGTAGGGCCCCCTATGCATGAGAGGAGCTGAAATTTGGTAAATGGGGCTCATTCCGGTGCACAGCAATACTATCAAAGTGGAGTCAAATTTTGGACCTACCAACCTCTAAGGGGGTGGTGGGGGGCAGCAAAACAATAAAACTTTTCCAAGCCAGCCGGAAATAATGGTTCGGTCAATTATCTACAACATATCCAAAATTCAGCCTCCTAGGGTGGTTTGGAGGGAGTATAGGGGAAAAAGAGTATTTTGGCTCGATCTAAGAGGCCTACATACAGCCCCGCAGAATTAATGTACAGGGTTGAAATTTGGTATGTTGATAAAGTTCGTACCTGGGATGTGCGTTTTGGATGTTTTTATATTTTACTTTCACCCCCACCATTTTTAAACTACAATTTCATTTCTAATTTCAAATGTTATCGAGTGCCTGTGAAATACTGTATGACGAACTTTGTTCGCATTTACACATACACTAATATTCATATGTTCACTTGATGTACAACTTAGCTGATACTTGAACACTCGATTTACTTTGGCATGTATAACCAATTCATTATGTTAATTAAAATTCACATAGTGTTTGAAAAATTATCAAATTGGATCGGCTGGTAACCAAGAGATCCGGGTTCGATTCCAAGCCAATCCAATTTGATAATTTTTCAAACACTATGTGAATTTTAACTTACAACTTCATGATTTTTCAACGTTTTCGAAGTTTGTACCACTCGTACAGGTCACCCAAATAAACCTTGAGAGCTGAAATTTTGTAGTCGGATTGAGCTGGTATCAAGCGTGTGCCTTTTGGAGATCTCAACTTTTAACCCTTACCCTCACCATTTTTATATTTAAAAAAAAAAAAAAAAACAATTTTTCTGTTTTTTTAGCAGTTTTGTTCGGATCGAAATCTCCCCAACTAAACCTAGAGGGCTGAAATTTGATGTATAGGTTAAGTTAACAGCCAACCACTGCTTTTTGAAGGCTTCAACTTTTAACCCTTACTCCCACGATTTTTACGCCAATATTTCCATGATTTTTTCCTTTTTTTCTAATAGCCCGTCCACACTACACAAACTTTTGTTTGTGCAAACTTTTGCACAAACAAAAGTACGTGTGGACGTGAAGTTTGCGCAAACATTTTGTAAAATCACACAAACTTTTGTTTGAATAAATTGTTTGCACAAACATAAGTTTGGGCAAACGATACGTGTGAACGTGATGTTCAAGGTTTGTACCAGTGTTTGTGGATTTTTGTATCTCGCATCAAAAAGTTGGTAACGACGCGTGAGTTTGACAACTACCGTAAAAATGACTGAGTAGGCACGAATTCAGGCTTTACACCGTATTCTTTTATATTTCTTTTATGAGTACGTATTCTTTAATATTATATTAATTAATATATTAAAAAAAAAACATTAATATATTAAAAATTTACGCGAGAATGGTCACTTTATTACAGTAATCAAAAATTTTGGAAAACGTCCCTGGTTTTTAAAAAAATTACAAAAATAATGTAATTTCTTCTCTATAGTAAATTGGGGTACCTCCAACTTAAACTCAATGTCACATCCTCGTTATTTCCTCTTAAAAAAATAAAAACAATTAAAAGATTGTAGTCTTCCTTTTTCAGATATTCAAAATAACTAAAATTTCGATTAAACCAGAATTTTTTCATTAGAGCACCAAAATAAATAGTTTTTAGAAGAAGTTTTAAAAACAAAAAGTAACACTGTTTGAAGACGCCAATTTAAATTGATGTTCTAATAATTTTTATTCAACTTCAACCTTAGTTATTGTTGTTACCCGAAAAAATAATTATTCTACTATATTTTAAGAAAGATATCTATTCCGATTTATGCTTAGTGTTTTTAAACCAAGCTCATGAGTACCATTTTTCCTTGTGTCCCTATTCACCCGCCTTTCTCGATTCATTCCAGTCTAGGGTAATGGTCTCTGAAAAATATTGATACTGAATACGTATGTACCATACAGTAAATATTTATTACCAATAAATTACAAAATATTTATTACCACCGACACTTTGTAGGTTGTAAAAGGTGTTAACAAATATGCTGATTAGCTTCAAAAAAAAGAAAAAAAAATGTGTAGGTACTTCATCTAGGTATAGTACACATATTATCTATATCAATGGTAACATATATGTTTGTACAAAAGTTTGTGCAAAAATTCAGTCAAACAAAAGTTTGTGTAATGTGGACGTGCTATTTGTACAAACTTTTGTTTGTGCAAAAGTTTGTGTAGTGTGGACGGGCTATAACACGCCTAGAGACTTTCTGAGTAAAACTAGAAGGCTGAAATTTTGTACATGTATTGAGCTAGTATCCAGTTAGTACCTTTTAGGGATTCCACATTAACTTCTCCCATTTTTACAACGTTCAATTCAATAGCGTTGTTATATGCGATTAAATGTGATGTATATCGATAACAATACAGTAGGCAGAATAAATTTAAAGAAACAAATGAAATAAATACTTATCACAAATCATTTATCACAAATGCAATACATATACATGTAAGTAATTTAAAAAATGTTATTGATGTCATTTATTTATTTTATTTATAAAATATAAATTTTGGATTTTTTAGAAAGAAAAAATATCTTCTTAAAGGCTTTCCAGTTCACTAATTAAGGTCCTTTTTTAATATTATAAATAAAACACTAAGGCAACTGGCGGAGAAGTATGGGTAGGAATGCCCTCGTACGAATTGTGTTGCTTTTTTCCTGTTAACTGCTATCGGCATAAAATTGAAATTTACTAAGATTCAGCCCTTAAAAACTTAAAACCTTTTTTTAAAGCCCCGATCAGCTGGACACTTATCATCAGTTTTGAAATCACCAAAATGACAAATCACTTGTAGACTTTCAATCACATTTCGCTTGTAGACATTCAATACCGAAGATGAAGGGAAAAATTTGACTTCCGTGATGGAACCCCGCTGCTCACGGCGCTTTTTTCTAATCATGACCAAATTAATTTTTTTTAAAGCTTTTTAATTTTTTAGTGTTTCGTAGCAAATTTGACAACTGGAACACATTTATTGTATCAATTCAGTGTTTGCTCGTCTGGCACAGGCGATTTTCTCAGAAAATTATCAACGTAAAAATTTGAAATTTAGCGCAAAAATAGAATGTGGTGAACCCAATTATACCGAGTTATTGTGAAAATAAACAACAAAAGTTCTTACGTTTTTTGGGGGCCACCTTGTAATCACCTTGAATTCGACCTTGACCCATGTTTTTAAAGTCATTTGGAGGTCAAATTACTTTTTTTTTTAAATTGAAATATACATTTTTCACTTTGGTAGTGAAAAGAGGAAAATTTCACGGCAGAATACATAGTTTTGTTTTTGGTAAAAATGATCTTTGAGGGTCATCGCAAGGTCAATTGGACGTAGTTAAGCAGAAAGGACTCAACCTACATAATTTATCTAAAACGATTCAAGCAGGTTGGATTATTATAGCTAATAAAAAAAATACTCGCCTAGCATGTGGTTTGGTTCCATGTCACAAAAAAATGTGTTTCCTTTGTTTGTTGATAGATCCGTTTTGCTGACTGAAAGGCCCTACCTTAATAGACCATTTTGGTACCATTAATTCATTTTTGACAATTTTGTGGAGTGAGTCCTTTCTTCTTAACTACGTTCAATTTTCCATCATATTCATAATTCAAAAGAATTGTAATTCTGACTAGAATCATCGGCTGCAGAAGTTGGGCTATTGGGTTATGGCCTATGACCTCGGATTTGACCTTGACTCATATTTTCAAGATTATTTTTATTGTCAACTCATTTTTTGTGGCAGAAACGACTATTTTTACTTCAGAAATGATAATAAAATAAAATTTTACGTCAATACATAGTTTGGTTTTTTGCGAAAATGACCTTTGAAGATTATCCCAAGGTCGATTTATAAAGAGATGCAGAATCGACGATCCACCGACGCGTGGGCAAGATGTTAGATCCACCGCAAAAAAAATTTTCATAGAAAGTATATAACTAAAAACGCTCATGACTACATGATTTCCTTAGAAGAAGCTTTTATAAACAAGATAATGTATTAATTTACATATAAAGGCATTTTGTTTTATTTAAGGTATTTATTTATTAATAGGTCGTCAGCTGAGTATTGGTTTGTACCAAGTCAGTTTTTTTAAAAATTTTTTCTGATAGTAATTTTGGCTTCCTCAATGCTCAAAACTAACAAAACAACTATCTAGAAAAAATGTTTAAAAAGTTGACTTGGTACAAACCAATACTCAGCTGACGAGGTATGTAAAGAAACTTAATGATGCAATAACTTATATTCTTATGCAGTCTACTGATTGAATGCTTATAAACAGTCAAAAAGTAACTTTATCGCAAATTAATGTTCAGATTTTTCTTATTTT
Source organism: Brachynemurus nebulosus (assembly GCA_035578155.1). Lineage (NCBI taxonomy): Eukaryota > Metazoa > Arthropoda > Insecta > Neuroptera > Myrmeleontidae > Brachynemurus > Brachynemurus nebulosus. The sequence continues at coordinate 26,431,772 of JAPWDM010000008.1, read as the reverse complement.
TCTTTCTCATTCTGGACTTTGATGGGCATTTTAAAAAAAATTGCTTAAAAAAGCCGTAGAAAAAAACCACATAAAAATAATTTTTGCTGTACTCTTTATTATCTACTATGCAACAGTTTACTTTTTAAGGGGGATAAACTAAATTATCCTTTTCTAACAGATAAAGTAAAACCAGGAAGGAATATTTTAAGTTTTAAGGTTGTAGTTACTGATATAAAATTCATATAACGTCACTTTGAAGGGTGTTAACCAATTGATGACGTGTTTTCTAAAAGAAATGGTCCGGCTATACGTGGATTATGTCGCCAATTGTTTAATATGATGTTCGGTCATTTGATCCAGCATAATATGATAGTCGAGTCGGCGTAAATATTAGTATTTTATTTACAAAGGATTTTTAATTTGAAATTTTTAATGATTCTTTTCTAAGAAAAAAGAAAAGATATAAAAATTCTTATAATAAAATACTGGTTTATACCGTAAATTGAAATAATTTTATATTATATTAATTGACAATTTACGAAAACTAAAAAAGTAAAAAAAAAAAAATACTGATTCAAGTGCCTACTATAAAATCAAAAATTTTAATAATTAACAAATTATAATTGAATTTTATTTTAACATTTCTGTAAAAGTATCTGTAAGCACATATATCTCTATACATATAATTTAACACATTAGATAATTAAATAATTTACAACTTGTTTTATATTTAAAGCCAATATAAAGAATGTTTCGTACATTAAGTACGAAGCCAGTACATTAACTATATAATTAAAATTATTTTAATTAATAAATTGAGTTATTAAAATACCACAAAATTATTTAATTCGACATATTGCTTCTTAAACATAATACTGTTAATGTTTCTTTGTACGTGAATGTATTCCTTGCAGACAAATTATTTATTTGTAAAATACAGCAACAAATATAAATAGTATTCCTAGAGATTGCAACAAAACATTTTTCCAAATATCAAAATACAAATTATTAACCTTTGTTAAGATTGGATTAACGAACAATAAGAGACAGAAAAAATATCTATACGGCCCATAATTCGAAGGACCGCAGACTCAAGGAAGAAAAAAATGCAGATCCCTTGGACTCGACAGTTAATGTTGAAAACATTTTGGAAATCCACATTTAAGTAGTTTGATTCTTCTTTTGTATGGATTAATTATAATTCGTAGTCTTCCCTATAATATGATAAAAAGGTTTGGATGTTTCTTTTTAAAATATTTGATATATTTTACAATATTAAAAGATTATGTATCTTGGAATTTGTAATAAAAACAATAATTTTGGTGAAAAGTTCAGCATTTTTGTTGAGTATTTTATATTTTAAAATTGACAATTAAAGTTTTGACAATTTAAGAAAATTTAAAAAAAAAAAAAAACTAAAATTTAATTTAAAAAAAAAAAAAATAAACACCTTTTTTTCCAAATTACAGAGATTTTTTTATTTTTATTTTACTTTTTTAGAAAATGGAATAGAAGAACACAAATAATGAGAATATTTTAGTCCGAGATTTTTTTAAAATCTTTTAGATCAACACCCGCACCCTTATCAAATTTCAAGTTTTAGTACTAGTAACAATAAATCTGAGAAATAAATTCCTGTAAATGCTTTCTATGCTAGCAAAAATAAATAATAATATTAACTGAATGGGAAAAACTTTAAAAAAAATTCTTTAACCTGCTTTCTGATTGTTTGACTACTATTGAAAGCAACTAATTTTCCCTTGAAGGGATTAAAAAAATTGAACTTCCTTAAATGTGTTCAGATACTTCCGGCATAATTAATTAACACTTAAAGGAGATCAAAAATTCGAACGACAACAACTTGTGGAAAAAACACCATAATTTTTTTATGTGTGGCATACGATTTCAATTTATATCGATTCAATTATTCTAAATATAAAATAATAATTTTTTTTTCTTTTAGTTTTCTCATAATTATCACTTTAAAAACTATCAATCGTCCGAATTTCAAAGTTGTAGTGCGATTGGAAGTACTCTAGATTTATTATAATCTATCAATTGGTCAATCAGTAAATGCTGAAAATGGTAAATATTAGACACTCGTATTTTAAAGAAAAATGAATAAAGAGTGAAGTAATCGGAGGCATTCGTTATGCAACAAGTTAAATGAAAATGTCTGATGCCTCTGACTGCTTTATTTTTCATTCATTTTTCTTCTAATTCATCTTGTTTCCATTTTTAATTTTTTTAATTTACTTTTCTTGATAACTTTAACTTGTAACGCAAAACTAAGGACTTAAAAGAGTTGACGTAAATATTGTAGAGTAGACAATGGGTTAGTTTTGGTTTTCGGGCAATTAACCTGCTGCATTCTGTGCGTTTAGTTAGTACAGTATACCAAATTGATATATAAGTAACCAACGAGAAAATTGAAATTTTGCATCCTGTAATTAATTGGTGCTCAAAGGCAACTGAATTTATTCTAAACGATAATAAAATTATATTTTGCCAACAAGTGTATGTATATCACTGACTGTGATAAGAGTAAAGCTAACGAATTTCAAGTTTGGTGCTTTTCAAAAGGATGTTTGTTGTTCACATTGCATAAATACCGGGTGGTAACGCGCTAGAGTATGAGTTTTGGCGTTAGACTGGAGTGGGCGGGAGTGGGGGAGTGAGCGGTTGGGAGGGGGGCATTGAGTCGTCAGGATCGGATGTGGAATAGGTTCGATGTGGTACCTACCCCCACCATCGCATCATCGTCAGAAATGTGTTAATGTAATGAACACAATGTACAGAAATAGAGCAATGTTTAACAGTTCAGTGCAGGAATAACGTCCTTTTGGTCAGTGCAATGAAGCGTACAGTGGGCTGATTGCATCATCATCTGCGTTCTCAGGCGTGATCGTCGTCAGTTTGTAAATGTATGTAGTGAATTTTATGAACATCCACATATATGTAGGTACATTGATAGTTCTCTATGATGATGTCTGTGCACAAAGAACCAAAGAGACATAACCAAACTATTACCAAAGCAGCAGTAGCACACAGGGCAGATTTGTTCTGTGCCAGCGGGTCGGGTCGTTTATCCACCTTTCTATTTAGATGTTAAAATATACACATTACAGTATACACACAAATATATACACGAATCTCTTATTACTGTACTAGCTGCTGCATACATTTATATAGATAGCTAACGTTCTCACAAATAATAACGTCTAAAAACGATTAGCATTCGGTTGGCAATCGAACTAAATCAAACATGTATACAAATAGGGGCAAATCGCGTATTATAATGATCATGTTACCAATTTTTTTTTTTTTGTAGTGAATAGTTGCTTCAGATACCAAATATGTGTGGTACCCAGACTTGCTAATCATCCAGTTTTTGACCGGACAGTTCGGTTATGTAGTGATTTGTCCGGCTTCGGTTCTCTATGTGCGACCGGACTCAAATTGTAAAGTTAGTTGACGAATATAGAAAAGTAAAACTGGCTTAAGGGTATAATGGTGTACATACATTACCAATTTTTCTGTCAATGTAAACTCGGCTTTAAAATGGAAAAAAGCAATTAAACAAATTGCTGAAAACAATTCGCTTTCTGCATAGAATATTTTTGCACTTACACAATATTTTAAAACAATAAATATACATACATTATAATAATAAATTAAAATTGGGGGGACAGGTCTACCCACACTGTCAACTTCCCATTGGATGCCTTTAAAGATTATTGCAAATGAATAACTTTTTTTTTTAAATTCAGGGGACTCCTCCTCTGGATCACCGATAGAGGCTTTGCCCCTTGCACCATACCGGGGGCTTCGCCTTCTGTACCTAAAGGTGGGAGCTCCACCCTTACCAAACAAATGATAACATAAAAATATTTCACAAAAAGTTTCTTATTTCGTTTTTCCGTTTAACTTTATTTTTATTTTATTTTTTAAATTTTACAATAAATTACTGGCGTTTTTAACATCACAGAAGGATTTAGGCCATTAAATGGGTAGTTCTTCAAACGATGGAAGAAAATAGACTTAATTCCGGCCACACATTTTTTTCATGCATGAGCTTTGGAAAGTAGTTTTATTTCAAGGTGATGACATTTTTTACACTATTTGAAAGTGGCCAGTCAAAATATTAAAAATTATAAATTTTATGGCCATTATAAAAAAAAGAGACATCCAAGAAAGTGAAAAAATGAGTAAAAAACTAAAATTAACAAAAGAGAATTTCTTATATTCATTTTTATTATTAAGCACAATTTATTAAACTATTAAAAAATTTATTAATTTGTATTATTAAACAATTTTTATTATTTTTATTATTAAATTTTTAATTATTAAACAATTTATTATTTGCTTAATAGATATTATATATTATATTGGTAGTATATATATTAGTAGTTATATAGTGTATATTTGTAAATATTAAAAAAAAAATTTCAAAAAAAAAAAATTTAAAAAAAAGTTTAAAAAAAAATAACTAAATAAATAAAAAAAAAATTGGGAATTTATTATTTATTAAAAAATATTCGAAGTCATACCATAGTTTAATACATATTATATATTATATTAGTAGTATATAATATGTATCAGTAGTTATATAGTATATAGGTATTATAGAAAAAAAAAATGGGAATTTATTTTTTATTAAAAAATATACGGAGTCATTTATTACAGTATTCTAATGACATTTACCTAATTTATTTACATTATTTAAGTTAAATCCCCGTTTTCGGAGCTGCCAGGAGACTGAGACCAGGAGACTGAGAATTCTTCAATATTCTTTAAAAATCGGCTAAATAACGTTTTATAAAAAAAAGACAGGTCCGCTATTCCAATACAGCATATTTACACCTCATACAACTGAAAAATTTCTTATATCCACAGTAGTTTTCACGTGAAATGCTGACCAGGATACTGAGAAATTGACTGGACCGAGTACGATCTCACTTACAATGTTAACTGAATTAATTGATACAACTCCAAATTAAATAAAACATGTACTTTATTTTATTTATTATATTTGAGTTAATTACTATGACAAACGATGATTTAATCGGAATATAATTTTTTTATATTTTTTAAGTATTTTGGTTTGATAGGAGAATGATGCAAAGTTCGGGAGACAAAATTCAATAGAATATTTCCTAAAGAAAATATAAAAAAATTCAAAAATTATTTATACCATAAAAAAATATCAATATTATAGATTACTACTGCAGTGTAAATTTTTTTTTATACATTCAGAAAAAATAATTATTTAGTCTGCTATGTTTTACTTTGAAGAGGAGACATACCAGGAGACTGAGAATTTTACATTTTAAGTGTCATTTTTTATAAAAAAAATATATTTCGAAACCGGGTTATTTTGAGTGACCAGTTAGATGCAGTAATGGTTTACAGTTTCCATCTAGAAAAAATGTATTTTTCAAAATATTAATATACAATATGCGTTGGGCCGTCCAAAATTCCATAGTTTGAAGAACTACCCATATAATAAAGACATGGTAAAAAAATCATATAATCTATGTTATGTCAATAAAGTTAATTCCGTTTTTTATCACAAAAAACAAACCGCTAATCCGAATTTGCTGAAAACTTTATCCGGTATTCATTTCTTGATTACGCATCTAATGAAAGTCCGGAGTTGATATCAACATTTGTTCTCAATATATGCAAGACGAAAAAAAATTCACGAACCAACGAACGAACGAACTAACGAACGCACACACAAACATCACGCTAAAAACGATGGATTCGGATTCTAGGAACCTTGAAACGTGGAGATATGTCGAAATTAGCGATTCGTGAAATCGGACCCATTACAATAACTTCCAATGGGAAGTTAATAATTAAATATACAACAATAAATATACATACATTATACACTCAGGCTAAAATGTGATTTTCGATCCCGAGTGTGAAGTTGCCAGATGACACATAAATACCTGAGGGCAACAATTTACACCAGAAATCAAAAGAACACTTTAGTGGCGTATATATTTATTTTACAATTCGAATAATTTAAAATTATAAAAATTAAGAAAATAATATTTAACGTAGTTGCTTCGAGATAGTCAGGTACGAAAGTGTATGTCAACGAAAAAGTGTTCTTTTATCAAAAATTAAGTAATGTATTATTATTCTTCAGTTACTATATTTGTATATCACTTGTTTTCTTGAATTTCCGCGCGCTTATGTTGTAGTAATATTATTAAAGGATTGTTGAAAAGGCGTTGTAAAATGATGTTTATAAATTATATTTCATAAACGGCGTAGTGAATAATTTTTATTTCTTATTAAATATGGTTTATAATTTTGTATTTTATAACATATTAAATTTTTATCAAATTCCTTTGACACGTTTTCATTTTATTCAAAAAATAGAGTTTTCTCATAAGAGACCGCGTTAAAATTACAAAATTTTGAAATCGTATTTCTCAAAACTGGGGTAATCAATTTTAATCGGAATATACTCGTATTAGTGGTATTGTATTAAATAAATATCTAGAGAGGTTTCGTTAAAAGCCGTTGAAAAATTGTTTTACGGACCAGTTACCTTAAATGTGATCTAAATATTGTGAAATAATTTATTAAGTAGTTCGAAAATTCAAATAATTCATTACCTAACAACGGTATTTAATTTAAATTAAATTTCGCTTGCCGATTGGCAACATTCTATAAATTCTATTTGCTGATTGGCTTAGAATAGGGAACAGAAATATTTTTAGTCTGTTGGGACTAAAACTGAGACTTTCTTCCCCATTATCAGGAACTAAAGCAGGTATGGTCAACTGTACCTACTTGTTTTTGAATTATGTTTTTAAGAAATATTTTGAATGGATAAATGAATCATTGAATGTTTATTTTTTATTGCATGAGAATCTAATGCCTGCTCTATACTCTCGATCGAAGTTCTTCGACGAAGTAATCGCTAAAGTTGGCTGAAGTTCGAATACCGTTACAACACCAGCCACGAAGAACCACGAAGTGGCCTTCTACACTGTCGTACTCGGTCCACTTCGCGAGAATTGAGAGTACTTTAGCGATTACTTCGTCGAGGAACTTCGATCGAGAGTATAGAGCAGACATCAGATTCTCATGCAATAAAAAATAAACATTCAATGATTCATTTATCCATTCAAAATATTTCTTAAAAACATAATTCAAAAACAAGGAGGTGCAGTTCAACAAATCTGACTTTGTCGCTTCAAGGTCATTTTTTCTTTATATTAAGTACTATCTCACTTCTTTAAGAATGCATTTTTAATGACCTTGAAGCAGCAAAGTCAGATTTGTTGGCCTGTACATCACATAAACATACCATGAACATCACCGAATATATATGTTTTTATTTTTTTCAATATCTTCCACCCTTTTGGCAAAAATAAAATTCAGGGGGATGAGACAAGTGCTTGCGAGCTTTTTTTTGGTAGTAATAAGAAAGTGGTTACTCTTGTACAAGTAGCTAAAAAAAATCGAATGACTTTTTTTAAATATTTTATAAAGAGTATTTAATGTCCATTTTAAATGAAAAAAATATATAATAAAGTACTGGACATAGCAAACAATATAGATTTTGTTTCATCGTTTTATCTACAATAGTTTACGAGAAAAAAAAGTTTGAATAAGACCACTATTTTTTGATATTTGGTATTATAACTCGGCGAAATTTAACGATATTGAGAAAAAATCTATACGTATATGGTTTACTCTTTCACTAACAATAAGTTACGCAATCGCATACATATCGTTGAATTTCATTTCTTGGGCAAATTCACCTATGGTAATGGTTCCAGACTATTTGTTTGATATTACTAATAATAATTATTGTGTCTACGAATACACAAGTTGCCCCTATATGCATACAAGTGAAGTTGTTAGGTAGAATACATGCATCACTCGAATAATAATTTATTGTGGTGTAGTCGTGTTTGTAGCGGTGTAACTAGCGGTGGTGCAGCACTACAGCAATATAGCATTAATTAATCTATTACATTTATATTTCTACATAATTTGATTGATTTAAGAAACCAATTATATTCTTTATGTTCTTTTTAATTGATTATTATTATTATTACTAGAACAACAATATGCATACACACAACACTGATATACGGCATACACAGCGTTAAATTTCACAATACATGACAATGAATAGGCATTTTCCTACCTATACTAAAACTAATAACAAATAATAATTGATAATAAAGAAAAAAACTTTCAAAACTGATGCTAATTTGATTAAAATTAACGAAATGTTCAGTGATTTTGAACGTAGTACATGCATCTAGATATATTATGTATATCATTCATTTATACACCGGTCAATTTAAACATGCAAGGGTACAAAAATTAGGGGAGAGCTGAAAATTGGTATGAATGTTCGGAACACCATTATAAATAAATATTGAAAAGTCCTCATCGATCCTGTACTTGGAAAAAATTTTATTCAATGTCAAAGGTGTCAAAAATGGGTTTTTAGCAATTTTCAACAAAACGGTAAGTCTTATCATAAAATTAGGTCCAACAAAAATTGTAGATCATATAATTATCTATAAAAAATGTCTGAATACTTTTTTCCTAAGAGGCACCGTTTCTGAGATATAACTATTACAAAAGTTGTGTTCTTCATAATATGCATACGTTTCCACGCCACCTGTGAGGTAGTGTACTTAGCGGGTTTTTTAAAGGGTTTCCCTGGTAGACCTATTCCACGGTCTATGGTGATCCTGTTTAATTGAAAACTATTGAAAATAAAAAATATTAGTATTGGGAATGATGAAAGCGGTATAGATTTAAAAAAAGTGAGGGAAATTATTCGTCAGAACCATAATCGTCTAATATTTCAGCTTCCTCTTCTTCTTGTTCTTCTTCTTCTTGTTCTTCTTGTTGGGTGCAAGTAAATTGCCTCAATAGCGATGCATCACATGTCTCCTCGTTGGTATCATACGAATCGTCTTCTGTTGATTATTCAACATTGGAGCATGACTGGCCTTGACAACTAGTACATGCAAGAGAACAAAACAATCCAACTTTCTTGCAGCCGCATTTTTGCACTACATCCCTTTTTACAATTACAAAAAATTGTGTTGAGGAGTCTTTCCGGCGCAAGTGGGAGATTTTTTATAATAGCTATATCTCAGAAACGGTGGCTTTTAAGAAAAAAAGTATTCAGACATTTTTTATAGATAATTATATGATATACAATTTTTGTCTGACCTAATTTTATGATAAAACTTACCGTTTTGCTGAAAAACCCGAAAAACCAATTTTTGACATCATTGACCTTGAATAAAATTTTTTCCAAGTACAGGATCGATGAGGACTTTTCAACACTTATTTATAATGGTGTTCCGAACATTCGTGCCAGTTTTCAGCTCTCCCCTAATTTTTGTATCTTTACTACTATTTTTAGTGCTAAATTGATCGGATTATTATAGATATGCAAGATGTAATAAATACATTTCATAATTCCAATAATGTAAAATCTTTTGCATTTGATGTTAATTGAATTATTAGATGGATTCATTAAATGGAAAAGAACGTAAAAGATATCATCGCTAGGCTATGCAAGTGTCTACATGCTTCTAGTACTTTGATAACATAGATATAAGGTACTAATTTTTATATTAATTAATTTACTAAACTTAATATTAGTGTTTGAATTGTAAAGCAATATATAGGGAATCATACAGGATGATACTAATACGGAGTGGTATTACAATAGACATATTTTCCAAAATGCTTCGACACATTAGGTAATAATATTTTAGCGAGATGAAGCATTTCCATCTCGAATCTTTCAATGAAACTTGCACCCGGAACTACGACAGAATTTTGTTTTGTCCCCAGAACCGCAAAACTAAAATTCCCTAAAAATATACGTCACTAAAATTTCGATTTACCTATATAAATAAGCCCCAAACACTTGAATGAGTTCTTCAGCGAAATGCGACCGATGCCAAGAATAAGACCTTTTAGATTTTTCTCCTCTTTCCAATGGTGTAAAAAAATTTCACAAAAGTTTTTGAATAAGGGGAAATTTTGATAAAAAACTAATTTTTTTCACGAAAATTGCCGGAAAAACCATGTTACAGGTATCGGATGTGTCTGGTTAACGAACTCGCTAACGGAAATTCGCTAAAAAGAATTTTCTGCCATTTGCTAAAATTAAAAAAATTTTTTCTTTTTTTATATTGTTGCAAGAAGAGCGAAAAAATCCCATGAGATAGATTTTGGAATACTATTTTAAGTAAACTGGTTTCCGAGATAAAACAAATATTTTTAATATAATACCGAGATAAATTTTTTAGATTATTCTTTGTAAACTGGCTTTTAAGCAGTTTTTCTGATTTACCTATTTAACATTTTGTTCTCATACAGGATGTAAGAAAGATAAGTTTTATAATTCATAGGACCGACAGGTTTCACTGTACTAACTAAATTTTGCTAGTAAATTAGAATCCGTAAATTTTTTTGATTGCCAAAAACTGGTTAATAATGACCCCTAAAAAAATTAAATTCTATGTAGTTAATATGTTTTTTTCTTTTTCTTTTTGGAATCTAAGTTGTTTTCTTAAAAAAAAATTACCCAGTTTTTTTAATAGATTTACAGCTATGTCCAAACAAATTCGAACAAAATAGTAAAACAGTAAAGTATTTTGAAAATTTTATTTTTTGTGATAGGAAGCTCACCTGTACATAATGCTTAACATTTAAAATTGGAAAACTAACAATTGTTGGTTTTCATTACTAAAAATCGCTGGAAATGTGCTTGTGCATAATTACTAATTTTAAATCCGCATTTAAAATAATAATGTATCTAATAGTATATTATTCAATGAGCTATTACTCACGAAGATGAAATTGCGACACGAACCGAGTTTACAAGGCGAGTGTCGCAATACATTTGAGTGGATAATAGCCATTGCAAGCGAGTAGAATACTATACTTTTTCTACGACTTTTTCCGTTTTTGATTCAAATAAAATTAAATATGAACTTTAAATTAAAGGAATATAGCCTTTAATCTATCTTTAATTTCATTAAATGTTTTTCATATGCATCTATGGAAACGATCAAAATAATCTATAGATAGCTTTGTTTACTTGCACGTTACTACACAACATATATGAAATTAAAACTTGATAGATATATTAATCATAAAACATTCGCAACCCCCATTGAATAATGGTTAATACGGTGATTTCATTGGTCGAAAGGTATTGAATAATGATTATTCCTCCACACCTTTGAATAACGCTTAACTTTCTCAACAATTAATGGATATAATATAATGAGTATGTTCTTCAACAGGAGTAGAAAAAGACCATTACCTTATAGCACTAAAAAAAACGCCAGTTTTGACAAAATTAGGTGAATTATTCTTAAAGGCTAAATTCTATTTTATGCTGTAGTCCATTTTGTCTTGTTGGACATCATTAATTATAATGAATATCTTTCCGATTCTTTGGCATTCCCAAATCCCTTTTTTCTTACGGTAATTTGTTTTCAGCTATTCCTGTAATTCTTCTAGAATACTGAATAATCCATTCTGCTTTTCGTACATTCTGCTATATAATCGTCCTATTGTCTTCCTCGTTCAAGTGCCCAATTGAAGACCGATTAAATATTTATAGGCTTTCGTAAATCAGTGCCTTTTATTTTGTCACTCAGCGATTTCTCCGAAATTCCTTGATTAATTGATTAATGTCTAACAACATTTTTGTCAAAGCAAAATTGGTAATCAAGTTTTCTTTTTACGTCCTAGGGAAATTATGTAAGAAAAGTCAGTCCGACTGATAATTTCCGTTCAATCTACACCTCATTCCAAATTCCAGATCATGATTTTTTCTCCGAACTTTCGGAGCAATTCTTTTGATTTTCAAAAGAAAAAAAAGAACGAAAAAATACAGTTATACATAACTATTACATATTGAATTCGTGCTTTAATAAGCTTTTCTTTAATACCCTTCTCGATACTCCTGGGCAAAGAAAAAGTGCTTTCTTTTCAAGTTCAACTTATTTCTTACTGAGACTCCACATTCTATTTCTGTGTCAAATTTAAAATTTTCATATCGAAAATCACCTGTAACAGACGAACGGACACCGAAGGGATTCCATAAGTGTTCCCTTTTGCTAATTTTGGTACGAAACACTAAAAATGGTGACCAAAAATTTGAAAAAAACGGTGTATTTCACGAATTCTTTGCAAAGATATCTTAAGGGGGTATTCCAGTCTAGAGGCTCTATGTTAAAAAACAGTAAACATTTTTACTATCCATTTTTTAACAATTTTTTATTCATATTTGAAAAGTATAAAAATGTATAAAAATTTTAAAAAAATTCAAAATTGAAATCGGCACAGGCCGACAAAGTGGGGACTCAAAAAGAAGGTGTCTCCTGATTGACGCGATTCCAATCTTCCTGGTGATCTGAAACATAAAATTTTAGTTAATAAACAAGGATGTAGAATTAGTTGGACGTAGTCGATTTGAAAAAATAAATTTTTTCACAAAATCGCGTCTATTTAAAAAAAATCATTTTTTCGCCTCCTTTTTTCAACTTGAGAAATTTTTTAAAAATGGTAAAAAAAAAATTCTAAAATCCCCTATGTCGGATCAATTTTGATAGTATTAAGAAGGTCTGTACCAAATTTCAAGAAAATCGGTGCATCAGAACTTGAGATATCATGTCAACCACATCGAAAAAGGTAGTTTCGAGTAATTTATATTAAAAATTTGAATTTCACACTAGTTGAAAAGATACACAGCACACAGGGAAAAAATAACCATAACTCCAAAAATAATTCGAATTTCGGTAAATCCTTTTAGAGGCTTAGTCTTCAAGGTCTAAACTTTAAAAATATGGAAAAAAAGAAAAATCTATTTTTTCGAATTTCTAGACTAGAATACCTACTACCCCCCTTAAAAATCCTGGTCTTAAATTGACAGAAAATTAACAATAACGCTAACTTAAGTGTGCTACGATGGGAACGCTGGTCAATATTATATTGGAAATCATATAATATATTCTTAAAAATACATTTTAGCTATGTATATTTAGCTAGAACTATGTTTAATTTCACAAAAAAGCGAAAAAGGCTATTTTAATTTAGGCCAGAAATACAGATAAGTTTATGCCAATGAAAATTATTGTTTTGATTATTATGTGTAAAATTATCTACTATAGAAGTATAGAATAAATCAACAAAAATGGTCTGACATCATTAAACAAATGCAACAGATTAAGTAATATTAGATTAGACATACCTAGCTTTCTGTCCCTCTTCTTTATTTTGATATTAGAGCAGTGTTTTGATGGATCTATGAAACTTAGATCATTTATAATAAATTAATGAATGAATATGCTATATCTAAAAGGAAGATGTCTTCCGGATTGAACGTTGCTCTCTTTATCATAACTGATCGAACTGACAGCCGTGGGATTGCATTTCGTCCGAAAGAAAAAGCTGCGCTGTTCCATGATACAACATTACCAACCATTGTAATAATAAATAAATGATAATATTAGAGCAGTGGTTCCCCTTAGGGGTCAGTATAGACCTGCAAGGGGTCCACGTCGAGGGAAGAAAAAATTGGAGGTCTGTGAGTAAATAAAAATAGGGGTCTACAACAGCAAAGTAGATCTACAGCGGGTTTTGTTCGCCCTAAAATGATAAAATGAGAAGTTACTGACTGGTTACTTTGCTCTCCACCTGCATTTTGCTTCTGCCAAATGGTCCTAAAATGAGAAGTTGGTGACTGTTGACCTTTTTCTTGGCTCGCCACCTCTATTTTTCCGGGGTTTCCAAAGTTGTTATTGAATTTCTGAATTTGTACCGGGGATCGATCTAAAATCGAAAACCATGACAAGTGGTCTACGAGACAAAAAAGTTTGGAAACCACTATATTAGAATAACTATGCTAACTTAAGGTTAAGTTTTAATTTTTCTTCGATTATTGAGGCCGTCAGACCATTTTAAGCTGATTTGGTTTAAATGTGTAAGTAAATAACAATTATATAAAGTTATTCACTTGAAATAGCATAGTAGGGTTGACCGGGGTAATAATGAATAGATTTTCGTGAATTGAGATAAAAGGGTTGTTTTAAGTATTTTTTATTTTATATATCACATTATGGTTGATTTATTTTTAATTCTACATTATTCAGGATGCACCATAGAAATTTTGAGCAAATTCGTATGAAAAACAAAAATTTTATAAGCCATTCACATTTCCCCGGTGCGGTTTTGCAAATCTTATGAATTTCCGGGTAAATGTGAATGCTATCAGAAAAAAATGATTTAGACTGAATTACAAGAGGAGTGAGGTACATCAGAGTAAGGACCAACTCAGATTCTTCATATTTACCCCACTTTCAAATTTTTCATCATACTTTAGCGGTCACAATTTCTCTTTGTTTAATGCAAGTTACGCATTCCTCAAATTTGTACAAAAAATCAAGGTTAAATAAAAATAACAAAAATTGTAAGAACAAATTTGTTACAGCTAAAAATGATATTTTGATGATATCTTGTCATTTTATCAAATAAAAAATCAAAAAATTACATGATTTTCACACAAAAACAAGGAAAATAAGATTTTTGCAAGGAAATACATTCAGTTTACATGAACAAAAAACAACAATCTATTTTTTTTTTTTTTTGCGTTGTTTGTACAACGAAAACTTGTACAATAATGTCATTGCACATCATTATCAACATTTTCAACTGTGAAAAGGACACTATTGAAATTTTTGACCGGATGGGGGCATTTGTGAATGACGTTCACAATTACCTCGGAATTTTAAAATCATGGGGTAATTGTGAATTTGTAATAAATTGTCCAATTTATTTAGCAGTTAATAAGGAACCCCCTCAGGCTTTAGACCACTTTTTTAGAAGTACCCTTATCCATTTCTTACCTTTTAAAAAAAAGAAAATGTATTTAAAAAAAATTTTTTTGGGGATTGGTCGAAGTAAGATACACAAAATTTTGCAAGGGTTTTTTCAAAATAAAAAAAAGATACTAATACTTGGAGAATTGTTATGAAATTTTAATAGCATATTAAAAAAGGACAGAAAAACATACTAAGATTTGATTTTTAACAAAATTAATGTTATTTTAGAAATTATAGGCGCCGTTCACAATTGCCCCAATTCACATTTACCCCGGTCAACCCTAATATAGTTATTTTTAAATCCATTAATACTATCATCTAGTATTTATAGTTCAAATGATTTGAACTAATTGTTCCGAGTTCACAGCAGCAGTAGTCAGTGGACGATATCAATACGGCAAAGGTGTTGATCTAATTGCAATACATAAAATTTTATGTCAAATTTAATAATTTACATTGCCATGAAATGTGTCTATTAAATTTTGAATGCATTTGACCTATATGTATAGTGGAATGGACACTGGCGATGTCAGTTAGTTCTCCTCTATCAATGAATATTGCATTTAAACTGTTCTATTTTAAATTTTGAAATCAAAATCATGTTTCACATATCACAACGAAAATTGTGTTAGTTAGAGTTAGGTAGGTATCATATACCTGCATTAAAATTATTGAGGTTACCTATCTGCTAAATATAACGTCAATTTTGTTACATAATACTTGTATAATTTAATTCTATTAATTAGTAAAACTTTACATTTATAAAAAAAGCACCCGTGTCGCAGCATACTACATAACGTAGCGAATTTCTCAAAATCAACCTGATTCTACGAGACAATAATAGTTTTAGGTGCATTTTTCAGATTTTCATCTAACATAGCTCCCGTCCACTTCATTGTCTTACCTATAATCAATTTATCAATGTAAGAAAATAATTCAAATACCACTCAAGTGTATGTTTTTAATAATCAGAATCCTTATTAAAATTTTCCGATATGCTGGAGTTTAACGTTGGACGGCATGCATACAATTACATTAATAAAAGAGACAACAAACATGTTAAAATTTCGGAAAAACACTTCACTGGAAAATTTAAGAAGGCGAGGACTGCTAAAAAACCAATGATTGCTGAGAGGGGAGAACTATATGGAGAAACTTTCGGACTTCTATAATATGATCTTGGTATAGCTGACTAAATAAAATATGTAATCAATTTTTAGTCGAGTTTTTCCTTGAAAAAATTAGACTTATACAGCGTATACGATAAGAACGGTGAGAGGCGAGAGTAAGGGCGCTATCCGTTTTGGGACCCGTAGAACACGATTCTATAGAAAGAAAAATGTCTGATATACAGCTGCACTCTTTTTTGTGCGGTGGATAAGGATCGCATAAAAAAAAATCGCACAAAAAAAAATATATTCAAAAATATAATAAATAGCTATAAAAAGTATAGTTCCATCCAGATTGTACAAAAAACTTTTTTTGTGCGGTTGGTCGGGACCGCATAAAAAAAGTTTCATCGAAAAAACATTACTCAAAACGCTCAAAACTTAGAAATTTCCTTAGAAGTTGCTTCTATAAACAAGAAATAATATTAATTTACACGTAGAAACATTTTATTTCAATTTAAGAATATTATGAAAATTTTTAAAAATACACCTTTAACAAAATTAAATGATGCAATAACTTATGTTCTTATGCAATGTATTGATTAAATCCTCAAAAGCCGTTACAAAGTATTTTTATCAAAGAAAGTTATTATAGTAATTTTTTAAGTTTCTTACTGTCTCGTGATTTTGATTCACATTATGTACCTTAATGGCAATTTTTTACAAACCGCCTAAAAAAAAGTCGCCCAAAAAAGGACCGCATAAAAAAGAGTTCAGCTGTATATATATATATATATATATATATATATATATATATATATATATATATATATATATATATATATATATATATATATATATATATATACAAGGTGGTCCGGAATTATGTACCGTAATTGACAGACCTCGTAGTACGTTCAAGAATAATGGTACCTTTTCATGTGCACTTTTTTTTCAAAAGTCAATAATAAGGGAGATACAACTCTGTAAAGGGGTGAAACGAAAACCATTATTTCTTGAATATTTTATTTCTTTAATATTTCTTGTATATATATATATATATATATATATATATATATATATATATATATATATATATATATATATATATATATATATATTATATATATATATATATATATATATTATATATATATATATATATATATATATTATATATATATATATATATATATATATATATATATATATATATATATATATACAAGAAATATTAAAGAAATAAAATATTCAAGAAATAATGGTTTTCGTTTCACCCCTTTACAGAGTTGTATCTCCCTTATTATTGACTTTTGAAAAAAAGTGCACATGAAAAGGTACCATTATTTTTGAACGTACTACGAGCTCTGTCAATTACGGTACATAATTCTGGACCAGCTTGTATTATATATATATATATATATATATATATATATATATATATATATATATATATATATATATATATATATATATATACAGCTGAACTCTTTTTTATGCGGTCCTTTTTTGGGCGAATTTTTTTTAGGCGGTTTGTAAAAAATTGCCATTAAGGTACATAATGTGAATCAAAATCACGAGACAGTAAGAAACTTAAACAATTACTATAATAACTTTCTTTGATAAAAATACTTTGTAACGGCTTTTGAGGATTTAATCAATACATTGCATAAGAACATAAGTTATTGCATCATTTAATTTTGTTAAAGGTGTATTTTTAAAAATTTTCATAATATTCTTAAATTGAAATAAAATGTTTCTACGTGTAAATTAATATTATTTCTTGTTTATAGAAGCAACTTCTAAGGAAATTTTTAAGTTTTGAGCCTTTTGAGTGATGTTTTTTCGATGAAACTTTTTTTATGCGGTCCCGACCAACCGCACAAAAAGAGTTTTTTGTACAATCTAAGAAGACTGAAATTTTGTATTCGGATTGAGTTGGTATCAAGAGGGTGCCTTTTGGAGGTCTGAACTCTAAACACTTACCCCCACCATTTTTATACCAAAACGAACATGATTTTTCTTGTTTTTCAACAGTTTCGTTCGGGTCAAAATCTCCTCAAATAAACCTAGAGGACTGAAATTTTGTGTACAGGTTAAGCTAATAGCCAGCCACTGCTTTTTAAGGATTTCAAATTCTAACCCTTACCCCCACCATTTTTACGGCAATATTTCCTTTAATTTTTTGCTTTTTTTCTAATACGTCTACAGACTCTCTAAGGAAACCTAGAGGGCCGAAATTTTGTACGTGTGTTGAGTCAGTATCCAGCTAGTGTCTTTTAGGGATTCCACATTACTTTTCTCCCTGCTTCTCCCATTTTTACATCGGAATTCAATGGAATTGTTAAATATGTTTTAAATGCAATTTTTTATTCTAATATAAGTAGGCGGAGAGTAATTTTAAAAATTAAAAAAAAAACGATCTTTCTTTTATAACAAATGCAATACATAAATATTAAGTAATTTAAAAATGTTATTAAAGTTAATGTTTATTTATAAAGTAGGAATTTTGGATTTTTATTTATAGGTAAAATAGAAATTTTGTTTTTTTTTTTTTGGAAAGAAATTTAAAAATAAAACACAAAGGCAATTGACGGATAAGCATGGATAGGCATGCTCTCGTACGAATTGTGTTGGCTTTTTTTCTTCTAACTGCTATCGGCACAAAATTGAAATTTACTGAGAGTCAGCCCTTAAAAACTTGAAGCCTTTTTTTAAAGCCCCGATCAGCCGGACACTCATCATCAGTTTTGAAACCACCAAAATGACAAATCGCTAGTAGACTTTCAATCACATTTGGCTTGTAGACTTTCAATACCGAAGATGAAAGGAAAAATTCGATTTCCGTGATGGGGCCCCGCTGCTCACGGTTTTTTTTTGGGATTTAATTGATTTTAATAAAAAAAAATCACTAAAAATCTTCAGACACGTTTTACTAAAAACTACATTTTCAAATCGGCTGTCATGCTGCAGTCCGTAGCTCTCTATTAATTATAACGTATAAGGACGGGTTAGAAGCATAACAAATTTTTTTAGTTCCTAAACCTTAAAAATTCACTCCGTTTAAATTTCAACCCTTTTTTTCAGACAAAAATAAAAAAAATGGGCTTTCGGTTTTTTTTTTTAAAGCTGACAGTTTTTTATTTTCTTTCTGAATCTATGTAATTGTAGGTTTAGGGATCAGTATCTGTTTTCATCAAAACCCGGTTCGACTTTCTAATTTCTGACCACCGACTTTGACACTACGTATAAAATACATCGTCATTGGGAAAAAGAAAATTAAAATTTTCTTTGATAGCTAAAGGAATGCCTAATAATGTGTATAAGGTTTCAAATCGATTGCATATAAGGTTTCTAAATAACCTATTAAGAGATGCTTAAAAATTTTAAAAAAAAGTGACCAGGGCGTTCTAGTTGCTGTTTTATTTTAATGGATTCAAAATTTAAAATAGAATAAAGAATACAAATATTATTTTTTTTTTTTATTAAACACCGACATCAATATTAAAAAAATTTTTAACACAATTAACAGTACAGTAACACATTAACAGTATTCCTAGAAATATTTAAGTCTACGTATTCTTTCTAAAATATCGTATTATCAATGTGCTAAATTCGTTGTTTCCTATCTCAGTTGTGTTTATTGAATATTACTGATACAAAATTTATATAAATAACTTACCTGTTATTCTCATTAACACTACTTTTAATAGTGATGCCGGTATTTGATAAAAAAATAGTATCGAAGCTCGTGGTTACTTTTTTTTTGAAAGTTAGGGTACTGTTTGAATGTTGAGTATAAAAAAATTAATTTATGGATTAAAATCTTTTGGTACGCAACAGTCGCACTTTTATCACGCGAATTTAACACGCACTTGACCTTATTTTATTAAAAATATTAATTTTAACGACTACCTCATTTTTTATTCTAAGAGGGAAAATCCTATGATAAAATATGCTATTTTTGGCCAATTGCGAGAGATATAAACTAGGAAAAATATTCGTATTATGATAATATTTTTGTGAATTAAATAAATTTAATTCTGATTAAATCTCTTTAAATATAATGCATGCGTATTAAGTGTGTGATGGATGCCTCATGTTTACGGCGTGGCCGCAATATCGTGACAAATATCACTTTTTTTTACACATAGGGTGAATGCGGGAGAGATGCCGCATATTTTGAAAACACTTGATAATTCTTAAAGTATGCATTTAATTTATTTGAAATTCGGTACACAATAAATGTAAACATTGTTCTTTAAAATTATTTATAAATAATTTTAAATTCTGAGTCATAAAGGATTCATAGTTAACATTTTTGTAGAGCCTACAAAGCGGCGTCTCTCCCACACCTATGGGAGAGATGCCGCATCAAAGAAGGTGAGACGCCGCATAGTTCATATTAAAAATTTTGTATTTTACACATATCTCCATACATGATGCATGCCATATGTAACCATTTTTGGCTCTTCATACATCTTAACCAGTCAACTTTTTTTTTTTTTGTTTCTGAGTACTTTTCAAAAGATTCAATATACACGCAATCATCATTATTTTCGTTTTCTTTACTAATGTGAGAGCTATTCTTGATCCAATTAATGGATCTTTTATATTTACTTGGCATAATTTACAGTCCAAAAAAAAAGTTGTATAATTAAGGTATAAGTCTATGTTTTTAACATGTAATATGATGCGGCATCTATACCAACTTTAAATACGGCATCTCTCCTTTTTGTTGGGATAGATGCCGAATGTTGCTATAGCAAGCATAGTGCGGAATTCTAACCAAAAATTTTATACAGTACTTTTAAAATATACCTAAATTAATAACAAAACTCATTTTCATTAAAACAATGAAATATACATTCTTAAATTCTAATGAATTAAATGCTTGATAAAATATTATATTAAAAAACTTACTTTTCAATAATAAAAAGTTGGATAATTACTAAACTGATGGACTAACCATAAATGTTACCATATACAGCTTAAATAAGTAACTTATTTTAAACATATAATCCATTAACAGCGCTATCTATCAATCAACGGACGAACTATGGCTACTGCGGCATCTCTCCCGCACTTACCCTGCATGTATATCTAATCGTAACACAGTATAATATATACCTGGGCGGTATTAACCTACAAACAAAAAATGCGTACAAAAAAAATTATAAATAATGTTTAACCTTCTCTTCTACATCAAATGAATTAGAAAAGTGCGTGCTACTGTATTGTATACTACATATATGATTGTATAAAGTGATCCACTTTCGATGGTTTTGTAAATAAAGTAAACGAAGAGTTAACAAAAAAATGAATGTCGGGGTTTCGTCACTTATATTGAAGCGCACTTGATGTGAATACTTTAAAATCTCCCATGGGCTTCACTACAAATTAAAAATACCCCTGTCGCAGCATCCTACATAACATAGCGAATTTCCGTTTAAAAAAATTAGTTTTTCTCGGAAACTAGTTGACATAGAATAATGGTTCAAATTTTGTTAGCACATTTTATGTTATTTTTCATCCTCTTTCTAATTGTGTAAAAAAATATGGCAAAAACTTTTGAACTTTGAGAAATTTTAGCAAAAAACTTATTTATTCAGTAGCATTTACTCGCGGCTTCGCCCGCGTGGCATTTGAAATTATGGCATCTAGTTGGAACATATAAAGAGTACTTTCATCACTTCGCTATTGCCCGTCGAGAACTGCTACTTTTTTCTTTGGAAATTTCCCACAGAAATACAATATTTTCCCCGGATAAAAAATAGACTATAACATTCTTTTAACAACATGCCAAGTTCAAATGAAATCAATGATTTTTTTTATACTGTTTTAAATATATTTTCCCACGGGAACAACACTTCCGACAGGATTTAGATATATTTCCGGGGTTGAAAATAGTCTGTGTCCTTTCTCATCCTCTCTGTAAACAATATGCAAAGTTTGAAATCAATCATCCTTTTTTTTTAAGAGTCAGTTATTATTTCATTGTTTCGTTTTAAATACATTTTCCCTCGGGAATGAGATATTTTATCAGGATAAAAAATAACCTATTTTTATAGCTGGATATCGTCATCTTTGTCTATCATCACTTTTTGTTTCATTTAAAATATATTTTTCCACAGGAATGAAATTTGCCGGGGTATAAAGTAGTTTGTGTCGCTTTTCATTCCCTCTGTTAGCAATATACAAAGTTTGAAATCATTTATCCGTTTTTTAATAGTCAGCTGTTGTAATTTAATGCATTTTCCTTCGAAAATGAAATATTTCCCCGAAATAAAAGGTAGCCTATAACCGTTTCTGGCCCGCAAGCAACGTTTGTGCAAAGTTTCAAGTTGATTGGTTAAGCTGTTGAGGCGTGAAAGCCAATCAAACAAACAAACAAACAAACTCACTTTCGCGTTTATAATATTAGTTAATTAGTTAGGATTATATATATATATATATATATATATATATATATATATATATATATATATAAATTTTAGTGAATATCATCTTTGTTCCTAGGCACCTTAAATTTCTCTCATAGTCCCGGACTCAAGTCGCGTCATAAGAGTATGGCTGTAATAGCTGAATTTCCAATTCGGAAATTCACTAAAAAAAGTAAATTCTTATATAGTTTGAAATCACTTTGAACACGAATTTTAAATTTATGTGATTTTTAAAACACAATTATTAAGAAGTTTGAGAGCAAGCAATGGAAATTTGAGTGTTACTGGTAGTTTTGAAGCATAAATTAATTTCTGAAAAACTCTTAAACATTTGTTTGGATTTATAAAACTATAAGTTTGTATCATAGCTCGAAAACCACAAGATTTATAACGCTCCTAACTATAGTAACTGGTTTCCCCCATTAATGTCCACAACTTTTATTTAAGCAATTTTTTTTTAAATCAACGATTTAGTTGTAATAAAAATGGAAAATCTGAAAAAAAAAAAACAGCCTGTATGTACGCAAAACAGGTTGACCATCTTCATTACAACATATTTCACTTTGCATAAATAAAGTACGTATTCCTACATTTCACAGCGGAAATTGCGTGATACACATTTGCGTTGCAAAAAAAAGTAATAATTAAAAACGAAAACTTATACGGTCGTAGATATATATGTACGATGTCGGCGCTTGGTTATAAACTAATTTATTTATTTCACAAAAGAGTTAAGGTGTAAAAAATATTTTTGTAAGCTAAAATATTTTTTTCATTTTTCACAAATAATTAATCGATGTAATTAAAAATGTCTTAAAACAGAAAATATATGTAGAATAAATATATGTATATACGTTAAATACACCTAGTTTAAATGCTGGCATCTTATAACTGTATTTTTTTGAAATTTATTTATTTTTTTATTTTAGCGAATTTCGAATCGAAAAGTTACCTATTACAGCCACTGTTATGAACTCATGTCGCAACTTGAGTCCGGGACTATGATAGAAATTTGTTTTGAGGTCCCTGGAAATCGAAAATAATATTCACTAAAATTCATATATATATATATATATATATATATATATATATATATATATATATATATATATATATATATATATATATATATATACAGGGTGTTAGTGAATTTAGCAGATGATTGTTGAAGTTCTTTTATGTAAAAAAGTCTATATAAACCCAGGTCCGAAAACAATTAGTTTCCAAGAGAGGGAGAAGATGGGCTATTAGATAGCCCATACCGGTTTGGTAGGAACAGTAATTGGAAATTATTTTTTATCTTGAAAACAGCTACATAAGCGACAAAATACTAAGAGGTCATTTTTGTCAATAACTTACGGGACATTTGAAAAGACATTTTCAAATTGGAAAAAATCATTGGCGTGTCTCTTTTATCTTCAAAAATATGCCATCACATGGCTGTAGGGACGCCACTGGCTTGAGTGAAAATATTCTATCTACTCCAGAATATGGGCATCTATCCTGTCATAGCGTGTCCCAAATTTTGTGTCAATATCTCAAAACAGTTTTGAAATATTTCGGAAAATATTAAAAAAACGAGAAACTGAACACCCTGTATCTTGGAAAGTAAACGCTTTCGGATCTGGGTTTATATGAACATTTTTACATAAGAAAACCTCAGCAATCATCTGTTATAATTTTTCGAACTTTTTCACTAACAGCCTATATATATATATATATATATATATATATATATATATATATATATATATATATATATATATATATATATATATATATATATATATATATATATATATATATATATAAATCTATTCACACATTCAGGCATTCTAATAAACCAAGTTCTTTGAAATTTAAGAATGAGTCATAAATAGCAAATGATAAATACGTTAAATTGTCGCTTATAGAGGTACAGGCAATTAGCAGTCTCAGTTATAGAGGTCCACGAGCGAAAAACGACTCTCACTTATACAGGTTTTTGTTTCTCACTCATAGAGGTTTTAGACTGGTAAAGTTATGGAACCTGGCAATTACTCTCACCTATACGGGGAACTAAACAGTTACGTTACAGTTTTCTCGCTTACCCAGTTCTCCCTTATCCAGGTTTGACTATATATATATATATATATATATATATATATATATATATATATATATATATATATATATGTGTCCGCACGATAACTCTCGAACGAAGTGTCCTACTTTTACGAAATTTGGTGAAAATGTTGGAAGTCCCAAACTGTTGGACAAGTTCGTTAGCCAGACACGTCCGATGCCCGGAACATGGTTTTTGTTTTTGCAAAAAATTTTGCGAATTTTTTTTACACCATTTAAAAGAGATTAGATTACATAAAAAAAGCCTTTAAACGAATTTTCTACGTCAACTAGTTTCCGAGAAAAACTAATTTTTTTAAACGGAAATTCACTATATTATGCAGGATGCTGCGACAGGACTATTTTAAATTACAAATATTATCGAATGCTTGTGAAACATTATTAATTTTTGGCGAACTAATCTCGTATTTAAACATACGTTAATATTCATATGTTCCCTCAATGTCCGGCTAAGCTGATACTTGAACACTCGATTTTCTTTGGCTTCCTAACAGAGAGTCTTACCGAATAGGAAATTTTAACATTCTGTTAAAAAATTTCTACAGAGCTATGACACTTTGCAATAAATTTTTTATAGAATTAACGCATTAATTAATTACATAATTTATTACAAATAAAAGTAGTATGTATCCAATTTAAGGTCATTTTCTTCAGGTATTACATTTTAAGCAAATTTTTAATAGTTATTATCAGTCAGTATTAGCTTTATTAGGTATGTATTTAGCTAAATTGTAACAATTTTATCACTTTTTAATATTAATAACAATGTTATGAATATTAACAACAACTTTTATCTCTTTCACAAATACATATATTGTGTGAGAAGCAATTGTATTTTATCAATAACTTATGTACTTACTAAAAATAATATATTCATAGTTCTATATTAATACGTTGACGGCCATGAACGCTTTACGGCGTCAAGTGAAACCTAACCAACTGCGACACAACGCTGTACCGCGTCAACAATTTCGTATAAAGTGTACGCAGCAATAAGGTATACAAACATGAGTCGCTCTGTATCTACACACCGTGCGTATTGGAACGATACGACGTGTTCTATAATATATTACGTATTGTGCAGCAGACCTGTGGTAACTGTCGTACCTATCGTAGTTTGTTTAGGTCTCGGTGTATTAGTTATTAAAATCGTGTACCCATCAATAGGGTTCTCTGTTGTAACGTTTCATGACCATTAATGTGTTAATAGATAAGTAATAATTATAATAATAATTATATAATATATGTAGATGTAGTGGTCAAATAAATGTATTGAAACTGATAGATAGAAAGAACAATTAGACATTAGTAGTCTAACTGTAGGTAATTACAATCGTTACAGGTAAAAATGTTCTTCGACAACAATATTATGAAGTACTTATGAACGTGTTGAATCGTGGGAATATTTTTAAGCCATAACATCATAAATTGTTTGTTTATTTTATAAAAATTTCTTGAAGGTAGTTGTTTGTTAAGGGGTTATTCAGGGTTGTAGAAAAAAAATCGTGCCTTTTTTCCCCGATATTTTTCCCGGAACACAAAACAACTCTGTCATTTGAAATTCGTTCGACCCTGTATAGTGATAAAAAAACGCCGCGAAATTATTTTATTCTAAATACATATTAAAAAAATTTCAACAAGTTATTAGGTAATGTGTTTATAATTGAATTAAAAGGTATTCTGAATATTTCGCAAAGAATTTACATTTATTTTTTTATAGTTGTAAATCCTTAAGCCGATGATATATTAGATCAAGCACTTGGCCGAAAAAAAATTTTCTAGTTCACTAGCAACACATAAGAAATATTTACAATACTATAAAAAAACGTTTATGCCAACTTAAATGGCAATCGTATAAAAATAAGAACACATGTATGCACGTCCTTTTCAATGTCTAAAGGCGCGGATCCACCGAAAAAACATTTGCTTCAAATGTTTGCACTGTTTTTAACTGTTTGCGAACATACTGTCTCCACTGAATAAACAGTTATAAACGGTAATCCGTTTGCGAATGTTTGTAGTTGTTCCACGTATTTCTATATAAATAAATACATATGTGCCTATATTTCATATAAAAAATGATCCCAAGTAAAGAACTTATTTTCAGCACTATGTCGTTCGTAATAATGTCTAATCAAAAAAGGAAAGAGAAAACGTAGAGTTTGGAAATCTAATTTTTTAAAAACAAGAAGTTCTATACAGTTATTAATAGACTTAAAAACAGACTTTAGGAGTGGTTTATTTCAAAATTTTTGCCGTATATTATCGAAAGATTTATAATTTTTATTTTCCTAAATAAGCCCAAAAATTTGTAAACGGGATTTCAACTACAGAGACTGTATATCCGTCGAAGTTAAACTATAGCGGTAATGTTTTTTTTAGCTACAAGAAATTCTTGCAAAAGCTTTATGTATCTTTTTCGAATTTCAAGGCAGTTAATTAAGAAAATAATTCCTAATAATTCGCGATGTATGCACAGCCTTCTTCTTTGGCCTTTTCACTTCTGAACGGTGAGAGTAAAGAATTCCGCCCATCCTGTTTTTTAATTTGATTATAATAAAATTTATTGGTGGTTTCGCATATCTTTGCTTTTAATTTATAAAATTTGATTAATTGCAGAAATTTCTCGTTAAATCTCAATCCATGTTATTTTTATTCATTTATTAATTTAAAATTACAATAATCCTTTTTAACTATGCTGTTATATTTACAACAAAGTAACAAAACCAAAAATAATAATTATACATATGGATATAATATTGTTTGTTGTTCTTATGTATTTTATATCACATACTGTTTCCACTAACAAAACACAAAACGCAACAAACAACGAATTCCCTTTGATGTACCGATTTCGGCCGGAACACTGACAAACATTAGCAAACAATTTCAAACATTCGTGACGATCGTCTCCACCAAAAAAAAAGTTTGTGTTCGCAAACATTTACAAACATTTACAAACAGTTTGCGCGCTTGGTGGATCCGCACCTTACTAATTGCAAGTGAATGTCGCGGTGACGTAATATTAGCATTAGACCCAGTGACGTGTCCAAACAACTACATAATATAGTACAGTGCACGTGTAGCTGCACCAGCATGGTAAACTGCGATAGGCTCGATCCTATTACACCAATCTAAATTCATAAATTAATATGTACATGCATATTAAATGCACATACATATATACATACCTACTTTATTAACGTCTTTATAGAATGATATATCTATTCGTTCGTATACATTGTATCAATGTTTTTTGGCGCAGTGTCTTTCTTATTCAATGGTTGAAACCTATATGAAAATAGTTTTAAATAAATTATAAATTCGCATTAGTTCTATCTTATTTCTATTAAATTATATTTATGATTGTCCGCAACCGAGAGAATAAATTTTTGTTATTCAATATTATACAATAAAACTATTATGGGCGCAAGCTAAAAAGAACTTTTTTAGCTACATCTGCATTTATCTTTGTCTATCATATTAATAAATAGAAGTTTACTCACTCACTCCTAAAAAACATAAATTACTTAGTTTGGTTGGTAACTATGGAAATAATACAATTTGTATTCCCCTCACCCCAGTTTCTGAAGGTCTTTTGAGCTTGCGCCCATAATATCTAGCTTATGTAAATTTTTATTCAGAGTTGAACTATTTATGCGTTATGTTGTCATTTAGTAGTCTTTGGTCAAGGATTTCTTGTTTGACAAAAAAAAGATTTTGTATATAATTTAAATATACTTATTTAAATTTGAAAAAGAAAGAACATTATATCTTCTAATAACTTATGTTGACCTTTATTTTTTGGTGAACTGCAGTTTTTATTGCAATGTTTAGATAGTGTTTAATATGTGTAGATCAAAATTCTGTGTAAACGAAGTTATATATTCATAAAATAAGCAGCTTTTGAAATTCGAACTAAAGATTTATCAGTTCTTTTCAATTGTCTAGAGCCGGTAAAGGAGAAGGACAGCCTGGGCTGTAGTTCGGGAATCTGGATATCAAAAGGGAGTCTGAAGTCATTGGTAAAAGACCGGGATCCGAAAAAAGGATTCAAAGTTACTGGTAAGGAACCGGGACAAAAGTGCAAAAGTGTTTGCTTTTTGTTTGTCCCCGGGATCGGACGGCCCTGAAATTGTCTACCAACGATTTATATTGTATAGATATTGCACAGTTTGATTTTTATAGAAAATGAATTGAGTAATAATTACTCAAAACAAAAACATGTATGTACAATGCTTTGATTCCTATATTTTGTGGGAATGAAATGATTTGCTCAAAGAAAATGCAATAAAATATATTGCTACATATTTGTTTAGTCCACTAATTTTCTCTAATTTTCTTTATTGGGATCTGTCCAAAAGGAGGCGGTTCAGAAAAACGGCTGACAAAAAAGTGCATTAACATTAGTTTTATACATAATAACCAGTGCTATATTAAGAAAATAGCCCTGTCGCAGCATCTTACATAACATAGCGAATTTCCGCTTATAAAAATCCGTTTTTCTGTGGTTTTTCACCCTTTTAAGTAATTTTTCCTCCTATTTCTAATGATGTAAATAAATTTCGCAAAAATTTTTTAACTTGAGAAAATTTTGGCGAAAAACTAGGCATCCGACATGGCTAGCTAATGAACTTGTCCAACGGTGTGGGACTAAATATAAATATAATATATAAATTTTAGTAAATATTATTTTCGGTTTCTAGGGACCTCAAAACAAATTTTTGCCATAGTCTCGGACTCAAGTCGCGTCATGACAGTGGCTGTAATAGCTGAATTCCATTCTCGAAATTCGCTAAAATGATAAATATTACAAATGTTTGTATTTGGGTTGACACAAGTCCAAAGCAAAGAGATTTTGTTGAAGGAGAGAAAATTTTACATCTGTAAAACAGTTAAAATGTGGTAAAAATATGAAAAAATGGATGAATGAGTTAATGAATATTACAATTTAGAGCATACAAACGTCAAATTTAAATAGCAAACGTCATAAAATAACTGGAGAATTGTAAATGAATGGAAAAATCAAATCAATTGTATGTAGTTTCAGATCTACAAAATTTAGCTCATAAATAATATTTCAACAAATGCACTTTAAGAATAGTATGATTTTTCAACACCAGATGTCATACCGCCATTCGACAGAACCCAATAGATTTAACCATTTTTCAATCAACGGTTTTAGGCTCGAGTAATTAACTGAAATAATTTTATTAACGTTGAAGACCTTTATCAGAACTTGGCTCTTTTAGATGTAATAGTGTTGTTAGGATACCTCTACTAGTGTTAGAAATTTGAAATTTGATATAAATGTAGATCTTAACCTAAAGATTTTTAAAAAATTTTGACTAATATATTTGCATTTTTTGTGTCCTTTTTATATGTTTTTCTAAAAGTGCATATAAATGTGTGCAAATACGTATATGGATGTATGGATGTGTGTATTTATTTTAGTAATGTAAAAAAAAAATTAAGAAAACTATAAGGTAAAAGACTCTGTTATTGACCCTGGCTCAATTTCTGACCTCTTCAACTTTTTTATAAATTAATAAAAAAACTATATTTTAAATAAGAAAAAAAATAAATTCTTAATTTAAAGTAATTTATTCTGTGCCTAATGAATAGCAATTGAAAAAGTATAGAATATATTAACTAAATAAAAAAAAATTTTTAAGTTTAAAATGGGTGTGAAAGCCATTTCTTAGTTGTTGTACGGTTTACGTTAGAAGGTACGTCGTGTTGATCTGTGCAATATTCACCATGTAAGTATGAAAATTTAATTAAAAATATATGAACAGGTTAATATTTGTTTAAAATTTATTTTAAAATATTGATAAAATAAAAAACCTTAGAATGATTTTTATTATTAAAATATGAGGGTCAATTACTAGGCTCAATTCCAAAGGTATGGCTCAGTTGTGACCCTAAATTTTTAACCTAAAATAGGCGAGGTTATCTGTTTAGTGATATATGCATATAATGTAAAAGTAGTTATCGTAGATTAGTTTTTGTTATTTTTCGTAACGTAGTAATAAGTTAACATTAAACATTCATTTTTATCAATAAAAAATTATATTTTGGGGGTTTGAAAGTACATTCTTGGAGTGATACAATTATTGTTAAAATAATGTCAATATTTCATTAGTATTTAAATTATTATAACAGTTTCAGTTGAATAATATTTTTATGACAAAATTAGTTTTTTTTCCTTTTATTGAGGAGTTCAAAGAAAATAAAAACAAGCTACGATGAGAAACAGTTGGAGTAGGCGCTGGATGAAGTGAAGGCAGGTTTTCCTGCGCAAGCAGCTGCCAAGAAGTTTCATATTCCAAAAACTATGCTACTATACAAAAGCCGCGGATAACTATCACCAAGTGTTTACAAGCGAGGACCAGATTGTGTGTTAGGAGAAGATAACGAAAAATATCTTGTTGAATTGGTTTTTTACATGAAAAAGCATGGATTTCCTATAACCAACTGTTAAATAATGTTCGCATGTTATTGAACACTATGAGAAAAAAAAACAATTTTTCCAAATAACATGCCTGATAACGCTTTTCGTCGTCGGAATCATTAATGTTTTTATTTTTCGTTTTGTAGCATGACTTAAATTATTTATAAATTAAATTTTAAAAAGCTGTATTTTTGTTATAATAAATAAGTAACTATTTACTTTATTAATATAAGTAATGATTTTAGTTTATAAGCAAATCATAATTGAATTGAAGGATCAGAAACTAGGCCACTGTCAGGGTCAGAAACTGTCACAAGAGAAATTTTGAGGGTCAGAAACTAGGTCCTTGGATGTCAATTTTTAAAACATTAATTTAAATTATTAATTCAATTTAAATAATTATTTTACGTATATGACTTTATTTCGGAAGCCATAAGCTCGTTCATAAAATTATTAATTGTCTCTCAAGTTGAAACTTATATTTATTATTGTAGTTTAACCTCAGCCGTCACTCTTAAAAGGTCAGAAACTGGGCCATTTACCTTATATAATTTATAATAATTTAAAGAAAATGTATGTTTAATGATATTTCTTTCAAATTAAATATCAGGTTTCTTTTAAATAGTTTTTGAAACATGAAAAACTGAACAAAAATGCTGAATTCTTCGCCGATATTACTGGTTTTTGTTACAAATTCAAAGGTATATCATGTTTTAATTGTAAAATATATTAAATATTTAAAAAAAACAAACGTCATAAATTTTTTGTCGTATCACTAGAAAGACAACGAATTATAAATAATCCATACAGAGAAAAATCTGGAAGTATTTGAAGGTAATTGAAGGTGGAGTTTACAAAGTTTTCGACGTTAACTATTGGCTGAGTTTTTGATTTGACCTTTTCTCATAGTTAGACGAGTGAAATGTTTTTCAAACGAAACTTTGTTTTTTAGCATTTTAACGAGATAACTATTGTCAACTAGTAAAAATACGACAACGAATTTGCAACATTTTTAAATTGACAGTTCTTTTTGGGCTGACAGTTTTTCTCATTAAATTTCTAGACAATAAATTCCTGTTAGACAAACACAAATTTACTTGATAAAATATTTATCGACTAAAGCGATTAGTACCAATGTTTTTTTTAAATTAGTAGCCAGTTTCAATAAATAATTTGACATTAGACAAATGCAACGTAATTTATTTATGTAATACACCTTTTATACTCACAGGTACGGGTAGTGAGCACATTAAAAGCAATCAGATATATTATTTACACATTTGTACCTTACCGTAGGTATAGAATACTTTTGAAATGCTGTTAACCTATTTTTAATGAGACTTTTTTTAATGAGATGCCAGCATTTATATTAGACGGATTTGTATTTAGTACTTTTCTAGTAGTCGTAAATTATTTATTTCACAAATTATGTAAGCACACGTTGAATCACCTTGTTTCATATAGTCAACCCTCCTATAATACGATATTTTAAAAAACCTTGTATCGATAGAACCCAGAATGAAAACCAGAGACAGCTCTCCTGTATCGCGGCACGAAATAATCGAGTTATAAGAGGGTGGACTGTACCTAAAGTATTTATTTATTTAATTTAGTTCATAACTGAAATCACTAATTCATAATGTACTTCATATATGAAAAATATAGGTATGTACATCTTCTAAGATTAATTACGTAAACTTATAGTTAGATAAAAAAAATTTGTGAAGTTGAATTTCAATCCAGTGAACTTTTATCTCGAGCGTAAAAGCCTAGCAATTTTTATACTACACTGAAAAAGTTGGATAGTTCGTGTTGCTCAAAAAAATTTTTGTTAACTTGAAACAGTTGCTCCAAAAACTTTTTCTAGTTTATGGCATATAAGAACAAATCTATCATGAATTTCCCACTCTACACAATACAAATTCATTACCAATACGATAGTAAACGCCATCCTATATTTGTTTCTATATACCATGTCAGTTTTTTGAGAGTTGCCATTTCTATTACAACCAAATTTTTATGATAGAAATGGTACTGGAAGAGGTTCTTTTCTTGGATGTAATGGAAATGTAACCAAGAAAAACACTATCGGTTGAAGTAACCTCAAGTACATATGCATATTTTTACCGCCTAACTGATAAATTAAAGAAAAATTAAAAAATTAAACTTGGGTAAAAAAATTTTTTTGCTCATTTATGTTGTTAATTAATGCATTAGGTCAGTTTTATGGAAAAATTAATATACCTCTAGTCCCATTTAAAAATCTATAAGTTTGTATCATAGCTCGAGAACCATAAGAGCTATAAATCTCTTGACTATAGCAATCGGTTGCCCCCGTTGATATCTATAACTCTTATTTGAACAATTTTTCGATTAAGTCAACGGTTTGGCTGTAATAAAAATGGCAACTCTCGAAAAACTCACACAGTATATTCATATATTCCGAATACGTATATATGTCACGCGTCGTATCCCTCAAATATACAAATTTTGACTTGGTAGTCCGGGGCCCCGTAGCCTGAGAAGATGAGCGCTCTGTTGGAAAAGGTGCCTAGTTCCATGGAGTCTAATTGTAAGGTTTAGATCTAAGATAAGTGCATAGTATGTAATTTTTAATGATGTTCGTAATTTGGAATTAAGCTTTAAAATATCGTGTTCGAATAAAAAAAAAATCAATTTAAAAAATGGTTTAAAATCACTTGTGTCTTGCGTATAAATTTCACTGAGCACGTAAGATCACAAGTTTAAAAGGAAAAAACAAATAATTTTTTTTTTGTTTCTTAAAGTAGTAGTCTGGTAACTTGCGCTGTTTTGCATGCCTATTTTTAGGGGTATTTCTTTTTGAGAAAGAACAAATGAAAAGTTTTGACCGGAAAGAAGTTAGCGCCGAAAGTTGAAAAATCCTTTTGTTTTTTATATGGATAAATTGCTCCCAAATTGCTCCTTTGAAATCAGTAATTGCTCCACCTGAAACTTAATTATTTAATTAGTTATTTATAAAGAAAAAAATTTTTTTTTCCGTTATTTAAGTTATCAAAATCTCCCAAAATAATACTTTTTTATATAATTTCTTTACGTCAATAAATTGCTCCCAGTTTGCTCTATTTAATTTAAAAGCTAAATCTTAATTTTTTTGAATAATTATTAAAATATTTTGTTTTTTTATAATGTTATTTAACTTGTCAAAATTCAATTATCCTTAAATATATGCAAACGACTTAATTGTATAATGGATTGCCTATACGTTTTAATAATACATAACCTAATTCATAATATTTTTTATTTTAATATATTTTAATTATTATTCAGAGAAATTAATAACTAACTTTTAAATTAGATGGAGCAAATTGGGAGCAATTTTTTGATATAAAGTAATTGTATAAAAATGCATTATTTGACAAGATTTTGATAATAGAAATAGTCAAACAAAAAAGTTTTTTTGTTTGTAAATAACTAACTAAGTAATTCAGTTTCAGGTGGAGCAATTACTGATTCCAAAGGAGCAATTTGGGAGCAATTTAGCCATATAAAAAACAGAACGATTTTCCAACTTTCGGCGCCAACTTCTTTCCGGTAAAGTTTGGAATTTTTAATATGTTTTTATTTACATCTTAAAGTAACAAAAAAAAATTTTCTTGAATAAATTAAATTTTGTTTTATTAGCGAATTTCCAAAACTGGAAATTCAGCTTTTACGCCAGGTGTCATGTGCGACCTAAGCCCGGGACCATATCAGAAATACGTTTTGAGGTCCCTAGAATACGAAAATGATATTCACTAAAATTTATATATATATATATATATATATATATATATATATATATATATATATATATATATATATATATATATATATATATATATATACATATATATATATATATATATATATATATATATATATATATATATATATATATATATATATATATATATGTATCCGCGCGATAACTCTCGAACGAAACGTTTAATGCTTATGAAATTTTGTGTGCGAATTCGATTTTCCAAATCGTTGGATGAGTTCGTTAGCCAGACACATCGGATGCCCAGAAGTAGGTTTTCCGGGCGTTTTTTGTCAACAAAATGAGTTTTTTGCCAGAATTAAGCAATTTTTCAAATTTTTTTTTACACCAAGCCCTAGTAAAAGGTAAAATGCATAAAAAATGTTTTTATACCGTTGCTCTAAATTACTTACTTTTCGAGAAAAACTAGGAAATATGTCGTTCTCCATTTCACTCGCACTCGCATTCTTTTTTTTTCTGTCTCATTTTTTACGAGCTAAATTCGAAAAAAACCGCTTTTTAAGTAGCGTGTCATGATTTTTTTAATCCAATTTAACGATTCGGCTATATTCTTTTTCTTTGTCAGTTAAATGTTTTTATAATGTATCTCTATTCCATTTTTTTTTAGATAAAAAATCACGGCGCAGTTTTTTATGTGATATGATCAGAATTTAGATGATGTTTACACCTTCCTAAAATTAATAAGAGCTTGCTACAATCGCATAAAAATTACGTTAAATCATATTCAAACAATAATATTTTTACGTAATTTTCTATCCAAATGACAATACTACGTTATAATTATATGTATAAACCCATCATTTTAGTGGTAAATAAATTTGCACATTCAGTTTTTTTTTTTCTTTTGACAACAAAACAAATAATTTTAAATTTTGACAAGTTGTATCATACATTTTTGAAAATATTAAATATTTATTTTTTTAAGGCAAAAATGTATTAAAGATCTGAAATTTGTTTAACAAAAACCATACATCTGCTCGTTTTACCTTAAAAATCTCGGAAAATAGAATATTTTTCAATAATTAACTCAGAAAAAGCATATATGAGGTAATTTTCATGATATTTTTTTGAAAATTTCAAAATAGTAGGGTTACAATGTTTTGTTTTTTTTTTAATTATTTTGTAGAATTTGGTAAACACACATCGTAAAAAGTACTCGCCTTGAAAAAATCAAACAAGTATTTAAAAAAAAAATACTATTTCTTAAAGAAAATATTAAAATTATGTACAAATGCCGTCCTGACCAACTGATATATTGGAACCGATTTTGAGCAGCTGGATTTACTACAGGCAAAAGCTCATAGTGAATACACACATTTTTTAACATCCTTTTGAAATTTGTAATTCAACCATTACAAATAAAATCTAAATAAAAAAAAATCTATATGACCTGTTTTTTCTCAATTTTCTAGCATCAAATCTAGCGATAATTAACTAGCGGGTGATTGTTTGAAATTATCTATCCATTTGAAAATTGGGATCCAGTGATGTTGTACATTGGCACTACAAAAGTGTGGGTGAAAAATTTCATTTTCACTTTTACTGAAATTATGTCATAAATTCATATTTTCAGAATTTATTCATTTGACAGAAAAATTCTAAATTATTAAAAAAGCCAAATAATTAATAACAATTAAAATAAAAAAAAAAAAAAAACAGAAAACATTTATTTATATTTGCATTTTTATAAAAAAATGTAGGTATTATATTTTATATGCACTTTAACTAAAATGTCAAATTTCACACGTTGTTAATTTTCAATTTCACTCATAATATGCTTAAAAATCAAAACTTAAAGTTTATAACATTCACAATCCGTGTAGAGTGTCCATACGTCTTGGTTTTCCCGGATTTGTCACGGTTCTTTCTAGCTCCGGTGTCCCGACAGACTTTTGACTTCGATTTGTTCCGGTTTTTCAAACTACTAATTTTTTATTTTCATCATCTAATAAGTACACAATTTTTCATTTTAAATAATGAATAGTTCAGTATCATATTAAAAGATCAACAGTAGATTCATTTACAACCAAACCTAAAAATATTTTTAAAAAATTAATTACTAATTAAATTTTCCAAGTTTTTTCGATTTTACCTTAAACACGAACTTCCAAAAAAACATTTTCTTTTCTTAACTTTCCATCATATATGTATCTACATAAATAAATTGTAATATTATTTTGCTTGCTTCTATGATACTGAAGTTCCTGAACAATTAAAAATTAAAATGACTGGAATTTTATTCGAACTTTTAAATAAAGTAGTTAACTAACGCGAACAACTGATAGCGCCACAATACAGAAATTGCCAACATTTAAATGTTCATGTTTTAATACATTTTCTTGAAAATAAAATTGTCTAAGAAGCTCACTTTCATAAGAAATTTTATAAAAATTTAAAAAATATATATTTCCTAGAACAGGGGGCGATTTATTTTGAAAAAAAATTAATATTTTATATAAAGGGCCATTAATAGGTAATCTATAGATATAATACAAATGTAACGAGACCGTTTCTGTATAGGGAATATTTTTTTAAAAATTGTGTAGATACTGTAAATAGTTATCGATGTAGATATCAAAACAGCGATTTTTAAAATTTTTGTCTGTCTGTCTGTCTGTCTGTCTGTCTGTTCGTCTGTTCACGCATCACACAAAAACTACTGGATGGATTTTAATGAAATTTGGTGCGCCGACAACTTATTACCCGGATCAACATCTAAGATACTTTCTACTTTCTACTTCGAGAAAAGGTCTCATTCCCACGGGAAAATGGAAAAACCATGTTGAGCATGTGCAATACAGTACGCAAAAACTATTGAACGGATTTTGATGCAATTTGGTGTGGTGATAACTTATTACCTGAGTCAGCATCTCAGATACTTTTTATTTCGGGAAAGTGGCTCATTCCCACAGGAAAATAAAAAAACTTTTTGAGCATGTGCACATATTACGCGAAAACTATTGAACGGATTTTTATGAAATCTGGTGTAGTGATAACTTATTACCTGCGTCAACATTTAGGATACTTTTTATTACGGGAAAATATTTCCTTCCTTCAGGAAAATTCAAAATTTATTTTGCTTATGTGCATGTATACTTAAAACTATTGTTCTATGCGAATGCTTTATAATTACTATACTTATATACTTGCCATTTATTAAATTAAATTTACCATAATACAAAATTTCTGGAGACTAACTCTATTTTAAATTAATTTAGAAATTTCGAAAATTTAAGTGCCTATATTTCCGAGAAATTCATTTTGGATGAAACTTGTTATATTTATAGGATAGATACTAGTTTGGGATGCAAATATAATAAAACAATAAAACGTTGGAAGTCCAAAAATTTTGTATGAGTTCTCCAGTCAGACACGTCCAATTCCAAAAACCTCAAAAAAATGAGTTTTTTGCAAACAATTTGCCAAAATTTAAAAATTTTTCCAATTTTTTTTACATTGTGGTAAAGAACCAAGAAAATCACAAAAAATACATTTTGAACCATTATTCTAGGTAAGCGGGTTTTCGAAAAAAAGTAACTTTTATGATTGGAAATTCGCTATGTTATGCAGATGCTGCGACAGGGGTATTTATTATTATTATAATCACTTGAAATTAGCGCCTCAAAAAAAACACACCTTGATGGCCCGGGTTATTTTGACTCTTGGGGACATCTGAAATCAAAAATTCTTAATTAGTCTTAAGCTATAGATATGTCATTCTAGTCGGAACTAGAATTATGAAATCTTATCGAAAAATAACAAATTGGCGGACTTCGAAATAAAAGGAATTTGGTTTAAATAACTACAGTAGCCGTCCAAGATAGTCACACAAATGTTCCTCTAGTGACTATCTTGGAAGTCATAGACGTCCGCCAGGTGGGGTAAATGTTTAGTTAACACAACAAATTAGAATTTTTTCAACAATATTATTATAAAAAATTATGTTCAAGTCAAAGTAGACAGAGAAAGGTACACTACATTTGAAACCAAAATAAGCTTTTTTTGTGCAATTCGCCATCTACGTCATAATTACGTCACATATTTTAATTTTTAGAAAAAGACAACATTACAAATATTTATTATTTAAATTAGTATGAATAGTGAAGACATTGATCTGCACAAACTTGTTCCCAATTTTTTATAGTGGGTTCTGGCACATACTACGTCGTCAAAAGTATGGCCACACCTTGACCCAGGGGGGAGGGTCCTACACTTTTGACACGGCTGTGTACCACAACATTAAGTACACTACCGCGTCAAAAGTGTGGGCACCCCCTTGGGTCAAGGTGTCACCATACTTTTGACGACGTAGTGTGTACTAGAGCCCACTATAAAAAATGTGTGATCTCGTTTGTGCGGACCAGTATCTTCGCTCTAGAGTCTAGACTAATATACGTACATATGTTTCACACACGACACATATTACACGGTAGCTACCTCACAAAGTACCACACGGCAGGTACACGGGGTATGTATGTAGTGAGTATGCAAGTGTTACATGTGACGCACATGTGCGTATAGACAAGAGTAAACATAGTATGTGGATGACGTATGTGTATGTCTATTTCACTCGAAGTGTGACTATCTTGGAAGTGACTAACTTGGACGGCTACTGTATTGGTTTATACATTATCAGATAGTAATAATTTTTAGCGGAATGTTTGTTTATATCTCCCAATAAAAACTCTCATAATAGCGCAAAAATGGCATGAAAATTACTGAGTTTAGATAAGGAAGCTTCTGAAGAAACTGGGGCTTAAATTCAAATTTAAAATTCAAATTCAAATGTTAATTCCGAAAAAATTTCCGATCTATGTCATGATGTTCAATTTTTTCACTCTCTCTTAAATAGTAAATAAGTAGCATACGAGGTTGAAGGGTGAAGTTTGTCGCCTTCGGGCCTCTAAAGGCTCCGTATTATTTTTTTGAAATTCCATATAATTTAAAATTATAAAAATTAAGAAAGAATTTATTCAAATATCATTCAAATTATATTAATTAATATTATATCAAGTATACTTTGGAAAAATCAACCTAATTGTACAATACAATATAACTGTTTGTCTTCATCTACAAGTTTGAATTTGTTTATTATTTCAATTTACCTAGCAACACTGTATAAGTTAAATTTTGTGTGCTGATTGATAATGTTCTATAAATTCTGCTTGTTGATTGACTTAAAGCGGGAGCAAATACATTTATAGTCCCCTTGGGACTAAAAGTGACACTTTACTCCCTGTTATAAGGAACTAAATCTTGTATTTTAGTTCCGGAATTGCAAAAAATTAATTTTAATTTATTTAGATAAAGCAATAAGCAGTCTGTATATTAAATTCAATTATTCGTAGACCCCTTTCTCTACAAACTAATCACCATTTCATCAAATAATGTAATTTGTAGATTAAAGAACATGAATCTAATATTCTGAATCGTTTAAGATGTAATTTGATAGTTTTTAAAACGGACATCCTGTGTAATAGTTAAGAAAACATTTTTTGCTTTTTTTTTTTTTAAAATAAAAAAGAGTTGTTTGAAATAAATTACACCAAATTAAATATTAAAATATTGCTCTCATATAATTTGAATTCTTAGCAGAATTGAATGTAATAAATAATTATTATTAAATAGATGTGCTATAATTTTTTTATGACGTCAATTATATCCAAATTGTAATTATAAGCTAATTACTCTTATATCCGTTATTAGTTGTCAATTTACTCAATTAGAATTTTAATTTATATTCATACTGTATTCTTTTTGATACTCTTAATTGGATATTGCGTTTCGTTTTCAATAGAAAAAAAAGCTATCAAATATTAAAAAATCTTCAGAAATTGTTATATTAATCAATTAGACTGACGCAGTTGGTCTGCATACGTTACTCCTTTTAAATCTTTCACCAAATTCAAATTTTGTAAATTAATTCGGTCCGGTCTCGGTAAGTCCGTTGTGGGTCGAGTAACTATTTCGGAATTTAATTTCATTATATTTGCTAGATTTTTTTACAAAAATATGTCAAGCATTGTAAAAAAGAAATTATTTTAACCTACCTAGTAATTAATACCTAAATAATAACTAATACAAATTTTTTAGACAATATGAGAATTTAACAAATTTTTTTAGAACAATTAGTAGTGTGTGGCAATTCTAGTAAAAATAAAGTTGTTAGCAAATAAAAATTTCATTAATAAATCCATCTTAAAGAGAAAGTAAAACAAAAAATTTATAATTCTCTTCTTTGTCTGTGCTGCTTAGTAAAATTAAACGTTTTTGCAAACTTCTTGTGGCTATTTTAAAAAAGATATATTTTCCTGTCTGGCCATTATAGCCGTTATGTCCATTATATGTTTCTTGGTACAAGGAGGCAAGCCATTTTGCATCTTTATTGGGAATAATGAATAATTTTATAGAAGTCAGTTCAGTGTTTTATGTAACGAAATCCTTTTACAGAAAATATATATTAGGTATAGGAAATCGTGTTGTACAAAGACTTCTTGAAATTATTTTTAGCATGTTAGAGTGAAATTATGTTATAGAAGAAATAAAAGTTTTTAACAAAAGTCAATATATCTTTTAAGAAAACTAAGCGAAATACCGAAAAATTTTATAGTTTCTTTTTTGTCCAACAAATTTTATCTTCAATTAAATAAATTAAAAATATATTTGTCCTCTACAAAACTATAGGGCAAAGGAGGATAAGAGTCCACAGGGCCTGTTAGCAACAGTACTGGTGGCCTTTAATATGATATTTTAATGTGTCTACAACAGCAATTAAAGAAGTCATCATATTGCCATCAATCTGCTCAACTTTGTTTAGAATTCACAAAATGAAATATGTTTTTTTATTATATTTGAATGGAATA
The DNA here is from genome assembly GCA_035578155.1 of Brachynemurus nebulosus. NCBI lineage: Eukaryota > Metazoa > Arthropoda > Insecta > Neuroptera > Myrmeleontidae > Brachynemurus > Brachynemurus nebulosus. The sequence continues at coordinate 26,390,083 of JAPWDM010000008.1, read as the reverse complement.
TTTGGAATTTGAAACTTTCGTTTTTTTGAATGAATTGTATCGAAAGTAATTTTTTTATCTATATCACGTAAAGTACCTATAGTCAATTTACAGCAAACTGATACCAGAAATTTATATCTGGCACCTATAGTTGCAATTCTCTAAAACGTTTTTTTTTGAGGGCAAGAGTGCAAAACAGCAAAATTGAAAAGAATGGCAGCAAGAACTCTAAAGACTGTAAAATTATCAAGGAGTAAAAAGAAATCAAATATGAAATAGTATGTTATACACCAAGGGACTAAAGTATGAGTTTTAATCCCGAGTGTGAAGTTTGTTGTCAGAGGGCCCAAATAACACAAGGAATGAATACCGGATAATTTAAAATTATAAAAATTAAAAAAAATTACTTAAATGTCATCCGAATTGTATGTAATAAAAAATAGTATACTTTGGATAAATCAATCGAATTGTAGGTACAATACAATATTAGAGAGAATGTTGTGTATTACAAATACATTAAGAAATTGAAGCAAAAAAATTGACTGATGGGATTACTTTAATGGTGGTCAAACCATTAATTTAATGGTTTATCTAATAATTATAAACAAATCTCCATGGTTACAAGTTGGGCTTACAAAAATGGAGTCATGCTTCAAAATTTAATGCCTGTGGTATCTCTAGGAAACATATGTTAATATGTTCGATTTAGTGCTCAGTGTATATCTGCAAGCTTGAATTTGTTTATTATTTTCAATTACCTAGCAACGTTATTTAAGTTAAATTTCTGTAAACTGTGCTTGCTGATTGGTTTAAAAGCGGGAGCAAAATAATTTTTTAGTCCCTTGGGATTAAAAGTGAATTTTGTAGTCCCTTGGGACTAAAAGTGGCACTGTGCTCCCTATTATGAGGGACTAAATCACGTCTTTTAGTCCCGGAATTGCAAAAAAGGAATTAGAATTTGAAAATGCTGACCCCAAATCTTCTACTAAAGAGGCTGACTCCATTGTTTGCATAGGATGTGAGAATTCACATTTTGAGGACTGAATATACATAGAATTATTCAAAAAGTATGTAATGACACGAGAACAATTCCACGTATGAAATGAATGGGCTACCAAGAGGACGCAAAACCGACATTCTTTTCGTTTTATTTATTTTATTTACTGGAATGTGATTTTATTATGACTATATGATTTAGGACTATTTATTAATAAATAAAGATCATTTTGTGAAATTTTAAAGTCGATATTTTTTGATAGATTTGAGCGTTACTTTATGGTATTCCATTTTAAAATACAATTACAATTTTACTTTACTAATACCACTTTCGTTTGTATCAGACATTTAAAATTTTAAATAAAGTGGTATTAGTAAAGTAAAACTGTCTTTGATATTTTTTATATTACCTAAAAGATATCACCAAAAAACCACTAATTATGTAGACTTATCCTCCGTCACCCTAAACTGTTATTTTTATTAAAAATTGTGTAGATACTGCAAGTTTTATTTAGCCAACATCGTAACTAGTTTCTAAGCAATTATCGCACATTAATGTACGTAAGTAAACAACGTACGCAATTAGATTTGTGTATTATCTTGTCTCGTGATAGATATTCTGCAAATTTTTTTTTGTTTTTTGGTCGAATAATATTTACCAGAATAAACAAATAAATGTGTAAAAAAAAAAGAAAAAATAAAGACAATCAGTGATTTCATACGCTGTGTAAAAAATTATTTGCTGAGTGTGTTTTTAATTATTAATAATATTTCATTATCAACGTTAATTTTATGACCAGATATTAATTATAAAAAAGCCTGATATCAATTCTAGTTGAAATTGTACCACAAATTGGAATCAAATTTTTAATATTTATTTAAAAAATGTGTTGGAAATAGGAATTTTTGAACGTTTTTGGAGTAAACCATTAAAAATGCATCAGATATGTTTGAAATGAGTACCTAAAGTTAAACGAACAAGAAGTCTTCATGCAAATCAAGTAAAACAGGTTTGAAATGAGCGCTTAAAATTAAACCATCAAAAAAATCATGTCAGTTAAGGGGAACAGTATTTTTTTTTATAAAATCTAGCTTTTAATTTAATTAATTATACAAGCTATAAACAAAAAATTGTTATTCTTATAAATTCACAAAAACACAATACAACCTGAAGCTTTAAAAATCACAAAATCTTGAGTCATTTCTTGAGGTCTACAATTTTTCTCTCAGGGTCACAATAACTCTTACAAAGAAAACGTTACCAAGAATTTCAAATATTAATATCCTTTCAATTTAATAAAATAGTTTCTTAAAATATTTTTGCACTATCGCATAATAAACAAAATTGTAGAATTTGTGGATAAATTAACAATTTATGATTTTGTATGAGTACATGTACAATTGCTAATTCTACTACTATTACAGAAGACGTGATTGTTGTTTAAGGGTAATTTGAAAGGTAATTCAAAGAATTAACTACTAAACTAATTGTTATTTTTATTTGCCTGCTATTGTACATTTTCAAATCATTATTTTAAATTTTACAATTTACAAACTTTAAATTATTTGTGTTCAAAAAATATAGTATAAAAATCAAGTTTTGTTATTTACAATAATGATCTAAGAACAATCAGTGATAGTGTAACAACTAACGATAAACATTGTTTGCAAGATTTTTTTTATTTATTTAAAATGCTCTTTATAAAACTCAATTTAATTATCCAATAATATAGTTTTAAATAAACACGAACAGAACTGTCTCAGTACATAGTTGAATCTGATCTGTTAAAAGTATTTTTACTTATCTTATTAATATATCAGTCGCAAAGTTTTATCTACGCTTCATACAAAATTCAAGGTTTATTCACAAAAAATAAAAAATATTCTATATTTATGTATTTATCAAAATACTAAACGCAACTAAAGTGCAGAATGCAATCTACTGGCAACTAAATGTTTAATACGAAGCTTTCATTTGTATATCATATGTATGTATGTACCGTACATATGCATATTCGTGGTGGTAGCGTCGGGTACTCGTTTGTTTTTATATAAAATATATTCAGTTTATTGTAGTTTTTAACTTAGAAAATGTTTGTTTTGAACTACATCGCATATCAGTTGTATTATATTTTATTTATAGTTTAAACTTTATTTCTTTGTTTAAAGGTTCTTTTTTTAAATAACTTTTAGAAAAATAGTAACTTTTAGATGTACAAATGGTTTTTTAGATGTTATAGGATATAAATTTGTAGAGTTAGTTTTTTTTTTTAATAAGCATTATTCTTTAAGGAAGTCAGATCTACACCGCTCTGTCTGAAAAAATTTCCGCGATATTTGGAAATTTTTTTGTGCTCTACTGAGATTTTGTAAGTTATTTATGATCTTTTGGTAAAATTGAAAGTAATTTGTACGCCATTACGAATAAAAATCGTTTCATTATTGATTTTAAAGTCAATTACACAAGAAAAATTGCTAATTGCTAAGTTTACACAATCCTTATAACTCACAAACCGTTGATCGGAGTGCAGCACTTGTCAGGCCAAACAAGTTACTGAGACTGCCATTTGCAAGTACATCAGTTTCCAACCAGTACTATTAGTAACAAACAACGTAGAGCAGAATTTGTGATTTTTTTTGAAATGAGTAAATTTTTACACTACTATGTTCATGTGAATAGTAATTATACTATTAGATCTTTACAATTCATAATGGATTATCTTGTTAGGCCGTTCTTTTACGGCTATTTTGTTAATTAATTTTAGATAGTTTGTTAAATGCTAATCTCATTAAAAAAATTTATAGGTTATATTTTGTTGAAAGTATGCCGAAGGGGCAAATTTACACAAGGCACATGGGGTATGTTTACACATATGATAACTGTAGGTTTATTAAAACTGATTCAATTTTTTTTTGTGTGCATGAACTGTAACAGTGATTTTGACTGTAACTCATCCTAATTGATTTGTAAATCCTATGAATTTTTCGTTATTTTATATTTTTTGGTATTTGAATTGGAAGTTTTGTGTTATTTTTTTGCTAATAAAACTGATTCGCATATTTATTTATTTTTTTTACAGTTATTAGCCCTATTTTTTCCCTTTTTAGAAAGTGTGTAAACTAACCCTAGGTACTGTATAAACATGCCCCGTAAAGGGGGAATGTTTATACAGGCGACATCACCCAAGAAAAAGTTAAGTATCTAAAAAGGTATGATAATAGAAAGGTTTTTATAGGTGTCAAAATGAAGCTTAATAATCAGGTTATATTTGAGTATAAAAAGCATGTAAATAGCTGTAATACAAAAAATTCGAAAATTCGAAAACTAAAAACACTGTCAACATGCCCCGGTCTCCCCTATTATAACAAATTTAGCGACTTTTTGGCAGAAAAGATGCATTTGGTTAATTCAATTCATACAATACCAGCTGATAGTTTTAAGAAGTTGACAGTAAGCAACAATGTTTCATAAGCGGACGTTCTTTTTGATTTTGAATATTACTGTGCGCAAAGGTACTATCCTTGTGCGCTAATTTCTTGAACCATGTGCACAAGCGCACACTTTAGGGAGAACATTACCGGTTACTACGAAAAATTTTAGAGTATACGTAATGTTTCCATATATTACAACGTTTTTTCCCCAACAATAAATTTCCTAATCCACATGAATTTCAATGGTTTTCCAAAATCTGCATTTTTCAATTGGTGTTCATCATTTTTTTCGTAGCAACTCAATCTTTTTAAGTAAATAATTTAGAATAACTTTTTGCAAATAATATAAATCAACAAAATTTTAATATTATTATCATTTTGTCAGAATGTACCTACATAACTGAATTTAAAATCTGATGAAATTAAAATGTATGTTAATGAAGTTATAATGATTTTGTTATATTTTTTAACTGATTGATTCTAATAAGCTTTTTCCAATAAATTGACGTTTCTAGTAAATTTTCAATTCATTAATATTTGTATGTATGTGTACAATTCACGTTACCAAAATTTGCAAAAAATCGCCAAAAAAGAAGTGTTGAAGTATGATTGTATAGATGCAACGTGTCTTACTATATGGTTAATATTGCTAAGACGAGAATGAAAATTGAATATATTGAGAATGGATAGGGGTAGATCGAACATAGAATAAAATTCTGCAAATTCCGCTATCGCAAATTGTGCAGATATGTCCGACCATCACTTCCCATACATATGCAACATATTACGTTTAATGAAATAAGCTCTCACAACAAATTATTAATTAAATATACATACAGTAATTTTTTTTTCAATAAACATTTAATTAAATCCAATTATTGGAATTGATTTTTTTTAGTTATATAATTATTTTATAACTATTAATTTTATACGAGTATGTACCTACATTTTATTAGAATAATTTAACTACTTAAATGCATTAATTTTTAATGTAGAAAAGAGTTATGACAAAACCATTGGAAACTAATAATATAGGTTGGGAAATTTTAATTTTTATTCTGAATTCAACTGTCACAGAAATAGGCATTTGACCACTCATAAACTATTATAAATTCGGAGCAGAATTAAAGAAAAATTTATAAAATTTATGAAGCTTCATGACTAGGGGATTGTAAGTTTTTCTTATGAACGGGGAAATCCTACAATTGCACGGGAAGATTACGTTTATTCTATATTATAAAGCCAGAAGTAGATCAGTTCGGGAAACTAATACTTGGCAGCCCAGTTACGTATATGATGTTTTTTTGCTTACGGCGATTAGCCGAATTAGGTTTAGAGACTGGTACTGCTAACATTCTGAGCCTTGACATCTGAAGTTTATCGCTTTAAACAGATGTATTGTAAATGGTTTTTAAGAATTTTTCTTTGGTATTCAAGAACGACTAATCTAAACAAAATATTTTTAAGAAATTTTTAAAGAATGTTGTTCTAACATTCGATTTAATCCTGTCTACAGAGAAACTAATTAACAGAGCAAGTATTTAGGGCTTTTTAAGTGGAAATGAATTAAAATTTAAAAAATTATAGTAAGTTGTAAAAATTTTTTTCCTTAAAATATCCGATTTAATTAGTCAGTATTCTACGTAACATATTTGAGCTTTTTTCAAAAATATTCCATTATTATTTTGTTTACATACATATTTTAATTGACTCTGATGCCCTAATTGCCCCAGCATAAATATAAGATTATTTCAGAACGCAGACAACTCAAAATTTCTTTGTTTTCATTGAACTTTATATATTTTTGATGTTGTTGTCATTCCATATAGAAAATGGTAAAGTTTTTTTTTAGTGGCTTCGTCACATTTCATGTGATTTTCGTTTTTGGTGATAATGAATTTTAAAGGTGATAAACTATTTAAATGTCCTATGTATCATTTTTGTAGTAGCAAATTCATGTACTGAAATATAATTGGAATTGTACTCTTTCACATATTGGACAGCTGTTTGTGAATTTCTTTAGTAGGTGTGTGACTGAATTAATGCTAAAATATTCCATTTAAATTAAGAAAGTTGTAAATTTCGAGAACCACACTGATGTTGGAAAAAATAGTTAAGAATTGGAATCTGTCTCCTCTAGAAAAACTTGTTTTCAATTCTGTTTATTTTCAAACATTTATTATGATGATTGTTGTATAATTATTCATTATTTTTTCTTGATATTAACTAGCGGTTACCACACGAATTTATTTTATAATTCATATACTTATACGTAAGTTACACAACAACGTGAGTAAGGGGTCAGGGGATATTGTGCAACCAACAACAGCTTCTTACTGCTTGCAGGTCGGTAGATGTTATTCCGTTTAAAATAAAGTCTTATTCACAAATTTCACTAATCCTTCAGACTCTATTCCAATCTCCGTCTCGCAATGTAATAAAAATGATTTATAATTAAACTCACTGACGCAATCGTATCCTATATTTAGTCACAGGAGCTTTTTTACTCAGTTTCAGTAAAATACCAGAGGTCCAAAACTAACATACCAGAGTTCCGAAACTACCAAGTGTAAGGCCAGGCGCACATTGAACTGCGTCACGCAGTAAACGCAGGGCAGGGCAGAGCAGAGCAGAGCAGGGCAGGGTAGAGCAGGATAGCACGTGTGGTCGGCCGCACATTGAGATGCAGTTAACGCAGACAGGGCAACGCAGTTTCTGTGACTCTTGTTGTAGAACGAGAGAGCACAAATTTAAAAGCAGAGTAGAGCAGAGAAGCACTATTTTTCTTCAATTTCTTCAATTGTTTTCATTTCGACGAAATAAAACCAACTAAAACTCGAGAACGAGTTACAATGTCGCGCAGCATTGCGCAGTTTCTGTGTCACATTCACGAGTGCCACATCGGTCTCGTGCGACGCAGTGCTGCTCTGCTCTGCTCTGCGTTTCAATTCGCGCTGTCCCGTTCTACAACACAAGCCACAGAAATTGCACTGCCCTGCCTGCGTTAACTGCGTCTCAATGTGCGCCCGGCCTAATACGTAGGTATAACTTCTCAAGATTATAACCTTCCACCAGTTTATTTTCTTTTTACAAGTTGATACCTATAAAGAATTTATAGTTGAGCGTTGCTCTGGTTAGATTACTTAGTAGTGTTGTCGAGCCGAAGAACAGTTAGTTAATTAATGAACTAAAGTTGTTTTCAGACAAAATTAGTCATTAGTCAAAAATATCGAGCATAGAATAGTCAACTTATCGATTAAATTTTTGGTTTAATTCATAATCTATGTAACTTAATGTTTTGAATTTAATTACTGATTTTTAATTTTTTTGTGTTAATGTACCATCACAGTGTAATTTGTCGAAAAATAGACAAATTTTCGCGATTTTTTTCGGATGAATAAGATGGGGGAATGGGGATGAATTTTTTTTATTTTACGATTAGTACCACTATTTAACAATACAAAAATATTTTTTTTTATCTATATTTATTTATGTTTTATAATTATTATGATTTTTTGAAAAAAGTGTCTTTAAGAAAGGGCGGAAATCGGTACACACCATTGCGGCCGCAGTTTTCATCCGAAAAAAAAATGAAATAGATTATTCATCTGTAGATAAGCCGCTATGTACCTTTGGGAGCTTTTTTTTCTTGAAATTTAAAAAAATGGCGGCGATTTGAATAAAAAGTACAAAATTTTTTATAGTTTTTCGTGTGAAAGAATAGGAAGATTTAAAAAAAAAACTCCCATAAGTACATAGCGGCTTACCTACAGATTGATAATCGATTTGATTTTTTTTTTCGGATGAAAAGTGCGGCCGCAATCGTGTGTACCGATTTCCACCCTTTTTTAAAGACACTTTTTCCAAAAAATTATAATAATTATAAAAAATAAATAAAAATAAATAAAAAAAATATTTTTGTATTGTTAAATAGTGGCATTAATCGTAAAAAAAAATTCATCCCCATTCCCCCATCCTATCCATCCGAAAAAAAATCGCGAAAGTTTGCCTATTTTTCGACAAATCACACTGTAATGGTACCTTAATCACACAAAAGTGAAAAATTCTGCAAATACTTAATTTTTTAGTTTTCATTTTTTGGCTCCTATAATTATAGTCGACTAAAAAATATATGCTATTGTAAATTCCGCTACTTTTTCGCCTTGACAAGAGATTTAGCTCTGGAAATAGAAAAAATTTCAAATCCATTCTCGGAAACTATTTACAGTCCAAATAAGGCAAACTTGATCAAGTAGCAGAAAACGTGCGAGATTTTTTAACATGTAAATCTATAAATTAATTACATCTTTTCATAACTAATGCAATATCCTTTTCAGTGATATAATTACCTTTGTTAGTATGTACAGTTTAATATGGTGCATGATGTTTCAAATGAAGTTTCAAAATTGTTTCTAATATAGAGATAAGCAAAACGGTTATTTTCTAATAACTGTTATTACAATAACAGTTATTAAAAAATAACTGTTATTTATAACAGTTATTAACATAACTGGCATAATATTTGTATATTTTAATACTGTAAGATATTCATATAGTATAAATAGTTCTTTTAGTTCTGTTAGACAAATATGCACAGATCTACTTAGTAAATGGATACTAAGTAACATCTCAATAACATTAAAAAATAATATTTGTAGTTAAGTACCGATGTTATGAAATACCCCTTTGTGGTCATAAGATTTGAGACACGCCAAAACAACAGCCCATGATCCCACATTTTCTGTTCCTTCTGGCCGGATTAAGCGGCGGTGCAAACATTTTTTGATCCTTCTTATCGAATCTAAATACGCCACGTTCGCAAACATGTTCTGATTCTTCGAGCCAAATTAAATATTCGAGAACCAACACTAATATGTTAATTATTTTATTGCGGTAAGAAATATTTTTCCATATTTTTAACTATTTTTAGTCATATTGTATTACAGTATCTGTTTAAATATTCATCTATATACATAAGTATATTAGGTTTTAAAAATAGGTTATTTTAACAATTTTATGGGTACAGAACTACAAATGCAGACAGACAGCTCGATAACTGTTATTTGTTTATACCAGTTATTTTATAGCAGCGATTGAAATATCGCTCATCTCTAGTTTCTAAAGTAATTACACAAGCAGTACAATACTAGGAAGAAGAACACAATCGTCATCAATTGTAAGAATCTAAAGTTTCTTTTTTTTCGATATAAGGTGGTGGTCTATTCAACGCATCTCTCTCCTAAATCTTTAGACTTGTTATCAGGTTACTTTAATCGACTACAAATTTAACTAAAAGAAGAGACATAAGTGCCGATGCACACATGCGTTGTTTTACCGCTGCGTGACGCAGCGTGCACGCAACTGCGGTCGAAAGTACATTGAGTTAAGTTGTGTGATGCACACATAGTTGCGGTGCCGCGCGGCACCGCCGCGTGCACGCAGCATGCATTTTGTGCGGCAGTTCCCTACAGCACCGCCGCGGCAACGCACCGGGAAATTGCCGCAACTGCGTTCTTGTAGTACATTGTTTTCAATTAGTCAATGCACACATACGTTTTCTTCACGCAGAAAATACACAACTGTTGAAAAAAGGACCTTGAACTGTTGTTTATTTTAAATTGATGGAATGTTGAATGTTACAGGGTTATAGCTAATAATTCCAGTGAAGGTATAGAAATATATATGTATTTGGATTTAATCTCCTCTCTATTATTTACACAAAACTCATCAAATAGTTGAATCCTAATACATAAATTTATTATTAGAAAACTTTCATTTTGCATCTGAAAACGATTCATTTTTTATATTTTGTAAATTCCATTAAAAACTTTAGTTTTAATTTTTTTCTGTCATTTGTAAAAATTACTGTACAACAAATTCCGAGAATGATAACAAACAGCAACTGATTTGCTTATTGGTTTATCAACAATGTAGTAATATCAGTTTTAACATACCAATTTTATGAATTTTACTGTGTAACACAGTTTTAATTATAAAATTGTAAAAAATTATTTATAAAATCTAAAAAAAATAAATCATTTTTCGATAGTTTGCAATTGTATTTTGGACATTTTTTTTATTTTATATTTTGTTTACAGTTTATTATTGTTTTGTGTTTTTGTTTATAGTATGTTCTATTTTTCCTTAATAATGGTATTTTTCAAAAAAATTTTCATCTTTTGCTTTGTCGAAAAAGAATCCTTTTTTTATTTACTCAACTATAATTTTGGATTGTATTACAGTTTCTCACGACATACTTTAATTTGGTAAACTTGATGATAATTTTTACTTCAAAAAATCCCAACACTGGATTCCCGTGAAGAGATAGATAGAAGAGAAGTAAGAAATTAATTGTATATTAATTTTTACGTTAACTGATAGTATAAAAATTATATTTTATGCATTCCGTTGTCCAAATTTACAACAACGCCACTAGTTTTACAACTGCGACAACCGGTTAAACGTGTGGTGCGGCTGCGTGCACGCAGCGGCGCCGCAGCGTGCACGCAACGTGAAAAAACCGCATGTGTGCATCACATTTTTCGGTGCCGCTGCGTGCACGCAGCGGTAAAAAAACGCGTGTGTACATCGGCACTAAATGGCTATGTTTACTGACATTATAATTAGTAACAATAAGACGAACTAACAAATAAAACGCCCAAAGTGGAAATTTCTTACTATTTCCAGATTAAAGTATAATTGCAAAAAAAAGCTACCTAACTAAACACAACTGTCACATTCTTGCATAGATTTTTGTATTTTAAAATACGCAAACATCTCAAAAAGTTGTCTAATTTTCAGTGTTTTTTAAGGATTCTCTTATTAGTTATGTGCTAAAAAAAGTAATAATTGGAAAGGGTCTCGTCAGGTAAGCATATGGGATTTTCGGCCCAACGACTTTTTCGGTTATTTTTTTCGTGAATGTTGCTTATAGTGAGTAATGTTCGAAAATATAGGTATTAGACTTCTACCCTCTATACTGTCAGAGATATGGGGGTAACAACCCTTAAATTTAAAATATTTTTTCTTCAAAACTATTGAAAATAATTAGATGAAATTAGCAGAGGATGTTGATATTAAGTAGCTTTATATTATACAATTTTTTACATTCGTATGACGCCATTTACTATATCACATGCGCTTGGGAACCCCTTAAAGAGGAGAAAATCACCCTCTGCTGGACGGAGGTGGAGGTGTAAGAAAGCAAATTTTTCTTGTTTTTATTCCACATTGGTCGCAGCACACTAACAGAGCAACCCTCAGTTGCTTAGACCGTACTTGTGTAAGGGGCTGAAACCACCCCAAATTCACAAGAAGTATTAGAAAATCTTTTAAGACCAGAAAGATGCACTCTACAGATGCACTTGTAAATTAGAAGTTATCATTACGTAAATCTATGTCCAGAGAGAGTTAAAAGAGTTGTAGAGGCCGAATCAACCCTCTTAATAAATTTTACACCCTTGATGAAGCCCTTGGCAATAATATGAGGCACGCGGGTTGCAAAGAGCCCATTCATATTCCTTTCTGTAATGATATTGATATTCATAACTTTACACATATTTAAGGGATATTTGTGGCTCCATACAAAAATTTAAGAGGTACCTATAATTTTCTACCCCCTATGTTGTCAGAGATATGGGGGTAACAACCCCTACTTTAAAATTTTTTTTCTTCAAAACTATTGAAGATAATTAGATGAAATTAGCAGAGGATGTTAACGTAAAGTAGCTTTATATTATGCAATTTTTTACATTCGTATGACGTCATTTACTATATTAAAATAATAATTGAATTTTTGAGGGTGCGTGTTTTAGACCGACCCCTTGAGTGACACCTACCAAAAAAATATATGTTATTTGGCTCTAACATAGTTAGCGTGTGTAGAAATTTCAGCAAATCAGATTGGTTGAAGGTGTCTTAAAAAGTATGAATTCAGGTTAAGTAACAATAAGGCACCCCACGAAAAAAACCAGGGACGTGATCTGGATGACTGACTATGGTATTTTTATGCATTTTTCACCTTGACTGCGAATGCGGTGTCAAAAAAATTCTTATACCCCTTAAATTTTTGTATAGATCCACAAATATTCCTTAAATAGGTGTAAAGTTATGAAAGGATTATGAATAGGCAATCCTCGTGCCCTTATATTATTTCCAAAGGTTCCAACAAGGGTGTAACACCCACCAAACGGGTTGGCACCCTCATACACCCCTTTTATACCTCTCTGGTCATAGATTTACGTTATGGAAACTTCTGCTTATACAAACTCTTAGGAATGCAAGGGTAAGATGGTACAAGAAAAACACAGCCGAAGTATTAACCCTTAAAGGGGTGAAATTCACCCTTTGCTGGACAGAAGTGGAGGAAGATGTAAGAGAGCAAATCGTTCTTGTTTTTATTCCACATTGGTCGCAGCACACTCAATTGCAACCCTCAGTTGCTTTGACCGTACTTGTGTAAAGGGTTGAAACCGCCCCAAATTCACAAGAAGTATTAGAAAACCTCTTAAGACCAAAAAAATGCACTCTACAGATGCACTTGTAAACTAGAAATTGGCATTACCTAAATCTATGTCCAGAGAGATTTAAAAGAGCTGTAGAAGATTAATCAACCCTTTCAGTAAATGTTATACCTTTGGTGGAGCCCTTGGCAATAATGTAAGGCAAACGGGCTGCAAAGTGCTCATTCAAATTCCTTTCTGTAATGATATTGATATTCATAACTTTACACCTACATAAGGGATATTTGTGGATCTATATAAAAATTTAAAGGGTATAAGAATTTTTTTGAACCCGCATTCTCGGTCAAGGTGAAAAATGCATAAAAATACTATAGTCAGTCATCCAGATTAGGACCATTGATTTTTTCATAGTGGTGTCTTATTGTTACTTAACCTGAATTAATATTTTTTAAGACATCTTCCACCAATCTGATTTGCTGAAATTTCTACACACGATAACTATGTTAGAGCCTAATAACATATATTTTTTTGGTAGGTGTCACTCAAGGGGTTGGCCTAAAACACGCACCCTCAAAAATTCAATTATTATTTTAATGTAGTAAATGACGTCATACGAATGTAAAGCTACTATATATCAATATCCTTTTTTAATTTCATCTAATTATCTTCAATAGTTTTGGAGAAAAAAATGGTATTATCTTTTAAATCACGATATTAAAAATATATTTTACAATAACTCACAGGAATCTCAGTGAAAATGCAACAAATAACCTACTTGACTGTTGGCCAAATACCAAACATTCGGCCACCACTATATTCCGAATATTCAACCGAATATTATTTAGAATTTAGTTTCTTTGATAGGGTGCCGTACCTTAAAAGGAAAGTTACTAATATATTTTCATATTTGAAAAGTCAAGCTGCTGGCGTTGATAATTTATCTTTAAGCATTTTAAAATTATTTTTCCCGTACTGTACCAATTTCATTACTAATATTATAAATTATTCAATCATGTCTGGTACAGTACCCCTATTATGGAAGAAAGCACTTATTATTCCGGTACCTAAAGTAAAAAATCTAGTTACTTACCATGACCTTACGACCAATTAGTATTCTACCTACTCCCTCAAAAATCTTAGAACATGCGATTAATCGTCAACTCCTTAGATATTTCTTGGATCATAATCTGCTACGTAAAAATCAAACAGGTTTCCGGCCTAACCATAGTACCAGTTCCTCTTTAATTTGAGTGGTTAGTAATTGTAAGCGTGAAATTGACCAAGGTAGTGTCAATTTGCTCGTATTGCTTGACTTTTCCAAAGCTTTTGATACAGTTGATCACGATATTTTACTTACTAAAATGAAACAGTTAAACTTTTCTAAATTAACTGTGAGGCGGTTTAACGATTATTTATCGGATCGTTATCAGAGAGTACATCTAGTTGATAATCCAGAAAATTACTCTTTACCATTTTTGAATATATACCGTGGTGTACCTCAGGAGAGTGTACTAGGCCCCAGTCTATTTAACATTTACATATATGATCTTAATAAAATTGTTAATTATTCTAAGGTGTTCAATATGCAGACGATACGCAGCTACTGATCTCTTGCCCGCGACAAAATATTGAACAGACTATTAAGAATTTAAATGATGATCTCAATAATATTGTAAAATGGGCATCCACTAACAATTTAAAAGTTAATCCTACTAACAAGTAAAGGTCCCGAGGCCGGACCTATCGATTTTGATGAAACTTGAATATCTTGTAGAACACTAAAAACTAAGGGACACGTATTTTTTTTTATCTGCGGAAAAACGGTTTGAAGGGGTGAAATCGCCCTCAAAAAATTGGGATAAAAATTTAATTTTTCAAATGTCTCGAAAACAGTAAGAGATAGAGCAAAAGTTTAAATTGGCGATATACTCTTTTTTAAAGAGCTATCTATTGATATGGAATTTGTTCAAATTACATTAACAGGGGTGGTCGGGGGTTAAAATTTGGGGGTTAATTTTGCAAAAAGGGGGTGAAAAATAAACAATATAAAAATTTTGTTTACAGATTTGAAATCTACGTCAAAAAATCTAATTGACCTGTTTTTGCTCAATATCCTAATATTAAGTCTAGGGATAGTTAACTAGAGGGTGACTATGTCGAATAATCGTACTATTTGGGTATTTCAAGAAGTTCTTCTTCATGGAAAATAGCTTAAGACAATTAGAATAACGTAGAAATGAAATTCTCGAATTCAAAATTGAGTTTGAGCAACATTGGAGAGGGGGTGAGTCACCCTCTTAAATTACATACTAGTTTACATACACTAATTTTCGCAATTAACACACTGACAGGGGGTAATAATGTCACAATAGATGGTTCTGAAGTTAGACTATCGTATGTAAGGTTTTTATTAGGTTTCGTTATTTTAGGTTAGGTTATGTAATTTTCGGTATCGATAATTTTCGATAAGGAAAACTATAATATCCATTAAAAAACAAACCTAATAAAGACCTTACATATGATAGTCCAACTTCAGAACCACTTATTGTGACAATATTTTACCCACTATCAGTGTGTTAATAGCAAAAATTAGTGTATATAAACTAGTATGTAATTTAAGAGGGTGACTCACCCCCTCTCCAATGTTGCTCAAACTCAATTTTGAATTCGAGAATTTCATTTCTACGTTATTCTAATTGTCTTAAGCTATTTTCCATGAAGAAGAACTTCTTGAAATACCCAAATTGTACGACTATTCGACATAGTCACCCTCTAGTTAACTACCCCTAGACTTAATATTAGGGCATTGAGCAAAAATAGGTCAATTATATTTTTTGACGTAGATTTCAAATCTGTAAACAAAATTTTTATATTGTTTAGTTTTCACCCTCTTTTTGCAAAATTAACCCCCAAATTTTAACCCCCAACCACCCCTGTTGATGTAATATGAACAAATTGCATATCAATAGATAGCTCTTTAAGAAAGAGCAGTATCACCAATTTAAACTTTTGCTCTATCTCTTACTGTTTTCGAGATATTTGAAAAATTAAATTTTTACCCCAATTTTTGGAGGGCGATTTCACCCCTTCAAACCGTTTTTCCGCAGATAAAAAAAAAAATACGTGTCCCTTAGTTTTTAGTGTTCTACAATATATTTAAGTTTCATTGAAATCGATAGGTCCGGCCTCGGGGCCCTTTACTTGTAAGTCAGTATTACTACCTATCGGCTCTAAAGCCTCTATTCAGTGTTTTGAAAATGAACTACTGCCGCCGGTAAAAATTAATAATCTTACACTAAAATACGTAGCATACAGCAAATGTTTAGGAGTCACTATTGATTCCACGCTAACTTGGGATCATCATGTTGCCAATGTATGCAAAAATGCCTATTTTAAGCTAAAATCATTGTTCCGAATTTTTTATCGGAGGAAGTTAAGTTGCGCTTAGTCCAGTCGCTGATATTTTGCCAACTTACATATGGGGATACAGTATATGCCGGAGTATCTAATCAGTTAAATAATTCCTTACAAAAAACTCAAAACTCATGTATTCGATTCATAAAAAAGGATATTAGCAGGCGTAGTCACATTCATCCTGTATTGTTAGATCTTGATTTACTTGATATTCGTGGGTCCAGGGCACTGAATATACTTTGTTTAATTCACTCCCTTATTACCACTGGTCAACCATTACTACTTGCTGAAGAATTCACTATGCTTCCGTCAGGTCACTGATATAATACGCGCAACACACTGGATCTAATATTCCATCATAAAAAACACATTTGGGCTCTACTTCCTTTTTTGTTATTGGTTGTAGGCGCTGGAAGTACCTTCCCAAAACAATCAGACAGATAATATCTAAGCAAAAATTTAAATACCACTGCAAAAATTTTCTTTTATCAAATCAAAATTATGCGTGCAGCTTCTGATAGACATTTGATCAAAAATATTTTGTAAGTAGGTAATATACATAGATACCGTTGTTACATATTTTTCAAATCTCACTTTATTCACAGCTTAAATAATAGTTTGTTTCACAAATAGTTACAAAACGAGATGACGTAAGAGTGTTATTTGGAATTCAAAAATTCCAAAGGGTTATCCATGTTATGTACCTAAATAATGCATAACATTATGCATACTAACACAGTGAAAAAATCATCACTAAAGTAAATTTAATTTAGAAAAATAAATTTGCAGGTTAAATTATTTTGTGAAAATTTATAGTTGATAATTATGTAAATTATTTAATTTTGTCTAAGTTTCACTGACTTTTTTAAAATTTTTAACAACGATGGCAGTGGAATTTTAACTGTCATTAAATTTTTTTATTTAAAGCTTGTCATCAGTTATTTTTGATATTTCCTTGTAATTTTAGTGTGTTTTGTGATCTGTAAGATATTTCTGACATGTATTTAATTATTATGGTGGCTTAAAATGTCTGGTGACAACTCTTGTGCTGCTAAATTTTATTTAAATCATTCAAAACTTCAATTTATGTTTTTTCTGAGTGCCATTTGTTGCAAATTTGTAAGTATTATTATAATTTGAATGCTTATGTAAAAATACGTTAAATAATAAATAATTATTAATATTTTATAATAATTCAGTTAATATTTTCGATTTCGACAGTGGTTGGTGCTAATAGGTCGTGACGATTTAAATTCTTGTAGTGATACTGTCATCAATTTCGCATTTGCTCAATTCATTTTGAAGAAAGTTGCTTTTAGTTGTTCATACAATTTAACATGACCATTATCAACCCTCAATGTCACATGTACAAACACATGCAATCACATAAGTAAAAAAGGACATATATAATTATTTGTACTTATATCAAAAAAGGATAGAAAGTGCGTTTCGCTACTGCCTATGGTAATAATCTTTTACTTATACTGTGCTTTATTGTTGTTGTCATCTTTTTTATTAAATGTCTTTATATTACAATTGGCTTATTGTTTCAACTTTGTTTATCGTTTATAAAATTATAGAGAGAAAATAGTTTCAATGTTTATCGTTTATAAAATTATAGATTTAGTTTCTGTTGATTTTTTATAAAAATACTTGATTTTTAAATTTGGTCCTAAGCTTTTGTTTATGTTTTATTGTTAAAATTATTTATTTATTATCGTTGTTATTTTATTATGCTTGTTATTGTATTATGGTGGCCATAAGCTACCTACAGGTTATTTAAAGTGAGTTATGTATGGCTTTGCGGCCTTTGAACTCAATAAACGTATTATTATTACTATTATTATTATTATTATTATTATTATTATTATTATTATTATTATTATTATTATTATTATTATTATTATTATTATTATTATTATAGACTTTTACGCCAACCTGGCGCTCACTACTCAGTAGGACAGTACTGGGTAACATTCACCTATACCGGCATTATGCAAGGTATTAGGCTCTGTGGAAGGGTAATGTGCCAAACCAATCCGTAAAAGTACCGTAGTACATTCACGGACGGGTTTGTCACATCACTCCTTATAATGTTGTTTTTTTTTTTTTTTTTTTTTTTTTTTTTTTTTTTTAAATTGGAACACTGCTGCCGGTGGATGGCGCGGTCAGCAGTGTCCGGCGGCATCGCCAACGATGGGCATGCGCCGCCATACACACAAGAAATTAAAACACACATAAAGACAGGGACACATAAATGCAATAGACAAAGGACAAACATACACATGATAAAATTCACCGATGATCCCTGCCATCCCAAGGCTTCATAAAGAGCGGAGAGTCCTTGGTGGCGGTACGCTAAGTACTAGCCAGAACGTCCGGTCACCAAGGACTGAAAAACCAACGATGAAACTCCCCCCGAGGTATAAAAGGCTTCGGAGTGGAGGAAACGGACTAGAAAAAAGATAAAACACAAATAAATATCACAGGTAAGTATCACGGTATCACAGATAAAACTTGTTGCCTCACTGGGAAGCCACAGGCCGACCAGTGAAGCAAGAAGGAGTTAAAAGAAAATACCGCTGTAGACCCATAATAACAGGCCTACAGCGGCAAAACAAAATATCACAGATAAGGAAAAACAAAATTTAAAATATAGAGGAATAACAATAAAATAACAACAAAATATCACAGAGTGAAAAATCACAGTAAATATATCACAGCCTACCCACTGTACCCTCGGGGGCCTAGAACCGCCCAGTGGCACAGTGGGGATTGCAACAACACCGTTGGAGGCCCCATGGACCTCCAGTGGCAGAAAAACACAGAAAAAGACAAAAAACAATAACAAAAGAATTCCACGATTTGTGTCGTCCTATTTATTTATTTATTAACCAACCAGGGCCCCGTTAGCCTGCTAGCCAGCTAGCAGTTACCGCCGAGCACGACGAGGACGTGGGGTTGGATTTATGCCCGGCTATAATGTTGTTATTATTATTATTATTATTATAGACTTTTACGCCAACCTGGCGCTCACTACTCAGTAGGACAGTACTGGGTAACATTCACCTATACCGGCATTATGCAAGGTATTAGGCTCTGTGGAAGGGTAATGTGCCAAACCAATCCGTAAAAGTACCGTAGTACATTCACGGACGGGTTTGTCACATCACTCCTTATATTGTTGTTGTTGTTGCTTGAAACGAGGTGTTATGCGTCTATTTTGGTGTACACTGGTTCGTACGACGAGACTTTTGTGGGAGTGTAGATGTTGGCTCAATGACAGACGGCTGTGAATGCCTAGTTCGTTTTCGTGTCCTCAGAGAATAGGTAGGATTAGGGACAGAGGGAAGGGTAGAAGGTATAAGGTTATTGGTGAAAATGACACGCTTTTGGTCTGCCAGTCTCTGTTCAGTGACGCGATTTAGGTGAGGATAGGTGCGCGCGAACTCTTGCTGTAATTTCGCACGGTAACCAGTTTTGTCCGTTTCAAGTTTAGTAACTTGGAAGTATGTGCGTACGATGAATTCATTCAGTTCATCTGTCCATTGCATACGCACACGCTTCTTACCAGCTTTAGTGGTCCCCAAAGGGTGCTCCGAGGAAACACTTAAAGTCGGCTGAGCCAGAGGTGTTGGTGGCTCTGTAAGTAGGGCAGTAGTATTTTGGCTGAAGGTGTTATTACAGCTGACAGGTGGCTGCCTAGAACCCAGCCTGTCGTCACCGCGATCTAAACTGTCACATTCAGTGGTGACCCTGATGCGCCCGGTCGCTCCACCGGCAGCGGCATTTTTCCGAGGCTTTTTCTTTTTATTTCTCTCCATCCTAATGGGTTGTCCTTTTAGTCGCCTTTTACGACAAGCAGGACTTACTGTGGGCAAATTCTGCAAAGTGAAGCCCCCACCCACAGGGCGTTTATTATTATTATTATTATTATTATTATTATTATTATTATTATTATTATTATTATTATTATTATTATTATTATTAAAAACGGAACCCTTATAGGATCACTATTGTGGTTTTATCACAGAGGTTTTTCTCGAAAACTATGTAACGTAGGAATTTTAATTTTGAAATATTGTTAGGTCCTGATGACGTGAAAATATATCGCAAATTAAAAATTAGAAAAAAAATTTTTTGGGATTAAAATGGGAAGGGGGTTAGGTTGGTCCAAAGGATTCTAAAAATATTTTCTTTATAATTTTTGGTCCAATGGATTTAATGACATAGCTTAAAATTCGCAAAAAAATTACTGTCTCCAAGGTTTCTAAAGGTAAAATTTTAATTTTTTAGTACTAAATGGTAATTTTTAACAAATATATATATATTTTTTTTTTGAGGCGCTAAATCCTCAAACATATATATATATATATATATATATATATATATATATATATATATATATATATATATATATATATATATATATACCGTGTGAGTTTTTCAGGAGTTGCCATTTTTATTACAGCCAAACCGTTGATTTAATCGAAAAATTGTTCAAATAAGAGTTGTAGATATCGACGGGGGCAACCAATTGCGATAATCAGGAGCTTTATAGCTCTTATGGTTTTCGAGCTATGATACAAACTTACCTTTTTTTAAATGGAATAGTATACTTATTTGTTGATAAAAATTATTCAATAAAGCAACAATAACCAAAAATAAAAAAATAAAAATTTTTATTTTAAGTTTTTTTTTCAAATTTTACAACTTTCGCGCTTAATAGTGATTTATTTAAGTGAATTTTGGTAAGTTTAAGAGCGCCTACTGCAAACAGGCCTTAATATTACGGAAAATAGCCAGCGGTAATTGTATTTATGTTACATAGATGTCTCTACCGTATAGGTTTATCTAGAGTCCCTATAATAAATAGAGTCGTGACATGTGTTCTCAACGCTGATTGGCATCGGCATTTTCTGTCCACAGTTTGCATAAAATACATTAGAAATAAATTAAATATTAACAAAAATCTGAAAAAATCATTTAGTTGAACAAAGAAAGAATAATTAAATTAAAAATTTTTAATTGTTCAGTAATTCATAACTTATTAACAATAATTATGTACTCAAAAATATTTACTCAAGCATGTACATAACCTCTCCAATTCTTATATTATCCAAGGAATATTTATTGTTATTTTAAAAGGTAATGGTAATTCCACAATTTCAAAATAATTATTTACAATGTAAGTAACGAAAATTTTTATTTCATAGGATTCTGTAAAGCTTTGGTTCAGTTTGGTTTTCAAAAATGCACTTAAAATACAAAATGGAAAATGGTTTTGCTGAACATATTTAAAATAGAAAATGGAAAATAGCTATTTAAAATGGATTATAAAATGCCAAATAGGGTTTCCGATCTCTGGCGAAAAAATCGATCTTGTGGATCGATTGGAATCGTCAAACCAAAAATCGATGCAGAAGAAAATCGGCTTATAAAAGATCGATCTGACGAAAATCGATTCAATTTTTGTACTTGCAGAAAATAAAAGTTTTAATGAAGTTTCTTATTGGGTCATCACAAATCAGTTTGAATTTTCTTTGAAGATGAACTGCTGAATTTAATATGAATAAAATGGTTTCCAGTTTGCGCTAAAAGTGACAACATTAGTTGATATATATTTTACAATAATTTTTAAAAAATATCATATTTTTACTAAAAATATCCTAATTTAAATTCGAAAAGATCGATCTTCGATCCCCTAAATGTTTCACGATCTCTGTATCGATTTACTCTCCAAAGAATCGATTCGAAAAATCGAAGATCGGAAACCCTAATGCCAAATGCTTTTTTTACTTTAAATTCTATAAATTTTTTTTATCAATATTTAAAAAAAAGTTAAGAAAATTTTAAACGTACTGAAATTAACTAAAGGCAGTCTTTTGAGAAAATTTTGTAAAGTTTACATGATATGAAAACGAAATTTAACTCTTGAAATATTGTTACTTTAAAATATTGTAAAATTTAATTCAGCCTTGGCGTATTCAAACCTTGATTACGCTACAATTGCGACTTCAAAATTATGAAAATCATCTGCTTGTAATACAAAACATTTTTTATTGCCGTGTCTTAAAGATAATAGTACACAACTTGAGTACCTAAAGTTTGACTTAAGAGAACTACAATTCTAGTAATAAATTTAACTCCCGTGATTTTGCTACTCCAGTTATAAAAAATTTGAATCAATTAAATAAATTTACATTTAATTTACAATTTGTTAGACTTCAGATCGTTCAGTTCGAGTTCTATAATTTATGCACATAAATTTGAGTGTACATGCATTTTCATTTTTAATGGAAAATAGATTCAAATTTTCTTTTTAAATACAAAATGGAAAATGGTTTGACCGAACTTATTTAAAATAGAAAATGGAAAATGCCATTTTGTATTTTAAATACATATTTCAAATGAAATCATTTTAAATTGCTCCCAGCCCTGATCAACAGAAAATTATTTTATTGTAAAATTGTATAACAATTAAGAGAAATTATGATTTTTTAATAAAACAGTAATTTGAATTTACATTGTGTATTTATTTTTCTGGAAAAGTGCATTACTAAACCGCGCGAACATATTAGCAAAAATTTAAATAATATAACGTCTACAAGTTTCCAAATATGGTAGTAAACGTTAAATAATTTGAATTTTTGTTTGCCCGGTTTAATAGTGCACATGCGCGAGAATTTTACCACGAATCGAAGCAGTAGGTAAGGCAGGTAGTAACGCAATACCAAGAAAATGATCCACGATCATTTGGTTACAAACTAAAATAACAAAAATTAGCAGTTTTGTAAAATACTAAAATACGCTGTAATAGGGTGTGGCACACAGCTTCCTCGTACTCGTAAATGCCCAATATATCTTTGTGTAATTTAATATAGGTATATAAATTAATAAAAATAAATAAACGATTCATAAAAAATTGAGCGAAGTGGGACTAGCAGTAAATAAGATATTGACATTTAATTGGATTTCATGGTAGTGCCGTGGATACTATTCCTCTGAATGCAATGAAATTTCTAGGGGATTATCTAGGAAGCAGAACGCATAATTTCATAAAAATGAATTGAATAGTTCAGAAGTTATAGTAGCTTTTTCATTTGCTTTTAAATGTAACTGCTTTAATTTTAAAGTAAACATAATAATAATAATAATAATAATAATAATAATAATAATAATAATAATAATAATAATGATTTTTATTGCTTAAGAAAATCTTTTACACCAGGGAAGATCATTTAACATTTATAAGTAACAACAAATAACAAAAATTATAATAAACAGAAAGTTCATTAAGTGGTAAATACTAGCTCGGTGGTCAAGAGTCCCTATCGCATATAAAAATACGTCGTTTAGCTATGGTTTCCAGCCCTCTTATGGTTAATAACGCCGTCATGGGATCACCTCCAGCACTGATATGCTTATTCAAGTACATTTGCCTTTTAAAAGGATACTTTTTACAATTGAAAAGAAAGTACGTAAGATACTGAGAACTTCGTTACACTGTTGACAAATTTCTTCATGTTTCAGAGTCAGTTTACAGCCTTTGAAGAAAATTTTTGTACATACACTAGCGGAAACAATTAAAGGATCAAAAAAAAATTCCATATTTTTAGCGATTTTTCAAATGGCTGTATCTTTGTTAAAAATGGTCGTATTGGAGTCGTAAGTACAGCAATTTAAAGCTTGAAGTTTCTAGTTTTGAAATCATCCAACTCAAAATTTTCAAAGCAACGTGTACCGCTCAATCCTAATAAATACACTGAAAAAAAATTTTCGAAAATTTTTTAAGAAATATTTTTTTTTTATAAATTTTAAATACTGCTATTGATAAAAATGTGGAAAAAGATGAGAAAATTTTTTTTCATTTTGTTGAAGATTATGAAAGTTTAAGACCAAAAAAATGATCTTTTAATTTTTTTAAAAATTCAATCGAATGAAACAAAAAAACGGCTGGATGGATTAAATTGAAACTCGCTGGGATTTTTGTGGGTATATTGAACTGTAAAAGGCACACTTAACATTAATGGTTTTCTCGATATTTTTGATTCAGTGATCGAATTTCCAAAAAACTACCAAAAGCCCATTTTTTCTTGATTTTTCAAATTCATGTAGAGCATGGAAAAATTTTTTTTCGGGAAAACAATGGCTAATCCTTCTAGAGAATTTAATCGAGTTTTTAAAACCCATCTCCAATTTTCTGTGCGATCATTGGTTGCTGAAATATCGATGGTCAAAGACGAAATGATCCTTTTCCATTCAAAGTCCTATAACTCAGTGAGCAGTGGTCATATTAAGGCCTTAAAAAAAACAAATTAAAGCTAAATTAACAATTTATCCGGCCTATGTGGTGGTTAAGTAGAGAAATTTTTTTCCAAGTCCGTGGACCAAAAAGAAAAAACGAAAAAATTTCGAAAATTTTTTTTTCAGTGTATTTATTAGGATTGAGCGATAGACGTAGCTTTGAAAATTTTTTAGTTGGAAGATTTCAAAACTAGAAACTTCAAAGCTTTAAATTTCTGTGCTTACGACTCCGATACGACCATTTTTAACAAAGATACAGCCATTCGAAAAATCGCTAAAAATTTGGAATTTTTTTTTTGATCCTTTGTTTCCGCTAGTGTATTTTATTTGACATTCGTAACTGACTAACTTCGGTCAGCATTCTTTTTGTTTTGAACATGTCCTGCGCTTCCCACAAATTCTCGTAACCAACTTGGGTGAACTTTTGTTTTAAAGATACAACGCAGTTAGAGTTTTTCTAGGTTCGATCATCACATAGTTCCTTTAGTTTTGCTTAGCATACTTTCGGGATTCTCTCGTCTGTCATATTCAGCAAGTGACACCACCATATCAATATACTTTTTACTATTTTAAATTACTATTTTCGATTTGCTTATATTTACTGTCAGCATCTCAACTTTATCTTGTACATCATTAAAATATGTTCCAAACATGATAAGATCATCTGGTTTGATTACTACAAAATAAACTAAGGTTATGAATATTTTTAAAATACATCTTTATCAGACGTATTGTTAAAATACATACCATACATACTTGAAAATTTTTATATTAAAAATATTTTTTTGCTTTTTTTACTCTTTTTAAAAAAAAAAAAGAGTTTAAAAATTTAACAATTTAAATTTAAAAAAGACCTGTCATTTTATGACAGTTCTACGATCGTATCCAGATGCCATCTATGATTTACTTTCAGAGATTTTTAATAATGACATTTTCACATGTACCAGATTTTGACTTCTTTAATATGGTGTACAATTAAATATTACAAAAACATTTGTAATTTGATAACTTGTTTAATAAATATTAAGTTGAATATTTGAGGAAAAACTACAAATTATTTTGATAATCAATGTATTTAATTAATAAATTTTCTGCTACTGTAAGAAGCTAATGTGAATATACCATTACAACTTATTTGGTATTTTTTTTAGTATAAATTCAAAATAAATCGTATGTTTTGCGTTCGGTTAGACAAACCTTACCACGGATTTTGAAAATTAAAACTTAAAAATGCAATTTCTCTAAAATTTGAAATAAAATAATGAAAATTTTAGCATAATTGGTAGTTTGAAGTAATAAACTAATTTTTAAGAAACATCTCAACATATGTTCCCATTTGAAAAAAAAAATTTTTTTCTATTCCAAAAAAACCGTGAGTCCTAGAAGTCTGGAATAATTTTTCGTAAATGGCCCCCTCTCTTTTGAATATTTTTTGTATAAACTTTTTTTCGATTAGATGCATATTTTAGGAATAAATCGAATGGCAACTCCTGAAAAACTCACACGGTATATATATATATATATATATATATATATATATATATATATATATATATAGATATATATATATATATATGTATATATATGTATATATATATATATATATATATATATATATATATATATATATATATATATATATAAACCCAATTATCTTCTGGATAAATTAGTCCTCAACACCTTCATGATGAAGTTTGTGATGTTTCCACAAAAAAATGCATGTTTTTTCCTTTTTTCTGAACTTAAATTTTTTTACCATTTATCCCCAGCTAAATGTTAAATGGGTGAAACTGAGTGTTTCAACATATCTCTAGCCTACTGAAACCACTTTTTGAGACGATTTTTCTTGTGTTGTCGGAGAGCCAAGTCTTCTTCGTAGCTTTGCGGCTTTTTAAACCTGCTTCTGTGGGTCTTCTTCTTACAGTTCGAGAACTAATTAGCTTCCCAATGTCTCCCGATAAAGCTGTAGTTAATTCAGAAGAAGTTTTTTTGCGGTCCTTAAGTGAGTCACGGATAAGTTTTCTAATCTGGCGATCAATAATAGCGCGTTTTCTGCCCGTTCTCATTTTGTTTGTGTTAAGAGCCAGTCTTTACGAACCTTTTAATTGTAAATTGCACTGCACATCGTCAAACTTTTATTAATTTAGCAATCTCTATTTGAGTCTTCCCTTCTTCATATAAAATCTGGATTTTTATTCGTGTTTTTGTGTTAAGTTCTGGTTGTTTCGGCATTTCGTATTACAAACTGTCTCTGTTATACGAATAAACAACACTCAACAGCTTCTTGTTATCCTGAAAGTTAATAACAGGCTAACAAAAAAGTTACATTATTTTTCAAAAAACTTCAAATTTCACATTTTGTGGGCCAGGTGTTTTAGGGTACTTGTAATTCCATGAATTACAAGCAGTTAACAATTTTTTTAATTAAGTATTTAAAATTTGAAAATTGCAAACACGAAACTAAACAGTACGCATAGCGTGATTATGTAGCAGTATGTATGTGTATTTGTGCAAACATAATATATTATGTAATAACTATAGTAGGATTATACATTACGTAATAACTATGGAGTTTATTTTCAAAAAGCAATCTCTAAGAAAAAACTGATTTTGAGATTAATATAGAATTGTAAACTTTATTTAGAAAACCATTATTCTAAACGGAAATTTTTTCCAAAACTGACTACAAAGTACCTAAAAAGGGCATTAAATTTTAAGTTTATTTTCAAAAAAAATATCTGATTAAAAATTTGTTTTCAAAACGCAATTTCTGAAATTTTATTTTTAAACTGAAACATCTTAATTTCTTGAATTAAATAATGACCGTTATTTTGAAATTTTTAACGTGTATAAAGGTACCTTAGTAAAGAAAAATACAACTGGAACGGAAAACCCAACAAAAAATATTACGGTTTAAGCTTTTTAACTCATTTTTTGTTGCACGGTCACAATAGTATCATGGATAATATGAGTAGCGTGTTACTACCATTTGTGTCTGAAAGAAATACCGGAAGCAAATAGAAGAAAGTGCTACAAGCCGAAGGGAATGAGAAAAATATATAAATCTAAATTACTTTATGCTATTCCATATTTTTATAAAATAAAGCAAATATTTTACTTAGCAAAAAATGACGTTTATTTTTTAATTTTGACAATTGTTTCAAGCTTAAAAGCCCATTTTCAAACAAAGTAAGATGACTTTATTTATATGAAGCTAGAAAAAATTTTTAAAATTTAATTTTTACAAACAATTTTGAGAAAGTCATGACAAAAAAAAAAAAGAAATACGAAAATCAAGTTGAAGTTGAAAAAAAGCGGCAGAATGTGACTCATTGGGGTTAAAATTTAACGTAATACTAATTGCGTTGGAAAAATATGGAATATTATTCATTTTTATTTTCATTTTAGGCAATGAATTTATTACTTTTTTGTAATTTTAGTTTCAAAATGAAATCTCATAAAGTTTTATTTTCAAAATGAATTTTCTTTTTTTTGAGAACACATTTTTAAGGGGATTAATTTGAATTAGACTGACTGAGGTTCTTCTTTATAGCATCCCAAGTTTGTTATTCACTGGTAAAAAATCCGTAAAAATTATGTATTATTATATGATTATGTAGCAGTATGTATGTGTATTTGTGCAAACATAATATATTCATAGATTATACCCACATAATATATTATGTAATAACTAGTAGGATTATACATTACGTAATAACTATAGTATTCGGCCGAATATCAGAAAATGATTGAAGAAACCGAATACCGAATAGTTGCCGAATATTCGTTGCAAACCTAGTTTTCAAAGAAAAATTCTACTTCTTGACTGTCTAAATTATAGATTCACTCCCGCTAGCGGGTACAAGTGAAGGATAAGATAAATAAAAATGGTAAAATAATTTAATTTTT
Source organism: Brachynemurus nebulosus (assembly GCA_035578155.1). NCBI lineage: Eukaryota > Metazoa > Arthropoda > Insecta > Neuroptera > Myrmeleontidae > Brachynemurus > Brachynemurus nebulosus. The sequence continues at coordinate 26,361,584 of JAPWDM010000008.1, read as the reverse complement.
AAAACACGATATTATAGACACTAAAAAGACACCGTTTTTTATTGCTAGCAGTTTCTAACCTATTTTAAACAATTACACCTACTAACATTTTCACACAAAATATTATTTAGCAAATATATGTATATATTTTTTTTAATATTTGTCCATTGTTTTCACCTTAGTTGATAATAATTTATATTAAATTCAATAAACAAAAGTAAATGTAATCCTCGAAATTGTACACATAATATTTAAGGCGTGTATTACTATGTATGTAATACAATATTACTTACAATTACCAAGTCAAAATTACTAAAAACACATAGAACATACGACTTTGTACAGTTAATACAATACATCATGTTCAAATACAAAAATGTTCTAATAAGTATCATATGTACTTAGATTTTTTTTAAAATTTGTATGTGCCTCTTTTCTATCAATAAATTTAAATGCAAAAATACATACATAAAAAAGTTTGTGTGTTGTATAATGTCGTAATGTGTACATATTTAATTTTATTTATTTATTTGTTATATGTATTGTGCGTGTAGTAAAATGAATATGTAACTTACATTTATACATACGAGCATACATAATATGTAATAAAAATAAATATTCATAATTGTACATATCTGTACCTACAGTACAGGTAAAAACTTTGAAAATACTGAGAACAGCTGTATCCCAGTCACTATTGTCAATGATATGATTCTCTGGCGACGAGTCGCGAAACTAACACATGATAGATAATTTTTACATAACTAAGCGTTCTAGTACCAATTTTGTTAAGTTTTTTCAAAAATTGTGCTTCTAATTACGTAATATAAAGTACTGAAATTTTACGTTACTGAAATTGCGTCCTTTGGTGTAAGTACACCTGTTCGTCCTGTTCACCCTGACGAAGAGGTTTTGTAGTATTTTCGTGAATATCCAACAACGAAGTCGCCGCAAATCTATCACATAGCTGTCGGAAAATATCTATCATTCGTTAGTCTCACAAATGCCTACTAGGGAAATTTAACTGTTTCCAGTAGATTTTGCGCGACGAGCGTCTAGTTTTCTGATAGTAGGATCAGTCAGGGTAATGTGGAATAAGTGTTATTTATACCAAATGTTAACGATACCAAATTAATATATATATATATATATATATATATATATATATATATATATATATATATATATATATATATTTGTTATAGTATTATACATACATAATATTATGTGAAAAATTTCAGTTGGCAGGCAACTCTCACGTGTAAAGAAAGAAAAAAGAGAAAAGAAAATATAAACCACCTTTAATCAAAATTTTAATCGACTGAGTCGCCATCGTTAATACCTTGTAATTTGTAAAGAAGCAACATAATTCAGGAACATAATATTTTAAAAAAGTTTACTAACATATCAAAAAGAATTTTTAAATAAATTACGATTTAGTGACGTAGAGTAATTTGGATATATTGTACCCGAAATTAATTTAATTTTCATCTAAGTCATCAACATAATAATTAACTGTAGACGTACCTAGTTCTTACTTCTTTGCAGCTTTTTCTTTGTTTTCTTTTGTGCCATAAAGATAATCAGTAAAATATCTTAAGTTGTACAAAGATCAGGCATACAGGAACGTTTATTTGTAATGATAATTATGCTAACTAAAATTCACAAAGTGATTGAAATTAAAAATAATTATACTGCTAACTGAAATTTATATTTGTTAAAACTCCTACATTTTCAGTAACAGTTATTTTGTATAACAATATATTTCTTCCTATCTTACTTACATTTACCCGTGGATGAGATAATTTGGTGACACAACAACGTTGAATTAAGTTTTAAATGTATGGTCATATTTAGCCACTTTTCCCCAGCTATGAGGAAATTTGAATACCATGTGAGTTTTTTGAGAGTTGCCATTTTTATTACAACCAAATTTGTATGATAGACATGGTACTGGAAAAGGTTCTTTTCTTGGATGTAATTGAAATATAACCAACCAGAACACTATCGGTTGAAGTAGCCTCAAGTACATATGCATATTTTTACCACCGAACTGATAAATTAAAGAAAAATTAAAAAATTAAACTTACGTAAAAAATTTTTTTTGCTCATTTATGTTGTTAATTAATGCATTATATCAGTTTTATCGAAAAATTAGTATACAGTCTCATTTAAAAATCTATAAGTTTGTATCATAGCTCGAAAACCATAAGAGCTATAAAGCTCCTGACTATAGCAATCGATTGCCCCCGTCGATATCGACAACTCTTATTTGAACAATTTTTCGATTAAATCAACGGTTTGGCTGTAATAAAAATTGCAACTCTCAAAAAACTCACACAGTATATGTATACAAAACGTTACTACAGTAACGTTACTACTTTTTTTATGCGGTCAGTTTTTGTACGATACTTTTGTAGGTAAGATTTTTTTGTGAGCTTTTATTCACATTATGTATGTACTTGGAGGGGCATTTTTTATAAGTCGTATCAAAAAAATTGCAAAAAAATTCTACAAGCAGGATTCGTACAAAAAATGCCCGCATAAAAAAGATTTTATCCTGGGACTTAGCCAGAATGTATTAATTTCGAAAACTGTTGAATTGTGTACCCAAATTACCTCAATTGACCCTGTTTATGTGCAGTTATATGTTAAATATAATATTACACTATAAAATAGACTCTTGTCAGTTATAAAATCAGTTTTTGTGATGAAAGTCAGTATTGATAACAGTGCTTCCCAAAGTGTATTTCGCGGAATACCCACCCCCTTAAGTTACATAGTAATTTTCAGGTACTCACTGTCGTAATTAGGAACATTGGGGGTGGGTAGTAATGTCACAGTAAGTTCTTCTGGAGTTGGATTGTCATTTTAAAAAAGGTTTCTGTTACGTCGGTTTTTAAATGATACTTTTCATTATCAAAAACTTTGATCGTAAATACCTCATGAACGAAAAAAATATAATTCGTTATACCGAAAAAATAATGAAAGTTTTTAAAAAATCGAAAAATTAAAATCAACGATATTTTTAAAATGTACGATATAAGGAAAGGAAATATTCTTTCATATATGATATATCACACCTAAATTATAATTTTCGTTATCAAAATCTTTTGATAGAAAATAGATCGTAAACACGTTATTCATTGTCATTATATACAGAATGGTCCAGAATTATGTACCGTAATCGATAAAGTCGATAGTACGTTCAAAAATAATGATACCTTTTCATGTACACTTTTTTCCAAAATTCATTAATAAGGGAGATAAAACCCTGTAACGGAGTGAAATGAAAACCATTTTTTCCTAAACATTTTCCAAACGCTGTTGGATAACGGATTGATATTCTAGAGGTGCGTATTTTTTATTAGGATAATTAAATTTATGTTAACACTTAGTTATTCCACCACCCATGATTAAGGGGTGGTTTTGAGTGGTAAGTGTAAGTTATCATGCCTTTTCTTTTTAGTCCAATTAGTCCAATTTTCTCCGAAAAATTAGACTTATACGCTAAGAACGGCGAGAACGACAAATATATATACATATTTTGTACTTACAAAAATACAAAGTACAAAGTGGGTGTTGGTAATACCCTGTAAGGATTACATGAAATTTAATACAGTTTCTAAGCTATAAATTATAATCTATGCTAAAATTACTGCACCAATCACATAGTTGAAAAGGTTATTTAGATGTTGCTGATTTTCAATCTGCAGAATTTCAAAAATGGACGCATATGTTGACAGATATTTTATCCTGGGGTGATCCAATCTTGGGCACGATAATAGGAAATGGTATATATCTAGTAGTTCCCCCATAAAACATAGTGAGCATGGCACATCTCCAATAATGATATTCTTTTGATCATGATAAATTTTGACATATTTCCAGTTTGCAGTCCGTAATCGACACACTAGGTTAATTTTTTGTTGTTGCTCCGGGAGGTTCAAGTATGGCTCATAACCGATCACAGTTTTTAAGTCTTTATAAATAATATTATAGGATGAGACGTCAATTCGTTTAATATCCCTTCCAAACAAATAGTTCGCATATTTATCAAGAATTTCTTTGATGTTATCGTTCAGGAGATGTAGATGCTCTTCTCTTAGCAGATGGTCAAAATCATTCTTCTTCAGCATATAAGCCAATTGAGTATACCAATTGTAGTTGGATAAATTGCCTTCCCACTTGGTTAATTTAATGAGACGAAGAAAACCTATTTTAGATAATCGGGTATTGCTCGCACTTGTGCATAAATTTTGCGCACCCAGTTTAAAGCTTCTGCAAGTATTTTTAGCTCAAGGTGATTGTTGCCCAGCTCTGATCTTAATATGTAATTGGGAACATTTTTGGGGAGACCAAGAATATTTTTAAAAGATGTGGATTGTATAATTTCCAATTCATTTGGGTAACGAAGACCCCAAATTTCGGCGGCGTACGAAACAGTTGGCACAATTATGGTGTCATATAATTTCACTTTACACTCCCAGCTATTAGTTTTCGATTTACATATGATGTCTTTAACCCGATTCATCACCCTTTTTCCTTTAAGAATTGCGCTGGTAGTTTAACGGTAGAAAATTCCTGAATTAGTAAATTTTATACCGAAATAGTCATACTCTGTTGCTACTTCGATTTGCTGATTTTCAATACATAGGTTTAATTTCTTACCAGGTCAGCCATTCTTCTTAAATATCAAAGCTTTTGTCTTAGACAGATTTATCTCAAGATCATGGTTCTTAAAATACTGGTTTACTGCATTTAGTTTCATTTGGGCGTCATATGGAGAGTTAGCCAAAAGAACTATATCGTCCGCGTACGCTAGTAGTAAGACATCATGTTTTATCTCCAAATCGTAAATATAAATTGCGAAAAGAAGTGGACTGAGTATTTCACCCTGTAGTACACCCCTAGATATACGGACTTCGGAAGTGTAAGCCTGACTCGTTCTTATTACGGTTTTTGCATTGAAGTATAAGTTAGCCATGACTCGAATCATTTTCCCACTTAGACCAAGAGTGAACAACTTGCTCCACAATTTTTGATGACAAACAGAATCGATGGCTCGGCGAATGTCAATAAATATTGCGTACAATCTCCCACCTTTCAATCGGATACTATTTTGCACTAATGTCGCCAATGTAAAAATGTGATCCAAGCACCCTCTACCGGCGTGGAAAACCTGCCTGATTTTCCGGAAGCAGGTTATTCATCTCCGTCCAAGTGGCAAGCCTATTATGAAGAATCTGTGTAAAAATTGTTAAATCTGTGTTGACCAAAGAAATGCCCCTACAATTATAAGGATTCATTACATTTCCCTTCTTATGTAACATCACAGTTTCCAACTGAGACCAAGCTTTAGGACATGTTTCAGTTGTAAGTATTAAATTCAAAATGTCTAGTAAGTTGTTTTTCCAATTTGCAGGTAAATTCTTATATACTTCATTCCTTATGCCATCTTGACCCGGACTCTTCCTATTCTTACATTTTCTTAAACTAAACTCCAGTTCTTCAAACGTTATTACAGAGTACAATTGTGGATGTAAACAGTCAAAAAACAAGAGTTTATATTGTGCAACATGTTGATCAAACAAATCTGAATAGTACTCTTCCCACAGTAATTTAGGAATATTATTAACTGCCAGGTTTTTCTTGTCAAATTTGTTAACTGTCTTCCAGAAGTTAGCCGAATTGCGTGTATTCCGCAACTGAACTGTCATATCTTTATAATTATCTCAGTTTGTTTTCGTTCACAATACACTTTCAGTATTACATTTCAAAAAGTCTTCAACAGTAACTTCCGTGAAATTATGATTCTTAGCAAGTCTATGAGACTGTCTCATTCTTCTTTTCGCATCAACACATTCCATATTGTACCAAGGTTTGTTTTTAAACTCAATTTTGGAGACATCCTATTTTTGAACAGATGGAGGTTCAAAACGGCATCTTTAATATTGCTTGTAATATTTTCTCTCCAATCATCAACATTATCGTATATATCGGTCGTTTTTTGAGCTAAGTACTGATTAAAATCTGCTTCCTTCTTTTCGTCCCAAACTATTAATTATTTTTCCGCATGCTGATATTTAATGTCATTTCTTTTATTTAACGTCACAATGCATGGTAGATGATCTGACATGAATATAAAATTTTCTATCCCAAAGTCATAAGAGTCATTAATAGACAGGTCTCTAAGCCATACCGTATCTACCACACTTTTTCCTACGTTCGAGCGAAAAGTAAAATTACCGATTTCATCAGATTTACTCCTTCCATTCAGCAATATAAAACCCCAGGATTCCAGCACTTCGAGTAGTAATTTTCCTAGTAGTTCATATTAACCTCTTTGTCCAAGGATTTTCTGTATGCAGATAGTGATAAGTTGCTTGACCATTCCCCACTCAAATTGGTTCAATAGACCCACGCGTCCATTAAAGTCCCCACCAATTATTACTTTATTCACCAAATATCCAAATGATTTTAATAGATCATCCAAATCACGCATACATATTTTATAATCTAAACTTAGAGATATGTATGCCGCATCAACTAAAACGCCGTGACCAGCGGAGCCCCATCACGGAAGTCAAATTTTTCCTTTCATCTTCGGTATTGAGTGTCTACGAGCGAAATGTAATTGAAAGTCCACAAGCTATTTGTCATTTTGGTGGTTTCAAAACTGATGATGAGTGTCCGGTTGATCGGGGCTTTAAAAAAAGGTTTTAAGTTTTTAAGGGCTGAATCTCAGTAAATTTCAATTTTGTGACGATAGCAGTTAACAGGGAAAAAACCAACACAATTCGTACGAGGGCATTTCTACCCATGCTTATCCGCCAACTGCCTTTGTGTTTTATTTTTAAATATTAAAAAAGGAACTTAAATAGTAAACTGGAAGGCTTTTATGAAGATATTTTTTCTTTCCAAAAAAATCCAAAATTTCTATTTTATAAATAATAAAAATCCAAAATTCCTAATTTATAAATAAACAGTGACTTTAATAAAATTTTAAATTACTTAATATGTATGTATTTCATTTGTTATACTAGTACAGTAACTGAAGCATTTGGCTACCAATTTTTTCGGATGGGATGGATTGGCTTGAAATTTGAACTGTAGCTAGGGAGTAGCCCAAGAAACAAAAGTTATATAATGCCGATGTGTGCTTTCACCCTAGGGGTGGAAGGCACCCCTTCTAGGGGTTGGAAATTTTTTTATGAAAAATAACCTCACTGTTCGATAGAGGGACAAATTCTAAGCAAAAAATATTCTATAAGAATTTTTTGTACAATCAATACTTTTTGAGATATTGGCATTGAAATGTGGTCGTCTTTAGCCCAAAAAATGCATGTTTTTGAGGGATGTTTCGCAAATATGTCAAAAACTACAAGTTTTACATAAAAAATGGTTATGAGCAAAAATAAAGAAAATCAAGTAACAAAGAGATTGCATTCTTTTTTATTTTTGTAGGTAGAACACAACCTAAGTTATGACTCCTTGAAGTTAAAATCGATTTTGACGATAGCTAAAATCGAAACTTTCAATGTCATTCGGAGGAAAAATGAGAGGTTTTTCGAAAAAAACTCATATTACACCTTTTAAAGTACTTGAATAGACCTTTATTTTGAGCTGTGGTAAAAGCCATTAGTATAAAAATTAACGGAGTTACATTCAAAGCAAAATGGTTGTCTTGATTTTTGAGAAAAAAAATTGGTATCAAAATTAATTACTTGATGGCAAACATTGAAACTAAGCGTAATCCGTCGCCAGTTTACTTTATTCATATATAAACAATGGGTTCTGGGAGTTTGAACGGATTTAGAAGTTCAAATTCGAAAAAATGACTGATATACTCTTGAAAAAAAAATTTAATTTTAAAAAAAATCATAGTTTTTTTCAAATTATTTAAAAAACTAACAAATTTATGAAAAAAAATTATAGAATGAAAATTGTAGGTCTTTTCTTGCTGAAAAATTTTCTTTTTTGTTCATTTTTGTACGTCCAAATTTGACTGAGTTATGATCGTTAGAAGCTCAAAACAGAACGCGAAGACTACCTTTCCTAAGCCCTTTAAACTTGCAAATCTAAAAATTGAAGGACTCAAAAAAATTGTAAATCATAAGACTTATAGTGCTTAAAATTTCCTACCAAATGGTTTTTTAAGCGAATTGATAACTTAAAAATTAAAAAAGTTATAGTAAGAAAACCAATTGCATTTTTTCGGTAAAATTTTTGGAGCAGGTAAATTACCATCATCTTTGTGTATTTTTTGTATTTTTTTAATAATTTAGTTAAAAAATTTTAAAAATAAATTCAATAGAATGAAAAAAAAATTAATTATATCAACATGTAATGTATAATTCACATGCTATTTTTCCATACATATAATTTTTATGCAATTTTTCCATAAAGGGTAGGATTTTTTATAAGGGGTAGTTCTTCTATCAGGGTTTTTGGGAGATTAAAAAGTTACAATATAATCATACATTTGAAAACTTTTAAAAAGTTACAATTCATCATATGTACACCAGTATATAATATCTCAAGCCGTTAATAATCGTTTTCTTCTTTATTTTATTGTAAGGGGTGGTTTATTTTTTAACGGTTGCAGCTTTTTAATGAGTGATAAGTTTTCTAATGAAAAATAAAAGAGATATAATACATTGTGAATGCACCAAAAGGTTACTTTAGGCTGCTAAAACTTTTTTCCTATTTTTTCGGAAACAAAGGGGTAGTTTTTAAGAATTTTTTGGGTAGAAAAGTAATTGAATTTCATAAATTATATTAAAAAACTTGAAAGGAATTTTATCCAACATATTTGAACATAAATTGAATCTTTAAAATACGTAAATTTGGACTTTTCGTATTTTTGTCATACAAGGGTAGTTTTTACCCCTAATTATCAAAAAGCACACATCAAGACAATATAACTTTTGAAGTGTAGGGTCAGATGAGCTGGTATACAAATTTTCAGGAAAATCCATTCAATCCGAAAAAATTGGGAGCTTTTACATTATTTTGTCTTTCAGTGACTGTACTATACAAGTAAATTTACTTTTTTTTTACTACTCGCCTACTTGTATTTAGAATAAACATAATGCATTTAAAACACATTTAACAATAGCATTCAATTCCGATGTAAAAATGGGAGAAGTGGGGGGAAAAGTAATGTGGACTCCCTACAAGGTACTAGCTGGATACTAACTGAATACACGTACAAAATTTCAGCCATCTAGGTTTCCTTAGAGAGTCTCTAGACGTGTTAGAAAACAAGCCAAAAAATTAAGGAAATATTGGCGTAAAAATCGTGGGGGTAAGGGTTAAAAGTTGAAACCTCCAAAAAACAGTGTCTGGCTATTAGCTTAACCTGTACACAAAATTTCAGCCCTCTAGGTTTATTTGGGGAGATTTTGACCTGAACGAAATTGTTAAAAAACAAGAAAAATCATGTTCTTTTGGGTATAAAAATGGTGGGGGTAGGGGTTAAAAGTCGAGACCCCCAAAAGGCACCCCCTCAATACTAACTCAATCCGAATACAAAATTTTAGCCCTCTAGGTTTATTCGGGTGAGCTGTGCGAGTGGTACAAACTTCGAACACGTCAAAAAAGCATGAAATTGTAGCTTAAAAATAAAAATGAGCGGGGTGGGGGTAAAATATTAAAACCTTCAAAAAGCACAACCTAGGTATGAACTCTATCAACACACCAAATTTCAACCCTCTACGTTAATTTTGGAGGGCTGGGGCGTGTTAGATCCAGCGAAAATCGTTTTTTCCCCCTTACTACCTCCAAATCATCCTAGGAAACTGAATTTTGGATATGTTGTAGATAATTGACCGAAACATCATTTCCAACCGGTTTGGAAAATTTTTATTGCTTTTCCGCCCCCCACCACCCCCTTAAAGTTTGTGTCGGATCCAAAATTTCCCCAAAATTTGACCCCACTTTGATAGGATTGTTGTGCATCGGAATGAGCCCCATTTACCAAATTTGAGCTCTTAACTTCCATAGGGGGCCCCTACACATTAAAAGGTAGCGGGAAAAAATATATATATATATATATATATATATATATATATATATATATATATATATATATATATGTATGTATATATCAGACATTTTTTTCTACATATTCGTGTTCTACGGGTCCGAAAACGGATAGCGCCCGTACTCTCGCCTCTCGCTGTTCTTGTCGTATAGACTGTATAAGTCTAATTTTTTCAAGGAAAAATTCGACTAAAAAGGGACCACCATTTCAACAAATACCCATCGCTCATTCGTGCATCTTATGTGAAAGTTAATTCCTTTCTTCACATTTTCGTCCTTTAATGGACAAATGTCACCTTTAACAATTTTTAAGCTGTCACTTAGAGTCTTACACAAGTTCGTGTTTTCATCAAGTTTTTCACACAACTGTTTATTTTGTGATAACACTTCGGATCTAAAGTCCATTATCAGTTTTACTATTTCACTATTTTAATTTTTTTAGCGAATTTCGAAAACTCAAAATTCAGCTAATACAGTAGGTCTCATGACGCAATTTGAGCCCGGGACTATGGCAGAAATATGTCTTGAGGTCCCTAGAATACGAAAATGATATTCACTAAAATATATATATATATATATATATATATATATATATATATATATATATATATATATATATATATATATATATATATATATATATATATATATATATATATATATATATATATGTCGCCACAATAACCAAATGTTTAGTGCTTATGAAATTTTGTGTGCGAACTAAAATCCGGATTGGCTCGTCAACCAATCCGGAAGTCCGGAAGTCGAAGTTCGTCAGCCAGACACGTCGGATGCCCAGAAGTAGGTTTTCTGGCCATTTTTTATCATTCTTAATTAAAATTTCGATTCCCCCAATTCCCCTCCCCATAATATTTTGCTTTGATGCGTTCATATTAATAATATTATAAACATTTAAGAAGTACGGTAAATTAATTTTGGGTTGTAACAGCCATGTTTCCAAAAAGCATAGTAAGTCACAATCATTCAACTTTTTTTGTTCAAAACGGTCATCTAATTGACAAATACTCCAACCATGTATATTGAAAAAAGTATTTTCAACGCAGTATTTGCAGCGTTCAGTTTCTTGGGGTGTGGATTTAACTGTGGTCCTTTTAGAGTTTTAAATGAGTTTTTTAAGTTCATTGTTGTGTTAGAGATCTTGTTGCATATAGCTTTGTTTGGACGAGTGATTTCCGGTTTTTTGATTTGGGTTGCGTTTTACTGTTTATATCTGTATTAGATATCTCCCTGCATTTTCTGATTCCGAGCTAACTTCATTATGTACCTGTATAGGAATAATCGTGTCTGTTAAAACATCATCCAGATTTGGTAATTTATTTTTCTCCTCAGTATATTTGTTTTGTGTATTTTCAGAGAAATTCAAATTTTTTAGTTCAATTATTGAGTAGAACAACAAAAGAATAGAACTTTTCCAAACCGGTTGGAAATAATGTTTCGGTCAATTATTTACAACATATCCAAAATTCAGCTTCCTAGGATGATTTGGAGGGAGTAGGGGGGGGGGGAGTATTTGGGCTCAATCTAACACGCCCACAGGCCCCAAAATTAACGTAGAGGGTTTAAATTTGGTGTGTTGATAAAGTTCGTGCCCAGGTTGTGCTTTTCGGAGGTTTTAATATTTTATCCCCACCGCCACCATTTTTAAGCTACAATTTTATGCTTTTTCGACGTTTTCAAAGTTTGTACCACTCGCACAGGTCACCCAAATAAACCTAGAGGGCTGACATTTTGTATTCGCATTGAGTTAGTATCAAGGGGGTGCCTTTTGGGGGTCTCAACTTTTAACCCTTACCCCCACCATTTTTATACCAAAAAGAACTTGATTTTTCTTGTTTTTTTTTAACAATTTCGTTCGGGTCAAAATCTCCACAAATAAACCTAGAGGGTTGAAATTTTCTGTATAGGTTAAGTTAATAGTCAGCCACTGTTTTTTGGAGGTTTAAACTTTTTACCCTTACCCCCACAATTTTTACGCCAATATTTTCTTTTTTTTTTGCTATTTTACTAACACGTCTAGAGACTCTCTAAGAAAACCTAGAGGGCTGAAATTTTGTACATGTATTGACTTAGTATCCAGTTAGTGCCTTTTAGGGATTCCACATTACTTTTTCCCCACTTCTCCCATTTTTACATCGGAATTCAATGGTATTGTTAAATGTGTTTAAAATGTTTATTTGTATTCTAATACAAGTAGGCGTATAGTAATATTAAAATTTAAAAAAAAAAATGAATCTACTTTTATAACAAACGCAATACATAAATACTTATTAAGTAATTTAAAGATGTTATTAAAGTCACTGTTTATTTATAAAGTAGGAATTTTGGATTTTTTGGAAAGAAAAATATCTTCAATATCTTCAAGTCCTCCAAAAGAAACACAAATGGTATTGGCAGGTAAACATGGGTAGGAATGCCCTTATACGTATGTGTTTCTATTGAATTTGAATTGTGTTAATTTTTTTGCTGCTAGCTGTTATCGACATAAAATTGAAATTGACTGAATTTTAGTCATTAAAAACTTACCCCTTGTGGGTAAGAAATTATTTTTTGAAAGTCGAAAAATCTTTTGAATGGCTTGACGGATTTGGTTGAAGTTTTTATGTTTCAGATTCCTCTGTGGTGTATGTCTCAGAAAATATTTTCAGCTTCAAGAAAATATAACCTATCCCTCGCCCCTCCCAACAGTAAATGTTTAACTTTTTAATATTTTTTTTTATCAACTCGTATAGCTATGGTATAATTATCAAAAATTTTTTGCAATCTTCTTACTATGATCCATGCAACATATAGTTCTTTTAGAATTAATTGCCGAGTGCGTCATAGTTAAAAAAAAATTAAATGCCTGAAAGGCTTTTTAGAGATAGGTATACGCTTTCGGGTACTCAGTCTATCGGAAATCATTTGCGAATTTTGAATATGTTCATAAAAACGTTTGTGACTGCGCAGTTTTCGAAAAAAAGAAAATAGTAGATTCAAGTCTTATTAAATTCCTCGATCAGCCGAACACTCATCATCAGTTTTGAAACCACCAAAATGACAATTCACTTGTAGCCTTTCAATCACATTTAGATATCTTGAAGATACCGAAGTTGAAGGGAATAATTTGACTTCCGTGATGGAGCCCCGCTGCTCACGCTGCGTTTTTATTTATAAAATAGAAATTTTGAATTTTTTTGGAAAGAAAAAATATCTTTATAAAGGCCTTCCAGTTTACTATTTAAGGTCCTTTTTTAATATTTAAAAATAAAACACAAAGGCAATTGGCGGATAAGCATGGGTAAAAATGCCCTCGCACGAATTGTGTTGGCTTTTTTCCTGCTAACTGCTATCGGCACAAAATTGAAATTTACTGAGACTCAGCCCTTAAAAACTTAAAACCTTTTTTTAAAGGGCCGATCAGCCGGACACTCATCATCAGTTTTGAAACCACCAAAATGACAAATCGCTTGTATATACTTTCAATCACATTTCGCTTGTAGACATTCAATACCGAAGATGAAGAGAAAAATGAAGTGTTTTTTGTTTTTTGTTTTATTTTTAATTTACAGTTACTGAAACAAAATTCTTATTAATATGATTCTCCAGACAATTCCACGCAAAAAAGGTATAGCTAAATACCAGCTAAACCTTTTTTTATGCAGTCTTTGATTTGTGCGATTTTTTTATGCAGTTTTTGAAAAAATTTCCATTAAAGTTGATTTTGATTTCCACTAAAGAAACTTAAACATTTGAATGAATGCTGTAGGTGGGTCGGGATTCAGAGCTCCCGTTGCACGTAGGCCACCAAATACGGGCCCATTGTACCCCACGACATCCAAGAGAGACTAGCTAGTGCCCAGTCCCTCATAGAAACTCAGGATTGCACTACAGTCTAACTTAAACATTTACTATAATAGCTGTCTTTAATAAAATTACTTTTTGATGGTTTTTAAGCATTGAATCAATACACTACATGAGAATAAAAGTTGCCTATTACATAATTAAGTTTTTTTACAGATGTAATTTTCACAATTTTCATAATGTTATAAAATAGAAATAAAATGCTCTCATGTGTAAATTAATGTTTTATCTTGTTTAGAAAAGCAACTTTTAAGGAAATCGTGAGGTTTTGAGCGTTTTGAGTTATGTATTTTCGATGAAAGTTTTTTATGCTATCCCGATCCACCGCATAAAATTTTTTTTTCACAATCTGGGCCGAACTAAACTTTTTATAGCTGTTTATGATGTTTTTGAATATATTTTTTTGTGCGGTGAATAGGGGCCGCATAAAAAAGCTTCAGCTCTACTTATCACATTTCGATAAAAAATACCGTTTTCGAGTAATTTAGAGTACAATTATCGCCTAATCAGAAGTGATGAAATAATTGGTTCCATAAATTTAATTATTCTAATCTCCGTACACACCCCTAAAAAATGAGTTCATTATTCAAAAGCGCCTAAAAAAATTTTTTCAGAAAAGAAGTCGGTTTTGTTCCATCCCTGTACTTTATTTCCCTTATTATTCAGTTTTAGAAGAAAAGTAGGTATAGCGTAAAAGCCCCCTTTGTGGAACGGTATCTAATACTGGAACAATTTTGACATTTACATATTTATTTCTTTAATTAAGTAAGGAAACTTTAAATGCGAGGTGAATTTAAATTGAAAAACAATCATTCCATTAATAATAATTTTGTCATCAGACGTTTCTTTCAGAAATAACTTCATTAATATGTAAATGTCCATAATTAGATACCGTTCCACAAAGGGGGCTTTTACCCTACATGAAAAGGTTCTATTATTTTTGAACGCACTATCAACTCTAGCAATTACGGTACATAATTCTGGACCACCATTTACGATATGATTTACACAGTAAGCAATTTATTTAATATTTTTGGAACTATGCTGGAATTTAATCACTTACATACCTACTTTATTTTTACTAGATCATATAAAGTTACTTACTCTGCAGGTACTTCGTGAAAATACTGAAAATGTGACAACTATCGAAATCGTATCGTAATTAAAAAAAAATACACTAGACTTGTAACGAATTTTCAGATGTTTTTAGTTTTTACGCGTATTGTAAAAATACATATAATAATGTGCGGCTAACTAGGATACATACATACAATATTCTACACACATTTAAATGCATACACATACGTTACATTGCACACATATACATACACACATATACATATGACGATTGTTAAACAGTGTTCAAGGACACTTCAATCACAATATCAATGAACAAGGACGGGTATAATTGGCAACGTGATATATCTGTTTCAGTCGCACACGCATGTCGACTTATCATAATCATATCCATAATAAAATAAAGTGTGTTCGCGTTCGCATATATTCGCAATTCACATTCGCGGATACATCGTATGTACCTACTAAAACACTGGCTACTTGATTAAAACATATGGTCCAAAAGTTGCTATTAATAACGTACACACACAACTTGTCAAATAATGATATAAGAGTTACATACATATATGTATGTATGTATAATCGCGGATACATACTTGTATTTAAGTACATAATTATGCACATGTACGTAAAGCAACTTGTGGTGTTATTGAAAAGTTCAAATTGTTGATAAAAATTTTGTTTTATTCCATGTTTTATCACTGCACGATAATACGAAAGCATTTAAAAATTTTTTTTTGTTGGCAAATCTTATCCGATCCAGTGTAATATTGTGCAAAATATCTTAGTTATTTTTTTCTTTTTTTGTATATGAACGGTTTATTAAATGATAATCACAAATAGGAAATAAATTAATAATTTATTACTTAATATTTACATTAATTTTATTTTATTTTTATTGATATTTTTATATCTGAGATAAGTGGCTATGTACATCTGTTGTAAAATGTAACATTTGATGTAAAAGACTAACTATTTCACTGTCAAGTTTATTATAAACAACTGATAGATATTTTGCCGTGTCAAGGACGTGTCTCAGGTATCTGAAAAATTATACATAATTTTGAGGAAGCTTAATTTGAAAAATCTTAATTATCTCAGATATTATTAGATGTTGGAGATAACTGATTTTTATTATTACGGGTTATTGATTCAACGTTGCAACATTGAATCGATAACGCAATAAATATAGCATCTGAAAATATAGAAAATAGGGAATGTGATACAATTAAAATAAAAAATAAAAAACCAAAAGTACCTACAATAGATGAATTATTATACTATTATTAACAAATTAATTAATTTTATTGTCAATACATATACTAGCGATTGAGTAGAATTTTGTAGACGTTTTTACTCATAGTTACTCGAAATACTTGAGATCCGTGTAGTACGAGACCCTTCGGGTTTCCATATTCAAAAATTGATACAAAAAATTTTTTCTTTGAGAAACAGTTGTTTTTGCAAAAAGAGCAATATATGCATAAGGATTTTAATGTTGTTAGAGTACTAAGAATTAAAAAACTGCTAAAACCCCAAAAATCCATCAATTGTTTTTTTTTTTAGATTTCTTTTTTAAGCTTTACAAAAAATCGTGATAAAAAAATAACCGCTCAATATATTTAATACGGCTGACATAAACTACATCTCGTAGTTTTTAAAATTAAATTAACGTAAAAGCCCTCTTTATGGAACGGTATCCAATACTGGAACAGTTTTGACATTTACATATTAATGAAGTTATTTCTGAAAAAAACGTCTGATAACAAAAATGATTGTTTTTCAATTTAACTTCACCTCGCATTTAATGTTTCCTTACTTAATTAAAGAAATAAATATGTAAATGTCAAAACTGTTCCAGTATTAGGTACCGTTCCATAATGGGGGGTTTTACGATACTAAAATATTTTACATCAGAATTTGTTGATTCTATTCTTTAAATTAAATGTTCCTAAAGAGTCAAAGTTTTAATAATTTTTTTACCATTTAAATTTTAGCAGAAGGTATTTATTTATTCAATTAAGTGTTAGCTTTCAATGTTTACTGGAAATTCTACCACTTGCTACATGTTAAAAAAAAAAAAAAAAAAAACTGATTCAAATTTTCACGTTTTCTGTATTACATATCTATATTAAAAAATAACATGCAAAAATAATTGTTTATTATTTGGAATACTCTAGTACTCCAACTACATTAATAAGTATAAATTTTTGTATATAAATTTCGATGTGAATATATAATTTGGAAGAAAAAAATTTGTTCAAAATTCAAAATATTTCATATTGTAGGTATGTCACATAAGTGACGTATATAAATGATTAATTAGGTACTATTCATCAAAATAAATAAAAATGCGATTACAAACTTTAAAAGGTAAAACTATATAATTTTATGTGCCTTATAAAATACGAAATTAAAGTAGGAGTACTGTTTATAGTTAATAATACTGGGATTTCAGTGTAAATTTAAAATCAATTATTACTTTTTAAATTTTTAATTTTGTAGATTGTAGTATTATGTAGATATAATAATAAAAATAAGTAATACCTACGTGAAAATAAAATAAAGCCGATTTTCTCTTTAATTTACTTAAATAAAGTTTTTGGTTGTTATTGAAGTTCTGAATTTTATGTTTTTCTATAGTGTGTAGATATTCCTTTTCAACGTGGTATGTAAAAATGGACCACAATTTTTCAATGTGCGCCTGTTCCTAATGAAAAGTTGGAATCGAATACGAAATGATAATCTTCATAGATGGCCAACTCAGTGTCTTTTGTAAGGCCATAACGAAAGTCCCTGTTTTCAAACTATCTGTTTTATGCAGAACATTGTATTGTTAAATTAGATTTAACAAAAAAGGCTGAAGGAAAGCTGAGAATTCTTAAGCATCCATGGCCACAAAAATAAATTTACGGGCCGAATATGAGTGAATTATTTTTACAACCAAAAATATGATGAATAAATTTAAAAAAATTAATATAATATTAAAAAAAATTCTTCGAAAATGCAATTTTAACCGGTTGACGGTTATTGACTCTGTAAGACATCAAGTGAAACCTGATTAACTGCAACACCACGTTGTACCATGTCAACAACAGGTTCGTGGAGAAGTATGGCAGCCTCTGTGAATAAAATGATGCATTTTTAAAAAATTTTGCTGCAAAAAAAAATAAGTGGTGAGCAGGAATAAAAATTCTTAACTTTTTTCCCGGGCCTTCTACCGGGTCTGTTATTTTTTTCTAACTACTTATAACGTAAAAGCCCTTATACCGAAACACTATTTTTAGGTGTGTAATTAAACTGGCTTATAAAAATTGACAAATAAAGTAAACACCCATTTTTTTCTTAATAAGCATGAAAGAAAGTTTTTTTCTACTCCTACTATTAAAAGTAACATTTTGCGCACAGCTAACTATTAACAATTAACAATAAAATTAACAATTGCCCACCCTGTGTGGAAATAGCCGTGGGAAATTATTTCGCACGGCTTAATATAATAAAAAAGTTGGCTATGTCTGATTTAATATGTAATGAGATATGTAATTCTAAAAATATACATATGTATGTTGATTATTTATTATTGTTTCCATAGTTTCAAAGTATGCTTTGGCAAGAATTTGAACATCTTACCACTGACATTATAAATTTAAAAAATTTTTACTACTTATTTAATTTTTATTTTATAATTAAGTTAAATTTTACGAAAAAAATGTGCTCATAGAAAAAGTATAGTGTAAAATACGTGGGAAAAGCTTATTTCTCACTCATATGAATTGTTAAAAATACAAACTCATATTCATGAGAAATAGCCTTTTTTTCCACTTATTGTACAATATACTATTTAATCCAATGAATATGTTTTTAAAAAAATACAACCCAAAAAATTTTATTTATTAATGTTTTTCTTTTACAATATGTCGAGATCTATATCCAAACAAAGAAATATTAATGACACTAGGAGTTGGGAACCTATATACAAACAGACGTGTAATATGAGTAATATGACACATAGAGTGACATCTAGACGTCCATGTAAGAAGCATAGAATGGTTTAAGTATCAGACGTAAATAAAGGATCAAAATACTACATTCAGGAAAAATTGTTTTATATATATATATATATATATATATATATATATATATATATATATATATATATATATATATATATATATATATATATGTATATATATATATATTTCTTTAATTAAGTAACGAAACATTAAATGCGAGGTGAATTTAAATTGAAAAATAATCATTCTATTAATAATAATTTTTATTATCAGAGGTTTCTTTCAGAAATAACTTCATTTATATATAAATGTCAAAACTGTTTGGACATATGATCGCGTTCCGGTATAGAGGCTCTTACCTACTCATTAGAATTCAGAATGATAAATGTTGTTTACACTGTCAACTGCTATGTAAATGGGAATTTACGATGCAAGAGGTTTAAGAATTTTTATTTTTCGTAGTGATTCCAAAGCTACATCTGAAAAAAATTCCAATGTTTTTACAAAAAATATGGTCCTCATTCCCGAAACTCGCGTTACATCCAAATACACTTGCAGAGTGTATATTTATAAAATTTGTACTGTACTATCAAGAGGCATGGTTTTTACGTCGTTTCTTACACGGAAAGCTGTTGCCATCAAGGTCTTTCTTCAGGGCCGGATCTAGCCTTAGTGGCGCCCGCAGCAAGGTCAAAAAATATGCGCCCCTAATTTTTTTTTCTCCTCGCTTAAACAAGTGACGAGCAAAAAAAAAAAGAAACGTCACATACCTAATTTTGGCGCCCCTAAGACCTGCCGCCCGAGATACATGCTCCGGCTACTCCCCCCTAGATCCGACTCTGTCTTTCTTTATAAAATTAAATCAGAGATATGTAATTCCCAAACCTGTTTAATTATCCTCAAATGTTATGTGAATAAAATACTTTCGTTTGAAAAAATAACAGAGGAAATTTGCAAACTAATGAAGTTAATAATCTTAAATAGGTAATTGTTTACATATTTATAATATTATTATGCGTATTATAATATATACCAATGTACATGTTACTTACATATTGAAAATAAAAACCTTTCGCATATAAACAAATCGTTTTGTTATTTAAGTCATATTCATATCTACAGAAACTTAATACCGTTCACATGAATGACACTGGAATTAATCTTTTTTTTTTAATTTTAATTTGTTTTATGTATTTTTATTTTACACACACGTTACAAAACAGCTACATACAGAGTGTAAAAGAAACTAGGGTCCAGTAATTTAAATAAAAACATATCTATTCTACAATGTTTCTCCTCCGATATTCTTATTAATACAGTAAGAGCTCCCTAATGTTGAAAAGCATGTCCAGGACCATTCTCTAGTTTTGACATTCCCACTATTTACTGAATGCGCAACATACGCAATTTAAATCTAAAAAAAAGAGATAGGTAGAGAAGGATACCAAATATATGCTATACGCGTCATTAATTACGAATTTAATTGGTTACGGAAGAATCATGGTGGGAGAAAATATTGTCAAAAGTAGAGAAATTATACAGTCAAGATTAGAGAGACAGCAAGTTTATGGAGCGTAAGTTTACGGAGCTTCTACTGTATTTCTAATTATAAATTAAACTTCTGAAACAGAACTAATAGTATCGCTTCAAACCAATTAATTTTCAGAGTAAATTCTTGAAAAATTTGGTGAATAAATTTGAATGTAAACAAATAGATACGTGTAGGCCGTAGCACAAAGGACCAAGAAAAACTGCTTGTGATTTTTCTGTTAAACTTCTGTGTATAATATTTTTTATAAATAAACACCTATCTACCCTCAATTTTAGAAAGCTAAATTACTGTTAATTGTAAGAAAATGTTGCTAATTGTGTATCGAAAAATACAATAAATACACAATTGTCAATTTGGAGACAATTAATGTATTTTGTGTTGCAAGAAACTATAAATTGGAAAAAGAAACTACTCAACGTTTCGCGTGAACAACGTCACGGGTACGGCTAGTCTACACTAAATGTACTTTCAACAAGTCTGATATGTAGACAACGTAAAATTAAAATTCTTTGTAGGAGATGTTTTTAGTTGACGCAGTCACAACAAGTGGGTATTTGATAGTCGTTAAAAAGTCTATTTTGATTTTTAAGTGCTAACTTAAACTATAATTGAATATTGCCGTTTTACAAAGTACCTATATCACACAAAATTATTAAAATCAACATATTCAATTTATTTACATTACATTTTGTTACTATAGTTATGAAATTATGAAAATATGAAATTTACGTAATGTGTGTACATGCTCAAAATGGTTTTTCCATTTTTCCATGGGAATGAGACATTTTTTCGAAGTGAAAAGTATCTAAGATGTTGACCCAGGTAATAAGTTATCGTCACACCAGATTTCATTAAAATTCATCCAGTAGTTTTTACGTGATGTGTGAACACACAGACAGACAAACAAAAATTTTAAAAATCGCTATTTTGATATCTACATCGATAACTATTTACAGTACCAGTACAATTTTCAAGAAATATTCCATGTACAGAAACGATCTCGTTACAGTTTTATATTATATGTATATAGATTTATTGCAGAACAGTGCCAATCATATGTGAGATCCTGATAGATACGTTTTGTATGTAAACGTGTTAAGGACGTTTGGGAGGTACAATAGGAGATAAAAGTACATGAAATTAGAAATTCGTGAATAATTGCGTTGTATAACAAACTATGTGGTAAATAAATAGTTATCTTTGTTAAATAATAGCTATCACTACAACTGATTGTACAATACATCAAACTATAGCTCTCAGCTGAGTACATTCTGAGGATTCTTCGGAGGAATTTCAAAATGCTACCAGACGATTGAAAATTTAGTAGAATGTTCCTCATTAAGTACTAAGGCCCCTGTGAAAAGTTAAAAAGTTATTTATTCGTGTAAAATTAGTTAGTTTTTTGTTTTTTTTTTAATAACTTTTTAACGGCTAAGTGAATCGGTTTCAAATTTTCACAGGGGCATTAGTATTTGATGAGGAAATTTGAAATTCTCCGAAAAATCCTCAGAATGTACTCAGCTCTTGTACTCAGCTGAGAGCTATAGTTTGATGTATTGTACAATCAGTTGTAGTGATAGCTATTATTTAACAAAGATAACTATTTATTTACCACATAGTTTGTTATACAACGCAATTATTCACGAATTTCTAATTTCATGTACTTTTATCTCCGATTGTACCTCCCAAACATTCTTAAGTTATTCGTCTTTTTTTTTAACACTCTATACATTCATATACTGATATACGTATGGATGTGCATAATATTACATATGTAGTGTGACTGTGACTTTATCTAACCAATGGCGATGTGTGCGTATTTAATTTATGACAAATATGCATTATGTATGTATGATTAGGAATGTACGTAATGTTACAAAATGAATTTATATTATTCCTATGTTACCTGAAATATATCTACTTTGTGTATGTAGACAGCTATTTAATTTGTATCTGTACAGCAGCTTTCATTGAAATTCAGACTAAAGACCAAACGAAATTTTCATATCGATATGCAACGTGAGCACCTTTTTTGTAGTTTTTATTGTCAAAACGGAACATTGATGGAATCACTTCGGTACCCGACTATTAATTTTCTCTGAGATGATTCGACGTGAAAATTTAAAATTTAGTACAAGGATAGAGTGTGGTGGCCCAACTATAGATGTGAAGCTGTATTTCGAATCTAGACGCTAATTTTAGGAGACAATCTGGAGAGTGGAAAAAAATTTTTTCCGAAGAGCATTAAGTATGGTGTCAAAAGAAAGCTTATTAAAGCACGAATTCAATAAGAGGTATATATAACTATATAGTTTTGCTCATAAAATTACTGCCTCTTATCATCAGAAGAATTACCGAAGAAAAATCTGAAAAAAATTCATGAACTGAATTATCAGGACTGAATTTTCTTACGTAACTTCCTTGAAAGAAAGCTTGCCGACACATTTTGCTTTGAACTATTCGATAGAAGTACTACATATTAGAAATTTCTAGATATGTAGTAGGCACTTCCAGTAATGGCATTTCCCTAGATTCTAGTAGGGATATTACCCTCTTTGACTACATTTTCATTCCGAACAACGTAATGTTATTCAAGAAACAACATTAGGGAACTGGATAATCGCTGACACTATCCAGAAGGAGCGTGGAAAGACAAATTTGGTATTATATTGAAGCTGTCTACTGTATAAGTATATGTATATGTTTTCTAAACTAATTATAGAAAGTTGTTATCAGTATATTGTGATAATAAATCATCTGTTGATATTAAAATCAGCAAAATACACATAATAATTTTAAATATCTACAAAAAATTAGAATTTGCAGCTGATGGTAGAAAATTATTTTTATTTCTGTTTACTTGTCTTACGTTGCTTATCAGCAAACCATGTAACTTTCTTTTATATAAAATTTTAACACACTTTTTAGTGCGGTGAGGATATAACGTATAATAGTAAACACGATATATCTGAATTTCTTGTGTCAATACAACGCATCAGTGTAGTATCTACTGTCTTTATTATATTCCCCTGCGCTATCACCAAAAGGAATTGAAGTAACAATGTCAGGTAAGTTAGCTTAGGTATACTTAAAATACTAAAATGTGGTCTTAGATATCCTGTAGTATGTCTAGCTAACTTTAAAGATAAATAATAAGCTAAATGCAACTAAAAAAAATTGTGAGATTTAAACATTAAAAAAATTAGTTTGATGAAATTAATACCCAGATTAAGGCGTTATATCTAGCGGTAACATAGATCTAGCGAAAATTAGACTCCCTTTTGAGAATTATTAAACGAAAAAAGTAAACAAAATAAAATTTAAAAGGTTTATTCTGCATATATTCCAACTATACAATATTTTTTTAACTGAAAAAAACATAAAATGACGGCCCACTCACGTGCTTATTTTAAAATTACATTTTTAAACATAACGAAACCAAAACCCGGGTATTATTCATTCGATGGACTTAAAATTTTAACTGCAATTTCTTAAGAATATAATCTAGGGAAATAGATACAATTTTTTTATGATTGGTTGAAAATTAGAGTTTGATCAAAAAAATCCAATTTTTAAAACGAAAAGTTTTTGTTTCGAAAGCGGAAAAACAAAACATTTTCGTCACAGTGCCATTTTAAATACATGTATTGAAAAATTGTATTTTGTTTGTTTTATTCATTTTTACAAAAAAATTCTCAAAGGGAAGTCTGATTTTTTGGAGAAGTCATCTGGAAATAACCTTAAGGAATTCAGTTGTTTAAGTTAACTCATTCAAATTTGAGCAAACAGTTAGTGTCACTCCCGCCTTGAAAACTTTTTGTTCCCGCCAGTTGTCAAAAAATCAACCTGACGGAGTTCATTTTCTTCCTACCCGAGTAACATCGTCTATAGGAACTTCCATTCCAAAATTATACGTTCATAAAAAAAAAAAAATAATAATAAATCTATTCTCCAACTAATTAACCGCCAACTGAGCGCTTTGAGTCTTAGAATATTTTCCCGAGTACATTTATTTAAAGATTTTTTGTTAATTAAGATTAAATTATAATAATTTAGTATTTAATCCAAATTTTTTCACAGAGTTGGTATCACATTTGATTGTGAATTTACTATCACATGTGATAGTAAATTCGATCCTGTTGATAACCTCAAGCAGAAAAAATAAATTAATCATTTAGAATATACGAAAAAAAAAAATTAAGCTACGAAAGGGATATTTATCGTGAAAGTTCAATTTTTTTTACTGTAAAAATTTTGTGAAATTGGGTTATAGAAATATTCCTTTCCTGTCCTTCAATTATTACAATACATACTAAAAAAATAATTATTTTGACCTATTTTACACTCCATGATATGTCTCAATTTTAAACTATAGTGACTGCGGCATCCATATTAAATGATTTTTGTTATCGATATCTCATATGAACTACTCATCACATTGTAATTCAACTCAAAACTGGTGGATATTCTCATGATGGGAAAAACAAAATACTATTACTAGTTAGTTTTTACATTCTATCAAACATATTTCAAATATTTATTAATTTTTTGACCAACCTCTTACAAAAAGACAAAAAGTTGTCTAATTCATATGCAAAAAAAATGTTAGTATCAAATTCAGCGTATTTTTTATCCCTACCTTCTTTGTTAAATACACAAAATTTTATAGAATCAAACAAATATACAAGCCTACCCTTTATTATTTAAAGGGTAAAAACCTGCTTAAAACAAGCCGAACAACCGATCCATGCAAATCAATTTATTATAATTCTAAAAATACCCCTGTCGCAGCATCCTGCATAACATAGCGAATTTCCGTTTGCAAAAATTAGTTTTTCTCGGAAACTAGTTGACATAATAACTGTTTAAAGACTTAACAAATAATTGTTTAAAGACTTTACTATATACATATATATAAGTACATACGTATATAATATATATATATATATATATATATATATATATATATATATATATATATATATATATATATATATGTATATATATATATATATATATATATATATATATATATATATATATATATATATTTGTTTTGAGGTCCCTAGAAACCGAAAATGATATTCACTAAAAAATTTATATATATGTATATATATATATATATATATATATATATATATATATATATGTATATATATATATATATATATATATATATATATATATATATATACATATATATAAATTTTTTAGTGAATATCATTTTCGGTTTCTAGGGACCTCAAAACAAATTTCTGCTATAGTCCCGGGACAAAGTCGCGTCATGATAGTGGCTGTAATAGCTGAATTCCATTCTGGAAATTCGCTAAAAAAAATTATTTTGCGAACCAATCCCGACATGACATTGAAAGATTTTATCGTTAAAAATTGGTCAGTATATAAAAAACATATTTCATATTATAATTTTCAAAATATGTATTTTGTTAACCAATTCTAAAATTTTGGGTAATATTACTATCACAGAGTGTTTTACCAAGATGTCATTCCTGTTTTTATAATTTTTATAATATAATATTCTAATTTAAAAGCTTGTGAAAGCAACGTAAGAAAAAGGAATAAACTTGAAGCGTTTAAAAAAAAATCATTAATGGTGTCAAATTCTGTTACAATGTGTCCAAGTCTGTTTAAATTATAATACCAGAGTCAGAGTGCAGATAAAACGGAAATATATTGATTTTAATGGTAAACAGTACAGAACAAAGTACGTTATAAACAGACAAAAACATGAACAGTGTCTCACGTGAACAGACTGTACTTAAACTGGGTCTTAATGAGACAGTCCCAACTAATTTTTAATATAACCTATCATTGTCCCGTTATGACTATTCTATTTCTTTAATTGGAAATTTTATTGTGGTACTCACTATTATATTTTTTTTTTAAATTCCAGTCATAGTTAAATCTAATTGTTTGACTGTTCGTTTTTCTTTCTGAAAATCTATTACATAAGATAAAATATACAAATAGTTGAAAAATGAAAGTATTTTTTTCACAATTACGGTAAATTGGACAATTATGTGACGAGAAAAAAGCACCTATTTTGCACGTGTTACATACAATATTTCTTACAATATTCAATCAAAATGAAAAAATTAAAGAAAATGGAAAAATTAACTCAAAATATTAAAAATTTAACAACTACATTAGGAAACTCCTTTTAATATATTTATTTAAAATAATTCATTGATAACCTATTACTTGCACGGGGTGTGTTATTGCTACATTGCGTTTATTTATATTTGAAAAATATTTTACATGTTGTAAAATGTATCTACATATTTTCACGCGTAAAAAAAATAAGTCATTTTGTCATAGGCAGTTATAAAGTTAACTTTTTAATTCAGAATTGCAAAAAAAATTTTATGCCTCTCTCAATCCTGCAGTGAAAAAAATTCATTTCACATAAATGGATTCATTAAATAAATTCAGAACTAAAGAAGTCTACCAAAATTCCTATAGGAAATGGCCTGTTGGAGGATAAGTATCATCATATAGTTGTAGTAGATTAAACGACAGATCAAACTGATATTATGGGCAAAATTGATGATGAAAACATGGTTAAAATAGGGTCTCAATTTCAATGAGAACCTATGTAGGTAAGTACTTATGACTTTTCTAATCGAAACAGATTGAATATAAGAGTAAAGAAACGTTGAAACCATATTCATGATTTTAGATAGACCGTCATGTGGCCTTTCAAGAAACATCAAACAATCCGCGAGGAAATGCTTAGTTTCAAAACGCACAGGGGATGTAAAACGTGTGCTTTTGTCGACTCACACACATGTAGGCTCTTGTGCGTTCTGCTTCTAATATTTGTAGAGCAGTAACATCGACAGATACTTACTGACTAAGCTATGCTCCATATTAATTTCCGAAAACATTCACTATTTTCTTATTATTCATGTAGGTAATTTTTGCCTTACCCTCTCTTTACAAGCCAATCTCAGTAGTCTCCTTCATGAAAAAAAATATCACTGTCGCAGCATCCTGCATAACATAGCGAATTTCTGTTTATAAAAATTAGTTTTGCTCGGAAACTAGTTGACATAGAACAATAGTTTAAAGACCTTTTTTATGTAATTTTTTCTCCTCTTTATAATGGTGTAAAAAAATTTCGCAAAAATTGTTGATTAAGTGGAAATTTTGGCAAAAAATTAATTTTTTGCAAGAACAAAAAGCATGTTATTGGCATTCGACGTGTCTGGCTAACGAACTTGTCCAACGGTTTGGCATTTCCAACATTTGCACCAAATTTCGTAAACCTAGGACATTTCGTTCGAGAGTTATCGTGCGAACCCATATATATATATATATATATATATATATATATATATATATATATATATATATATATATATATATATATATATATATATATATATATATATATATATATATATATATGTATATATATATATGTATATATATATATATATATATATATATATATATATATATATCGAAAAATTGTTCAAATAAGAGTTGTGGATATCGACGGGGGCAACCGATTGCTATACTCAGGAGCTTTATAGCTCTTATGGTTTTCGAGCTATGATACAAACTTATAGATTTTTAAATGGGACTATATATTAATTTTTCGATAAAACTGATCTAATGCATTAATTAACAACATAAATGAGCAAAAAAAATTTTTTTACCCAAATTTATCAATTAGGCGGTAAAAATATGCATATGTACTTGAGGCTGCTACAACCGATAGTGTTTTTCTTGGTTACATTTCCATTACATCCAAAAAAAGAACCTTTTTCAGTAACATTTCTATCATAAAAATTTGGTTGTAATAGAAATGGCAACTCTCAAAAAACTCACATGGTATATATATAAATTTTAGTGAATATTATTTTCGGTTTATAGGGACCTCTAAACAAATTTCTGCCATAGTCCCGGGCTCAAGTTGCGTCATGACAGTGGCTGTAATTTCATTCTGGAAATTCGCTAAAACAACTATATATTTTAAAGATAATTTTTAAGTATAGTTAGAGAATTTTCGATGAGAGATAAGAATGCGAACCTTTGCAAGAATATATAGATACAATTTGATTTCTGTTAAAATGTACAATATGCTACAATAAGAATCTAAAGGCAAAAGAAATGCCAACTGAAAACAATATATGCGTGCACGCGTCAAAGAAGATTGAACTCAACAACTAAGATACGAATACAATGTTGTATGTAGATATCTAATACATACATACATATGAATTACAGAAAGATACACATACCTACGCATATGAAACCAATAACCTAACGCAACAGTCTACGTTTATGCGTTCGTTAATATTGCCGGTCCGAGTCGCCGCGCGCGTACCAACGCAACAACAACGCACCACGTTATTAGGCTGTTGTAGGTCATGTATATAATACATATATAACTAAACTGTGATCAGTCTCAACGTAATAAAGTTTATAGAAGAATAACTTTTTAGGGAGAGAGACATATACATACACATACTCGTATGGATATGCTGTATGTATATACATTAACTTCTATACGTATATATACATACTTATAGTTGATTCTTACTTTATGCAAACTTTTTTGAATACAGTTTTGGAGGTATTATGTATGCGGTGGTAATTCAGGGGATTCCCATTTGAGCGACAGGGTCGACAGGATTGATTCGACCGGAGTAAATGTCACACCTATTCCATGAAGATTTGATTCAGTAATTATTATCATTTTTAGTGATGCCAATAATAACACAGGCCTGCGAAATTTGACTTTTTTTTCCCCTTCCAATAATTATGGTTTTTTTTTAAATGTCTAGGTATGTTAAATTAAAATACAGCTCTGTTTTTTTTTCTAGCACATCGAGATTTATTTTTATTGATGACATGCATATTTTAAAATTTTTTTAACAATTATTATGAAAATATAAATATTAATGAATTTAAAATTAAATTTTTACTCAAAAAACCAACAGTATTAGTTGAACAAAATGCAAAAGAAACTAAGTAAATTAAAAGGATTTTAATATCTTTTTTTTACTTTCTTCAAAACTCCTCATCAATCTTTTTCTCTTATGTTTTCTAACCGGTTCTCTCTCTTCAACATCCAACAGTAGCCTGACATCATGCTTGCATCTCACCTTCCTTGGTATCTGCTCTCCATAACCTGTATATCTTGGTGGAAGCGCTCACCTTGTTATTCACTTATTGCACCAAGATTCCCAGGAAAGAAGTCAATATGAGATTATAGAAAATGTAACTTTATACTCTTACTGCAACCCAGTTTATGGAAATTACTGAGCATATTATTCACTATATTTTTATAATCTGGGCTTTTTTGTTTCCTAAAAAATGTTTCACTAACTCTTTAAATGAATTTCAACTTTTTTTTATAGTTGTTTTAAGCTAATTTTTATTAACAGCCGATGACTAACAGAGAATATATCGATATAATTTTTTTTTTTAATTGTATTTATACCTACCTACTTATTAAGTTTTTATAAGTACGGTCCTGTTAGCACCGTAAATTTGTGAGGTTTAGTTATCAATTAAAACTGAATAGAAAAAAAATAAATTACCCTCAATAATAAGCTCATTAGCGAATGATCTTAAAATTCACCTTTTTTCCCAAAATAAAGATATGTCACTTAGTTAATTAGGTTTTAATGAAACCATTGATGACAATGTGTTCCCAAAAGCCAATTACAACTATGCAATGACTTTTTATTAGATACGAAATAAATAAAAATGCATAATCAATGGTCAACCTAGGTAATTTTAGTCAAAAATTTTAATACCTAATATCTAAAAATTCTGACGTACTAGAATTTCTTGAATATTTTTTTCGTAATCAGCGCCCTAAAATTTATAAAAGTCAGTTGTCAAATTTTAACGGGGGACACCATCGCAGGCCTGTGTAATCATTGTATACCCTATTAACTCTTGAGTACTATTAATCAGGGCTGGGAAAAATGGTTCATAGAAACCATTTAACATAGAAAATGGAAAATGGTTTCCAAAAGTGAATTTAAAATACAAAATGGAAAATGGTTTTGCTGAACATATTTAAAATAGAAAATGGAAAATAGCTATTTAAAATGAATTATAAAATACAAAATGCTTTTTTTACTTTTTATACTATAAATCTTTTACCGTTTTTTATATTAAGAAAACAAAGTTAAGAAAATGTCAAACGTATTGAAATTATATAAGGGCAGTCTTTTGAGAAAATTTTATAAAGTTTGCATGATATGAAAACGAAATTTAACTCTTGAAATATTGTTACTCAAAAATACTGTAAAATTTAATTCAGCCTTGACATAATCAAACCTTAACTACGCTACAACTGCGACTTCTAAATTATGAAAATCATCTAAGGTAAAAGACCCGGTAATTGACCCTGGCCCAGTTTCTGAACTTTTCAACTTTGTTATAAATTAATAAAAAAACTATATTTTAAATAAGAAAAAAAAAAATAAATTCTTAATTTAAAGTAATCTATTCTGTGTCTAATGAACAGCAATTTAAAAAGTTTAGAATATATTAACTAAATAAAAAAAATTTTTTAAGTTTAAAATGTGTGTAAAAACTATTTTTTTGGTAGTTTCCTAACAGTTTATGTTACAAAGTACTCATTTTGATCTGTGCAATATTCATCATGTAAGTATGAAAACTTAATTAAAAATATATGAGCAGGTTAATATTTGTTTAAAATTTATTTTAAAATATTTTTAAAATACCTTAGAATGATTTTTATTATTGAAATATGAGGGTCAATTACTAGGCTCACTTCTAAAGTGGTATGGCCCAATTAAATTCTAACCAGTTTTTGTTAGTTATTTTGTTATTTATAGTTATCTTCGATTAGTTTTTGTTATTTTTCATAACGTATATAACATTAAACATTCATTTTTATCAATAAAAAATTATTTATAAATTAAATTTTAAAAAACTGTATTTTTAAATTTAAGGATCAGAAACTAGGCCACTGTCAGGGTCAAAAACTGTCACATGAGAAATTTTGAAGGTCAGAAACTGGGTCCTTTTTGTCAATTTTTAAAACATTAATTTAAATTATTAATTCAATTCAAATAATTATTTTACTTGTATGACTTTATTTTGAAAGCCATAAACTAGTTGATAAAATTATTAATTGTCTCTTAAGTTTAAACTTATATTTATTACTGTCGTTTAACCTCAGCCGTCACTCTTAAAAGGTCAGAAACTAGGCCCGTTACCTTACTCGAAATACCAAAACATTTTTTATCATGGTGTCTAAGATAATAATATAGAACTTAAGTCAGAAAAGTTTGACTTGACAGAACTGTAGCTCTAATAAAAAATTTAACTCAAGTGACATTGAAACTCGAATTATAAAAAACTTGAGTCAATTGAATCGACTTATATTTAACACAATTTGTTAGACTGCGTTTAATTCGAGTTCTATGATAAGTGTCATAAGTCATACATATATATACACATCAATTTGAGTGTTCATACATTTTCATTTTAAATGCAAAATGGATTCAAATTGCCATTTTACATACAAAATGGAAAATGGTTTGACCGAACTTATTTAAAATAGAAAATGCAAAATGCCATTTGTATTTTAAATACATATTTTAAATGAAATTATTTTAAATAGTTCCCAGCCCTGCTATTAATGGGTTTTTAAAAGGATCTTATTACTTTCTACACTTGTTAATATTTCTTCTTTTGCTACGAGAGTTTGAATTGCTCAGTTGTTTTTATTATAAAAAAAAAAAAAAAGTTAAAAAAATTAAGTATTTTCTGAGTCTTCAGCCTAAGATTTATTAGTAATAAATTCGTAATTACTATTAAAACACTTTTGCAATTAAATTTTTGTAATTAATGAATTTCCAAACACAAAATACTTAATGTATTTTTTAATTAAAAATAATTTTTAAGTAAAAAATATCAAAGATACACGTCGACAGCCTATGGATATTTATTTATAAAAGTGTAAGATTAAATGTAGCATAGATATTAACTGTATTTACCTAATTTTTCGTCAATAGTTATGCTGAATTTACCCTAGGTATATAACTGTTGAGAAAATTAAAATAAAGCTAAAACACTTCAGAGAAAAAACAATTCAATCATTTTTAATTCTCCTTTTTAAAAAATATTATCCTGTAAACTACTCTTCTTAAAATCACATCGGACCATTTTTTATTGAGATATAGCCTCTAGAGTAAGGGCAAAATTTGTCAAAAATTTTGGCGTTCTTTACTTAACAATAGGTACTTATTTTCCAATAAAAATAAGATGATACAGTTATACAGATAATATAAGATAATAATAAAAAACTTGGTAAGTGACAAAATTTTAATACAGTAGACTCCCAAAATAAACCCCGTTTGTTCGGGACTAAGACTAACCGAAACTTCGGATAATACGGAAGCTCAATGTATTTTGAGGTTATAAAGAACCATGCACATTTATATGACCGAACTAAAGTGTAGTTTCTTGTATTAATAATACATTAAAGTAATAGTACATTCGTAACTATTTAATTTATGAAGAGATAATTATAGTCCTTAACCTCAACAATACCTGTAAAAAAGCCTCGGACCACCTCGAATAATACGGAGACTCGGATAAGCGGGAGTGTACTATAATGAGAAAACCTAGTCTAAATAAACTGCTAGGTACATTATGTGATACGAAATCACTTTTTGAAAATTGTATACTTGTCTTAATTTTTGAGTTAAATACAAAATAAATTATTCAAATTATACCAAAAAGAACCGTAAATTAATGCACTTTTACAAATCAAAAAGTATATAAATTTAATTAACTATACATTATTATAGAATCTATTCCTACCCTTACAACGACGAATTACATATTGGTTTTCTTTTTAACATTTCTACAGAATTATAGAAAGTTAAGGTGGACCTTACAGCAGTAATTTAGTAAATAGTACCAAAGTTAGCAACTAATTAAATTTAGACCAGAAGTTATCCGGATCGAAATTTTCTTAAGGTCTCCAGATTATACATATATGGGAACCATACGGGTAAAATAGGGACCGTACCAAAATTGTCTAGTCCCAATTGTACTCAAATGAAGTCCAATAGCAAATATCATCTCACATAATGTAAAATTATTGTTGATCGAATAGCTAAAAATTGGGACAGTAAGGTATTTGCTTCAGTACAGAAATTTATTTAGATTAAAAATAATCAGTTAGCAGCCCGAAAAAAGATCAAAAAAGCCAAAAATTCCTTCGTTTCCAATGTTTTAAGAAAATTTTTTACCCAGAAATTGTAACGACGCTACCTTCCTAGTAGCCCAGAATCCAAATTTTAGACGTGTTTACTAGTGATGTCGAGTCGAGATGCAGTTAGTCGATTAATCGACTAAAGTTGTTTTTCCGACAATTTTTAGTCGAATTCATGAATAGGGTAACCTATGTAACTCTTTCAAAAACAATGTTTTTAACTTAATTATTGACTTTTATAAAAAAAAATTACATATTACAATGTATTATTCACATAAAAGTAAAAAATCATACAAAAGAATAATTTTTAGTTTCAATTTTTTCGAGTCTAATAAATAGTGCGGAAAAACTGTTAAATTAGTCGTTTTTAGTCATTTAAAAAAATATCAGTCACTTTAGTCGTTTAGTCGAGGATAAGATGACCGACCAAAAATGACTACATATAAACAAAATTAATCGACTAAACCAATTAATCGATTAATTATCCGACATCACTAGTGGCTACCGCAACCTGCATCTCTGTCATATAAAACACACTTAACTGTATTCAGAAAGACAATAAATTAAGACAGTGATTCTTTTAAGTAAGTATTCATCGTACTTATTCAATCTAACTAATATATGTAATTGCGTCGGAAGTTTCATTTTATTAACACAAAAATAAAAAATCCAATAATTAAACAAAACATAATTTTTAATGATTTCGTTTTAACCAATTACCCAATGATTTAGGAACCGGATATTCAGGACCCCAATAATTAGAGTTGAATTCCAGAAAAACAATTGTTTTTCTGGAATTCAACTCTAATTATTGGGGTCCTGAATATCCGGTTCCTAAATCATTGGGTAATTGGTTAAAACGAAATCATTAAACTCTTGAAATCCCAATTAAAACTACGTTGATTAAAACATAATTTTTTGTGTTTTTTTACTGGAATTAATATCTCTTACCTGTCTCACTGTATGCAAGATTGATATCAACAAATAAATGTAGCTATAATAAAAAAATACGTTAAAAAATTTAAAATTAGATTTCGTTATACGCTAATGAACTCCATTTGAACCACCAGTGCACACAGACAGACATTATACTGGGTACCTATATAAGAATATGTTGTACGTATGTGTATGTACCTCTAACTAAATAGATAATATTCGCTAAAAACAAATTAAATTTACAAATTGCATTGAGCTAATAAAAAAAAAGAACGAATATCTGTCTGTATCTAATAGAAGTTCAATCAGCGGCAAGAGAAGCGAATACAAGCAACATAAACGCAACATTTTATTTAATAATATGGGTACAAGTTATGTTTAGATTTCGCGAGATTAGTTCGTACAATTTTTTTTTTTTTGATTTAGCGGAATTAGATAATGTTTGTGCATTGTGCTATGCTATGGTAACACACCACAGCGCGATGGAAATAAGAGCGGCATATAATTAATCATAATCTTGTCTTGCTTTCTCATTTGAAGGTCATCATTATTACATTGGATGGAGGCGGTATTAGTGGCGGTAATTTTTATACAAACACAGGTGATAGTAAAATACAACAATAGTTATTACTGAGACTGGTTGTCAAAGTTAATCATTTCGTTTAAGTCTACTTAGTTATGATTAATGGAATGTTATTTTTTAATTAACCTTTATAGATTATTTTTTGTTTCTCTGTTAAATTTATTTTAATTTTATGCGTAATAGTTGAAGGAAAAAGTGGATAAAGGTATTATGTGACATTTTTTTTTTTATAATTTTACAGTAGAAGCATTTAAAATTTTTTAGTTGCTTACACTTTCCATCCAATAGCATAATATGTTTATTATTGAATTTCTGTAAAATTATTGGACGTAATGAAACAAAATTTTAATAAATAATGCTTCGGGGCAGAATCTGTCTAAATTTAATAAAATATGGCTTTTTTGTAATGTTATATAACACCTCCACCTACTTGTTGGCTATTAACATAACACATTGTTTTCTTTTTTCTTTTTGCTTATAAATAGTGTTATATTATTTACTAACATGCTAATGGAACTTATGACTGTGTCCCATACATTTTCAAAATTATATAGAACACACAATAGCCACAAATTTTAGTGGAATATATTTTTATCCCATTCGTATTGCTTGCGATCCAAACTTGTCCAAACGGTATTTTCAAAGTCATATTAGCTTTGTTTCTGCAACTCCGCATGCATGATATTTAAAATTACAATATCAAGTTAAATAATGGTCCAGCTTCTTTACAATCTTTGAAATTATAAATAACAGGCCACTATTAAAAGTACATAATATATTGTTATTACTATGAGTTGTTGAATAATTAAGCAATATAAAATATAAAATTACCTAATAACGTTTTCAAACAGTCATTAACGTTCCAGCAGTCAAGAAGCAAATATTTAATATCTACTTGTTTTACTGTATGCTGGTTAGAAGAATATAAAAAAAATATCATTTCCAAAAATTCCCGCAAAAAGATTAAGAAAGATTATTTAAGTATCTTAAAAGATGATTAAGTAAAACAGTAGTAACATAAGTGTAACGAAGAAAATATTTTATTATTTTCGCGAACGAAATTAAATTTGTTAAAACTGAATCAGTTATACATCACAATAATTATAAATTACAAGAGTGTAAGCAAAATAATTGAATTTAAAAAGAATTCTATCCTAAAATAACGATTTCTAACAATACTAACATTATAAAACTGATTTAAAATTTACAATTAAATACTTCATCATTTGCTTACCTGAATTTCCTTTCAAATTATTTCTTTTTAATTTACAAAAAATGTGCAAAAATTATAGTAGAATATATATTCTAATAATTTTTGTTTGTTTTATTGTTGTCTTTTTTTATAAAACAAGTAAAACTTTACAATTTCTGAAATATTTCCATAATGTTTATTTTCTTATATTAACCCAACTTTCTTAGATAACTATGTTTCTCTTTCATTTATCAAATAACCTCTTCGGTTGGTACAGAATCTACGTCTATAATAATAGTAATTGAATAGTTTACAGTACATAGTATGTTTTAATAAAATGTATTTTTTACTTGAAGCTGTTTGATAGGATAATTTTAAATTATTGTTAGATCTTATAAACACATAGATATAGTCAAATTTGTACAAATCAATATTTACATAATTTCATTTGTTATAAAATAATCCTTAATTCTGGGAGATACTATGGTGGAAGCGCTGAATCTCAACAACCCTAGTGTACAACAGTTGAGCAGTAGCTGCCGTGCCTATTGCTACAAGGAGCTACAAGGAGGAAATCCTACAAGGACTTATGAAAGCTTAAAATTCAAAATTTAAATAATAAAAACAAAATTAAAATATAATTTTGTTATTTCATTGATTTTTGTTTTAGTTTTAATGCAAAAGTATCTAGAGCCTACGGCGATCTACGGCCCTACTTGTAACAGCATAAGCATTATAGCTTACTACACTTACAAACGTTTGTAAGTGTACCAAATAATATTTCACTGGCTATTGATAATACTGGGTAAAAATCATAGTAGGTAAATATTTATTATGTATTTAAATTATGTAAACTTTAATACAGCAGTTCATATTTACTTTTATTATATCTATTCCATATTTATAAATCTATAATTACATACATATACGTACCTGTATCGTTTCTATATTATGTATCATGTACATGCTATATGTATCATGTCCGTATATTTACTAAAAAATAAAAGCTAATAAAGTAAACCTTTGCAACACAGCCCTCGCGTTTAACTTTGTTATGCTATAGTTGGGATGATGATGGTTCGCGAATTTCAAATCGTCTTTGGATTAGCACGAGGTGTTCCGAGCGCGTTGCAACATTCACGCCGATTCTGCACGAATAATACCGCGAGTATTTTGTTCACAAGTCGACAGTTGTGAGCCGGCGAGCGACGCACGTCATCGAGAGTCAGGGCACCAGGAGGCCGTGTTTAGCCTATGCTCAAAAGTAGCACTCACATACTGTTACATGTAGCAATAAGGTAAAATTTCTTATTACATATACGTATATCATAGTAATATTTCCAAAGTGAAAATTTTTTGAAATTTAAAATTGTGCCAAAATTTATAACGATAGTGTTTTTGTTCACATTGTTGTAGTGTTCTGTATTATTGTGTGTGATTTTTATAACTTTATTTTTGTTTTATTTTTTTTTTTTTTATTTTTTTTTTTTTTTTTACACCGCGTATACAACAAGTGTTCAAAAATCCTCAACAGCACTTACATATAATAATTATATTTGATTAGTTTTTTCAAATTTTATTTACTCCGACGACTGCTAAACATGTCGTGCGAAACCGTCGTTCTGTTGCTATGAGCAAATATCTAATTGTTGTTTTAGTGCGCGCTGGTTTACAACAAACAAATTGTGGTGTCTAGCATTTGACTATCAGTCACCTGATTGAACCTCGTCAAGTTCAACATATAAATTCTTTAATATAGAAAAAAAACGTAAGACAAAATAATGCATTCAAATTTGTATTTACTACATATTTTCATATCTAATTACACTATAGAACCCACGCCATTTTGAACTTTTTATCTATTGCGACAAATATGAACAATTAGTAAAACTGTTAGGTACATAAATAGAAAAAAATATTAATAATTTTCAAAAAAACAACTTTACGCAGCAATTGGAATATAGTATGCAACTATTGTATGTATGATACAATAGTTGTCGCCTAAAAATTGAACAATTAAACAATTTAAAAAGCTGATTTTAGATTACTAGTGTAAGTAGTATAATATATAACAATTATTACCATAAAGATGTTTATTATTTAATATTATCTTATAAATAAATGAAAATTATCTGAGACTTTTTATACTTTATATACAAATACAATCTTAAGCAGCAAGCTACTGTCATGTCTATTTTTAATACTTTGAAATATAAATTATAATTTTGAAAAAAAGTTACAGTGAACCTGTTTTATGAATTGACATCACGACCGGCATGATTAGCAGTGCATAATAGTACTTGATTGTCTCCTGTTGTTACAGTCCGTTACAAATTTTCGTTTTTTTTTTTTTTTTATTTCCGAACAATTTTTTGTTGGTTTTCTTTTCTGTTTTTAATATAAAAAAAAGAAGTGGTATGATTTACTGTTTTGATTATAATGATGGTAAAGTCAGGCTTCCGGGAAGCGACCAGTGTTGTTCAATGTCAAGGAAGTGGTCCACTAGCGACTTGAGCGCGACGTTGGCTGCTCCAGGAAGCTTGGACTTACTATCATCTCATCTTATTGCCCGCCACTACTTCTCACTGTCGTACTCTTGTTATTCTTCGATAACAATTCGAATTATCACCCGCTTCTGTTGTTCTTTCTTCTCTTCTGGTACAGCACTTTTCCTCTTCAGGTAATACATTTTTTGCACATTTATTTCTTTTAAACGTTTGATCTAAATGTGTTTTAATTGAAACTGTAAAAATAATACTGATAATATTTTACATAATATACACTTACATTTATATATTACATAATAGCCAAATATAAATTTTATAGTGCATGGCTTAATTTACCATTTTCAAAAAAAAATCAAATTACCTATCTTTTTGCAACAATTTAACACACCAAATATTTAATCAAGGCCGGATTTATACAATAAGCGAGACAAGCTTTAATTCCAAAAGATCTCGTTTAATTTGATTCATTTACATTGCTGCTTAAACGCTTTAATTATCGATATAACTATGCGCTAATTACACTAGTCGACAAAAATTTTGAGTCTGCGTTCTGCTCCTCAACTTTTTTTGTTCTTTATAGGTTACTGAATAAGAGAAATATATATAACCTTTCCTTAAAAAGCTTCATTTTGTAGTTTTTAACATCATATATTGGAAATAATTTTTTTTTAATTTTAGAGCATACATTAAATAAATAATTTTATTAAATCACGTTTATTCAGAAATAACAATTCAAAATGTGGTTAAAAAAGAAATAGAAATGAATGTTCAGACATTCAGAGTGTTTTATATTTCGACGCGAAAAACCAAAAAAGATGGATGAGAATACAGGCTCAGAATTTTTTTTTGTGTGTGTCATTGGCCCAGTAATTTCAAAAAACCTTCCGTGATTGGCCTAATTTACGTTGATTACCGCAAGAAAGTAATTTTTAGTACATTTTGTTGTTGGAAAGTAACGAAAGAAATTTTTTTTGGAAATTTATTATTTTTTTATTTTTATTTTTGTAGTATTCCGATTTTCATAGTTTAAATATTTGATCTATTCAAAATATTATAACAAAGTTAAAAAATTTTAAAACTTTCCGGAAGTAGGAGTGGACTCCGGAATCCAAAAAATTTGGCTCCACACTTCTTTTTAAATCCGACCTTCTCTTTATGCAATGTTTGTGATTTAACTATTTTTTTTTTTTTAATCAATTTTGTATTTACTCATCTTTACATAATATTCTTTTAATCATTTTTTTTTAAATTAAATGTAATAAATACTATTTATTAGACAAAAAGCTGCCATTGCCCCAATAATTTCTAATTTGATTAACTTACATTGATCATTACAACAAAACAATTTTTAATACATTTTATTGTAGCAAAATTACTAAATAAAATCTTTTTGAAAATTTATTATGCTTTAGTTCTTAATATTTTGATTTTCATAGTTTAAATATTTAATCTGTTCAAAATATTATACAATAATTAAGAAATCTCAGAACTTTCCGGAAGTAGAAAAGACTACTTGGCACCCGGAAAAATTGGCCCAACATTTCTTTTTTGGATCCGACCTTCTCTTTATGCAATGTTGGTGACTAAATTGTATTTTTTATCAATTTTCATGAAAGAAATATTTTTTTTTTTAAATTCGTTATGACTTGGTTTTATTTTGCATAATTCAAATATTTGATTCATTCACAATATTACCTATAAAAAAATTAAAAAATTTTAAAACTTTCCGAAAGTAGCAAAGACTTGGCACTAAAAAAAATAGGATCCTCACTTTTTTTTTTAAATTCGGCCTTCTCTTTAAAGCAACGTTTGTGACTTCACAATTTTTATCAATTTTTTATTCACCTGTGTTCATATAATATTCTTTTAACCGTTCTTTTTTTTTAAAAAAAAAATTAAATATAATAAATAATATTCTATTAGACAATGAGCGAAATGAAATATTTATACCATATGTACCTCCTACCTACCTATATCGTAAACTTACTTCACTAACATGCAACCTTTGTTTTTTTTATTATTTTGTATTTTATTGTATGACTATAGCTAATTCTACTGCAAATATCGCTTTATGATAAATTTTCAAAGATCAATATCGGACGCAAATTAATGCAACATCAAGTGCATTACAATGCACATGTCTCAGTTTTCAAATTGCATAATATTTAATAGTGTCTTAAATCGCCATGAATTTCAGCGTCAACTATTCAATGGCTTTGAAAATATTAATAATTAAGATCCTTTACATTACGATTATTGTGTACGCTAGTGATTCTCAAACTATGTTTCTTAAGCAGTCATGAAGTGTTCTGCGATAAATATTTTAAAAATGGCGTCTGCGTATCGTACAAATTTCAGAATTTACAAAGTGTTGCGCGATGAAAACAGTTTGGGAAACATTGGTGTACACAAGTATAATACAGGAAGCGCTCGACTTACCATGTTTCGAGTTAGGTCAAACAATATTTTGACACCATTATTTAACCTCATATTACTTGTTTCGAGTTACGTCACCAACTCAACATATTTTTGGTGATATTTTTCTAAGGAAATTTATTTAATGTTTTACCTAATTTTATTAAAAACTTGTAGAATTTAATTTAATTCCTTCTTTTTTATATCTGGAAATGTCTGAAAAACTAACTTATATTTTTTTCGATTTTCAATATATAATTCGAGAATTTAATACAGTAACGGATTTGCTTTTATGAGACTATTGGGCTTTTTTCATATGGGAGCTCCTAGTACGGCTACGTTGGAAAAAACGTTTTAAAAATACATGTATTTTTGTTATTGTAATGTAATTTAAAATACTGAAATATTTTTCTTATTTATACTGGGTGTCCCAGTCGGATGTGTATACAAACGATTTACATGTTAATTGATAACATTAGATTCCCATAAGGAAAAAGTTACGTCACAAGAGTGCTTTGGATAAACATATTCCTATTTTTGGTAATTTTCTTTTATAAAATAATTTTTTCCATCGAATTATTTACACTATTCCTTCAACAGAGTATTCTTTCCGTATTTTTATTATTTTAATATTTATTTCCAAAAAAATAAAAAATAAAAAAAATAAAAAGATGCTTTTTGAATTTACAAAAAATGACACAAATATTTATGTGAAAATATGAATTGCTTAAAAATTGCGACATTCATTTCTTTATTTTGCTAAAGCGATAGTTAACAGTAGTTATAATATTAAATTGATATTATTATTTTGTTCAAAGCACTCTTGTGACATAACTTTTTCCTTATGGGAATTCAATGTTATCAATTAAGATGTAAACCGTATGTATAAATTCAAATGGGACACCTAGTATATTTTACTTTAAATTCAAAATTTAAAATATTTTGTGGCTATTCTATTAAACGATTTACGATTTTATTTATTTTCCGCGTGACGTGATTGTATAATTTCAATTGTGGCGACCCCTTTTATATGCGAGGACTTCGTGTATATTTAAATTTTTGAAGGCCATTATTCGAATTTTTGTATTCTCAATACACTTTGGAATAATTTTTTAGGCTAAAAATAGGTACTATGAGACATATTTTACTTCTGATAAAAATTTCTTTGATGAAATTACGCTTATTTTTTTCTTAATCAGAAATAACCATTATTTGAATTTTTTTTAAATGATGCGCCTTTTGTAAACCAGTACCCTAAAAATGCAATAATATAATTTATTTAATTCTTCTTGAAGATAAGACTGGCAAAGTCTTTAGTCATATTTAAAATGTGCATTTTTAATGTTATTCAAATTAACTAATATGTATATCAAATATTTAACTAAATCACGGTGAACAACTAAATTTCGCAGATAATCCGAATTGACCAAGATAGTAATGAATAAATATATAAAAACTTTTTAAGGGATTAAAACAAGATTTATTTATATGTTGTATAAATGCGACATTTAATAAGCTCTTAATGAATCTCAAATTTACGTTACGTTACGTTTCTACCGTTAAAAACTAAAAATAATAAAGTTTCGAATCACGAATAAACCAGAGTTACTTATTTATATTTGATAAGAGAAATTAATAACATTTCGAAACAAATAAGCTTCTAAAAATAATAGTAAGACTATTATTGATAATTTTAGGCCTAAAATTACGGATAAATTAATTTCTATATACTCTTCAACAGTTTTCTGACGATTTAACATTTTCTTTTTATGGGAAGAAATAACCAAATTGATGAGTATTTAAAATGATTACGTTACCCGTTTAAGAATTTGGAGGCTAAAACTTGAAATTCTTGATTTTTAATACAAATTCAAGTCAGGCACATTGTAAATCAAAAGTTTTTTTGAAAAAACCAATAATGTTTGTATGTTAGAATTTTTGTATTGAATATTTCAAATGGTTGGAAGAATTAAGATTTTTTTTAATTTGGTAAAACTTATACCTACTAACAATAAAAACTCTAACGAATAATTTTTATTTATCTTATGTCAGATTTTTGTCTGTTATTATTTCAAATTTATTTACTATATTTTCGGATTAAGACTTTGTTTAAGTTGTTTAATGAAAAAGCTTGGCTTTAAAATAAAAAATTACTAATAATTATATGAGATTACAATAAAATAACCGTTACACAAAGTAAACATTTCCGTAAATTTCGCAATATTTCAAAATTTATAGCAAAGGTGCTGGTACATAGAGAAATGCAAATGACTTAATAGTTTCAGAAAATAAAATTTATTCAAACATTTTTTTTTTATTTCTGTT
Source organism: Brachynemurus nebulosus (assembly GCA_035578155.1). Taxonomy (NCBI): domain Eukaryota; kingdom Metazoa; phylum Arthropoda; class Insecta; order Neuroptera; family Myrmeleontidae; genus Brachynemurus; species Brachynemurus nebulosus. The sequence goes on along the minus strand of JAPWDM010000008.1, from coordinate 26,317,857 downwards.
AGAAAAGAACCAATAGTTTGTAATGATTAATGCTATCTATAATTTCATAATTATTTATTCGATGCTTCAAAAATTCACTATGAATTAAAACGAAGTTGGGAAAAAATATTTTACATTTTCCAAATTTATTTCATAAAAACTTTTTGTTAAATATAGATAAACATTAACTACTTTCTTTTACTTCAATCTATCTACAAGCTGCTTCAGTTTTTGTGATTCAAAATTTCAAATCTCATAAAAGATAGGTCGTCTATTGTACTCTCGCAGGCTCTGACTATTTAAATTCTATAATTACGACTTACGAGTATATACCTAATTAACTATATTACTACATATCTAATTAACTATATGTATATCTATTTGGATGTTGGTAATAAGGACCTTTCATGAATTACAATCACATTTCATTTATGATGTGAATGGAACATAAGAAAATTGGTAGAATACGAAACCTTCCAAGGTATGGGTTCGATTTATTCCACCAGTCCAAATACTAACGACAAAACTCGTCCGACCGATTAGCTGGCTGAGTACGTTTATAAATCTACCTAATAAATCTCTAACACTGACTGACTGACTGACAGACAACGCACAGCCCAAACCGTTGGATTTAGAAGGATGCAATTTTGCACAGGAGTTGCTTATGCAATGTAGGTGAGCACTAAGAAAGAATTTTTCAAAATTCATCCCCTAAGTGTGTTAGATAGGGAATGAAAATTTGTATGGAAATTCGTCATTTCTGAAGTTAGCAATATATAAAAATATGTTACTATAATGGCTATTAAAGTAAATAATATCTTGTTAAATCTTTAACACTGACTAACATCTTGAAATGTAGTGGATAGTAAATCCCATCGGGTGAGTATACGGCTAGTAACTATGAACATTCCTTAGAAAATTAAAATTTTTAAAATAGTATGAGAAAATACGTACTAATTACATTTGCAGTTACCGTTAAAATTAAATTGTCGATATATTCGATAAATCTAAATTAATTAAATTACTCAATACCGTGAATAATATGTAAATTAATAAAAATCAAAGTCATATTTCTTAAATAGTTAAAAACCATTGTTAAATAGACCCTTTCGAGAATCAACTGTGCTATCAAAAATGGATTGATTGCATTGCCCAATAAATTGATTCATCGAAATCCCACTATATACAAGCAACTACAAGTTATTCACTATCAGTTAATTAATATTTTAAGAGATACAATCGAAATTACAAAAAAAAAAGAAAAGAAATAACCAATTTTATTATTTTATTATGATCTTATTAAATTATGATTATTGTTAAACATATTGTAGTAATTAAGAAAAAACAAGAACTATTTCTTTTATATAAAAATGCCGGTTGTTTAAATACGTTCGTCTATTGCCTCACGAATTTAACAAACCTCCGTTCATTGTAGTGTGTTAGTGAATCGTTAATGTGAGATTCAAGTTATAAATTTATATCTTTTTATAATTGGGTGTTCTTAGTGTTCCGTATTGATAAAACGAAGCGGAACTCACGGAATTACGTCGGTGTTCGTCCGTTTGTCACATAGACGATATTCTCTAAAGTTGTTCGATGTAAAAATTTGAAATTTAACACAGAGATATTGTGTGGTGACTCAGTTATGCAAACGTAAAGTTTAATTTTTAGTCGGAGGAATAATTTCAAGAGGTAGCCTAGAATAAAAAAAAAATTTTTTTTGAGAAAATCATTCCAAAATCACTATTTCCTATACAATCAATTATGAAATATAGGTTGATCGAAAATTATCGGAATTATCGGAACAGGCGGCACCTTGATACATTTTCAGTAACTATCTTCATTTCTTGCTGGTACATGTAAACAGGCTCAGAGAAAGATAGGATCGTTTTAAAATCGAGAATTTTAAATAGGCTATTTTAAAAATAAACTTTATTCGTCAGAACAAATACCTTGTCTATCCTCATGCTATTGTATCAAATTCATAAAAGCAACTAATTGTACGGAACTCTATTTGCGCAAGATTTTTTTATTATTTTTAAATTAAAAAATAAGAGAAAATAGTCTAACAAGGGCCAATTTTAGTCCAATGGATTAAATGGAGTAGGTTATTGGTCTATAAAGTTTAAAACTAATAGTTCACAAAATATAACTCACAGGAGTATTCTAAAAATTGAAAATAGCCATTTAAACTGTTAAATAAAGATCCCTAATAAGTTTCAAAATTTATATTAATTTTTGGTACTTATAGGAAAATTTGATACAGATAGGTGGAATTCATAATTTTCTATTTAACGTTGTCAAAATATATACAATGGAATTTTCAATGGAATGTATTTCTTTCAACACGATTAAAAGATATAAGTATGTACTCGAAAATAGGACAAAAATGACAAAAGTTCTTAAATATCTGAGATAACTTAAGGACTATTGAAGTTTGATATTAGATATTCCTAAGAAATTGTAGTTTTCAATTCAATATATAATGCCGGTTTACAATTAAAAATATCATATTACACTTTACTTTGCAAAATACCACTTTTATTTTTGAAACAATATTGTCACAGTTTCAAAAATGAAAGTGGTATTTTGCAAAATATTTGAAAATGAACTAACGGTTCGAAACAATTTTGTCACAGTTTCCAGAATACCATAAAGTAGCGCTCAAATCTATTAATATTATAGTATTACATTTTTCACGTTTCATTTAAAATACGGAAATTCGTGTCTACTTCCAGTATAACTGCACGGAGAGAAAAATCCTATAATTTTTGTAGAGAAAATTTCAGAAAAATTACCATGCTCCCCTATAATCCGTGCGCGATCGACGACCAAAATAAAAAATATGTGCTAGCATGGTAAAATTTAATGTGGTGCTAACACAACTTTTATCACACTCTTATGCATGTATATTATAGTTTAATTCTTGTTGTCGTACTCTTTCATTTGCGCATCTGACTCGCGACCTTATATTGGTTGCACTGTACCTGTAAAAACATGTATACAAAAATGATTGCCAACAATATATTATTCTAATACATATACTAAAGATAGGTAAATAACAAAAAGATGAATTAAACGATGACATCATCCTAAGAGAGTGTAAAAGCAACTGACTACTAGCTGCATCAAGGTGCTTGGTGCGAGCTGTCTGACAAAGTTTCTTCCACAGTCCACACGTATGGTTCGCATGTAACCCATGTAACTCGCTGATTGAGGTACATTTCATTACAGCGTTCCCAACACAACCAACCTTCTTTCTGTTTTTTTTCTTTCTATTATTAGCATGTTAGCATGGAAATTTTTTTAATAAACACAATTAAAAATTATTTTTTTGTCGGTAATGGAACTTTTTACTGTGCTGTTTTACAAATTTTACGGAGATAATATTACGAAAAGAACATTCCATCCTTTAAATTTTTTATGATTAATTATAATCTTTATATTTTTACCTTACAGAATTTAATATGTTCGCCTTTTACACGTCGATTGTAGTGCTGAGCACAGTAATTTTTATAGGAATTTTCTCTTTGTGTGGGAGAGAATATTAAAAATTGGTTCCTTAAAATATGCGTAGCTCAAAACCCCTGGAACCAAAACTTGAATTTTGTAATCCAAATTAAAATAGTTTTTAATAGAAATTATTCATGATGATTGTGTAACAAACACCCTTCAACGGATTTCTGATTGAGTCACTCATGGATCTGTGAGACTCAATAGTTTTTTAACAGCTAACTTCTCAATTAAAATACGTACGAAAAAATTTCTAACAAACCAATGTGAAAGGTACCAAGCGAAAAGAATTTAAGAACTCGAAAGATAAATTCTCTAAACAGAGAATTTATAAAAATACGGAACGTTTGAAATGGTTCAAAAATTTTCGAGGATTATTAGGTCTTACTATAAGTCACTTACTACTGAAAACGAAATGAATTGTAACTTTAATAAAAAAAACCTACTCGTAAGTCGATACTTTTGCATTAAGATGTTAGATTTTAAATAGTACTGATTTTTTGTACAATTTTTAAACGGATACGTTGCATTTAAAATCTAATTTTTTTTAAATTTTGAGATTAGTAATTTATTCGCGTATTTTTTTTATCTATTAAAACTCTTGTTACCAAAAAAATTATTCTGCCCTGGAGCACAAAGTAACCTTGTTTCAACCCTGAATTTATAATCAATTTTTATCTTTTATTTATTAGGTAGCTCTTATAAAAAAATGCGAAATATCTAATATATAAGATATACTTATTATACTAATATAATAAAGATGTAGACTTTTTGTTAGTTTGAGCTAATCTTAAGTATTCAACCGATTTCGAAAATTGTGAATAGGTGGTATCTTATATTCTAATATAGGCTACATTTTAAAGGTTTAAATTGTCTTATGGGACCTTCGGACCTCAAAGATTATATTGTAATACACAAATTGTATCAAACAGCGCATATGGCCTATATTGCATTGCGTTATATTTGCAAAGGAAAAAAAGGAATACCATAAAGTAACGCTCAAATCGAGTAAATTTTTGGATTTTCTATTGTATTTTCTAGTTAAGTTATATTTTAAGATAGTACAGAATACAATCAAAAATTTTTTCTATCAAAACTTAAATTTTTATTCTTTGTGATAATTATTAAACGCTTTAGAAATTGCAAGAGGGGACAAAGGTAAAAAATTTTTAATTAGCTATCACTAAATACTGGGAAATTTTATTTTCAATTTTTTTTTCTTTCGTAGGAATTTAAGTTGTAATAGAACTGCAATAAAAAACAAAACTTAATTATCAAATTTTCTGCTGACAATATAGATTTATTACTATTATTAATTCTATGTTACATATTTTAAGTACTTGTTCTAATGTTCCCCAAATTTTCCAGATCGTGACTGTTATTTTCCTAATGACTATAAAAAGTTTTTTTTGTTTCCTTAAACAGGGCTGGGAATTATTTAAAGTGATTTTATGCAAAATTGCATTTTGAATTTTTTAGTTTAAATAAGTTCAGTTAAACCATTTTGCATTTAAAATCAAAAATTAAAGCCATGTTTCATTTAAAATGGAAATTCATGTGGATATACTCGAATTTATTTTAATATTACCCTTATGACCCACATTAGTGATGTAGCTCAAGTTGCATTCAACTAAAGTCACTTGAATTGAATGTAAGTCGATCTATTCGGATCAGGTTTTCCGTAACTCGAGTTGCACTTTCGTTTGAGTAAAATTTTTTATGACTCAATACTTATTTTTGTAGTAATTTTCGTTTGTCATTAAAACATTTTTTTTCATTTAGAATAGATGGTTTTATAAGTCAAAAATCGTATTAAATTCCAAGTCAGTTCGAAGTGTCTCATTACTAAGAAAAATCACCCCAATATAACAAAAATATTAACTACATTTTATTTTTAGATTTCTCATTATTTTAGTAATATCCAGGACCCTAACTTAACTACAATAATTTAAAAATGAAAATAACTACGTTTCATAAAAAAAATCGACCAAAAAAAGCTATTGAACCACAATTTCTCGATTTTTCTTTTAAAGAAAACATAGCTAGCTTCACTTTTAAATTGTTGTAGCGTTAAGTTAGGATCCTGTATTTTACTAAAATAATGAGAAATATGAAGAAAAAATGTAGTTAAATTTTTTGTCATATTTATTGGGTTTATAAACAAATATTTTTAACCGACTTCAAAAACAAGGAGGTTCTCAATTCAACCCGTATATATATATATATATATATATATATATATATATATATATATATATATATATATATATATATATATATATATATATATATACATATATATATATATATACACATATATATATATATATATATATATATATATATATATATATATATATATATATATATATATATATATATATATATTAGGTATGTACACCTATTTCTCCCACATTTTTGGCTCAATTTTCGCCATTCTTTTTTTAGTTAGTAGATAAAGTTCTCCAGGTGGTCCCATAAAAATTTTGTTGACATTGGTTGAGTAATTTTTTAACCATCTTCAATAATATGAACAATATGAATAATTATGGCAAATTTAAAATTTGTATATATGCAAAATTATTTACTTTAATATCTATAGTAATATATATTTTTTTTTAATTTATGTTGATCAAATTATCCTAAATATAACTTTCTGTCGGTACCATGGAAGAAGGAGAGGTATATAATATTGTAAAGGAAGGAGCATTTCCCAAAATACTGATCAACATATTATGAATATTAAACGTGCGTATTATGAATGACGTCATTTTGTAAATATACAGTAACGGTTTTAATTTAATTAAAACATTGCCATTGCTTTTAAAACAATATATTTAGTATATTTTTCTTATAATTGTGATTTCTATATAAAAACATAAACAATTAATTAATTATTTTTAATATCTGTTCTAGTTAATTCAATAATCAACTCCTTAAGAATGCTGTTCGACTATTTTATCAGTTAATTTTTCGAATTCTTAATTGTCTACTAAATTATTGTATTTTTTAACGGTGCTTAAAGAATATTATAAATTACCATAAACTGAAACCAAAAATTGCTCAAATTAATCGATTATTTACAATTTATAACAATTTTTGTAAAAAGATTGCGTTTTGGTTTATAATTTTCCATCACTAATAAGACATATCTTTTTGATAAAAGTAGACACAAACACAAATAAAACTATACAGTTATTAAATTATCATTTTATTAATAAATAAATAAATACAAACAAAATACATGATCTTGAAGTTAAATTTTTATATGCTCATTAATTTTACATATAAGACGCTACTGAAATGAAGGGTCAATCTAACCTATATTTTAATTTTTACATAATTTTATTTTTTACAATATTTTTAAAATTTTTGTCGTTATTATCACATATTTTAACTAAAAAACGAATTCCTTATTTACGTAGAATGATTCCTTTTTCGATATTTCCTTTACTTTGTGTAATGTCAAAATTGGTATTTTTCCGCTTATTATAAACCTGTTTTTTTAGATGAAAAATGTAGAAAAATTAACAAATTTTCCCTAGAAATGGTTGCATTTACTGATCAATACAATATTTACTTACCCAAATATTATATTTACGGTGTATTACGTTTACTAATTTTATTTTAAATTTAATTTTTTGTAGGACTGGATGTTTAGTGCTTATTTGCACGTGTTATAGTGTATATTTACTCTTTTGTTTTTTATTTTTTGTGGTACATTCAAAAGAATCTACGTATTCATTCTAACATATCATATTAAACTATATCTTGTCCCTCTCTTAAGAAATAGTCTCCATCCATATTCTTCTATATCAATGGTCGGTACCTAGTTTAAAAAAATTCTTTGATTTATTTGAAAAATTGGTGGATTTTCATTGATTTTTTATTTTTCTTGGACGCTAGTATTTTGGAAACTATTTCACCTAAACGTATGAAATTTGGAATAAAAAAAAATTAAAATAAAACAAAAATGGGGTGGACTTCTAAGCATTGTCACTAAAAGGTATAAAATAAAAGCTCCTTTAAAAAACCGACTTCAAAAAGTTAAAAATAATAAATAGTACGAAGTTTGAAGTCAGGCGGGAAGTACTTAATAGTATAAAAAAATTTAGATCTTGAAGAATTCATGAATTTTTCAAGCACATCCGATCGCAATCTTTCATACGACGCGACGCCCCGCCTGACTTCAAAATTCGTACTATTCATTATTTTTAATTTTTTTAAGTCGGTTTTTTAAAAGAGCTTTTATATTTACCTACAATCAAATTTTAAAAAAAAAACAAATAGGGAGAAAAGCACTTTGCAATTTTTAATCCATTCTAAAGAGCTGTTTTCCATTTTCTATTTTAAATATGTTCAGAAAACTATTTTTCATATTGGATTATAAATACCCCAAGATGGATTCTGTAAACCACTTTACCCAACCCTGATGAAAATTCTCCTATTTCTACTACGTTACGTACCTACTTTTTTTTTTTAAAAAAATCAATTATAGAATATAAAATTTTGTAATTGAATTGGTCAGTTAAAAAAGGTACATATTCCATAAAAATGACAAAATTAGTTGAGATAGCCATTTTGTATTTTAGATTAGCCTCCATCTGGTGGGTGTAAAATAAGACCAAATTCTATTCACATAAAGGACCAATAGTCCAAATTAGACCGTTTGGTAAACGATATAACCTAGTTAGACCTTAGCTTTAATATTCTTATATACGACATAGCCTTAATATCCTTTTTGAAATAACAAAAAAGTAAAATAATTCTATTAAAATATATCAAATCTTGAAATATCATATCTCCCACACAGGTAATATTGCACTGTATATACAATGTATAAAAATACACTACATTATAAAAAAAAGTAATAGATCTTGAAATAGTTCGCTTATTTATATGTATATTAATACAATGATATACCTACTTAAATAAGTAATTTTAAATTAAATAAGTAATATTAAGAAATTCATAATAATAACAACATTAAAAAAGTAGATTTTATGATTGCATCAGGTAGTTCAATAAAATTGAATACATTTCATTTAGGTATTTATAAATACGATTTTTTTAATGGTGTACTATAGACCCTTACTTTCATTTACGGAGTACTGTAAAGTGGACTTTGATCGCTCAGAAACTTTGCATTTACTTATAGTAATTATTCAACTTGTAAATATTGACTTGAAAAAGGAACATATTCCACGGAATTTTTATGTAAATAGTTTATATACTTTAAAACATTTATTTCAATTTCATGGCTAAACATGGGCTAGTAACCTAGATGAACACTTTTCCTATAGAAAAGTTTGCTGTGAAAAAATTACTTTTCATATAAAACAGTTTTTTTTTAGTTTACCGAAAATAAAAGTTTTTGGAATATGTACCTTTTTCATCTGAACCATTCAATTCATCTCTAAACTACGCCTTGTAATTAATTTATAAATTTTATGAAGATTCTACTCTACTGTTACTCTATGTATAATTTAAAAATTTCAGAAACGGATAGTCACTGAAAAACTCTCTAGCTCTACCATGGAGAGGAAAATAATACCCCTATAGTGGGGTGATATACATACAACTGGGATTCAGTAGCAAATGCGGCCAATTCTATTCTTTTAAATAAGCTATATCAAAACTGGCAAAACGAAAAAACTGCGGCAAATTTTCTTCAAATCAATCATTCGATGCAAAAATTTGAAATAGCACAGGGGTAGAGTGTGGTAGCCCAATTATTGACGTGAAGAATAAAAAATTGAATTTTGATTTTAGAGGTTAATTTTAAGGGATAAATAGGAAAAGCTAATTGAAGTATGAATTCGACAATATACAGTCTGTTTCAGTGAAGTAAGAACATACAAAATTTAACATGAGAAAAAATTGTTGGGATCAGAGTATGCTTGTTTTTTATGGGTATATCAGTTTTATATAGGTATCCATAGTTATTAAAATTGTCTTTCATTGCAAAAAAGTAAATCTGAAAACAAAACAATAGGTGTCCAATTTTCTACTAAGCAGTATTATTTGTTAATAAACAGTTTAACATTAGATTCATATTTATTTACAGTTATCTCAATAAATTTACTGCTATTGTCTTTTAATCACTTTTAAACATTATTTTGACGCGATATTATTTAAAGTTTTGCTAAATATTTAATAATAATAAAATAAAGCACCCCTTGATCATATATAGATATATATATAGTATGATGTATTTTTAATTCATTAAAAAAAAAAAAAAAAAAAAAAAAACTTAAAAATTGCTATTCCGCACTTGTATCACAAAAAGAATCGCTGAGGAAAATCTGAAAAAAATACTATGTCCATTGACACTGACATACAGATTAAATAAAAATTATATTTGAAAAATGCTAGCCCGAAATACATCAAATCCCTATTTGAGAATAATTTATTGTAAGGAACACTATTTGCGCAAGTAACGACTGCACTTAACTGTTTTTTACTTAAAGCTTTTCTTTTCCTGAAAAATAAAATTCAGATTAAATATAAGTATTGAACAAAAAATTTAAATATAATTTTTGAAAGGCTTATATTTTTAGCAATTCTTTTTTGTTTGCTCTTCCCGGCGCGTACACCACTATTGGTATTTTATTTAAATTTAAAAAAAATTAGTAGAAAAAATTTTTAACAAGTTTTTATTTGTTCAAGCTTATAATTCTGATAGTACCCGAATATACTAGCCAAACTCTAAAACGAAAAATAGAACCCTCATAAAATTACTCTCGTGTCCGTCTGTCCGACTGTTACAGAGATTTTTCTCGAATATTATGCAACGTAGGAGTTTAAAAGGCATAATGTTTCAATACAATTTGGTTATTATTATACTTACATAAATAAGAAAAAAAAAATAATTTTTACTGTTGACCAATCTAATTGTGCGAGCAGCGAACACGACTGCGTCAAGATCCATTTTCTTTTTTTAAGTTTTTAAATTTAAGATTTTAAAAATCTTATACTTTTATTATATTCCTCACAATAACATAACGAAAAATTAATTTATATGTCCATTTCATATTTATCTGACTTCACCTTACAATAAGATTAAAATTTTAACGGGGAAATACACAACTGCAGTATATATGTGTAATACGTTGCCGTTTTGCACGTGGTACAACACTTGATCCGGTTCATAATTATACTGTTTTATTTCGCATAAAAAGAAATACTTAAACTATTTTTTTTTATATTTAAATAAAAATAAAAAATAAAAATAAAACGAAATACAGAATGCCTATGTAATATAAATTTTAAATTTTAAAACAGGTAGTTCATCAACCATTAAAAATTGTTTTATGATTCACTAGTATTTTATTTTAATTAATTTCAGCAATTGTCGTTTAACAAATTTTAACTTGGCACACATTTTATTTTCAAAATTATTGAAAATTATGATTTAAATAGTACTAATATTTTAAATTATACACCATAACAGATTATTCAGTTCTTTACATACGCCCGGCTTATAAACTGACTTCTACTTTTAATTCAGTGAAAATCATTGAAAGTGTGCAGTTGTGTAGAAAAAAACGTCGATAATCATGTTATACAGCGTCCACCAAAATATTGACAACAGATGAAAATTTTAAGTTTTATTAATACATGCTCTTGATAAAAGTTAATTCATAATATTAATAGATTTGAGCGTTACTTTATGGTATTCCATATTTGCAAATAATAAATAAATATTTTACTTTGCAAAAATACCACTTTTATTTTGAAACTGTGACAATATTGTATCAAAATAAAAGTGGTATTTTTGCAAAGTAAAATATTTGTTTATTATTTACAAAGTTAATTCAATTAAGAGGAACTTCTTAGTTTTCAAAAAATCGATTTTTCTTTTTCTTATTTTTAATGGAAGACGTAAAAATAAAATTGATTCAAAATTCCTAATGGTTCCAGAGATATTTACATAATTATAATTTGCAAACGAAGAAAGAAAAAGAAGTGTTTCATTTGCGCGCACGGGGTTTTCATAAAATGCGGTAACACTGATATCCGTTCTGATGCGATAACACTGATATCTCAAAAAGTAATTAAGGAGCTAAATTTGGTTTAATTGTATTCACTGTTGTATTGCCCAATGTGCAAACTACAATCGTGGCTTATCGCCACTCTTTAATTTTTTGAATTTTTTTTGCCCAAAAAGTAAGAACTCTTCTTTAAGAGTAAAACATTTTACTTGTGAAAAAAATTATATTTGGAAAAATAATTTAAAATTGAGAATTAGATTATAGAAACTGAATTACAGTAGAACCTCTATTAACCGGACAGCAGTGTCACGCAAAAATTTGTCCGGCTAACAAACGTGTCAGGTGCTTAACAGGGGCAGAGTAAATAATAGCATTAAATAATATAGTAGGATTCATAACTAATTTTTTAATTAAAAATTTTTTTAATGTTTTAATTCAAATCAAATTCATGAACGAATTTAGGTACTTATACCAAAATATAACGTTTAAAAATGCATTGTCACATTAGAATCATTGTTAACAAATTAAAATATCAACGATTATACCTAACCTATATAGGAATACATACGCACTAGACATATTCGCGTCCAGTTAATGGAGGTAATAATGTACTAAATATCTTCGTTAAAAAATATTGTGTCCTTGTCCGGTTAACAGAGGATCCGCTTAGGAGAGGGCTGAATGCATTGGTTTTAGTATAGTATGCCACCGTTATGAAAATTTGTCCGGCTATAGGAGGGGCCAGTTAAGAGAGTTGTCCGTAATCAGAGGTTCTACTGTACTACTTATGGATTACTATAAGACGTTCTGCTAGCCAAATAATTCCGAATTTTTCAGCTACTTAAAGAGAAGCTTAAAAAATCGATTATTTTTTCAATTTTTTTCATTTGAATCGATTCATGAATCGTTTATTAAAAGTAAGGGATCGATAACCGATTTTTTCCAAAAATAGTTTCATTTTAATTGTAATTCTACAAAGAAACATGTGTTAAAATGAAACACCAAAAACGTTATTGTTAATTGTTACTTTTTACTCGTTGTTATCAACGAACCCCTCATATTATATAACTACATATTATACATATATACGCACTATCTTGTCCAGTAGAAGACTACATACTAATACAAAAGGAAAGAAGACCACCTATCTGGCAAACGATCCCTTTCCCATAAAACCGATTTTTTGCAATCGCTTTGTCAGTTTGTTTGAAATTTTTGAATAAACTTGGTTCATTCCGTGGTATTCGTCTTGCATATTCAATTGCGTTATTTGCTATAATTATAATTAAAGAGTTAACTCATCGCCTTAACAAAAACTATCAGCTAATTTTATTAAACTTTTCAAAATTTCGATTTTTTAGATCGATCTCACAGAATCGATTTTTTTTAATCAATTTTTTTAATTTCGATTTAAATCTATCCAAAAATCGATGTTTTTTTTTGGAGAATTTACACCATTAGAAGATTTGTATGTGTATAATGAATATTGGAACAATGACCATTAAAAAATATTATCTTATAACAATAAAAAAATTGAATGCTGACGTTATGATATAACAATTTTTTCTAAACATTTTACGATTCATACCTATAAAATAAGTATATAATCCAGAAAAAAAAAACATTTGAGTACCTATGTATATATTCGGATAATAAAAACTCTTAACTTTTCAAAGGGTATAGCTACATAAGCACAGGAAAATGGCCCCCATGGCCGATGTCTGTAATAATATATGTAGTGACATTGGTACCCCAAGTGATTACCAAATACAGGGTCATTGACCCTTAACCTTGACTTGTCCTTGAGATATTAACCAAAATATGTTTTAGTGCTGTAATTTTTCAAACTCAATTTTCTCGAAAACTATAACACCTAGAAAAACAAAACCGACGCCAAAATTTAGATAATATTTGGGACTATATTAGATATTTTTTTGACATTTTTCCCTAAATTTTAAAAGTTTAAAATAATTGCATTAAAAATATTTTTTTTTTTTTAGTATGGTTCTGGTAAACTTACACCTTTCAAAAAAAATACAGAATATGGCTTATCTTATCTACTTACACCATGCCAAAATTCATTAAAATCGAAGATGCGCTTTTTGAGTAATAAATAATTTATTGAGTATATGTTATGTATTACGTTAACCGTATAAGAGAATGATTAAAATAATTGTATAAAAATTAATTATTGATTTTTTTGTACAGTTCTAGAATACTTACATTGTTCAAAAAAATATAGTATATAGCTTAACCTTTCTGCATATACCATACCAAGGCTCATCAAAGTCGAAGAGGCGCTTTTTAAGAAATAATTAATTTATTGAGTGTTTGGTAGGTACTAACCACAAAGGCAACATTTTCTGATTATAGAAACTACATATTTTTATTTTTACCTACTGATGATTTCAATCGTGGTCATCACTGTTTTCATTTATGACCACATTAATCGATTCATTTAAAAATATTTTTGATAATATTTCAGCTGGTCGTACAATGCGGGACAAATATCTCGCAAATATCCTAAATAATATTTCACACTTGCAACATGAGCACAGCATCCAACCGTTCGATTACCATTCGGACAATTGTAACAGTACCGGCGAATTTGTGACAGTACCCGATAATATTTATTGTTTATATGAAGTGACCCAACATTTAACTTTATAATATTCGGAGTTTGCTTCGTGTAATACTGTAATATTTTAGATTTTGCCAGACTAACTGAAGTACAATTAAAAATGTTGTTTACAGGTTCCTATCAGTTTTCATTAGCTGTTTCATATCTGGCTAAAATAAAGGACGACAAGAATAACGTTTTGCATATATTACAAACGTAGCAAACTCCAATTATTATAAAGTTAAATGTTCGGTCACGGCATATAAACAATAATAATTATCGGGTATTTATTGATTATCTTCCAAATTCTAACAATATTGAAGGAATTCGCCGGTACTGTTGCAATTGTCCGAATGGTAATCGAACGGTTGGATGCTGTGCTCATGTTGCAAGTGTGATATATTATTTAGGATATTTGCGAGATACTTGAGCCTTGGTATGGTGTATGTAGAAAGAAAGGTTAAGCTATATACTACATTTTTTTGAACGTTGTAAGTATTCTAGAATTGTACAAAAAAATCAATAATTATTTTTTATACATACTTAGTACCTACCATACACTCAATAAATTAATTATTTCTTAAAAAGCGCCTCTTCGACTTTGATGAGCCTTGGTATGGTATATGTAGAAAGGTTAAGCTATATACTACATTTTTTTGAACGATGTAAGTATTCTAGAACTGTACAAAAAAATCAATAATTATTTTTTATACAATTATTTTAATCATTCTCTTATACGGTTAACGTAATACATAATATATACTCAATAAATTATTTATTACTCAAAAAGCGCATCTTCGATTTTAATGAATTTTGGCATGGTGTAAGTAGATAAGATAAGCCATATTTTGTATTTTTTTGAAAGGTGTAAGTTTACCAGAACCATACTAAAAAATAAAAAATATTTTTAATGCAATTATTTTGAACTTTTAAAATTTAGGGAAAAATGTCAAAAAAATATATAATATAGTCCCAAATATTATCTAAATTTTGGCGTCGGTTTTGTTTTTCTAGGTGTTATAGTTTTCGAGAAAATTGAGTTTGAAAAATTACAGCACTAAAACATATTTTGGTTAATATCTCAAGGAAAAGTCAAGGTTAAGGGTCAATGACCCTGTATTTGGTAATCACTTGGGGTACCAATGTCACTACATATATTATTACAGACATCGGCCATGGGGGCCATTTTCCTATGCTTATGTAGCTATACCCTTTATTTCATTCATTAAAAATGAAAACATTCTTGTCGGCCGGCGGCGTGTCGGTCGTTCGGTTGTAAACAGTTGTAAAAGTTACGCACACTAAAGTTCATTCACTTGAGTGTGGCAAGCTCAACCGAAAGCACACAGCGTAGGTACAGAGTGCGGTGGAGTAACAGACGGATGACGAAAACACGCAGTTTATTCGTTTGTTCACCTATCCGGCGTCGGGGATGTGTGCACTCTCGCACACACACACACACACACACACACGTAGTTAAAATACATTCTGTCTCGACTGAATCGATTTTTAAGCACATTAAAAAAAGAGAACAATACACCGAAAAAAAAAGTGTATCCTAGCTGTGCGTAAATAACAAAGTAATCAGACAGACGCGTCTTAACAATGTGCACTACTACTGTTCGTGTTAAAAATATTAGCCACTAGTTGAATTCATGTTAATGCACTAATATAATTGAATCAAGTAATAAAAACCTCCAAAATGTTATTATAGTACTCCTTTCATATACTTATTTTTGTTAATAAAAATCTTCTAGACAAGACGCCTACAATACTTCTTCCAATTTATCGAAGAAAACAAATAAAATACAAATCTTTCATGTTTTTCTGCTATTATTGCTTCATATACGAAAGAAAAAAGTGTTAAATACTATTGCAATCGGACTTGAGACTCACAAAGAAAAACATTCCCAGGTGCTCCGCCCCAATTTCAATGATACCGAGATATGTTATTTTTTGTTGAAATCTAAGAGACTCGTGTTTTTTTTTATCTACGGAAAACCGGTCTGAGAGGGTGGAATCACTCTTCCAAAATTAGAATTTAATTTTGTAAATATCTCGAAAATGATAAGAGATAGAGCAAAAGTTTAAATTGGTGATGTTGGTCTTTTTGAAAGAGCTATCTATTAATGTGCAATCTGTTCGAGTTACATCAACAGGAGTGGTTAAGGGTTAAAATTTGGATGTTAATCGGGTGAAAAATAAAAAATATTAAAATTTTGTTTACAGACTTCAAATCTGTGTAAAAAATCTAATCAACTTGTTTTTGCTCAGTTTTGTAGTATTAGGTCTAGGGGTAGTTAAGCACAAGGTAACTGTGTCAACATAATCGTACTATTTGAATAATTCAAGAACTTTATTTCTTGGTAAATAGTTTAAAACAGTTAAAATAACGCAAATTCAGAATTCAGTTTGAGTAACATTGTGAGGATGAACCACCCCCATAACAGAAAAACATTTGTGAGAGGTGAAACCACTACTCAAAGTTTAGACTCTAAAGGAGTACGTTTTAAGTTTCACATAATTGGATGCCTGAGTTCAAAAAAGCTACTAAATGTTATTTCAACAAATAGCACTTATTTGTAACCACAGAAGAGCAGAAACGAACTAACTATATAGCATAGAGATAACTGTGGCAGAAAAATGACGTAAAATTTCTCTCCCACTCCAAATGCACAACATGTTACTACATAAATCTCGTATCTATGTACATGGGATCTACGTTTGTGTGTGTGTCATACGTCACACTCAATCTGTGGCGGGTGTGGTGTGCCTTGTGTATGTATTCGAGGCGTACGTATATATGTATTACATTGTTGCAAGTGGTTGATAAACAATGACCAAACCGGTCATCCTAAAAGGTTGAAATAAAAACCAATTCAGCGGTAGTAAATGTCTCTTTGTTTTAAATGATGTCCATATTTAACCTATTTTCGTCCCTTCCATAAGAAAACATTTTTTTTCTTATAGAAGAAATGTTTTAAACCTCGCTTAGTATTTTTTATGAGAATAGCTATACAGGTACAACTACCCATTATGAAACAAATACACACTATTTCATTTGTGAAACTTGTATCCGTTAATTTTTACAAACTTCCGAAAACTAACTTTTTTCCAAATTTTGGAATTTTGCGCCCCGGTATCTCTGACGGGGCTGGTGATAAAAATTTGAAATTTGCACAACTTTTAATACTTTCGGAGTAGATCTATTAAAATAAAAAATCAACTTGTACTTATATTGATCCTTTACAAAACCCTCAATTTTTAAAATTGCCGCAACGGGAAAAATTGGAATTTATATGAAACTAACTGTCTGGAGAAATGAGAAAACACTCTAAAAGTAAAATCTCTTCTAATCAAAAACATAATTCTATCAGTTTCATTTCTATCAGATTAGTTAATTTAATTAGTTCATTTTATTTCACTTTGTTAGAAACAGATATTCGTTCGCTTCCGACCTCATTAACAATTAACCACGACGGACGCATGAATGCAATGTACAGACAACTATATGTATGCTGACTGTGGTCGACGTACCTATGCGACCGTCGACGGACGGACGGAGTCCCCCCCCCCCAACCCATTGTGAACAGACTTGATAATAAAATTATTATTGTTTCTACATAAAGGTGCCTCCCTCCAGTCACCATAATTTAATATAATATACGGTCGCAATATTTGGACATTTTCAATTAAATGAAACTTTTTTTCTAGTGTATTTCTCAGTGTCGCCACTATGATATTTTGATATTTATTTAGGATAAACTATGTTACACAAAAATTTATCATTGATAGTTTCTTTTCCATTGAATTTATTTTAGCGAATTTAAAAATATAAAATTTATCTACAATGGCGTATTTCACAAATTTTTAAAAACCATCTTAGTGTGTTTATTACTTCTTACTAAACTCATAATACACATTTTTAAATTATTTTGTACTATATTTTTAATAAATATCACCGATAAAATTTTAGTTTTTAAAAAAATCGTCAAAACGATGCTTTCTGTGGCGTCAAATTATATGACTTCATTGTCTCTAAAACATTGAGTAGTAGTAGTAGGTCTAGTAATGAAAATTAATAATGAAAAATTTCTTTCATGGTTACCAAAAAGTAAACAGTTTTTTTCCTAACTACAATATAATACATACATATTACGAGCTTGTGACGTAAGCTGCTTTTGCTTGATGTTTTTAATTACGTCATTTTTAACGTTGTAATTTTATTTAATTAAAATTTTTATATTTTTGAATGAAATAACTTGTAAAAAAGCAATATTCAGTATCATTATGACTCGAGCAATTATTTAAAAATCAAAATAGATATTTTTTCAACTACTGTCAGATACCCCATTGCTTATTTTAAAGAAATCTTAAAGGAGACCTGTGAGTTAAATCTTTGCAATGTTCAATCTGGGAAAATAACGAATTTTCTGATACTGAAAATTTTACGTTATTAAGTGGAAGAAAAATTGCCGCGGAATAAATATACACAAGAGTTTATTTAAGACTTAACATTTAAAATTACTTCTAGCTTAAGTTTTTAAGCTGAAAGTAAAATATTTCGTTCGTTTTTGTTAGTTATTCAGGCTGATACCATCATTGACTTCAGCCAATGTTTTGGCCACTTTTCGTCAAAGTCGAAGGCATAGCCATGCATTACATACGATATGCAGTACTAAAATTTATTACTTTTAGAAGCAACAACGTCTTTTCCCAGTAACTTACTTAAGTGGTCTTTTACAATTAGTGATGCGCTATAAAAAAAAAAAAAACTTCTGGATTTTTTTTTTGGAGAAAGTATTTATTCTAATAGAAATAAAAACTTTTGTACATTAAGGTATATATAATTAAGTGTATCTTGAATATTTTTTCTTTTATTTTTGATCAGCCATCTGCCCTTGTAACCCTGTTGAAAGTCACAGGCCCAAAAAAAAACGGTGCTAATGATTCAAAGAAAAACTATAAGTTCGATTGGACTAAGATTTGATGCATTCTCTTTATTGTAGTGTTTTTTATAAAACGCTATTTAGAATCATAAAATAAAAAATTTGATTTTTTTGAACGCCTGAAAGGTAAAAAATAACAATTTTTGTCACTTTTTTATTCAAAATGGCCCCAAAAAAAGGTATGAGGTCTGATGGGCTGATTCTAGTCTTACAGAATACATCATAATAAATAGAATGCACCAAATTTTAGTCCACTCGGACTTTATAGTTTTTTTGTTTTTTTTTTTTGGATCGTTGGCACCATTTTGAATTACAAAATTTACATGTGACATTCAACAGATTTACAAGAGCAGATAGAAGGCCAGACGAAAAGAAAAAAACTCAAGATACACTTAATTATATGTACTTTAAGGTACAAAACTTTTTTTCATTACAATAAATAGCTTCTCAAAAAAAATTTCCAAAAAATGTGTTTTATTACCCCTTAATAATGATTTGGTCATGTACCCCTACCAAAGTGAGCCGTGTGCTCGAGCTGAGTTTAGCTGGACATTATAAATGATCATATGAGTATTAACGTATGTTTACGAATAAAAATTCGTCATACATTGATAAAGTTCGCAAGCACGTCGACAATATTGAAATTAAAATAACTGCTTCTCGCAATCAAGAGAGTAAAAATATGTGATTGATACGTTGTGGACAAACTGGAGTGACTCTCAAACAAAGATCGTTAGCTTAGTGGTAAAGCACTTGACTGGTTATCAAAAGATCCTGGATTCAAGTCCCAGCCGAGCCACAATATGCTTTTAATTAAATGGATATATTTAACATACATGTAAATGCAATTCGTTCGAACACCCAGTATATATGTTACAGTATGTAAGTATGTATTTATCATGACATCACAATCCTATCTGATGTTTTAAATTTTATGTAATGAATTGAACAGGAACTTGTAAATGGGAACATATCTTACAATTTGAAAAATAAATTTGTCACATATGGTCATTGTGAACCATTAAATTAATTTATATTTATTATGTTAAATACAAATCTTTCTACATAATTCTCTTTGTATTTCTACATACACATAATTTTAACGCTTAGATATCGTCTTGTTTTCTTGCTGTTTCTGTTCTTATATTATTAAAGATTTGTTTCTTATGTAACGAGAATAATACACAATGGACTGCACTGTTTTACGATTGGCTCTATTCTAAAATAACTAACTCATTCGCTATTTCGATGTTTTTTTTGTCCGACGTCTTCTGTATAACTGTAGTCTGAAAATTCAAGAGGGACTAATTTTTTTTTTCAAATTAAATTTCAGTTTTTCTTTTAAATTGTCAAGACATTAACTGTCAGTTCTGAAATACAAATTTCTTCACCGATATATTATTTGATTACAATCAGATTTTAATTGTAAAATATATCAAATATTTTAAAAAAGAAATATCAAATTATTTTACGTATTACAGGAAAGAATACGAATTATACCTAATCCGTACAATGAATAAAATTACTTGAATGTGGATTTCAAAAATATATCAGTGTTAACTAACGAGTCCAGGGTACTGGACTATTTCTTCCATTCTAAAATCTACCTAGTTTTGTTGGTATTCTGATCTAGACGGCAAAATTTTAGGTGTTTTTCTCAGGCGTACTAAATAAAAAACCTTAAACATTTTTACTATCGGTTTTTTTCAGTTTTTTTTTTTTTTTTTTATTAACAATTGAAAAGTACAAAAAAATTAAAAAAAGTGCAGGTCGGCAAAGTAGTGACTCAAAAAAAAAGCTGCCCCCTGGTTAACATGATTCCGACCCCCTCGGTGATCAGAAACACAAAATTTTAGTGAATTTTTAAAATGTAAGGATGTTTATTATTTTCGTTTGACGGGACCGATTTAAAAAAAAATTTTTTTGGAAAAATGGCCTCCATGTAAAGAAAAAGTTTTTTCCCATGGTTATTTCAATTTAGAGAATTTTTTAAAAATAGTAAAAAAAAAATTCAAAAAAATCTCGTTAAACGAATTTTGAATATATTAAGATTAAGAAGCTCTGTACAAAATTTCAAAGCAATCGGTCCACTAGAACTTCAGATATCATGTCACCCGTTTCAAAAATATAGTTTCGAGAAAAACGAGTTCAAAGCTTAAGGTCTCGTTTCGGGCAGTTTGAGTCATTTATAATGTGTTATACTTACATTTTTTTAATCAACGATTCCTGTCTCGTACACTGTTCCTTCCTCTAAACTTTGAAAATACCGATGTATCTATGTTAAAAAAAAAAATTGATTTTTTTTTTTGAATTTTTAGACCAGAATATCCCCGTAACTGATTTTTATCTCTTTTTTTGCAGCAATCCAACCTTTTTAATAAGAGGGATTATGCAATTTTTTTTTTCGAAAACATTGAAAGACCCTGAATTTTAGTATACATAATAAAAAAAAAATCACCAATTAAATAAATTACGCATCTGATTGTCCGCTCAATACATTAGCTCAAGTTCAGTCACATAAAATTATTGGTTATAAAAGGCTAAAAACTATTATTTTATGACACTAACAAATAAAAAAAAAGTTATTTCTAGAATTTTATCTATCATAAATCATTAATATGTGCCCGTGTGTATATTTAAATATTAAATGAAAATAGCGTTATATTTTCTAACGCTATAATTAGAGGTAATATTATACAATTCATTTAACAAGTGCCTACGTTTATTCAATTTAATTAATAAAATTACAACAAACTTTGAATTTCTACTGTAACCAATGTCATTTCTGCTACATATAAGTAATTTTTTTTTATTATTAAGTATACTTAAATTATAATATCTAGTTTTATTTTCTTATGGCAAGAATCTAATGCAGTTACTGTAAATCAAAATCATTGTTATACATCTATAATTAACATTTACCCATCGCTTCGCACGCGTGGTACTTGAAATTATGACGTCATATTAATACTTACATCATGTCAGCATTGAGAATTGTTTTTTTAAAGGAATTTTCCTATTCGAATGGATTGTTAACTATGGCCTATAACTATCTCTATTTTCCAAGCTATCTCCGTGCAAAGATTTAAGTCGATTGGTTAAACTGTTGAGGCTTGAAAGCCGGACAAACAGGCAAACAAATAAGCTCACTTTCACATTTATAGGTAATGTTATTAAGAATAAGAACTTGATACAGTTTTCAAATATATAGAAAATATATGAAAATAGTAGTATAACCACGAAAATCACATTTTTAGATCTAATGTGCGAATGCAATAATAATTACTTGCTTCTACGGTTTTCCTATAACTAACTATAATTGAGAGGACAGACCAAACGTGGATAGTTGCTTGGGATTGTTCCGTTCCGATAGCATGACAGTGTGGATACTCCGTCTTACCTCCCTGACCTGTCTTGTTCTTTCGTTCTCTACTTTGCAAAAGTAATTACCTAATACGTTTAAATGAATTTTTAATTGTAATGAATAATTTTTGTTTCGAATAAGACTCGTAATATTATTGTTTCAAGTAACTTATAGATCATTCAGTTAATTTTGAAATTGGTCTGAATCAATCTAAATCTTAAAAACGACATTTCCATACGAAATTCACACAAAATTTCACACGTCTAATAAATGCTCATCAATCAAAATTAATTAAATTGTAAATTAACGCTATACAGTCCACGCATCTACACAATAAACTTCCCCAAGGGCCGGCGGCAATATTTTTAACACGTTGACACAACATTGTATTATGTAACACCAAGAGCATCACGTACTGCATTTAGAATATGTTACCCATGTTACCTGTAATCAATGATTGCGATTGGTCTCTGCGATGGTTCTGACTATGAGACCGATTCTGTGTCATCAGACTGTAAACTGTTAAAATTATTTTAAAAATGGATCCGGAAAATGAATATCCGAGGCTAGTTAAGTTCACATTAGCTCGAATAATCGAACTTCAACTGTATTACTACCCTTTAAAAATACATGTTATATATGATTCTTAAATGGTTTCCTGAACTTCAGTATCTTTCAAGGAAAGGTATCCAACTGTATCTCTCAAAAATTTTTGAAACTTTGGTGGATTGTAGATCTTACTAAGAGTAATCACGAGCCATATTTCGTTCGTATCCACAAGCGGTTTAAGGGGGTGAAACTCCATGAAAATTTGAGTTTTTTTCAATTTTCTTAAATATCTTGGAAATGGTAAGAGCTTTAGTAGGGAAACTATATATATTTGTAGATGGCACTTTAAGATCTGTATAGCATTTTAAGTTTTAGATCTTTATAGCAATTAAAGTTATAAAATCACTGGGGTTTCATCCCCCACCCCAACCCTTAATTTTGTCAGGTATATTTTGGTAAAAGAGGAGGCTGTTATGTGTAAATAAAAGAATTTTTAATTAATATATTTTACATCACACGTACGATATACTTACCTTTCCTTGTTAGTTTGTTTCAGTAATTTATGTTATTGTTTTAAGAAATAACACAAATTCTGTTATTTTGTATTTAGTTAGTAAAATATTGAAATTATAGATGCATTAAAAATATTCAAATTATTCTTCTAATAAACTCCGCTATTAAAATTTCCTGTAGATATAAAAATATGATATTACAAATTCATACATACTAAAACATATGTACATAATATATACGTATATTCGCTTAAAAATACATAACTATTGTATTAAAAATATGAATTTATTATTAATTTATTTATCATAATAATACATTAAAAAAGAAAATTAATAACAATATTTCTTGTAACTGTCCAATTTAATTTAAATGCTTTAAAAGTATCGTTCCCAGCACTGATGAACATTACAATAAACACTAGAAAATTGAAATATGTAATAAATTAATAGCATTTAATTCATTAACGCCACGTTCACACAAAAGCGATATGTAATAAGTTTAATGCATAAATTGAACAGAAAAATACATATAATACCGTGACAGGTACATAAAGTAGAGAAAGGGAGAGAATTATCGAACACTAAAATTTTGAATATTGAAAAATATTTAAACTTCGATTACTTTGTCTATTTCGCGAATTAAAAGTTATTTTCACTGAACGCGTTTTCAACCTTTCGGTCATCCTCAGAGTAGGATGAGGATGACCGAAAGGTTGAAAACGCGTTCAGTGAAAATAACTTTTAATTCGTGAAATAGACAAAGTAATCGAACTAAATATTTTTCAATATTTAAAATGGAGTTTCACAAAGTAAGTCTCTCAACAGTGAATTATTTACTAAAATTTTGGTTTATTATCAAAAATTGTGTTAGAACCTAAACCTACATGCATTTTCAATGTAGTAGACAAGCTTTCATTTTTCAAATACAAATTTAACTTATTTCAAAGTTATCAAAATGGAATAGCTCTCGAACAGAGGATCTATAGCCTAATGAAAAGGTGTCTAATTGGTTATCAAGAGATTCTAGGTTCGAATCCCAGGAGAGCCACTTTGATAATTTTTCAATCACTATGTGATTTTTAATTAAAACAATGATTTAGTCATACATTTCAAAGTAAATGATGTGTTCAAGTTTCAGTTTAGCTGCCATTAAAAGTGAGCATATAAAATATTAACATATGTCTAAATGCGAACAAAAGTTCACCACACTTAATAATGTTCACAAGCACATCGATAATATTGAAATTAAAGTAACTGTTACTCACGTTCAAGAGAGTACAACGTAGGTGATTCGTAATCAAAATAGAACGGCTCTCGAACAGAGAGAGGATCAGTGATCTAGGAGGAAAGCATTTGACTGGTTATGAAGAGATCCTAGATTCGATTACCCAGGCAATCTAGTTTAATAATTTTTTAAATATAACAATTTTCTTACATTACAGTATTCTTCTTTCTGTGAAACGTAAATATTTTGTTTGAACTTTAATGTTTTGTTAAATTTCTACGATATTTAAAGTTTAAAACCAACCTTATAATGTTATAGGATGGATGAAAACGAATTTTCTAGTATATTTTAAAAGCTAGAAAAAAATAACATCTTTTTTTTTTTAAAAACAATAATTGTGTTTTGCCGGTCACTAGGATCACAAGAATTACAAAAACTGAAAAACTATAATAATTATTGAAAAAGTTAAACTGCTATAATGATGCGAAAGGAGTAAGATTAGGAAATATGTACTTAATTAATAATTATATTTATAAGTCAGTGTCGAATTGATAAAGAAAATCTGTGACATGAAAATGAAGGTAAATATTTTTATAAATGCTTTGATATTTTTATAAAATTTTAATCACCCATAGTTCAGAGGTCAGCACTCTCTTTTGGCGGCAGGTCAAAATATAAACTATTAAGGCGATATTTTATGTTGGTGGTATTTTCATTTTAAAGTACGTAAAGTAAAAATAAATGACCGTCTGTTGAAATCAGTTTTTTTTTCTTTTTTTGATAAAAAATCGATATAAAATTTTTAAAATTTAAAGTCAGTCGGATAAAAATTACGTTGCCCACCAATTGGAGAAACGTACTTAATTGGCTTACTGATTTTTTACCTTTATCCTGCTACGTCGGAACCACATAGCATTCCTACTAAATGTAAATTTTATTCTTCCGTCTCTTTTCTGAGCAATTTTAAAGGTAGTGCAATCTTTTCAAACATTTTGGAGCGCTTAAAGGCGCCTCAGAAAATAAACTGTAAAAATTTTTAAAATTATGGAATATTATTTTTAGATAGTTTATGCACCATTTCAATGGGAGACAATCGAAAAAAATTCATTCATGTAACCCATGCAGTATAATCCGTTAATTATTCTAGATTTTATCTCAAAAATTGTAAGAAACTCTAACCACTCAGGAAGCCTTACTTAATGCATATCCAACCCGAACTTGGCGGGTTTTATTTTAACATTCTACATTTTCAAACCGCCCCGCCGGATACGCTTGCTATTTTTTAATTTCTTTATTTTCTCCCTACCTGCTGCTGATTATTATTTATTCATATATAATTTTTTATTATAATTAATATAATTATACAGTACAAAAAAATCTATTAATGATAATTGCAATGGCATATTATATTCATACGTATAAACACATACATAATATTATGTAGACTCAAAGATGATTTACTTACATCGGCTAATTAATTAAGTTACATACAGTGTAAATTGTAAATTATTATTTTTTATTACTCATGCGGGAGAAGTACTAACTTGGCGCACACATTTCTGTACGCAAAATAGCTGTTTGCCCACTGTACTCTTCCCGCATACTTTTTTGTGTGTGGAAAGTAACTTTCCACACGCAAATTGACAATAAAACACGCAAAATTTAATCAAAACACGCAAAGCTGCCTGTTAATTTTTCATTTAATAAATATTTCATAATTATTTCTATAGAAACCACCAACAAGGTAATTTAAACGATATTTAATTCAGAAAAAAAAAACAAACACTTAAAAATATTATTTTTAAAAGTAATAAAAATGTCAAAAATAGTGATAATAATAGAAAATAGTATGTGAAATTCGTAATAAAAAATAGTATGTGCAACTCGTGCGGGATTGTCGATTGCTCCACTCAAGCGAATGAGCGCACTCACTACGTCGTGCACTCAACTTCGCTTTCGTGGGCAATCGACAATTTCCCACACTTATTGCACAATATACTATTCTGTACGTAGAGGGAACGGGGGGTAATTGGAGCCTAATAAGGAAAAACAAAAATTTCTAGAATCGTTCCAACAATTTATTTATTTTTGAAATTGAAACATATAGCTCGTTTATTTGACCAACAAATAAGTTGCATTGTAGTCAGCTAAAAATTTTTTTCTAGTCGAAATTTTTTTTTCTGAAGGCTACTGTCTGCTCCCGTTTCCCGGGTAGGGAAATGGGAACCAGAAGTTTACTTTAAATCCGATAAAAATTGTAAAAACAAAATCAAGTTTCAAAAACAAAATAAGTGCAAAAATACAGCAAATAAAGGTATTTTAACAATGAAATTCAACTTTATAATCAAAATAAAAGAAGGAAATTATTCTAAGGATTTTCAAAATAATTAATTCTTAGAAAAAATGTCATAATTAATTATAATAAAAAATTTAATTTAGTTCTTACTTTGACAATTTGACATCGTTAAAATTATTTTGTTATAAGCACTGAGCACAAAAAACAAAACCTCTTTTAGCAACTGAATGCGTGCAACTACCGGAAAATGCGTATGAGAGAAGCTTAGCCGACAAATACTGAAGACGTTTAAGTTGCGTACAAGCGAATACAAGCATTAGAAGCGTGTACTTTTGTACCGCTCCCACTACCCGCTAGCTCTCATTACCCTTTGCTCCTCTATTAGAAACGGAATTTTATTGTTTTAATTTTTGGTCTGTTTTGTTGTTACACCGCGCTGGAACAGTTAAATTTTGGTTTGTTGTTAGAATAGCGAAATACATATATTTATACATATAGATAGTTAGTACTACTACACATCTTTGACATTATTTAACGGTACCTGCAAGCGATGCTATTAACGGTAATAGAAACATTTGTTTGTTCATTGTGTGTAATCTGTATTTGCTAACTTATGATATTATTAGTAGATTTTAAATTAATTCTATTAACATACCCAGATGATTTTAATCGAATTTTTATTGAAATTGTACATTAGATATATTGTACGTTATTTCAGTTTTTAGAATGCGTAGGTACAGAATGCGAATTTACACTAGGAGCATCAGGGGTCAGGGGACCCAGAGTGGTAAGTTTTCAGAGGCGGTAAAATTGGGAACATGACAACGTAGAGGGAGTAGAAGGCTCTTTTTTTGACCCGTCACTTATTTTTTTAAGGAAAAATTTATAAAAAATGGAATTAAGAAGCCTGAGGAAAGTAAAGAAACCTTTTTTTCTCTCGTCACCTATCGCTAGGAAAGAATTTTTAATTTTTAATGTCAAAGGCTTGCCATTTTTCTCGGCCCTTGCTGGTAATGAGGCGTCATTTTTCGCGAAATCTCAGGACGGTACTTAGGGTAAATCCGGCCCTGTGTAGGTACAATATTATAAATAATTTTTTATTTGAATTTTTTTTCTAAAACCTAACGTCTCTTTTCTAGAGTTCTAAAGAAATATCTCAGTATCCTATGGCTTGCTCGGGTCTGTCTCTCACTCCGTCTATCACACCTCTCCATAATTTCTACATTTTTAAGGTTTCGTGATTTTAGCAACGAAATCCTTATGAATTCGTCATTTCTGTCATCGCATTAAGTGATCCACTCAACATTTTTTAATACTCAGTGTCGGGTCTTACGCAATCTAAAAGAGAGTGTGGTTTTTTAAAAACTCTTATTAAATTTTTTTAACCAATGTAGAAAGTAAAAGGTTTAGATAATCATATCAAATCAAAAGCAAGAAATATTTTATATTCAGAATTGTGGAAAACTAATTAGTGAACTACAAAATCTTGACGTAATGCGTGTCTAACACGCACTTGCCGAATTGTTGGATCTATGTACATGAAATTTTGCATATACATACTACAGGTGTAGATCTTAATTAATATAGGTACAAGAAAGAAAATTTTTCGTAATTTCTTGATGTACATATTTACCCGTATTGGAAAAAGGGGATGAAAGTTCTTTTAGCACACCACATCGTGTGATGTTGAAGTTCTTACCATCTTTTATTTTTAAATCCCGTTTGTGAAATACTGAGCTTCAGTGTGAGGTGCTTTTTGTCTCCCTCCCCCTGTGCATAATTTTTAAAATGCCGTTAAAAAATCTAAAAATTTAAAAAACACTCAATTAAAATTATTTTGTCTAAATTGGATACCCATAATAGAAATTGTAACAAATCGTTAAAATAAACGTTAAGCGTTAAAGCGTTAAATTAAGTCGCACAATAACTCGAGCCACGAGTTGACACAAATTATGTGGGTGAAGACGTGTAACTTTCTTAAAATTGTCTCTCCAATAATTCGTAAAAAAGTCAATAAAAATAATTTTAACACAAAACTATGTAGACTGGAAGAATAAGTATCTGACGCCCATCAGACTGTTTATAATGTATCAAATTTTCAATTTAATTTATCAAGCAACTGGAAATAAAACGTTTCTATGGTGCCAATTTTTATATTTTTGACTTCTCATCTTCTAGTCGTTAATGATGGGCAATATATAGAATTTTATTATCTAAATAAACAGTACTAGAAAACTTAATTTAAAATGTCTAGATGTTAAAGATAACAAATAAGATTTTTATCCAATTATTCAGATAAAATTTTAGATAATAAATAAAATTATATTTACGGAAATAATAAGTGAGGTTTACATTATTGTTTTAATGGTTATACTATACAAAATCCTGTATGCTTTTTATTTTCTTGAACTTTTCACTTTAAAACTTATCGAAAATTCAAAAAAGATATATTCTATTAAAAAATAAAATAAAATAAAAATCAGAAGAAATAATCAAAAGGAAACGACTTCCTGCAAAACAAATCAAAAGTGTAGATCGAAGAATAACAACAAGATCTACATGTCAAAAAATAAAAACAATCAAAATTAGTTATCAATCTAACATGTTTCGGCCATCTTCAGAGATTATGGCAGAAAATTATTTTTTTTTAGTTTTCTTTTATAAAATGAGGTTATGAAACATGTTAGATTGACAAATTTTATGAAACATGTTAGACTGACAATTATTTTTGATTGTTTTTATTTTTTGACCTGTAGATCTTGTTGTTATTCTTCGACCTACACTTTTGATTTGTTTTGCAGGAAGTCGTTTCCTTGTGATTATTTCTTCTGATTTTTATTTTGTTTTATTTTATTTTTTAATAACGTTTACACACAATAAAACTGTTACATAAACGCACAAAAATGGAAAAACTTCCAAAAAGTTCTATCATTTAAGTAAATAAATATAGGAAAATATGAATTAAGTAGCAACTTTCGTTTCTTTAAAAAAAGTGTCTTTTTGTTCGCTTAAAAGAAAGATAAGATAAAAGATAACTTTAAAAAATATCTAGATAATAGTGATGGAAAACTATCGATAGTCCCGACTATCGATAGTTATCAATAGTCAGTCGTAAAACTATCGATAGTTTATGGATAGTTTTTGATAGTCAAGTTTTTGTTGCCAAAATCATATTTTATAGAATTTTTAAACTAATGCAATAGAACAATTGGTGATCCAGATTGTATTTATCTAAAATCCCACTTTTTCGAACTTACTATATCTCTTAATTTTATAAAGGGTTTTTGGTGATGTTCTATATTAAGGAAAGGATTTTGGAAAATAATCACCAGTTGTAATTTGAAAAATTTCCTCTTTATATCTCTTAAGAAATTTTAATTTTTTTAACAAACATTTTATTGAAAAAGATTTCTTGAAATTTAGTTTTAAAAAATTAATTAAGAATTCCTTTTGCGGGTTTTATAGTCAAAATTATAGATGAAAAAGAGGTATTACCGGAAGACAACAGGGGAGATAAATATCCAATAAATATGAAACATACAATTTAGAAAACAAACAGATTTTTATTACCTACAATTATTGCAAGTTCGCCAACAAAAACTTTAATGCACAAAAATTTCTTGGGTATATTTAAATTTATTTTGCTTATGTAATTGTTTGGTTTAACTGATATTTTTATCCAATTGCTTAATTTCTCTTGTCATTTTATTTTATTACCCAGAGTTGTAACATATAGGTACCTGGTTTCGAAAATTCCCTTAAATGGTTGTTTTTATAACTCTAGCTATAATTTCAACGAAATTTTTATTATCTTTAGTATTTATAGGTAAACGAAATGATTGAAAAAAGCTATCGAAAACTATCGATAGTAAAAAAAAATATCGATAGTCAAAACTATCGATAGTTATCGATAGTGCTATCGATAGTTCTCCACCACTACTAGATAATAAAAGATAATAGATATCGAAAAGGTTATCTTGATAAAATTTCAGATAACATTTCACCGCTAGGCGTGTATACATATAGAAAAAATGTGGGTTAAGGTTTACACGTATAGTAATTATTTCAAGGGAACATTTCGGATGTAATTCTTATATTGCTCTACATTTTTACTTGGAAGTAATTTATTATTTAGAAAAGTCGTTAGGTCATAGATATACATATAGATAGGATAGTACCCATGTGGTAAATATTGACATATACTGCAATTTGATAGGTAATAATTTGACGTGACCCAACTTGACATAATCCAAGACGTGTAATAAGCTCTTATTAACTGTTATTACAGCAATATTATTTCAAACATTATTTCTAATCAATAACAATATGACATTAAAATTATTTATAAATAGGGTGTCTACACGTCCCAGTTTTTCCGAATCGACAAATTATGTAGGGACAGCTAGGTATTTGTCCCAGTTTCTTAAACTACTTATTATCATCACTATATAGGTACAAAATTCTTCATTTTGAGTAGTGAGTAGCACGATATAATATCATATTGAAATGATCAATTTTGCATTTTGAGTGGGTAGATATTTTTCTATTATTGGTAGAGAAGTTTTCCATGAGCTTAAAACTTAGTTTTCGGGGCTGGTGGTGTTATTAAGGGGATGGTAACGTATAAAAATTTTTTATTTCTCTTTTTCTTTTATTGTTTCATATGACTGTACAACATTTTAAGGGAGGAGTTCAAATAAAAAAGCAACTTGTTTATTTATGATTATTTTTTTCAAATTAGGGATGGTTTAAAATTGAAAATTTTGTTTTTGAAACATTCATTACTCTTCTCTGTAGGGGGAGGGGCCCTTTTTCACAAGTTTTTAAGCGTTTACAAGGAACGCCATATCTCAAAAAGTAATGAATATTTTTTAAATATTTTTCCATTATTTTATTCCTAAAGGACCTGTCCATAAAGCTGGGTATGGGTTTCAGGTAATTTTAAAAATTAACTATAAAATTGTAATCCCAAAGTTCTAAAAATTATAAAACCCAATTTTTTATTTAAAAAAAAATGTTTCAAAATAGTTACAATTGTTCAAATGGAAAAAGCATACTCCACTTTATGCGCAATATGTTTATGAACAAAATAAAAAAAAATTAAGTCTCTATCTTTTCTAGAACTTGAGATATGATTTTCCTTGTCGGGAAAAACACAAGTTTCGGGAAACGGTAAAAAACAAAAATAATAACAAAAGAAGCCGTTTACTCACTGTTTATTAAAACGTCTACAAAGCCATACAAATAAAAGAACATTATCTCAGTGCATACTATAACTCGTGTTATAGTATAATATAATAAACTAAATATTACTGATAAATTCGCGAGGGGGGCGAGGGTTAGCTGCAAAGGAGCAGCAACTTAGCTGTACAGCGGCTCACAAATAAATATTTTTATACTTGAAAAAAATTTTTTTGGCCATTTTTTATATATCACCGTGTTTGCAAAGAACCACAGAACGAAATAAAAATAAAAAACGAGATTCGAAAAAAATTAGTTTATTAGCCGTTCCTGGCGTGAACTCCCCCCTTAAGATTGTTATGTCAAAATTTGAAACAAATCGAAGTAAAACTAACTAAGATATAGAACTTTGAGCGTTTGTTGGTCCGATACGTCTTTGTATCCCTTCCAGCAGGTACGTGGCTTTGTGGTCTCGAAATCCCTGAATTTTTTTATTCATGGATGGGTCTTTGTTAGTATACTAATGTATACTATAACCAATGACGTAGATATGAAAAAATTTTTCATATTTAATTTTGGATTTTCAGGTATACAAAACTCTAAAGCGATTTTCTGACACTTGTCATTTTTGAAACCGGTGAACAGTTTAAATCAGAATCTACTCGACCGATTGCTTTGAAATTTTGTATACAGATTTGACCTACATAAATGACCAGGTATCCCTGGGAGCTTTTTTTTATTTTTCATAATTATTAATTTTACAATAACAAATACGTCAATTTTTTAGACGAGAATCAGTGTTTTCACTTCTAAGTGTCACCAAAAATTAAAAAATCGAAAAAAAAAATTCCTCCCAGGGATACCTTAGGAAAAAGCTTATGTAATGATATCAGTCATTTTTTATTATTTCGGATGATCCACTTATGAATTATATTGTTCACCGGCAGACAACTTTTTTTCGCGGCGCCTCCGAAGATTTGCTGCCGTTGGCTTAATTATTTATATTTTGTTTTAAAAAATCAAGGAAGTGTTGTTCGTCTGTTGTAATATAATGACGATCGATTAATTAAATTTGTATTAGCTGTAGCGTCTGAAAAAATCCTTAAAAATGGGCCTTTTTTATGCCGAATTAACGTTACCATCCCCTTAAGGTTAAATTAATTTTTAATCTACTACAAATTTTATAGAGACTTTTTAATAAATATAATCGGACTATCTGAAAATCTGAAATATCGATGACAAAACGTAGTGTAATTATAGCGTTAAAGAAAATACAGTGGAACCTCTCTTAACCGAACCGCATTTTCTCACGAAAATCTCTTTTAAATCAAATATTCCGAAATTCTACAAAAAGTCAGTTATGTATTTATTGTGCTCCACTTCGTTCGTTAAAGGGTTCAAAATTAGCCATTTTCATATTTCAGTGGTAATTTTTACGTGAAAGTGCTGTCCGGTTAAGAGAGTAGAATTAAATGTTACAACCATGAAAGTAAAATAAAACATCCTGGTTTACCTATGATTATCTATACATGATTTATAATAACCCTTGGTCGAGTAAACTTCTCAACGGTAGTGTATCTATAATAATACAGATTTATTTATTATTTTATCACTTTTATCAGCAAAAATTTGTTTATTAGTGGGCAGTAGTAGATACACAGTGCACATACATATACAAATTATGTAAGTATATAATTTCAATTAATTAATACATACTTGTTGAGCTACATATAGTAATATTAATAATTATTATTAATTAACAATAATAACTAATTAATTTTTTTCATTATTAGATGGTGATTGTGGTTCTCGTATTTATAGTTACAAATAATTATTTGCTCAGTTGGAAGCAATCCTTTAACAGCTTCTAGAATTTTCGATTCACAGAATAGATTGAAAAGATCGTTATCGCTACCTTATAGAACACAACCCCGCATTTTATATTATTTTATAGACAATCAAACAAAAATTATCGGGTTACAGTGCTCACCAATTTGAAAAACGGGGTTTTGAGAAAAAAGCGTGTAAAATTTCAAAACGTGTTTATGTTTAACGACATAAAATATTGAAAATGTTGGCTTGTCAATTTCTTTTACCTTCATTCTACTAGGCCGAGACCGTGTGGCATTGCTTCAAGTCTGAATTTTCAGGTAAAGTGGTCTTTTTAAACATTTCGGAGCGTTCGTAAGTACTCTTGAAAATAAGATGTAAAAATTTTAGAACAATCTTTCACCTCCGGGTCTTTTAAAATATTATTTTTAGGTAGTCTTTGCATTATAAATTTTAAAAATCTACGGCAAAAAAGTTCTCAAGTTTTTGAAACCCACGACGAAAAAGCTTTAAAAAGTTTCAAATAAAAAAGTTCCTGGAATTGCATATTCCTTTCATTATAATTTAAAATAAACTGATTTTCATCGGTCATGTGTTTTTAAAATTTTTTATTTAAAACTTTTTAGTTTTTTTGATCCCGTAACTTTGACTCTAAATGTATTCTCAAAATTTTTATTTTTGTTTCATTCTCAAAACAGGTCGACCAATTTTTATCTGACCTGGTTAAGAACCATTCCAGATATACGAGCTTTCACAGTGACTTTTTAAGATTTTTAATTTTATTTTTATCTTGGAAATCGTGAAATATCCTAGAAATGGCTGGACCTATGTTAATCAAACCTAATTACAAACCGTCCCACAATTACCAGTTTTTAAAGTAAAATTTTTAATTCTTAAAATTTTTAATTTTATTTTTATCCTGAAAATTCTAGAATATTCTGAAACCAACTGAATCAATTTTTGTCAAACTTACCTAAGAACCATCCCGGAATTATCAACTTTCATGTAGGAAAAACCGTACTAAAGTTCGTTAAACTGTTTTGGAGATAAATGGTAACAAACACACACACACACACACACACTTACTCCTAACGCATATACCTTCACCTTTCCGTCGTGGATAAAAAAATAGAGGCCAGATAAAATACAATTCACGAATAGGAAAATGAGTAGGAATTGCAACTTTTACTCTGTAATTTTAAAGTAGTATATTTTTCCCAAATATATAGAAAATTATTAATTTGAATAACTAAGGTTTGCCAGGTGCCTTTGTCAACTAACAAAAAGCTATTTATTTCGATAATATAAAACTCAAAGTTACAGAATTGTTCAAAACACCCCCGTTCTAGAAATTGTGAGCAAATTGGGACATATTTTTATGTGTTAGGCCAGGTGCACATTGAGCTGCGTCACGCAGTAAACGCAGGGCAGGGCAGAGTAGAGCAGAACAGGGCAGAGCAGGAAAGCACGTGTGGTCGAGCGCACATTGAGACGCAATTAACCCAGGTAGGGCAACGTAGTTTCTGGGACTCTTGTTGTAGAACGAGATAGCACGAATTTAAAAGCAGAGCAGAGCAGAGAAGCACTACATATTTTTCTTCAATTTCTTCAATTGTTTTCATTTCGACGAAATAAAACCAACTAAAACACGAGAACGTGTTACAATGTCGCGCAGCATCGCGCCGTTTCTGTGTCATATTCACGAGTGCTATATCGGTCTCGTCCGACGTAGTGCTGCTCTACTCTACTCTGCGTTTCAATTTGCGCTGTCTCGTTCTACAACATGGGCCATAGAAACTGCACTGCCCTGCCTGCGTTAACTGCGTCTCAATGTGCGCCCGGCCTTATTCTAGAATCTAGTCTTTGCTATGTTGATTCCGACAGAATCACTGCTCCAACACTCAATGATTCGAATCATAATTGGCTCGAAAATAATCATTAACTTCTACTGACACTTGAAATGAGCTACAAAATTTATTACATACTTTAAAGTTATGCTGCATTGAAATATTGTAATTATTATTTTAAAAATTTACTATACAATGTTCTGTTTTGATTAATTTATTTTATTCCGTTTTGTTATAAACTTTTTGTTCAGTTCCGTACAATCGCATAAGGCCCTAGTCCATGTTGTTTGGTGCTATTAAGCGTAGATACGTACATAGGTAATTGACGTATTCGTATATATTTTTAGTTGCTATCGTCGCCGTTGTGATTGAAGGCAATAATGATCATAATATGTAATCATAAATTATACAAAACATATGCGTTACATACATTAAATGCATACAACATTGCATACATATGTACATAATATGGTACGCCACTAAAATGTGGAGGTACATTTCAAAAAACATTGCGTTGAGATGCAGTCTAACTTGCAAGAAATTATTTCTAAAAGAAAATTAAACAGTGAATATGGAACTTCATGACTTATTCGTATAGATGTTTTAATAGATGCTTTAATATATTATATCCACCTTTGAAATTCACAGGAGCCATCTAAAGACCAATCCATATTAGTGTTGAAAATTTCATCAAAATCGGTCAAATAAATTCCGGAGCTATCCGCACTGGAAGGACGAACGGTGAACGTAAAATATGAGTAAAAATTCTGATTTTGGAGGAAAACAATTTTTCACCTTACAAAAGTGATTACAGTACTTCCGGTATCTTGGGGTATCTTGGTAGACTCGGAAACAAAAAGTAATAGCAATAATTTTATTTTGGGGGAAAATTTAAAAATAGTAGTAAAGATACTAAAATTAGGGGAGAGCTGAAAATTGGTACGAATGTTCGAAACACCATTATAAATAATTCTAGAAAAGTCCTCATCGATCCTATACGTGAAATGGGTTTTTCGCGTTTTTCAGCAAAACGGTAAGTTTTATCATAAAATTAGGTCAGACAAAAATTGTAGATCATATAATTATCTATAAAAAATGTCTCACTACTTTTTTTCCTAAGAGCCACCGTTTCTGAGATATAAGTATTATTAAAAATCTCCCACCTGCGCCGGAAAAACTCCTCAACACAATTTTTTGTAATTGTAAAAAGGGATGTAGTGTAAAATACGGCTGCAAAAAAGTTGGATTGTTTTGTTCTCTTACATGTACCAGTTGTCGAGTCCAGTCGTGCTCTAATGTTGAATCACCAACAGAAGAGGATTCGTATGATACCAACGAGGAGACATGTGATGCATCGCTATTGAGGCAATTTACTTGCACCCAACAAGAAGAACAAGAACAAGATTAAGAACAAGAAGAAGAGGAAGCTGAAATATTAGACGATTATCAATCTGACGAATAATTTCCCTCACTTTTTTTTAAAATCTATACTGCTTTCATCATTCCCAATACTAATATTTTTTATTATTCAATAGTTTTCACTTAAACAGGATCATCATAGACCGTGGAATAGGCTTACCGGGGAAACCCTTTAAAAAAACTCACTAAGTACACTACCTCACAGGTGGCGTGGAAACGTGTGCATGTAATAGTTATATCTCAGAAACGATGGCTCTTAGGAAAAAAGTATTGAGACATTTTTTATAGAAAATTATATGATCTACAATTTTTGTCTGACCTAATTTTATGATTAAACTTACCGTTTTGCTGAAAAACGCGAAAATCCCATTTCTGACACCTTTGACCTTGAATAAAATTTTTTCCTTGCACAGGATCGATGAGGACTTTTCAACACTTATTTATAATGGTGTTCCGAATATTCATACCAATTTTCAGCTCTCCCCTAATTTTTGTACCCTTGCATGTTTAAATTGACCGGTGTAACATATCTTGAAACTAAGAATAGGGGCGATCTCTAGTGGATCTTTTTTTGGAAAATTTTATACAAGCGAACTTTTTTAATTTAATCTCCACAAATGCATTCATAAACACGTACATAATACACATGTATAAATAAATAGTTGACTAGTACTAGTAATATACATTATACGAAGTTAATATGTAGCTGAAAATTAAAACCGTATAGGAATGCATTGTACGTATGATAATAAGGCTTCAATTGATACAAATTCTGTCTTAATTTAATATATAAACCATATACATAATATATATGAGGGGTGCCAAACCATAACGTTGTAAGTGCCAAAAAAAATAGGTTTTCAATAGAGACAAGAAACCGTTTTAATTGAGAAATAACAAACGAATTACTGCATACAATATTTATTATTAAACTTTCATTTATTACACATAATTAACATACAAATTTGTAATATTCCGAAAAACAGAAATAATTTTAATATTAATTTTAAAAAACTGAAAACGACAAAACGTTGTAAGTGCCATTATTTATGCAAGTCATAACGTTGTAAGTGTATCTTGACTTGCACTTATCAAATTAAACTTAAACTTTTAAGATATTTGTTTTATAAAGTTTTCATAAAGTAACTTATTTTCTCCTGATAAATACGGCAACATGGCATGAATGTCCTTCTTCTTCTCAGCAGCTAAAGGTACAGGTGCTCCCTTCATCTCAATTTCCAAGTCCTCAAAATTTGTCTTTGTGACTTCAGGTTTCAATTCATAGTAGCCGAAGATATCTGTAGTTTTTTGGTGTTAATTATCGTTTTAGCCAGATTCATCCAATCAAAAAACGTTTTAGTCTCCACTATTGAGAATAATATTTCTTTAACAGCATTCGCAACAAGCTCAATAAGGTCTCTTGCAATAAGTGGCTTTGCATACTTTTTTGTTTTCTTAATAATTGAAAAATCACGATCACAGACACATACAACTTTTTGACTTGCTTTTTAACAATATTGACGCTGGGAGCCGTCACAGAGTTTTGGCCGGTCGGAACTTTAAGTGTGCAGGTAAAGACCAGCATATACAACGCTTTACTGCAATAAAACGTATTCGAATTCGTGTGGCACTTACAACGTTATGGTTTGGCACCCCTCATATATGGAAGTGTATGATGTACATACATACAATACATGCATTGGATAGTGTGTACGCGTTTGCACAAAGCGCATACAATAATGCATATATGCACATATGTATGTGCATGTATAATGCAATTTTTAAATGTTCAGGAAGTTGACAATCTGGGTCAAGTACGTTTTTCAAACAAATCGAACTGTGATGCATAATTTAATGCACTTTATTTATCTCCCGCACAACAAACGCTTTAATTTAATTATTTTTATGTTCTTTTCTTAATTTACTTTTCAAGTTGCATTATGTAAGTATGTGTGTGTGTGTGTGTGTGTACATATGCATGTACGCGTTAATGTATAAGTTTTATTGAATAAATAAAATTAAATTTAAATGTTTGAAATTTACAATTTATGTGTAATAACTAGACTTGGGAGAACAGTGGTCCCTAACAGAATCGCCATATAAAATATTTTGAATTGGGGGGGGGGGGGGGCTATAAATTTTATTACAAGGCTGAGGATTTTCCCCTGGATTTGATGACTAGCCTAAGGAAGCTTTAAAGAACAAATCAGTAAAAATCAAAAATTACCCATTTTTCATAATTTAATATATAATTTTAATTTTAAAAATAATTTAAAAAAATTAATGTTGAATAAATAAGTGGTCGACTGTAATAGAAATTAATTTAGACGAATTCAAAACATTTATATTGTAAACAATATCTCTATTTCCTTTGTGATTATTTAAATAATATCTATATGTCACCTTCTTTATACCTGCTTTAATGTAAACAAAATTGATTGTATTAGTAGATTGTATCACTCTAGTAGGTCGCTCACAAGATTGAACATGGTTTTATTTTTGCATTAGAAAAATATATGTATGTACATATAACAAGCAAAATGATTTATAATATTGGCAATTAAAAAACACAGACACAAAATAACATTAACGATGTGGTATTAATAGTAAAACGTCGTAAAACTGATTTTTAAAAAGATTGATAATATTTTTACGTTTTATGACAGCCCTCCAGTTCTATTCGGAGCCCCCCAGTACAAAATATTTTATATGCCGACTCTGTTAGGGACCTTTTCTTCCCATCATTGGTAATAACTGTGTTAAAGGTTTACATTATGTCTGTGTAGGCTATTCTAACTTCCTAACTATATTATTTTAATTATGATTGCGAAATTAAGTTTGTTTGTCTATTTATTTGACTTGATTTCACGCCTCAACAGCTTAACTACTCAACTTGCAACCAATTGTTGCACAGACATAGCTTGGCGTCGGAAATCTCATTCCTGTGGACAAATATTTTTTAAACGAAACAAAAACAGAATTCTTGAAGATCTTTAATTTCGAACTTAGCATATTGTTAGCAGATAAAACGGAGATAGGTTACTTTTTACCCAGAGAAAATATCTCATTTCCGAGGGACAATATATTTAAAACGAAACAATGAAATAACGATAACTGACTGTTAAAAATGGGTGACTGATTTCAAACTTTGGATATTGATTACAAAGGCGACGAAAAAGACACAGGCTACTTTTTACCCCGAGACAATATGTGAATTCCGTGGAAAGTTTTATTACCGCAGAGAAATACCTACTTATGTTTAAAACGACATAAAAGAAGAATCATTGACTGCATTCGAACTTTGTGTATTGTTAAAGGAATGTTACAAGCTACTTTTTCTCCCGGGAAAACACTTTATTTCTGTAGAAACATTCTGTCAAAATAATAACAGTTTGCAATATTGACGCGATAAAAGTACATTTTATACGTTTTAACTAGTTGTTGCGGGTAATAGACCGGGAGGCGGTAATAAGAAAGTGTTTACCCATCGAGTTAAAGAAAATTTCATTTTTCATCTAATAGTTTATCATTCGAAGTTACTAAAATGCTTTGTCGGCCAGGCCAACTCTTGTCCAGTTACGCGGGCCGACCTCGAAAAGTGGTCAATTTTTCGAGGCCCCCTTACCCACCGAGTTAAAGAAAATTTCTTTTTTCATCTAATAGATTATCATTCGAAGTTACTAAAATGCTTTGTCGGCCAGGCCAACATATTTGTTACATTGTAAGGGGGGTAAGGGGGCCTCGAAAAATTGACCACTTTTCGAGGTCGGTCAGCGTAACCGGACAAGAGTTGGCCTGGCCGACAAAGCATTTTAGTAACTTCAAATGATAATCTATTAGATGAAAAAAGAAATTTTCTTTAAATCGATGGGTCAGGGGGCCTCGAAAAATTGACATCTTTTCGAGGTCGGCCCGCGTAACCGGACAAGAGTTGGCCTGGCCGACAAAGCATTTTAGTAACTTCGAATGATAATCTATTAGATGAAAAAAGAAATTTTCTTTAACTCGATGGGTAAGGGGGCCTCGAAAAATTGACCACTTTTCGAGGTCGGCCCGCGTAACCGGACAAGAGTTGGCCTGGCCGACAAAGCATTTTAGTAACTTCGAATGATAAACTATTAGATGAAAAATGAAATTTTCTTTAACTCGATGGGTAAACACTTTCTTATTACCGCCTCCCGGTCTATAAGTTCTAGTATTATATTACATAGTGTACAGACTTGATACGATCAACTTCTACTTTGTAATCAGCGCATTAACCCTAGTATAAAATAATAATTTTTAATGGCTTTTCCATAAATTTTTACAATAAGAAATTTAAAAAAAAAATGGTATTGGTTTTATTTTGAAAAGGTGTATGTCTTACAGTAAATATGCTCCTGTTTACTGCATAATAGACTTACATTATGTTTCTCATATCACGCCCCCTCCCTAGGTGCTTCAGTCATAATATACACGAATGCCGCGCAAAACGGAACACCAAGAAAGGTTGCATATAAATGTACATATAACCATATCACTATTTTCAAGTTAAAAATATTTTTAAATATTCATGTTACGATATCGTTTCTGAGAAAAAACATCGTGAAAACGCATATATTCTGTTCAAAACTAAATATGTATTTAATTATTTAATATATTTTTTTATTATTCTGTATAAAAAATACATAAACATATGACAACTTGAAGATTTGAAAATAATATGTACATATGTGACTAAAAGCCTATCAATTAATGTTTAAATAAATCAGAATATACATATGGCATATCTTACATGAGGATACATAAATTATGTACGTATTTCTTTTATTTAAAACGTTGCATTATAATGATATCATTTTTGTAAGTAAAAATTTTGAATTAAAATATCTAAAGGAAGAACTGTATACACTACATTTTAGCAAAAATAAACTTGTGATAAAGTAAACAAATAACGTTCCATCTCTTTCTCTGTATTCAGTTTGTGAAGTAACCTTATTGCGAAGCAAACGTGTACTGGACAAATTGGCTTTATCCGTTGTTTATCCCCGTACCATAATATACATACCTAATAGTTTCCTATTGATTAGCTACTGTTAGTAATATCTTTTTTTTTTTTTTTTTTTATATTGTTTAGATGCGCCACAACTAAGGTGATATGCATCGTTTGATATATGTTGTACTATTGCTTTTTGATGTTGATATGCTTTATAGATGATTGGTGCGGTATGGTAGTTTGATGATGATGTATCTCCCCCGGCCGGTTCCGAACTCACGATCTTATCAATCAAGAGCGGAGTTGGTAACCACTAGACCAGCTCGGGGTCAGTAATATCTTTGTAAAATGAAAAACCTGTTAAACTAAACGTTACTAAAATGTGAGTGTAAATCAGTGTTTCCCAACCGCCACACCGGTCCGCGAAAGTATCTCACCGGTTCGAAAAAAGATGTCTGACTTACAATGAATTAGAACAATTTTTACAATTTTGATTTAAAAAAAAAAAAAGAAAAAGAAAATGGCTAGGCTAAATTGATGGAAACATATGTCGACCAAATGATCGGAAAACAACATTTCATATAAGATGACCTAATGTTATTCTAACTAATGACAGAAATGATTCCA
This sequence comes from Brachynemurus nebulosus, assembly GCA_035578155.1. NCBI lineage: Eukaryota > Metazoa > Arthropoda > Insecta > Neuroptera > Myrmeleontidae > Brachynemurus > Brachynemurus nebulosus. Next base: position 26,274,977 of record JAPWDM010000008.1, on the reverse strand, counting down.
GTCTAACTGAATTTTATTTAAAATTAAAGAATTGCTTTTAAGCATTTTGCTAATGGTTAAGGGGAGGTTTACTCGCGAGTCCTTAAAAATTATGTATTTTTCTAGAATTTTTTTCTCAAGAACGGAAGTAAATACCAATTTCAAATTTTGTGCACATATTTATTAAGTATTAAACTACACAAAAAGGGAAATATAAGAAAAGTGTCCATTTTATAGATAGTGCAGTGTGACGATCCGAAAATCCAATGCCTTGTTGGTGGACATCCTAACGCCGGTAATAAACCACCGAAATCCAAAAACAAAAAAGATTTATAAAATATATGAAGAGTACCGGCACCTCTACCTATAATATCAATAAATTGCTGAAAGAAAAAAATGGCGGATGTTTGAACTTTTGATTACGATTTTTGTCTTATTTTTCGCTCTTTAAAGTAAATTTAAAAATAAAAAAAAAAAAATATTGAAAGTGCATCGAACTTAGGTAGAGGCGCCGAAGAATTGAATTATCTTTAAAATAAAAAATTTAAAAAAAGGATCCATCAAATAGTTTTTGAGTTATCGTGTCCACCAGTTCCAAAAATGTAGTTCCGGGATATTATAAAATATATATAAAGAAACGTATTTTCAAAATTTTATATTTAATACTCATTACTGCGTGAACTACGTTTCTTGAATTTTTTTTATAGAAAGCAGGATTCGGTTAATGTGCAAGAATCTGATTTTTAATTTATTTTCAGTAAAATCACTTTGGGAACATATTCTACACATAATTAGCTATCAATTTCGGCAGAAAAAAAATCGATTTTTTACACAACTTAATGTAATATCAGCAAACGGTGGAAATGATTCCAGGCTTCAAAAGGTTTCTATTTAAAACTACAGAATTACCTTTAAACATTGCTCTAATGCTTCAAAAAGTATTGATATTTTTCCGAATTACATGGTATACCAAGTGGTCTGAAAACTACATTTCATATTACACGACCTAATGTTTTTCCAGTTAATGGCGGAAATGATTCCAAGCTACAAGAAATCTAATAGGAGTTAAAAAATTGCTATTAAACATTTCTCTAACAATGCTTTAAAATGTGTCAATATTTGTCTGAATTACCATAGTACACCAAATGATCGGGAAACGACATTTCATATTACACGACCTAATGTTATTTGAATTAATGGCGACAGAATTTTTTTTTGAAAACATTTCTCTCATGTTTAAGAAAGTGTTGATATTCTAAGAATTACTTTTTTGCCAAGTGGTCGGAAAGCGATATTTCATATTAAATATAAAGGTAATTTAGAAAACTTATAATCGTCATACCTATGTGATCCTATATGTGACCAATCCGTATAAAAATTATCCGAATTTTTACCGGGCCATGACTGAAAAAGGTTGAGAAATGCTGAGTAATTTTACGTATGCCAGTATGTAAGCATGTTTGAAACCTTAGAGTATCGAACCTTATGAAAATATGACTTTTTTTGTTGCTAAAATAGATCAGTCGATGCCTGCGTACCCTATATAATGCCTAATACGTATACCCACAATAGATTTTTGTGATTTAAAAATTACGTTATAGTTAGCATAGTCGCATATATTGCCAAAAAAACATGCTACGAAACTTAAGTTAGTGTAAATTTGGCACGCACTTGATTTTTTTATACTATTCTATCATGATATTTACCTGGTACAGTTTACTGTAGTCGTCGCAACTTTGAACTTGGATATAAAAAGAAAAGAAATTTTGAATAAAAAATTTCACCTCTCAACCTTTTTCAGGATTATTGATAAATAATTTATTTTCAAACTTAGTATTAGCAAAATATGTAATTGTTTTAAAAATATATGTATGAAAATTTTATTATTTTACATTAAAAATAAAATTTAAAGAAACAGAGGAAAGTCATAATAGAGATAAGATAATATTACTTTTATTTTAAATGTGTAATTGATAACGCATTGCATACTTGTCAATTTTCATTAGGGGAAAACTGGACAAAGCACAATTCAAAAATTAGTGCGAATAAAACTCACAATATAAGCAAATGTCCAAGTTCGAAGTATTTTCTCTGGATTCCCTTTCCCTTCCTTTTGCCTTGTACCTCATTCCGGACTCCATGAATTTATGATTTATGAAGGTAGCACATACAGCGTGTATCAAATCGACAAAGCTTGTAAAACGTTGGATTTTCTTGTATTTAGACTACAGCTGAACCTTTTTTTTATGCGATCAGTTTTTTTGTACAATACCTTCTTGTAGGACTTTTTGTGATCTTTTATTTACATTAATACTAAGTAGGTATCGTACAAAAAATGACAGCATAAAAAAGGTTATATAGTACGTCTGATAATGCGCCGCTGCAATTCTTTCAAATAATCTATAAGCGCACGGAATTAGTTATAGGAGCCTCATTTCTTCTCATGATTAAGTAACAATTCTAACTTCTAAATATGTACCATAAGCTCAAATGCACATTTTACCAAGCTCTGATTGTCTTCCGACAAATTGTTTACTACGTCAGCTTTTAACAATATCTACGTAAAGCATATTATAAGTTCAGTTTTTCTAATTCACACTCTAATTCTTCCGAAGCGTATCTTTTAATATTTTTCTTAAACAGTCTTTAGACCATCTTTGAGAATCGTTTGTATTATTCTTGTACATTTTTCAGGAAACATTATAAAATTGATTTTAATTGTGGAGCATATTTCAAACTGGGGTGCGTACGTCGGGTTTCCCCTCTTTTATTATTTTTGTAATTTAGATAATACTTTTTTTTTCTGTAAACGCATATGAATTAAAATAATGTATTTGTTTAAATGTTTAAAGTAGGATTTTCTTTTAATTTCATTAAAAAATGAATTTTAATACCTTTTTGGATAACTGAAATAAAAAAAAAATGTCTAATGGGATTTTATTTGATATAGATAATTAAATGGTGTTTTTTTTTAGCATGATAGAACTTTAAATTGAAATAAAAGGTACCCAAGAAAATCGTAAATTGTGAAACTTACACTTATGTATAACTATCGAAAGAAAAACAGGTAGTGAACGTTGATACATTCAGTTGGGAATAAAATTTGTTCGTAAGGAAAAATATTTTTTCTGGCTTCATATGTTGCATATAAGATATAACATTAAATCCACAGCAAGCACTGATTGTACGGACCACTATTTGCGGAAGTATCCCCATCAAAATTTCTATCACTGTAAAAGAAAACACTTGTATTTTTATCAAAAATTAAATGGAAAAATAAAAATCTAATTTAATAATTAAAATATACAAAAATTTGTTGTTATAAATTTGTAAATTTATTTTTAAGTTAAATTTCAATATTTTTACAACATCGACACTGGTTAATTAGCCACAGACATGAATTAATTGTATTTTAGAATTTATAAGTTTATATAAATTAAAAGTATATTAGCTGTCTAATGTGTAAACATAACTAACGCCTTGCGATTTTATTAACATAAATTCATTAAAAATACAAATTCATACGAATTTATACTGATTTAAGTTCAGAGTAATTATCGTGCTTACCATAATTTTTGATCGGATTCTTAGAAGTGTTTCGCTCATGTGTATGCTTATAATCAAGGTTAATTAATTATTATTATTACTATTCAGTTCAAAAGAGTATTTATATTTTCTTAAAATTTCTTTTTAAAAAAAATGGACAAAATAATCTTTTTGAGTTTCCTAGAATATTTTTAAAATATCCGCTATTTTCAAAAGTTGCAAGCTTTTCTGTGGTTTTAGAGAAACTGCATAAAGACTAATGGCACCTTTTTCAATAATTTTATAAGTACATGCGTGAGCACGTCAGCGCAAATTTTTTGTAACCATTATCAATATCATCGATTTTTTATTTTCCTAGTAATTACTAATTTAAACGCTAAGTATATTCCAAATTTCAAAGTCAGTGAGTGCCAAAAATTATGATTTTTGGACACTGGTATTTTGGAAACCATTTCACGTAAACCTATGAAATTTGGAATCAAGAAAAAAAAATTCAAACCAAATAAAATATTGCAATAGGGTGGGCTGATAAGTAAGTATTGTCACTAAAAGGTATGAAATAAAAGTTTGTTTTTTTTTTAAACCGATTTCAAAAAGTGATAAATAATTAATATTACGTATTTTGAAGTCAGGCGTAAAAGCGTAGTATAAAGATGTAGATCCACGAGAATTCATTAATTTTACAAGCACATCCGATCGCATCTTTTATACCACCCCACGCCTGACTTCAAAATACTTGCTATTAATTATTTATTACTTTTTAAGGTCGGTTTTTTAAAAACACTTTTTTTAACTTGTACAGAATCATCAATGCCAAAACTAATTAGTCCCACGGCGACACCTATGTACGCCGTGCGATGCGACGGGGACCAAGAAATTATACTCGAAGTCAGTTTCTTTAAATCCACGTAGTATTCTAAATAATTCTTCGATTCTAATGAAATTTCGTAGGAATGGTCTTGACGCTCCTGAAAGAAAAAAAGTGTATATAATCTCTTAAAATATTTAGTAATAGGTCACTAATGACAAGCACAGTAAGCTACATGGGGCACTAGCAAATATATTTTTCTTTTTTCAATTGAAGAAAACATTGTACCGTTCAAGTGCAATTCTATTTGATACTAAATTAATTAATTATATAAGTTTGACAGCAATATTGTAATTTAGTTGACAGAATAATTAGATTTCTTAGTTTTATTACCTAACGCACAACGTCTTGTTGCCTGTTAACTTAAATATTATTCCACCAATAAAATATTGCCCTAATTCAAACAGTTATAGATTACATAATCATATTCGAACAATTATAGGTTATGTAATGATATTTACGCACTGTAGGAGATGTCCGATTTAATGGACTGTAAATTATGTGTGACGCACGAAAAATATGTTTTCATCACTTCAAAATTATTTTTATGGTAGTTCTCTGTATTTGAAGTCTTCTATATTATCTTCACGGATAAATACAGCAACAAAAATTAATTAGAGACTAATAACTCAAATCGATGCTTTTGTCATTTAAATTTTGTTTGTTTCCCGCATAACAATCCGCTGATTTTTGTATACAGTCTAAAAATGCGAAATATTTTTGTACTAAATTGCAAGTTTTTGAGTCTTCTATTGAGTCGTATACAGGTTTGCTATGCAAAATTTTAGATTTTTGCATCATTTTTTATTATAATAAAAATTTTCAATTTTTCACAAGAGTACGTGTATTTTTGCCGCATGTTATATTAAATTTTTCTCAAGAATAGGTTTCAACAGATTTTTTGTATTATAAAATTTATCCCAGTTGATTTCAACTGATTTTCATCGTAACAACTCAACCTACTTAAATACGTTTGTAACATATAAAAAACATTTTATGCAAACACGAAATTTTGAATTCAAAAAAAGTTTTAATGAAACACCGCCGAATTTTTCAAGCGGCTAAATCATGCTAAAACCTACTAAATATTCACAAAATACTAACTTTTGAACGTACGGATAACTATGGTCTTTTGAATCATTAACCCGCGGATTTATATTTATTTTAAATAATAAATAAATATTTAGATAATCCAAATAATCGTCAATCTGTTACACATACAAACTGGAAATTATTCCAACTCGATAGCAGTTCTTCTAAAATGTTTTGATTCCCTAACTACATCTTTTTTGCTTAACTATGAAGCATTATTTTACTCGCAAAAACTGTTGGATATTATTTCAAAACGAATTCTCTATAAAAATAGTTTCTCTAGTAAACAAAAAATAATTTCCAATAAATTTTGTAAATTTTTCAAAGAAAAACCATTAACCATTTTTTTCCTTTTTTATTCAGGTATAATGACTATATTGACCCAATTTGCAATGACTATATTGACTCATTATTTAGAAATGCATTTAATGTACATTTATACTTTTTAGTCATTCATTTAAACCCTAACTTACCACGCACGACGTAAGTGGGAGCGCTGCGTACTATATTTTGAAAAGAATAATTCTCCGGTAACGGGAGCTCTGCTGGGCTATGAGATATCTTCTAGCTTCTGTACACTAGGTATGGATAAACTGATCCAGGTGTAAAGCTACTAAAATAATTTTTCCCGTTTTTCTCCAAATCACGAAACAAAGGACAAAAACAGTATCAATCAATAATTTCTCTAGCCAGTAAGTGTCATACCTTAATTCAGTAGCCTAAATCCGATAGTTTACAATAACTTAATTTTAAAATTTAAAATTTCAATCTTCTTCAGTTAGTTTATGAATAAAACTGAGTACTATACTCTCGTAATTGTTTAAATAAATACAAATCAAGCACCTTTATAAAGACTAGCTTTTACACTTAAGGAGAGATTCGCCAAAAAGCATGAAAAATCGACCTTTTTATTATTATTTTTTTATACAAATAAATATTTTATTAAAAAAACTAAATATACAACATTGTTTCTACATGTCTTGAGATTACAAAAAAATTTTTTTTAATTCAAAAACGAGCTTAGTATAAATGGCTTTGAAGTAGACACTGCGAGATTTTCCCACCTTGATGGTTCCTCGCGTTCTGAAATCCCCAGTGAACCAAAATCAAAAAATCAAGAATTTTCTGGAAATATACATATACAGTTATGGCACTAACTATAGGATCTAAGAAAAAAAATAAAAAGCCAGCGAGAAATCGCATTTTGAAAAACAATTTTCAAAAATCATTACTTTTTTCAACTATAAATAGCCGCCATTTTGAAAATATATTACAGAACCAAAAGATCTTAGTTCCTGCCCAAGTGACGGTATCGAGGAAAATAATATGTACTTTGATTTATGTCGATATCTCAAATACTTTTTGAGATACATGAGGAACAATGTCGAAAAACGTACTTCCAAGAAAAAAACATTTAAAGTTTTTTTTTTTTTTTAAATTGAATTATAGCACTAATGTGCGTGCACTAAAATGCTCATAACTTTTTGATTTTTCATTTTATTAAAATAAAGTTTTAGGAGAATATTTCTTAACCTTAAAGAACATAATTAGAACACCTTAAGGAACATAATTAGGAAGAAAAAAAATCGACATCTTTTTTTATTTAATCTCCCCTTAACCTATAATAGACTGTTAAAAGGCATTTATTTGGTAAAAAAAAATTGTAACATTTGAATATAAGAAAAAGACAATTAATTTGTTGAACCGCAAAGATTACTGCTTCTTGTCGGGTATTCATTAACATAAACAGACCAGAGAACTTTATCAAAAATAGGTGTAAGAGATATAGAATAGTATCGATGAAATTTTCTAAACTTGGACTGACGTCATTAAACAAATGCAACAAATTCATCAAAACTAGACGTACCAAAATTTTCTGTCTCTTTTCCTTTCTGTTATTTTTGTATATGAGTAACTATAGTAATATAAAATTGTACCTGTGTATACCTTTTCCAACAATTTTTGGGATGACTTTTCAAGAGGGTGTATTAATGACCATAAACTTTCAAGATGTTAAATTATTTTATTGCTTACAACAAATACCACCCTATGTTAATTCCAATTGTATTTAAATTTGTTACCTGTTTTACAAGCGACGGTTTCTTTTTGCATTCATATAGATAAGTAGGTAACATGCTGCGAACAATACTGCTGATTATTACCGTACTTGAAAAGTCATCTCATTTAAATATTGAAAAACTATACGATTTTATTTCATTTGTTAATGACGTCAGTCCAAGTTTAGATAATTTCACCAATACTAACCAAATACACACATGGCTAAATTATCGATTAAGTAAGTACTGAAAAATACATGAATCATTATCGGCAAGTAAAAATTTACACTTTTATTATAAAATAAACATAAAAATAAAAATAAAAAATATACAAAGTATTTAAAATTAATAATAAATAATTCAATAAAATCTGCCCTCTTTTTTCTTCCTTATATGTTTTGAATACCACACATATTTTGAAATACCAACCAGTAATCCCGCAAAAACCCGTATCCCCTAATTTTTAGTGCTCTTTCTATTTACGGTGGTTAAAATTTGATACATTGAACCACCAAGAAAATTAACCCCTATTTTCAGCCCCCCTTATAAACCCGACCCTAGTTCAACCTATACAGGTGAATAGATCTTCTGAAGAGTATAGCATCGTCAATTTAAAGTTTTCTTCCATCTCTTATAGTTTTCGAGATATCTTAATAAATACAATTTGAACCCCAACTTTAATGGCTATTTTCACCCCATAAAAGTGGAAAATGGCCAATACAAAAAATACGGGCCCCTTATTTTTGCTTTTTCTACACACAAGCAAAGTTTCATCACGTGATTATTATTTTCTCACATCAAAATATCTGAAACATAACTTCTTTTCTACATAGGTAACACAAAATAATTTAATTTAGTTAATAAATTATAATATTTTAAATTGGAACATCTCATTCAGACAGAATTGTAGTGTAAAAAATTTCTTTACCGGGCCCTGCTAACCACCGGAACATTCAACATTTACTTTCATAATTATCATCTACAATACAGTTACTTACTCAATTACTCATTTGTATAAAATACATATATTAATTGCTGTAAAAGTTATGTTGGTTGCAACGAAAAGAAAGTAAGAATAATTCTGTGCGTGCAAAACACAAATCATTAAAATTTAACAAATTAATATCTAACAATTAATAAAAAATTAATTCCACTTACTGTGTGTATAGGTATACACATACATACACATTTTATTGAAAAAAATGGTTTAATAAAGTTATAAGATATTAATATTATAATTGTTTCTTGTATTATGTTACTTCTTATATCGATAATCAATATGAAATTATCTATGCAATTGCATGTCACATTAATGCATATTGTTTTTTTTTCTGTTCCAAGAATGAAAAATCGCCGGCCGAACCTCCTCATGTTTTATTCGAGAAAATTGTATAAAAAATATAAGTTAGTCTCTGAGAACGGTTGAGTGAAATTTCAGAAAAATGTGTATAATTTTATGTGTTAAACACATTAGGTCAATATTTCGTAGTTAGGAGCTAGAATTTTTGTACAATTTTTGGGTTAAATTCTTGCTTTTATTTAATATTAAAATTAACTTTATTTTCTTTTCTTCATGTCAACTTTTTATACCGTCAACTTTTTTTACCGTCATTTCGTTTGCCAACAATGTAACCTACGTGATAATTTTTGGCTAATTTTATATCTAAAATATTTAAATTAAAAATCACAAAGTGACTGAAAAAATTATCCGGATCGGCCGGGAATCGAACCCAGGATCTCCTGGTAACTAGCCAGCCGTGCTAACCTCTACACCAACGATCCTATGCTCGGCAAGCGGTCGAGCCGGACACCCGTTCAATCACCTATGTGTATTAGTACTCTCTCTGATTCGAGAAACAGTTACAATTTTAATTTCAAATATAATCGAGTGCCTGTGAGACACTACTACGTATGACAAACTTTTGTTTGCATTTCAACACACGCAGTATTGATATGTTCACTTATTGTTCAGCTAAACTGAAACTTTAAGCACTCGATTTCCTTGGTACAGTATGACCAAAAACCACATGTAAATTAAAAATCACAAAGTGACTGAAAAAATTATCCGGATCGGCCGGGAATCGATAGGATTTTCCATCAACAAAATCTCAGAATGTCACTCAGTGTTAAAAATTTATTAAATAAGGTATTATTTATTTTAATAGCCTTAGTAACATATTTTTAAATATCTCTTCAAAAATGACGAATTTCTATACAAATTGTCATTCCCTATTTAACCTACATAGGGATAGAATTTTCAAAAATCCTTTCTTAGTGTTCACCTATATTATATAAGGAATTCCTGTGCAAAATTTCATTCTTCTACACCCAACGGTTTGGACTGTGCGTTGTCTGTCAGTTAGTGTTAGAGATTTATTAAGTAGATTTTTTGTGACATATTTTTCCATGTAAGTAATTGCCTGTTTTTGACAATTATTTGTTTGTTTACCAATAATTTTATAAATAGGCATTGTATTTTTATATTTCTTATTTTTAATTAAAGGAATCGCCTGAAGACGGAAGCATATGCTCTTCCAAAACCGGTAGTGCAATTTTTAAATTAATCTTTCATTTTATTGTTTTTCCTGATGACTTATAACTCCTAATGTTCCCTTTATAACCTTTCATACGTTAACGATGTTAAGTCCGTACGTGACCAGATCTTACCAGATTTTAAGTTAATAATTTATTTATTCCAAGAATTAATTTTTTTTCAGTAACACTTTTTCTAATCATTTTGAAATTTTTATATTCCTTTTTAAACAGATTTACCAGCTTACTATGCAAAATTTTAGATTTTTAGCATTGTTTTTCATTGAATTATAACAAAAATGTATATACGCTATTTCTCATAAGAGTACATGTATTTTGCCATATCGTCAGCTGAGTATTGGTTTGTACCAAGTTTAAAACTAACAAAAACAACCATCTAGAAAAAATATTTAAGAAGTGGACTTGGTACAAACCACTACTCAGCTCACGAATTATATAATTATGGGTTTTCCTAATCAACATGAAACTTCAAGGGAATTTTTTTTATTCTAAAATCTATCCGATTTTATTAATTTCAGCTGGTTTTCATCATTTTGATGCTAGGGACTCAAAGTCCTTAATAATATGAATATCTGAACCTTTTACTTTCTACACGAGCTTAAAAATATCAACAACTTTTAAAAAACGGCACTTTTTTCTCAACTTTGTTTTTAATAAATAATTATCGTACAATTTAAAGTACAAAATATTTTTTTGATTATTCACATATAGGAAAATCATTAAAAATATACACACTTACCTCGTATACAAGAAATCTGAATTTTTCAGTCACATGTTATACGAAGGTGAAAATAATTGCAAAAATAATACAATGTTTTGTTGTTAATCGATGGCGCTAATTAGAAAAAGTGAAACGAAATGTCATAGTTTCGAATGAAATTGTGAATTCTTCTCTCCATCTGAATAATGTCGTGGAAAAAATACCTGTTGCTGCTAATTTTCAAAAAAACTTCCTGTCAGTTTATGCACGGTTTCTATGTACAAGTACAAAAATATTCGCTAAAGAAGAAACTAAAATTTAGTTAGTATTATCAAAACAAAAAGGAGCTTAGCGAATCAACTTTTTGTTTTATTTTCGTGTACACAAATTTCAAAAATATCGTTCGTCAGAAAATGCCTGTATATCATATACTAGAATAGCAATTTCATATACTTTGCTTTAACTTTGGTACTGTTTCTAACTAAAGAACTATGAATTTGATAATATAAAAGTTTTAAGAATCTATTCTTGAAAAGATACTTCACTTACATATATTTTAGATTTATTCTTCAAGTAATTATACAATAAAATTCTCTATAATTACCTCGTAGATATCGATTTCTTTTATTCTGATAGTTAACAACAATTCTATGGTGGTAATACCGGGAAGCATGAAGACGTTATTGAATTTATTTTGCATAGAGTCATTTCCTGTCCAAAGTTTGCGTAAAATATATTGGAAATAAGTTAAATATTAACAAAAATCATTTAGTTTAACCTAGAAAGAATAATTAAATTAAATTCTTTTAATTGTTCATTAATACATAATTTATTAACAATAATTATGTACTCAAAAATATTTACTTAAACATGTGATAATTAATTTTAAAGCTTTCCTCTCTCTTTTGAGGAGAAAATGGATGACATGTCACGACTCTATTTATTATAGGGACTGTAATTTTGTAAAATATCTTGATAGGTCATCGTCTCAAACTTAATAGCAATTATTGCCTCTGTCTTTCATTTATAAAAATTCTCTAATTACAATAACCACTTTAATATATTTATTGAAACCACAAAAACACCAGTATATTTTACTAATAAACCACAAATATTTTGGTATACCCAAAAGAAAATGAACTGAGAGATGCGGAAAAACGCACTTCAAAATGGAAAGTCTAAGTCATTTTGATGGTAAGGTCGTCATCTGTCAAATACATGAGTCTTATGAACCATAGGCCAGTGAGTTGATTTATTTTACCCACTCCACTTGCGCAAACAAAGACAGATCTCTTACTTCAAAATCTTTTGGCTATAGACTAATGTTGTGTAGCTTTCGACAAAACTAAACAGTATGGATTGTCGTCTTGTGTAAATTTCAAAGCCGTCTTTTTTTTCTGATGAACCCACACCTTTTTTAATTTTATCGATAAATTCAAATATTCGCACAGAAAAAAGAAAGTACCTGGACGACAACTCGTACTTGGTAATATTTCACTAATGTAACGACATTATTTAATTTTTGAAAAATTAAAAATATATATATATATATATATATATATATATATATATATATATATATATATATATATATATATATATATATATGTATATATATATATGTATATATTGTCAGTCTAGCCGTAGCTATAAAAGTAAATGGAGTTGCGTCCTAGCCAAATCATTTTTTAAGACCTGCATACAAAAAGCGGTGGCCTAACTGCCTAATATCATAGAATATGTTATCTAAATCTTGTCAAACGACAAAATCTTAAATCTAAAAATAAATACCCCTGTCGCAGCATCCTGCATAACATAGCGAATTTCCATTTACAAAAGTACGTTTTTCTCGGAAACTAGGTGATATAGAGTAATTGTAAATAAAAAAACCTTCTTTATGTGAATTTTCCGCCTCATTCCGCCAAATCTTTTTCACGAAAAATGTCCAAAACACCGTAAACGTTTTCACGAAATTTCACACTTAGTAAACATATATATATATATATATATATATATATATATATATATATATATATATATATATATATATATATATATATAAATGTGTCCGCACGATAACTCAAGAACGAAACATCTTATTTTTAAGAAATTTCGTGAAAACGTTTACAGTGTTTTGGACATTTTTCGTGAAAAAGATTTGGCGGAATGAGGCGGAAAAGTCACTTAAAGAAGATTTTTTTTATTTACAATTACTCTATATCAACTAGTTTTCGAGAAAAACGTACTTTCGTAAATTGAAATTCGCTATGTTATGCAGGATGCTGCGACAGGGGTATCTTAGTTTCAGAATAAATCAATTTGGCACCAACAAACTCAAAAAATCATTTTATTTAAAAGCAATATTTTAAACAAATATGAGTCTCCACCCACCGCCGGAGGTTTCTAGAACCGCCCCGGTAGTGGATGGTGGGTCCAGAACTTGTTTTCTTATTTTCTCAAAAACTAGCTAACCTAGAATAATAGTTCCATAACCTTTTTTATGTGATTTTTTTCCGTCTTTGCAATGGTGTAAAAAAATGTGGCGAAAACTCTTAAATTATAGCAAATTTTGGCAAAAAACTAATTTTTTGCAAGAACAAAAACCATGTTCCTGGCATCCGACGTGCTTGGCTGAAGAACTCATCCAAGATTATTGGACTTTCAACGTTGTCACCAAATTTCGTAAAGCTAGCAGTTTTTCCTGAAGAGCTATCGTGCTGATACATATATACATACATAAACCGATACATACATACATATATATATATATATATATATATATATATATATATATATATATATATATATATATATATATAAATTTTAGTGAATATTATTTTTGGGTTCTAGGGGCCTCAAAACAAATTTCTGCCATAGTCGCGGGCTGAACTTCCACCATGAGCAAGGCTGGAATAGCGAGTTTCCATTCTGGAAATTCGCTAAAAGCAAATTTGAATGAACTAATGCACATGTATTATTACAGGAAGCCGCCTTGTAAAGGTTATATAATATATTTAAATAATCACATATTTTATTGTGTGATATTTTTTTAAATAAATAAAAAACAACTTTCAAAATCATAAACTCGAATTAAATTTTTACAAACCAAAAAATCTAAGAAAAATCTTGTTTAACATGTTTTACATTCAGGAACTCGATTTCAAAATAATATTTTATAAATTTTGATCCAAACTGTTCAAAAAGTAAATTCAAAAATATTTTACCTATATCTACAGAAGCATTTTAAATAAACATATTGCAAATCATAATAGACGAAAATTTTCTTTTTCCATTGAACATCATAATACCTCCACCCCTTTATAGCAAAAATATTATATCGTAGAGAGAACGTGGTGCGAAATGTTCACGTTTAAGACGCCATTTTATTTATTAAACTATTCTCCATTTAGTCGGCTGCAGCATAAGTATTATTGATTGGCAAATTCATTCATCTCTTAAGAGGGGAGTCTTTTTATCTAATGAAGAACTAATTCTTTTTACATATTAATGTCAAAAATAATATCTCACAGTTAAAGTATTTCAAAATATTTCCGAAAAATTTCAATTTAATATCTCTAAAAATGGCATAATTCCAAAAAATGTATCCACGTGTATGTGTAAGTAGGTACTTTAATCAGTTTAATCGCGTTTTTATCGCAAAAAAAAAATTTTTGAAACTATTAAACCGGATAAAATTGATGACAAATCAGTAATGATTAACGCTTTGTATGCCAAACTCGTGTGATTGCCGAAGTAAGACTTTAATTATTAAATAATCTCCTCCAGATTAGACTAACAAAATCAAAAACCACTGACTTCTAGTTTAATTCATACGTATTTCAATTTGAAATTCTGGCACTCGTAAAAAAACCTCATGTGTATCTAAATATTTAAATAAAAATGTGGTAAATTCTTTAAAAAAAATAGATTTTTATTTACCCCTTCAGTGAAAGATAACTAGTTACATATAAAATAAAAAATTTCGTCTCAAAGGAAGTATTTGTTCCTTTGTGCTCCATGATTTAGAAAACTACTGCAACAAATTTTTCCTGTTTAAAAATATCATAAAAAAGATATGTAGTGTAGTCAATAAAGGTTTTCACCTCTTAATTCTCTATAACAGGTCCGATTTTGATGATTTTTTTTTAATTGTTCCTTTTGTAGTATTATTGAAAATCATAAACATTAAAAATGCCGCTTAAAAGGTTTTAGGCTCTAAATTTAAAAATACTACAGTAAAAGCGTCGCTCAAAACGATCGAACCGTGCATTTCGGGTAGGCAGCAATTTTTTTTCTGAAATTCATAGAAGGGCCTGTGGTGAATATAAAACTAAGTTTTCGGGACTGGGGGTGTTGCCGTTTAGCCGCCATCTTGGAAAAAAGGTCAAAATTAATTTTTGGATTATCTCTGTAACCGTGAGGCACACAAAAATTTTGTAAAGACCATTTTTATAGAGAATTTTACTTTTTACAATTTTTATTTAAAACATTTTGTCAGAAAATTGATATTAAAAAAGTTATTCACAAAAAACTGTGGAAAATTAAGGAGTGGAAAACTTTGAAGCCATATAACTTTTCTATTTTCAACCCGACAAGATTAATGCTTCTTATATTTTTCATAGAAAATTTCTTAACGAACAATTTGACGTACTTATTTTTATTATTAAACATACAGTTATCGATAAATATAAAGGTTTCGATGACTATAATATTGAAATAATGGAAACATTAGGAGTGGAAGTTATCAGGAAAAAATAAAATGAAAGATTAATTTAATTTTATTTTTTCCTGATGACTTCCACTCCTAATGTTTCCATTATACAGATATCGAGTTTGCGAGCTGTAAAGAAAGGTAAGTGAGGTATGTAAATAAATAAAACTATTATTATTGGTTCAGTTGGGTACATTATGTCTGGTAGTGGATTAGAAGAGTTGCTAAAACTAATTTATGCTGATAATTGTGTTAATAATATTATGTCTGGCCACGCATACGCAAGAGCAGTACGAAGTCACATTTTGGTGCACTTGTCTTTGGCAAAAAAAATTATGGAATTTATTGATTTCACTGATGAAGAACGAGATTTAATGGACAGTATTGTAAGTAATAAAACACAGATTTTACAAGCAGCTGAAATCACGGCATTTAAGGAAATAGCTACTAAATTCGAAGATGCTGTTACAATGTTAGAACATAAAGGACCAACAGCCAGGCTCTGGATACAGTATTTCAAAATGATCACGCTTTTAAAACAATTCATTGAAGCTGAAAGATCTGGTAACTGGACCCTTCATTTAGATTCAGTTCAAAAAATGCTCCCTGTATTTCACTCTAGTGGGCATTTCTTGTATGCAAAATCAGCTTAACTCTACCTACAAGATATGCAAGAACTAGACAAACGTATGCCTCCACAAGAATTTGAGGACTATACTTCTGGTGGCCGATTCACTATCAGACGGACAAACAAATTCTGGAGTGGAATAATGTCCGACCAAACCATTGAACAAACACTTATGAGAATGATGAAAACGTCTGGTTGGTTAACTCATCGTGGAATATCTGAAAGTACGCTTGCTTCCTGGATACTGGGAATGATATCATTGCAAGACATCTGCGAGCAAATAGAAAATTTCTGTAATGTTTCCTTGGAATATTCGGAACAACACGTCGATCACAGAGATACACAAGTTATCAGAGATAACGAAGATGTTGAAAAATTGGATCACTGGTTGGCATCTTATGACCCATTTTTGGAAAGATCGGAATTAATATCAGTTTTTACTGGTATTATTGCCCCAGATTATATTAATTGTGACCGTGCAATTGAAATTGGAAAAGCCATGATCTCTCAAAATATTGACAAGAATTTCAGTAATTTATCTTTCAAAAGAAAAAATAAAGTGCTTCCTTTGAGCGCAGTCTCAAGATCTATTGAAGTGGATAAATCTCCAATAGTAGTTAATCCTTTGCTTATTTTCCAAAGAATATGTATATCCAAGCAGTCAATCGGCGATATAAAAGAATGCTTTAAATATGAACTTACACCTTTCCCATTATCGTTGTTTACAGAGGACGGTATGCGGAAAAGCATGAAATCCTCATTATTCAAAACATTTTTACCACTTAGTGCACCCGTGCAGCTTGGAGAAAATAAATTCTTCATTATTGATGGTGGATACCTTCTCCATACAGTTGTGTGGGAGCGGAACGTATCATTTAAAGTAATTTGTCAAAATTATGCCAAATATATTAAAAATCATTTTGGTTCATCGGTAGGTATAGTTTTTGATGGTTACTCTGACGATGCAAACATAGTTGGCACCAAATCGTGGGAACGTCTTCGGAGGTCGAAAAAGCAACACTGTGCAGATATAATTTGCAGTAGCAATAGTATTCCGACAATCCCACAAGAAAAATTTCTTTCCAATTAAAATAACAAGAAAAATTTAATTACTCTTCTAAAGAAAGAACTGCTGGAATGGGACTATAATATCGAGCAAGCAGAAGCAGACGCGGATTCACTAATTGTAAATTCTGCTCTGGAGAAGTGTGATTTGTACGACTCCGTAACAATCGTTGCTGAAGATATAGATATACCGCTGGTTGGTTTTGGGCGTAACAAATCAAATGTTTTTTTCTTTAAACCAAAAAAAGGCAACACGCCTGATAAAATTTACTCTACATCGAGCTTGAAGCATGGGGATGTAGTAAGTAATAACATTTTGTTTATTCATGCTTTTTTTGGGTGCGATACAATATCGGCAACCTACAATATGGGCAAAATGAAATTTATATATACTCTTGAAAAAAATTCAGAGCTGGCTTCAGGAGTAGAATTATTTCAGAACGAAGAAGTAGATCCCATTTTATTGAGTGCTGCTGGAGAGCGGTTTTTTATTGCTTTGTATGGCGGTGATAAGCATGAAGAATCGATCAATATATTGCGGTACAAACGATTCGCGAAATCAACAATTAAAAGTAAATTTAATCTTGCCTCGCTCCCGCACACACAAGATGCAGCTCGTATGCACACATTCAGAGTGTATCACCAAGTACAGTCGTGGTTGGCAAGATACAAAAATCCAGAATACTGGGGCTGGAGGAGAACCTTACGAATGTTCATCCCTATACAGTGCACCAATGAACCCACACCTCCCGAGTTACTATAATTTAATTTTGTAAAACATTGTTCTTTTAAATAAAAATAAAAAAAAGGGGCGTTTTTATTAAACAAATAAAAATGGATGAGATTTGTTATGAATGAGGATTTAAGCTGTTAAAAGAAATATTACAAGAGAGGGGCTTTAAGCGCCACGGGTGGTGCGGAAAGGTATTAAATTTCAGGTTAATATGTAATATCTATTTTTTCATAAAATCATACTAGCCAAAAAGGGTAAAACAATATAAAATAATTGTATTTTAAAATTAATATGTTACTTAAGAGTCGACGATTTTTTAGTTATAATTTTTATCTACCTACTTTTGGAGAGCTATAACTTCCTAACTAGAAGTCGGATGATAAAATTTAATACCTCAAATTTTTCGTTGAAAAGTACTCTATAAAAAAGATAAGAAGCATAATTTTTGTCGGGTCAAAAATAGCAAAGTTATCTGGCTTCAAAAGTTTTCGTTCCTAAATTTTTCATGGTTTTTTGCTGATAACTTTTTTGTTTTCAAAGTTATGTAAAAAAGTTTATAACAAATTTTGTAGAAAATGAAGTTATCTGTAAATAAGGTCTTTACAAATTTTTTGTAAGACTTACGGTTTTGGAGATATTCGAAAAAATAAAATTCGACCTTTTTTCGAAGATGGCGGCTAAACGACACCACCGCGGATCCCGAAAACTCGGTTTTACATTCATCACTGACCTCCCTACAACTTCCAAAAAAAAATTGCTGCCTACCCGAAATGCACGGTCAAAGTACGCTTTTACTGCACTAAAATGAAAATTTTTGATTTAAAAAGAATCGGTATTTGAATAGCAAAATATAATACACATATTTACTTACTGAACTGCTAAAATATCTATATTTATATAGCATCTTTTGATGTTCGAAGCATCTCAGTAAAAATTTTTTTTATCCAAAATGAAACATTAATGCTTCAAAAGTGATAAGACTTAGCGCCTTGAAACAAAGTCCATTATTTGATTTAATTATTGTTCTAATACAGAAGAAAAATTCAAAGTAATTCCCGAATTTTAAATATGGAAAAATGAGTGGTAAATTATAAAAATTGTTAAATTTTGCAAAATTCATGTATCTGTTTTTAATAACAAAAATGAATATTGCAAAAAAATTAAAGCGTTCATACTTCTGGCTATCACGGAAATATATTACCCATTTAGTAGCTAATAACATATAAAAGTTTCAAAAATTTTCCCCGTTAAATTTTTTTACAAACGGCAGCCAAAATTTTTTTTCTGACCATAAAAGTACTCATCTGTATGAAATATTTATATTTAGGAGAAAATTTTCGGAAAACGACTTGCCGTATTGTTTTGATTACTATAGTATTTTATTGCCTATTGAATAAAAAATAACCCATAAAAATTTTAGCTATTTTCGGTGTATGGTTTTTTTGGAATATTAGAAGAAAAAAAATTTATGAAAAAATAAAATTTTGTCAAAATAAATTATAATTTATTTTGGACCCTTTTGAGACTCCAAGACACTGGAGGACAATTTTTATTCCCCATTTATTTTTTCCCGATCTCATTAGTATTGGTACAAAATTTAGTCAAGGTCCATTCAACCTTTTATTCAGGAAGAATTTTGGTACCCTAGGACCCTGGAGCACAATTTGAATTTCACCTTCATTTTTTCCTTATTCTAATAGTATTTAAGCAAAATTTAGAGGTCATTTCCCACAATTTACTTTGGATCCTTTTTGAGATCCGAGGATCCAGGAGGATAATTTCAACCTAACGTTCATTTTTTCTGGAATCTCAAAAATATTTGAGCAAAATTTGATCAAGATCCGTCTAGCCGTTTATTTTGGGCCTTTTTCGGATCCCAAGATCCTACGGGAGTTAGGTCCGCCACTTACAATACTTATGATTTTAAATAATACATTGAAACATACAATTTTTAAAAAAAATTCATAAAAATTGGAGCCGTTATAGAGAATTTCGAGATTTTGATCATTTTGATGCTTTATTGACTACATTAATGATATTTATAAGTCAATTGGTGATATTAGTTTTACTAATAAAATGTGCCGGAAAAAATCAATTTTTTAACCAAATAAAAAGAAAAACTCACCTTGATAAATACAATATAATTTTTTCGAAAGTATTATCGTAAAGAAATTTTATGTCAATACTCTCTAATGATTTGATTTATAATGCAGTTGTATAAAAACGTATCTATTTTAAAGTTAATTAAATTAAGCATAAAAAGATAATAGTGTTTAAGATTTTTTATTCGAAATGAGTGCTAAAATATTTTTATATTTGTGTATTTTTTTTTTCGGTACACACACAAATAAAAATAGATAAATAAATTGCCATTATAAATTGCGGAAGTGGGTTTGCTACTGCACCGGACGTACTTCATGTCTAATGGACCATAACAGTCGTCAATGAATCCATCATAAAGAATCAGTTATAGTCAATTGTTACAATATTTTATTTATTTCCAATTTAATCTTAAATTTTTGTTGAACATTTCATGAATTAAAATAAGTTATTATAGTAAATATTCACAAACGTAAAGCAAAAAAAAAATTACAACCGATCCTAATTTTCTCACAGTTAAATATATCAATTAAATTAAGAACAGTAAACATACCAATTTAATAATCCATATAACTCAAGAGGTGGCGATTGGCAGAAATTCTTCCGTGGGTAGATATTTTTTAATGGATTTCACATTTGAGTATACGCTAACTGCGATGAAATGCACAGGAGACCTTAAAATTTCATCAAAATCAGTCGTATTGAAAGACTTTCTAAACACACAGACGAACAAAGACAGGCATGGAAATGAAATTTTTCAGGAAGCTCTGAAATTGTGCAATTCTTCCGTCACCCTGGGTAAACTCGGAAGTAAAAAAAAAATTCAAACATTTGATCACTACATGAGCTGAGAAAGCTGAGTTGAATGCTGAAGGCAGTCGATCGAAGCCCTCGGATGTTCAAAAGTAATGAATCAAATTAAATAAACATTTATTAAGGGGAGGTTTACTCGAGAGTCCTTAAAAATTATATATTTTTCTAGAATTTTTTTCTCAAGAACGGAAGTAAATATCAATTTCAAATTTTGTTCACATATTTATTAAGTATTAAACTACAGAAAAAAAATTTTTCAAGGAAAAATATAAAAAAGTGTCCATTTTATAGATAGTGCAGTGTGACGATCCGAAAATTCAACGCCTTGTTGGTGGACATCCTAGCGCCGGTAATAAACCATCGAAATCCAAAAACAAAAAAGATTTATAAAATATATGAAGAGTACCGGCACCTCTACCTATAATATCAATAAATTGCTGAAAGAAAAAAAATGGCGGATGTTTGAACTTTTGATTACGATTTTTGTCTTATTTTTCGCCCTTTAAAGTAAATTTAAAAATAAAAAAAAAATTGAAAGTGTATCGAACTTAGGTAGAGGTACCAAAGAATTGAATTATCTTTAAAATAAAAAATTAAAAAAAGGATCCATCGAATAGTTTTTGAGTTATCATGTCCACCAGTTCCAAAAATGTAGTTCCGAGATATTATAAAATATATATAAAGAAACGTATTTTCAAAATTTTATATTTAATACTCATTATTGCGTGAGCTACGTTTTTTGCATTTTTTTTTATAGAAAGCTGGATTCGGTTAATGTGCAAGAATCTTGTTTTTAAATTATTTTCAGTAAAATCACTTTGGGAACATATTCTACACATAATTTGCTATTAATTTCGGCAAAAAAAAATCGATTTTTTTTATCAAATCTCAAGTAAACCTTCCCTAAATTACTTTCAGCAAAATCATTTTGGGAACATATTCTGCACATAATTAGCTACACCAATTTCTACAAAAAAAAAATCGATTTTTTTTTTAACGATTCTCAAGTAAACCTCCCCTTAATAACATAAAGTTTTCTCTTTATTTCAATATCATTTCATCTTTAAGCATTTTAAGAGCAGAATCATGGCAATCGTATGATTTGAGACTTGTACAAACATTCATCAATTTGAAAACTTCATACTGAGAAAAACTGCGTTTAAAAGTTTTATAACCGTATAATAATTTTTCTTGTACCTGATGCATTTATACCGCGTAACCGACTTTAGTTAATATGGCTCTTGTGTATAGTAAGGTAAAAATTTTAATTGCACTGTAACTTGCTTATTTTCTTTAAATTTCGATAAAATAATTGCATATTTTACACATAATCAGCTTCCAGAAAACATATTAAAAATTTTTTTTCATCAAATTTTATTAGAAGCATTTTTAAATGATCCTGTAGCAAATACTATAAGCCATAAGGTATCCAATTTGTAAATTTTTGTTAAATTCCATTCAAATTATCTGACCTGCAGTATGGAAACTGTCTATCAAAACTGCCAACTGGTTGTGTTTTAGTGATGATTAGACCAAATTTTAAATTTCTCACACTTTGATAGATAGATAAATTATTTGCACACACTCAAGCGAACATTTGAGTCAAGGTTACACCTTTTTTTTTAGATAATTATTAAAATTAAACAAATATCAAATACATGCATATAAGTACGACTGACTGTACCGGCCTCTATATAGATACCCAATATGTTGTTAAGTATATTGCAGCTATTCAATAGAGATAATTAATTTATTAAGTTTTTAGACCACCAATAAAATTAATTTTGGAGAAAAAAATAAATTGAAATGCATAATTGCAACAGCCGTGCCATTATAATGAATAATCAACATTGTTTGCCATTTTTTTTTTCGTAGAAATCAAGGTTACAAACAAATTTGATAGTTTTAGGTTTTTTCATGTGCCTCTATGTAGGTATATTCTTTTTTATTTTGTTTCAATTTTGCTAATGTTTTGTTATATTTTAATACAAAACTTAATAACTTTGCAAAAATTTTAGTAAAAGAAAAAAAAATTTAATTGATTTCTTGGAATTTTTTCATATAATAATTAACGTTATAATTATTAATGTTTTTAATAGCATAGCCATAGCCAAGCACTACGTAACTATACAGACAGATTTTATTTTACACACTTTAAATACATATAATAACTATATAGGTACATAGAAGTGTGTGGAAGTGAATAATTTCATTATGCAAATAGACAGTGGCAGCGTGTACGAAGGGTCAAGGGGAACATTATAAAAAGGCGAACATTATGATAAAACGGTTTTAAAATTAAGCTGCGGAAATCTGGAAATGAAATAACTAAGTTATGATTGACTAAATTGATAATTTTGATTCATATCTCGTAAAGGAAAAAAATCACCAAGTGCGTGGTACACACGCATTAAATTAGAATTACGTAGTTCCGTAGTTAGAGACTCACAATTTTCGAGATGAAATATTTCTGGCTTTTCCGACACCTAATACCATAACAGACGTGACCGAATCTATAAAATCGGTTGTGCATTCACCACTGTAATGTAATATTAAAACCCGTGATCTAGTCTCCAACTCTTGTGAAACACTTTTTTCAACACTTCATTTTCAAAAATTACAAGGAAATGATCAAGTGTTACACTATTTTTACAACTAATACAGTGTATATGGAATTGTTGACGTGGTACAGCGTGATGTCGCAGTTAATCAGGTTTCCTTTGGCGTCTTATGATGTCAGTAACCGTGAACCGGTTAATAAAGTAAAAAATAAATTCTATTAGTATCACTATCTAATTTATTAAATACATTTCAATTCTTATTAGAGTTAAACCAATCGATAAATAAATTCAAATTAATTGAAATATTAAAAGATGATGACAGTATACAAATTGAAATTTTGCACTTTTCAAATTCATTAAGCATGTACATACTTATTAATTTTTTAGCGAATTTTCAGAATGAAAATTCAGCTATTACAGCAGCTCTTATGGTAAGACCTAAGCCCGGGACTATGGCAGAAATTTGTTTTGGAGCCTCTAGAACTCGAAAATCTACTTCACTAAAATTTATATATATATAGATATATATATATGTATTTATGTGTGTACGCGATAGCTGTCGAACGAAGCATTTAATTGTTATGAAATTTGGTAAATTCGTTAATTGTTCAAAACGCTTGGATAAGTTCGTTAGCCAGACACATCCGATGCCACAGACCGGATATTTTGGGCTTTAAAGTCTTTTTTTTGTGTTTTTGATCAGAATTTAATACTTTTTCAAAAATTTTATTACATTATCAAAAATATCGTAAGAAGTTATATCAGAGAGCTTTTTATACTTTTCTTCTATATAACGTCGTTCTTAAGAAAAATCAAAAATAATCTCTTTTTAAAAGTCTCTTTTTATTTGTTATTTCACTCTACCTCGTTTGATTTTTCTATTTAATATATATTGTGTTTATAAATGTGTCTAAGGGTGTTTCGTCACTAGTTATTTCTATTACCTAAATATATGTCAGATTTCTTTAATTAAATATTATGAATAATGTCTTAATAAATTTATAAAGTTATATTATAAATGTTAATCAATTAAACTGTACTATTTATTTGATTAAATAAACTTTTGACATATTTTTTTTGTGGTGTTGAATGGCCCTTAGCTATTTGTAAACGAAGTACAAATTTTGATAATGTTAGTTTTTTGTTTTGTTTTTTTTTTAACAATCTGTCAAATGGAATCATTTTTAAATATATGCATATAATATGCATGCATGTATATAACCTAATTATAAATATTTTTGTTTTAACACATTATATTTATTATTTTGAAAATTTTCGTATTTAATTTTAAATAAGATGAACTAAATTAGAAAAAACTGATTGATGGTAAGGAAATTTTATAAAAAAAAGTATATATTTGACAAGATTTTGATGACATATAATTGGTATACTTTGGAATTAAAAACAAAGTGAATGGGTACAATATAGTGTTTTTAACAGAAAATAAAGTTTTTGGAGCAACTAAACAGTGCCGGAACAACTAAATTAGCCATGTAGCAGGAGCCAGCAGTTACGAGCCTCGCGCTTGTGTCCAAAAAAATAAAAAAAACAATACAAATTCATACAACATGAGTTATTTAACAAAAAAAAAAAAAAAAAAAAAAATAGAAAAAAAAAACGAGTTTTGGCTCAACTTACATTTGAATGCTAAATCAAATCTACATAAGTGACATTTTTGACAGAATTGACTTTTTGCTAAAATAGTAAAGTATGAAAATATATGCAAACGGATTGTTTGGTGTAAAAAGCTGCACACAAAAAAAGAACTTGTAAAAACACCAATAAAATTATGTATCATTTAATTAAAAATAAATTTTAATCTTTCTTAAAATATTTTACATTGTTACACATATAATTTAATTTCCATTAATAATTGTTAATGAATTTTAACCTCTTTACACACGACAGTTAGCTATTCAAACATTTTTTACATTTGTGATTAACAAGGGGAGGGCACGGCCTCGGAAATTGACTTCGGGATGAGACTTCGTATATTAATAGTATACCTTTACGGTATTAATATACTAAAATAGTAAAATGCAATAGCCAGCTGTTTTCGAAAAAAATGCCTTTAAAGTTTTAAAATTTTTTTTAATGTCTTTTATACTAATTTAATATGATATTAAAACAGAGTGAAATGGCTCGGTCGTCAATGCATCGGCCCCGTGTCCTGAGGTCACGGGTTCGAGGCTGGTTCCAGGCACTGATTTTTTTTAAATTTTTTTTTTGTATTTAATTTAAAATATTATAAAAATTAATAGTATGATATAATATAAATGCTAATTGTCACAATGTAAAATAATTTATATTTGAAAATTAATGTTTAATTTTGCAATATATTTTTAATAACACGGAAAATTTAATTTCTAACAAGAAAATATAACTATGAAAATGAAATTACGTTATTACTATTAAAAACACATTTTACGCATTAAAAAAAAATTAACATTAATTCTTATAACTGTTATTATTCAAGCATAGGGTAGGTTAATTCAAATATAAATTATTTTACATTGTGACAATTAGCATTTATATATCATACTATTAATTTTTATAATATTTTAAATTAAATTTAAAAAAAAAATTTTTAAAAAATCAGTGCATGGACCCAGCCTCGAACCCGTGACCTCAGGACACGGAGCCGATGCATTGACGACCGAGCCATTTCACTTTGTTTTAATATCATATTAAATTAGTATAAAAGACATTAAAAAAAAAATTAAAACTTTAAAGGCATTTTTTTAGAAAACGGCTGGCTATTGCATTTTACTATTTTAGTATATTAATACCGTAAAGGTATACTATTAATATACGAAGTCTCATCCCGAAGTCAATTTCCGAGGCCGTGCCCTCCCCTTGTAAGTGTTAATTCGTTGTTGAAAACATTCATCACAAAAGATTGGAAATTTCTTTACTGTAGATGTAAGTAGATTGTTTGTCTACAATTTAATTGAAATACTCATAAAACAATCTAAAAAATAAAAAAATACATTAATTAATTATTAAATTTTTTGAAATATTTAACATCTTACCTGAATGGGGTTATAAGTTCCAAAATATGTTACAACCTTTCAAAATGTTGAACAATAATCCTATTTCAAATTTTAAATTTGTAATTCAATATCGACTAGATAAAATGTTTACAAATGAAAATGATTTCTACACACTAACTAAAAAAGTAATAGCCCATTTTCTGAACTAAGGAATAGACATTAAAGTGTCCATTAAAGAGATTAAATATTAATTGTGTAGACAACCCAGCAGAGGGCAACAAGTTACAAACAACAAAGCAAATTCCTCAAAGCGGCAAATTTAAATAATAAATAAATAATTATAATTTTTTGTTTAGTCTATTTAAGAAAATAATTAGTCAATTAAATAAGTGTTAATTTATAATTTATTGAAGTAATAATTTTGATTACTAAAATCTAAATCTTTTTAACAATGATTTATTATTAAATAATCAATATATAGATATATAATACAATTAGAAAAAATGTTATAAAATTTTGTGAAAAGCACACTTAACGGATAGGTTACTTAACGGATTTCGACTAGTGAAGTGTCTATGAATAGAGCATCATATCAGGGGTGGCACAACAGAGTCTGAATTTTCAAATTTGGTTTCATTATTAGTTGTTATCGTTAGTTACGGAGCCACAAATTTTAATTTTTTTCCAAAGCAATTACACGTAAAGTAAAATAAATTGTTTATTCATTTCTCTTATAGAAATGGATAAACGGATCTCAGGTAACTGTACTATTATTATTTAAATTAAAATAAGATGATTTTGTTAGTATAAGTGAGGGCAAAATTATCACCCAGGACCTTGGGACCCCAAAAAAACTTCTTCATACTAAACAGCTGGGCGGATCTCAAGAAGATGTTGCGAAAATTAGATATGCTACTGAAATATGAATATTACTTGCTTTTATAGTATTAATTATTTAAGTAACTGTTTTTGTACAGAATTTCAGAATAGCGAATTAAAAAGTGAAGTAAGGTTAAGATTGTTTTCCAGAACCTTCTAATAGGGATCACATTAAATAGCTGAATAGTGCGGACAATTAAATCGATCCCCAAGTTACCCTTCAAACATTATTGGAATTCCAGAAAAAGATGAAAGTAGCATTAAAATTGTTATTCTCCAAGAAGGGTCTAAAACTGAAGAATATCTAAAACTATTATTACGGATATCAGAGCAAAGGTCTCAAACTAAAGCTACAAAATACAAAAATGTATTCCATTGCACGAAATTATATAAATCAAAATTAAAACAAAAATAAAACAAAACAGACACCTGAGTGAAGCCGCAGGACGGAAAGCAGAAAAAAATTATAAATTTTTCTGTTACTTAAGTAAAAATTCATTTAACTATTAAATTATTATTTTAAGCGACTTTCCATTTTGGAACTTAATTTATGACGGAGAATGTCATGGAAAGATTCGAGTTCGGGACTATACGGCAGAAATTTGTTTAAAAACATATATATATATATATATATATATATATATATATATATATATATATATATATATATATATATATATATATATATATATATATATATATCCATATATATCCATATATATATATATATATATATATATATATATATATATATATATATATATATATATATATATATATATATACAGGGTGTAAAACAAATAACTCTCGTCCTTTTGTGGAGGGAGACTCCTAGCAAACTGTAGACACTAAAACCGCAGGAATTTTTTCGAAATTAACAGTCGCGTCACCCCTCAAACGGATAAGAGTCATTTCCTTTACACCCTGTATATAATATATGCACACACATATATACATATATATATATATATATATATATATATATATATATATATATATATGTAAGTGTGTATATATATTATATACAGAGTGTAAAGGAAATAATTCTTATTTCCTATATCGAGGGGTGACGCGACTGTTAATTCCGAAAAAATTCCTGCGGTTTTAGTGTCTACAGGGTGCAAAGAGTCACCCACAAAAGGACGAGAGTTATTTGTTTATATATATATATATATATATATATATATATATATATATATATATATATATATATATATATATATATATTTGTGTGTGTGTCTGCGCGATAACTCTCGAATGAAGCATTCAATCTTTACGAAATTTTGTTAGAAGTTCAAAAGTCTCAAAAGCTGGGACGAGTTCGTTAGCTGATATGTCCGATTTTTAGAAGCCATTTTTCACCATTTTTAGTGATTTTTTGGTTAAACTTATTTAAATGCATATGTGCTATACTATATGTGATCCGCCAGAGTCCTGGGGACTCAAAAGTAAAAAATTAACTACTCAACCGATTTCGAAAATCTTATCACTGTTATAGAGTTAAACTATTTTAGATGGATACAAGTTGTTATATGAGATCCGTCAGTGTCCTATCTTTGAAAATTCGCTATGTTATGCAGGTGCTGCGACAGGGGTATTTATTAATAATTTCGCAGTTTTATTTTAATAAAGAATAAACGACAAGCGAACAAGTTTTATAAAATGCAAATATTATATTTAAATAAAAATTAAAAATTAGTTTGCCTACTTTGATTAAAAACCATGAACAGCTACTTGATGTTAAAATATTAATTAGTTGAATTACTTGCAAATTTAGTTAAAAGATTTCTGCATTATAAATGCAAAAAAAGAGAACAAAAGATAACAATTTAAAAAAATATATCTTACATGGAATAGTGTATAAGAATTAGGATTTCAATTAAATTAACTGCTTTTATAATTTTTTATCGTAAATTAGAAACTAGTCCATTTATAAACTCTCATGCCAAAATTTGCAATCGTAAATAAATTAGTAGGTAAGGACAAATTTAAATATAACATGTAGATAAATGAACACAATAAAGAAGGCTAAGATTGCAATATCATAAACGCCTTTAGGGTAAGTGTGACTTTTGATAGCGTATTTTGTTCAATATTATAAAAGTAAGAAAATCCTGTAAATTTTCGTCATTAATAAACCAAATATAAAAAGAAATACTTGATCAGATTTTTAAAATTAATTGTCAATTTCTCATTTTCACTTTAGTTTCATGAACAAATAAACAAGTATCCATCCAATAATTCTGTCACAAAATTATGAATTTCGATACTCAGCGTAGAGATAATATAGTTTTGATGATTTTTTCAAAAATTAGAGATATACTCAAAACTTTCTGGTTACCATAATAAAGAAACCATGCTGGCATAAATTGTTAATATATTAACAAATTGGTACTTATAAAAGAAATACAACAAAATACGATGTGATGTCTGTATTCATCCCGATTCACTCCTATTTACGGTATTTTTTTCTGATAAATATAATATTCTCATTTTAATAATGTTTATTATTTTGTCAGATATACTTTTGTATTTGACAGATTATTTAATTTATTTAATTAATTCTCGATTGTGTTTTGAAAGAAGATGGTCTAAATTAATATAAGTACTATCTTTTTTTAACACATAAGTAATGTGGAATTGTAAATGAATATTGTAACTGTAAGATCTCTACACGGAGAGAAAATTCCTATAAAAATTACTGTGCTCATACTACAATCGACGTGTAACAGGCGAACATATCGAATTTTTGTACGGTAAAATTATAAAAATTACAATAATATAACTATAATTTTTATAATTTTACCGTACAAAAATTGGATATATTCGCCTGTTACACGTCGATTGTAGTATGAGCACAGTAATTTTTATAGGAATTTTCTCTCCGTGTAGAGCTTTAATTACTTATCGATTTAATATCAATATGACGTCACACTGAAAGACGTTAGTCAACTGTTTACGTAAAGAAAATGTTTGACCATTGTCCTTTTGAATTCTATAAAGCTCATTTGGTTAAATCTTAAAACACACATGACTTTTCTTTACAATATTGCAGTGAAAACACTGAAAATTAATTACACATCGAATTGTTTCATATAAAGCAGTGTTTTTCAACCTTTTTCATCGCGCGACCCCTCTAGTATGGAAAAATATTTCGCGATCCCCTTAGTATAAAAAAATATTTCGCGACCCCTACCCTCTGGTATTTCTAAATTTTATTTTATGTTACAAATATCGAATCTATTCATCATTATTGATTATTTTCAGTTAGGTGTCAATTAAATACGTAACAAAAGACTTTAAACACACATATTTTTATATTGACATCGAAGTTGATGACTTATAGCAGCTTTTGAACGCGCGCGTGACTTGTGTGAGCGAGACAGCGCGACGTGATGAGCGCTGCTTGCAACATCAGGCAAATAAAGGATGACACTTTTGTATTCTTTGAATTGCGTTTAAATTTACTGCATTGACTTGTTGTTTGTTTAGTAGTTGCTCACTGTCTTTTATTGTCTAATATCCAAAATTCTGTGCTTATTGTAATTATTGAAAATGGACGAATTTCTGAAGAGACATACACAACCGTCAACTTCTAATTCCAATGAGAGTAAAAAAAGCAAAGAAAAAGCGTCTATATGATGACAATTATTTAAAATTCGGATTAACTGTTATTGAAAATAAGCCGCAATTATTTGTTTTGAAATTTTATCAAGCGAAAGTATGAAAGGATTACACTAATGTAACCTTTAATTATCCTTTTCTTTATTAAATATTATATATATTGAACTAGAGTGGTTTTATTGTTAAAATAACTGCGACCCTCTTAGAAAGGTTTCGCGACCCCCCGGGGGGTCACGACCCACAGGTTGAAAAATACTGATATAAAGAATCGATAATTTCAGAATCTTTTTTTCTAGATAGTCCCTTTATCATAACACAAACAAATTTTCACGCAATCTATACTCTGAGATTAAATTTAAGATAGCTAGCTGTTTTTTATTAGTTGATACCTGGAATAGTGTGGAAGTCACTATTGCAATGCAAAATTACATTGAAAATGTATTGAATAAAATAAATAAAACTGGCCTCTGTGAAATAATAAGTCGATTAAAAATTCTAACAATAAGTAAAATCAAACAAGTAAAAAGTTAAATATTTCATCAGGAGAAAAAAAGCTATGAAATCTACTACAGAGACTACAGAAATCTTTTATTTTTTAAATGATTCTATAAAGGAAATGTAATATTTTCTAGCTTATGTGCTTTTAATGTTGAAAGTGTCATCTACGTTAGGAATAAATTCCAATGGAAGAAAGAATCCTTTTCTTTAAAGCATGAATGAGTACGGTTACAAACCTTAATATTGAGAAATTAACGACAACATCGCTAGATGTCGCTAGATGGTAATCGAAGATAGAAAAATTTTCTTCACAGTCGTAAATATGTACCATACGCGACGGATGTAGATATTACATTTTGTGCGCTGATACCCCTTGATATATCTTACACATATTGGCATTAATTATTGAAATTAATTAATTTTCTGTGCCCTACTTTCATTTTTTTATTTTAAGTGACAA
This sequence comes from Brachynemurus nebulosus, assembly GCA_035578155.1. Taxonomy (NCBI): domain Eukaryota; kingdom Metazoa; phylum Arthropoda; class Insecta; order Neuroptera; family Myrmeleontidae; genus Brachynemurus; species Brachynemurus nebulosus. The sequence goes on along the minus strand of JAPWDM010000008.1, from coordinate 26,243,117 downwards.
ATAAAACTCCATTAACTTATTCTTTTAATACATATTTGGTGGCGGCGCTGAAAACTAGTTACATTTACACTGAAACTAGCAGCGCAGAAGTTAACGTTTTTTGTTTAACTGCTCAAAACACTTTGATATGCGACGGTACGAATTCAAAAACATCTTTGTAAAATCTTAATTATTTGTTCAAATGTATAGCGGTTTAAAAACAGTTTTTATTTTCGTAGAAAAACCTCATTTTGAAGCTCAAATTTCGAAAATGAGGTTTTAAAAATATTAGAAAGGGTAAAATAAATTTGATTTTAAGATTTTTAACGATATCTCACGATATGTGAAATGTGAAGAAAAATTTTCATCCCCACTTTCCAATCGAGGAAAATTTTTTTTTATACTGGGTATCCCGTTTGGATGTATACATACGATTTACCTGTTAATTGATAACATTGATGTTATCAATGACTATAAGGAAAAAGTTATCATAAGAGTACTTTGAACAAACTAATAATACCAATTAAATATTGTAACTACTGTTACTATCGCCTTGACAGCAATAGTGCAGTAAAATAAAGAAATAAATGTCACAATTTTCAAGCAATTCATATTTTCACATAAGTATTTGTTATTTTTTTTTTTTTTTGCAAATAAATATTAAAATAATAAAAATACGGAAAGAATTCTCTGTTGAAGAAATAGTGCAGATAATTTGGTGGGGAAAAATTATTTTATAAAAGAAAATTTCCAAAAATATAAATACGTAAAGCACTCTTGTGACATAACTTTTTCCTTATGGGAATCCAGTGTTATCAATTAACATGTAAATCGTATGTATACATCCGGCCGGGACACCCGGTACAAATATATATTAATTCAGTTCTTTAGCATGTATACCTATACAAAATTCCATGCTCATACGTCCAAAGATGTAGAAATTATAATTTAATAAAATTAAAATGGTTTCGAAATTTTTTCTTGAGGACTCTAAAAAAAAAAAAAAAATTCAAAAGTTTTAAGTGTAAATATATTATCACAATTCAACGAATTGTGACTTTTCTCTTATCTAGAAGGAAAACAAAAATATTAAAAAATTTAGTTGGTAAAAGAAATAAATAAATAAAAAGAAAGGAAATTTCGTATAGGTATGTCCAAATTTTTTAGTAAAAGAGGAAAATTGTTTACTAAGAATGTGTATAAGGAAAATAATATATCCTAAATAAGTTCAATTAAAATTCCTTTAGATAAAATAAATTTGTAGCCAGTAAAGAATAATAAAAATATTTATAAATTGAATACTCGTAAATAATTAATCGAAATTATTTAAGGAGAGGGTAAGGTTAATTCGTACAAAAAACGAATTTTGTTATTTTTTTGTGACGACACAGTTAAAATCTCTTTATTAAAACCAGTGGTACATTAAAGTATAACATTCGAAGAATATTGTATAAAATTTTCACGGAGAAATATTAAAAAACACAGTGATGGCAGCAATTATTCGAACGTGTCTCGGAAAAAAAGTAGAATTGCGGTGTCACTCATAACTTGGTGCTGGATCATCCGAAATAGAAAAATTAAAGTTTATTCGTTAGATAATAGTTTTCCCCAGGTAACGCTAGGAGAGTTTTTCGAAATTTTAATTTTTCACTTTTTTGGAACACTTAGAACGGAAAAACACGATTTTTGCGAAAACATTGGCTAATTTGTTATTGTAAAATAAAAATTATTAACAAATTTGAAAAAAACTCTCCAGCGTTACCTCGTAAATTATGTACAGAAATAGTGTTCAAAATTTCAAATGGATCGGTGCTGTAGTTTTGAAGTTATGAGGAGCACCGACTTTGAAAACGTGAGCTGTGGGGAAAACGCTTTAAAGTTTTGAACACTTAAAAATTCTTGTATAAAACTGATATAGAATACTTACTGCTAAACTAAATTTTGTACCCTACACTGACAAAATATACAGTACAGGTATAAACACGTTTGTTCTTGCATTGAAAATTCTCTAATATAACTGAGAGAGAGAGATATATAGAGAGCGAAACATCTGCCAGGTAACAACAAAAATGCTTATAACTTCGTCAATTTTGCTCCAATCAACTTGAAATTTTGAGACAATATCCTTGAGATATTATGCATTCAGTTAAAAAAATAAAAGCAAACAAATGCAAAAAAAATTATTTTAATACCTTACCCTGCCCTTAAGAAAATACTGGTTAAATAAAAAATATTAATTGTTCAAACGACCAAATCGAAAAGTATACAAATTTTTACAGTAAGCAACAATATGTTTTTATTTTTCTTACGGTGGTCTGTCTACACGACAACTACTTGCCTGCCCGTTCTGTCACGCTATTCACCGGCTACTAATGTGGTCGATTAGTCGGTACACCGCTACTGTTAACTTCAAATTTTATTTATTGGATTCTGCTATCACCCAGTTCGATTTTGATTTCAATCTAATTTCGTAGAAGCCTCTCTAAAAGACTCCCAACTCTGTCTCCGATACAAGCACCTCCGTAGTAACGTTAATTTATTATACATTTTCCTCTAATTTTTAAATAATGACTCTTAATAAAAAGATGGTGAAGACTAATAAATTTTAGAATAATACCTATCGTTAATTTCTGCAAGTTTTTTTTTTTTGATATTTATAACACAACAGGGATTTTATATTTTAACCGCTAGTTTATGTGCAAGGCCGGCAGAAGGTGGATAGCGAGGACTGTAGCCCAGGGGCCCAAAGTCTTTGATAGGGGCTCAGACCAATTTTTTTTTTTGCTCGTCAACTGTATTTTATTAGAAATACAGTCCCAGGAGCCCGTTATTTCTCTCGACAGACCTGCTTATGCGATACAGAATATCCATTTATTATCATCCAGTATTTTATTAATATATTGTTTCGAAGTTCCTAGTATAGTTAGTGCGATCTTCTCCCTGTTTCCAAAAATAGCCATCCGTAAAATGAGTCACACAAAATCCACGCACTTTTGACCCTTTCGTCCTTTATACACTTATGTTAGTATTGAGTTTGAAATTTTGGAATTAATAACGAAGTTGTTATCTCTAGACATGCGTATGAAAACGAGAACAAAGAAAAATAAGCCAACTAATCGGCGCATAATTCGAAAAACCTAACATGCCGCAAGAGCAAAGACTGCCTGTATATCGTAGCATAATGTGTATGATTAAAATGCAATTATATTTCATATACATATATACATATAAATTTACATAGGCAAATTGTTGTTAAGTACATGTAAGTATTTGTAAATAATTTCAGCATACAATGTATGTATAGGGTGTTTTAGTTTCAATAATTTTGTAGATAAAGTGTACAAAAGAATAGAGCTAGCGAAAAATCAACGTGGGTATCCGATACGGTGAAGAAATTAAAAAACCATCTGTTATTGCTTTTCAACAAAACGTTACCTACTTATGTATTACAAAACTTTTTGATGTAAGGATGCACAATTCACGAGATAAATTTATAGTCTTTTAAATAATCAAAATTTAAATATATTGCTATAACAAATTGTAAATAAATTTTTTATTTTAACATACAAATTAGAAAATTAACATAAAAAAGTGACAAACTATTTGTAAGTTGCGAGCAAACTGTAGACGTCTAGTGACCAATTTTTTGAGAATTGTTGGTACGACTAGCTTAAATTTTTTTTCTTCTATAGTTTTTTAACTAGTAACAAAAAGAAATCTATTTTTGACCATTTGAAAAGGAATGATAACTTTTAGCGAATTTCCATTCTGGAAATTCAGCTATTACAGCAGCTCTTATGGCAAGACTTGAGTCTGGGACTATGGCAGATATTTGTTTTGGAGCCTCTAGAACCCGAAAATCTACTTCACTAAAATTTATAGATATATTTTATTTGTTAAGACAGAAAAAACTGAAGGAACATAAATTGTTTCTATTTTACTGAGGAATTGAATGGCACGGTAAAAATTTAAATATAGACTCCAATTTTTGAAATACAGAAGAGGAGAGAAACAAAATTAATCTTTCACTAATTATTCCGATCTTAGGTAACATATATTTGCATTTATTTTTATAATAATAACAGTTACCAACTTTTTATCGCAAAATATTTCAAAAGTGTTACAAATCTGCTTGTATAAAGATTGATCAGATTTTGAAATTGGGGATGTGAATCACGATTTGTGCGGAGATTTAAAAAATGGACACCTTTTCTGTATGACCCTTAAAAACAACAAAATAAACTGGAAAAACAAGAAAAATTCAAAATCGTTTTTTTAAAATTCAACCAGATTTACAAGTTGATATAAAATATCAATTTTAGTTGCCAGTCATTACTTATTAAGTGATTAAGTAAATATTTTAAACTTTAGACTTTGATATTTTTTTTTTTTTTGCTTTAATATTTAGTTTATTCACGTCTTCCTGCTTAATTAACCCGTTCCCGTCGTCTGTTCCTCAAACCAAAACTTACAAACCCTTCTTCACTAAGATAAGATTGAGTTATCTGTTTTTGCTATTTTACAATTCCATAGGAGGTGTGATTGTGTCATCGCCGAGGTGCGATATATACTTTCTAAATCATTCAAAAAAAAAAAAAAAAATTATGGCCTATATATTTTATATAGGAAACTGAGAGAATCTTAAAATTCTAAACTAACCACGTAAACTGTTCTTCAAACTTTGTAACGAAATTTTCGTTAACTTCACCACTTTTTATACTTTATCAACAAAACCATTGGAAATTCGATGCACTATACGTCTGAGTGAGCGAACATTTATCTCATGACGTTGTGTAGTCAGGTAATGAAAGAGTAATAGAAATATACATAATATTTCTCTATATGATAATTTAATGGAAAACTGTTATTTTATGATCAAATCAAATTCTTAATTCGCGGACTGTTGCGGATCGCAGTGCTTGCCTGTTGGCCTAGCGTAGCCGTGCTATTGCGTATACTATTATGTATACTATTATTTCATTTTGCTTTGTCCACGACAACCACGATGATGTTGGCGATGATGAGGAACCGAAGCCGTTAACAGCCGTGTCTGCTATTATTACCAATAGACCAGTGCATTTACCTTTAGAACGAATTTTTTTTTTACTTTTTATTTTTACTTTTTTTTGTATCTATCTGTTTCGTAGCTATCGTATCAACCGACAGTGTTCAGTTACTAAGAGCCAGGCCCCGGCCACATTATAATAATTTGAACCAAAGTGAACGTGGTCAATTCAATATAGCGAGTCTACCGCTCAGTTCACAAACGTGCGTGAATATTTTTGAAAAAAAGATGATAATATGTAATAAATCGCTTAAACGCAACGCCTCATTAAACGCGCTTTCCTCCAGCACTGACATAACCTGCCTTAATAAATTTGTTCACATTTCTTGCTCAATTTGATTTTTATGTTAATCAGTTTCGTTATACACTGTAGGTATTTATAATTTTTATACAAAATTATATTTGTAATGTTTGCTGTCGATAATAATAAACCAAGATTGCTTACTTAATACTGACTGATAGGCATTTTAGACGTTGTTATATAATAGTGGATATCTGCGCGTAACAATAGCGATTACTGGACCATTTCAAGAGAGGAACAGTCGAATAATATTAACATCCGTTATTGATCTATCACTGTTAAAAAATTTTACCACATTTAATGTTGGCATTTAATTGCCAACATTACCTAAATATTGTAAAATTACATTTCGAAATGTTTAGAACATTTTTCTATGTAAAATTACATTGTAGAATGTTTTACCTTACATTTCGAATGTAATTTTACTCCACTCATAGTAAATTAATTACGTACGACATGCAAAATTACACTGTCAACTCAACTGACGCCGTCAATTGCGCAGAATCAATCACGTGATACCAGTAATTTACATCCAAAAGATCAGTAATTTACATACAAATACAATAAATTTTCGTTTCGAAATGTAATTTTACTATTTTAGCATGTCAAATACCACTTTTATATGTAATTTTAGTATCAAAGTATTTAAAATTACTGTGAATATTTATTTTTACACAAAATTTCATATTTTACAACTAAATTGTTTAAATTTACTGACACATTGTAATTTTCAAGACACATATTGTAAAAAATTACTATATTTTTTATTGTAATAATACATATTTTTTTAATAGTGTACTTATTAACAGGCATGATTTTTAACTGATGAAATAAGTCGCTAATTTATAACAACAAGGGAAAATTCAGTATAAATAACTATAACTAGAAAGAACTGATCCAAAAAAAAAAAAAAATTGGTGTCGTGGCTACTTAACTGCAGACAAAATAGCCGACCGACAGAATAACTGTCGACAAAATAGCCACGGTTAATTTTTGCTTCTGCGAGACTACTAAAACATTGAAATGGCTTTTTAAATATGAATTTAGAGATTCCGGAACAATTTTGGTTGCGTGTCTGTGTGTCCGAATATTCCATCAAGTGACATAACTTTGGAGCTATTCAATCGTTTTTGTTGAAATTTTTGGAAATTATACATTTTGGTACCTGGATGGTCCTCTATGAATTTCATCGCAAAGTGACAGCCACATCGCTACCATAAAATCTCATTAAATGTCAATACCTTACTTACTACTCCCATTTGGCTCAAATTTTAAATATATTTATGGATTAGGCCATAAATTTCAATATATAATTAGAGTGCTATTTCCTAGAACATATCTGAAATCAATATGAAATTTATTCATTTATTTTAATACAATTGTTAATATTTGAAAGTTTATAATCTACACAAAAATGGTATTTAATAAGTTTTTGAGGGTGAGTTCCCCTTAACCTGTTTAAGAGCACGAATGAAGTATGGCTCGTGATTAGTTTTAATAAGATCTGCAATCCAGCGAACTTTCAAAACTTTTTGAAAGTTACAGTTGGATATATTTCCTTGTAAGTGACAGAAATCTTAATTATCTAGGATGTGTAACTTTATAGATTTTTTCACCGTTCAAATAACACTGATAATTTAACTCATGTGTATCAAGTCCCATAAGAATATTGTAGTTTTTTCACTTTTACCATGCAAAAAAAGTTAAGATAAATTTTTACAGCGAAAAGAAATAGTACAAAACATTTAATTGGTCATTTCATTCTAGGTAAACACGATATAAACGAAACAAAAATTCCTATTGGTAAATTTAACTGATTTCAGAACCATAGTAACAATGAATTAAATAATAATATTACTAATTTATTTTATTCGTTAAATTATCTTACGGTATTACACTTGAGTTTTATATTTTTTCTGAATAAATTTGTGTTTTCTACAACTCAAATTTGTTGCTTAAAAGCAATTTAAGTCGAAGAACTGTCAACTAACAAAAACGCTTACACCAAGAACTGTCAACTAACAAAAATGCTTACACCATGATTTTTGTTAGTTGACAGTTCTTCGAATTAAATTACTTTTAGGCAAGAAATTTGAGTTGTAGAAAACACAAAATTCGAAAAAATACAAACCTCTCGTGTAATAATAAGTGATTAAATTCAAATTGAATGGCCGCACTTTCATTGTTTCCAAATATTGGTAGAGTTTGACAATATTTAAATGAGATGACTTTTCAAGCACGGCAATGATCGATCAGCAGTATTGTTCGCAGCATGTTATCTACTTATCTATAAATGCAAAAAGAAACCGTCGCTTGTAAAACAGGTAACAAATTTAAATACAATTGGAGTAAACATAGGATGGTATTTATTGTAAGCAATAAAATAATTTAACTTCTTGAAAGTTTATGGTCACTAATAACACCCTCTCGAAAAGTCATCCCAAATACTGTTGGATAAGGTATACTAACCTCTCTAATCGTATTTAAGAATCAGCTGTGCGATCATTATAATCTATTTTACGTTATGAACACGATGGGAACTGACAAACAACATAATAAAACATTGAATTCTCGACGAATTTCAGTAAGGAAAAATGGTGCCAAAGCTTAATCACCAGAGATTTTTATCTTTTTTCGGTTGATGCTAAAAATAATTTAACAGGAATAGGGATGCCTGTTCGGTTGTGGAAGATCATATAAAGCCATAGCAAATATTTTAAACCTTGAACTTTTTTGTATTTTTTATAATAATTTTTTTATAAAATATCTGTAAAAAGTAAGTTATACGCCTAATAATATGTAGCTACTGATAAAATTAGCGATGTATTAACTAATTAATAATTATTAATTATGAAAAAACTAAAGTGAATTAATTTAAAATATTTTGATTGTTGCGATGAATGTGTTTAGATATATAACATATTTAACATTAAAAAGTAATAAATATCACTTTTATCTGGTAATAAATAAATAAAGTAATAACAATATATTCCTTGTTTAGAACTAATTATTATTAATGTTAATTAAATACAACAAAATAACAACTAATTTATTATGCATTTATTTCACAAAACATATTTTGAATTACACTAATACCTCGCTTTGCGTCGTTTCGGTTTGCGTTTTTTCGAAGTTGTGCCGCTGCTGAATTAGTACTAATTTTCACTGTGCGTCGTTAGATTTTCGAAGTTGCGTTGTTTTGGGTTCGAGTCTTTAATTTTTTTTCGAAATTTTTTGAACAAACGCAAACATTGCACCAATTTTTTGTGAAAGAAAGCCGACTTACGACAACAGCCACTATGGGCTCATCAGACAGTGATTAATTTTTACTTTGTTTTTATAAATTAATTGATTATTTTATTTTGTTTTAATTGAATTTGTTTTTTTTTTTTATTTTTTGTATGTATGTAATAAAATTTTATATTATTTTTGTTTTTTAAATGTTTACTTTGTTCAATTTTCTTTTTAAAAAGTAGTATTTTCGTAACCCTGAAACCTATCTTCGATCTTTATACGGTTTGCTATAGAAAATGATAATTCACGTTGCGTCGTGTTTTTTTGGAACGTAACCACGACGCTAATTGAGGTATTGGTGTATTTGTTATTATTAATTAATATTTTAAAATGTGATTTGAAAAATGAAGTTACCATATTAACATTTATACATTTTAACAACTATAACAACAAAACAAAGCGGTTTCTGGTACGAATTACAGAAGTGTACACAATGGTTCCGATTAATTAACCACAGGTCGATTATCAACTGGAGACAACTCATTGTAATGCAGAACTGGAAATATTGATTATAAAAAATTTGTGCAAATTACCGACCAAGAATTTAATAAAATTACAATTTGTTTTAATACTATTTTTTCCGTTTTAAAGGTATTTCTTCCCTTAATCTGAATACAAACTATTTTTAAAATTAGTACATAAAACAGAATATAGAATGCATAAAGGTGTTTCTGTAGTGTGGCAATAAAAATTACTTTTCTATAATCAAGCAATAATAATAATAATAATAATAATAACGGTGGGTATGCTGTGAAGAGTGAAAAAATCGTTTCTTTCCGAAACTTCCACCATGATTGTTTTTATTTTAATTTTCTTAGTTGACCTTAAAAGTATACTATGAAGTTAAAGAAAGAAAGGAAGGATAAATAAGCTCTTGACTCTTACGTCAGATTTTCGAAAATAACTACTCTGCTACCTGTTCTCGACTTCCTAAATTAAATCTCTGTCCGACGGGTGGCTAAGCTCTCTTGAATTCAGTTTAACTCCGTTATACTTAAGTACTTAGATACCTATTATGAAAATAAATGAAAAAATGGTGTTTGTACCGCAAGAAAAGATAGTGCTCTTAATTTTGTCCATGAATCAAAATCAAAAAAACTTGGAGTAAAACTTATTAAGCGGCTGTAAAACTTATTAAGCGACGAATTAAAACTAAGAAAACGAGTTGAAATGATCTGGTATACGCGTTATATCATAATACGAAATAACAAAAAGTGATCTGTGCACTTATTGGTTAGTTCAGATTCAATTGAACTGACTGAACTGAAAATTTTTTTGAACTAGGCAAATATATATATATATCAGTGAAATTTGAAAATTATTTTTTTAACACAGTTTGCGTCGCATCAGTCAATATTTTGTAAAAATGTTACAAATAAATAAGTTATGTCTATAGAATAATTTCAGCTTCCACTTATAATTCACTCATTGAAAAACAAATAATATCCCCACTTTTACTCGTGATCAGTGTGACCCTGAAAAATTATTTTCATTACTATTAATCAAGCTCTTAACAAATGCAACGCATATTATTATTTATTTTTTTCCTACTAAAGCGCCTACTAAACAAGCTTAACTGGTTCTTTGGTTTTTCGATTACACGTGCATATGTAATTTAGTATTCCATATCAAAATTGGCAAAACAAAATACTTGTTCTGTTTTGCAAATCACTTCATTATCGGTCGCAAGCGATTTTCTCTAAAATTATTCGACTTAAAAATTAAAGTTTACACATAAACAAAGAACGCGGGAGGTGTGTATATAGGGGAAGGGGTCATGACCCCCTCCCCGCTCCGAGAATTATATACATACAATATTTCTTTTAGTGTTCTATGCTTTGAAATTCTCTTTCGTTTTGGCTTTACTGTTGGTTATTTCGTATAATTATGAACAAAAAAATTTAATGTAAAGTCCTGCTCATGTCTTAACATGACGGCTACTGGTGCCCTTACCTTATGTTGTAAAATTACAATTTTATGTGGTAACTTTGAAATATTTCATTTTCTTATTCTTCCTACAACTTCATTCCTACCTACTTCACTTACTGCGCATGTCTACCTCCTACCTACACCTAGTGCGCACGTCTACATCCTGGCTACACTTATTGCGCAGGTCTACATTCTGGCTACACACCTACTGCGCAGATCTACATCCTGTCTGCACCTACTGCCGAACGTTAAAATTAAAAAAATAACAGTAGAATTTTAAATTAAAAATTACACTTAATTTGACCTTGAACATTGACTTCAAGGTCATATTCGGATACAGAATTTTTTGCTCTTTCCATTTCCATGGTCGAAAAGGGAGGTTGTCGTTTAAAAAAACGAAGTTAACCTTGATATAACCTTGATCCTTGACCTTGAGACCAAAGTCAAGGTCACCATCAGATGCGCCGTAAAAAACGCTGAAACTTTTGTCACTCTTACTTTCCAGATTATCCCCTAAAATTAACCCCCAGAATAGAAGTTCAACTTTACATGTTGAATTAGGCCACCACACCCTATCTCCGTGCTAAGTTTCAAATTTTCGCGTCGAGTGATTTCAGAGGAAATTACTTGTAACACTCGAACAGACACCGAAGTGATTGCATAAGTGTCCCGTGTTGCCAATTTTGGTACGGAACACTAATAATAGAGGCGTAGAGCAGTTAAGCCAAAAAAATTATAAACCTAAAAATTTTTTCCAAGGACAGATTTATCCGAGATACTGTTATCTACAAAACGTTTATTTCTAATCAGAAAGTTTAGAATATTTTTTACGAATTTTTGATAATGTAAATTTGTTTTTAAAATTAAGCTTTAAGTTTATTTTAATGTTTTTAACCGACTGCGACTTCAAAAAAAGAGGAGGTTCTCAATTGGGCCGTATTTTATTAATATTGCGTTATATTGGTTTAATGATATAATATTACTTTCCAAAAATATTTCTGCGCAGTTTTTTTTTTTAACCAAATGGCAAAAATTTTAAAATACCTGTTTTCAAAAAAAAAAAAAAAATTGACAACTTGGTGTTAAATACGCATTAAGTCAGAATTTAGTAGTTCGGTAGCTAGAGTTTTTCACAATTCTCAGGATAAAATATTTCTTGCATTTGATATTAATTAACTTGCTTTAATTTGTTAATAACATTATTAAACCTTTTACTTTTTATACCTATATATAAATTTGCGTAAGATCCGACACTGACTATTACCAAGTGGTCAAGTGCAGACAAACCACTTAATGCGATAACAGAAATGGGGAATTCGTAAATTTTTAAAATTTTGTACACTAGCCTATTTGAACAGTCTTGCCTCTTTACTATAGACAATTTTAAAGTTTACTACCATTTTTCATTAGCATATGACAAAAATTTCCCATTTTTCATAAGAATACGTGTGTAATTTTGTCATAATTATAAATAAAGCAGTTTCTCAACAATAGACTTCCTAATCAATATAAAAATTAAAGGAATTTTTTTTTCTAAATGTTTTTCTAGTTTTGTTGGTATTATGATAAAATTTTAATAATTGGTTTTCGTAAATTTTTTCCTGGCAACTCAACTCGTTGATACAAAAATATTAACGAAAATCTGTATGGTTGGTTTGATAAAAAGAAAAATATTAAGAAAAGAAAAACTAAACGACGCAGACTATTTTGCAGACGAAAATTTGCTTGTAATTTTTGCTATTGAAATTTGCTTATTTTGTTACGTAGAACATGAAAATGTGTAATGAATTTTTTTATAAAATTGCTTGAGTGACTATACCAGTATAATTCTTGACATTGACAGCGTTTAATAAGAAATAACTTGCATAATGTGTGTATATACAATCTAACACACCCACCATATTCAACTTTCTAATTAGTAATTAGTTAATAATTAATCTCTGTCTACACATATATAGTGTTATCAGTTAATTCTAAACTTACAATTAAATATGACAATACTATTTAATGATGATACATCGACTTTTTTAGTTGAAATAAATTCATCAATGAAAATTATAGGAACGCGAAGAATTTTAAAAATTGTTTTCCTTTTTTTGAAGCGACAGTATCTCAGTCAAAAATTATCGGATTGTGATTCTGTAAAGAATTCGAAAGCTCAAAGTCTGTAAATTATCAAAAAAAATTTTTGCTGTAGGCTGATATTTTTTTAATGGATAATCGCCATTCGATAAAATTAAGTTGAATTTGTTTTCTCACCCCAAGATTGTGCACAAGGTACAGAGAATTTTTGGAATGAAGTGTGTGCATAGATATACAAAATCCAAATTTCCTATTTCATAACTAGGTATCGGACATTTTTCGGATAAACAGCATTTGTGTTTTGTGTATGCAGGTATATCGCACTTGATGTGATTAATGTGAATAAAAACGAATAGATATTTTGATAAAACATCGGATATTTTTCGGATTAAACAATATCGTGTTTTGTATATGCAGGCAGATAGACAAATAATATGTGTCAATTGTATATATATATATATATATATATATATATATATATATATATATATATATATATATATATATGTATATATATATATATATATTATATACTGTCATGGCCGACCTATGTGACTAACAACCACAAATAAAAATTTAATTTATTTATTTTAAGAAAGATATTCCTTTATTTTGAAAATTTTTTTGTTCAATAGAACACTTACACTTAAATTCGACACACTTCATATTTTTTTCTATTTAAATTTCACGAGTTGATAAAACAACGACACTAAGTACGACGTTCACTGTCTCACAACTGGTAACAGACTAAATCACAAGCGGTGTAAATTGACACCTCATTGCACCTTACGAACGACAGATTTTTATATGTAGGTACACTGCTTCTATGGTGTTCTGTGAGTGTGTGTCTAACTTTTACAGGGCTTTTTTAGCTTGAATTTCTTTTTTTAAGAGGCTTTGTACAGTTACTCTTTTAGGAATTATTTGTGGTTTAATAAAAAATGGTAAATTTGATAGATTTGAGCGTTACTTTATGGTATCCCATATTTGCTATTAATAAGTAAAACACTGCAAAAATACTTCTTTTATTGACAGTACACTATTTTGATAGCTAGCGCACTTTATATGGAATTGTTGACGTCCTACGAGGTGGTATGTGAGTTAGTCAAGGTGTTAAATATGTAAGTTGTAAATTAATGAGTGACAAAATTATTATAACTGATTTTTTCTAATCAGTATAGCGTATGTGGCGACATCTATGAGTTAAATCTAATAATATAGGGTGGATGCGGGAGAGATGCCGCACATTTTGAAAACACTTGATATTTCTTAAAGTATGCATTTAATTGATTTGAAATTTGATACACAATAAATGTAAACATTGTTCTTTAAAATTATATATAAATAATTTTAAATTTTGAGTCATAAAGGATTCATAATTAACATTTTTGTAGAGCCTGCAAAGCGGCGTCTCTCCCACACCTACGGGAGAGATGCCGCATCAAAGAAGGAGAGACGCTGCATAGTTCATATTAAAAATTTTGCATTTTACACACATCTCCATACATGACGTATGCCATATGTAACCATTTTTGACACTTTATACATTTTAACCAGTCAACTTTTTTTTGTTTCTGAGTACTTTTCAAAACATTTAATACACAGGCAATCATCATTATTTTCGTTATCTTCACTAATATGAGAGCTCTTCCTAATCTATTAATGGATCCTTTATATTTACGTGGCATAATTTACAGTCCAAAAAAAATAATTGTGTAATTAAGATATAAGTCTATGTTTTTAACATGTAATATGATGCGGCATCTATACCTACTTTAGCAAGCATAGTGCGGACTTCTAACCTAAAATTTTATACAATACTTTTAAAATATACCTAAATTAATAACAAAATTCATTTTCATTAAAACAATGAAATATACATTCTTAAATTCTAATGAATTAAATTCTTGATAAAATATTATGTTAAAAAACTTACTATTCAATAATAAATAGTTGGATAATTACTAAACTGATAGACTAATCATAAATGTTACCATATACAGCTTAAATAAGTAACTTATTTTAAACATATACTCCATTAATAGCGCTATCTATCAATCAACGGACGAACTATGGCTACTGCGGCATCTCTCCCGCACTTACCCTACTATTGTTCCGCGCTACCAAACTAGCCCTATTCCTGTAGAAGCCTATATAGTATCCAGTACAATACAATAACAATACAATTAAATTTTTTTTGAAGAAAAGTCAACTTCCAAGTTTTTTATATTTCTAGTCGCACATATTATCAGCTAATAAAAAAAATATTTTTGATAAGAAAGTAAAAGTTTATCTGAACAGTAATTTGTTTGTTTTATTTAATATGTAATGTAATTTGTAAATTTTGATATTTTATCAATTTAAATACTAACAGAAAATTTAATAAATTTTACTGATTCTTATTGTGTATATGTTTGATGAATTTTTTTATCAAGAAGCTTAAGCAGTAGAAACTTTTTTATGAAATGATAAAATCAAAAATATATCTAATTGTTCTAGCTTTTCAATGTAATTTAAAAAGAGTATTAACTATGTATATTTGTAAACAAAGATTATGACCAAAAGTCATCGTTTAGGAAATATATATCGGGAATTTATAGGGAATATAGCGTTGTACGCTCAACTTCGCTCTCGTGGGCAATCGACAACTTCCCGCACACTTATTGGACAATATACTATTTTACTTTTAATTTTTTAGAATCTTATAAATAATACCGAAAAATTATTTAGTTGCTCATATTTAGTCATTTAAACAAAAACTAATAATTTTAGCGATTTAGTCAAGAATGAAATAGTCAACTTAACCGATCAATCGATTAATCAATCATCCGACATTACTACGGTAAAGTGCATATAACTCCTTCGTGAGTATGGTTGTTTTTTTTCTGTTTATTACAATAATAGTTTTATCTCTACAAGCTACGTTAAACTTGAAAAAAACATTGTTTCGTAAAATCCACACACGCTTAGCAAACTAACAACGTATCTTATAATTATGTTAAACAGTATCTACCTATAAGTATTTCATTTCTTTTTTTTTCTAGTGATCTCACTATCGCGAATACATCTTGCATATTAAATTAAGCAATTTTTAAACGTATTATTATAATTTATAAATTATTTAAATATATTGTTTTAAATTAGTAATGGTGTGCAATTAAATATTCAAAATTAATTTAATAAATGAAAGATGAAACGTTTCTGTATACGAAATTAATAATGTTAAATAAGTTTGTCAATTCTGTGAGTAAAAAACAAATGAAATTTTCACAATTTTGTTAATCAGTAAATTATTTTTTATTACTCATGCGAGAGAAATACTAACTTGGCGCATACATTTCTGTACGCAAAATAGCTATTTGCCCACTGTACTCTTCCCACATACTTTTTTGCGTGCGGAAAGTAACTTTCCACACGCAAATTGACAATAAAACACGCAAAATTTAATCAAAACACGCAAAGCCGCGTCTTGATTCTTCATTTAATAAATATTTTGTAATTATTTCTATAGAAACCACCAACAAAGTAACTTAAACAATAATTAATTCAGAAAGAAAAAGACGAACACTTAAAAATATTATTTTAAAAAGTAATAAAAATGTCAAAAATAGTAATAATAATAGAAAAAAGTATGTGAAATTCGTAATAAAAAATAGTATGTGCAACTCGTGCGGGATTGTCAATTGTCCACTCAAGCGAATGAGCGCATTCACTATGTTCGTGCGCTCAAGTTCGCTTTCGTTGGCAATCGACAATTTCCCGCACTTATTGCACAATATACTAATTCACTATTCCATAATCAATACATATAATAAAATTGTAACGAGACCATTTCTGTACATGGAATATTTTTTGAAAATTGTACTGATACTGTAAATAGTTATCGATGTAGATACCAAAACAGCGATTTTTAGAATTTTTGTGTCTGTCTGTCTGTCCGTTCACGCATCATGCAAAAACTATTGGACGGATTTTAATGAAATTTGGTGTGATGATAACTTGTTACCTGGGTCAACATCTAAAATACTTTTTACTCCGGGAAATTTTCTCATTCCCACGGGAAAATGGAAAAACCATTTTGAGCATGTGCACACATTAGGCAAAAACTATTGAACGGATTTTAATAAAATTTGGTGTAGTGATAACTTATTATCTAGGGCAACATTTAGAATAATTTTTACTCCGGGAAAATGCCTCGTTCCCACGGGAAAATAGAAAAACCATTTTGTGCATGTGCACATATTACGCAAAAACTATTGGACGGATTTTGATGAAATTTGGTGTGGTGATAACCTATTACTTGGGTCAATATTTGAGATACTTTTTACCCCGGGAAAATTTCTCATTCCCACGGGAAAATAGAAAAATCATTTTGAGCATGTGCATGCATTACAGAAAAATTATTATTCTTTGCAAGTTCTGTATAATTATTACACTTACATACTTCTCATTGAGTTTATAACAATGCTTTGCGCGAACGACGTCGCGGATACGGCTAGTGTTAAATACGAATTAGCCAGATCAAAAGCTCCCTCACTCACAATTAGCTTCTGTAGCTTGAGATATATTACTATATATAACCCATAGCTAATTTAGACATTAATTAGAACCAAAGCTCAAGACGACAGGCTGCAAGAGACAAGCAGGATGTCTTAATCAATAATATCTTCAAAAGGGCTTAGAGTATAGACCTAGAACTTGCTGGATTCTAATGATCAAAAGTCATATTTATTTTTCAGAATATTTTCAAATTGTAATTCTCCACCAGTGACCCTAAATATTAAAATTTTAAACACAACATAATATTTTTTTGAAAAAATATATGTTTGTCTCCGTATTAGGGTGAATGCGAGAGAGATGCCGCACATTTTGAAAACATTTAATAATTCTTTAAGTATGCATTTAATTGATTTGAAATTTGGGACATAGTAAATGTAAACATTGTTCTTTAAAATTATTTATAAATAAACTTAAATTCTCAGTCGTAAGGATTCATAATTAACATTTTTGTAGAGCCTGCAAAGCCTATGGGAGAGATGCCGCATCAAAGAAGGAGTGACGCCGCATAGTTCATATTAGAAATTTTGCACTTTTTTGGCACAGCGATTCTCTTGAACATATAATACACACATCTCCATACACAGTGCATGTCATATATGTAACCATTTTTAGCACTTTATATACATCTTAACCAGTTAATTTTTTTCGTTATATCTGAGTACTACCCAAAACATTCGATATACAGGAAATCATCATTATTTTCGTTATCTCACTAATATGAGAGCTCTTCCTGAACCCTTACCGGATCTTTTATATTTACGTGGCATAATTTACAGCCAAAATAAAATTGTATAATTAAGGTAGGTATATGTTTTTCATATGTAATATGATGCGGCATCTACACCAACTTTAAATGCGGCATCTCTCCTTTTTGTTGGGATAGATGCCGCATGTTGCTATAACAAGCATAGTGCAGAATTCTAACTTAAAATTTTATACAGTACTTTTAAAGTATACCTAAATTAACAACAAAACTCATTTCCCTTAAAATAATGAAATATACATTCTTAAATTCGAATGAATTAAATGTTTAATAAAATATTTATGTAAAAAACTTACATTTGAATAATAAAAAGTTGAATAATTTCTAAACTAATGCACTGATCGTAAATGTAACCATATACAGCGTAAATTAACAACCTATTTTAACCATATAAATCCATTATTAGCGCTATCTATTAATCAGCGAACGAATTATGGCTACTGCGGCATCTCTCCCGCATTTACCCTATATGCGCTACTCACACTGTAAAATATCAGAATATATTCACCGTATTTTAAATTTTTCCTGCAATTTTTATTTGAAGAGCCCCTTCAGTATATCTAACCCTGAACTTATACACATCGATAGGAAGCTCTGTTTTTTTTTTTTAAATTTTTCCCTATCTGCTATTTGTTTCGAATAATCAAATAAAATTCCCTAATTATCCTAATTTTGAAGGACGATTTAAGTGGCTACAATAATCAACAAAAAATACAGGAGACTATTATATGCTATTGTATATAGTAAATTTCACCAAAATCGGAAATTATCACCTGAGAAGTAGTAAAATATCTCTTACTATCTTACTATTTGGTTTAGGGTGAATTTAGGTATGATACTTGCTTATTTATCAATTTCCAGAAATTTCCAGTTAAGTAAGAAAAATAATAAAGACGTGGAGCAGTTAAGCAAAAAAAATGTAGATCTAAAAGTTCTTTCCAAGAGCAGATTTGTCCAAAATACTGTTACCCACAAAACGGTCCTTTCTAATTAGAAAGTTTAGAATTTTTTTACGAGTTACTGATAATGTAAATTTGTTTTTAAAATTAAGCTCCCCATTTATTTTAATGTTGTATTAATATTCCGTTATATTGGTTTAAAGATATAATATTTCTGTGCAGTTTTTTTTTTTTTTTTTTTTGATCCTATAGCAAGAATTTTAAAATACCTGTTTTTAAGAAAAATTCGACAAATGGGTGTTAGATACGCATTAAGTCAGAATTTCGTTGTTAATTTCATCAAAATCGGAAATTCTCACCTGAGAAGTAAAAAAATATCTTACTATGCAACTAATATTTAGAAACACAATTTAATTCTCTAATATTTCTAACACAAATTTCTGCATAGATTAAAAAATTTCACCAATGTAGATAAAATGCGAAATAATTATATACTTGAAAAGTTAAGGTCATTTACTGTTTTGAGAGATTACAATAATTTATAAATAAAAGAAAAAAAAATCTGCAATACTAGATTTATTAGTTATAAAAGCAGTAAAATATTCACTAAAATAATTATAGCCTTAAAGTGATAATAAAAATTAATGTTCAGTATAATATGAAAAAAATAAAAGAGACCTTACACAGATAAACTTAACAGACAAATTAAAATTTATAATTTGTTGATCAAGAACTCTTTTTTTAAGTATTACAATACTTGAATTGTTTTTTATCTGCCTTATAATCTATTTATACGTCAAGACAAAATCAAATTGTGTACAAAATCTTCCAAACGTACAAAATAAATTTTAACAAAATAGGTAGGTATTTAGAAATTCATTAAAAAAAGTTTTTTTCGGGTTTTCATCCCAGATTTGTTTTTCAAACTGTACAAGCTTCAAGCATTAAAAATACGATTGTGACCAATACTAAACTTGCCGAATATCGAATACCGAACATTAGGTAGATGTATAAACCACAAATAACCAAAAATCCTGCAACCCTAATTCTATGTAGCAAAAACATCACAATTAGGACAGATGAAATCACCGACGAATATTGTCGACGATAAATTTAACAATGTTTGTCTCTCTAAACATATGCAATTTTTGCAAAAATTAAAAAAAAAAAATAACTGTGTTAACACGTGAAGAGATTTAGCAGACAACTTTTACTAACAACTTTTATTTATTAAAATTTGAATAAATTTAGATTGTTCTAGACAAATTGTTTTACACGTGTCTACTGACCCAGATTTTATATTTTATACTTCAAATGGTAAAATTTATAATAAAACGGTCGAAATTTTTTTTTTTATTAAATTGCGAAAGAAACTTCCACTTCCTGAGGGTATCCAATTAGCGAAAGTTATTTTAAACACTAAACAATAAAAATCAGCCGTATATTATTGAAAAAGAGTCATAAAGGCGCCGATAAAGGCATCTCCTTAACATCTTTAATTTATTATAAAATATACATTTTTCGTTTCTTGTTTTGTTTTGTTTTTTTCTAAACAATGTCCAAAGATATAAGTTTTAAACTAATACCGGTCTTAGTAGCTTTTTTCGACAACTTAACAGAGGTTTTATATTTTAGGCGCTAACTTATATGATTAAAACAGGGATAGGCAACCCGCGGCCCACGGACCGCATGCGGCCCGTTGCAAGCTTCTATGCCGCCCGCCAAACAATATAACTATCCGAACAATTTGCTCTGCCTATGCATATGAGTTGAGCATACTTTATACATTTTTTGTTCTCCGATGTTTTATAACATGTAAATAAAACTATTACTAAAAATTTTTCCTCATGTTGATTTTTAATATGTAATATTTATGTTGTATTTAAAAAAAAAGAAAATATCCATGTCGCAGCATCCTGCATAAGATAGCGAATTTCCAACGGTGTAAGAAAATATGGCAAAAACTTGAGGAAAGTTGCGCAAAAAACTTACTTTGTCCACAAAAATTTTTTAGGCAAAAATGCCTAAAAGTCCGTTCCGGCCATCGGACTTGTCTGACTTTTTGTACTTCCAGTATTTCTACCAAATTTCGTAAAAGCACGATTTTTCGTTCGAAAGTTATATAAATTTTAGTGAATGTCATTTTTGGCTTCTAGAGACTTCAAAATAAATTATTTCTATCATAGTTCCGGACTCAAGTAGCATCAAGACAGTGTCTCTAATAGCTAAATTTTGGATCCGAAAATTCGCTAAAAAACCTACTTAATCTACATACTACATTGCAAAATATCTGACTATGCGGCCTGCTAAAAATTATTTTTTTTAAAAATGGTCCACCATCCAAGAAGGGTTGCCGACCCCTGGATTAAAATACCCATGAATCGAAAAAAGTCCACATGTATTATTAAAAGAGATATTATTTGGAAGTTCCTAGTATGGTAAAAGAGCCATGTCTTCTGTGGGAGCCATCCATAAAATACATGACCGCAATTTGGCTTCCCCCCCCCTTTGTAACGCTGCATCAAGAAGTCACAAAAAAGTCCTTTAGTGTAATATAAAATCATTGTTATACTTTGGCGATTTACTGCAATAGTTACTAAGTAAAATTGGTGTAGGTAGTTATTTCAACGGCTCGTCACATTCGTTTGTTCGAACCTCCGCCCCCCTCCTCGTCACATATCATCACGGTCGGCAATTTGTGGGCCCACAGCACTCAACCCTATTTGTGGGCGTATTTTATGGAAAGCGCCAAAAAAATTATGGACTTTCATTAACAAAAGGTTCCCCACCCGTGGCAGATAGTCTTTGAAAATTGTTCACTTAACGGAATTTTTTCTATTGAGATCTTTTCAAAGAATTAACAGATAAACATTTTGATATACATTAATTTAACTAGGTAATTTTAAATAGTGAATGAACGTAGACGAAATGTATTTATAATTTATACACACGGATAATATTTTGTTCATTAGTAGGCATCAAAAAATATTCACCTTCACCGTGCTAGAATGTATGTCTATGGGTAAAAATATAAGCGCGTGTACATAAATTTTGCCGCTGAATTTTGTCACGGTCTGACGAAATGTAATTTGTGTAATTTAAGTGTGTAAAAAAATAAAAAATAAACTGTCTGCTAAGATGATTATAACGTGCGTCAATTAACCAACAACAATTCAAACCATTTCCACATGCATGCAAAATAATTACACATAGACATAAAATACAGTGTGACGCAATAATACTTACTTAAAGAAGTGAGATGGAATTTATAAACAAAAATTATACATTTTCTTACATATCAGAGTATTATAGACGATATGACCGTAATTATTTCTTGAGGGGCTAGGGGTAGTCAACGGTGTAAAAAAATGAGTATTTTAAATAATTTTTTTTTTTTTTTTGGCAGTAGTTTAATTTATTTTATAAAATAAATAATACAGAATTATTAATTTATGTTTCAATTTGATTAGACAAAAATTTAAAAAAAATGTATTTTTTGTAGACCAAGTTATCGCGATGTTTAGCTTTTTATTTTCTTGTGAAAATATACAAAATGGCAGCCTCTGATAATTTGTTTTTGGATTTTCAAGGAAAAAAACATCAGTTTATTATTTATAAAAAGTACCTAATACAAATTTTGATTTAAAAAAAAATCCTTCGATCGGGCATTAGATTAACTATTACTTTAATAATTACTTTTTATTTGATTGATTTTAAATGAACCAATAAAATGTTGCGATGGTCACCGCAAATTAGGACGGGGTCCAACAAATCTGGCGATAACGTGGTTTACAATAAATACATATTTTTTTAATATTTGTAAAATAAAATTAAAACATAATATAATAAGCCCGTATTATTTGTTTTATATAATAATTTAAACTACTGTCAGAAAAAATTATTTAAAATACTCAATTTTTTCAGATTGCTGACTAAACCTAACTCCTTAAAAGACATAGGGACCAGAAGCGTAACTACAATGGAGCCGATGGAATGGTCGCTTCAGAGCTCATAACAAATGGATGGGGAGGGGGCAATTGGGGAAAATGACGGTACGTTATTTTTTTCTCCTCATCAACCGCTTCAGGCTGCAAAAATTGTAGTTACGCCTCTGAAAGGGACCTAGTGCTGCCTAAATAACACTCTTTAAAGAAAATTTGGCAATAAGGGTAAATAACTATTCCAACTATTCCAATATAATAATAAAGTTTCCCGTATTATATTAAATTAATTTATTAGTAGTAATTAGTAGGAATTATTGTTTTCGATTATTCTGCCTTTAATTATATTGAGTTTGGTTAAAATTATATAGTTTTCTCTTTAACAAATAAATAAAAATATTAATGCTGCCTTTGTTAGCCGGACAGCAATTTCACGCCGAAAATTTCTTTTAACTCAAATACTCCAAAATTCTACACAAAGTCAATTATTAACAGTGTCCCACTTCGTTCACTAAAGGACTCAAAATCAGCAATTTTCATATATCAATGATAATTTTCGCGTGAAAATTCTGTTCGGTAATATTCTCAGATATTTTATTTTAATATTTTCCATGTAATTTTCTATTTATTTGTGGGTTCTTAAGGGGGAAACTTTATTATCAAGTATAATCTACCTCACAGTCCACCTCAAAATAGTAACTTAACTATCTCAACCCAAATTTCCTTGATACTGAGATAAGTATATGAGACTATAAAGAGTATGATTCTGAACATTTTCATATGTAATGTATATGAGCCACAAAAATAACTCCTTCAAAAGTTATAGATACGCAAAAAATTAATTGATTCTCGCATTCGTGAAAAGATTTGGCTTAGGTACGTTCTCACTCAGATATTACTCAACCGATTTTTTTTTTAAATTTATATTAAATATACGTTGTATATTATTAAATTTTTAAAATAATAGGTAATTATAGTGGTTAGAGCGCCAGACATTTGAGGGACTTGTAAATTGACATATTCCAATAAAAGGTTTCTGCAACCACCATTTTTATATATGTTAGAAAAAATGTACCACTTTAAGGTCATAATAAATAAAATGCCAAACCTCAAAATACAGATCAATTTTTTCCTTCCAAAATTGCCTTTATTTTCGCTTGCCGAAAGGTATTTTTCTCTTAAGTTAATTTGAAAATAATTGCGTTTTTTATGTTTTCTAACTTACAGCTTTGTTCTTTTTTGCTATTTCTTTTACTTATTTTTTGGAAAAGTTCTAATTCCCTTGAACTATTAATTTTAGTTTAGTGATGATGACGAAAACGTTACGTACCCCTATTATACCTAATATAACTCTTCGTCGCGTACATTTACTAAAATTGCGAGGCGTAAAGAATAAAAATACAGGAACCTATTCTATAAAAACTATACAAATTATGCAAAGCACCTGGGTCGCATAATATTAAACACTGTGTTACATATTCATATTTCAAATACATAACGTTCTCTACCTATAAAAATTTATATCGTCCCATTAAAGGTGTCATTAAAAAACGTAACAGCCGAATGTGAATTTTAGTTAGTTTAGATTTTAGCAACTTTTATTATAATGTTTGTAATAATTCGTTGGATAACCGGTTTCCAAAAAAAAAAAAAAAACGCGATCTCATATAAATACCATTTTGCTTGCAACTGTATTATTGTATCATATAAATTTTTTTGTAGTAATATTTGACTAGTTCTTCAGATGGGTAATATTTTTCGTTTATAATCACGTTTTTTTTATATATCACACAAGCGACGTTTCCGTTTGCCACTGGGGGCTTTTTTAAATTGAAAAAAAAAAAACGATACGAATTTATTCACATGCATATCTACTTAACATATAAAATATGTATGTATATCAAACAAGATTAGAAGAGTTGAATAAGGACGCATTGTTAAAACCATGCGTTATTAGAAATATTGATAAACGTTTTAGTTTTTTCAACAGAACAAAATACCTAACGAATTTTTCTACTTGTTTAAAGGTTATGTGTACAATAGAAGAGAATAATTTTGTGATAAATTCTTAGCATAATGAAGCATATATTCACTGCATTTTACGAACTCCGACCAGAATGACTTTCCATAGCTTCATTTTTTTATTTTTATTATTTTAAAATATTCATACTGAAAATTTTTTTCGCCTTGGTTGTTCATTTAATAACTCCTATTCGTAAAACTTATTAAGGTGGTAAATCTAATAATTTCTTTATCCAATGTCTAGTAAATCTTAGTTTTACGGACCAAAAATTTTTAATCACAACTACAATTGCATGAAACTAATAAAAAAAAAAAACTGAGTAATTATAACTTTTTCTATTCCTCACAATATAGTACCTACCTATAGACTAGGCGCCAGGTATTTTTAACTGGAAAAAATTCCAACAAAGTTTTTTTTCCATAAAATTGTTAGTTTAGATGTTTGTAATAAATTATAAAGTTTTCCCCCTTCAGCGAGCACCGAAGGACTTTTCCGGTAAAATTGAAAAAAAAAGACAAAGAATTGACTAGGTACTAATTTTTTATTCCTTCTCAAAGAGGGATTCGCAGTGCTCGTTGGAGAGGGAAAGTTTCATAATAAATTTATTATTGACACCTAAACTAATAATTTTATGAAAAAAAAAACATTATTATAGGTTTGTATATACACTACCGTCCAAAAGTTTGGAAGCATTAAAAAAATTCAATAATACCATCAGTGGATAGACATTAATCACATTTATTGGGTATAAAATATGAAATTTAATTGGACATGTTAATCATATAACATAAACTTATGGCTTAAATATTAGATTCTGGCTTCATCAAAGTAACCATTTCTTTCTTATCTTGATGACTTGTTCACAAATGGGCATCCTGTTAAGAAACTTATTAAAATATTCTTTCTCCAATTTTCTCGTTCATCTTTTAAGATTGTCCAGAACTGTTCTGCACTAGATGGAGAACCAGTCTTCACCAACTACGCAGCTACTGTAAGAGAAAAGTTGGTCATTAACAAGAATACGAGAGACTACCGACAAAAGATGTAAAAGGTTTTTAAATTTTTAGTTATTATTATTAACTAATTTATTTCAACCCTAGAACGACAAGTCTGTGTCATACATGACACCTACATTTTTAGTTTCAGCGCATGCGCGAGTAAACCGCTAGGATGCGTCTCTAGCGTTGAGTACACTCGTAACCAGTTCAACCAATTCAACTAGATGTCAAAGTAATTTTGAACTTTGTTCGTTATCATATTTGGAAATTATTACGTATTTGGACCTGGAATTTGTGAGTTTGTCTATAATTTCGTATTCTTATAAGACAAAGAATTCAATATATAAACGATGAAGAGATCAGAGCTGAATTTTTAAGACAAGAAGAAAATTTACCTGTACAACGATGGCAAGTGACTCGACAAGTGAAACAGAAGATGATAGCTATGAAGAGGATGACTCTTCGTATTAGGAAAATTTTAATATAATTTTCGATAATGTAGAAGTTGATGATAACGTAATAAATTTCTTTTTTAGTCAAGATTTGAAAATCATCTGGGCAGACAGACCGTTGACTATGACATTGACATTGACGTCAATTAAATATCGATTTGAGACACTAGAAGCGGTAATTAATTTAAGAAATAAAAAAAAAGATATAGGTATCGTGTGTGACACCTACTTGCTAAATTTGTCCCATAACACAACCTTGTCGTTCTAGGTTTAATTACAAACTAATTTGTTAAAATGGTTCCAAACTTTTGAACAGTAGTGTATATATAAATATTAGTGAACCTCAAAACAAATTTCTGTCATAGCCCCGGATTCAAGTGGTTATATTTACTGAATAATAAGTTGAATAGGAACTAAATACCACTGGAATGCTTGCGGTCACTTAAAGGTTAACTAAAAACCGTATTTTTCTAGGTTTATGTATGCTAATAACAATTTTACGATTTACAAGCAGTACACCAATAAAATTGATTGCAAATATGCATTTCAATTTGAACAATAATTCTCACTTTAACGGTGATAAAATATTAATAAAATAGATTCTAAAAACGTGTACATCCATTACTAAATGATTATGTGGACAATGGTTTATGTACGTTTCTACATACATCTTTTGTCAAATATTTTAAGTGGAATGTACATAGAATACGCACAACTACAATTCAACTGAAAGAGTTTATTATTAAAAAAAAAAAAAAAAAAAAAAAAAGCGGCAACAAAAACCAGCGAAATAAAAAAAATTTTTGATTGTGTGAGTGAACACACAACTCCGCGTGCAATCTTGACGATGCTAAGTAATAATAACTATGGTCGCCAAGGATGATCTCACACAATTCATAGACATTCAATAACAAACAAATAGCAGACGAAACGTTAGAACTGCTCGGACAGACGGACACAACAATGTTCGTCCACAATATTTTATACATATTAGATGTTTGGGGGAATAGATTGGGGCCCAGTGGGGCGGGGAGTAAATGTATGATTTGGGAACTGCGTGTATGATATTTAAAATGGCATTATGTCTCAAGGTCGTGCCCGCCAACAATGATGAAGTTCTGCAGTTTATGTCTAATTTGCTATATTTCAATCGGGAAGCACCATGCGTCAATAGAAATTAAACAAGTTGATGCCTGCAATTGATGGAAATACACTTGTGTACATTGATGTCGATTTTAGTGACTAGCATTTTTGGGTTCTGGGACCTGAAAACAAATTTATATTACAATTCCGGGCTGAAGCCCTAGCATAACACCTGCCGTAATAGCTGAATTTTCCTTCCAAAAATTCACTAAGAAGTTAAGATTCAACTACGAAAAAGTAGGAAGCAAATTTTAAGATCTAGATATTAAAATTAAAACAATAAAATGGAAAATATTTTTCGTAATAAAATGCAGCGGTAACATAATTTGACTTTTTAGCTTTTGTCACGACAGTCGTGTTTTCTAATTTTTTAATTAGTTAATTTTTATTTCGTATCTTTCAATGACAACGCTTGCCTACCCACCAAGGGCACAACAACTACAAATCAGCAGGAGGGAAGGGTCCAAAAACAATTTAAAAACCCAGTTTTTTAATAACGCCATTCTCTAATAACTCTGGAAAATGTTATTGGAGAATGTCTCCGAAAATTTGATTTTCAAATAAAAAATATCAGTAAGCCACTAAAAATGTTACTTTTTAATATAAGTAAATAAAATAAAGGAAAATTTACGTAATTTTATAAGGTGTCTACGTAATTTTAGGGGGTCCGGACCCCTTGGATCCCCCCCCCCCAGGTTGTAGCGTTCCTGCACTCTACTCATTTTCTTTTCTTGTGACGTAATTTATATTATTTTACCCAAAGTAACATAAGGATTCTAACGATATCACGCATATCTAAATCGATTCAGGCGTTTTTTTGTACCTTTTAGTAACATCGCTTGTCTACCCACTTCACTAATACTTTCAAGACGTCGCCTAGCCCATGTTACCCATACTAACGTAAGGATACCACAAAATTCTAAATCAGTTCGTCTAAAAGTTGTGATGGAATAAAAAAACTCACTTTTTCAGGACAGTTATGTAAAAATAACGGAAAATTTAAAAAGTTAACGAAAATAAGATGTACCTAAATATTCTTAACAAATTCGTAAATATTTGTTATTGAAAACTGTCGATGATCGAAAATATAACTTAAGGTGATGACCTGCAATGTTGCTCAAACTGAATCTTAAGTTGAAGAATCACATTTCTAGGTTATTCTAACTACGTTGTTTTTTCTGTCACTATCTACATGACTCATACCAAAACGTACAATTTTTTTTTTTAAATTAATTAAAAACAAAAATTACTAGATCTTTTGATGCAGATAAATAGATTCAAATTCAGGAAGAAAAATTGTAGTTTGTTATTTTCACTCCCGTTTTGAAAAATTAATCTCCAAACTTCAATCCCCAGCCACCCCTATTGATGTAATTTAAGTAAATTACATATCAGTAGATATCCTTCTCAAAAAAATAATAGCACCAGTTTGAATTTTTGGTCTATCTCTTACCATTTCCGAGATATTTTAAAATATAAATTAACCTTCCCTGCATCTTCACCATTATTATTTACAATTTTTACCGGAATTATTATTATACCATTATTATTATTTACCATTATTATTACATACCATTTAATTATTATTATACCAACTTACCATTATTATTTACCATTATCATTTAGTTTTTCTCGGAAACTAGTTGACATAGAAGAATAGTTTAAAGACCTTTTTTATGTAATTTTTCCGCAAAAATTTTTGAATAAGTGGAAATTTTGGCAAAAAACTAATTTTTTGCAAGAACAAAAGCCATGTTTCTGGCATCCGACGGGTCTGGCTGAAGAACTCATCCAAGACTTTGGGACTTCCAACCTTTTCACCTCAAGTCGCGTCATGACAGTGGCTGTAATAGCCGAATTCCATTCTGGAAATTCGCTAAAAAAAACTTAATTATTTAACATGTTAAACTTATGTATTTACTGCATAAATTTTATTTCTATTTGCATGTTTGAAAGCAGAATTATAGTTGTTTTTTTTTCACTCGCTAGACAATATTCAAAATTAATCTTTAAACTTTAAT
Source organism: Brachynemurus nebulosus (assembly GCA_035578155.1). Lineage (NCBI taxonomy): Eukaryota > Metazoa > Arthropoda > Insecta > Neuroptera > Myrmeleontidae > Brachynemurus > Brachynemurus nebulosus. The sequence goes on along the minus strand of JAPWDM010000008.1, from coordinate 26,213,667 downwards.
TCTCAATCGTCCCTGTTGATGTAATTTAAGTAAATTATATATAAACAGATACTTTTTTAAAGAAATTAATCGCGCCAGTTTAAATTTTTGCTCTATTTCTTACCATTTCCAAGATATTTGAAAATTTAAATTAACCTTACCTGCACCTCCACCATTATTATTTACAAAACAAAAGTCTGCCTTATTTAAGTTGTTAAATTTGCATGTTTGAAAAATTCAATTTTTTACGTTACAATAATTTATAGTAAGTGTTTTTCAACCTGTAAGTCGCGTCCCCTTGGGGGCTTGCGAAGCCTTTTTAAGGAGATCACAGTTACTTTAAAAATAAAACCAATCTAATTTAATATATGATATTTTATAAAGAAAAGGCTAACTAAAGGTTACATTAGTGTGACAATTTCATACTTTCGCGTGATAAAGTTTCAAAACAAATAACTGCAGCTTATTTTCAAACAGTAAATTCGAATTTTAAATAATTGTCGTCATATAGACGCTTTTCCTTTGGTTTTGTTTCATTACTCTCATTGGAACTTGAAGTTGACGGATGTGTGTCATGTCTTTCCGGAAATTCTTACATTTTTAATAACTATAATAAGCATCGAATTTTGAATATTAGATAATAAAAGACAGTGAGCAACTACTAAATAAGCAACAAGTCAATTCAATAAATTTAATCACTAACGCGAGTTCACACTTCAAAAAATGCAAATTGATTGCGCTACTCTTGCGCTACTAACTCTACGTGTTACTCTTTACGCCACGTGCGCGTTCAGAAGCTACTATAAGTCGTCAACTTTGATGTCGATATAAAAATATGACTGATTCAAGTCTTTAACTCCTTAATTTATTACATATTTAGTCGATACCCAACTATGAAAATAATCAGTAATGGTGAATGAATTCGATATTTATAACATACAAAAAAAAATAAAAGTTAAAAATAGCGGAGGGTAGGGGTAGCGAAATATTTTTCCATACTAGGGGGGTCGCGCCTTGGAAAAAGTTGTTAAACACTGATTTAAAGAATATAAAGAAAATACAGACTCAAAAAAGGGAATCGGGCGTTTTCCATTTTCGAAAACATTACACAGTGCATGACACAGTGTCATACACTGTGTCTACTTGTTTTATAAATGGAACTGCATCTTTTAATATGTTTCGGCAGAGGGTAGCATAGACAAAGCTACTAGTATTTTAAAAAAAAAAGAAGATATATAGGTAGATTCAGTCTACTTGATATACTTTCTATGGTTCACAATTACATGTATGATTTAGTTAAAAGCAATTAAAAAATTAATTTTGCAAAAAAATTTAAAAAAAAAAAATTGTAAAAAAAAAGTACAAAAAAGTACAAAAATTTTGTTCGCATTACTTTTTCTGTATGCACTACGTCACACAGTGTTGTCTGCGTTTTTTAAATGGAAAATACCAATTTTCAAATATAGCTGGAAAATCTGTTATTTTGCAACTCTCATAATCTTGAACACACAATAAAAATAACGTTGGGTACTTCGTATGTGAATTATAATATATAGTATAATAATAATTAATAATGGTGCTATTTGATGTTACATGTGCTGGCCCCGCAACATTCTAATAAAATATACAGCGAGTATTCGCAGACCAGTCAGCCGGTTCGGCTAGACCAATGCGGAAATCCAAACAAACCAACTGAATTAGTTTTTTTTTTAGTTATGTATTTTATTTGTAATAATGTATGTATGTAGGTATTACATGTACTTAAAATATAAAACGTACGTATATAAAAACGTATGTATTGGTTTTATTAGAATATACAATATTTTTTATTGCGTTTTAATAATACGTAATATCTATAGTCCGGATAAAATAATTTTTCACAGGACCGGCTTAACGATTTCAGTGTAATACTGTTAGACTGTTTGTATTTATGTATGAGTCTGCTAGAGCAAATAATGTTCCTTTACGTACATACATACATAAACTGATTAAATTAAATCGAATTAACATATGTTTTAGAAAATATTACTAATTTTTCCTTAAAAAATGTTCATACAAAACTAGTATATCTTGCCAACAAACTATACACAAATAAAAGTATACATATTAAGAAAAAAAGATGTAACGTTAATAATGTGTTATCTAATAAAATATTATGTAGGTATTTACTTCATTTTTGCTAACTAATATTTTTTATATATATACTTTTGAGCATTGAATAAATAGTGGGAATACACTTATATACACAATCTATATGAAAATGAAAAGTGACTAAAAAAGTGTTGACGAATATGGATGGTTAAACAAGAGGGGATTTAAAATTTTTCTAGATTAACTGATGTTATATTTGTTAGTGTAAATATTTTTAGAACATTTATTAATAAATACTCTCAAATTACAACAAAAATCACATAAAAATTAAAAAATATTCATTACCATCGATAGTTTGTAGGTATTCTGTGTTTGTAGATTATAAAAGGTGTTAATCAATATGACGATTTTGCTTCAAAAAAATAATATCTAAAAAACTTCTATTGTATGGTCCATACAGATATTCTAATATCAATAGTATCTGTGGTTAAATACAAATAATACATACGTACATATTTATATTATACGTACGACACGTAGGATGTCATCAAAATGATGTTTTATTTATGTGTTTGAATGAATTGGACAACTAGATTAAATATTGCTTGATTTACATTGCATGTGTATGTACCTATGTAGAAAACTAAAAATTTTAAAAAATTGTAAACAAGGTACATATATTAAATTTTAAAAAGTTAAAAAGAGATAAGGAGTTTGTTTATCAATTGATACTGAAAGACAGCCGCCGGTGGGAAAGAAGACAATAAATTTTGTTTTATATGTACCTGCAAGCTAGTTAGACAAATAAATATTGCAAAACTTTAATTCAACAAAATTTGGGGCCCCTTTTTATTTTTGATATAAATCTCACATAATAAAATTTTTCTAAAAAGTTTTTGCTTCTCTATGTTGAATTTCAATAAATTTTCAGGATTTTGTTATTTCTGTTGTAGCAGACTCATACATAAATACAAACAGTCTAACAGTATTACACTGAAATCGTTAAGCCGGTCCTGTGAAAAATTATTTCATCCGGTCTATAGTAATATCTAATATTCTATCCAATATCCAGTTTTTTTTTTTTTTTTAGTCTTCTGTTACATTAAAATACAACACATCGTAGACAAGCGGTTATGCGCAGAAATGGATTTAAAAAAAAAAAAATAATTAATTTTTTTGCATTGCTTTTGCAAAATAAAAGGATTTCTGCAGTTAAAAATGTGTAGGATGTTTAAAAATGAACAGGATTTGCTCGTTGTTCATTCAGACACAAATATTATTCCCGGAAATGTTTATCCGCCCAAATACTCTTGTTTTATTATTTCCGGTAGGACCGGTCGCAGCGCTTATGAGATCAGAAACAAATCTATTAAAGCGACGATTCATAATTTCAAGCAGTAGTTAAACATTTAGTTATCATGGGCCTTTTCTATTTTTTTCCAAATTTTATTTTTATTTTGACTGGCAGCACTGATCGCTCTCTGATTCAAAACGCTTTTAAAAATATGATAAATGTCCGAAATTACGACACTTTAAGGAAGCAACCAAGCATATTTTAAAAATCGTTGGAAAGAGTAAAAGTCTTTTGTCAGCAGCCAGATCAAAATATTTACCTTAGGTTACTATTTAAGAAAAATAGAAAAAGTATAAAATACAAAAAAATATGAATTTTTGTGCTACTGCAATGACACCTGATTTCGACATCTACCATAAGAACTTAGCTCTAAATTCGACACCTTTTTGAACTTATTTTCAACTGTTTTTAAATTCAACAGTTGTTGCCCATAGTTTCGACTATAAACATTTTAGCTCAAATAAAAAGAAAAAATTTGATAAAGATGCATTTAAGTATAATTTATTGAAAAATTCAAAAATTGCTTTATTTATTACACGTACATATTAGTTAATAATGTAGTTTTCCAAGTTCTGCTAATATAAAAAAATGTTCCTTATTCGTATGTTTTGGTAGGTTATTTTTTCCCACCATTTCGTTAAAATCATATTAAATTTTGTCCTTTACTTTTGACTATTTGCATTTCACATACTCACACTGTTACTCTTATTCAAGACTGGATCCCGTAATTTTAAAAAATAATATTCTTCCAATACTCATTGACGAAATTTGGGCAAGACTTCAATTTACGGATTTTAAATTCGACACACAAGAAACCTAGTCTATTTAAGAATTTTACTTTAAAAAAGTTATACCATTTATTATGCCATTTTAATGTGAAAATCATAATTTACTATAATTTAAAATTTGTGGTTTTTGTACTTATAAGGAATCAGTCACTTATACCTACGATTTCTAACATTTTGCAAAATAACTAATTGATCATTAATTTTAGTAGTACTGTATTTGTTAAAAATAAACTGAAATATAAAAAAAAAAGTAGTATTATTTAATGTTCATAGATACCTCTCAAATACACAACGGACGTTTTAAAAACCGAATTTTTTTAAATTCTTTAAAATAATATAAACATGTCTGATTTTAGGACACTGTCTGATTTTGGGTCATTTACCTTATATAGATATCTGAATTAAGTTTTAAGAGTTACCAAGTCATTATTTCTACTTTACATAACGCTAACAATGGAGTAAGTTCTATTCTTTTACTTCTATTCAAAGATCCTACTTTGAATATGTATGAAAGATTTAATTTACCACTTGAAGAGAGAGCGTTTCCTTCCCAAGGAGGTGTAAAAAAAAATTATCAGCTTTTAAATTTTTAAGCTCATACTTAGAAAAAGGTCGTGGCAACCACACGAACTTGGACAGAAAGTAGTAAACTATAAGGATTCCAAAATGTTTTGAAACTCTAAAAACATCCTCTAACTTTTAAAAATGTGAGGATGCAAAAATTTTTTTTTAACATCCTCGTTTATCGATTATCAGTTCTAAATAGAACTATAAATCGAGCGATGATAGAACATAACGGGAATGGTGATTACCCACTAGTAATCACTCAAAATAAATTATATACTAAATATATACGATTCATTAAAAGCTAAATTAATCGATATCTTAATTCTAAAATGTTCTGTCTATTGAGTCTATACAAAGAGTCACTATTGTCAAGTAGATTAAGGGCACACACATTAGGATGATTTTCTTGGCGATGAATGTATTTATCACTGTAACGTACTATTTCCTCACGCACTGTGGGCACTTGAAGACTGCGATGTATGTCATCGTTACGCACATACCAGGGGAAGCACTAATGGCTCGTAACACTTTTGAGTGAAAACGTTGCAATATCTCAATATTGCTAACACTAGCAGTACCCCAAAGTTGAATACCATAAGTCCATACTGGTTTGATAATACTTTTATAAACTAGCACTAGGATGTAAAATGACATATTATACACTAAGGGACTAAAGTATGATCATGAGGGACTAAAGTACCTACCTATGTATTTTAATCCCGGAATTAGAAAAAATATTATTTTGTCTACTCCTGTTGAAGCATACACTCATTACATATCCGTTAATTGTTAAGAAAGTTAGGCATTATTCAAAGGTGTGGAAAAATGATCATTATTCAATACCTTTCGACCAATCAAATCACCGTATTAACCATTTTTCAATGGGCTGGCATTTGTTTTGTGTATAATATATGTATCAAATTTTAATTTATGTTGCCTGGGAACGTGCAAGTAAACAAAGTAGTTTATATTTTGTGTTGATCGTTTCCATGTGTACATATTATACAAACATTTAATGAAATTAGAAATAGATTAAAAATTTTATTCTTTTGATTTAAAATTTATATTCAATTTTATTTAAATCAAAAAGTAAAAAAGTCGTAGAAAAAATATCGTATTCTACTCGCTTACAATGGCTATTACTCACTCAGATGCATTACGACACTCAGCTTTATATAGCTTAAATAAACTGTATAAATTCTAGAGAAGTTGGAACATAAAATTCATTTGAAATCAACCGAAAATTTTTATTTAAATGGTAGTCAGCCCTTACGTACTAACGAAGTTTCAATTTTTTTTGAATTTTCAGAGTCATCGAATCATGAGTTTTCTGTAAATAAAATGTGAATAAAATTGTCCTATCAAAAATTACCACTATTATACAAAGAAAGTATTAAGTAATTCATTTCAAAAATCATTTTTGTAAAAAATGCAATTGTCTTCAAATGGAAAATTTTTTGAGTCTTAATAAATTTATTTCAAATCTCTTGAGTAAAATTTATTATGTGAACGGGTGGAGCTTAAAATGTTTGATCTAAATTTAAGATTTACAAACTTTCCCATAAAGACGAATACACTTTCACAATAAAGATTTATTAGCATAGTAATTAGATTATTGTAGCAGATTAATTTAATGAGCAAGTAATGCGAAACGAGCTAAACTTGCCGCTTGCGAAACGAATGTTGCATTTCATTCAAGTGAGTAATAATGAAGCTATTACATGAGAATAGAATACTATACTTTTTCTACGACTTTTTAGTAAAAAAAACTGCAGTTTGATAAATGTATATATATTAATTAAAATTCACATAGTGTTTGAAAAATTATCTAAACTAGATCGGCTCGGACTTGAACCCGAATCTCTTGGTTGCTAGCCAAGCGGCCTACCAATTAGGCCACCGACCGTTCGTTCGAGTGCCACTCCAATCTTGATAATCAATCAAACACATCCTCTCTTTAATGCGAGCGCAGTTACATTTTTAATTTCAAATGTTATCGAGTGCCTGTAAAACATTGTTAATGTATGTCGAACTTTTGTCCGTATTTACACACACACACCAATATTCATATGTTCACTTGATGTCCAGCTTTAGCTGATACTTGAACACTCGATCTTACTTTGGTATGTATGACCAATTTATTATGTTAACATGTTCCTAACGAAGAGATCCGGGTTCAAGTCCCAGCCGATCCAGTTTTGATAATTTTTCAAACACTATGTGAATTTTAATTAACATAATGAATTGGTCATACATACCAAAATAAGATCGAGTGTTCAAGTATCAGCTAAAGCTGAACATCAAGTGAACATATGAATATTGGTGTGTGTGTGTAAATAAGAACAAAAGTCCGCCATACATTAATAATGTTTCACAGGCACTCGATAACATTTGAAATTAAAAATGTATATATATATATATATATATATATATATATATATATATATATATATATATATATATATATATATATATATATATATATTTGACTTTCTTAAATTCCGCAGATCTATGCAAACAACCAAGTTATATTTAAAAACTATTGTATTGTTTCAGGATCTATACCTTCTGTTATAAATAATTTGAGTATGTCGCAAATACAGCTTTCAGACTTTTCTACAACCTATTGAGTGATGAATATCAATCAATCAATAGAAGATGTACTATATAATTTTAACAGGAGTAGACAAAAAATATTAACCACAAATTATTTTAGTTTTCTAAACAATGTTTTTATATTCGATTTTGATTGAACGTTAATTTCAAATTTTATGCTATTTTTAGATATTTTTAAACTACAATCTACACGTAACATTAACCAAATTGTTACAAGTAACAAAAATGACAGATTCAGTTTTTTTTTTTTTATAGAATATTACAAGAAATTTCTTTCATCCACTTTAATTACTGTATTAACTTTTATTAAATCCACATCTGATTAATGAAGACAAAAACTACAATTGCAAAAAGTTGATTGATTACAAATTATAAACAACAGAAGTATAGACAGACGTATCAGCCAGTTTCTTCGTATTTCTACGAAACAATGCCAGCCGTCATTTATATAAAAAATTTTAATTGATTGAAACACCATTTATCGCACTTGCATATTAAGTATTATTCAATTATCTTTATCATCTTTAGCGTTCCGTAGAACCCTTATAACTTCATCCTAACCAGTTAGTTCACATATTATTAGCTTCTCATCTACACTTTTGAATCTGTAGACACCAAATTTTATAAATAGAATTAAAACTTTTTTTATGCGGTGGATAAGGATCGCATAAAAAAAGTTTCATAGAAAATACATAACTCAATACGCTCAAAACTTCACGATTTTCTTAGAAGTCGTTTTTCTGAAGAAGATGAAACATTCATTTCCACATGAGAACATCTCATTTCATTTTTATAGTATTATGAAAATTGCAGTAAATACATCTGCAAAAAAATGATGCAATAACTTATATTCTTATGAAGTGTATACTAATTAAATACTTAAAAACCATTTAATAAATTATATTATCAAAGCAAATTATTATAATTAGGGTTTAAGTGTTCCTACTTTCTCTCTTGATTCAAATTATGCACTTTAATGGCCACTTATTTTAAAAACCGCATAAAAATCGTCGCACAAAAAAAGACCGGAAAAAAAGAAAGGTTAGCTCTCCTTGCTACAAAGGTTTTAATTAATAAACGTAACAAAAATTTGTTCTTGAATTTAACAATGGGAATGAAAATTCTCTTCCCACAAAACACATCATGTAGAAAACCGTTAGAAAAGCCTTGTAAAATAAAGTTGAGTTTCCTTTTCTCATTTTTAAACCCCGTTTCTGAAATGCTGAGCTTTGTGTTTATCCCTCTCCCGCTGTAATTTTTGCACGGTGGTCCGAAAAAATCTAGAAAAAGAAAGATACTAAGCAAGCGCTTAATAAGAATACTCAGATGTGTTGGTAATTTTCAGAGATATGTATACAGCGAAGTATATTTCAGTATTAGAAAACGTTCCCCGAGAATTCAAGTCTATCACTAATACAGACAATAATATCCAGAATCTAATTAAAAACAGTTTTTAAAATGAAATTGGTACCTTTAACCGGTTTTCATTTTTAGGTCTCGTTTGTAAAATATTTAGCTTCAAAATAGTTGGTAATATGTCTCTCCGAAAGTTATGGAAAAAAACTCTACGGAACCCTAACTTAATGTTTAACCAACACGCACTTGTCGAACTTTTTTAATTTTTTTTTAAAGTTAGCAAAATCTTTTTAAATAAAAAGTAATTTTACTTCTCTCATTTGTTTTTTAATGCAAATATCTTTTTTTAAAAATTATCAAATTTATTAAAATAAAAATGTGAAAATTGAAAACTTGCATCGAAATCGAATTCAAATTTTTTCTGTACCTAGTACTATTAATTTTTTTTTGCATTTGTAAAAAAACTAATTAATTCAACGTTTTAACGAATTTCAGTTTGAATTTTTGCTACATGTCCTTAGTCATTAGGGAAGCAGGGAGTAATTGGAGCCTAATAAGGAGAAACGAAAATATCTCGAATCGTTCTAAAAATTTATTTATTTTTCAAATTGAAACACATAGCTTGTATATTTGACCAACAAATAAGCTGAATTTTATAGTCAGCAAAAAAATATTTTTCTGGTCGAAAAATTTTTTTCCCTGAAGACTACCGTCCGCCCCCATTGCCCGACAGGTCCAGAATTGGGAGTCTAAAATTTACTTTAAATTCGATAAATATTGTGAAAATAAAATCAGTCTTCAAAAAAAAACAAAGTGCAAGAATACAGCAATTAAAGGTATTTTAACAATAAAATTCAACTTTATAATCAAAATAAAAGAATTCTTTTTGAGGCTTCTAAGGGTTTAGATTCTAAAGATTGCGGCAAAGAACACAAATATTATCAGCTACGCTATCGGAGTCAAAATATTCTGCGTGTGTCCAGTTTCCACCGGTTCTGCAACGATTCCATAACTATCTTTGCAAAAAATCTTTGCATTCAATCTTTTTCAGATGAGAACGACATAGGCTCTTCTTTCCCGAGATCCACCATTTTTTGGAACATGGTTATAGATTTCAGTATTCATTTATTACCACAATTCTGATAATCATAACAAAAAATAGGAAAACTTAGCATTATAATTAGTGATAATTAATTAAAAAAATTTAGTTGTTACTTTGACATCGTTAAAATTATTTTGTTATAAGCACCGAGTACAAAAAACAAAACCTCTCTTAACAAGTGAATGCGTGTAACTACCGGAAAATGCGTATGAGAGAAGCTTAGCCGACAAGTACTGAAGATGTTTAAGTCACGTACTAGCGAATACAAGCATTAGAAGCGTGTACTTTTGCACCGCTCCCATTACCCACTAGCTCTCATTACCCCTCGCTCCCCTATATCTTCATTTCCCTTCAAATTTTTTAACGGAAAACACTTCAGTCTCAGATTACTTATATAAACTATTAGTAATACCTAGTCCTGCAAGAATACTCTGAGGGATCGTTTAATAACTTGCCATAATTATTTTAAGATAAGGATTTGAGCTTTGAGATAACAATTTTATTTAAGATAATAATTTGAACGTTTGAAGGATTTTACTTAATCCCTAGTATAAAAATTGCAGTTTGATAAAATTTGTTAACGCTTTTAAACAAACCATATGGAAAAATTTTTTGTCTCAAAATGCCGGACTTTCTACTGCCAGTGATAAGTACAATAGATAAGGTTACAAAAAAAAAAAAAGAAAAAAATCAAAGATCCAAACATCAAAAACGTGAACCCTCGGAATTTACAAAATATAAATTATACTAAACTATGTTGATGAAATTGAACATTATTTAGAATTATACCGTATTTCGGAAAATCTGTCGCAGATGGCGGCACCTGTACCAGTGAATATGTACATATCACAGCATTTTGAGCCGCCATATTTCAGCACGAGTTAACTCGTCTTAATCATTTAAAGAGTTAAAAATAATATAACAATTCATCTACCGTAAAACCGTCTAGACACGGACAGGGGGTCTAGACCCGGACACTGCACCAATCTTCAAAGTAAGTAGTTTCTACAGTAACCTGCTACAATAAACATTTAGAGAGAGAGAGAAAAACATCCTCTAAACAGCTGTACCAATAAAAACTACGGATTTCAACTTTTACTATCTCATTTTACAGGAATACTATTCTCCAGTTTTTCAAAGAAATAAAATGTGTCTAACTTAGACATGTAATTTTCGTCATAATTGTCATATTGTTTTAATTTTGATATTTATGTGTTCAGAATTTTATCGCGCATTATTTAATGATGTTTGAAGTTATATTCGATCACTCGATGTATATATAAAAAAAATACATGCTATATACATATATTCGTTTAGACCCGGACCAGTTTATTACACTATCGCCGCGATTCGCACTGGCTGTACCTTCCACTATCCATACGTTATATTCCCGCCAGAATTACGCGGTTTATGCCTCCTTCTGGTGTCATATCGCATGTTTACTTCATAGAGAGGCATACTATGTATTGACCCCTCTCCCTTCCCACAAACTGTTTTGAAGCCTTTGACAGGTTCAAAGACATCAGACGATATAAAACACTGTCCTAACCCCGATGGGAGAGGTTAGTTTACATGTTATAACATTATTTAAGTAAGTGTCCAGATCAAGACGGAGATTTGGGGTGTAGACCCGGACACTTACTAATTATTTTTTATTATTACTTATACAATAAGACAAATGGGTCAGGGATATAACAAATAATATACGCTCTTTCTAATGGTAATACTTTTATTGGTGATATCTATGAACGAAACATGTATAAACATAAAATTATACCAAAAAATGTAAAAAAGTATCCGGTTCTAGACGGTTTTACGGTATTGTATTTTTATTTTTATTATATTGTATCCCTTGTTTTCTGTATTTTCAAATTATATATTTACACACTATTGATTCGATGTCGACTCAATAACATCTGAGACGTCTAATAATGTTTGAGGGTTGCAACGTTGAATCAACAATATCTGAGACACCTAATAATGTTTAAGATAATTCAAATCATCTGATATATTATTTTCAAATCATCTTTCCTCAAAACTATAATTTTTCAAATACCTCAGATACGCTTAACACGGCAGCGATGCAAGTAAAATTTATAAATATGTAAATTCCACGAATTTTGTCTGTACGTTTCGGAACATGCACTTATACTGGCCGTACAAGGTCGACAGACACGTTCCAACTCAAACAAAACATTCTCCTTGAGAATACTGTACGGACACTGTCTGAATTGGCCCGTGTCTGTGCGGTTACGTTACTAAATAAAAACCATTAAACAGTATTTGTCACTTTTGTCTTGTTTGTCACGATACGTGTCTGTAACATTCAGTTTCTATCAATATAAATGAACCTTTTCATCATTGTGGTTATAGGTGACAGAGATTCGAATCACATAACTTGAAAATGGGTCAAATCACAAGTCCAAATAAGGTTAGCGACCCCTATGAACTGTCGAGTCTCATTTTAATAAACGTAGGTATCAAAATTTTTTTCCAGCACGGTATTACAAAATTCATAGACAATTGCAAAAAAAATTTTATCGCTCTGAGCATTTTTTTAGTGAAATGCGAGATGTTGTCTACAAAAAAACGGCAATAGCGCTAGAACAATTTAATGTCTAATAATACAACCAGGCTCGGATCCAATAAGTGCGGGGCCCGATTGGATTTTTTTTTGCCCTATATACATTATATATATATATATATATATATATATATATATATATATATATATATATATATATATATATGTATATATATATATATATATATATATATATATATATATATATATATATATATATATATATATATATAAATCAAATGTCATAGATCGTAAGATAGGTAAACTTCTACATACATTAAAAAATAAAAATGCACAAAATACAAAAACATGAATTTATTATGTATGAAGTTACATATTTTTTAGTTTTTGGTCTGTAAGTTCTTCTAAAATAAGACAATAATAATTAAAATAATTAAAATTTGATACCAGCTACATCCAGGGCCGGATTAACCCTGAGTGCCGCGCTAGGCACCGTGAAAAATGCCTACCTTTTGCTTAAAAAGAAGAAATTTTTCCTACTTTTTTTCCCAAACTTTCTCTTAAAAAATAACCGACGAGCAAAAATAAAAAAATAAAACGTCAACTGCAAAAATTGTTTTTCAAAATCTGCCGCCCCTAGCCCATGGCCTAGGTTGGTCTATTGGCTAATCTGGCCCTGATTACATCTACTTAGCGGCCAGTGCAGCACAACAATGACTAATGTCAAAAGCGAATGTGACTGCACCGAATAAAACGCATATAGAATAGAATATGTAATTGTGGAAGAAGACAGTATAGGGTGAATGCGGGAGAGACGCCGCACATTTTGAAAACACTTGATAATTCTTAAAGTATGCATTCAATTGATTTGAAATTTGGTACACATTAAATGTAAACATTGTTCTTTAAAATTATTTATAAATAATTTTAAATTTTAAGTCATAAAGGATTCATAATTAACATTTTTGTAGAGCCTGCAAAGCGGGAGAGATGCCGCATCAAAGAAGGAGAGGCGCCGCATATTTCATATTAAAAATTTTGCATTTTATACACATCTCCATACATGATGCATGCCATATGTAACCATTTTTGGCACTTTATACATCTTAACCAGTCAATTTTCTTTTGTTTCTGAGTACTCTTCAAAACAGTCAATACACAGGCAATCATCATTATTTTCGTTATCTTCACCAATATGAGAGCTCTTTCTGATCCATTACTGGATCTTTTATATTTACGTGGCATAATTTACAGTCAAAAAGAAAAAAAAATTTACATGCGGCATCTCTCCTTTTTGTTGGGGTAGATGCCGCATGTTGCTATAACAAGCATAGTGCGGAATTCTAACCTAAAATTTTATACAGTACTTTTAAAATACACCTAAATTAATAACAAAACTCATTTTCATTAAAACAATGAAATATACATTCTTAAATTCTAATGAATTAAATGCTTGATAAAATATTATGTTAAAAAACTTACCTTTCAATAATAAAAATTTGGATAATTACTAAACTGACGGACTAATCATAAATATTACCATATACAGCTTAAATAAGTAACTTATTCTAAACATATAATCCATTAATAGCGCTATCTGTCAGTCAACGGACGAACTATGGCTACTGCGGCATCTCTCCCGACGCGGCGTCTCTCCCGCACTTACCCTACTATCCGATGCATTTCATATTTCATACATGAAACTTACCCTACTGTCCTTCTTAAAAAGATTACGAAATATGTTTCTTTTTTTCTCGCACGTGTATTATAAAAAGAATCCTTCCTGTATATTTTTAATTATTTGAATAATTTATAATTTACCCTTATTCGCTTTAAATTTCGAAGCCCAGTCGCTCCAATCGCCTTATATCCGGGCCTGAATACAACAGGTTATGTCCTGTGTATATATATACAACACGTAGATATTATTAGATTTTAATTGCCGCAGCATTTTTGGCCAATAAATTTTATATTAAATATCCATTTGCGAGATCATTAGCCTCTCTCATGAAGCAGCGATGTATATTAACGGCACGGCGTTCTGCCTAGGTCAACTTCACAGCAATAGTACTAGGAGACACAACTAGATAGTTAAATTTTGTCAATTGTATTCGTTGCAGATTTTATTAAAAATACCTTGACAACAATTGTTAGGCATAACGTACAGTACCTAACTGTCAAACTTTAACCAAATAACTTTTCCATTTTTCATTAATCGTTTTCATTTTAATCCAAAATTGTAAAAGATATTGGTGCTTTTTTCACGAGCTGTACAGTTTTCCAACGAGATTTGCCGAATTGGACAACTGTACGAGAAGTGAAAATCACCTATATTTTCCAACTTGTTGCATAAAAAACTATTTCTTATTTTTTCAAAAATTTCACTGTATCCCAATTCCTTAAAAAAAATCGTCAGATATGTGTAGAACTAGACAAAAGGACAAAAGTTAAAGTTCTCTAATCATTTCAAATTCAAATAGCCCGTCTTCAATATTTTTGACGTGATCCTTTGACCTTAAATTTTCTGGCCTGGAAATAAATTGGAAATAACTAGATAAATTGTTTTAAACTTACAAGCATTAAATATATGACTTTGTTGCTAAAAGTAACAAAAGTCCCACCAAGTCAAATTTTGATTTAACGTAATTGCTCTGATATAGTCAGGAACAAAAGTATATCTCAAAAAAAATTTTTCTTTTATCAAAAATTAAATAATGCATTAATATTCTTCAATGATTATATTTGTATACCACTTGTTTTTTTTTTAATTTCCGCGCGTGTATGTTGTAGCAGTATAAAAACATTGTTGAAAAAAACATTGTAAAATGATGTTTATAATTTATATTTCAAAAACGGCGTGGTGAATAATTTTTATTTCTTATTAAATATGGTTTGTAACTTTGTATTTTACAACATATTAAATTTTTATCAAATTTCTTTGACACGTTTTCATTTTATTAAAAATAAATAGAGTTTCCCCATAAGAGCCCATGTTAAAATTACAAAACTTTGAAACCGTTTTTCTCAAAATTGGGGTAGTCAATTTTTTTCGGCAAGGGCTCGTATTATTTTTATTGAATTAAATAAATATCTAGAGAAGTTTCGCTAAAATCCTTTGAGAAAATCGTTTTATCGACCAACTACCTTAAATAAAAATTTGAAAATATTTGTGTGTAATTAATTAATTTGCTGATGTCGCCGGTTTTAATTAAATTTTTCATGGTCTTAAAATCAGTAAACAAAATAATAGAATCATGAAACTAAAAGCGAATTATAAGCTTTTGAAAGTTGTTCTTTTCATTCATTTTCAAAATGAAGGCTGTCAAACCATACGAAAAAAAAACCTCTGCTAAATTAGTCGCATTTTTAAACGAATTCAGTCAATTTGATAGCAAAAATGAAAGACTCACACCTAAATTACCCAACTTAACCAATCACCCTTATTAAATCACTTCAATAAAGCCCGATTAGAATAAAAATTATTTAGTAACTTAAAAACCGTCAATAAAATGATAGAGTAATAAAATTGGAATCGAATTTATGAGTTTTCAAAATCCATCTTTTCATTTTTACCAAAATTAAGCAAGTGAAACCATTAAAAAAGAACTTCCGTCGAATCAGGCGTATTTTTAAATGAAATTCCGTCATTTTAATAGCAAAAATGAAAAATTCACACCCAAAATACTGTAATTAAACTAATCATTCTAATTCAAATTACTTCTATAGAACTTGATTTGACAATTTGCCGTTACAGCTATTTCAGACCAACAATTTATAAGTTCGTTTTTAAGGGGATGTTTACTTGAGATTCCTTAAAAATTATGTATTTTTCTAGAATTTTTTTCTCAAGAACGGAAGTAAGTGTCACTTTCAAATTTTGTACACATATTTATTAAATATTAAACTATACAAAAAAAATTTTCAAGGAAAAATATAAAAAATTGTCCATTTTATAGACAGTGCAGTGTGACGATTCGAAAATCCGATGTCTTGTTGGTTGACATCATAGCGCCGGTAATAAACCACTGAAATCCAAAAACAAAAAAAAGATTATAAAATATATGAAGAGTTCCGGCACCTATACCTATAAGATCAATAAATTGCTGAAAGAAAAAAAATGGCGGATGTGTGAACTTTTGATTACGATTTTTGTCTTATTTTTCGCTCTTTAAATTAAAATAAAAAAATAAAAAATATTGAAAGTGTATCGGACTTAGGTATAGGTGCCGGAGAATTGAATTACCTTTAAAATAAAATATTAAAAAGAAGGGTCCATCGAATAGTTTTTGAGTTGTCGTGTCAACCAGTTCCAAAAATGTGGTTCCGAGATATTATAAAATATATATAAAGAAAGGTATTTTCAAAATTTAATATTTAATACTCATTATTGCGTGAACTACGTTTTTTGAGTTTTTTTTTTATAGAAAGCTAGATTCGGTTAATGTGCAAAAATCTTTTTTTTTTAAATAATTTTCAGCAAAATCACTTTGGCAAAATTCTACACATAATTTGCTATCAATTTCTGCAAAAAAAAAAAAAATCGATTTTTTTAACGACGTTCAAGTAAACCTCCCCTTAAGCCAACCAGAAGAATGCACACAATGTACGTTCAACGCAGGATAAATTTATTCTAAGAGTGAAACAGTTGCAATTGTTATTTATTATTATATCAATGCTGATAATGGTATAATATTATTTCTTTCCAGCACCACCACCATAACCACATAGTATCATAATATACAAATATGACTAAAGTGAGATCTAACAATAAGATTACATATTAAACAATAATGCTTTCGAAAGATTTTATTTTCGTGCTTTTGAGCGACAACCATAATAAAATAAACATTTGAAGGGTACGGGGGAAAAAAGATCAAAGTCACAAAAAGTAAATTTTTCAAGGGAGCGTTTTTAAACTTTAAAGTTATTATGGGCCCATTTTTCAACATGAAAATTTTTTGCCTGAAAACCACGCATAGGATCTGGTTCAAACTTTCGGTGGGTATTGCTAATATAATAAGCTAGAAAACGCCATGCCAGCAGAAAATAGACGGCTAGCCGTTTTCGCGAAATTTGACATCGAATTATGTATTATATGCTCATTTTTCAGCAAGAAAATTTGGTTCTTCCCCTGCATATCACGGACTATGTTCGATTTTCACGTGTAATGTTAGCACGGGGTCAATATTCTACATACTGCCAACATAACTGCATGGATTTTGACATTTTTTACCTTCTGTGACATTTTTTACCTGTATTGTAGTATTTATTGTTTCTTTAGATACAATTGAGTTGGTTACAGAAGAAGAATAACTGATTAAAGAGATAACTAAACATATTACTGAATAAAGAAGTAGTAAAATACGTATAAACATTACAAATCCATAAATAAACATAACGTAGAGTTTCTAATGGTTACCAAAAGTATCAGCCTGTGCTCAATATATTTCTATGAAATTTTTAATTAAATTATATATATTATCTAACTCAGTCATATTCGTTGGGTTTAATATATTTTGTAAACTAAACTGGCTTCCATCTATCAGATATTTCCCAAAGCATTTGACTCTTATTTCGTCTAATCTCGGGCACGCAATCAAAATGTGTGTAAGATTTTGAGTATAATTCGGACCGCAGAGCGTACATTTTTATTCTAAGTTTAGCTTAATTGTTTTGTTATTGTGCCTTAAGTATAATTGATTTAAGTTAACTGTGCGAATTTTACATAACATTTTAGAGTGTAGTAGGTTTTCGCTATAGAGTAGATATGGCTCAGTTCCAGTTGTCGTTTTTAAATCTATATAGGTCGAGTTATACATTTTGACCTTTAAAATTTACGTAAGTGCAATAATGAAAGAGACAAAGCCAAGAAAACGGAAATTATTTAAATTCATAAGTGATGAAGCATGGTTAAATTTAAGTGAAATGGATCATACTTTAAGAGAACTCATTTTATAATTAAAAAATAATTTCATAATAAAATATGAACGTTCAATTAATATTCAGTATGGCTGATATAATTTTCGATACTTTTGTCAGGTTTTAAATTTAAATTACTCAAAATTTGTTTTTAAACTAATTTTTTTTAATAATATAATCTTTAACAGAAAGTAATTATTCATTCATTCAATTAAGTAACGATTTTCGGTGTTCTTTTGAAGAATAACCCTATTAGTTGTATGTTAAAAAAATAATTTTTAACAATTTTTGTCTCACAAACTATACGCCCGATAGAACTGATTGAAAATTTTATATTTTTTGTATTTTAATACTAAAAGATAACACATCCAAAAATCATTCATTAATCTTTAGAATGCTCTGTAGCTCGCCAACCGTCTTAACACTTCGACGATCATTGACGTCGTAAAACATCAAGTGAAACCTTACCACGTCATACGACGTCAATAATTCCATATAAAGTGTGTTAGTTGTCAAAATAGTGTACCAATTGGTAATTTCGTCATAATTCTTCATGACCGTGATCATATTAATACATACATATATTATATATGTATACATAACTGATATTTTGAACATATGTGTAAAAGGTATAAATTTTATCTTTTTAATAATTAATTTCGTAATAAAATATCTTTGTTACTTATATTATGTGTTTGAAAATCGTTTAAAATTCAAAAGAATTTAATTGTTTGGAACTAAAAAAAAAATTAAAGGTCGTTATTATAAATTCTGTATGCAACACACTTTATACCTACATGATTTTCTGAATTTTTTATTGACATTGTAACAGGGTTGTTGAAGAGGTTTTCCCCCACATCTACAAGTGGCAAACATTCAAACAATTTCTTACATTTGCACTTGAATGCGGATTTTTTCAAACTTTACGTTTCACTAGACACTCAAAGATTCGTACTAGCTCCACCAGTCAATGATGAGTGTTCCCAATGAATAGTAATCCATAGTAATCCATTGGACAACTTGAGAGCCCCTCATAAAATTTAGTTCTCTATTGTTTTTTTGATTCTATTTATTAAGAAGGCACATAAAAAAATAAAACTTCTCAACTTCAGTTTTATTCCATTCGGATTACCGCCACACCTGCATCCGAGCCTGTAGATATCTTAAAAAATAACATTCATAATAACCCTACACTGCAACTGTAATAGGTACATGTATAAGCAATTTTACCTTTTAGAAGATTGCACAAAAGTAATGCGAATGACCTATACGCGTATACAATTGTAATTAATGCAAATGATTCATAGTCTGAAGAAATAAAAATTATGGATGAATATTATGCTTTTTATTTTCTGTTATTTACCAAAAAGAACGGAGTTTAAGTAAACAAACGCATTGTTCCTTTGTGTCCTTCCTTCCTTACTTACAATTAGTTGAACTTTTCTTTTAAATAGTCTACTCTTATTTTTGTAATTCAATGATGTTAACCCTCGGAAAAATGTTGAAAAAAAGTTACAAATAGTTTAAAAACATATAGGTACCGTCAAGTGGGACTACTTTGAACAGGTTTCGGAATTTTTTATTGGTAACTTGTTTTGGCATTATGTGTCCTTTGACTACCAAATGTATAATAAAATCAAGCCCCCTCCCCTGGCAATTTTATATACATTTTTTAAAAAGTGTCAAAGTAACCTGGAGTGTGGAGCTTCTTTGACAAGGCATTTAAATACAACATTATCAGTTCGTAATTAGTTCTATAGTTATCTTTGAAATCAAAATCAACGTTACACTCAACTATAGTAACATTATAATAAACTTCAACAACAAATTAGAATAACAAAAGAAAGGTAAAAGTTAAAAAAGAGTTGTTAGTCTGTATCCCCGATTTTTGCGGACTAAATCACATCTTTAGCAGGTAAAGTCTGTTCTTTCTTGAGATAAAACTAGTCACTTATGATTTGAACTGATCAGTTATCATTTTGTATTTATAACTATAGATGGGCAAAATACCCAATAATTACCCAAATGGGAATACTCCCGAGAAAATTCCCGATATACAGATTAGGTATATAGAATTTATTATGTACCACTAGAGATGGGCGCAGGGAAAATTCCCATCGGGAAGTTTCGCGGGAATATTCCCATTTAGGTAATTATTGGGTTGCCCTTCTCCATTTATAACAAACCAAAATCTTTTAATAAATAAGAATATATAACGAATATTTATAATTAAAATTGACATAGTGTTTGAAAAATTACCAAACTGGATCGGCTGGGACTCGAACCCGGATCTCTTGGTTACCAGCCAAGCGCCTTACCAACTAGGTAAGGCGCTTGGCTGGTAACCAAGAGATCCGGGTTCGAGTCCCAGCCGATCCAGTTTGGTAATTTTTCAAACACTATGTCAATTTTAATTAACATAATGAATTGGCCATTTGCCAAAGTACATCGAGTGTTCAAGTATCAGCCAAAGCTGAACATTGAGTGAACATATGAATATTGGTGTATGTTTAAATACGGATAAAAATCCGCCATACACTAATAATGTTTCACAGGCACTCGATAACATTTGAAATTAAAAGTATACGAATATTTATATATAGATAAGTTTAAATTATAATTAAAATAATTTATAGATATCTTAATTTATGAAACTTTACATCTTTAAACCATATTAATGTCAAAGTAATTCCGTTTACTAGCCTTGATAAACATACGTCGCGTCCGTAAGCTCACCCACTTTTTAATTGAGCTTTCCACCTATTTTTACGGTTGTAGTAAATTACTATATTCGTAAAATATTCAAAAATTTAAAGTAGCTCTTTAAATGACGTAACCCGTTATATTTATCGAAAACAATCTAGAAATATTTTAAATGTTTGAAGAGTATAAATTTGCCTAGAAGAAACTCTCGGCAAGAAAACTCAGTAATTAGGAATCTGAATTAAAGTTATTTAAGTCTTTTTAATTACATAATATTAGCGAATTTCGAAAACTCGAAATTCATCTATTACAGTAGGTCTCATGACGCAATCTGAGTCCGGGACTATGGCAGAAATCTGTTTTGAGGTCCCTAGAATACGAAAATGATATTCACTAAAATTTATATATATATATATATATATATATATATATATATATATATATATATATATATATATTTATGTGTTCCCACGATAACTCTCGAACGAAACGTCTAACGCTTATGAAATTTTGTGTGCGGACTGGATTCTGAATTGGCTTGGCTAAGTTCGTTAGCCAGACACGTCGGATGCCCAGAAGTAGGTTTTCTGGCCATTTTTTATCATTCGATCCTATCATAAGGCAGTTCGATTTTTACATCGTTGAAAAGGAAAAAAAATTATGAAGAAAATATTCTTATAATTTTCTTTCTATTTTAAGTATTTTTCGAGAAAATGTAAATTTTCACTTTTATTCTTTCTTTGTTAGTCTAATAAGTAATTTATATTTATATCTCAGTTCTTTATGAAGTATAAAAATATTTCACTTTTTTATTAAAGAATTTTGTGAGAACAAGTGAATACTATTCACATATATGTGATATAACACACATACATGTATAGAGTTTTGTTTCTCATTTATTGCATTATAATTAGCATGGTTCTATCCAATGTTAAAAAATGTAAATTAAACAGATTTTCTAAGCTAATGTAATGAAGAATTTTTTTTTTTTTATTGAATTTTTAAGTAAACAAGAAATTGAAGATTATGTTATGATATAAATATTATTAAATATAAAACAAAACAAAATATGTACAATGTACATATGTATGTACGGAAAAATATTTTGAATCGATTTTGAAAATGTTTCCACTAATAATTAATAATGTTAAAAAATTAAACCATTTCAAATGGATTTAAGGTATTTTATGTGAGGTCAAGGTTTTCGGGACCTAAAAAGGCCAGAAATTAATTAACCAATCGATTTTAAAAATTTTTTCACAGTTAGTAAGTTAAAGTATTTGAATTAATTAATTAAATGATGTCCGCAAGAAGCTTACGGACTGCCATAAGTTATATGAGATCCTTAGAACCCTTTTCTTACTGTTAGAGTACTAGACTTGTATGAGTTTCGCCAGGATTTACTGATCCCATAATTGTAAAAAATAAACTAAACGACCAATTTTAAAAATTTCTTCACTGTTACAGAGCTAAACTATTTTAGATAAATTTAGAATACATTATGTAAGGTCCGCCAGGGTCCACAGGACTCAAAAGTGTCAAAAATAAACTAACTGACCGATTTTGAAAATTTTTTCACTGTTACTGAGCTAAACTATTTTAGATAAATATAGATTACGTTATGTAAGGTCCGCCTGGGTCCATAGGACCCAAAAGTGTCAAAAATAAACTGCCTGATCGATTTTGAAAATTTTTTCACTGTTACAGAGCTAAACTGTTTTAGATAAATATAGATTCCGTTATGTAAGGTCTGCCAGGGTCCATAGGATCCAGAAGTGTCAAAAATAAACTAACTGACCGATTTTGAAAATTTTTTCACTGTTACAGAGCTAAACTATTTTAGATAAATATAAATTACGTTATGTAAGGTCCACCAAGGTCCATAGAACCCAAAAGTGTCAAAAATAAACTAACTGACCGATTTTGAAAATTTTTTCACTGTTACAGAGCTAAACTATTTTAGATAAATATAGATTACGTTATGCAAGGTCTGCCAGGGTCCATGGGATCCAAAAGTGGCAAAAATAAACTAACCGACCGATTTTGAAAATTTTTTCACTGTTGGGGAACTAACTATTTTAGATAGACATACATTACGTTATTTAGGGTCCGCCAGGGTCCATGGGACCCAAAAGTGGTAAAAATAAACTAACCGACCGATTTTGAAAATTTTTTCACTGTTACAGAGCTAAACTATTTTAGATAAATATAGATTACGTTATGTAAAGTCTGCCAGGGTCCATCGGATCCAAAAGCGTCAAAAATAAACTAGCCGACCGATTTTGAAAATTTTTTCACTGTTGGGGAGCTAAGCTATTTTAGATACATATAGATTACGTTATGTAAGGTCTGAAGTGTCAGTAGGACCTAAAAGTGTCAAAAATAAAATAACTGACCGATTTTGAAACCTTTTTACTATTACCGAGGTAAACTATTTTAGATAGGTACAGGTTGTGTTATCTGAGATCCACAACTGTCCTGCGGATGCAAATGCGGCGTAGAATGCTACACAACGGGTTTTGAATATATATATATATATATATATATATATATATATATATATATATATATATATATATATATATATATATATATATATATATATATATATATATATATATATTACATAAAGTCCGCCTAGAATATACGGTCGAGCTGATTTTTTAATGAGGTCCACCGGGATCTTGCAGATCCGAAAACGCCAGTAATAAGCTATCGAACCGATGCTAAAAAATTTCTCACTGCTAGAGAACTAAATTATTTTAGATGGATACAACTATGCTGCACAAAATTCGTTCGGGTTCTTGGGTCCCCAAAAATACCAAAACTAATTACCCAACCGATTTTAAAAATTCTTTTACTCTTAGAAAGCTAAACTATTTTAAATAGGTACAGGTCTTAGATGAGATCCGCCAGTGCCCAAGATTTGGAAATTCGCTATGTTATGCAGATGCTGCGACAGGGGTATTTTTTTTTTAATCCGGGTCCAAATTTCTATGAACTGCACTGTATATACTTAAGGTTATTCTAATCGTAACTATCCTTTCACTAAACACTCATTATATCTACCTTATTTATGACAGTTGGTGGAAATTTGTTAGACGTTTAACAACGTATTGTACTTTTTACATTTTTTGATCTTATCAAACATTAATTGAAGGACGATCATTTATTACGATATCAGTATCAAAAAGTGCAATTTAAAATGAACTTGTCTTATGTGTGTATTACACAATGATAAACTGCAAATAATCATCCTGCATCTGTCGAGATTAATTTTCAAAATCAATTTGTTTAAACAATCTACATATGTATATATTTCGGACTATTTACCTTTTTAAAAATTAAACCTCTTGTTCCTTTTTTTATTGGCTAAAATCATCTATTAGCATCTCTAGAATGATGCCCAAAAGAAATTATGACTACAGAAACATTTTAAAAATCGTTCTGAAGTCGAATTTCTGAAATAACTTCGAGCAGTTAAAAACGTTTAAAAACGCCGCTTCGCTGCGCGTAATATTTTGGAATCTCTCAGCTTGGTCAATAACGTTAACTTCATTACTTTATTCCATTACCTTATTTCATTACTTTTGCTATATATTTTCATAAATAACGAAAAAATAATAGGCATAAACACACAAAACGACAAACACGTTTTGAAACTTTACATCCGTTTTTCTCGAAACTACATTTTTCAAAATAGTGGGCAAAATAATAACTCCAGTAATTTTCATTCGATTAACTTGAAATTTTACCTGCTGCTTCTTAGATAAATTATCTACGGCGTCACAGATTTTTGAAATTGGTTAACAAATTAAATTAAAGTTGAATTTTTCGTCAATTTTCAAATTTTTTTCAAACTGGTGCCATTTAGTGATAAATCAATATTTTTCAATAATCTTCTGTACCGCTTTAATTAATAAGCCTAATCTAAATGATGAAAATTTTTTTATTTTCTGGCAGCTATTTGAAAACTTTTATACTGTTCACCATGAACCACTGCGTTATTCATTACGAAGAAAAAAATTCTCGAATAAAACCTTTTCCGACATTTAAAAGAGTTAAAAATGTATTTAAAATATTATATAACCTAATAATTTAAATAAAGAAATTCAATATTGTTAATATCGTATTTTCAGACACTATAAGAATAAACAAAGAAGAGGTATCTATCGATCGATAAGCTAAGAAAATTCACAATATAACAAAAAATTTAACTATATTTTTTTTATATATTTCTCATTATTTTAGTAAAATACAAGATCCTGACTTAACGCTACGATAATTTAAAAGTAAAAGTAACTACGTTTTCTTCACAAAAAAAAAAAAAATCGACAGACTGGTCAAAATGTTTTGTTTTTTTTTAAATTATCCCGTTTTTTAGTATTATCGAGTTTTTTAGACGAGCACATTTTCTTAGCATTTTAATTTTTGTATGTTTATGTATATGTTGACGTCTAAAGAACAACGTATAAAAAAATCATAATATAAAAAAATACGCTCATGTCTAAAAAAAACCCGGTATAGAAAAAAAGGATACATTTTTCCAAAAATAGCCATTTTGACCATAGTTTTTTCGATTTTTCTTGCAACGAAAACGCAATCACTTTTAAATTGTTGTAGCGTTAAGGGGAGGTTTACTTGAGTGTCGTTAAAAAAAAAACGATTTTTTGCAGAAATTGGTAGCTAATTATGTGTAGAATATGTTCCCAAAGTGATTTTACTGAAAATAATTTAAAAACAAGATTCTTGCACATTAACCGAATCCAGCTTTCCATAAAAAAAAAAAAATTCAAAAAACGTAGTTCACGCAGTAGTGAGTATTAAATATAAAATTCTTTATATATATTTTATAATATCTCGGAACTACATTTTTGGAACTGGTGGACACGATAACTCAAAAACTATTCAATGGATCCTTTTTTTAATTTTTTATTTTAAAGATAATTCAATTCTTCGGCACCTCTACCTAAGTTCGATACACTTTCAATATTTTTTTTATTTTTAAATTTACTTTAAAGAGCGAAAAATAAGACAAAAATCGTAATCAAAAGTTCAAACATCCGCCATTTTTTTTCTTTCAGCAATTTATTGATATTATAGGTAGAGGTGCCGGTACTCTTCATATATTTTATAAATCTTTTTTGTTTTTGGATTTCGGTGGTTTATTACCGGCGCTAGGATGTCCACCAATAAGGCATTGGATTTTCGGATCGTCATACTGCACTATCTATAAAATGGACACTTTTTAGTCGAATTTTCTCCGAAAAATTAGACTTATACAGTCTATACGATAAGAGCTGCGAGAGGCGAGAGTAGGGGCGCTATCCGTTTTCGGACCCGTAGAACACGAATATGTAGAAAAAAAAAATAATGTCTGATATATATATATATATATATATATATATATATATATATATATATATATATATATATATATATATATTTCCCGCCACCTTTTAATTTGTGTAGGGCCCCCCTATGGAAGTTAAGAGATGAAATTTGGTAAATGGGGCTCATTTTCGAGGCACCTAATACTATCAAAGTGGGGTCAAATTTTGGGCAAATTTTTTTTCTGACCCGACCTTTAAGGGGGTGGTGGGGGGCGGAAAAGCAATAAAACTTTTCCAAACAAAGGTTTTAAATAATGTTTCGGTCAATTATCTACAACATATCCAAAATTCAGCTTCCTAGGATGATATGGTGGGAGTAGAGGGGGGAAAAACGATTTTCGCTGGATCTAACAGGCCCCCAGCCCCCCATAATTAACGTAGAGGGTTGAAATTTGGTGTGTTGATAAAGTTCGTACCTAGGTTGTGCTTTTTGGAGGTTTTAATATTTTACCCCCACCCCCCTCATTTTTAAGCTACAATTTCATGCATTTTCGACGTTTTCGAAGTTTGTACCACTCGCACAGGTCACCCGAATAAACCTAGAGGGCTGAAATTTTGTATTCGGATTGAGTTAGTATCAAGGGGGTGCCTTTTGGGGGTCTCGACTTTTAACCCCTACCCCCACCATTTTTATACCCAAAAGAACATGATTTTTCTTGTTTTTTAACAGTTTCGTTCGGGTCAAAATCTCCCCAAATAAACCTAGAGGGCTGAAATTTGGTGTACAGGTTAAGCTAATAGCCAGACACTGTTTTTTGGAGGTTTCAACTTTTAACCCTTACCCCCACGATTTTTACGCCAATATTTCCTTAATTTTTTTGCTTGTTTTCTAACACGTCTAGAGACTCCATAAGGAAACCTAGAGGGCTGAAATTTTGTACGTGTATTCAGTTAGTATCCAGCTAGTACCTTGTAGGGAGTCCGCATCACTTTTCCCCCCACTTCTCCCATTTTTACATCGGAATTGAATGCTATTGTTAAATGTGTTTTAAAAGCATTATGTTTATTCTAAATACAAGTAGGCGAATAGTAATTTTAAAAAATTTAAAAAAAAGTGAACTTACTTTTATGACAAATGAAATACATACATATTAAGTAATTTAAAAATGTTATTAAAGTCACTGTTTATTTATAAATTAGGAATTTTGGATTTTTAGTATTTATAAAATAGAAATTTTGGATTTTTTTGGAAAGAAAAAATATCTTTATAAAGGCCTTCCAGTTTACTATTTAAGGTCCTTTTTTAATTTTTAAAACTAAAACATAAAGGCAATTAGCGGATAAACATGGGCAGGAATGTCCTCGTACGAATTGTGTTGGCTTTTTTTCTGCTACCTGTTTTCGGCACAAAATTGAAATTTACTGAGATACAGCCCTTAAATACTTAAAACCTTTTTTTAAAGCCTCGATCAGCCGAACACTCATCACCAGTTTTGAAACCAACAAAATGACAATTCGGTTGTAGACTTTCAATCACATTTCGCTTGTAGACATTCAATACCGAAGATGAAGGGGAAAATTCGACTACCGTGATGGGGCCCCGCTGCTCACGGCGTTTTTTATATTTTTTCTTGAAAAAATTTTTTTGTGTAGTTTAATACTTAATAAATATGTGCACAAAATTTGAAATTGATATTTACTTCCGTTCTTGAAAAAAAATTCTAGAAAAATACATAATTTTTAAGGACTCTCGAGTAAACCTCCCCTTAAGTTAATATCCTACATATTTTTTAAAATAATGAAAAATTAAAAAAAATATAGTTAAATTTTTTGTCATATTATGGGATCAATTTTCTTAGTTTATCGATACCCCTCCTTTTTTATATTAAACTTCACACTTACTTGGATGCGTGCAATGCAAAGAAACGCTTAGACGTTTTATCAAACTGATTTATCAAATTATTATGTAATGATTATTTTATCTAAACTACATAAATTAATAAATACTTATGCTACACATGCATACAATCATACGTACAGCATATGCATACGTACATATGTACTACGATCATGCATACATACGTATGTATGTAAATTGAATCTCATTCACTCCTTAGTTACAGCAAATTTAGACCCAAGGTCTCCCAACCTCTCACTAATTACACATATGCTCGTATACACACATCTATGTACATATAAAATACGTAATATTAAATCATTCTGTCAATGCAGTCATTTAGTATCTATAAAATCAACGGTGGGCAACCTCCGGGTCCGCAATTCAACTGCGGCCCGTGGGAAATTTCCAATCCAACCGCGCACGCTAGAAAAATTATTTAAAAAATAAACGAAAAATGGAGACATTTATGTGACAGCATGAATGGGGGAAAACATGAGTTTCTTTGCCTAAATTTTATGCATGTACATATTTTTCATTTTTAAAAATAATATCGAAAATCATCAAAACAAAATAAATTAATATTTTGCTTTCAAAATTTGTGCAAAAACGTTTATTAATAATCAGTTATGTCATATTTTCTAGGTAGCAACCGGTATTTTGTAAACAATAAAAAAAAGTTTATTCTTCTTAAAACTATCAAATATTGCCTACCTATTTCCATTACAAAAAATTGCCATTGCAATTTATAATTTCCACAGTTGTGTTTGATTAGAGTAGGATAATCGGTCGAAGCATAACAGAATCTGATATCAGAGCCCGTTTCTGATCATGTGGTTAATAGCTAAAAAAAAATTGCTTTTTAATCATCTAATTCTTTTAAATTAAATATAATAATTGAAATGAACTAGCACAATAAATTGTTGTTTTTTATTATAAATTTTCATATTATATATTATATATTTTCATAAGTTTTTTTTCTGTGATACTATATTAAATACATCATTGTGCAAAAGTGAGGCTCCACCTAATTTTAAATATATGTATAAAAAAATACGAATAATCAATTCATTTTTCACTTTTTTTTTAATGATCAGCATTACGCCAGGTTCGTTTAAAAAAAATACTACAACTGGATTCCAAAACTAGAAAAGCTGGGAAAGTTTTGTGATACTGAAACTTTTGTTGAAAAGCCGAGAAAGATTCGTATATTGATAAAAACAAATGGACAGAGAAGCATTATTGAAAATTCATTTTCCTGGAATAAGTGGTTATATTTACAATTAGAAGTGATTATTTAATTATCCTTCATCCGAAAATTAAATTTTAGTGGTGTTCCTTTATCCACGTATTTTTATCAATATGTGAATTTTTTAAAATTTAACTAGTTTCCCAAGCTTGCTAAGGCCGGGCATACACGTTACGGTATACCTGCGCAGATAAACCGATGCAGGTAAACTATACAGGTTTACCTGCACCGACAACGAGCTCACACACGTTATGGTAAACCGGAGAGGTATACCTGTACAGGTTTTACTCATCATTAGTGAAATCGTATAAATAACTGAATCAAACCTATGCAGGTGTTGTTGGACTCACATACACATTCCAGTATACATATCTGCGCAGGTAGAAAATACTGATTTTCAATTCTTTCTGCAGGTCTGGTCACCTGTACAGTTTCACGAGCATACACGCTCAGGTTTACCTGTGCAGTTTACCTGTACAGATATACCTCCCGGTATACCATAACGTGTATGCCGGGCCTAATACTGGTATCAAGACATTAGTTTTTGTTTTTTGTTTTTTTATATGGTCAAAAGCTAGAGTCCTGCTTTTGCATAATTACCCTTTTAATATCTAATTACATTATCCATCATCAAAATCAATTTTATATTTTACAAGTAAATAAAAAAGTTAAAAATGTGTCGCTGAATTATTATAACCCATAGATCAAACGTAAAATTAATTCTAGCCTGTATCATACAAAAGGTTACCCACCCTTGCCATAGACAATAGTACAGCAGTTACTCTACTATTTACAAAACTTAAACTGTCATTTAATCATTTTATTAGCGAGTGTTTGTTACAATTACATTTTCAACGATAAAAACGTAAATTGTTTTGATTTGAATTTTCCTCACTATCAATAATATCAATTTATAGAAAATTTATTATTCAAAAAATTTAATAAATTGGAAGAATTAAATTGGATAGTTTCTCATAGTAATAGTTATTATCCCGGATTATAATATTTCTTAACTTATTAAAATCCCTCTCTATCTCTACTCCTTATTTCTATTTTCTCGAATTTTTACCTGTAATTTAGAGATAATTTTTAAAGGAGCAAAATTTTTTAACATCAGGAACTTAATAAAATGAAATTCCATTCAGTACAAGATACATATATTAATCGCATATTAATCGCATATATTAATAAGCGACTATTTGTTGTTGTCCTGTATTCATTTTTTTTTTAATTTTTTTTTTTGCGACATTTTACAACGGTGAAGCCCTTTTCATAGTTACAACAGTAAATACACAAAAGTACTCTATCAATTTCGTAAATTACACCAGTGCTGTTTAATTAAGTGAAGACTATGGAGGGTAGATATCAGGAGGACTATCTTGGTCAGAAAACAATAGAAAAATAGTTCAAAAAGTGTCCCGTTTTAAGTACTAAGTAACAGTTCAAAAACTCGCCAGAGTAGCACTAGAGTAGCAAAAGAGTGTAGTGAATTTTTTGTGTTGAGTTTTATAAAAATTTTTAAAATAATAAAACTATTATATGTAACAATTACTTATAATAAAAAAACAATAATTACATAACAACGCGGATTTTTTCTTTCCTTGTTTACTTCTCTAAATTTACCCTTTTGCTACAGTGGCGCCGCCACTATTTACGCCTTTCTATGGACACTTTTTGATACAGAGATGGTGCTCTTGATATCTACTCTCCATAGTAAAACGATAGTTTATAAAAATAGGAAACAAATCCCGTATAATATTCAAATAATCGCGAACATAGCATTATCAAAACGAAGTAATATTTTCAATTTCTGAAAGACTTTTGCACCCAAGAGCAGAACCAGACCTACAGTTATTACGAGGGGAGAGGGGGGCAAACTTTTTTTTTAATAATTCCCCACAAAAAATAAGTGACGAGCAAAAAAAACATCCAATTGGCACCGTTTTGGCGTTCCTCAACTTGCAAATTTGGCGCCCGTAAACACTTGCAGGGGGGCGGAAGTTGACTACTGATCTTATAATTTATTTATTTTTTTAAATGCTTTTTTTAGAAGACTAGAAAAAATTCTTAAAAAGCCACATACCAAAAATAACCGCTATCAAATCTTTATAAATCAATCCTCCGTAAGCCAAAAACAATTGTTTATTGCGGTCTCTTTGCTTCCTTGCTGTAAGGCTTACTATCAAACAGAAATTTTACTGCAAAGTTATAAAGATTTAAAAAAAAGAATTTCGTACCGGAGCGGTGGAGAGAAATGGCGCGCTCCAGGAATAAAGCACATTTCTTAAAACTCTCCCCAAATAAATACGTGACGAGCAAAAAAATAGACCTTTTCTACTCCACCCTCTCGTCGAGCCTGTTTCGTGCCAATTTCTTGATTAAATGTTGGATGCTACATTATAACGGCAAACCTTACCATACGACACTCTCTGCTACCTTATTTTGAACACAAAAACACATTTTAGTAATACTTTGGCCCTTCTAATAATCTTATCAGTTTATCAGTATCCTATAGCAATTTTCTTTCTTTCAAGTTGAGAAGTGCGATTACACTAAACGATTTTCTCGACTTACAAAATTCTATGAATAGGGCGAATAACGTTTCTGAAGCTCTACGGCCTCCCGATAAATAAAAAGCTATATGTATGTAGAATAGTTCTATTATCTTTTAAACAAACCATGTCGTCATTAAAATTTATTTTTCTCATTTAAGAAAATCGCTAAAAGTCGATTATTATTTTCCTTCAGTCTGAACTATCTCTTATTTAAATAACATTATAAAAATTCAGTTTTGAATAAGACACCATATTAGTTAGGTAATATGAATACAATTATGCAAAAGTATTTTGTTTTTGAATTGTAATAATTCTTAAAAATTATTTGTACACATCTATTATTTACTTCAGAGCGAAGCAAAAATGTGCAAAATGATAGATACTCGTAAATTATTATTGTACACTGAAGTACACCACTAGAATATGTAATTTCCAAGAAATTTAGTTGCTGACTTATGAAGTTAATTTCTTTGAAATGTTCAACATTCGTATTTGTTAGATACAGTTATAAATATTTCGTAACTTTTTTTTCTTATTTGCTTTGATATTTATTTGTTATACAATAAAAATGCATAATTGCAACAAATATGTAGAAAAAAAAACTTTTCTGTATCCATTTTCAAAATTTAATAAGATCTCGATACCTTACTCTTGCATTTCATTTAACGTTCATTCTTGTTTGATTGCAGCGTGGTTCGTCTCCGACATGGGCACAAGTGAGCACTATTGCTTAAGGTGGAATAATCATCAAAATAACCTACTTGGGGTTTTTAGTCAGTTATTACGCGACGAAAGTTTAGTGGACGTAACTCTTGCCTGTTCTGAGGGACATTCAATTCGGGCGCACCGGGTCGTGTTATCCGCGTGCTCCTCGTATTTCCAAACACTATTTGTGGATCATCCTAGTCGCCATCCAATTGTTATTCTTAAAGACGTCCGTTTCTCCGAGTTGCGTACACTAATCGAATTCATGTATCGCGGTGAAGTAAATGTTGAATATTGCCAATTGTCCGCACTACTAAAAACCGCGGAAAGTTTAAAAGTGAAAGGACTCGCTGAAATGACAAATTTAAGCACTGGCGGACCAGCAACACCCCAAATAGTGCCATCGTCGTCGTCAAATGCGTCCGTATCGGCTACGGTAACGTCTCAACAAAGTGATTCACCCTCTTTACCGCCTCCTCCTCCCGTACGTTTGAGTAGTAGTGATCATGATGCGCGAGTGTTGTTAGAGCAACGTGAACATTTACAACGTGATAATCGTGAACGCGAATTACATATAAGCGATCGTGAATCCAGTAGACTGGAAAGGCCTGATCATGTTTTAAAGTCCGAGAGATCTGAGCATATTATCAAAACTGAACCCTCAGAGTCACAAATTAGTAGTCATCATCAACGTTTAAGTGCTTCATCAACATCAACCAGTGTGGACGATGGCGGTATAACCGCAAGTACTCCAACACCTCCTCCACGACGGCAATGCAGTAGTGCTTCACCACCTCCACACAGTTCGTCAGCCTCAACGTCTTCAGCTAGACGAAGTGCTGGGGCGACCACGTCAATACTAATGTCTCAGCAACAAGAACTACAGGACGATGGTGGTGGCGGTGGTGATTCCACGTCGCCAAGGCCGCCGGATGAACAGGAAAATGTCGTCAATCTCACGTGTAGTACATCGTCCGCTGGGCCCAGTGATTTAAGTATATCACAAACAAATTCTTCTGGTACTGCTTTACCTTCTTGTAGTAGCAGGATACCACCAGCTTCACCACACCATCATGACACAGAACCTATCGCAGGACCCTCTGGCTTACCACCAGTTCAGCAAGTGCCTTTGGTAAGTTATTTCAAATATGTAGTTCAAGGCAGTACTTTAGTCTAGAAATATGAATTGCTTGAAGATCAAAGTTAAACTGAGCACTAAACTAATTACAAGTTACACTAAATATATTCATGTATTTATACCTACAAAAGCCCATGTAGTCAGGTATTATTATGTAAACTGTCGTCCCATTCATTCCGACGCAATTTAATTGCTGCCTAATTTAACTAGTGAAGATAGGCAAAGTTAATCTAAAATTTAACTTCAATAATCGTTATTTCGTTACTAAAAAAAGTTAACTTTGTTAAATTTTAAAGCTTAATTTAGTAAAAATGTAACATAAGTTAAAGTTGACCTTTAACTACCGCCAAATACTTTTAATGTTTAATCAGTCAGTCAGTTAATCAAGTCAAACATCCTATTGTCAGTCAAACATGTAATTTTTTTTGCAATTCTGAATTAAAAAGTTTAAAGTAACTCTGCCAATAATAGTGTCAAAACGGATTACTTTTTATCACGCGTGAAAAAGGTACACTTTTTACATGTTGCAAAATATTTTTCAAATAATAAAATTTTTTTTCAGATACCCACCTTATTGTAAAATAAAGTTAACCCTACTATTTTCTAAAATTGCTTAAAAATTATTAATTTTTTTCTCTCTATTATATAATAAAGAAAATAACTATTTTTCAACCTCTTGAATCGTAAGTTGGCGTTTACATAACAGGTAACTTGTCACGTCAGCAACATTTATGTTCCCAGGAACATAAGTAATTTACTTAACTTCCCAGGAACTTACCGTTTACCGCTTATCGCTTACCGTTAATTTTCTATTGAAATAGTTTTTTTTATAGACGCGTACTATTCATTTTTATTAAAATTACATTTTCGATTTTTATTATTTTTTATTCATTTTTTTCAATTTACTCATCATTTTTTTCAGTTGAAAAAATAACTTCCTCATACACGGCCCGTAAGTTTATTTTTGTGGCCATGGATGCTTAAGAATCCTCGGATTCTCAAACTGTATCCGAAGCTATTATTAGCTACTATTATTTTCAACTGATAGTTTGATCATAGTAGTAATTTTTTTAATTCCCAGCATAGAGAAGTTATTTTAATGCGTCCGAAAATCAAAATGGAAATTTTTAACATATTTATGTGTTTTAAAGTCTCTACAGTGTTATAGTCAAACTATATACGAGACCACAACAATAACACTTACAATCCTTGCTAAGTAATACGCTGTTAAAATTATTTTTTTCAATTCCGGATTAAAAAGTTAACTTGTTAGTTACCTGTGATAGTGTCAAAATGACTTACTTCTTTGAGTTTAACAAAAGTTACTTTTCTACTTACATAATAGGTTAAAGTATGTATCAAAGAGAAATAATTGTTTCGCCCGCAAAATATATTATCCTGGAAAAATAGTCGTTCTATTACAACACTAGAAGGAATAGTAATGTTAAGGGGAGGTTTACTCGAGAGTCCTTAAAAATTATGTATTTTTCTAGAATTTTTTTCTCAAGAACGAAAGTAAATATCAATTTCAAATTTTGTACACATATTTATTAAGTATTAAACTATACAAAAAAAAAATTCAAGGAAAAATATAAAAAACTGTCCATTTTATAGATACTGCAGTGTGACGATCCGAAAATCCAGTGCCTTATTGGCAGACATCCTAGCGCCGGTAATAAACCACCGAAATCCAAAAACAAAAAAGATTTATAAAATATATGAAGAGTACCTACCGGCACCTCTACCTATAATATCAATAAATTGCTGAAAGAAAAAAAAATGGCTGATGTTTGAACTTTTGATTACGATTTTTATCTTATTTTTCACTCTTTAAAGTAAACTTAAAAATAAAAAAAAATATTGAAAGTGTATCGAACTTAGGTAGAGGTGCCGAAGAATTGAATTATCTTTAAAATAAAAAATTTAAAAAAAAAAGGATCCATCGAATAGTTTTTGAGTTATCGTGTCCGCCAGTTCCAAAAATGTAGTTCCGAGATATTATAAAATATATATAAAGAAACGTATTTTCAAAATTTTATATTTAATACTCATTATTGCGTGAACTACGTTTTTTGAATTTTTTTTATAGAAAGCTGGATTCGGTTAATGTGCAAGAATCTTGTTTTTAAATTATTTTCAGTAAAATCACTTTGGGAACATATTCTACACATAATTTGCTATCTTTTTCGGCAAAAAAAAAAAAAAATCGATTTTTTTTATCAAATCTCAAGTAAACCTTCCCTTAAATTACTTTCAGCAAAATCACTTTGGGAACATATTCTACACATAATTAGCTACCAATTTCTGCAAAAAAAAAAAATCGATTTTTTTTTAACGACTCTCAAGTAAACCTCCCCTTAAGGTCCGTCTACATGCTCAAGCTTTATTATCGACTTACTTGTGCAAGTCAGTTTTTGCAAGTAAACATGTACGTATAGACGGGAAAACTGTATCTCGTGCAAACCCATCCATGCAGCTTGCGTAAACATCGCACTGCTGAACTTTTACTTGTGTGTATAGACAGTGCGCAAGCCGCACTTTTATCGCAGTCATATACAAATAACCATAGTGTAAGTACTCTGAGGACTACTACAAACAAACTGAGACTTACACAAATATTCTGCCCATCCTACCGTAACTTATTTATACAAGCTGAACGCGCAGACAATAAACAATTTTTTTTAAACTAGTTCACCTAAGAAGACAGCGTCTTAAAAAACTCAGAGAGATTGTTACCAAATTCAGAATTTTTTTTAGATCCCTTTGGTCCTTAGTGAATAGTGTTGTCTGAAAGTACTCCCTCCGTCTTTATTGTTACTACTTTCGCAATTATTTGTAGGTTAGTTAGTAGGTTTTAAAATTAACTTAAAATTAATTCATTAAACAACATATATAAACTTCGTTAATTAACGATTAGCAGATTAACGTTTTTCTTCCCAGCTTTGTTAACTAGCTACAACTTTGAAAATACTGGAAATTTAAAATTTTTTTTTTGAAAACATATTCCTAAAGATCTAAACTGTAAAAATTTGCAAGAAAAAAAATGGATTGTTTCAAATTTCTAGAATATTGCCTTAATATTAGTATTGAATATAAATGGCATAAATCAATTTATATAACTGAGAACTTTTTGAATGTTTCAGTCGTTAAAAAAAGAAGTTGATTGGGGTGGAGGAATGGGCGATGAGAAAAGTGCACCAGATACCGAATACAGTCGTCATCCGTACGATCACCAGGTAATTGAACAAGCTTATTTGTAGAATTAAGTTTATTTTCAATTGCTTCTTTTTAATTGCATGTTTATTGTACATATTTTTTTTTTATTTTTGTTTACCCCGTTGGTCTTTAAAACTCAATCGAATTGGTAATGATTCCTTTTGAAAAAATATACATACACATACATAATATACATATAAAATATATACGTAACAACCTTGAAATGATTATTACAGCCTCTATCAATTAAAACCGACATTTTCTTTCACAACTAAATACTCAAAATTTGAAAATATCCCTTTTTAAAGAAAACCATGTATATACGTCTAATAATAATAATAATATTTAAGATATTTATTTTAATTTTGAATGCACTTTTAGAAATAGATTTCTTCTAGATAGCACTTTGTAGAAATTTTTTATCATATAAATAATGAATATATGCAATTACATGGAACAATGTAATACGCAAACGTATTTTTATATACTTAACTAATATTTTAAATGCATAGTAATTATTTCGCTATAAGATTGTACGAAGTGCTATTACGACATTTTTAAGAAGAAGTTGACCAACATTTTTGTATACACTGATTTATTTATATTACATTTCGCATTATTATATTATTTGTTATGTTCTTTTTAATTTGTTATTTATGGCCAACTCTGTTCAAGCATATAACTTAATTATATTAGCTCAGTATTAAGCTCATGTAATAAGCTCGTGCTCATATTAAATGCTCTACACATCTAGAGAACAAAAAAACAAAAACAAAATGTAAAGCCAAACAAAAATGAACGTCAACTTCTTGTAACGCGAGCGAATTATTATTCTGAAAATTTAAAACATAAATGAAGAAAATTGAGGGATACTATGGAAATTCACAGCCAATAATAATAAAACTAAACAAATAGTCAAGAAGTTGATGTCCTTTTTTGTTTGGTTACAGGAAATGTTAAATATAGAGGGAACAAGAGACACTTATCATTGTATGTACTGTGGTGCCACATTTCCACATCAGAGTAAGTTAACGCGACACATCCTCTCGCATAGTCTGGAAACGCTTAAATATCGAGAGCCAATATTACACCAACTACAAGGATTACCTCCAAGCTTGGGCGGCGTACCACCCGAGGCCGCCCTAGCAGCAGCAAGTGCATTTTCACGTGCTACCCACGAACAACCGCCTTCATTATCAGTGGATCCAGGTGCGTCAACGGCGGGCGAACACACGGCTATGGATCTGGACTTAGAGGCAGCCGCGGCTAGTGCCAGTGCCGGCAGTGGTGTTTTATGTAAATTTTGTGGGAAATCTTTTCCGGACGTTGGTTCGTTGATAGCTCATTTACCGGCGCACACGGGCGATCGACCGTTTAAATGTGAATTCTGTGGAAAGGCGTTCAAACTCCGCCATCATATGAAAGACCATTGTCGTGTACATACTGGAGAGCGGCCGTTCCGGTGTGCACTCTGTGGTAAAACGTTTTCTAGGAGTACTATTCTTAAAGCACATGAAAAAACACACTATCCCAAATATGTACGCAAGTTCCTGTCACCGAGTCCACTCGACACTGAAGAGGAGAGTAACCCTCACCAATGAGACCGTAATTGCTTCTCATATCAATAGTGAGTGACTCCCGCAGACACAGCGGTGCTATGGACTGGTTCTAGTCGCGCATTTGTGCCGTTACTTTTAACGTTTAACGATGGCTATAATATTTACCAAGCCGCACTTGGCTCCAAATAGAGAAGAAATATATGTACATTATTTTTACCTATAAGTTTAATACATATTTTAGTTTAATAGGTAATCAATACTCGACAACAACAAAAGGCTGGACATATTTATAATCAAATTGTTAAACACTAATCAGTTATTTTTTATAAACACATACCCCCGCAAATAAATTTTAATAATAGTAACTTGTGTATAAATAGTAACCTAATAAAGATTGCCCTTTTTAATATACTTGTTGAAGTTAACGTTGAAGTTGTCTAACTGCCAAAAATTGTGTAAATGAACCGAACTATAAATGTGTTCTCTTTTGTTGTCGTTTCACACAACATATAGATAATGCTATAAGAGAAACCCTACAGAATTGCAAATGTAAAGATTAGTAATATATTCTACTACCATTTCGCTGGTAAAACACAAAGCTAGATGATAAATAACCTGACATAAAAAATAAAAAATAAAAAAAACAATCATACCTAAATCAAATTGAAAAATTTTTAAAATATCTAATAATTTTCTTAGAAAATTAAAAAATTAATAATATTGTTAGTAAATTTATTTCGGTATATAAAATATACAAAAATAATGCAACATCTTGTGCCTGTAAAGTCTATCTTGTTGCAATAAATCGTTTACATCATTGCTTTAATATCGATCCTTGACTTTCGATTTATTATTAAAACACCTGTCTATCCTGTGTGTACGTTTATATATATATTCAATAAATGCATCAGCAGTACACAATATAAAAGATAGACTTTACAGAATAATAGTCAATAATACGAATATTGACTCTAATAATTATTATTATTATTAAATAATTTGAAAGAAAAAAAACAATTTGAACAATTATAATTTTTTTTTTATAACGATAATTATCTTTTGGCTGTTATTTAGTTAAATAAGTTCGTTTCTTTTCGGTATTAATTTTGTGATTATTGTTTGGTAACTGATGAAAAGGGCTGTGATAAATTGGACTTGAGCGTGCTATAAATAGGTCTCTGCATTTCATTCTCGAGTACAAAATTTAAAATAAATCGTTATGATGAAACAATTTTTTAAACAGTATTTGGTTTGTATTATTATAATTTTCAAATATATTTAATTAATTATTTTTTTATATTGACGTATATAAACATTTGTTGGAAACGAATTAATTTTATTTAAATATTTTCCGAATTATATAATTAACTAAAGTTTAAAGAATAAGTAATTTAACTTATGTACATTTAGTTTTTTTTACCCGACTACAGTAAAATCGAAACAAGGTGATGTTTTTAACAGTCTGTTTACATATTGATGCTATTCTGTCTCAACCTCAAATATCTGTTATCACATATTTAGCGAAATTTTATTATAAAAATTATAACTTACTGTTCTATACAGTAAAAAGCAGACTATAATCTCGTGTTCCCTAAAAACTTGAAAAGCTTGTAGTTAAAAATATTTAATTGTCTGCTTCTGCCACACATAAATAATAAACATCAAAAAGTGTTAAGTAAAGTAGGTAGTAGTTTCAGAGACATGAAGTTGAAGCAGAAAAGCATCGATATTATTGAACCAGTCTGCCAGTCTGTAGAATATGAAAATAAGCTATTCTTCAAATGTGATATAATATACTATGCTATGCTATGATTAGTTCGGAAACAAACACAACGAAATATATTTTGGTAAGTTGGTACGTATGCAATATTGTGACCATGGTGCTGCCTGTCAACGAAATTGATTAAAGGATAGTTATTACTTGTGGTACACAGTTTTCATTTCCAGCTAATTTGAGGATTAAAAAAAAAAGTTTATACAAAAATTTATACCATAAATATAATAATAACTATCGACAACTACCACAATATGATCACAGTAATGCATACTTACCAACTGACAAAAATATTATTCTTTGTGTTTGTTTCCGAACTAATCATAGCATAGCATAGCATAGCACATTTGAAGAATACCTACCTTGATTGATTTAATTATAATTTAAAATAGAATAGGATAGCATAAAGGATAATTGTTATTCCAAATTAAAATTTCTGTGAGAAATGCTTAATCCAAAATTTTTATTGAAAGATTAGATATCATTCATGATTATGTAACAATGATTAGCCGATTAAAAGCTCCCGTCGGATTAAAACGTCACTTCGTTTCTCCGTAGTCGGGTTTTAGATTTTAACTTTTATTTTTTTTGTTCGTTTTGTTCAAATTTAAAATGGAAACAGTTGTACTCAAAGAATGATTATGTTACTGTAGGCGAGTGATATTTAAAATTTAAAAATGTTTTATAATAATAAATAATAATATCTATTTCTTCATCTTAAGTTTGCGTAAACGATAAGTAGGTTTTTCTAGGGTTTAGGATTGTGCAGACGCAGTTGTTCTCTTCCATACCAGTGGAACACTGTTCGACTGCTTGAGCTGTGATTAGTGCATAATAGAATAGATTATTATATACATAAAATATAAACGACACTTGACTGTCACTAAAAATAGTTTAAAATAAAGCTGTTTAAGTTAAAAATTTAAAAAAAAAAATAAAATATTACATAAAACTTTTTTTATAAATGTATCTCACATACTAACATTAACGAGTACATATGAGATTTTTAATCACATCAATAAAGAAATTTTTAAAATTGATTTCAAAATCTAGAATCATTATTTTTTTTCCTATTTTATTTTATTTTTTTTCATTGCTTGATAGATTGCTAAGACCAGAACTATTAATATAAATAATGAAACATAAGTAGTCTTCATAATCTTTATTAAATATGTTAAATCATGTTAAACGTATTATGTTGAAAACAAAAATAATTGAAATCCGATGTACAAATAACATGTTCAACAATGTTTTTTTTTTTTTTGGAATTAGTAAAATTGACAGTTACTTTACGTAGATACGTTCTATATATCCATTAAAAATATGCAAAAAGTATTCTTTTATGTTAGATTTTCATGGTTGAAAATAAAACATAAAAAAATACTTTATTTATTTTATATAACTGTCATATTAATAAATGATAGTTATTTTATATAACTGTCATATTAATAAATAAAATTAAATTGAATAAATGTATGAAAAATTATTTTAAGACAATGTTGTCTTTTAATTACTTAAAGTTTCTTTACGGATTTAATTCAGAAAAACGCAGAAAATTAAATTTTCTTTCGCGTGATTACAATGGCAAATAATATCGTTAATGTTTACAAATACATCTCCATGGTTACAACCGTGGCTTAGTAAAATGGAATCATAGCTTCAAATTTTGATGCCTTTGTTGTGGAATATAATAATATTTTAAATTATATTCTATTCATTCCTCAATGAGTGAAAACAATATTAAATATTTAACGTACATCATCTAAAGTCTAAATTAATTCTCAAAGGATTTAATTTTACCGGCAGCATTTTTAATAAATAGTCGTTGATTTTTATTTACTATAATTTAATTAAAAAACGAGAAAGAAAAATTGACTGGTCTAATCAATCTCAGAAAATTCACAACCTTCGAAATAAGAGATTAACACGTGATGGATAATGAGGATGATAACTGGTTCGAAGAACAACATAGATAAAATTCAACAAACTGAATAAAGATTATGAAGACTACCATTATACATAGCAAATTATTTAAGAAAAATAAAATCAGACCATCAGATTACAAAAGTGAAAATTTATAAGTGACTACTTTGACAGTATTACTAAGACGGGTACTTTATACTTTAGAATATAGTGTATTAAATTTTTAAAAAAAAGCATGATTAACAATTATTATCCGATCTTGCAGACCAAATATAAAATTTTATAATGGAAAATTTTCATATTTGCCAAATAATTTCAAAGTACTCGGCTAATTTAAACTAATCTGTATAAGTATCTACATAATATTTACTACTTGTGCTCTTAATGATCTCGCAATGTGATGATGAACTTATGCTGTAAGTAACAACATAATCTAAACAAACAGATAAATTGCAGTATACAGTATCTGTTAATTCAAATTTTATTTCATATTTCGAAAATATATCGAAAAAAATTGCCCTACGCTCTTTTTATTTTCAAATATTAAATTG
The DNA here is from genome assembly GCA_035578155.1 of Brachynemurus nebulosus. Lineage (NCBI taxonomy): Eukaryota > Metazoa > Arthropoda > Insecta > Neuroptera > Myrmeleontidae > Brachynemurus > Brachynemurus nebulosus. Next base: position 26,170,747 of record JAPWDM010000008.1, on the reverse strand, counting down.
ACACTCTAGTCCTCTTATTAAAAGAATCGAAATTCGACTTGAAGTAAGGTACTTGTGGGTAATAAGGCTCACTTGAATTTATTGAGTGTGGGTAAAACAAATTAATCTAAGTATAATTTGTATTAACCGCAAATTAAATGAACATTATTATCCGCAAGTATCTTACTTTATAATAGTCGCTTAGTGATATTATTTTTATAATGTTTTAACACTTTGTAGTCCTAATGTAATTTTTGGGGAGGGTGAGGGGGGGGGGGATTATGAGGCTTTATTAAGCCGAGTACGTCCAAAATTTTAGTAACGGTGAAAAAACATTTTTGGGACAATATTTAATTCAACTTCGATTCTATAAAAAATATGATAAGTTTTAATTTAGGAATTATGTATTGTTGCTAGCAACCTTAAAAGAAGAGTTTCGGTTTTAATTTTATGTAAATTAGTTTTTAAAAAATCAAATTTTGTAAGTAAAGAGAGTAAAAAAATCTTTTTTATTCATAGTATACTGAAACGTACCATAATCCTTTTCTGAAGTTAAACTTTCATAAATTTAAATTTGACTTTTCTATTTTTCAATAAAATTCAATCTGAATTTACTCAAAAGCGTGACGTGATAGGTCAAACACATTCACTATCCACCCAAGCACATAAAGAAGCATTAAATGGACACCCTAGGATCGCTGGTAGAAGCGCTGTGAAGTTATGCATTAATTATTACAATTTATAAAACCACAATTTTCAAAACTAGGGAAGCATCTTTTATTTATTTAATGGTTTCGATTTCCTTTTTTAATTTACGCAACCAAGTAGTAGTTTTTAATAGTTTGATACCTATTCAGATTTATTACACTACTCCTATTCGCTAAAAATACAGTTTATTTAGCAAATACACGGACTACAAAGTGTTAAACTGTACTCAATTAAAACTCAACAAAGAAACGGAGTGCTAGATTTGAGATGAGATTTATAAAACACACTGCAAAGTCAATTCCAAAAAGGAAAAAAATTGTAACATACCCTTTATTGCGACTTGCAAATACACAAATATTTTGATAAATTTACACAGAGTGTTTTGGAAATACTGTAAATGGGTCAAATTACCTAACTTGCAAGGTAAAAATTTTTATCAAGATATGTAAGATTTAATGAATAAAACACTTATATTGCACATGTTGCATACAATATTTTTTTCAATTCTAAATTCTAATGGAAAAATAAATATTATGAAAAATGGAGAATAATCTCAATTTATTAAGAGATTTAATAAATATTGTTTATCCACTTTTCAGAATTGCAGGAATTTTTTTACGTTATAAAATTCATGACTTACACTTTTGTAAATATTTACTTTGTTGTCGTTCAATGCAACTATTTCACAAAAAATTTCACAGTACAATTTTACTACTATCAAAGATTATTGGTACATTTTTATTATTTCTGAAACACTCTAAATCTATTCTCACTTTACCGGATAGTTTCTTCAAGTTTCTTTAATTGTGATGATCTACCCAATATACTGTCTGCATTCTAAACCCAAAATAAACATAATATTCCACTAATTGTTAATACATTGGAAACTACTGGAAGAAACTTACTGACCATTAACCAGAGGGAGTATTTAAAGTATAGTTACCGATGTACCTATTTAGTTCTTTGTTTGGTTCGAAACTTTATACATTAATGACCAAAGCAAAATTACATGTGTATACTCTTTAAAAAAAATATATATCTAAATTTAAAAAAAGAAACTTTTTTAAATAGTTTTAAGAAACGCTTTTATTAATCTAAGTTTTATTATCAACGTAATCCAAATAATGGACTAAATAGCGAACGTGAAAATTAAGAAAATCGACACGACTTAGACAACTATGTGTGTAAGTAATTGGTGCTTACAAAGGTAAATGGCAAAGTATAGAATTAAATATTTTCTAGACCATTCCATAGCAATACAGAATGTAAAATGATGTTCCTTTTATTATTATCATTTTTTTATACTAGTATATACAATTTATTATTTAATTATAAGCATCTTAATTTTCTGTTTTAATTATGTACATTCATTCAAAAAAAAATCATCTTTTGAAACACTTAAGTTACTTATTTTTTCATTTATATTCAAGTTGTTAACGGTTGTGTATTTATTTATAGGAGAAATCTTTTTAAGTTTCTATTTCGAAATTTATTAGTACACCTAATTTTTAAAATTAATATTTCATTCCACTTAACTCCTTACAATAACATCAGTAACCTCCGGAACCCTGTGATCCCCACTTTTAGGAGGAATATATAAAAAAAGGAATGAAAACTTTTAGTCTAAGGGCTTAGGATCGATTTACTTTTAATAAAGCTGACAATTTGTTCAGAGGCGCCCACGACCCTGAACCATACTCTCAGCACAGTGTGAGTTTATTCTACCAAAAAGAGAACGCAAGGTTCAAAGAGGGGCTACTACTTAAAGAGAAGAACAGAAGATCACCATATTTTTATATAGTTTATGAAACTCGGATATCTCCCGTCGCGTAAAAAAAATGTAGCAAATCGTTCCTGCATACTAAAATTTCAGTTAGTTGTTCACTTCCCCTCCAGTAGGTAAATGTAGAAATTAAGCAGTGATTTCAAAGTTCCTGCATTTTCCTTCCAACTCTCTTTAAATTTTTAAATTTATTAATCATATTAACGAAAATTATTGTATATAAATTTAAAATAAATTAGTGATTTTGAATATTTTAAGCTAGCCGTTGGTTGTGAAGTTTAAAATTTCAAAAAATAATAAATTTGTACAAATGCAAATTGAGCAGTAATAATCAAGTATAACAGTTACAACAATTGTCGCAGTTATTTGTTGCCGTTTATAGTTGTCATAATGGTTATTTGAGTAGTTTAAAAAACTGTAAAATTTGTTTTAATTCAGTAAGCTGAAGGAAATCGTTTCTTTACTTTCATATTTTATCCCCACTATATAAAGTAGGAACTTGAAGCAATTACCAAGTAAAAAAAAAAGAACGGCAACAGACCTATTATTTTGTTTCCGTACCCGCAGTCTTGTCATGCTAACAGGTGTATTACTTTCGTGAGGGATAAAATAAATTGGTGATTTAAATTCATTAATTTTTTAGCTTCTGCTACACTCGCTGATCGCAAATATGAAAATATTGACGTTTTTAGCACCGATTTTAAAAATGTGTAAAAAAAAATAGTTCTTTTGGATTTTTTCTTTGTAAAAAATTTCAAAATTTTTTTTAAAAATTCACAAAAATTCCTTTTAAAGATGAAAAATTGAAAATACACCCGTTATTAGACATTCATTGAGTGCAAAATCTGCAAATTTTTTATTCAGTGACTTTATTAACGATCTTTCTACTGCACCTTTGATTCGTTTTATAAGCAAAATTTAAAATAATGAAGTAGAATTATATTTCTTATCCTTTCTACCTAATAAATCAACATTACTGTGACTTACAATAAAAATATGTATACATAACATAAAAGCCCCTATACCGGAACACTATTTTTAGGTGTCTAATTAAACTGGCATATAAAAATTGACAAATAAATTAAACACCCGTTTTTTTCTTAATAAGCTAGAAAGAAAGTTTTCTTAATCCAATGAATATGTTTTCAAAAAAATACAACCCAAAAATTTTTATTTATTAAAGTTTTTCTTTTACAAAATGTCGACATCTATATCCAAACAAAGAAATATTAATGATACTAGAAGTTGGGAACCGATATACAAGCAAACGTGTAATATGAGTAATATTACACATAGAGTGACATCTAGACGTCAATGTAGGAAACATAGAATGGTTTAAGTATCAGACGTAAATAAAGAATCGAAATACTGTATTCAACAAAAATTGTTTAATATATACTTATATGTATTTCTTTAATTAAGTAAGGAAACATTAAATGCAAGGTGAATTTAAATTGAAAAATAATCATTCTATTAATAATAATTTTTGCTATCAAAGGTTTATTTCAGAAATAACTTCATTAATATATAAATGTCAAAACTGTTCCAGTATTGGATCGGGTTCCGGTATAGGGGCTTTTACCCTATATAAATGAAAAAAAAACTTTTAGTAAAAGTACATAAAATTGATAAATTCGAAAAAAATTTCTTTCTTCGTTCAATCGTACCAATATTAACACATAAGTTAATGCAATCATCCAAACATAAGTATAAAGAATAAGATATATAATACAATCTCATTTTTTTGGAGTTGCTTCTAACGAACCAAAAGTGTACTTCTCGATCTTATTAAATTATTTTAACTAAACCCATCGCCAGCTCTTAGACTACAAGGACGACGTTAAAAGTTAAATTTCGTTAATATGTATCAAATACTTTAAAAACTTATATTAATTTTCGAAGTATTACGTATTATTATTAGTGAATGTACTTAATTTTAAAGATATAGACGTGTATAAATTTTATTGTTATGGTAAAAACAAATGAAGAAATAAGTAATAATACACTGTACCAAAATAATCAAATCACAACAATTTCAATATGAACGCTGAATGTACAAGAGTACCTACTATTAAGTATCTTATCAATTTGTTAACATTTTAAACATACCAGGAATGAAATAGCAATAATTAATATAAAAAAAAACTAATATATGTGCAAATAAAGTCTAATATATGAACAATTAGTGATAAAAAGAAACTTATATAAATGTATTATATTAATGATTATAGATGTTGTCTCATAGCATTGATTTTTTTAATTTTAAAATATTGTTTCCTATTACTAGAAAATATATTTACAATATTTTTAAATAGATAAGGGTTAAAATTTAATATAGTAGTGTATATTTATACTATAATGACTAATTACTTTTTAAAAAAAAAAATTATAGTTACGATTATGGTAGTTAAAGAATAATATCACAGTCGTTAAGTTGATTTTAGAGAGCGATTTATTTTCGATATAATAATGATAATATAATGTTATTTTTTATTGTTATACTAGACGCGATATTTATTTTAGTAGCAATTTTACTACAATTTTTACCCATCTTAAAAAAAAGAAAATAATTGATCAATAGCATTTTAGTGTGATACATACTGATAGGAGAGGACTAATTCGATGGAACTCTCAAATAGTAAATACATAAATATTTTTTAGATCAAGAGCGCTTAACCTGTATTTCATCAAACAGTTTTGTACCGATTGAAATTTTGTTATATTGACAATCTAGCTGAACGATTGTCAAACATGATTTTTTGTGAATATTTCGAAAAAAATTGCCTTCTTTAACGAAAAAGTTAATTATGAAATTTGTTTCTTTGTAAATTTTATCCCAAAAATTTACAAGCAACATTTTTATAATAACCTTTTTACAAAAAATCGCGTTTTAACTCGCTTATGGAAGTGAGGTAATTCAACCAAATTCCCAGTAACACAAAATTCCAGTGGGTATAAAACTGTTTTCATTAAATACACGCGAGCTCTCGTTCTGTTTTTTCATTTTAATTTTAATACAACAATCCATTATTGAAATAATTAAACAATCTTTCTAAATAACTTAACAAACTCTAAGCAAAGACAATTTAATAAATTATATGCAAAGAAAAAGATACATATCCTTCAGCACAATAAAATATATACTTTAAATTTGCTAACACTCGTATATTAAAAAAAAATTACAATTTTTGGAATACTGCAAGGAAATAAGTACCAGAATTAATAAAATTGCTTTGCATGCTTTAGTTGCCTGTAGGAGAATAGAATTAATTTATTAACTAAAGCATTCATTTCACACTGAATTTGTAAAATTCTTATCAGAATTCATTAAATTTTTAATAACTAATTTGATTGTAGCGTAAGATAATTTTACAAATTCGACATACATCTATCCTATTCTATTTGTTTGCAAAAATTTGATACATTTTACAAATTAATTTAACGTTTTAAATAACATGCCCATTTTAATTTCAATATCCGTGAATCGAAAATCGGTAACATTTTAATTTACAATACAATAGGTGTCTTCATAATCTTTGTTTAATATGTTTCAAATCATGTTAAACATGTAAATAACATGGTCAAAAACGTTTTCTTCTGTTAAATCAAAGTCGGGGCAGTGTTGCCAGAAGGTTACATTTTTTACATTTTTAAAATGTACGTAAAAAACAATTTTTAGCCAATTTATGTAACTTATCAGAAAATTACATAATATTTTTTTGCAATTATCATATTCGTATAGGCATTTAGAAGTTTATAATTCCCGCTTAATTGTTTTTATTAACCTTCCTCACGGAATAGGGATGAAACCGACAGTTGAAACTAATTTAAAAGATTAGTAAAATTCATAGTAAAATTTATAATTGTTTGAAAATGATAATTCGTATGAACATATAAAAAATAATTTATGATTCACCAATCACAAAATTACCACCACGGAACTTTCAGTTTAAAAATGCAATTTTTCAGGCGCATCAATACCTATAGCTTTCAATCCACTCTGGCAACACTGATAAACGTTAATTTTATTTATATTTTGAGGTTATGCGTCATGGAAATAAATACAAAATTGTTTTTTTTTTCTTGGTAAACAGGAACATTATAAAAATGTACACACTTTACATTTTTAACACATTCGTTCAAAATGGGTCTGTTATAATTTAACAACTTGAACAAATATAACAAAGATTACGAAGACTACTTATCAGAGTCGAATTTACCTTTGAGAGGTCCCTACGCACTTTTCATGTAGAGTCAAATTTGGTTTACTACTTGGAAAATTAGTTTTTTAATTTTTCTTTAGTAGTTATATACAATTTTAACGCATTCAATTATATAGGGTTAACTTTTTGTAAATTATTTTTTATTTTTTATTTTTCATCAATTACATTCTCAAGCGATCAGTTGTGAGGAGTTGACAGCTTACTTTTTATAAATTGTGGAGACCCCCTACATATGTATAGGAGTTCCTAAGCATGTGCTGCAAGTATTCTTAGGTAAATTCGGCTCTGCTGCTAACATATTTTTTGTTACATAATATGAACAGTACAAACGATTACATCATTACCTACATAATTATCATTTTCTTTTCTTCCTGCATTTAAGCAAAACCCTTTTCTTTTATTGAAAATTTTGGCTACTCTCAAAGAAAACATAATTTAGCATAATGAAATAATTGTACTGTTGTAAATAAAAATTTAAATAAAAATAAAGCCTTCATTTTGGTTCAATTGAAAATGAAATATATAAATAAGTATATTGAATTATCGGATACAAATAATGAACAAAAAATGTACATATTTTTTTCAATGAAATTTTCTTACAAATTTTATAATGAAATATTTTTTTTAATTGGAAAAATTAATGTAAATATATAAATAAATATGATTGGTTGCAATTTTTATTTCAAATATTATTAAATCCGCTTTCGAATTTAAAATTTTTGAGCACATTTCACTACATTTCTACTTTCTCAAATTGCTATTTTTGAAAGTTTTGTTGTACACGGTAACGGTATTATTCTTTCTTTTTTTTTTTGTTCAAGCTTTTGATCATTTTTATAAATTGTTTCAATCTTCGCTTTGAAATATTTAAGATAGGTAATAAAAATTACGACATACTTTTACCTATAACCACTTAAATAATTAAGCCAAATCTTTTTTTTATTTTCGTGTAATGTTTTTGAGAAAATAAAGATTTTATATCTAGACTCACATAAAATTGTTATAAACAATACTAAGTCCTAACAACTTCCTAATATACTCCATATACCTCCAGAAATTAATTTTCAAACCATAATTATTTTACCTTAGTAAAAGTTAATCGCCCCAAAAAAAATCTAAAGATATCCACAAAACTAGTGGTTAGCTAAGGCATAGCCAACTGTTTTTGCCTCCGGGCCGAATTGAAAGAAAAAATGTTTTCACAAGCCGGATGAAATATTAAAATTTAAAAAAAAAAAAATGTTAAACAAAACATTTATTTCTTTAAGTAAAAATACTAATAAAACTAATAATACTAATATTGAAAAATTGTTTACGGGCCATATAAATAAATTACTCGGGTCGGATGCGGCCCACAGTCCGTATGTTGGCCATGCCTGGGTTAGCTAGTATTTAAATGTATTAATAAAAAAAATAGCTTTCTAATTATTTTTCATGAAAAATAAAAAGGACGAATAATTTCATTTTTGGTGAAAATAGTGTTTTGGTAATGTACCAGAATCGCAAAGAACAAAAGTTAGCAGTGCAACCTGCTGTGAAGAACGCTACTTACATCTTTCTCTGCGCTCCCACAATATGTTAGAATTGATATAAAACATATAATTTTTTTACGATTTTTTGAGCGCTCACACAAAGATTATTGTATTAAGATGACAATTTAATTAATAATGTAAAAAATACAACTGCAGGCGAAAATATAAAATATAAATTGTTGTAAATTTAAGATTTCTACACGGAGAGAAAAATCATATAATTTTTGTAGATAAAATTTCAGAAAAATTACCATGCTCTCTTTTAATGCGTGCGCGATCGACGACCAAAGTAAAAAATATATTATAGCATGGTAAAATTTAATGTGGTAACACAACTTCTATCACACTCTTATGCATATATGTTATAGTTTAATGCTTGTTGTCGTACTCTTTCATTTGCGCATCTGACCCGCAATCTTATGTTGCTTCGGCTGTACCTGTAAAAACTTCGAAGATGCCCGATCTTTTCCGACCTTGGATTCTTTATGATCCATACAAAAATGATTGGCAACAATATATTCTAATACTGAAGATAGTGGAGTAACAAAATGATGAATTAAACGATGACCATCCGTCAAGACATTCTAATGAACACTGCTTCGACAGCACACGACACCACACCAACTGACCAGCTACTTGCAACACCACCAATCGTGCTATGTGACCTTCATATATGATTGTGTTGATACTTTCTGCAGCTTGCCTCGCTATGTGACAGCATTGATACCTTCTCTTTCTTTCTTTCTACTATTAGCTTCTTTTATTCTTTCCTACTTCTATTTTAAGACAGCATGGTAATTTTTGTAAGAAAAACAATTAAACTGTCGGCAATGGAACTTTTTACTGTGCTGTTTTACAAATTTTACGGAGCTAATATTACGGAAAGAACATTCTATCCTTTAAATTTTCTATGATTAATTATAATTTTTATATTTTTACCGTACAAAATTGAATATGTTCGCCTTTTACACGTCGATTGTAGTGCTGAGCACAGTAATTTTTATATGAATTTTCTCTCTGTGTATAAGCACATATGCAAGAAATATGTTTCCGATAAGTACTATCTAAAATTTTTATATATTCATATTTTGCGTTTGTGCGCATATAACCGTCCAAACTGACTGTTATTGCCTTGTTCGCGAACGTTTTGCATTACACGGCATGGCAATTTGGACGTACTTTAAGAAAGGTATTAATCAATGTTTGTTGTATCTGTAGATATAGACGAACATTAGTTTAAACAAAACTAATGGGAGCGCTGTGGATCTTATAAAAACGTTACAATTCTTCCTTCTAGTTACAACGTCAGATATATAAAATCTAAAACCGGGTCTACATATAACGAACAAAAACAAACGTGAACGAACAAAACAAACACAAACGAATGCGAATGAACCATTAACGTTATTCGTTGATGTCCATTTATGTTCCGGCTACACAATAATTTAAATAAGTTCAATAAATTTTAAAGTGGAAAGATATCGCAATAAGATTATTATCGCCTATTTTATCATGCGATTTTTAAAAACCAACAAATCAAAAAGATGTTGGTAGATGGTTTCGTTAAAAGCAGAACTCATTATAATGGCTCTAATTTACCAACTGATTTAAAGGGAGATTCCCCAAAAAAACATCAAAAATCAACCTTTTTATTATTTTTTTCATATAAATAAATATTTCATTAAAAAACTAAATATATAACATTATTTCTGTATGTCTTGAGAACACAAAAAAAAAAATTAAAAAAATTAAAAAATGAGCCGAGTATAAATGGCTTTGAAGTCGGCAGTGCAAGATTTTTCCACCTTGATGGTTCCTCGCGTTCTGAAATCCCCAGTGAACGAACCAATATCAAAAAATCAAGAATTTTCTGAAAATATACATATACAGTTATGGCACTAACTAGGATCTCAGAAAAAAAAACCAGCGAGAAATCGCATTTTGAAAATAAATTTTCAAAAATCACCGACTATAAACAGCCACCATTTTGAAAATATATTACGGAGCCAAAAAATCCTGGTTCCTGCCAAAATGACGGTATCGAGGAATAATATGCACTTTTACTTATGTCGATATCTCAAATACTTTTTGTGATACACGAGGAACCATATCAAAAAATGTACTTCCGAGAAAAAGCATTTAAAGTTTTTTTTTAATTGAATTATAGTAAAGTTCGTGCACTAAAATGCCCATAACTTTTTGATTTTTCATTTTTTTTAAATAAAATTTTAGGAGAATATTTCTAACACCTTAAGGAACATTTCAAGACATCGGAACAAAATTTAATCAATTTTAATAATCTATCAATTTTAAATTACTAACTAAATTTATTTTAAACTATCTATCTCAGTTTATTGTTAGGCTAGGGTCACATTGGAAGCGGGTACGTACGACAAATCACTCACGTGTACTTATACGTACACGTCAGATTGAAACAAACAATGCAAATAAACGAAATTGGTCACACTAGATACGAGTTATTCTTCCGCGCACTTACGTAGTTGTCAGCGTTAAAAACTGAAACAAAAAAGTTTGTTTTTTCGCACTAGTCGTACGTGTAGAAGATAAAGAAGATAGGCAACTTAAGTAAAAGTAATACAATGTATGAATATTATTTGAATTTTGACGGATATTTTCATTTGTTACAATTTTTGTAGTACCAAACTACAATTTTATAAGACTTATTATTTGATATATTAAGGATATATTTAAATGAATATAGAAAAATTAATACATAATTATGATATTTGAAAGGGAACCATTAGAGAACCAAAGAAAAAAAGAGTACCATAACAGAGAAATTTGTAGAAAACTTTGGTTAGAGGTTGCGGAGGCATTAAATGTCCCTTCATTCATACGAAAATATTGAAAAAACTGTTTTTATCTATTTTCAAATGTGGAAATTATTTTCTAAATTCACCGTCAGTAGATGACCTTCTATTGTATAATTCATAAACCCAAAAATTTCGATTCGCTTTTTTCATCAGATAATAATTAATTATATTATTATCGAGAAACAAATAATCTCTTAACGGATTCATTTTTAAAATAAATTTACGTAAGTATACGCTAACTGTGTGACCACTTTATCTGACGACAATAGTCTCACGACTACATCAGACCAATTAAGTCGTACGTACCCGCTTCCAATGTGACCTTAGCCTAAAGCCGGTTCTACACGATGCTACGAACGTTCCTTCCAACGTTCGATCGAACGTTTGAGGCAATTAAGTTCGATAGTTGGTGCGACGAATGTATCTGCTACACGGTGAATCGAATGTTTGATCCAATACGAATGATGATGTGTTTATTCAGTGGACGAGGCTGTTATCTGTCTGATGTTATCTCTAATGTTATACACTGATGTTGTCTTTCTTCACATGAACGAGTCGTGCAGCTGCTGAATCGAACCAACGAACGCAACCAACATTGACCTTCAAACGTTCGAAGCATCCCTTTGACTCGGTGCAAGAATACCGACATCGAGCGGGACATGGCCAAATGCGAATGTTTGACGCTCGACATTGGACACTCGTAGGTTCGAACAACGGCCACACGATGCGATGAACCATCGAACGTCCAATGTTGGAAGGTGTTCGTAGCATCGTGTAGAACCCGCTTTAGAATAATTTTTAAGCGTCCACATCTAACAAACACAAACAAACACGAACGAATCTTTTTTTTGATGTACCGACAAGAAATTGAAAATATTCGTGAGTGTTCGAATCTGTTCGTTCGTGTTTATTCGCTTTCGTAACTACGTCCACATTTGTTCGTTTACGTTTATTCGCATTCGTTCGCGTTCGTTCGTTATATGTAGACTCGGCTCAACAAACAATGGAAACGTTGAACAAGAAGTAAGTAATATTAAGTGGAATGCATAAGGTTGAGCATTGTGAGACTTTGCTCAAGTAAATATGAATATGTTGTTATATACAAATTCTCATACTGCGTGTATCCGAGATATGTATATGTGTGTGTATATGACAACATATTCATATTTACTTGAGCAAAGTCTCACAATGCTCAACCTTGTATACCACTTAATATTGTTTACGACACTCCCACCATTTTACATATTTTATAATGTAACGGTAATCCAAAGATTATCAGAAGTTTCCAATTTAAATTACCAAAAAAACTTACTATCCTTATCCAAGGTTACTTAAACCTAACCGTCTCTTTTATTTTTCCCGAAAATCTTTGAGTAATTTTTTGTTTTTGTGGCTTTTAACTTTAACTGAAGTAATAATTTTCCATTTATTAATTTCTGTTTTCCTTTTACTAATTCTATACAGAATACAGAACATGTATGGAGGTGTGGTAACTGAAGTAAGCTAAAAAAAAACTATTTAACAACGGTTTTACGAAATATCGGCTCTAAAATTAAATAAATTAATATAAATAAGGAAAACCATCTTATAAAAAACGATATCTTCTGTCTCATTATTATTTGAATAAAATTTGACAGAACCGAAAGATGTTTACTTAGAAGCAGAAAAACTTTTTATTGCTCTCTTTTTCCCTATGCATATGTTACTCTCACTGAATAAAATTACACAGTGGGTAAAAAGAACAACTACGACCCGTGACAAGGTTTTCGAAACGACCTCGAAATTTATGGACCCAGAAGCCGTATCTAGGCTTCTCATAACTCACGTCTACTATACTGAAAAGTACATAGGAAACTCCCATATCGCACGCTCCCATTTAGCAATTTCGTCGCACACAAGATGTGTATAATGGCACCCCTCCGTGTTTTAAAGCAAATATGTTTGAATGTATTAGTGCCTACGTAATAGTTTGTAACAGTAAATCATACAAATATATAAATCAGAAACATTGACGCCCGTGATCTTTGACTTTCTCATTTAGCAATTCGGTCCCAGTGGATTGCGTAATGGGAGTTTCCTATGTATTTTGATACGTGCACAGTCGAGTGGTTGAAATTTTTTAACGAATTTTACTTTCAGATTGTTTTGTTGAAACCACAACGCGTTTTATTTGCTCATTATATGATTTCAGTCATTGAGATTAACGCAGATATTAATTTTTATTTAAAAAAAAAAAAAAAAAAAAAAAACAATATCACTTTTTATATAATGTTATTTAAAATGAAATATAATAATGAATTAAAGATTTTTTTTTAAATTTTAAAAAATTAATCTGTAAAAATACAAAACGCGAGATACAAAACCCAAACAAACACAACGATTTTATGAATATGAATTTGCATTGTGATTTCGATGTTTTCTTGAAATGCAGAATGGTGGTTAATGGTCAGATGTATCAATACTTGTTTCAATACCTACATATGTATGTATGTTACAATAGTTTAATTAATTTTAACATTTTTTTTTTGTTATTCTTTCTTTTATTTATTCATTAACAACAACATAAACTATTATATTGTTTTCATACAAATAAAAAGTACTTCCTTATTTGAAAGTTAAAAATAAATAATTCTGCAGAAATTTTTTTTATATTTTATTTCTTATTTTGGATTGAATTGTTTTATGCCCGACTAACTAAACACCAAAACTATTTTTCTGATTTATTACTCTCTCATCTAGGTAGATAGTATGAGGCAAAAACCAGTGCACTAAATTTGAATAATAGGGGAGATTGCAGTAATATAACTTTAGTAACTCTAAATTACAAATCTAATCATTATGAAAAAAGTACTACATATTTAATAAATTAAATTAACCTATTTGAATTTTTTTTAATTATTAAAATAAAATTAAAGGTATAAAAAAAAAATGTTTTAATATTTCGGAAAATCCTTGTCTTTTGTAACCCCTGTTGGGGTAATAAGAGATAACGCCTCTAGCTGCCCATATAAACTAATGTGAAATCAATTGAAGTAATAGCAGATATCTAGAGAAAATTCTGAATTTAACCAAATCTTTTTACTTACATATGCTTACAGCCGTTCTCAAAATATCTTAGGTTAAAAAGAAAGTTTCAAAACTTGGTTTCTGAAATACGTTTGTTTTAATATTAACCAGTTAATAAAAAATGTACTTACTGACAAAAAAATTTGAGATGGACACGAAATTTATTTTTAATTATTCAAAAACAAAATTAAGGTTACTACTCCGCAAACATTTAAAATGGAATAATAAGAGACAAGAGTAGAGTCCAGCTTTGAAGAAGGTTTTTAAGATTTTCAATAATTGTTTATTATTTGTCATGCTTTCAATCAACAAATCACATATCAAAAATATTCAAAAACTTATTACAGTAACAGAAAAAAAATAAAATCGGAGAGAAGTCACGAACTTTTAACCTAGTTCAAAAGCAATTTTTTTTTTAATTAACTAAAGAAGATTCAAAAACTGTTACAAACTTATCAACAAGTTATTGGTGATGAAATAAATATATTGAAGTTATCATTACTTATTTTTTAAAAGTCTTATCTCGAATTTTTGGTGTTTTTTTTTTTTACCTTGTTTCTTATTACCCCTGTCTCCCCTATTTAAAAATGTTCTTATATATAAATTAATTCTTTATCTTGTTTAGAAAAGCAATTCCTAGGAAAATCGTGAGGTTTTCAGTTATGTATTTTTTATGAAACCTTTTTTATGCGGTCCGGATCTACCGCATAAAAAAGCTTTTTTTACGATCTGTAGCGGAGTTTTTCTGTACATAAGAAGTAGGGATACTATGGATATGAAATTTCGAATACGAATACGGATACGGATACTTAAAAACAATTTTTTCGGTTTCGATTACGGATATGTAATAATATCGGATAATGTTTCGGATACGATTACAGTTACGGATAATTGCTTTCAATGAACATTTTTTTTATTAAAAAGGGTAAAATTTTACCTCAAAAAGTGAACGCCAAACATAAATGATCGAAAATCTATCAAGAGAAATACATGCAGCAAGAATTTTCTTCGATTTAACCTCAATTTTTCAATGCCAGTTGTCTGTTATTATTCGAAACAAATCCGAAACTTTTATTTTCGGATACGGTTTCGGTTTCGAATATATAATTATTTCAGATATCCGGTAGTTTCGATTACGGTTACGAATATCCATAACATCCCTAATAAGAAGTTATGCTGTACATAACCAACGAGGACAACTATTTTTCATATAAAATCCTAATGTTGGTGGGAGTGCTGGTTAAAGCTTAATGAGTAAGAAAATTAGAGACTTTTATTTCTTCCTACAGCAGTCATCTCTATTTCTATTTTATGTTAACCATATCCTTCTTCAGAGTACTGTCAAGTTCTTCAGACTACTTTCCTATAGCTATGGTTACCCGTCATTATTTTTCTGTACTTTATTTATATATAGTGATAGTGAAAATGATAAGGAACTAAGATTTAAAAGGAAATAATTGCATAAAGTGATATAAAAATTGAAACGGCCATTGCTACTATTTCAAGAATTATTCAAGGATACAAAACTTTTAAGATTATAAGAATAGCGGTGACTGACTTTGTCTTCCATCGTAATTAATTTGAAGAAAATTGGAAAAGCTTATTTTGGCAAGTTTACATATTGATCATTTTCTCATAGCCTAAAAAACATAACTACACAACACTTACCTATAGGCTGTAAAAAAAGACGAGTTATGAAATCTTGAAACTATGGGTCTTTAGTGTAATTCCCTTTAAAATTTTCGTCAGACATGAGTGCCTGGCCTACGTGCGATGCTGGGCTAAGGCCTAGTAAATCTCTAGTAGGCCCGACGAGAGGGTGAGGTAGTCAAAGTTATAGCCCCGGGTCCCTGACTGGAAGAGGGAGCCCGTAGCGGTCAGTAGAGTCCCGGAAAAAAGTAAAAACTTTTTTCTTACTCGTTATTTACTTTTGTGAGGAGAAATATTTAAAAAATGTGCTATTCTCGGGGCCCGTCATTTCTCTCCACTGCTTTGATCTCTAGTGCTTAATCTTATTCTTTCCCATAACTTCTTACACATATTTCATTTTTTTGATGGAAACCTTTAGTTCTCAAAGCTTAGTAATTAAGACAAGATAGTTACTCAGGATCAGTTAAGCACTTCCAATAATAAGTAGTTTTAAGACAATAAGCAGTTAGAAATCCGTGTTTTCAAAACAGTTTTTACAAGTAGCAAAAAAATATCAATGCCTTATATCAACTTAAATACAGAAATTCGAGCCTGACAACAAAATCTCAGTTTCACTAGATTTAACTAATTGTCATATATGTCAAACAAAAATGAAGTAAATAATCGTAATTAATTTGAGTATTTCATATTGGATCTGTTCAAGATCTGTCAGCTGTTAACACATATATCTACGTCAGTAAACAGAAAATTTATACCTAGATTGAATAATTAATTGTCAGCATTACCGTTTTTATTCTCCCAAAAATTTACAATATGTTTTACAATATGTATCCCATACTTTACAAGAATCAACAAAATAGGCAGAAATACAAATGAAACTGTTGAAGCTTTAAAAGTTCTAAAAGAACAGTACTTTCTGAAAGGAAAAAGGAAATACAAATAATAATTTGGGATATCAGTGCTAATATTTTTAAAAAAGTCTTATATTTATCAGCATTAAAGAGAGAGAAGAGAATATTTGGCCTATATAAGAGATATGCCTATATGCGTATATACCTATATAAGAGATAGAGATATCAAGAGACTCAACTATTAAAAATATCCTGAATTATTATAGTATATTGTGCAATAAATGTGGGAAATTGTCGATTGCCCACGAAAGCGAAATTCGTTCTCATTCGCTTGAATCGGCTATCGACAATCCGGCACGAGTTGCACATACTATTTTTTATTACGAATTTCACATACTTTTTTCTATTATTACTATTTTTGGCATTTTTATTACTTTTTAAAATAATATTTTTAGTGTTCGCCTTTTTTCTGAATTAAATCTTGTTTAAATTATTTTGTTGGTGGCTTCTATAGAAATAATTATGAAATATTTATTAAATGAAAAATCAAGAGACGGCTTTGCGTGTTTTGATTAGATTTTGCGTGTTTTATTGTCAATTTGCGTGTAGAAAGTTACTTTCCGCCCGCAAAAAAGTATGTGAGAAGCGTACAGTGGGCAAACAGCTATTTTGCGTAGAGAAATGTGTGCGCCAAGTTAGTACTTCTCCCGCATGAGTAATAAAAAACTATTAAACTATAGCATGAAATATACCTTAATAATATCAAGAAAAAAAATACAATTATTGGATTCCGTCAAATAGGCGTGACCTAAAAAAATGATTGAAAAGAAGTGGACTAACATTAGTCTTACATAAATAGTAATCAGGACGATATTAAAGAAAAATGATAAATTATGAAACTGTTTATACTTGGGACAATGTCTAATTTTTCAACACCGCATTTTTTACTGTTATTCGACAAATCCCATTATAATAACTTGTCATCAGTGATCAAAGACGGGCTACTGTATTACAGAAAATTATAACAACCGAAGGAAACACGGATAGCTGGAAAAAGTCACTGTATCAACCTATTCTAGTTTTCAGTTTCAAATTGAATATACATATCGTGTGTCCCGTTTTTAATAGTCCTGTAGATAAAGTACATGTGCTAGTAGGGTTTCCATATTTTAATAAAGAAAAGCCACGCCCATAAGCCCAAAAGAAAATCTTTAAACTCATAATAACTTATTTAGAATTGATTTTCCATCAAAAATTATCCATTGTCCATATAAAAGACTCGATTACCGTAAAACTCAATGCATAAAAGTAGCTTAGATAGTAAATAAAACACACCACTGGTATAACATGAATCACCGCTGCTGTCATTCGGAAACTCAGTGGCAACTTTTAATAGCGTGAAAGAAAGAGTACACTTTATTAATAAAATAATTATTACAAAAAAGAAAATAAACCCTCTTGCAAGTTACTAAAACCGACAATAAACAAGATGAAATAAAAAAAAAATAAATAAATAAAAATGAATAAAAAAAAAGGATGTGGCTATTTATACATACAGTATGTATACGCAATTGGCTATTTATACATACAGTATGTATACGCAATTGGCTATTTATACATACAGTATGTATACGAAATTGGCTATTTATACATACAGTATGTATATGAAATATTTTGTTTAAACATGCAGTATGTATACGCAGTTGACTACTTATTCACAATTACCGTATGATTTCTGATGTATACTGCGCACATTGAGCACCAAAAATATCGTCCAAATTTCGTGGTGCATGTATTAAAATGGACTTTTCCACTGGTGACAGTAAAATAACTTATAATAACAAATTTATCGATTCTAATAATAACGAATTTCTCGCGTACCACCGATTGAATTTTGTATAATTTTTTTAGCTTAAGAACGGATTTTTGGGGGCGCGAACCGGAAGTTGCATATCTGAGGACTAAAAAAAGGTTTTCTTTATTATGGTAATAAAAAATAGAGGCAGATTCTTATAGAATTTGATAAGTGGAACAAAAAAGGAAGAACAAATTTTTTCGATATCCTGTTTAGTTTTCGAGATAATATGTGTTGTATTTCTAAAACTTACTATGAGATAATGGATTGTATATTACACACATACACATACACATATACGTAATATCAATTTTTACGAATATAAACTCAGTTTTAAATATAATTTTTGAATGGTATATTTTGGTTTTTATTCATAGAAATTAGTGAAAAATGAACGGGACATCACCAATGAAACCTCTTTCTTGGGCAAAGGGTAATTATTTATAAATGTGTCTCGGCGTGTAATCACTTCAAAATTATTTAATTACCCTTTTCCTGAAAATGAGGTTTCAGTGATGTCGTCCGGTCCATTTTCCACTTACTTCTATCAATACAAGCCGTAATATACCTACAATAATTGTCTATCCAATATAGTAAGTTTGACAAATTTGACACGTAATATCACGAAAACTAAGCAAAATATTGAAAAACTTCATTCTTTCTTTTTTGTGCTACTCACCAAGTTCCATAAGAATCGATCTTTATTTTTTGTTACTATGGTAACGGAAAACATCTTTTAGTAACCCTTAGGCTTGAAATTCGAAGGGTAGAAAAATACCCTTCCGGTCCGCGTCGCCAAAAATCCGCTTAGGGGATAACTTCTTAAGCCAAAAAGATTATGTAAAAAAATAATTCAGCTCAATCGGAGGTATTCGGTTATTATAATTGTGTAGTTATTATAAAAATATTAATTTTCAGTATACACATATCGTCAGCTAAATATTGGTGTGTACCAAGTCAACTTTTTAAATATTTTTTCTAGATAGTTGTTTTGTTAGTTTTGGACATTGAGGAAGCCGAAACCACTATCAGAAAATTTTTTTTTAAAATTGACTTGGTACAAACCAGTACTCAGCTGACTATATGTATTAAACAGCCAATTTCATATACATACTATATATGTATAAATAGCCAATTTCGTATACATACTGTATGTATAAATAGCCAATTGCGTATACATCCTGTATGTATAAATAGCCAATTGGTTATACATACTGCATGTATAAATAGCCACATCCAAAAAAAAAAGCAGTCAGAGGCATCAGTCATTTGTATTTAACCTGGTACAATATGTATGCCTCCGACTGCTTTACTTTTTTATTCATTTTTATTTATTATTTTTTATTTCATCTTGTTTATTGTTGGTTTTTGTTTTTCGTAGCCGGGCTTTTTGTTTTTTTTTTTTTTGTTTTTTTGTAATAATTATTTTATTTATATAAATTTTCATCCCCTACATTATCCCCTTATAAGACAGATTTCCAGAAATTCCTTTTTAATGCTCACGTACGCTACCTAAGGAACTTCTATACAAAATTTCACGTTTCGGGGCCCAGTAGACTTTTTAAATAAATTTTGACTCCCTATTTTCCCTACTAAGGGGATGAATTTCATAAACCCATTCTTTGTGCTCTCTTACATTATATAAAGAACCTCTTTATAAAATTTCACGTTTTTAGACTTAACGGTTTCTTATTAAATTTTCATCCCCTATTTTACACCCTTAGTGGATAAATTGTTACAAAAATTTTCCCTCGTAATACTCACCTACTTTATTAAGAAACCCCTGTGGCCCTGAACAAAATTTTACCTTTAATAAATTTTCATCCCCTACTTTATACCCTTAGGAAACGAATTTCCAAAAGTATTTTCTTGGTACTCCCCTACGTTACATAAGGAACCCGTCTACAAAATTTCACGTCTCTAGACCCAATGGTTTGCTATATAAATGTTTCATCCCCTATTTAGAGGATGAGTTTTAACATTTCATGTAGCCTATAGCACTCCCGAGAATAAGACAAATCCAGCGACGCCTTTTTTACCAAAATCCATCAAGCCGTTTAGGCTGTAGGCTGCGCCACAGAAACAGACATAGTCAGATACGTACATACATAAATACTTCTTAAACACATCACCTTCCTTCTGGTGCAGTCGGGTAAAAAAGGAAACCTGAGCCAATCCGTAAATCAATACAAGTCTAACCTATTAATATTATGTTAAAATTTATATTTTTATATATATTTTACTGCATTTAACAAAAAAAAATGAGGTTGCATTAGAACGTACTGCGTTAAAGTTTTGTTTCACTTACCAAGATCAACCTGTAAGAAAGTCCTTGAATAACCTTCCAATTATCAGAATAAAACATTTTAACCTAGACAGACAAGTATGGAAATTAATTTATTCCTTAAGATATGTATAAACTTGTTTTCTTTAGAAATTTTAATTATTTTATAGAATAAAATATATTGTGTTTAGTATAGGTGCGAAATATGTACAAGTTGATTTTGTGTTTTAATAAGCTTAGTAGCAATATAGTCGGAGTACACTACATGTAAAATTCAGATTTTTATCATCAGCCCCATCCTAAATACAGAGGCCTAAAGTTTCGAAATTTGAATAAAGTCAATTTTTGGAAATTTATAAAAATAAAAGTATACAAGTTTCACGATTGAAATTTTTATGGATGGTGATGGTACCCATATACATCTATTTCCAGAATACCAAACTACATATGACTTTGTAGTCATATGTAAAAAAATATTCAAAAAGTTAATTTTGCTTAATTTTGATATCCAACTTCAGGTGAAGTTTTCTTGTGGAAGGGACGAAAATAGGCCAAATATAAACATAACTCAATATAAAGAGAGATTTATTACCTTTAAAATGATTTTAGGATCTCTTAGGATGAATGGTTTATAAAATATGTGCATTGGCGTAAAAGACTATAAACACAAAAATCAATACGAATAGGATAATAAAAATGATTGCCATGCTTAAACGGTATAAGATAATTTTTTTAAAGAACTGTTCTTTAATACGTCAAGTACAATAGAAACAACTGGGAGAATAAGTCAAGCGACTAACTTTTTATTGGAACATTTGATCTAAATTAATCCAAATATGCACCGATTTGGATAATTTCTCGTTTAGAAGGATATTCGTTTGCAGTGTTCCCACATAAATTTTATCAAAATCTGTCCATGGTCTTCAGCGATACACCAGAAAACTCCTCAATGGCAGACAGCATATTATTGTGACTGGGTTATCGTACAATGACATAGGCAATGATTCATAAGATACCTTTCGATGATCAACCGATTACTTTTATTAAGACCAAAGCCACTTAGAAAGGAAAAATAAAACTTTTTAAGAAAAATATGAAACCTACTTCAAAATAAACCGTTTTAATGTTGGTGATAAGCCAACATTAATAGTTGGAAATTTATGATAATATTAAATTAGGGAAGTTATGGATATGAAATTTCGGATACGTATACGGATATTTAAAACATTTTTTTTCGGTTTCGGTTTCGGTTACGGATATGTAATAATATCGGATAACGTTTCGGATACGGTTACGGTTACGAATAATTGCTTTTAGTGAAAAATTTTTTTAATTAAAAGGGGGAAATTTTACTCCAAAAAGCGAACGTCAAACACGAATTAACGAAAACTTATCAAAAGGAAATACATGCAACAAAAACTTGCTTCGATTTAAACTCCGTTTTCCACCGGTAATTGTTTGTTATCATCCGAAACAAATCCGAAACTTTTATTTTCGGATACGGTTTCGGTTTCGGATATCTGGTAGTTTCGGTTACGGTTACGGTTTTAACTTGTTTTGATTTATGGCGTAATTATTTTTTATACTTTTCAGTGCTTTTTCATTATTTTAGAGCCGATTTTATTTTTTTTTCTCAAAAAGTTTTTTTTTTAATTAAACGCTTATTATGTAACATAATGTTAAAGATATTGGCACTGCTGGCGTTCGGGACGAAAATTTTGTTAGCCTAACGGGCTTGACGTTAGCTAACGGAGCTTTCACCGTTACAAACCAGGGGGCTCTGATTCAAAAAATTAATGCACGTTAAATATTTTTTCATGGTTTTTCACGGTATAAATACTTAATTTCTGAAGTACAGACATATTTAAAAATTTTGGAATAAAAATAATCAGTCACCATGTTAGAAATTGTTGTTTTAATATATAATGTATGTTAATTTTTGAATGCGTGCCCTCTGATTTGTAACGGTAACAGCTCCGTTAGGCTAACAAAATTTTCGTCTCGAACGCCAGCAATGATGACAACTAGTTTTACAATGATCTACATTATTTCCCTTGTCCATGGTAGCAATATAGTCACACTAAATAACAAAACATTAAAGTGACGTTGCTTTTATTGCTCAATAAGCCTAACCAAGTGACCAAACGCCTCCAAAATATTGCGAAACGTCTCCCAGACATTTTGTTCTAATTATTTATATGCATTAAAATAGAAAAATATCACTTACAAAGCAACAAAACTTTATATGTATAAATCAAAAGCTACAAAAACGTAGAATTTAAATGTGCGCTTAGATTTTTCTAGTATTCAATTCTACGACTCGAAACTTCCGTTTTTTTTATGGATTGTCTAGTAGGCTTTATCGTAGTTACTAGAGCATAATTATAGCAAAAGCGATTGTAAAAAAAAGGTGAAATAAGAAAATTTTATTTTTATGGAATATCTTGGATCGTTAAAGTAAATTTAGATAAAATCGTAAATTTTAAGTTTTTTGCTTTTCATGTAAAAGAATTTTTAATTTGATAATAGTTATTATTAAAAAATACAATAAATACAAAAAGTGATATTGTTTCGTAAAATTTTCCTTTTTTTTCAATACGTATACATTCACCAAAAAAATTAACGAGACGAGAAGAATTTTGAAAATTGTTACCCTTTTTTCAAGAGCCTGTATCGCAGTCAAGAATAGTCCGATAATAATAATTTTGAAAAGATCATTTGAAAGTTTAAAGTGACCACTTTTTGATCGTTAAAAAATCGAACCTTTTCGTGATTTTTTTCACATTTCACCACTTTTTATTCTCGATGATGATTTATGAACAAAAAATCTGAGCGATTTAAGAAATTGTACATGTTTTAAGGATACTTTGAACTTAATAGAATTATGATCAATCAAGTAATTTCACAGTTCCTGAGTAATTTGCAGTGGTGTTTAACAAAAAAAAAAAAAAAAAAAGATGCTAACATTTTACAAAACTGCTAAAGTCCTGCTTCCATTTGTTATAGCTTCATTAGTAGGTACTTTCGAAGATATCAAGGATCAAAGTTAAAAGTACTGTTTTTTATTTAATCATAAATAACTGCTAAAGTAATGGTCGTAAAAAGGCTTTAAAATAAAGAAATTAAAGTACGCTCTATGAAAGTATGACACACACTTCATTCCAAAAAATATGCTACAACTCATACCCAACGTTGAAGTAAGAAAAAAAATTAAAACTTCACTGGTTATCCTTTAAAAAAAGTATTATTCCCCAGACGAAAAAATTTTTGAATCCTAGCATCAAAAAGTAGACACTTCAAGCTTTCAAATGGTCTCTTCAAAATCACTGTCAGGCTGTTCTTCAAATAGAGAATATTTTAATAAAATCGTAAAATGGTGAAAACGTCGGGTCATAATGGTGGAAACGTCGGGAAGAGACAAAATAATTACTTAAATAAATAAACTTCCGTTAATTTCCACTGCACATTAGTGTTTTTAGCTAATTTATTCGACCACGTGTATAACTACACGACAAATTGTGTAAATATCGAAAACTAATCAAATTTAGAACATATTTTACTAGAAACTATTGAAGAAATTATTAATAAAAAAACATCAGATAAAACTACAAACCGAAACTTCATGTAGGTTATGAATTTTGACAAAAGTGTGGAATATTTACTCACACTTAAAAACAAAACAGACTTTACCTGTTTGGTACAAATTTTAACAAAATATTTATTATGAAAGCTTTTAATAAAAAATATTGTACTAACAATAATTTATATACCAACAATTTATATTGTCAAACCAAGGTCGTAGCCAATTTTTCGGAATGACATTCTTGATACGGTACGGGAACTAGGGGTCTCCTTTCTATATGCAAAATTTTTCCCATATTTAGAGTTTAGTCTCTAAATTTTATTTTATTAGTAATGGAAATAATATATTTATCCTAGTCCTAATAAAAATTTCGAAGGAGGATCTACGCCTGCTATATCCACTTTTAGTTACGATCTTGTACCCAAAAATTATCTGTTCTAACAAATCAGCCAAAAAAGTAGCATTGTTACTTTAAGAACAATATATACACAACATAAACTATTTCCATGTCCAAAACGAGTGATTTGGGTAATTATAAAGCTAGACATATTTGAATCGCTAAATGCAATGATCAGACTCGTGGAATTTTATAATTTCGTTCTTCTTTTTTTCAAAATTTTTTGAAAATCGTAATACTCTTATAATGTAGCTTATATTGTAAGAATACATGATTGACATAATATTATTTTGTGAAACGTTGTAACAAATTAAAACTACTACAATAAGGTATAAACGAATACTCGAGAATTATTTTAACCTTTTTCATTTTTGTTGATTCCTAATCCATTTTTTAGCGAATTTTCAGAATAAAAATTCAGCTATTAGAGCCTGTCATGCTGAGATTTGAGTCCGAGACGGTGACAGAAAGTTTTATGGTCCTTAGATAATTAGATCTCGAAAATGATATTCACTAAAATTTACATGTATGTTTATATAATATGTGTCGATAACTCTTAAAAAAAAACATATTATTATTTTAAAAAAATTTGGGAAAATGTTGAAAATCTGAAAATTTTAGATGAGTTCGTTAGCCAGTCCTATTCGATTCCTAATAGAACCAGAGTTTCTTTAACATAGATTTTCGAAAATAGTTTCCGAGGAAAATTAAAAAACAAATTTTTTGTTTCAAAACATGCGATAGGTTTTTGAACCATTATTCTATGTAATTGTTTTCGGAACCAAAACTAGGAAATTAGTTATCTTACGCAAGATGCTGTTTTAGTTCTTAGGCAAAAAAAAACTAACACGGACAAGCAAAATATTTTATATGCACTGACAGTCACTCGTGCTCGTAAGAACTCGTTCATGTTCGTTCACTGGTGAAGACCATCGTTCGTCAATACGTATTTTAAAAGCTAGGTACGTTTTTCTTCATGTTTTCTTAATTAAGAAGACTTCAAAACATCGATTCTGGAAAAGAATATAGCAAGTCTTTTTTTGCAATTAGCGATTTAATTCACTCATAATGCAGAAAAATTAATATGAATACAATATTTTATTGCGAAATGAATAATTAGTTAAATAATTGTTATGCGAATCTTTATGCACAGTTTATTAAATTTCACCTTGTTTTCATTTATTTAAATTTTATTCCATTAAATATATTTATTTATTTAGATGTATAATAAAACAATAGTTTATCGTCATTACCGACTGACTACTGAGGATCATTATTTCCATACTATATTCGTATATTTACAATTTATTATAGAAACTATTATGTACTACTTATTGTTAGTTTAATTTTGTTAGTTGTTCATAATTACGGTTAATTTATTAAACAGTTAAAAATGAAATTCTCTTAAAAAGTATAATTGCTATGAGTTAAAGGGAGAAATACCTTTAGACAAACGAAAATAAAAACCATTTCGCGAATTTTTTAACAAAAAAAAAAAAAAAATTGATCTATATTTTTGAGGTTTAGCATTTTATTTACTATATGACCTTAAAGTCTTACAACATCTATATCATAGAACATAAGAAGAAATACAAGTATCTCTTTTCTGCAATCACTTATGGGCATTTATGTGCATTTTGCAGAACTATGTTGTCATTCACACAATGGGTGTGTTTCAATTGTTGTCAAATTGTTTCCGTCGTATTAACATGGTATACGTAGTATACGTACGTGTACGTACCACATACATATTATGTATATGCGTATGCAAGACACCAATACACACAACCATCCATAGGACTAACACACACAACTCCGCGTCCACATACATATATAACATATTGGTGGGATATTTTCTATCCTTTGTCGTTTCACTGGCTTCAGTAATATAGAGATACTACACGGAGAGAAAATTCCTATAAAAATTACTGTGCTCAACACTACAATCGACTTGTAACAGACGAACATATTGAATTTTGTACGGAAAAAATTATAATTTTTATAATTTTTTCCGTACAAAATTGAATATGTTCGCCTGTTACACGTCGATTGTAGTGTTGAGCACAGTAATTTTTATAGGAACTCTCCGTGTAGCGTTCGTTCTGTAATATTCTGTGATCTTATATTTTTGAGGTTTAGCATTTTATTCACTATGATCTTAAAGTCTTGCAATATATTTTTTTATTTCAATGTATATAAAAATGGCGACTGCAGAAGTTCCCAAATGATGGAAGTTCTAGCGCCTTCGTAATTATTATCTGAAAAATTTAAAAGGAATTTTCCATTTTGTTAACATAATTTTATAGAATG
Source organism: Brachynemurus nebulosus (assembly GCA_035578155.1). Taxonomy (NCBI): domain Eukaryota; kingdom Metazoa; phylum Arthropoda; class Insecta; order Neuroptera; family Myrmeleontidae; genus Brachynemurus; species Brachynemurus nebulosus. The sequence continues at coordinate 26,143,692 of JAPWDM010000008.1, read as the reverse complement.
TTGGTGAACCTTTATTTATTTTATTTCTTGAAAAAATTTCAAGAAATAAAGTATTAAAACATATTTCATGAAATTTTCGTCTGTTAAATAAAAAATCCTTTTGTTTTCGGATATTGACATATTATAAGCTTAGTTCACATAGAAAGTAATAATATAGAGTAGGTATATTTGGTATAAAAATTTCAAACGGTCCAGTAATTTTTGAGTGAAATTTCCCGCCAATTTTATAAATGTTTTTTAGAGAAAAATGTACATAGAGTGTATATATAAGTACACATATATATGACGCAAACATACGAATAAGCTACAAATGCTTTTTTACGCTCTCGAGCGAGTTTTATGTTCAAGGGCTAAAACTATGAAGTACTTCGAATATCGCTCTGAAAAATCGGATGTATATGTTTTAGAGGTGTTTTATCAATATTCTATGAAAAAAAAAAAAATTCGAAATTTATGTTGCGTTCTAAAGATATTTCTCACCTTAAACGGAAATTTGCTTATAGTTTGATAATTACTATACTCATTGGAAAACTGTAGCGGATTATTTATAGATAGCAATGAGACAAAAAACGGCAATAGAATTATAAAGAAAAAAATGTTAGAATTGTTGAACAGTTCAATTATACTTGTTGGATAAATTTGCAACCGCAATACATAAATATAATTTTAAAAACAATTATATTGTAATATAGCAATTTATTGATAGCAGATACTACACTGTTAAAAAATTATTTGTATCTTTTTATTATTATACTTATAGCTTTTGCAACTACTTGCAATAATTAAAGAATAAAAGAGATCTATCTTTGTAATATTTACTGTATATAATTGTATTGTAATTATTTGTATCTGTCGTTTGTAAAATGTATAAAAAAAATCAATTAAATACGGACTAGTTTTTTAAATTGCTAATTATTGTAGTATGACAAAATTATCATGAAAGCAATCATCAGCAATCGTTTTCTAGATCATCTTTAATTAAATTTATTGCATTTTGCAAACACAGTGTAAAAATAAGAATTTTAATTTGTATTTAAAAAAAAAGAAAAAAGAAAATAGTAAATTCTAAAATATGAGTTTAGTTAATGCATAAAATTAGTTACATTTTAAAATAAAATTAAATAATATTTTGAGGAAATCGAACTGCTTATTTACACATTACTGCAAAAAAAATCACTTATTATTAGTAAAATTATAAATACTTCTGTTTAATATTTAAAAGTAATCACATGCATTTTTTGACGTTAATTAAATTAAAATACGTGACAAAAAAGAATAAATAAATAATTTAGCAAATAAACAATTTTTGAGCTTGCACGTTCTTTAATTCTTATCATTCTCTGTATACATTGAGAAATGTTCGACAATTTCTTCTTAATACGTTTCCGTTTTTTTTTTCGTCAATTATTTTTATTATTTTTGGCAATGCTTGATCATTCTCATATTATGCTGTTTTCAATTTTAAAGACAACATATGCATATCATATAGCTGTAAAATGAAATTTTTGGCAAATAAAAATGTTTTAAACTATTTTATTGTGTTTTTTATTCATTTAACAATTATAAGTACATAAAATACCATATTATTGCTGGCGTTCGAAACGAAAATTTTGTTAGCGTAACGTTAGCTAATTGAGCTTTTACCGTTACAAACCAGAGGGCACGCATTCAAAAATTCACATACATTATATCTTAAAACAACAATTTCTAACATGGTGACTGATTATTTTTATTCCATAATTTTTAAATGTGGCTGTACTTCAGAAATTAAATATTTATACTGTGAAAAATCATGAAAAATAATTAACGTGCATTAATTTTTTGAATCAGAGCCCTCTGGTTTGTAACGGTAAAAGCTCAATTAGCTAACGTTACGCTAACAAAATTTTCGTTTCAAACGCCAGCATTATTATAATGCATTCCACTCTTGAAAATTATTCCACAATCAAGAATTTTATATCTTTTCAAAAGTTAATAAGATACCAGTGATTAAAACAAGTACCTAAATATTTTAAAATAAAATTACTGAGTATTATTAGGTGTACGACTTTGCTTCCGCCATTTTCCAATAAATGGCTTTAGCGGTATGCGATGGAAATGGAAATAGTATGGAAATAAACATATGTAGACATCATACAATAAGCTGGATAAGCTTGGGCATTTGTCAACGTAAGCCCATCGAAATATATAAATAACAAAAATAACCCTACTGTTACATTGATACATTGTCATAAATATTTCTAATCCCGGCAGAAGAACAAAGAAAAGAAAGTTTTTATCAAAATCTATGAGCTGCTGAAATACTGATAAAATATCGTAAAATATTCAAGGGAAAATATTTTTATCCTCATAACTAAAGCAGCAAATCACATTTTACAAAATAAACATTTCTTATAATATTTTATCAATAGCTTTCCCTTTCTAGCAGGCACAGCTATTTTTCGCGGCCACCTCCCTTTAAATTTTGCCGCCCCGAATCCGTACCCATAAGACCTATGTCTGAATTTGGCCCTGACCTCAACTTTGATTTACGTACTTACATATATAGTGAATAAGGTAAATGAAACACCAGTATTAGATTTTTAAATTATTATATTGTATGCACATGGTTGCAGCAAAGACCAGGTGTTAAAAAAAAACTCTTGTTTACAAAATTCAGCGTTTTTCATAAAAATCTTTATTTTTGATAACAGTTTTAAGTATATATTAATAATGCTACTAACAATGTCAAAGTGTTTTATAAATTTTCTTGCGCTAACGCCTCTTTCAAAATAATTTTTATGTTTACCCAGTGCTCCCACCATAGTTAATATTTCTATTTTATTAAACTGTAAAACTAATATAAACCATTTTGACCAGTTATAATTGATCTAGTTCTTATTACCTCTTTAAAATAATAGATCACAACCCATTTTTAGAAAATTATATATTTTTTTTTTTATAATTTCAAATTTATATATACTTAAAGCATTTATTGAAACTGTTTTACTGTTAGTAATAAATTTTATTTTTTTGTTTCAGTTATATTTAGATGAAGACAGTCCAATTAGTAGGTCATCTACTCCATTTCCTTTCCTCTGGGGAATGTTTGGTACAAGTCCTTTGGACGATGCATCAAGTCGTTTACTAGGATTACTTAACTCTCGCCTTGCGGCGGTAGCTTCAACTTCTAGTAATAATTCTCCCTCTGAATTAGGAGACCAATTTCGATGCATTGTATGTTTGGCCAGTTTTCCATCCGGATGGCTTCTAAAACGACACGCAATATTACAACATTCACTACTGCCATCATCTTTAACACCAACTGATGAAAAACCGTTCGTTTGTGAACAATGCGGTCAAAGTTATCGATACCGTTCAGCCTACTTGAAACATAGAGAACAAAACCATCGCGCCCGGCTCCCAGCTGATAAACTGTTTACCTGTGATGTTTGCGGTATGCAATTTAGATATTTAAAATCGTTCAAAAAACACCGTCTGAACCACGCACTAGAACGTTTGCATGGTAAATCACTCAATCAGGATAATGACTTATCTTCATCCGAAGGAGTATCTCAACATTTAACACTGGATCGTTACATTGGAGACAACTCAAAAACAGATACCGAAAGTAATGAAGTAACTAGCACAATTAACGAAGTTAATACAATTGACGATCCCGACAAACCAGTCAATCTGTCCGACGATAAAAAAGAAGAAATTAAAATTAAACAAGAAGCACCTGAAGAAATTTCTTTAAACGAAACAAAACAGAATGAAGTTTGCGATCAAGACAACACTGTAGATTCCATGTCATACCGTGCAAGCAGTTCAAGTGCATTACAAATTGATGCATTTCAATTGGCTCAAGAAGCTTCAATATTAAACCTTCTGCAAGCCGATGCAGTAGAACGACATCAACGAGAACGACGATTTGCTTGTCCATTTTGCGGGAAATGTGTCAGATCGAAAGAAAATCTAAAATTACATGTACGAAAACACACAGGAGAACGGCCATTTGTATGCCTATTTTGTGGACGTGCGTTCGGAGGCAAAAGTGATTTAACTCGCCATTTGCGAATTCATACTGGTGAAAGACCGTACCACTGTGAAGCGTGTGGAAAATGTTTTGCTCGTGCCGACTATCTATCCAAACATCTTACAACTCATATGCACTCACCACGTTAAATGAAGAAGCATGGGCTTGTGTGGCCTTGAAGATATTTTTTTACAAAAATATTTGTTTTCTTAATTCCCAATCTTCATGTAAATGGCAATTGAAAATATTACTATTCCTTTTAGATATATTGAATTTTAGATTATTTCGTATTGAATTTAAGTACACAGAAATAAAATATTACCTCGAATACACAAAAACGTGATAAAACTCGATGATTTGAGTAGGAATTGTACTTGATAAAAAGCAATTTTTAGGAATTACTTCCAGATATTAACGATCACGGCGAATAAATAAATCTGGAACAGAGACGGGTGATATATTCATTCTTTCGTTGTACTAAATGAATGGAATTGGGTACAATAATTTTTTTAAAGTCAGTATTTATTGATAAAATTGTGGCTGTTATAGAAGAAAAGCAACGAAATAGTTATTATAGAAAGTATTTTAAAATAGTAATTTTTAAAAAATTACAACTCATTTACTTATATTATTGTTATAATTTAAGCGTGTTTGTCTGTAATTAAAAGTTAAAAAAAAAAAATGAAAAAAAATCATATTTATATAAATGTCTAAAGCTACATATTATAAATATTTTGTATTAATTTATTTAAAAAAATATATTAATTGATAATATCAGTATTTCTACTGTGACGTATTGTTAACAAAAAAAATTATTTTAATATAAGTTACGTCACCGAGTGTATATTTAAAAACGTTCCAAAAGTAATAATCAACAGCTCACGTATAAAAATGGAAACTAACAATTTTTTATAATAATTTTAAAATAACATCCTTAAACTCATGCAGCTAGCAACAAAAATCCAAACATAAAATACATAGTCAGTCTTTTGGAACAATATCAAAGTAATTTTCCAAAACCAAAATTTAAAAAAATATTGTAATATTCCATTAAAAATTATTAAAGAACTACATAAGTATTTGACCGAAAATTCTCAGTATTGTTTATAAATTAATATCAAATTCAAAGATAAATAATTAAATATTAGAATTATTAAATATTAATAAATTAAAGTTACGATGTGATAGATGATTTGAAAAAAAAAAACTAACTCATAAATGCTACTGCACATTATTATATTGAACTGTTGTACTCGCAGTGAGATTTTCCAAGCAATATAAATATTATATGGTGTAATTTAAACAATAACAATAAAATGTAGACCTTTCGATGTTCCTACTAGCTGGAAAACCGTAATTTTACTATAAACTAATAATGGTTAAAAAAATCAATTTTGAAATCAATCTCATTCAAAATTGTAAAAAAATCTCATTGTTACTTACAAATATGTAAAAAAAGATTGGTGTCAAAATTGATTTAAATGCACAGTCAATTTGTCAATGTTTAATGTTTAAAAGATTTGTTGTCTTGAAAAACTTTCCGAACCTGTATGAGGATTAAGAAAAAAAACTTTTTTAATTTAATTGATAGTAGTTTTTATCACGTTGTCATTTAGTAATCCTCATACTCAATAAATTCCGTAATTTGATTTTCAAAATCTGTAATATCCATATAAATCAACTAGAGTAATGTAAGACATAATGTATGTTTGTGCCAAATTGTACCTCTCATTCTTTGTGGATAACTAAATGTGTAGTTAGTAAATAAAATAGAATTAAAAATTTAATGTATTAATAATATAATATGATTATTAATATTAGAAATAATAAGTATTTGTAAGATTTTTTTTTAAATTATTTATGACAGATGATATATTTTATTTCGAAATAATAATGCACTTCAAATAATTTCTAACCTCACTCTAATTAAAATTATAAAAATAACAAAACATTTTTCGAAATAAGAGCAACAAATACATAAGACAAAGCCTATAATAGCCTTAATTTCCTAAGCAATGTGTATTTTTCGCAAGTATTTCATGAATAACACAACTCGTACACATTTATTTCGTTATAAAGACTGTTTTAGTTATTTTATGACAGAGGAGTCAAGAACATGACTGTGTGTATTTATGAATGACTTGAGTCAATACATGATTTTCCTCATATATATAAAGTTCCTATATTTTTAATACAACTTTATAAACAGTACAATAGTAATGGTGTTATTTTTATCAATTTTAATTCGAGCAAACAATAAGCTACAAATAAACTACAAAATAAATAACAATACAAACAATAAACGAAACATAACAATCAGTAAAACAACTGAAACTTTTTATGCAGAAATAGTTTTAAAGAAGTTTAATATTTACAAAATATTTAAATCATTTATTTTTGTACATTTTAACAATATTGTATTTATTATATGTTAACTCGTAAAAGTTTAGCCATCTAATATAAAATGCAAAATAATACTTTTTTATAAACAATATGTTTTAATAATATTATTAATTTTTAAAGACTGAAAGTTAGACAGAAAGAAAGGCAGAGTTAATCAAAATGGCGTTCCTGTTTGTCTATTAATTTCGTATCTTTGTGTTCATAATTGCTTAACAAAATTATACAGGTATCAATGGTGGAAACGCCGTGAAAATATTCATAATGTATGTATGTACACACGATATATTTATAAACAGTATTACATGAATGATTTGAAATAGGGAAAAACAATGTGCAGACAATTATGAATATGTTGGTCACAAGGACCAAACAGTTGGCCGATAACATTGAAAATATTAATCTTTGGACTCCTCTAAACTTATATCAATTGGTAAAATGCGGTCTTCATTACCTTCAGTGCCTCTGACGCGAGCACTATGATATAACGAGACAGCACGATAGCATCAAAAACATCGGATAAAATTGTCAAAATTCACTTTTCAAAAATTTACTTACATTCCTTAAAAATTGTTTATAATATTTTTTTATATCCATGTGACAAACACATACGTAATTATCTTTCCCTATTTCAAACAATTAGTGTAACTAGTTTTGAAAATCTTGTATAACAAATTAGTTTTCATTTTTAGATATTTAAATGTAAAAAATCTTTCAATAAAATTTGATAGTGTAAAGAAATTTGGCAAAAAGAAATTTCACTTTGTTACTTTTAAGTGAATAACCTAACAAACAATCAATAAGCTACATGTACATTTGAAAATACAGACTAAAATTCTTAAGCTCCTCAGTTCTGCCAACTCTGCTTTTTACCAATCTCTTTGAATATATTATAATTATATATTACTGAAATCTTACCCAATAGTTTTTCCAACTTTTTTCAAAACTGTTACATTTTCATTCTTTTAAAATATTGCAAACATTATCTTATCATTAAATCAGACCAAATCGTATTTTAAAAATAATAATAATTCAGATATTATTTTAAGAATTAATTGACATACATAACTTTATGAATTTCAGTAAATTTCAGACTCCCACATATCTTCTAATGATGACAAAACCAAATATAAAACTAAATTTTAATTTTACATATAAAGATTTTAATAAAACTATTTCTTTTAAGGTATTTACTAATATTCCAATTTTAACTAAACCCTCATTAAAGTATTTTATCAGTAAAAAATAAAATAGCACAATTTACAAATGGAAGTACAAATAAAACATCTTCACATGCTGTATTGTTTTAACATACACGGCTAAAATTTCAATTCAATAAACTTAGCGCTCTCAAAAATGAAAATAAGCTACTATTGTAGGTGTACTAATCAATAACTGAGAATTATAAAACTAATTATTCTCTAAAGGAAAAGATCCAAATACAAATTTAAAAAAAAAAAAAAATATTAAATATATAAAGTCGTAACAATGGTGGACGCGCCGGGAATTGCAAACTAATTAATATTACTAAGCGGGTTTTGGTGAATTCTTTCAAATACATAAATAAAATTTTTTAGAGCATACATATTATCGATACCATAAAACGCACAAATGTGTACCAGTGTTTCTCAAAGTATGGTACGCGTACCTCTGAGGATACATCAGTCAGATGTATGGGATACGTAGCCAGATTTCTATAATGGTAGAAAATCTGATTATAACAGCAAGTTTAATTAGTAAATACAAATTTAACTGTACTAAATGACATGAATTATTGGAAATATCTGCTAATAAAAATTTCAAAACTAAATATACAAAAAAAAAAAAAATATGATCGATTTTTGAGCAGTAAAAATTGTGTTTTACGATTGAATAGTGATACGCGATGCAAAAAGTTTGAGAAACTCTTCTATATACTAGTAATACAAGTATGCTACAAAAATTACTAACATTTCTTATTTTTCGTTCATTTCCATACGAAAACACACTCCTTTGATTACAGATTAATTATTTTTTATTATTTATTAAGTGACTCTACCAGTAAATTATTTAATATTCTGAAATAAGTAGGCACATATTATATTTACGAAATTTGAGGGTATGTAACGACTTTTAGATATAGCGACCAAATTTTAGTAATGCCTCAGTTGTCGATATAGTCGAAGTCCACTGACATTTGACTCTTCACCATTACTACTGTAGTACATAATTATGATATTACAATCTCATTGTAAATTTGGGCTAAATACACCAAAAACACTTTTTTCAATTCACATTACGCGAACAGTCTTTCAGTGACATCGTTCGACTGCTTAGTTTTGACTACAACACCTAATTGTCACTTAAGAACATTTTTTATAAGAATAGTACGTTTTTTTTTTTTTAATGAGAGTGCTAAGTTTACGAATCTTAAAATTTCTCATTTAAATACAATAACAACTTCATTTAATTCGAATAAACACATACTATTAATTTTTATCAGTATTATTTTAAACAGCATCAATAATATGTTACTCAGGTTTGTAATATCGAAATAAGCAGTTTTAAAATAAAAATTTTATATTAGATGACATAAATGAAAAATCCGTCTATAAGAAATATAGTTTACGTAAAGTGTTATTACCAATATTATCAAATCGTACTTAACAAATAGATATATAAATGATTTACACAAATTAATAAGTAATACAGTCAAATATGATAATTGCAATTCACCTTTGATTATTAATTTTAACTTAAAAATCAACTGTATTAATGATGTAAACGTTTTAGATATATATTTAAAAAAACAAAACAAAAAAAGCAAAAAAGCGTATTTATTGAAATCAGAAAAAGTGCATTTTAACGTTTTTACACCATCCATAACTTATTTTAATTTGTACATAAATATAATAATTATAAAAATATTTAATTTTTTTAGTCTATTGTGGATTAGATAGTTTTAAGACTAAAGAAATTTCAGAAAGAGGAGTAATTAGAATACTAAGAAAGAAAATACGTTTTTGTTACTGAAACCAACCTAGTTATTTCAATAGTCATTTTCTTGCTATTACATAACACTTTAATAGAACGTCTAATAACTATTCCTTGTGTGGACAATCTATCCTACACAAATTTCTAGAAAGATCTATTCTCTGTGATTATTTTAAACTAAACTATACTATGCAATAAATAGCTACTATAATTACTGAATCGATTTTTTTTCGGTTTTCACTAAGAGATAGAGTGAGTGACTCACAGAAAAGCTTTTAATGCATAATTTGAAAATTTTTTCTGTAAATTAACAAGTAAAGAGTTACAGTTTTCAACTTGCTAAAATTAAATACGTTCTTTATTGTTTTACATTTAACAAAGATACATATATTCTCTTTAATGGCCTTGTTTACACATGTCTAATCATTAATAGTTGCTACCAACCAGCATAGAATTACGTTCAAGTATATATTTAAACGTAATTCTACATGTAATTGTAGCAACTACTAATGTTAGTGTTAGTAGATACTAAACAAGACCTATGTTATAACATTGTTTAGATTTTACAGTATATACGGTATATACCGAAGAGTTCGACAATAACATGATAATATAATAACAAAGTTCGTATAAAGCTGGAAGGGGACACTAGAGAACAACCAATAGATAAAACTGATACCTATGCCCCCTCCTAACAACAGAATTAAAATAAATATTGTTACCTTATGAAATCTTGAACTAACTAGCTGGTTATTCGTAAATAATTTGATGATGAAAAGAATTCGAACTTATTTTGCTTCTACTCGTAAAATCTCACAAATTAATGGTAACATAACTTTGCAAGGCGATGACTAGATGTAGGAATTACAAATGTAACATGTGACTATTGTTAAACCAGATTAGGTTCATACAACAAAAAGATATTTTCTTTTCATAGAATTTTTTACTGTAAAAAAACTGAATCCATTTTATTAAAAACTGTTACGCCGGTTTCAACATCAGTAGAATATTTTTTAAAAGTAATAATGCCATACACACAATAAACTAATGAAAATTAAATATTTATCCATAAGTGCCTAAATGAGTAATAACTTTTATTCCTTAAAGTACAACAAATGCAATACGAATACGTCACATACATAAACAAATAATAGTTAATTAATAATAAATATTTGCCTCAGACTGAATACACTCAATAAACAAATGCATTTTTTCTGTATAAATTAATTTTATATCAATTTTATTTTAATGTACAAATACTTATAAGATTTTGTTAATTGAACATATTATGAAATTAATTTGTAAAATGGATTTATTGGACTCCTAACACAACCGTAATCTTAAAAGAATTGTGAAAGCTGAATCTTCTCTATTAAGGCAATAAATTTAAAACTCCCTCAACGTGTTCCACGATAGTATTCCAAAAAGGTAATTTCTTTTATTGTTGGATTTATGTAATATCGCTAATAGAAATAATATCGCTTTCTTGAATTTTTCCCATAAATATTATATATTTTAAATGACATTTTTAGATGATATCATTTAAATATGACATTGTAGAATTTTTCTATAAAGATTAAAAATTTCAAGTTTCTGGGAGAATACAAAAAAGTGACCATTCAATACACAAAAATAAAGTCGATAAAGCTCAGAAATCAACTTAACTAAACTTATCCCCAAGGCTCTAGGTTAGATGTGTTTCCCAAAACCCAAAAACAAAGAAAGTTTCTTGATCTTAAAATATTTTTGGCCTGACAACTCATCGGCCTAACGCCTAAAAATCCGCCATTTAAATAGTTTCAAGAAATATATTACAAAAGGCCACATTTTTAAATCTTACTCCTGTCACTAAAATTAATTGCTTGGGTTAATCAAATAAAATAATTGTACACTTCTAGGTTCACTCAGATTCAATAAATACCTTCATCCGAGGCTATCTAGGCTATCTAGTTCACAAAAATTGATGAGATTTTTATGGCTTTTCAAAAAGGCATAAAGAACGGATGGAATTTGAAGTAACTTTCTTTTGTAAAACCGCAAATAAACAAAATTTTCTTACTCTAAATTATTATTATGGGACACGTTTTCAGGATACAGGACATCTGTACCTCTAGTAAAATTTTAGCTTACCTAAGAAACGGATATTTGCGCACAAGCTACAGACGAACAAATTTTAATAACAAATTGAATAAGCATTTTAATCTAACAATATCCGCATCGAATTAAAACTATAGCGGATTATATTGCCTTCTTTTACTCACCAATTTTAAAAATAATGAAATTTTACGAGTACAAATGTCTGATAGAATTCGAAATCTATTATTAGCTCTCCGAGTTAAAAATATGCATTGTCGTATAGTATAATATAATAAGTAAAAGTAATTTGGTACATTAAAATAAAATAATTATGAAAGGTAAATAATTATTGTATTATAAACATTTGTTATAGTATATCAATTACTATTAAATAACTACTTGGTGTTCTTTGTAAGTGTAAAATTGTGTTATTTAATGTTCTTCGACAATTCTAAATTGTAATAACAATAATAACAGAGCAGTTGATGATATTGTTAGCGGCCAGGTTTGTTGTATATGAAAACGTAATAATGTGTTTTTGTTTCAATAGAAAAATAATTTATTTGTTTCTGAGCCAAGAAACACTTTTATAATTTTATTAGAGTAGTGTTCAGTTTACTGACAAATGGAAACAGATACTTTATTTATAAATGTACTTATTCATTTTCTAGCGTAAAAATGATACAATATATAGTTATATTTATGTTTATGTTTCAGAAAACTATTTTCATTTTTTAATCTAATTTGGTTTTAAACAAAAGAAGAATTAACACTTGGGTCATAGATCAAAATACAATGTCCATAAAAATTATTAGATACAAAGTATAGTATTTTTATACATCACCAAAGGAACAGAAAGAAAGTTTTTGCTCTTGCTTGATAAATATTATTTAGCCCATGAGCCGTTAAACATTTTATTCAAAGAATTCTCTACCAGTTAAAATTTTGTATAGCGATTTATGTACTTACTTACTAATACCTTATAAATATGAGCGAGTTTGTTTGTCTTACTTTCATTCTCAAAGCTTAATCAAACTGCTTAAAACATTACAACTTTACACAGAGATAACAGAGAAACCGAGGACATATAAGCTATTTTTTACCCTAAGAAAACAGCGGACTCCCGTGAAAAAGTTTCAAAAAAAAAAAAAAATTCATAAAAAGCAAGAATTATTATTAATGGTAATATATTACTGAAGCTCGATATTTCGTAATTTCAAATATCACACAGGCGAGGCCGCGCGTAAAACTATTTTTATTTATATATTATCAGAAACATGTTCTGACTACCTTACTGAAAAATCAAAAATTTCCAAAAACGATTTGCTGTAAGTACATTTATCGAAAAAATCAATATTTTCCAATGTAGATATTCGTAAAAAACGGTTCTTGTTAATTTTCGACAAATATTTTAACAAAATATCAGCCGGTACAAAATCCTTTGAATAAACATTTCACAGATTTTAGATTATTTACTTATAGCTTGTACTTCTCGTGAAATTTGTTTAATATACCAACAAAAATGATTTTAAAAAAATAAATAAATAAATAGAAAAAAACTGAAAACTACTCTAATTTTTTAAAGAAATCACAAAGCAACAGTTTGAAGTTATTTTTATTTATTCTATAAGTAAAAATTTCTTTGTGTATTCATAGGTTTTAATTAAAAGATTTATATATTTTTTTAATTTAAATTTTTTTAATGAAGTATCAGTATTATTTACAATTATTTTATAATTTACAATTTTCTTATGAAATTTTATAAAATTAAAAATTCTTTCAGTTACTTCATCTAAAGCGACTAAAGCTATCTGTTTAAAGAAAAAAATTTTAAAAATGGCTTTTCTTATAAATTTGAAGAAAAGTACAATTTAAAAAAAATCAAATGCACTATAAAAAAGAATAGTAAAAACTTAAAAAATGAAATCGAAAAAGTATTCTAAAATGAAAAAAAATACTCAAACCGAATTGAAAATAATGCCAGGATTGATATTCGTACTTAGGACTGTTGTAAAATAAACTACTTAAACTACAAAGGGGCAAAGTAAACAAATAAAAATTTCACTTAAATAAGTGAATGTTGTTTTAAAGTTTACTACATTATTTTGAATTGCCAGTTTTCAGTTCTTGCATTTATTCCATAACAATCTTTTGAATTTTATCTGAACTTTTTATTTTATAAACAAATTACCAGTATTATATAATTATTTTGCTATATACTTCAGTATTAATTTTTAATAAATTTATACACATAACGTCAAATTTTATGGCGCATTTGATTAAATCATAAATAACCGTTATTTTTTTATTTTATTTAAATATCCTGTGGACATAACACTTGTGATTGAATGTGATATGAGAAAGTAAGGACTGATATAAAAGCAAATAAATGTATTTGATAAGAAAAATATCGACTTATTTCTTTCAGATTCCATAACTTACCTTCTAATATCCTAACCAATATCCCAATATTATAAATGTGAAAACGAGTTTATTTTTTTGCCTCACTTTCACACCTCAACAACTTAACATGTTAACGGCCATACCGTCTAAGACGGAACGCGCAATTAGTACATCATTTGACAACTAATACACTTTATATAGAATTGGGTTTCACTTGATGCCGTACTGTCAACCAATCGGCTTGAAACTTTGCATAGTTGATAAAATGAAAATATTCGATTAATTCTTTGCGGTGGAATTAAAACTGATATAATTCGATTTTTAAACTCACGCCTTTAATCTTCAAAGAATCCTTTGTTTAGAATTAGGTGAATTATTTTATGAATTAATATTTTTGTTTTGGAGTTTTCTCACCAAAGTATATAAAAAATATATCACATTGTGTTTTTTTAAAATAAATTTAAATTCACTATATATATTTCATCCAATTACGGAATCTTCAGGTACCTTTTTTTCACCCAGGGTCCGTGAGCAAGTTTTGACTATGCAAAGGGGTCCGTGGGCCAAAAGAATTTGGGAACCACTGATATAAAGCTTTTAGCAAATGCATACAAGTAAGTAAAAGAACAAATTTTATGTCAGCATATTAATATAATTATTTATTCTTTTGCATAGACAATTAGACATATCAAAATATTTACCGAGACTAATATCTATTATTGTTAATCAATTGTTACTTCCGAATATAAACACATAATAATTTTACGCCCTAAATATCCATATACTTTGATCATACTATATCCTAATTTTAGGGGCAAATTACGAAGATCATCCAAAACGATTCTTGCTTTAATTAAATCGTATATTCCCTGAAAGTTAAAAAGATTATTTTAAAAAATTGCATAACTACTCGTATTTAAAGATGTTCCAGTAGATAGCCCTTAAACAACGCCAACAATTTTTTTAAAGTAAACAAAATCTATACATATAATAAAACTGTAACGAGACCGTTTCTGTACATTGAATATTTTTTGAAAATTGTACTGGTATTGTAAATAGTTATCGATGTAGATATCAAAACAGCGATTTTTGAAATTTTTGTCTGTCTTTCTGTCTGTCTGTCTGTTCACGCATCACGCAAAAACTACTAGACGAATTTTAATGAAATTTGGTGTGATAACAACTTATGATAACCTATATAAAATGTCTCATTCCCACGGGAAAATAGAAAAGCCATTTTGAGCATGTGCACACATTACGCAAAAACTATTGAACGGATTTTGATGAAATTTGGTGTGGTGATAATACTTATTACCTGAGTCAACATCTGAGACACTTTTTACTCCGGGAAAATAGAAAAACCATTTTGAGCATGTGCACACATTACGCAAAAACTATTGAACGGATGTTGATGAAATTTAGTGTCTTGATAAATTGTTACCTGCGTCAACACTCAAGATACTTTTTATAACGGGAAAGTGTTTCCTTCCCACGGGAAAATACAAAAACGATTTTGAGCATGTGCATACATTACGCAAAGCTATTGTTCTATGCACATGCTTTATAATTATTGTACTTATATACTTCTCATTGATTTTTGCGCGAACGACGTCGCGGGCACAGCTAGTTAGTTAATAAGGTTAGGATAACTAGGCCCATGTGGTAAGAAGTTCGGACCAGTCCGGGCGGTCCGGACAAAGGTCATCTTTGACACCTCATAACCAAGAAAAACAAAATTTAAATTTTAGAATTAATAATTTAATTTTTACACAATTGAAGATATACATTGGAAAGCCACTCTATTTGGCAGTAACTCACCCTAAGGTAAAAAATAACTAACTATATTCAAAAATACATGAGAAGTACGAAATAAAAACAAGGGATTAAAAACGCTCTTGCACTTGCTTTTAAGCCAATCAGCAAGCAAAATTTATAGAGCGTCATCAATCATACATAATTTTTTTTTCAGCTATATTTTAGGAAAAAATTTTTTTTTAAATTTGATCTATCTCCTGGGCCCGCCATTTTTTTCACGGTCCTCTTCCAATTAATGACGGCAATGATCCCAGGCTACTAGAATTCTAGTTAAAATGAGAAAATTGCTTTTAAGCTTTTCTGTAATTCTTAAGAAAGTGTCGATATTTATCTGAATTATCATATTCAGTTCCAATTTTAGTCTTACGGCGCCACTGCTTGAACCAATCTAAGTACCGGTAAAAGGTTTTATAGTTTTCGTTCATAATTCTAGACAAATATTGGCATAATTCCTTTACGAAAATAGCTACTAATACAAACCTTCCAACTACTAGAAAAAATTAAGTTGAAAGAAACATATTTACCGGTTTTATAGGGCAATATTCAATAGGTGGAGAAAACCGTAACAAAAACGGTGTCCACGGCTTATATTTCTCCCTCATATGTGCACACATGAAACCATATCCACGTATACTATGATCTTTACAAATTCGGTCACCTATATTTTGACAATGTCTTACATGAAAAGATAACTGGAACAAAATAGTGTTATTCGATTTATTAAATTCGATTTGTTAATCGGAACAAAACAATATTAACTATTTTGAAATTGCTAAAATATTGTAACAATTAAAATGTTAAATTTTAAAAATAATTAAAAGTTTATTATTTAATAAACTTAAGTAAAAAATAATTTTATTTAAAGCAAGCTTTTATTTAAAAATGAACTAAAATGTATAAAATAACTTTTGAGTGAAGTTTTTACTCCTCAGTAGTTACCAGACTTGGTTAAACGCCTCAAGCTTTTATAAATTATGTTGCACATTGTTTCAAACTTCACTCAAAAGTTATTTTATACATTTTAGTTCATTTTTAAATAAAAGCTTGCTTTAAAAAACTATTTTTTACTTAAATTTATTTTATACTTTTTAATCTAATCACAATTAATTTAAAAAGTCAAACATAACTGTGGAAATTAAAAAATTGCAATGTAAAATCAGTGGACCACATTTGACAGTTCGAAATGTCAAAAATTTACATAAGACTAAAAATCAGTAATTCTAGTTTTGAGGGAATTTAGGACAAAACTTATTATTATACAATATTCCATTGTCATCCAAGTTATACGCAAAATTTGAAACCTCCAGCTCAATTGGAAGTTGTCTAAATTTTGATTGCAAGATTTGATCTAAACTAACATACTACCATTGCAAGTTAAAAAATTGGGAGAGACAGGTCTACCCACACTGTCAACTTCCCATTGAATGCCCTTATATTGCACATGAATAACTTTTTTTTAATTCCGGGGACTCCTCCCCTAGTGCTTAAAGTTTCAGTTTAGCTGAACGATAAGTGAACATATGAATATTGAGTATGTTTAAATGCGGACAAAAGTTCGTCATACGTAGTAATGTTTCACAAACACTTGATAATATTTGAAATTGAAATATAGTAACTGTTTCTCGCATTAGAGAGAGTACCAATACACATAAGTGGTCGAATGGTTGTCGGATTGGGGCGGCTGTCGAACAGAGGATCGTTGGTCTAATGGCAAGACACCTGGCTAGTTACAGAGAGATCCTGGGTCAAAATCAAAATCGGAAAGGAGAACTGAAACGGAGACTGAGAACTGACAGGATCGATAGACCGATTTGTTTCGTTTCAGTTCTTAGAAATCGTACGTGTAAACAAGCGCATCATGCCTCAGTCCGTTTACTCACGTCAGTTTTCTTGAAAATCTGACAAAGTGCACATTTTATATAGGCAACTGTCGCTATGTCCAACAAGAATCACGATTTTGTTGTCTAATTTATTAAAATTTATAAAACCTTACCGTGTTCATGGAATAAGACAGATGTACGTTACTACAATGTAAATATTAGGGAAGCTGCCTACACTCTTCTATTAAAGAAATATAAAGAATACGGTGGTAAATCGGTATGGTAAAATCTAAAATAAATAGCCTACGCTCAACTTACAACAAAGAACTTAAGAAAATTAAGGACAGTGAAATAAGTGGAGCAGGAACTGGGGAAGTATACAAACCATCACTATGGTATTATGATCTCCTTTCGCTCGTCAGCGACCAACAGTCGACTGTAACAAGTGTTAATACTATGGACGGCGACGATGAAAATCAGGAAAGAATAGGAGATACGTATCTTTATTCATTCGTAAATAATTCAACCAATCACATGGTTCTAAGCGAAGTTCCTTCCTTAAATTTATATGCGACAATGAATTTCTTTTAAGAAGCCAAACCTTACTCCACTAGCTTCTTTTCTTCCGCTCTTTCTTCATCACCAAAGCTAACGCTATTGCAGTGAAATAGTCTTCATCCAAACTAGTATAAGAATATAAGTTGAAGACTTTTAAAGCGAAACACTTTATTTAGAGTAACTCACATTATACAAAGAACTGAAACGACTGAGAACAGTGAGAACTGAACGGACCGTGTAAAAACAAACCTTCTTCCGAACTGAAATGAAACGAGAACGGAAACTGAAACTGAACTGAGAACTGATATGACCGTCTAAAAGGCCCTTTACCGGGAGATCCTGGGTTCGATTCCCAGCCGATCCAATTTGATAATTTTTTCAATCACTTTGTGATTTTTAATTTTAATAAAGACATGGTAAAAAATCCATATAATCTATGTTGTTAATAAAGTTAATTTGGTTTTTTTATCACAAAAAACAAACCGCTAATCGGAATTTGCTGAAAACTTTATCCGGTCTTTATTTTTTAATTACGCATTTAATGAAATTAGTCTGGAGTTGATATCATCGTTTATTCTCGAGATATGCGAGACGAAAAAAATTCACAAACGAACGAACTAACGAACGCACCCACAGACATCACGCTAAACACGATGGATTCGAATTCTAGTGATCTAGAAATGTGGAGATATGTCCAAATTAGCGATTCGTAAAATCGGACCCATTACAATAACTTCCAATGGGAAGTTAATAAAAGCTTTTAAAAATAACAAGTGACACTAAACATCTAAATTGACCCCACTTGTTCCAAGTCGGAATTTGTGTGAGATTTTGTAGGATTTTTATAAATTCTATTTTTTTGTAACTCAAAAAGTTGTGTACAATCAGGCCCGACAAGAGAGCAGAGTAGCCGGGGTTGCAACACCGGGATCCAGGCTTGAAGAGGAGGCCCATAGCTGTTGGTAGGGGACCCGGGCAAAAGTGAAAAGACCTTTTTTTACTCGTCACTTATATTTTTTGAAAAAAAATTTTAAAAAATGTGGTTTATTCCCGGGGCCCGCTATTTCTCTGCACGGCCCTGTGTACAAGGGCTAGCGATTAAGTGCCCAAAAGCACATCAGTTATGACCAGGGCTGGGAACTATTTAAAATGATTTCATTTTAAATATGTATTTAAAATACAAAATGGAATTTTGCATTTTCTATTTTAAATAAGTTCGTTCAAACTATTTTCCATTTTGTATTTAAAATGAAAATTTGAATCCATTTTACATTTAAAATGAAAATGCTTGTATACTTAAATTTATGTTTATACACTGTGTAGATATGACACTTATGACTCATATTAATCATAGAGCTAAAGTTGAATGCAGTCTAACAAATTGTAAGTTAAATGTAAGTTGATTCAATTGACTCAAATTTTTTATAACTCAAGTTGCAATGTCACTTGAGTTAAATTTATTACTAGAGTTGCAGTTCTCTCAAGTCAAACTTTACTGACTCAAGCTTTGTGTTATTATCTTTAAGACACGTCGATAAGAAATGTTTTGGTATATCGAGTAGATGATTTTTATATGTAATTTAGAAGTTGCAGTTGTAGCGTACTCAAGGTTTGAATATGTTAAAGCTGAATTAAATTTTACAATATTTTTGAGTGACAATATTTCAAGAGTTAAATTTCGTTTTCATATCATGCAAACTTTATAAAATTTTCTCAAAGGACTGCCTTTATTTAATTTCAGTACGTTTGACATTTTCTTAACTTTTTTTTATTAATATAAATCAAGATAAAAAATGTATAGATTAAATTTAAAGTAAAAAAGCATTTTGCATTTTATAATCCATTTTAAATAACTATTTTCCATTTTCAATTTTAAATATGTTTAGCAAAACCATTTACCATTTTGTATTTTAAATGCATTTTTGGAAACCATTTCCCATTTTCTATTTTAAATAGTTTCTATGAACCATTTATCCCAGCCCTGGTTATAACGTACTTGAAAAAATTCCATGTTCATACGCCGAAAGGTGTAGAAATTATGGAGATGTAGACGGACAAACAGACAAACATGGCAAAATTATAAAGATTCCGAGATTTTCTCTTAGGAACTCGAAAAAATATAACAACCAGTACCTTGTTTGAGAGCTGAATCACCTCTACCTACCATAATTATATTATACAACGTATTGAATGATATTCACTAATTTACTTACTCTAAAATCTGAAGTTATCAATTCCTTCACTTCTATTTGTAAACTAATTTCACTGACATTTCTTATATTTTGATATTCTAACTTCAAAAATGTTATAGATATGCTGAATTTTTCGGCGTCTTCGCATGTTTCAAGACGATTTAACTTGAATACCTTTGTAATTAATAATCGATAAACTTGTTTGATAGTTATCGAAGTATATAACATAAAAAATTTAAAAAAAGTTTGTAAAATAAGATTATTTTTTTCCATTATAAGAATTATCAAAACAGACAGAACATTTATTCTATAATCTTACCGCTCGTTCACTAACATACATTGCAACTGATATTTTCAATACAATAAAAATTGCAGTTATTATTTTTAACATCATTTTTAACCAAAGCTATGTAAATATAGTATAAATGTCTATTTTTTGTTTTTTGTTTCTTATTTAACTTATATAGTCATAGTAAGTATTAACAATAAAAAAATATGTACATATTAATCACTCTCAAAAGTATTTTCTTTAAATCTTTTAGTTATAAAAGGTAAAAAAAGCATAAATAATTTATTTGAATTATTACAGGGGGAGGAGGAAATTACCGTGAACGGATGTGGCTCTAGGGATAATATCCCTAACTGTAAAGGAAGTACTGAACTACTTACAAGTAAAGGTCCCGAGGCCGGACCTCTCGATTTCGATGAAACTTAAATATGTTGTAGAACACTAAAAACTAAGGGACACGTATTTTTTTTTATCTGCGGAAAAACGGTTTGAAGGGGTGAAATCGCCCTCCAAAAATTGGGGTAAAAATTTAATTTTTCAAATATCTCGAAAACAGTAAGAGATAGAGCAAAAGTTTAAATTGGCGATATTATTCTTTTTTAAAGAGCTATCTATTGATATGCAATTTCTTCAAATTACATCAACAGGGGTGGTTGGGGGTTAAAATTTGGGGGTTAATTTTGCAAAAAGAGGGTGAAAAATAAACAATATAAAAATTTTGTTTACAGATTTGAAATCTACGTCAAAAAATCTAATTGACCTGTTTTTGCTCAATATCCTAATATTAAGTCTAGGGGTAGTTAACTAGAGGGTGACTATGTCGAATAATCGTACTATTTGGGTATTTCAAGAAGTTCTTCTTCATGGAAAATAGCTTAAGACAATTAGAATAACGTAGAAATGAAATTCTCGAATTCAAAATTGAGTTTGAGCAATATTGGAGAGGGGGTGAGTCACCCTCTTAAATTACATACTAGTTTATATACAGCAATTTTTGCTATTAACACACTGCTAGTGGGTAAAATGATGTCACAATAAGTGGTTCTGAAGTTGGACTATCATATGTAAGGTCTTTATTAGGTTTGTTTTTTAATGGATATTATAGTTTTCCTTATCGAAAATTATCGATACCGAAAATTACATAACCTAACCTAAAATAACGAAACCTAATAAAAACCTTACATATACGATAGTCTAACTTCAGAACCATCTATTGTGGCATTATTACCCCCTGTCAGTGTGTTAATTGCAAAAATTAGTGTATGTAAACTAGTATGTAATTCAAGAGGGTGACTCACCCCCTCTCCAATGTTGCTCAAAATCAATTTTGAATTCGAGAATTTCATTTTAGTCCAACTTCAGAACCAGTTATTGTGACATTATTTTACCCACTATCAGTGTGTTAATAGCAAAAATTACTGTATATAAACTAGTATGTAATTTAAGAGGGTGACCCACCCCCTCTCCAATGTTGCTCAAACTCAATTTTGAATTCGAGAATTTCATTTCTACGTTATTCTAATTGTCTTAAGCTATTTTCCATGAAGAAGAACTTCTTGAAATACCCAAATAGTAGGATTATTCGACATAGTCACCCTCTAGTTAACTACCCCTAGACTTAATATTAGGATATTGAGCAAAAACAGGTCAATTAGATTTTTTGACGTAGATTTCAAATCTCTAAACAAAATTTTTATATTGTTTATTTTTCACCCTCTTTTTGCAAAATTAACCCCCAAATTTTAACCCCCAACCACCCCTGTTGATGTAATTTGAACAAATTGCATATCAATAGATAGCTCTTTAAAAAAGAATAATATCGCCAATTTAAACTTTTGCTCTATCTCTTACTGTTTTCGAGATATTTGAAAAATTAAATTTTTACCCCAATTTTTGGAGGGCGATTTCACCCCTTCAAACCGTTTTTCCGCAGATAAAAAAAAATACGTGTCCCTTAGTTTTTAGTGTTCTACAACATATTTAAGTTTCATCGAAATCGATGGGTCCGGCCTCGGGACCTTTACTTGTTAGTCAATCAAAACAATATTTCCTTATGTCTTGACGGAAAAATTCTTAACGTTATTCAAATATTTCACAAAATTTACCACAATTTATATATATATATATATATATATATATATATATATATATATATATATATATATATATATATATATATATATATATATATATATATACCTGTTGACCTGGTAAATTAATAATAAACGATGATTTTTGAGAAAGAAAAAAATTTAGAAATGATAAATCCACGGAAGGAAGCAGTTTTGCAGCATCAACAACAGCTTGGTATTGACATCATATTTGACTAAAAATGTGTTGATAATTATTTCGAACTTAGATAGTTCTCATAAATTTATTTTTATTTTATTTATTTATTTATTTTGGTTTCTTTTTTAAACAAGAATTGTGAAATTCACAATAACCGCCAACTAGTGACTTGTTTCGGCTGCTGATTATATCACGTGACTCCAAAGACCTAATATACTATAAACATTTCACTATTAATTTTATTAATAGTATATTGTGCAATAAGTACGGAAAGTAGTTCGAACGAATGAGCGCACTCACTTTGATCGTACGCTCAACTTCGCTCTCTCAACATCGTACGAGTTGCACCTACTATTTTTTATTGCGAGTTGAACATACTTTTTTTAATAGTAAGGATTTTTGGAGTTAGGTCATCGGTTTAAAAAAAGGAGAAAATAAAAAATAAATAAGATTTTTTAAAATTTAGCGCTACCATGGTTTCATGCAACAGCACATCTTCAGGCGCTCTATATTAATTAAAAAGATAAACAAAAAATGGATGCGTGGATCACCTCTATCAAACCAAACTCGAACATATGCACTGATTCAATTCAGTTGGATAATGCCTACTCCAGCATCTTCAAAACATACACACCAAAACAACTTCATAAACCTATATAAACAGCCTTTTTGTAGTCCCTTCATACTATTAAAACAATCTTTTTTGTGCCTCTAACCTCTTTTTTAAGAAATTTTTTTCTAACTTATTTTTTATTAAAAAGTTATTTATTTTTTATTTTCTCCTTTTTTTAAACCGATGACCTAATTCCAAAAATCCTTACTATTAAACTCAATGGTGTCATCAAATTTTAACTATTTATACTTTTTTTAATTTTTTAAAATAATATTTTTGAGTATTTCTATTTTTTTTTTTTAATTATATATTGTTCAAATTATTTTCGTTAGTGGTTTCTATAGAAATAATAATAAGATATTTATTAAATAAAAAGTCAAGAGATGGCTTTGCTTGTTTTAAGGTAGAATGATCACTTGAAATTTTCCAAGTTTAGAATTTGAAATTTTAGTATATTATAGAGCAGGGGTGGCCATAACGTGGCTCGCGAGCCGCTTGCGATTCGCGAGTCGATCTTGTGGGGCTCTTTAATGCTTCTCGAAAATTTGTTTTAATAGATCTATTTGAAATAAGAAAAAAATCTAAAATTTCTCGCAAAAATATCAAATAACGATCTTTTTTAACGAGCCTAGCCTTGGACGAGTCTACCGATGTTAAAGATAAACCACAGTTAGCAATATTTGTGAGATATGTATCAAAAAACTTTGAAATCATGAAGAGCTCTTAGACCTAGTTGCATTGAAGGATACTGCTTGTGGTTATGACATTAAAGAAGCCCTGGCTGTTTTAAAAAAAAAATTTAGTGCCTATCGAGAATATCGGCAGCATTGCTATCGACGCTGCACCGTCAATGACAAGGAACAAACAAGGATTTATTGGGCTTTTAAATGCTGACAAATCGTACCCTCCTTTTGTATGTGTACATTGTATCATTTACAGAGAACACCTAGCAGCAAAATATTTTCAATACCCACAAGTTATGCAAGTAGTTTTTAAAATTGTAAACTACATTCGTTCAAGTGCTAAAACACACAGACAATTCAAATCCTTCATAGAAGAGCTGGATAATGACGACCTTCCTGATGATTTATCTTAGTATTCTTGGCAGATTTTTTCAGTTGCTTGAACCCATTAAACAATTTATGCAAGAAAAGGGAAAATGTTTCCCTGAACTTGGTGACCTACAGTGGTTGTTAGATTTAAGTTTTTTAGAGATGATGTTCAGTATTTGCAGCAGTTGAACATGTCACTACAAGGTAGGGAAAAGCTTATTTATGATTTAGCACAGAGTGTATTTAGCTTTCATAACAAACTGAGGCTTTTTAGAGAGATTTTGAAACCAAAACGTTCGCTCATTTCAAATGTTTAAAGAAAACCTTTGAAAGCCTTATTGACGACGTCCAGATTGAAACAAAAGGTTATTTGTGTAAATTGATCGGTCTTACTGAAGAAATCAATGACGGATTCACTGATTTGAGAAAACTGAAACCTTCTTTTTCCTTGCTAGACAACCCTTTTGCTGTTGCTGTTGTAAGTGACGGCTGTCCGCTTTCATATCCAATAACAAAATATATAGCAGCAATAGAGTTAGAAATACTTGAACTGCAAGAAGACGAAGCGTTAAAAGGACTGAAAAAAATTGGCGGTTCCACTGTTGATTTTGGAAAAACGTTCCAGTAGAGAAGTCTTTGTATTCAACAATGAAGCTTATTGAATCCAAGCAACGATCTGAACTAATTGATTAACACTTAACTCGTGCGAACTGCGCTCACCAGTTATAAGTCAGATTTCAAACAGCTCGCGGCCAAAATGAACACCAAGAAAAACTACATATCAAAATTAAGTTTTAGGTACCTAGGTGCATGTACTAACTAAAACAAAGTATGTTTACATATTACATAAATTTTTCATTCTCATGTCATAAATATTCTTAGTTTCATAAAAATGTAAAAAGTGTGTTCATTGTGTGAACCATCAATCTCAGAATGGCTTGGCTCGCTCCGTATCGGCTTCATGGGTTTGCGGCTCCCAAAGGTAAAGTTAGTGGCCAGCCCTGTTGTAGAGAAAGATATGATGCATTCACTGACACTATTTTGAATAATTTCTGACGTGTAGTTTAGAAGAAATAAATTTTCAAAGTTAGAATTTTTAACGTACGAATAAATGCCAAAGAATGATTAGAGATGAATCAGTGGTATGTATTTAAATAAGTTGTGTCATTAAAAACCAACTTTAAGATTTAAAAAACTGAAAATTATTTTCTTTTATGTTTTTGAATCATGAAAAAACTATTTTTTTTTAATATTGGACATTTGGTTATTGTAGTAAATAGAAAAAAACTATAAAAATGTCATTTTATACTAATACACCCATTATATATTTGTGTTTGTGTTAGTTACTACGTGTGCGTACATACCACAACCAGAATCAAATTGATTACTTTTAAAATTATTAAAATTAGAAGATTGAATAATAATCATATATTAATACTATTACATGTATTATAAAATTTAACTTATTTTTCTACTCATAAATTATATTTATTTATAGAGAAAAAAATAGACTTAGTAATTCGTTTGTCACAAATTTGTCAGTACTGATCATTACACCTTAATTACATTTTCTGTGTTTTATTGTCAATTTGCGGGCGCAAAGTGTGATTTACGTACACAAAAAAAACAATTAAAGTACGCTTAAGCCATATGGCAATAGTAGAATGGGCAAACAGCTATTTGTCGACCAAAAAGGCGTCCGCTACGATAGTACTTGTCCCGCATGAATAAAAAAATTTTTAATAGATTTGGGATCTTTTGCCACCACTGTACATCTAAGTTACACATAAAAATTCACCCGGATCCCAGAATACTGTAGATAAAAAGAGGAAACATTCTTAATCTAAAAATTCAAAAAGTAGTACAATTTAAAAAAAAAAAAAAACTAATTATTAAAAAATTTATATAACTATATATTATTAAAATACAATTATTAAAATTTTGTGAAATTTATACAACAATTATTCCAATATTACAATTATTTTTTTATACTCCTACTATGAGCCGTTTTCTCAAAATATGTACCAGTCCTCGGTGTTAAAATCTATAATAAATAATTCTGAAACTATACATAAATGTTAATTATTTATTATAGTTTCCATAGTTTCAAAGTATATGAAGTTGGCAAAAATTTGAACATCTTACAAATGACATAATTAATTAATAAGCAATTTACTATTTATCTAAATAAATATTAACGTAAAAATGTGGCCGTGGAAAAAGTATAGTGTAAAATACGTGGGAAAAGCTTATGTCTCACTCATATGAATTGTTGGACTCACCCTGCGGGCTTGTTAAACAAACTCATCCTCGTGAGAAATCAGTCACTTTTCCCACTTATCGTACAATATACTATTCTTACAAGATAAACATATAACCCTAGAAATTTATTAATTTTTAATTCTCTAACGCTTCAACGTAGTTAAATACACTTTCTATATATGTAAATAACCACATCGAATCCTTCTCAATACTTTCAGTTAATTTCTCAATATATTGTATATGCGGTGAATGATATTTTAGAATATTTGTTATTACGATGTCATTTGTTTTTATATCTGCCAAATCTGTAAAATTTATTTTTATCTGAAGACCCAATTTTAAAGGTAAACTTGCAACAGAGAACGATACCCTGAAATTATAAACAAATTTTTTTGATATAGAAAATAAGCTAAAATTCAATCATTTGCAACGAAATTAAAAAGCAAATTAGGTTATACTTAAAGCAACCCCAACATACACACTCAGTAATATCGCCCAAAATTTGATATTGTACAATATTATGGATAATCTGTAGATTATATTGAAGGGTTGTACAGTATATTGTGTAATGAGTGAATATTGTAACGTCTGTAGGTTCTGTAGATATTATTACGCAATATCATTCTATTTATTTAAAGTTTTGTTGTGTTACCTATAATATATGTTGTTTGAACCAGTTTGAATTAAACAAGAACGTAATTACAGTACAATTCCTACATTAAATTTATGGTAAAAATTATTGAATTGTTTAAAGAAAACTTCAATAAATTGCACAAGTTGATTGCACAATATTATTGAGCGTGTATGGATCGCTTTAAAGATGGTATTACTAATTAACTCATAGAAGACCACAATACTTCATATAATACCATAAGAAAAAAGAAAGTCAACTTTAAGGGTAGTTTTCTTAATTAAAGGAATCTAAATATATAAAATAACAATAGGATAACTTTCTCTGAACCTTTCTCCCTCTCTGTGTGTTTTTTAATACTTAAAAGTAAAATTGTTTGTCTTATTTCTATAATGTAAAAAAGTTAGCTTTACTTTTTAATTTCGTCGTAAATGATTTAATAAAGAAATAACTTACATCCATTTACAATCTTCTTTTTCAAACGTAACACCAAATGTTCTTAAAAAATTTAACTGCTCAATAATATCTTCAAGATCATCAATTTCGGTAGAAAAGTAATCTAATAACTGTAATATATTTTCTGTAGTTTTATAATGAAATGTTAAAGTATTTTTATATACAGGTAATCTCTGATTTAAAAGATAATGAATATACTGTCCGACTAATGACAAACTATCTGAAAAAAATAAAGGTTTTAATTATTTCTTAAAATGAAAACAAAAATAAACATTATTTAAAATTAGTCTATACTATTAACTCCAGTTCTACTCATTAAAGTAGAGTAATATTAATTCTATTTGCATTTAATATGCATATACACTAGGGTGTGCCAAAAAAAATCGCTCTCCGCTCAAAATATCGTAGGCTATGTCTAGACAAACATCCTCACCAAAGCGCAGCTCAAAATTCCAATTTTTAGAGGTGCATCATCGAACCTAAAGTTTTCCCATTTAAATAACACAGGAAAAACGATTTTTTATGTTAT
Source organism: Brachynemurus nebulosus (assembly GCA_035578155.1). Taxonomy (NCBI): domain Eukaryota; kingdom Metazoa; phylum Arthropoda; class Insecta; order Neuroptera; family Myrmeleontidae; genus Brachynemurus; species Brachynemurus nebulosus. Next base: position 26,115,316 of record JAPWDM010000008.1, on the reverse strand, counting down.
TTACTCCTGCAAACTATGAAGAAATTATTTTTCCATAAAATGAATCAAAGCACGTTATTAAGCATTAAATTTTGGACAAAAAATTTCATTGAGTCAAATTTCTATCACCAATATTTCACTTTCTACAGAGCCTTAAAATTTAAATTTCTTGAAATTTTACTTTTTTTACATTTTTAAGCTAAACTATTAAAGATAGGACAAAAAGTTAAATGACAATTTTGTAGTCCAACTGACGCTTTACAAAAAAGTTCCTTACAAATTTTTCGTATTACAAACAGTTACAAAGCTACAGACCCTCAAAATTTATTTTACTTTTTTTTCTCCAAAATGGAAATTCAGCTGTTACAGCTGGTGTCATGAAAAAATCTGAACCTAAGATTATGACAGAAATTTGTTTTGAGACCACGAGAAACCAAACGTGACCTTCATTAAAATTTCTTTTCGATGGTGTAAAAAAAAAATTAAAAAATTTTTGAAATTTGGCCAATTTTTGCAAAAAAGCCCTAAAAATGGCGAAAAATGGCCAAAATTTGGGCTTCCAAAAATCGGACATATATATGCAAACTTTAATGAAGGTAATTTTTGGTTTCTCGTGGTCTCAAAATAAATTTCTGTCATAATCTTAGGTTCAGATTTTTTCATGACACCAGCTGTAACAGCTGAATTTCCATTTTGGAGAAAAAAAAAGTAAAATAAATTTTGAGGGTCTGTAGCTTTGTAACTGTTTGTAATACGAAAAATTTGTAAGGAACTTTTTTGTAAAGCGTCAGTTGGACTACAAAATTGTCATTTAACTTTTTGTCCTATCTTTAATAGTTTAGCTTAAAAATGTAAAAAAAGTAAAATTTCAAGAAATTTAAATTTTAAGGCTCTGTAGAAAGTGAAATATTGGTGATAGAAATTTGACTCAATGAAATTTTTTGTCCAAAATTTAATGCTTAATAACGTGCTTTGATTCATTTTATGGAAAAATAATTTCTTCATAGTTTGCAGGAGTAAATAACATAAAAAATCGTTTTTCCTGTGTTATTTAAATGAGAAAACTTTAGATTCGATGATGCACCTCTAAAAATTGGAATTTTGAGCTGCGCTTTGGTGAGGATGTTTGTCTAGACATAGCCTACGATATTTTGAGCGGAGAGCGAGGAAAAAACAAAAAAAATTTTTTTGGCACAACCTAATATACACACTCAAATAAATTACGACACTTACTTCGCAAGCTTCGCTTGTGGCGCAAATTTCATTCTCGTGAGTAATAGCCATCATTACTGGCTACTAGCATAGAGTACTTGACTGAAATTAAAAAAAAAAAAAAAAAAAAAAAAACTCTTCTAAATGCCTTATTTTTACATATCATTTGTTTGTGTTGAGTTTTCAAAAAAAGTTACCACTTAAAAGTACTATCGGCACATAAGGTACAAGTGCTTGAAACTTTTTTGATCCACTAATGATTAAATGACTTTTTTATTATTGATATATTTTGTAAAAATTATTAAGAAATAACTGTTTAATTTTAAATTTAAAAATTGCCGCGGAAACCGCTCACTGTAACGACGTCACAATTTGAAAACAAACGTCGAAACGTCAGTATCAATCTTCATAACATCAAAACTTTATATCAAAAGCGATATATGTTCGTTTGCAAATTTGTGACATTAATGTGAAGTAATAACGCGTTTTCAATCAGTTGAATCGTTGCTGAAAAGGTTTTTAAAATTAAATTTCTTAATAATATATTTAATGTTAACTCACAGAATTATTTAACATTTAACACAAATTTCGAACACAGTCAAGTACCCTATTACGTAAACTAGAGTAGAACTGGAAGCACTAATTACTAAATTTACAATTCACTTACTAACCTGCTCCCTCAAGTAGAAATTCAAATTTCTCTATCTTCCTAAACTGTTGATCCTGTTTGTCCATAGTTTCCTTATCTTCTAAGTGTATTATTAATTTAAACGTATTTAAGAAAAATCCAAAATACCATTTATTTCTGAATAACGCTGCTTTCCAAACTGTATCTTTGCTATAAGAAAGTGAAAAAATTCGAGTTAGGCGGTCACTAATAATAGAAGTGCTAGGTATACTTCTTATTTAACCTAAACTTTTTTTAAATACTCATTTTAGAATGAAAGTCGCTACACTTCATCCAAAGAATCTTATTGGGAATCGTAAAATTCAGATAAGCGAACTAGTGACCAAAAAAATAACTACTACCAGTAGCCAAGGTTTATTTATTAGGTTTTGACGATTCACAAAAGGGTCTCGCCGAGTAAGCATATGTGATTTCGGCCCAGCGGCTATTTCGGCTATTATTTTTCATGAATGTTGCTTATGGTGAGTAATGTTCGAAAATATAGGTATTAGACCTCTACTCCCTATATTGTCAGAGATATGGAGGTAACAACCCTTAATTTAAAATTTATTTTTTTTTCAAAACTATTAAAGATAATTAAGATGAAATTAATAGAGAATGTTGACGTAAAGTAGCTTTATATTACATAATTTTTTTGTAATATAAAGCTACTTTACGTCAACATTCTCTATCATTCTCTACATAATTTGACGTAAAGTAGCTTTATATTACACAAATGAAAAAACTACTACCAGTAGGTAGTACAAAAACTACAACCCCGGTCCTAGAAGAACCTGTCTTTTGTCCCAAATTGTCAAAAACAGTTTTTTGGAAATATTACGAAAAATATTGATCTTTCAATAAAAATAATTATAAATTTGATAGATTTGAGCGCTAATTTATTTTGTGGTATTCCACATTTGCTAACAATAAATATTTGTTTCGATCCATGTAATCATTATCAAACAAGTTGTTTGAAACATATGGAAGAAAAACAGCGGGAGTGTGATCAAACTAATGCCTTATCTCACACAAACTTCAATTAACAATCTGAATTTTGTGAAAAAATTTAAGAAATACTATTGAAGAAATAAAATATGACACGTCGGAAATATTCATCAATCCGAAAATGATCGAATTTTATGGGAGGAGTTTGTAATACATAGCGTATGTTTCAAAACGCATAATTACTTAGATTTGGAAATGGTAATGGTCAGGTTTAAAACAAAGATTGTAAATTTAACAACTTTTCCATTTCCCAATGTTTCGGTAATTTACCGGAATTTTTGTACTGTATAAGTACTGGAAACATAAGAATTAATATTACAAAAACGTATTGGGTATTTTTATTACCTTATAGCAGAATTAATCAAAGTATTTTTCAACTCAAAAAAAAAAACTGATATATAATCATATTATATTTTATACATAACAAAATAAATTCACTATTTTAAATTTTGGGAAAACAAGCAATTAATTTTCGGTCATCTTTTTGATTTCCAGAAACTTTATACACGCACGACTTTATTTATAACTCCTCTAACAAAAAAAATTAAACTTTCAATAAAAAATATAGTTTTACAAGTAAATTTATATTAAATAATAATAATTACCTTTTAAATTGATACTCTTGATAAAATTTAGTTTGAAATTTTTTTAAACCTAGCGTTACACTGTCTATATATCGTCAGTTGAGTATTGGTTTGTTCCAAGTCCACTTTTTAAAAATTTTTTCTAAATGGATGTTTTGTTAGTTTTGGGCGTTGGAAAAATCAAAACCACTGTCAGAAAAAAATTTTTAAAAAATGGATTTGATACAAACCAATGGATTTGGTCATGTCCCTGCCACTCTCCACATACATATCTTTTATGAAAAAAAAATATATATATACCGTTTACTGTCGCCACTGTAACTAATGTGAGATGGCGTTGATGATACTTGTGCCCTATACCCCCTATACTGTCTAAAATAGAGTTGGGACGTGAGTTTTGATAGTTCGCTATTTTTCATCAAAGGTTCATCTAAAATAAATTGGGAATAAATATTTTAAAAAATAATTTAATTCAACCTAGAAAGAATGATTAAATTAAAAGTTTTTAATTGCTCATTAACACAACTTGGTGACTTTATGTTTATACATGTTTTCTTCATAGATATCACCAATAAAAGTACTACCATTAGAAAGAGCGTATATTATTTGTTATATCCCTGACCCATTTGTTTCATTATAAGTAAAAATAAAAAAATAAAAAATAATTAGTAAGTGTCCGGGTCTACACCCCAAATGCGTCTTGACCCGGACACTTACTTAAATAATGTAATAACATGCAAACTAACCTCTCCTGTCGGGGTTAGGACAGTGTTTTATATCGTCTGATGTCTTTGAACCTGTCAAAGGCTTCAAAACATTTTGTGGGAAGGGAGAGGGGTCAATACATAGTATGCCTCTCTATGAAGTAAACATGCGATATGACACCAGAAGGAGGCATAAACCGCGTAATTCTGGCGGGAATATAACGTATGGATAGTGGAAGTTACAGCCAGTGCGAATAGCGGCTATAGTGTAATAAACTGATCTGTCCGGGTGTAAACGGATATATGAATATAGCATATATTTTTTTATATATACATCGAATATAACTTCAAACATCATTAAATGATGCGCGATAAAATTCTGAACACATACATATCAAAATTAAAACAATATGACAATTATGACGAAAATTACATCTCTAAGTTAGACACACATTTTATTTCTTTGAAAAACTGGAGAATAGTAATCCGTAAAATGAGATAGTAAAAGTTGAAATCCGTAGTTTTTATTGGTACAACTGTTTAGAGGATGTTTTTCTCTCTCTAATGACGTTAAGAACAAATGTTTATTGTAGCAGGTTAATGTAGAAACTACTTACTTTGAATATTGGTGCAAAGTGTCCGGGTCTAGACGGTTTTACGGTACTCAAACATAATATGATAATTAATTTTGACATTTATTTGATGAAAAATGGCTGAAATGTCCCAACTCTATTTGGGACTCTTGCCTACTAGTACCATCAGAGCCACGTAGCGGACTGTGACAATAAAAATTCGGCCTTAAACACAAGTGGTAAAGGCATGATTATGGTTAAATTATCATGAGTAATTGCATGTAATAGTCTAAACGGTGTAAACTGAGTCAAAAGTGTTTTCGGGACTCACGAACATTGCCGACATGTCATATTTTATTTGTGCAACAGTAATTACTTCGCATCACGCTTCGCATTTGTTATAAGTGCATTCATTTAATGCCCTAATGAAAAAAGAACTTATAAAAAGTTTGTTTAAAAATTTTACATACCAATGTTGTTTTTCCATTATAATTTGTTCAATTGTTTTATCTGACTTCTTCACAGATGTCTTTCTTTGCCGAATCGGACTTTGCAACATATAAATATCTGAACGAAAACTACTTTCTACACTTGTATACGACAAACTGCGACGATACGACTGTTTCTTCTCTTGATTTTCACCAACAAATAAATTTTCAGTCATACAACACCCACTTTCCTCTAAATCTTGTAACACTTTCGATAGTTTTTCATTTAACGTTATATTTTTATCCACCACTTCAAGAATACTATTCTTTTCATTATCTTCAATTTCCTCAAAAACGGAATCCGAGCATTCTGCAGATGTTTCATCACTTGACAATTTTAAACTATTTTCTAGATTATTCTCAATTAAACTGAAATTTGTATCTTGGAAACTACTTGTTGAACAATTTAGCCCACACAAATCGAAATCTTGTAAATTTTGTGATTGCCGGTTGGTTTCATTGTCTGAATAAGAGAATTTACTTTTTTTTGAATCGCCATTCTCAACCACAACTTCCTGAACTGAAGCATCATTTAAAATCGGTTTCTCTTCAATTAAATTATTGGTTTCTGTATCTGAATCTATGTGTATTTTTCCAATGTCTTTGTTTTGCGTATTGCTAAATAAAATTTGACTTTCATTTTTCGATTTTTTAACAGGTGGCGTGTACTCTATTTCCATTTGGGTTGAACTCGACTCATCCACTTTTCTAGATGAAATTATTTCAGGATTTTCTATATGAATATTTTTAGTTAAATTCAATGATGCTGTACGTTTATTTTCAGAAGTGTTTTTTTCAAGTAGACCTCCCTTTGTCTCTTTCTCTGTAACACTGAAGTGTTCATTACACTTTGATTCGACAATTTCGGGGAATATTTTTGTGACTTCCATAATATTAGAATCATTTTCTTTTTTACATCGAGAATTTGATTTTTCAGTTACAACAGTAAGTGTCCCTGTGACTTCTGTGATATTATTTTCTTTCCGACATGACGAATTTGATTTTTCAGAACCAACAGCAATTGTATCCGTGACTTCTATGGTATCAATTTCTTTTCGATATAACGCATCTGTTTTTGTTACTTCCATAGCAGTGTAATTATTTTCTTTTCTGCACTGAAAATTTGATGTTTCAGTAGTAACAGGAATTATGTCTTCGGTGATTTCCATGATATCGAAATCATTTCCTTTCCGACATGATGCATTTGATGTTCCAGTAATAATAGGAATTGTGTCGATGACTTCATTCATGATATCATTTTCTTTTCGACATAGCGCATGTGATTTTTCTGTAGCAGGGAATACTTTTGTAACTCCAGTGATATTAAAATCATTTCCTTTCCGACATGACGCATTTGATGTTCCAGTAATAATAGGAATTGTGTCAGTGACTTCCATAATATCATTTTCTTTTCGCAATAGCGCATGTGATTTTTCTGTAGCAGGGAATACTTTTGTAACTCCAGTGATATTAAAATCATTTCCTTTCCGACATGACGCATTTGATATTCCAGTAATAATAGGAATTGTGTCGGTGACTTCCATGATATCATTTTCTTTTCGACATAGCGCATGTGATTTTTCTGTAGCAGAGAATACATTTGTGACTCCAGTGATATTAAAATCATTTTCTTTCCGACATGACGCATTTGAAGTTCCAGTAGTAATAGGAATTGTATCGGTGACTTCCATAATATCATTTTCTTTTCGCAATAGCGCATGTGATTTTTCTGTAGCAGGGAATACATTTGTGACTCCAGTGATATTAAAATCATTTTCTTTCCGACATGACGCATTTGATGTTCCAGTAGTAATAGGAATTGTATCGGTGACTTCCATATCATTTTCTTTTCGATATATCGCATCTGGTTTTGGTACTTCCATAACAGTAGAATCATTTTCTTTTTTATACTGAGAATTTGATTTTCCAGTAGTAACAGGAAGTGTGTCTATGGCTTCCATGATATAATTTTCTTTTCCATATAACGAATTTGATTTTTCAATAGCAACAGGAATTGTGTCTGTGATTAGCGCATGTGATTTTTCAGTAGCAGCAAATACTTTTGTGACTCCAGTGATATTAAAATCATTTTCTTTCCGACATGACGCAATTGATTTTTCAGTAGTGACTTTCATGATATCATTTTCTTTTCGATACTGGGCATTGAATTTTTCAGTAGTAACCGGAATGGTTTTTGTAACTTTCATAATATCAAACTCGTTTTCGTTTCTACAGGACGCACTCGATTTTTCGGTATATCCAATACCTATTTCGTCTGTGTAATTTGGTCTCTCTTCTGGATTATTCGATTTACAGGAGTAAGTAAGTGCGGGAAGAGGTTCTGTAATTTCCATCGTACTGAAATTGCGTTCCTGGTTCCTCTTTAAATTGATACTAGTGTCAGTATTAATATCACAAATAACCGCAGAGAGTGGTTCTGTCATTTCCATAGTGCTGAAATTGTTAGTACGTCTTCGATTCCGGTCACTCTTATGGTCGTTTCCTAAATATATATTGACATTTTCGGAATTTAGTTTAGTATCAGTTATTTTGTCAGTATTTTGATCATCATTTATAAAACTAATTCCGTCTATATAATCTGATATCTGTTTTTTATTGCTTTGTGTACAAGAATATATAGGTACGGGAAGTGGTTCAGTCATTTCCATTGTACTGAAATTGGTGTTCAGATTCTGATTCTTGACACTCATTAAATGACTATTATTTCCTAACGCGTAATTTGGTTCCTTTTCTTTATTACATTGTTTAAATGAATAAATAGGGCCTGAAAGTGGTTCAGCCATTTCCATTGTACTAAAATTTATATTACGTTTCTGATTTCGGACTTCAACAATTTGAGTATTGATACCACTAGTCAATTTTTGTTGTAGGAAACCTGATTTTTCTGGTTTAGATGAGTAAATAAACGCGGAAAGAGGCTCAGTCATTTCCATTGTACTGAAATTGTTGGTACGTTCCTGATTTCGAGCACTTTTTATTAAATGTGTATCCAAAATTTCTGGATTGATGCCAGTATCAGTTAACTCCATATTTGAGTCGTTATCAGAACGGTTGAAATTCCTGTACGGGCTATTTCCACATATTACTTTGGTCAGTTCCATGTCTTCTGATACAATTAGTGTATTTTCAATAATTTTATTCGGTTTCTTAAAAGAATTTACGTTATTTACGTCAAATTCATTAACAATTAAAACATTTTCCTTCTCTTCTGGCGGTACTCGCTGTGAAAGCACTTCTAATTTACTCACTAATTCCGGATTGAATACCGGTGGTTTATTTTCATCGTTTATTTGAATTGTGTTTGGTTTTAAATTAAACAAGAATGGTATGTTATTTTTATAGCTTGGGACAGTATGAAATTCTGCGGACTCTTTTACATTCTTTGTTAATAATGTTCCTGAATTTAATCCGAAAATATCGCTTTCGGAACTTGTTCGACGTAAATTTTGTATGCGATTCTTAAAGGCTAAATTACCTGATAATTTCATCTGTGCCATGTTAAATTCTGCAGTATTCTGAGGATGTACTTTTGTATTTGTGAGTGGATAAATATTCGATGTGACCGATTTCTGAATCTACAAAGAATATTATAAATTAGTAAAAACAGGTTTTATATGTGAGATTTATTAAAATGAAGTGACCGCAAACGGCTAGATTGATATTAAGAGGGTACCCTGGTTTAGTGATTTAAAAATATGACATTCATTTTGACACAAAAGAAAAGATTCGTAACACTTAAGAGGTACCTACAGTTGTAGCGAGCGAAATGACGACATTTTCTCGATTTTTTTTTCAACAGTAAAATAATAATTTATTTAAAAACTGTTAACAACATCGATTAGTACATGTGGTACATGTTTTGGGATACTTGTTAAACTTTTTTTCATAGAAAAATATTTAAAAATAGCGGAAATACAGCTGTATCCCAGTAGCGCCTTTTTTGGGAATCAGTTGCGGTGGATATAATAACTCGAGGACGGTTCATCCGAAATCAAAATTTCAAAAACACATCGTTAGTATATTTTATTATCTAGTCGCTGACGAAAGGATTTGTAAAAATATTAATAGATTTGAGCGTTACTTTCTGGTATTCCATATTTGTAAATAATAAACAAATATTTTACTTTGCAAAATACCACTTTTATTTTTGAAACAATATTGTCACAGTTTCAAAAATAAAAGTGGTATTTTGTAAAGTAAAATATTTGTTTATGATTTGTAAAAATTTTAATTTAAAAAAAAATAGTGACAATTTTAACAAGGTATTTTTTCAAGGTATTAAATTTTCGATCTTTTTGCTCTAAAAAAGAAAACTTTTAAAAAAAATTGAAAATTGTTTCATCAGCGACTAGCTATTATCATAGTAAATAAACAGTATAAATTTGGTATTGATCAGATTAATAGTTTTTTAGCAAGAAAAAACTATTAATCAGATAGGTATTAACCTATCGCAAAGGTATTTTTTAAATTGAATTTCCTTATGTTTTCTCTTTTTCTAGCTTTAATCAAAAGTAATACAGTGCACATTCTGAACATTTCAGCTCTCAATAGTTCCGCTTCCCCAGTTTGAGACTCGAGTGTTACTCCCACTTTACTACCTATTATAATATCTATTTCATAAGAGCTAAGAATGTTTTGTTTATATTAAGTAAAAGAAAAATTACCTACATTAAATAAACATAGTAAGACAACTTAAGTTTGTAATATCATTATTCGATTAACTAGTTTGCACTGTTTATATTGTTCCACTGCTTCACTGATATACATCAATAATTAATGTATTCAGTTATCATCATTTTGTAAACAGATAGAGAAAAATCTATGTTAAGCAGGTATAGAAAATTGGTTTGTTTATATAAAATAATAAAATAAAAAACATTTAGAAGAGCGAGCGTAGTCTTGAAAAATTTTATGAGGAAATACATATTTTATCAACAAACAAACAAAAAATGATATACAATAGTCAATATTTTTTAATTAAATTTTAAATAATAAATAAAAAGAAATAAAATAAACTTGTTAACTGCGCACATAAAGTGATGAATGTAATGAAAATGATAACCATTAACTGATTATACCTAATTGTAAGTCCAATACCGTACACAGGTACATTATACTCACATAGTATAATTATGTATATTTATGTATATACATATGTTAAACGTAAATCACTAAGTTTCGTTACATGGTTATATAAATATTAATTTAAATTTTTAAGTTACATTGTTATTTTTAGACCCCCCTACTTGTTTTGACGCTTCTGAAAAGTTTTTAATTTTGACAGAATCATTAAATTAATTATTGAACTACAAATTCTGAATCTAGACGTAAAGAAATTTATGTACCTTGCTAGCGAACGACTGTGGGGGAACAACAGTTTTTGGAAAAGCTATTCCCCTCGTTTCATTTTGCAGAACTATTGAGAAGGATCACTGTATTAACAAAAAATGTTTTACATAAAAAAACACCTTTTCCTATTTTATTCATTCTTAGATATGTTACTCTTTATCAAAATCTAAGAAAATCATATTTAGGGGGTAAAATTTAATTTTTTCAAATATCTCAAAAACTGTAAAAGATCGAGAAAAAGTTAAAATTAACACTAAAACTCTCTTTTAAAGAGTTATGTAACAGAGTATAATTTTTTTTTAACCACCAGAATGATGGAGAAATTGCATATCAGAATGAAAGTCACCATAAAGAGATGAATCAAAAATTTATTAACATTTTAATTAAAATAAAACTTACTGCAGCTTCCTCATTATGTTTATGCCCAGTTTCATTCTGATTAGAATCCGATGATTTTTCAATTGACTCTTCATAAGTAGAATCCCAAATAGTATTTTTTTCCAAGTCAGTTGCAAAACGCCTTAATTTAACAAAAAATCATTTCATATAAAACAAGCAAAAATAATTTATAAAATGAATAATTTAATCTACTTAACATACTTAACAGAATTATTATTTGCAAAGCTAACACGACGTTTTGGTTTTAATTTTGCATTGTCGTCTTCATTTTCAGCTGGTTTCATCAGATCAGAGAACGGATTACGTGTCTTTGACGGTTTCAAAATCTGCAAACAAAAATTTCTGATTATTATTTAAAATTTCCAATAAGTACCTACATTTTTTCTAGTCATAATAACTCAGCAAAAAGGATAATCGTTACAAATATGTAGTACAAAGAATGAAATAATTTTTTCTTAAAATTGTCTGAAATATCTTTTCAAAGAATTGTACACAACTTGCCGTATTTACGTACGGTTAAAAATCGTAACATCCATGTACAAATAAAAAATTTTTTTCTTATCGCAACACGAGCTCTAATAATTTTAGTGTAAAAAAAAATTTCCAAATTTCACTGTTACAACCGTGTTTTCTTATTCGATTGATTAAGTTTAATATTAACTATTATTAATGTTCCGCATTCACAAATGCCTTCTTCGCATTATTTTAGAGCAGGGCTTCTTAAACTATGGTTCGCGACCCCATTTTAAGCCGCTTAGCAAAATCTTGGGATCATAGCGAAATATTTTTTCATATATGTATATATTATAAGTCATCACAAACTATTTATATATCTTTATTTGGGGTCGTAAATGAAAAAAAGTTTAAGAAGCCCTGGTTTAGTGTATATGTAATACGAACGTGGATTTTTGAAAACTGAAAAACAAATAGTTTTTGGACGGCTACTCACTAAAAAAGTTTACTACTGTGACAAATAGAGTATCTACATAGAATATCGCTCCTTAGATTTAATGTTTATGTATTTACATCAATAATTAAAATTAAAAAAAAACTCACAGATGATCTCCGATTGCTACTCATTTTCACTATTTAAACTAAATACAAAATAAGTATTAACGTCGTACATTACGTTGTATTATTACATAATTATTATTTTATTCAAATTAGCTTCAAAGTGGCTTCAAATAGGCTTCAAACTTGTATTGACAGCAATTGACAGTTAAAACCAGCTAAAACAAACTTTTAAAAATTTAAAAATGTCGGTAACATTACTTGCCTGTATTATCAACGCAACTTATTGTACCTGTGAATCATGCGCAGTCTCAGAACTTTAATTTTTGAATTTGAATGAAATATTTATAAAAAATATTTTCATATTTTTCTGCTTGCATTTATACCTTAGTGCGTAACAAATTTATTATATGTTACAAAAAAATGTAATAGAAAATAAAAATAAAAAAATAACAAGAAAAGTTCATATATTTTCAGTATCCCGAAGGAATTATTTTCCAAAATACTGTCAATATCAAAGTTTACAAAAAAAAAGAAATTAGTAAAATATTTGAAAAGCATTAATATTCAAAACAGATGTCCAATATTTTTATCACTACACATTGGTGCCATAAAATACACAAATTCTTCATTGTATGTCTGTATTAAAATATAATGCACCTATACATACCTTCAAAAACAATAATTTGTGGCGAATGCATACCATATCTTTAACGCCTTTAATCAAAGTACATATCGTACATATAATAGAAAAATAGATATATCAAGATATATTAGATAGACATTGAAAATTCATTCACCAACATTTACGGTCCCCGGCTTTCATTTGTTCTTTACACCAGGGCTTCTTAAAATTTTTTCATTCGCGACCCCAAATAGAGACAATATATAAGTATTTTGTAAGGTAATATTAATAGATTTGAGCGTTACTTTATGGTATTCCATATTTGTAAATAATAAACAAATATTTTACTTTGCAAAATATTTGTTTATTATTTTATAGGGATTTATTGATTAGGTAACAATATACATATAAAAAATATTTCGCTATGACCCCAAGATTTCGCTAAGCGACCCCAAATGGAGTCGTAACCCATAGTTTAAGAAGCCCTGCTTTACACTTAAGTTATATAGTGGTTGTATATATGTTAGACCAGTGATTCTGAAAATGGGGGGCTACGAAATCTATTTAACTTTTAAATGATTAAGACGAGTTAACTCGTCCTGCAATATGGCGGCTCAAAATGCTGTCATATGTACATATCCACTGGTACAGGTGCCGCCATCTATGACAATACGGTATAATTCTAAATAATGTTCAATTTTATCAACATAGTTTAGTATAATTTATTTTTTATAAATTCCTAGGGTTCACTTTTTTAATGTTGGGATCTTTAATTTTTTTCTTTATCTTTTTTTGTAGCCTTATCTATTGTACTTATCACTTGGCAGTAATAAGGCCGGCATTTTGAGACAAAAAAATTTTACCATATGGTTTGTTTAAAAGGGTTAAGCGGCTCGCAGAAACAATTGATTATAGATTGCTACACATTTTCTATCCATTTTCGCATATTTTGGATATCTTTTGAAATTTTTGAGTGCAAAGAGGGGTCGCGAACCAACAAATTTGAGAACTACTGTATTAGACTCTACTAAATCTGTGACGCTCGGTGATAGACTTTTTTTTAAAGGTCTATAACTATTATATAATTCCGACTGAAATGTTTTACTGATATTCTCACACAGTAGAGAAAGAAGGTACAAAAAGATACCGCATTTTTTAATTTTATGTTTTTAAATTCCACTAATACTATAAACTACTTATAAACACGAGGTTCTCACAATTTTAAGTTTATACATAATACACATATTATATACGTAGTAACTTTTTGGTATTACGTTCAATATTCATATCATTCATATACATATATCGTGTTACAGGAAATCGTGTTACAAAGGATCTGCTTTCTAGAAATCCAATGGCGTACTGATTGGATCCTGCCTCAAAATTTTTTAGACAAATCCCTTTTTTTTAGAAATTAACGTAGTTGCTCTGAGATAGTCAGGTACAAAAGTATATCTCAAAAAAAAATAATTTTTTTATCAAAAATTAAATAATGTATTAATATTCTTCAGTGATTATATTTGTATACCACTTATTTATTTTAATTTCTGCACGCTTATGTTGTAGCAATCTAAAACTATTGTTAAAAAAGCATTTTAAAAACGTTGTAAAATGATGTTTATAAATTATATTTCTTATTAATTATGGTTTGTAACTTTGTATTTTATAACTTAATTTTTATCAAATTCCTTTGACACGTTTTCATTTTATTCAAAAAAAAAAAAAAAAAAATAGAGTTTTCCCATAAGAGCCCGTGTTAAAATTACAAAATTTTGAAATCGTTTTTTTCTCAAAATTGGGGTGGTCAATTTCTTTTTCGGTAAGGGCTTGTATTATTGGTATTAAATTAAATAAATATCTGGAGAAGTTTCGTTAGTCTTTTGAAAAAATCGTTTCATCAACCACTACCTTAAACAAAAATACTCCCATAAGCAAAATTTTTACTCACGTGTTGAGGACCTCGGGTACAGTTGCTACTACGGTGCACCTCGTAGCTCAGTACCTCTGTACAAATTTAGTAATATCATATTTTTTAACTTTTTTAACATTTTGTCTTATTTGCATTATAAATATGTGATGTGTACCATATGTACCGTGTTATAACAGGGTTTATTGTATTTTCATTATTGACTATCCTATTTATTAACATATACAGTCAACAACAAAATTAACTGAGCAGAGTTCCATACAATTTTTTAATTTTAGGTTTAAAAAATATTAAAAATTAATGTAATTTTTTATATTTTTGAATTTGTTGTATCTATTTATTTTAAATTAGTAAAACCTCATTGGACTTATGATATTTTTGTTCAAAATAAAAATACTTATCCAGTCACTTTTGTTTCTAACTGTATGTTGATGGTATAGTAAAAAACGCCATCTCTAATTGATTGTACTAGAATTTTTAATATAACCTTTAAAGACAGTTTTTTTTAAAATAAACAAATAAATTTTGCATTAGAAATATGCCATCAAAAAAACGAAAATACAATGCAAGATTTCCAGCGGTACGTTATCTAATAACATAGAATTAATTACAGATGATAACATTCAAAGTTAATTTTTAGGGTCGAATTAAAAAAATCATGCAGACAGATGAAGAAGTAGGTAAAGTAGCACAAGCTGTTCCAGTAATAATCTATATCCTTTACAAACAAAATATTTTAAAAGTATTATATTTAACAAGTTAATCAAAACCATTAATGTTGGTTATTTAAAATGTATTTAATACATTCGAAAATTTCACTAAAATATCTACCAACTACAGTAATGTCAGTCCTTTCAAAAAATGTCAATTACTCTGTCCTGACAGTAATACATTTATTTATACATCCTTGTACTATGTTTTTTTAATATCTACAGACGCATGCTCCCAAAAACTCCAGAAATGGGACTAAATCATTCTTGATAATCTGGGGAACTAAAAAATAAACCAAATAGAACTAGGAAGATTTTATTTAATAAATTACTATAAAACAAAATGGTTTTTTGATACATTTTTCAAAGTAGTACATAGTGGTATTCTACTCGCATCTATATTTACTAAAATTTCGATAAAATTGCTGGCAGTTTAAATGTTGAGATTGCTCATTGCTAACGAAAAGATTTCTAAGAAAATTGATTCTACCATGTTGTGTTTAAGGGCCATTAACACTGTATCATATGAAAATTAAATCAAGATTGTTAAAACCATTTTCGAGGAAATTAGATTTATCGTTACTCTTTTACTATATCGGAAAGGAAACTTTGGTGCGACATAATATATTTAAAAACCGTTTTTAGGGATATTAGGATCATAGTCGGCAAAAATCTGATGATAATTTGGAAAACCAAATTAACAATACTTCCTGTTATTGTATTATATATAATTATATACAACAAGGAAGTAAGAAAGGTTAAATTGTGGAAAAATTATGGATCTTCCTTTGGTCATAGCTATAATATTACTATTAGCTGTGCGAAGATTCTCACTCGTGCCTCTGGTGGCGGAAGTAGAAATTATATTAGATAGAATATGTGTGTATACATTTAATTGACGATTCAAATATGTATTGTACAAATTCTAGAGTTGACGGAATAAGCAAATCCAAAATTTGAAGTTTTTTTATTGTCAGAAAGATTAATATAGTCAAGCTGTTTTATTAACTCTTTGCACTCAAGCAAAAATAAACGTGTTTCTCGGCTAGCTGGTAAGACATGTGGCACATGACAACGCATGATTTTTATTCCTATTTTTTTAAAAAAAACTTGCAACCTTTTTTCTCAAAGCTCGAATTAAATGTTTTAAATGCTCTTTTTGTTAGATTTGTTACTTTCAAAAGTTGGTTCAACGCTATTTATTGTCGACATACCCAGATTTTAGTGTTTAAATGTAAAATATGGTTGAGCTAATGGCCAAACACCTTGTCATGCTAGACATGTCTTATAAGCGCAAAGGGTTAAGAACTCATAGGTAAATTACATTCCTAACAGTTTCATTTCAGTCAAAGTATATTTAAAATCATATATGTACTACTACTATATAGCTAATCGTATAAAGAAATAGGCGAAAACACTACAGTACCGACGATCTGTTTGTTTCACTTCAGCAGTAAGTACATAGTACCTTATGCGCATATGTAAAATTCAAATTATTAAATATGTGGATATTCATTGGATACATGCAATTTGACAGAACCGTCGCACTAGCGCACAATAGGCTACGTCCCTCATTCTGTTTCACTCTTACCGTGACACTGCCACTTATAGACATTAGCCATATAGAAGTATTACATATATGTTTAAAATACACATAGAGATTTTAAGAGGGATTTAAAACTCTCCTTTAAAACTTGCTTTGGACTTAACTTTATCTGTGCGTCACTACACTTCTATCGCCAAGTAAACGTATACGTAACTGTTCTGTCTGATACAGTTTTACTACCCACAAAATCTTTGTTGCTCAGTTTATGACATACTAATTGACATTATTTCTGGAATGAAAAGGAGCAACTGTCAGTGGAAAAATTTCGTAGTATGCATAATGTAATATGTAGTTACCTTTAACTAAAATATAAACTAAAACTAATAAATCGGTGAAAAATTTTTGTAATCCGTCAATAAATAATAGAGATATAGAATATTCAAGTTTAGCGCGGAATGAGTGACTTCCAACTCACCTGTGACGTCACGTCTCCGCATGTCTAGCGCCAATAATGTTATATAAAATATTTTTTAAATTATTTAGGTATGTTAAATTAATTCATAGTAATTAACATATTTACCAATTATGTAAAAGTTTGAAAGAGCTCATCGCTGTTTTATAATACTATAGGAGAGATGACATCACACAACTCCACCAAAGCTCAGTTTTAAAATACCATAACTTTGTTAGTTGATGAGACATCTTAATTTTTCTTTCAGTTTTTTGTTTAAAAAAATGTTTACCTTTTCAACCACAGATATATTAGATTCAAAGTTAGCTGTCTCTATACTAGCGATCCACTGTCGCCAAAATATGACGTAAGAGTGGTGTCTCCACCAAACGACTGTAGGTACACGCAACACATAGCTACATAAACTTATCATTGCATGTACACAAATCTGTAATTGTGTATATGTGTATACGTCGTATACATGAGTATACATCAGGTGTACATATACTGCGTACTACTTCATGGCTGACTGGTTGACAAACAAAAAATTAATAAAATATTTTTATTTGTTTAAAGAAAAATATCCCTTTATTTTGACTGTTTTTTTTTTTCTTTTAACGACACACTTCATATTTTTTTCTATTTAAATTTAAAAAGTCATTAGGGCGTATATAGCCTAGTCGCTGCGCGCCAAAAAAAAAAAAGATGTTTAAAAAGTTATTAGGAAAACAATGACACTCCATACAATGTTATCTCTAACATGAACTGTAACCGAATGATATGTACATTGGATCTGTAATATGTGTTTTCAACTGATACCATGTTTCCTCCATTTGTCACCAGATGATCTAAACATTGAACCACGCCCTATTTATTTTCTCAGTCACAATTTACTTGATTCAATTTTATTTGAAAAACTTAGGCAAAAATTTTCCTTAACGCTAAACACCTCGTACATTAGAACTTTTTGTTGAATCGTTAATAACCAAAGCAATGGAAATAACAAATGCGAAAAATGCAAAAACCTTATCACCATCGCATATGAAACAGTGCATATTGTCGGAAAGTCGATTTGATTTCTTAAAAGATCTAGTGAAAAATATACCTGATATAAATAATGAAGAGTGTGCCGATAATATTCCAGTAAATGCAGCGTCTCCGTCACTCACCTCGCAACCACCGCCATTAGCACCTATAAGTGATTACAGTAAAATAACGCAAAAGCCACATTGCAGTAATTCAACAAAAGAATCAACTACAATTTCATCGGAACAACGGAATAATATTATCACAGATGTACAAAGAGAATCACCAATCAACACCAGTTACTCAGCAAATTTTTACGCAGAACAAACATCTTCAGCCAAATTGTCATCAACAATTGTTGATTATCAACCAATCGATCAACAGAATGACTATAGAGACTCAGCTTATTCAAACGTTTCGTCTAATGGACCATCCACATTTCATATAGTTTCAAAAATGTCAGACGATAATAATGATAAAATTCCACCGTTAATTCCAATTCCACAATTCACCGAAAGTAAATTATACAATAGTTATTCGCCTAATGATAACACTTTGAGTATTGATGAAGATTATGATAATTGAAGAAGTGGGCTGTTATTTTTGTAAATGTTAGATGATTGGAAATCACTTTCATTCACGGAAATAATTTACTAGAGCGATTTTTTTGTGTAAAATTTATTACTTATTGTTAACGACTCTCTAGAAAGTCAAATTGATTTGTATTATTAATCGTATTTTGTTGTATCCAATTAAAATACAATAAGTATTATAAATGTTTGAGATTTTGTAAATTTCAGACCACAGTAAAAAGAGCGTAATACTTTTAAAAGTACTTTAATATATGTACTTGTGGCGATTTGTCGTTTGTTGTTTCTGTTAGTCATAACATTTTGACTATGTGTTTTTCCAGTCATCTAGAAATCTACAAATGTTTTCAAATGAATTTTAAATGTTCATATTCCTCGAAATAAAGCTGTATTACTTTCAGTTTAATTTATATTTATAAGAATATTAATATTATGTTTTTAATTAAAGATAAACAAAATGGTCTGTTTTTTTTCTCTCTCAAAATTACTTTTCCTGTATCCTCCCCGCAATTTTTTTTTTTAGAAATTCTTAAGGAATTTTTAACCCTACTACATATTTTTTTCGACTTAGAAAAGGTATTTAAACTTATGGAACAGAATTTGTAATTGAGAGTGCCCAATAACGTCACAGCCACGCGATAGCATAGTTCAAACCAGTGGTTCCCAAACTTTTTTGTCTCGTAAACCACTTGCCATGGTTTTCGGTTGTAGATAAACTCCCTGTACAAATTCAGAAATTCAAGAACAACTTTCAGAAATATAACCCTGGAAAAATGGAAGTGGCGAGCCAAAAAGAAGGTCATCAGTCACCAACTTCTCATTTTAGGACCATTTGGGAAAGCAAAAGAATGCCAAAATGCAGGTAGAGAACATAGAAAAAGAAAGGTCACCAGTCACTAACTTCTCATTTTAGAGTGAGCAAAACCCCCTGTACGTCTACTTTGCTGCTGTAGCCCCATTTACATCTCACAGACTTCCAATTTTTTTTCCTCGCCGTGCACCGCTTGCAGGTCGTTACCGACGTCTGGGAGTCGATATAGACCACTTTGGGAAACCCCCTGTACGTCTACTTTGCTGCTGTAGCCCCATTTACATCTCACAGACCTCCAATTTTTTTTCCTCGCCGTGCACCGCTTGCAAGTCGTTACCGACGCCTGGGAGTCGATATAGACCACTTTGGGAACCACTGCTTCAAATAGTTAACTTCAGAATATATAAACTTAAATATAACGTACAGTTGAAAAAATGAAAATCCATAAGGGGGATTTCTGCCCTGTGGCATTCTAAGTTCTTATTTATTTATATGCAAGGTTACATCACGAGAAATAATAGTAATGGAGTTTAACATCAGTTCTTAAGGTTTCCCGTCCTAACGGGCGCCACCCACGTCATTATTCGTACACGTTACATTATGTTATACGTTTAAGATGTAAGTAGAGAATAAGAAAAGCGGTGGAAAGTTAGAATTCGGAAGGTGTGCATTTGGAGCCATCTTATTGAAAAATCTACATAATATACCGATATATTCATTTGGTATTGTGAACGGAAAGTGCAGGAGACCATGAGCATAACCAACCGCAGCAAGATTTTGCCGGAATAAAACGGTCTTACATACCTCCCAACAAAACCTATAGACTTATATTCTTGCAATAAATTACAGGAAATTTTAAGTCGAAAGATATTTTTACCGAAAATATACTTATTCATTTTAAAGCTTACAGCAAACGAATAAAATGTTTGGTGGACTTACAACGCCTCCAAAATGTTTTTATGTGAGTATCTCGAGATATATATATAATATTTATTTTAATCGGCTGTCCATAGGACGATAATTTAATTTGAAATTGTACCAGAACAGGTGTTTATAAACGACCAGTCTTAATTTTTTTTTCTGGTTCGTGGGGAAAAGGTGTTAACATGACTCTTGTCACCCATAAAGCTCCAACTGTAATAATAACCAGTCATAATAAAGCCATCAATCAAAACCGCAAATTCGAAAGTGGTAGAAAAATTTTTGCGCATGTCTAGTACTAAACCACATAAACGTATTTTAGAACAATTTGACATCTAATAATATTTGGAAGTTTGTAGCGTTACATAATTTGATATCAGAATTTTGTTTACGTGGTTTAATAGTGGACATGCGCGAGAATTTTTCTACCAGGAATCGAACACAGCGCTGGAAAACAGATACATTTAAGCTTTTAATTCATTATAAATTGACGTATGACGTATCATACTCAACCAAACGGTATTTTTATAGGAAGATTCAAAGTAGATTAAGAAAAGTATGCCGACGCGCAGATCTTGATGACGTAGATGGCGAATTACATATATAGATTCTGAGTTTTTTGAGAGTTGCCATTTTTACTACAGCCAAACCGCTGATTTAATTGAGAAATTGTTCAAATAAGAGTTGCAGATATCGACGGGGGCAACCGGTTGCTATAGTTAGGATCTTTATAGCTCTTAGCTCTTATCAACGATTTGGCTGTAATAAAAATGGTAACTCTCAAAAAACTCTGTATAAAAAAATATAATAATAAGTAATTGTAATGTGTCTTTTTCTAAAAATTCAAATATGTGATGTATGTATTATGACGTAGATGGCGAACTGCGCAAAAAAGCTTATTTTGAACTCAAATGTACTGTACTTTTCTTAATCTACTTTGGGAAGATTATTAAAGCTTTTATTTCAACCATAGAGAAAATTTTTTTGTCTCAATATGCCGGACCTTTTCCTGCCAGTGACAAGTACAATAGATATGGTTACAAAAAGGAAAGAAAATCAGAGGTGCTAACATCAAAAAATGTCAACCCTAGTAATTTGCAAAATAAAAATTATACTAAACCATGTTGGTAAAATTGAACAATACTTACAATTATACCGTATTTCGAAAAATCCGTCCTAGATGGCAGCACTCGTATCAGTGAATATTAGAGTCCCTATAATAAATAGGGTCGTGACATGTGTGCTAAACGCTGGTTGGTTCCGACATTTTCTGTCCACATTTTCCGTAAAATACATTAGAAATAAATTAAATATTAACAAAAATCATTTAGATTAACCTAGAAAGAATAATTAAATTCAAAATTTTTAATTGTTAACTAATTCATAACTTATTAACAATAACTATGTACTCAAAAATATTTACTCAAACATGTGATAATTAATTTTGAAGCTTTCCGCTCTGTTTTGGACAGAAAATGGATGACATATCACGACTCTATTTATTATAGGGACTCTAAGTGAATATATACATATCAAAGCATTTTGAGTCGCCATATTGCATGACAAGTTAACTCGTCTTAATCATTTGAAAGCGTTAATAGACAATACACACGCCCTTGGTGACGTAGGTACAAGCGCGTATACAAGGGGGGGGGGGTCAAGGGGTCATGACCCTCCCCGAGAATTAAAAATATGCACTAGATATTATTTAATTTTAAACACCAGATCGGTAAATTTTACCAGTTGACGTTTTTTTTTGTTTTTTTAGTCGTCAAGGGTATAGAAGAAGTTCAATTTTTTGTTAATTTTGCCTCAGAAATTTTTTTAGTTCTATTATTTTCCACGTGACCCCTGCCAAGAAGCTCGGCTGTATACGCCCCTGCGTAGGTAAGGTATTGTTAATATTTTTAGAGATCCATGCAACCCCTCGGTACACAAAGGGAGGTGTTATAACTTACTTTGCGTGTGTAATGTGTATTCGTGGTAGTATTACTCTAGAACGTACAAACCGATTTTAATGCGGTTTTTTATTATTTAAAAGTTTATAGGTATTAGCAATATGATCTTTAGATACATTTAATATAAATAATTCAGCCGTTTCCAAGATCTTAAGCGCCCTTTACATACAGTTTGTGAAGGAATTTTAACCATTATATTTATATTACAATTAAGAAACTTCGAGTTTAAGCTCAAATATTCAGATTGGGCAAACTGAACAAGAGATAAGATTGGACGAGTTAATCCTGCAATTAATGAAAAAGGTTTTTGAAAATAAAAATTAAATTAAATTACCAAAAATAATATTTATTTACAATTTTGCATATAATTTATTATTTACAGCGATTATTTGTTGGAAATATGTTAATAAAATATACGACTATATGCATTTAATACAAAAGTATAAAATAAATTAATATTTATAGTAATAAATAGAACTGAGAACAATACTGTTAGATTTAAATCTCCCACTCCTGTACTTGAATAGAATTCTACTTTGTACGGGTCCAAAAATCGATGTTGTTTTCTTATATATTCCTAAATAGTAAATTTGAAATTAAAAAAAAAAAAATGTATTGGGAAATCAAATAGGAGATATAACGTTTAGCCATCTGGTGGTGAACGGAGAAACAACTGTAAGTAATTAATAGTTGACAGCTAGAGAAATGGTAATTTGGAATTTATTGTCTGTTCTTATGTGGAATTAATAAATTCTTATGAAAAAATATGAACGATATTCCAAGAAATATGCCAATGTGTATTTTGCAAACTTAGCAGCAAAATTTTGTGAAAACATAGTAAACAGACCTTGCCTACTACTAGTAGTTAGTTTCTTATCATTAGTTCGCGTATGTGACGATACCCAGCACATACATAAAAACTTCGAACATATTTATCCCACTGTGTTCATAACATTTTTCAAATTACTACATGTTAAAATGTTGTACAAGATTTTCATATTAAAATATGTCTTTTCAATAGCAAAAAAGACTTTTAGAATTATTCTTGTGCCAAAATTATGACTATCGTACAATTTGGAAGATTTACAACATAATAATATATTTTTAAGAATTATATTTTAGGAATATATAAGAAAAAAAAATGGATTCTTTGACTTTACATAGTAAAATCTACCGTTAAATTTTTCTAATCTTGAAGTTTTACACTGTTTTAAATTTATAATCCAGTTTTAAAAATATGGTACAAATAAAACTAAATTGTTCCTAAACAATTCCTTCTCAATATAGAATATAAATAAATTTTATAAAAATGTGTTCTATTTTGTTTTGTTATTATTTAAAAATATTCTATCGCCTATTAATTTTTTCTATCGCTACGTTTTATAAACACATCTAATTGTAAGTCTTAAATTGATTAAAATTATTTAAAATAGATTTTAAAATGCTATAATTTAATTAAAATAAATATGTTTTTACGAAAGAGCACTTTCTGAATAGGTTAAATGCCAAACCATTTTCTTTATGCATATGCATTAAATATTTCAAATAAACTTTTTGAAAAAAATGTAAACTAAGAATTTTTACAAAATTTATCTAGTTTATAATTTAGTACTAACTCTCTACTTTTCTGTTTAAAACATTTTTATTTAAGTACACTTTCATTTCTAAATAATAGGAACGCATGCGTGGTATGTGGCGGCAATGACTGCACCGTCTTGTGATTAAAATTGAAATTAGTCAAATAGACCATTTGAACATACAGATTTGTAAAATCTGGGAGCAAGATGTTCTCAAAAAAGTAAAATTTAGATAGCGTAGCTGTAACGGATACTTATCAATACGCATGCGAAGGTAGTTAAAACAAAAAAGCAGTGCCAAAATATAATTAAATATATAAATATCTATAGATGGCAATTAAGTCGAAATATTTTTTGTGTTTATTGCACATTTTACTTTGTAATTCACAAGTAAATTAAACATATTTTTTAAGTAATAATATTTACTTAAAAATAAAAAAAATACCTACACGAATATTATATTTTAATATAATTAAATATAAAAATAAAAATTTTGATAAAAATAGTTTTAGTCCAAAATTAATTTCTATTTTTTAGAAAAAAATAATAGTTACTTAATTTTATAGTAATTTTGAAACCCGTTTTTTAAAAAACTAAAAAAAATTAAATTATTAATGCAAATTAAATGTTATTAAAATATTTTCGACATGTAATTTTTTATCGAGTATTATAAAATTAAATAGAAATTAAGGAAATATTAACACTGAATTAGGTTTTAAGGGTTGATAAAGCCGACTTCTGGCCTATAGTTTAGACAAAAGTAGTTTATTTTTATCATTTTAAGTAGCTCTTTATTCATTTTAAGATATGCGGTTTAAAATTAATTATACTACGATGAATTTTGTATATGTTGTTAGTCAATGGCAGAGGTTCCCAAAGTGAGACTTGTGGTCCAAATGTGATCTGCATTCTTAGAAATGACGCTGATTTCCTATAAAAATCTCCTAAGAATAGTTCAAATAAATGACTCCAGTCCTTTATAACTACTAGAAAGTAGAAATTTTTCAATACTTAACTAACTATTGTTAATATTATCAATATTGTAGTGAAATTTGCGTATCATGCCTATATAATAAGCAGATTTCAAAGAATGGTATCATTTTTTATTTTGGTAGAATTCATGAAATTACTTTGAAGGCCACTAAAAAGTCATATTTTGGAAAAGTAGATTTTTGGGCTCAATTTCTGCAAACTGTGGTACTTAGCTATCGGAAGTGATCAGTAATTTTCAAATTATTACGATTTTTTATAATCCCCAATTTTGAAATTTCCGGTTTCCCTCGGGTCAAAAAACCAGCGGGTAAAAGGGGTAGGGAGAGAGATGTGAAATTAGTGAGAAATATGAAAAAATTCTCAAAAATACGCAAAATTTACGAAAAGATCTGACTTTACGAACGCTAAAAAAATCCTTGAACCGATAATAAAAAAAAATTAAATACATATCTTAAAGTGAATAAAAAATCACTTAAAATAATGTGTTTACAAGCTACAGTTTTGTTAAACCGCTATAATTTAATTTGCTATTAATAAGCTGCTCATTTTTTATGCGTTAAAAAAAAACACTACGTAAGTTCATTGCCTTCGTATAAATTTTCACAAGTTTCAAGCAATCGCAATACTGGACTTATATTATACGGAAACAGTTGTTTTGAAACCAACCTATTAATCTGTAATCGTAATCGAATTAGGACCGCCATTGTGGCATCTAAACCACCACCTTCTGATCGACTACTAATAACACTTGATTGATTTTCACAAGTGTACACAAATTTTGACCAATTTCGTCGTACATACTTTAAAAACCGCAGTAAATAGAGCAGAAAACACGTTTCATTGGACACTAAATAATCGAGAAGCACGTCGGAATCTTGACTAACGATTTTCAAAAATTCAATAAACGTATTGAACGGATTTAACATTGTAATTAAATCCGGAAAAACGGAATTTCGATAAAATATACCAACGGTAATGTCTAACGTACAAACCATCGATTCAATCATATAATCATCTTGGTCGCTAAACAAATGAATTAAGACTTTCGTAAACGGGCATTCTGGATGAAACTCTAAACTATTTTTAATAAAATAATCTAATTTTTTGAGAACGTCCCGAATAGATCGCTCAATCAATTGCATATCCTGATTGAAATCGTAATCATCGCTACCGATACTCGAATCAGAACTATCCGATCTAGTCTCCTTAACGGTAATCGCAACCGATTTTAATACCAACAACGCCATCTTTTGTAACAGTGTTTTATCAATATTAGTACTTTCGGACGACAATGTAGAATTTGTGGCGCCCACTAAAGCGTACACAGGCTGTGTTCTACGATACGGTAACGAATCCAGTAGTCGGAAATCTTTAACGTATCGTACAATTAAGTGGGCCAGTGCACATGTCTCCTCCGGTAGTAAATCTTGTAACGCTAACGTGCTACCGTAACACAGCACCTCGTTGAATAACGATAACAGTTGTCGCCAAATAAGTATCGATAAATTATAATTTAACAATCGTACAAATTTCTCTAAATGCGCATAGAATGGTTTCGTCTCAACAACACTCAAATTGGCTCGTACCGATATAATACTCTCCCACAGTGATAAAAAATTTAACACACAAAATTCTGATTCGGAAGTCAAGTTACGGGTGATTAACGTTTCAATGTTTTTAACTAATTCGGGCCATTTAGTTTCTAATTTTTTTATAATTAAACATTTTATTTGTGACGTATCGAAACTTTCATGATCAGTTAAAGTTATCAGATTACAATCACTACTTATATTTGGGTCACGTTCGCGCTGTGGGGACACTGCGATGCCACTGACACCTGGTGTGTCAGACGTGCCGCTAATCACTTGTTCCTCTTCCAGTACATGCAGATCCACATCTTTCCATTCCACAATCCGTTTGATGATTTCAATACCAAAATTGAGTTTATTATAATTGTTCTCAACGCTCAAATTCGATATTAAACACTCCAACCACATATTGTCAATGTTCGTTTTTGCGATTATAAAATAACTGGATAACACGCGGCTAGTTAAATAATTTACAATTTTATTTTGCACATTGGACAATTGAAATATTTGCTCGATTAAGCGACGTTCTTGTTGCACTAACGCGGTACATATATCTAAAAGTTTCGGACAAACGAAACCTTTATTGTTTTGTTTTAAATAAATATCGAATAATAGATGGAGACACGAGAGAAAATGAAAAATTTTCGGCATCGGCCATTCACATAGATCGGCCACACGTTCGCTACCGTTTATTTCGATTCGTTCGAGTTGTAACGGTTTCCGTAACGTGGATTCACTGACACCGCACAGGCACTGTTTTAAAATACTCTGTTCTAACACTACAAGTTCTGGTGATGAATTTAATGGCGTCTTTTCGGCGGGTTTTACAGGTGACGCGTTAAAATTCGGACTCGTATGGCAATATACAGACGAAGCACTTAATGGAACATGGGATATTATTTGTGGATATGGTGTATTTACACTGTTAAACGAGACCTGGTTGAAACTGTTCCGTAAATTTTCTTGAGAACTTAGATGAGTCTCATAAGATACACATCCTTGTGTTATCAATGGATAATTATTTTCATTCGATTGGGCTGCCGATGTAAATGATTTACTTGTAGTTTCATTATTGCTTAAAGTGGCGTGAACGGCGAATGAATTTTCTCCTTTCAAAGATGTTTCAGAATCTGATGATGGCAATGATAACTGAAGACTGAGCAGATTTGTTGCGTCGAATTTTGACTTAACAAAATCGGTTTCGTCAGAATTTTCATTATCAGAATCATTTGTTATTCGAATTTTCTTTTTTGCTGGATGATCTGAAGCCATTTCTTTTTGTCGAAATAATCCCCGAGTTGTCACAATAAACGCTTTTCATAAATGGATACCACTTTTAGATAATTAATGCCTAAATAAAAAAAATTTCTGAATTAGAATATAGTAGAGAAATATAAAATTCATATAAATAATTATTTTTACTATAAAATTACCTCTTTTAAGAAAAATGTAAAGCACCATTAGTGGCATAGAATGTATTTCAATTATTTCCATATCTTTAAAATTATCAAAATAAAAACTGTGAAATCATACAATATTATCATTTATCGACAACTTTATTAATTTTAGTTAAATTTTACTCATTTTAAATACTTTTTTGATTAAATTTATTATTCAGTTGAAACAGTATAAACAAAAAACAAATGGACAGTTCAGAATAATTACTACAATATTTTCTGTTGTATTTCGCAAAATAATGAATAACTAGTTCATCTTTTCAGATAACGACACTTTTAGTCAATAAAAAATCATTTTTAATTCATTAAAAGCCAATAAAAATATAATTTAACTTTCGAATGACTTTTAAGAACACGAAAAGAGTAACACAGGTAGCTAATCTTTGGGTTAGAATATAGATAATTTATCCACAATATTTACCTTTTTGTGTATGGTGTTTGTTTATTTAAGTTAAATCCTTATTTCTATATTCTCTATAGTTTCTCTATAGTGAGCATAGTAACATGTACAGAATGTTTCAAGCAATCAAGAACATATAAATATACAACGAGAAAAATAAGTTGTCAAAGGTGCTTTATTTTATTTTATATATTTTTTTGTACATATTTAACATAAAATGAAATGACAATACGACAAAATAATGTTTTAAAATAATTAAAAGTCAATAGTAGCAAATTTATTCTAATAATAGCCTATTCACATTATTCCAGTCCAATAGTCCAGCTCCATTTCCATTATTCCAGTCAGCTAATCCAGTCCAGTACTGGACTGAATTATATCGTTTATATTATTCCAGTCATTCAATGGTCCATTCGAGTCATTCAATTACATTACAAAAAACAACAATGTTTGTTCACTGTTCAACGTTTAATCCAGCACTGGATTGGCTATCTACACGATTCCAGTGGCGCTGGAATGGGTTAACTGGAATGAAAAGTAGACCGTCAATCCAATCATTGGACTGGATTGCTTACTGGAATGGGTACATTTCAGTGTATTCCAGTGCCTGTTTACATTAGTTGTGTTCCAGCATCTATTTTTGGACAAGTACAAAACAAGTTACGAATTTGTTTGTAACCATGCTAAAATACAAACAAGTAACGAACTTGTTTGTAATGTATAGGATGTACAGTGTGCTGGAACGGTTTAAATTCGTTTCTGACATTCTATAGACTTTCACTTCAGTGCCTTGGTAACACTAATTACAATTCATTAAATAAACAATTGGACAATTTGTCCATTCAAAAGTCCTCTGACAATTCTAACAGTTTGGAACAAGTTGAAAACATGTCAAAAATGATGCTGGAACGTTGTACATTTTGTACAAAATGTACATTTTGTTTTGCTGGAACGGTTTCGCATGTGCAAACAGTTTTCGGACTGTCAAACATGCGATGCTCAACTATTCCAGTGACATTCCAGCGCTGGTTTCGATCACGGGACTGCAATGATACTGGAATAATGTGAACGGGCTATAATATAAATAAATATTAAATTTAATTAATATTGAACATTACTATTTAACAACGAATATTATGTATCATTTGAAATTAAATACATCTATGGGTATTATATAAAAATCATATTATCTATAAAAAATAATCATACTCTTATCCCAAAAATTTTTTCCCGTTAAAATTTGTTTTTATTTCCCTGAAACAGACGGTATAATATACATATATCTTGTTCACATACACTTTCAGTAATATTTTAGGTTCGTAGGTCCTTAGCATAATACCTACCTTGCCTATTGGATACGACGGGCTTCGGCTTTGATGAAAGCTTAGTCCACATTTTTAGAGCTAGCGGGTCCCACTTTGGGAACCTCAACCTTATGTATTTTTAATTTTGTAAATCTATTTCTTGATATAATAGCTACTATTTTGCTTCCAAGTCTGCCAAAGTCTGTGAATTTCATCGAAAAAAAAAAAATATATATATATATATATATATATATATATATATATATATATATATATATATATATATATATATATATATAAATTATACTGTGACCTGTTCCTGTGACTTGTCATATAAAATTGCTGGTGTTCCGGACGAAAATTTTGTTAACCTAACGTTAGCTAACGGAGTTTTCACCGTTACAAACCAGAGGGCTCTGATTAAAAAAATTAATGCACGTTAAATATTTTTTCATGGTTTTTCACAGCATAACAACTTAATTTCTGAAGTACAGCCACATTTAAAAATTATGGAATAAAAATAATCAGTCGCTAAGTTAGAAATTGTTGTTTTAATATATAATGTATGTTAATTTTTGAATGCGTGCCCCCTGGTTTGTAACGTTGAAAGCTCCGTTAGCTAACGTTAGGCTAACAAAATTTTTGTCCCGAACGCCAGCATTGATTATCGAAGTAAGGATAAGCAACAATTATTAAATGAAAAGATTCATATTATGGAGGGTACATATAAGGAGGACCATCTTGGTATCAAAAAGTGTCCATAGAAAGGCATAAATAGTGGCGGCGCTACTGTAGCAAAAGGGTAAATTTAGAGAAGTAAACAAGGAAAGAAAAACATCTGCGTTGTTACGTAATTGTTATTTTTAATTGTTACATATAATTGTTTTATTATTTTAAAAATTTTTATAAAACTCAACACAATTAAATCACTAACAGACATTAAAAGTTCACGTAATTATGAATTACTTTAACGTGTTTCACACATATATGTAGTATACATATATAGCCAAATGGATATGAAAAAAACGTCCCAACATCACGGTGCAGATTTGGAAGTATTTTGTTCGTTTTGCGCAAATGCGACTTTTTTGGTGGTAATATGAACCAATCTGAACAGTAAACACGGTAAACACTAATTGAGGCATCTGCGCAAAATAACTGAAGTGCCTCTACCCGATGTCTATCCGTCTCACTTCATCGGAACCACTGCCTCTTATAGGGATTGGCCATATAGTTATAATACATATATGGTTTCACAACGATTTTTTCGTAGGTTATTAAACAGCACACTTCACCCCGTCCGCAACTACAAAGTTCATTTCATACTCTTTTGCTACTCTAGCTCTATTCTGGCGAGTTTTTGAACTGTTACTTAGTACTAAAAACTGAACACTTTTTGAACTATTTTTCTATTGTTTCCCCATATATGTATTATAACTATATGGCCAATCCCTATAAGAGGCAGTGGTTCCGATGAAGTGAGACGGATAGACATCGAGTAGAGGCATTTCAGTTGTTTTGCGCAGATGCATCAATTAGTGTTTACCGTGTTTACTGTTCAGATTGGTTCATATTACCACCAAAAAAGCCGCATTTGCGCAAAACGAACAAAATACTTCCAAATCTGCACCGTGATGTTGGGACGTTTTTTTCATATCCATTTGGCTATATATGTATGTATACTACATATATGTGTTTCCCGTACAAGATAGTCTTCGTTATATCTACCCTCCATAATTCATATATTTAAATGGGCCTATTCGTACCGCACCTAACCAAAGTGTCTTGCTCTTACTTTTAAGAACATTACACTTGTTTTGAAGAACTTTTGTCTTACTTTGGAGATATTTGTATATTCCTGTCTCACTTTCCGTGTTCTTGAGAGAAGGGTGAAGGATATATCGCGCGTTTTCTGTCTCAACCTCGTATATCAAAAACTACATGTTTTAGGACACACAAAAATCATATTAAATACTATATTTATACATATACTTATCTATATATATTTATATATATAGCTAGCCAACATCAATGGGTGTAATTAGCATAAATCTTAAGTTCATAGTGATGAAGATACAGATTTAAATACGTTTTGTTTGTGTGTCCAAAAATTGGGATTTTTCAGATACGAGGTTGAGACAGAAAACGCGCGATATACGATGTATACCGAACGCTATTACTGACTATAAACTATGTATGCTAGAATCATCGTATCATAGAGATGTACACGATAAGATTTTACTCACAGAGTACTAATTTAAATACAAGAGTAATATTGTACTAGATTTTAAATAAAATTTCTTGTTAATACAATAATACGTGAAAGTTTTTAAAAAATGTGTTGTTAATTATTTAGAATTTAGCTAATTCACTTGAATGAATTTTTTTAATGAAAATAAGTTGCGTTTTTAATGACAATAGGAATATTCTTATTGGAACGAGAAAAAATTAAAAAATAAAATAACAGAAAATTCTCATATAATTTTTATTTGTATAAATTGAATTATAATTCATTTTATTTATTTATACTATTATTATTATTATTATTATTATTATTATTATTATTATTATTATTATTATTATTATTATTATTATTATTATTATTATTATTATTATTATTATTATTATTGTGAAAAATTAACGAAAAACGCGACTGCACTTCAAAAACCCCCAGGCGGAGGGAAAAGTGTCCGTGCAGCGTACCAGGTCAGGTACTTCTAGGTCAGGTACGTAATGTCCGTCATACAGCATCCCCTTCCTGGTCTTCCCTACCTAATAAATCCCCGAACCTCGCTGCAAAACCATGGCAGTGGGAGATTCGAGGGCAGGTCCAATGTATGTTCGAGGACCCGCTCTAAACGGGGCATGGGCGTTCAAAGGTGTTCATGAACTCCCGGAGAAAGTCGTCTCGTGCGACCGGAGCGTGCGGAGCGTCCCGATAATAACTGCTTTTTGCATTGACGCCGCTAACATGTTGGCGTGAGATCTACAAGCCGGAATGATGTTAAGATTGCGCACAAAGGAGTTATGCATACCCCCCAGACATCCGATTATAAGTACGACCAAGCGGATAGTATAGCCCGGGTACAGTTGTCGCAGTTCATGTATTAGATCTTGATATTTAATCCTTTTTTCTCCTCCTTTTCGACTATGTTAGTTTCCGCCGGAGCAGAGAACTCGATAACATACATAGCCTGAGATGTTAAATCTTGGAGCACAACATCAGGCTTATTGGCGTTCAATTGCCTGGTAATTGCAACCGGCATATTCCAAAAGATCTTGCACTTTTGGTTGGCAACAAAGGATTCTACTTCCGCAGGATCGTAGGGCAAGACTGGTGTTTTGTCAACTTCGTAATGATGACGAAGATAAAAGTAGAGCACACGCAACGCTGCATTATGGCGATGGATATAGGTGGATTTAGCATAATAAGAACAACCTGAAGTCAGGTGCATTAAGGTTTCCGGGTATGCTTTGCATGCCCGACACGAGGTACTCGAAACCCCTTTATTACCCATCACATATTTTTGGTGTGTTAAAGTGTTCCACACTCCATCTTGAGCTGCCATGATAAAGCCCTCCGTTTCCGATTTAAGTCCATTAGCTCTCAAGAAAGCCCAAGTGAGTTCGCTCGAAAGGCCAAGGTTGTCAAGATGACGGTAGAACATACCCTGGTGAACTTTGTCGCGATGTTTATTGAGCAGATGTTGTTGCTCGGCTCTCTTGATTGCCGACTTTTGGCGCGACTGTGATAGTGAAAGAATGTTATCATCACCGTCGCGATTACGCGGATCGAAGGCTAAGCCCAAGATATCGGCGGCACGTTGCGCTGCTGTGAATAAAAATGCGCCTACGCCAGCAAGCTCGTGATCCCTGACGAGTTGCAATAGCGGGTCTGAACTGTTAAGTACACGACAAGCTGTACCCAAGACTATACGATCATGTAAACGTTCGACTGACAGGAGCCCCCTCCCCCCCTGGTCTCGTGGGAGGTAAAGTCGTTGTGTCGATGCGCGTGGGTGCAAACTACGGTTGATATTCATTATTTTCCGCGTGTCTCGGTCTAGTTCCTCCAATTCATTCACATTCCACTTAATTGAGCCAAAAGTATATAAAAGGATGGGTATGGCTAACATATTTGTAGCGTTGGTCTTGTTCTTCGTCGACAATTCGGAACTCCAAATTTGTCGGAGAAGGCGCTTATATCTACTACTTAAAGCGGCCTTCATGTTCTTCACGTCCTGGATGTGACTTTCGCCAACACCAAGGTACGTATAGG
Source organism: Brachynemurus nebulosus (assembly GCA_035578155.1). Lineage (NCBI taxonomy): Eukaryota > Metazoa > Arthropoda > Insecta > Neuroptera > Myrmeleontidae > Brachynemurus > Brachynemurus nebulosus. The sequence goes on along the minus strand of JAPWDM010000008.1, from coordinate 26,081,158 downwards.
TCGCTCCTTCATCAAGATGTTCTATAATGCTTCCATCCACTAATTGGGCGTGTGAATCAAAATTCGGAACTACACCATGCTTACAGTGCACCACCGCGCATTTGTCCAGTCCGAACTCCATACCGATCGCGTGCGTGTATTTGTGTGTTAATTTTAGAGCGCAGTTGAGATCACTCTCCGACGAGGCATACAGTTTTAAGTCATCCATATAAAATAAATGTGTGACTTTATGCTCGCGATTTCCTACCGGGCCACACAAGTACCCGGGTTCCTTTCTCAGGCTGATTGACAGGGGCAACAACGAGATGCAAAACAAAAGTGGGCTGAGGCTGTCTCCTTGGTATACGCCTCGTTTGTATGTCACCAACTCCGTTGACACAACGTGTTCACCGGATGTTATTGTGAACCTTGTTTTCCAGAGCGGCAACAGGTGTTCAATACATTTAATAATGTCGGGGTGGACTCGCAGACAATGGAGCAAATAGATAATGAGCTCATGCGACGTTGTGTCAAATGCTTTCCGATAGTCCACCCAGGCCATGCTCAGGTTGCGTTTGTGCTGTCTAGCGTCCTGACAGATACATCTGTCGACCAGCAAGTTGTCTTTGCAACCCGACATTCCTCTTTTTGAACCTCGTTGTTCATAAATCGAACTCCACACTGGTTCAATCGCCTTCAAGATGCGTTCATATAGAATGGAAGTGAACGCTTTATACACAGTGTTCAGGCACGTTATCGGTCTGTAGTTCTGTGGTTGTGATAGGTCTCCTTTTTTCGGTATTAGGACCGTTCTTCCCTCAGCGAGCCACGATGGTATTGGCTCACAGTTAAATAACCAATTTGAAAATATACGGGCAAGGTGGCGGTGGGTACTAGCGAGCTTCTTCCACCAAAAATTCGTTATTCCATCATTGCCCGGAGCCGAATAGTTCTTCTTGCCTTTGAAAGCAAGTTCGACTTCCTCTTTATCAACAGATGTTATATTGGTGTGAGATGGCACTTTGCCAAGCTGTTGTTTGCAGTACCATCTAAACTGGCTGATGGGAATACAGTCCAAGTCAGTCTCTTTAGTCGTCTCATATATCCCCCGCCAATAATCCTCTATTGCGTCGACCGTCGGTGGTTGCTCCACGACAGGGCTTTTAGATGCGAACTTATTATTATTATTATTATTATTATTATTATTATTATTATTATTATTATTATTAATTTTTTTTATTATAATAAGAATTGTACAGAATTTTGATAAGAATTGAATGTAAAATGTTGAACTGGCAAAAATTTTAATAGGTATAAAGAAATTAGCATTATGAATAATACAATTTTGTTCGTCATTGGCCTGGCCTTTACATGAGGTTAAAACTATTCATTAAGAATTTTTTAGTACATCAAACATGTATACGAAGTATCCCATGATTTAAATACCTAATTAAAGCCGGTTACACACGGTCTGATCTCATCGGCCAATAAAATAGACATTATTGACGACGTAAAGATTCTCTCTCGTGTCTCTGGTGGTAAAATTAGGACTAGTATCAAGTTAAAATATACGCAAAAAATTCATAAAAACTTTATAAATTTCACATTTTTCCTTCAAAAGTTTAAAATTGAAGTTATAACTTTTTAAAATAATTTTTTTTTATATTTAATCAGTTTCTGCCGCTAAACCTGCAGCGATCATTATTTTATTTTTTATTTCCCGCCAAACACATGGCCATGTGATCCATAGATATAAAAAAAATATAATTTTTAGCATTTTTAGTTTTCACTGATGCATATACCTGCTCTACACTCTCAGTTGGAGTAGGTCGAAGTTCCTCGCCGAAGTACTCGCTGAAGTTGTCTGAGACCCGAATAGCGTTACAACCACAGATGAAACGGATCAAGCCTACATATAAAAAACTGAAATCTTAAAGTTGCAATAAGTAGCAGTTTACACTACTAATGCTTTAGTCTGTTACTGACTACCGTGGTGTTCACGTCAAAATAAAAATCATTTTTTTTTTTTTAATTAACTCATGAAATTTAAACAGAAAAAAATATGAAGTGTCGTATTTAAGTGTAAAAATTCTATTGAATAAAAAATTTCTCAAAATAAAGGGATATCTTTCTTAAAATAAATAAATTTATTTTTAATTGTTGATTAGTTGTCAAATAGGTCGGCCATCATAGTATATAGTGTATGTATGCGAACCGCATATATCATCATCAAAATACATATATTACTAACACATTGGTATATTCGTGTCCATACATCGTGTATTTTGATCGTATGTGCTGTGTTACGTCACCCATTGATTACAGTGGGCACAGTTTGGTAGACATTCTAGTTTGACCCCTTGGTTACAACTTACAACCATGTCCCTGTCACTCTCCATTTAGTCTATTATAAAAAAAATGGACCGTTTTCTGACGTCGCTGTAACTAATATACCAGATGGCGTTGATTTACTAGGGGATCAAATTAGAGTCGAGACATGAGGTTTAATAGTTCGCTCTTTTTCATCTAAAATAAATTGGAAATAAATTAAATATTTAAAAAATACTTTAATTCAACCTAGAAAGATTAATTAAATTAAAAAATTTTAATTCTTCGTTAACACAGAACTTGGTGACGATACTTTTGTGCTCAATCATATGGTAATTAATTTTGACATCTATTTGATGAAAAATGCTCACATGTCCCAACTCTATTTAGTTTACCCCCTATACCATTAGCTCCACGTAGCAAACGTAGCAAACTGTGACATGAAAAGGTCCGTCCTTGAAAACAAGTAGCAGGGACATGGTTACAACACTAACCACAAAGAACCATTAACCACCTCTACATTCTCATTTTCGGTCAGCTTTGTGAGAATGTAGAGCAGGCATAACTTCTACCAAGAGTTTTTCCATATGGTGTAATTTTTTTGGTCCACACTGTATATTTTGCATTTTACTATTTGTATGTTTATAATCTAGGATTATGTATATCATGTATATCATGTATATGTATAGGTACTCGGATACCGTACATTTTAAATTTTATTTGTAAATTGAAGACTAATATTTTTATTTTTTTAATGAAATTACAATTTATACCAATGTAATCAATTTTATCAATTTATTGAATAAAGTTTCATACCAATATATTATGCATGTTCTATAGATGCAAGGGGTACCTAGGTATAGTAAAAAATAAATTACTTTACTATACTTTCACATACGTATATGATAAAAGTGAAAAAAATTTGCAAATATATTTTTAAAATAATTTTTAGAAATAAATGCGCATGTATCGCATATATAAATACAAATACAATGCACTTTTTCATGTACCTATGAATGTATGAATGGTATTGAATAAATTTAAATATTTTCTATTAGGTGGATTAGGTGTGGTCATCACTTTTTTGCATTTAACTATTTATTAGTAACTTGAGGAATGTATATCTGTACATATGAAGCATGAAATATAATAATTGTACCATTTCATTACACACACTCAATTTGAATGATATAATAATAATAATTATGTATGTATGTAATTTATATAATATGTAATTTATGAATGTGCATAATGTAAAATAATCAAAAATAATTTAGTAACTTTAGCAACAAATAATAGATGTCACTATGATGTTTCAAATGTTGAAATTATGTACCCATAATAATAATAATAATGATGAATGTTTAACTTTAAAGGATTGTGTTTATTTTTAGTCAAATTTTATATATAATTTTCTATCGTCGCTTAATTATTAATATTTTTAATTAATATATAATTGTCAATTATATATTACGATATTGACATTCTGTAGAGAATTTTTCTTTTTAAAGTTCATAATCAATACGGTGTAGTAGGGGGCATATATGTTTTTAATCTTAATTTTATTTTAAAAGTATTAATACCATATTTTATAAAATTTATTCAAATAATAATATAATATAACGAAAGGTAATTGATTTTGATGTTTTAATGTACTTTTTATGCATGCTTTTATAACTAATATTCGCTTACATTGGATATTTTTTTTGATCTAGGTTAACTGTATGACTTGTAGGGATTGTTTGAAAATACTGTATGCAATTTATCATCCTTCGTTGACATTTAACAATGCACGTATTTTTTTGATTTTTCTTAAATTTAATTATTATATTCAAAGTTTTAGTGGTTGTAAAGTGTTTGTTATATACCTATAATATGGTTATTTGCAAGTAGGTATGTTAGTCATCAAAATAAAAAAGGTGTTCCGAAAAAGTATTGTACATGTATTTTGATTGTTTTATTTAAATTTTTCTAAAATTATTTGGCACAGTAAATCGGAAATAAATTTTTTAGAGAACGTATATGAACAAAGTTAAATTTGCAATATTAATTTCAAATGAAGAAGTGTAATTAGAATAGAATGTGATTAGTGAATATTACTGATTAGTTACTAACTCAGATTACTAACAATAAGTAAAAATTTGCATAGCATTATCAATTAGAATATGAGAAAATTTATATGCAGTGCAAGTTGCTATCTTTAATTAATAATTTTTAATTAATTATTCTAGTATTGTTGTCTTATTTATATTATAATTAGGCATCGATATTTTGTCGTCAAGTTTATAAAAATTGTAATTTTTTTATACTTTTTTTTTTTTAAATATATTGGGTATCTTAGAAAATGTATTTGAAAAATTGTGGTGGAATGGATTTGTACTATTTTTAATCTTTAGTTTGTATATTGAGTATATCATAGGATCACACCCTATAGGTGTCAGTTATCTAAATATTTTCGATTTGTCTCACTTTTTTTTTCTTTTCTATATGTAATGTTAAAATAAATTTTTCATGTAAAATTCTGTATGAGCTTCTCACTTTGTTTTTGATTTTTTTTACGTAGTTTAAAATTCTTTCCTTTAAGATTAAGATCTTAAAGGTATTCCTATAATTTTTAGAATATGAGAAGTTTCGAAAGTTACCTATTATTAACACCATCTATTAGGTATCTAACGTATTAGGCTGGTCGTCCATTGGATGCGGAAACGTGCGAAATTTAATTCGGGCGAATACGCATGAAAACGGACGAACGATCCAAAGAGCTGTGAAGCTATACATCCTCGTCCATTGATAGGGTATCAATGGTTCGTTTGTTTCCGTACTTATAATTGCACCAAATCCAATTTTGTTTGGATTTTTTCGCGCAAGAAGTCCGTTTCATGAGATTTTTATTTTTATTGAGATGAAACTGAAGGTAAATTACAATTATAACTGTGTACCAACTCTACCTTTACATATTACGTGCCATAAATTTTACGTATTTTTATAGTAACTGTAGTTTGAGAAAATAAAAATTTAAAAGAAAAATACTGACGAATATTGGGCTAGTGGACGGACAACAGACATATCATTTCGGACGAACGATAAACGTGCGTAATCGTTTGAATCGAATTTCGCAGTTGTCCGCAACCAATGGACGACCAGCCTTAGTTAATAGTACCTGTACCTGCACTTTATGTACACTGGGTGTCGTCTGATAACTTCACCCATGAGCTAAAAATAATTTTTTCTCTATAAGTTATAATAAAATAAAATTTGTGCTTCAACACTTTCGAGTAACGTTTAACACGTTCAGTGCAGCTATACACGGGCCCGTGTATGGTCGCCATTTACACAAAACTTACCTCGCGTATATTAGAGTACTTGTGAGTTGGTTCGCGTAGAAACATGTTCTACCGATCACTTATGTAGAGTTCATTTCAAATGGGTTGAACCTTGTTACTATTGAATTTACATAAGAAAAAGGGTCAAGCTATTTGAAATGAACTCTACCTATAATATGTACATCAATATAATAAGTAATATTCCTGGCACCTATGGACATCGGATCGAACTTTTATAAATAGTAATACTTACGATTGAACTCGAATGCAACAATTAGCACTGAACGTGTTAAAAGAAGTTTCACTTCTACAGTGAAAATATTGTGTAGAAATATCATTTGGAATATTTCAGTTTTTAAATTGGCTGGCACCTTGAGAGCCACTGCAAGTGCAGATAATTGTGAAGTTCGTTTATAGATGCCAGAACCATTATCTTATGCAATATTTATATATTGACAGGCAACACAGACAACGTGTGTATCCATGTTACTACACTCCTGTGTGTATTTCAATGCAACTAAAATATAATATACATGGATCCATGTATAGCAGCAGTGAATTTGTTAAAACAGGGGTGAGCAAATATTTTGATAGTCGGGCCACATTGCAGATGAAAATTTGACCTCGGGCCTTTAAGTATTGCTTAATATTTTATCTAAAATTTTTTATGCACCAATTTATGTTAGACAAAAACTAATATTTGTGTTTTTAATAATAATATATATTTATATACAATGCTTCACGGGCCAGACAAAATTCTACCGCGGGCCGCCATTTGCCCAGGCCTGTGTTAAAAGAAGTTTCACTTATTCGGTGAAAATATAGTGTAAATATGTACCGTCAAATGGGATGACTTTAACCCATTTTCTTTAACCAAAAATCATTAATTTTCACTGAATAAGTAAAATATTAAACTTTTCATGTATGCCATGTTATTTTTTGACTTTTCTTAACATGTCCAAATTGTCAGAAACACGAGAAACCTTTTTGACAAAAATAATTTTGCATTCAAAATACGGGCCATTTTTACCCAATAGTTGGGGTGACTTTGGCCTAAATTCAAGAATAATCTGGGTAAAAGTGTGTGTGGGCTAAAGTAACATTAATGAATTTATTTTAGGAGTGTTAAACAATAAAAACTGAGTCGGAAACATACTGAAAATTTTTTGTTTTAGAATTTATTATCCCATAAAAACAATTATTAAACAACTAAAAGGAAGTTTTGAATGCACGATTTTCACCCAGCTGACAACTGCATAAAATCTGAGTGTTAATCAATTTTTACCTGCTTTTTTAATGTCAATCTATTGCCAATGTCGCTACCAACAAGTCACAGCTGTTATCACAAAATTATTATAAACACAATGCGGGAAATTGAAAATGAATTTTTTTCTTAATTTTGGGCTAAACTCGCCCCAGTGGACAAAGTGATCCCAATTGACGGTATATAATTTTAAAAATTTAAATATTGTTTAAATTGATATATCGTTTAAAAAATAATGTATATCAGTTTACAGGGTGGGCGTGAAACACGTAGGTATTAAACTACTACGATTTATAATTGTAGATAATTTATTTAACTTTGTGAAAATCCATAATAATTATGGTGAAAGATCTCATTTTCATTTAAAAATTGAAATGTATTTTATGAGGTAACTTTCGGTGGTTAGACCATCATCAGGTAGGAATTGAACTAAACCAGAGATCTAATGTTGGCTATTTATCTATTTTTAAAATAGATCTTTGGTTCAGTTTAACTTCTGTCTGATGATGGTGTAACAACCGAAACCTAGCTAGTAGAATATATTTCAGTTTTTAAGTAAAAATTAGATAAAATAAATCTTTCACCAAATTACTCGGATTTATGTATAATTAATTATATGTTGCTAAACGTCATATTTATAAGTACAACTTGGTTCTTACTTTTTTTACCGTGTAGAGATAACTTACTTCAATTTCCTTTTAACATAGATACCAATTTTTAATACCAGACTAGAGATGTCGATTCTCCAAAAAAAAGATCGATTTTTGGATCGATTTAAATCGAAATCAAAAAAATCGGCTAAAAAAATCGATTCTATGAGATCGATCTAAAAAATCGAAATTTTGAAATAATTAAATAATTATTTAATAATTTAAATAATTTAATAAAATTAGCTGATAATTTTTGTTTAAGGGACTTACTTGATAGTACATAGGTAATATCGGTAATATCGGTAATATCGTGTAAAAACGCCTTACATTATATTTGTAAAGGCGATGAATGAGTTAACTTTTCAATTATAACTATAAAAAATAAGGCAATTGAATATGTAGGACGAATACCACGAATTGAACCAAGTTTATTCAAAAATTTCCAAATTGACAAAAAAATGTTTTCTAAATAAGTCGCTTTTGTGGGAAAGGGATCGTCGTTTGCACAGATAGGTGGTCTCTTCCTTCCTTTTGTATTAATAGTCTGACTTATATAGACCCATAGGAGGGGTTCGTTGATATAACGAGTAAAATGTGACAATTAACAATAGAGTTTTTGGTGTTTCATTTTAAAACATGTTTCTTTGTAGAATTACTATTAAAATGAAGTTATTTTTGGAAAAAATCGGTTATCGATCTCTTACTTTTAATAATCGATTCATGAATCGATTCAAATGAAAAAAATCGAAAAAAGAATCGATTTTTTAAGCTTCGATTAATCGATTTTCGATTAATCGATTTAAAATCGACATCTCTATACCAGACTACTTTCTGCTCAGTCTGTGTATTGAATCCCCAGAGTACAAAGGTAACGCAACTATCTCTATCGTGTAATCTGCAGTGTCCAGTTCTGTGCAAGTTAGGCTACTTAGTAGTCACTCTCTGCGTAACAGTGGATGAGTGTAGATCAATCACAAGTCAATTGTGTTGATTGTTGTTGGCATTGTTACAACTACCACACGGAGCCATATACACGCGTGTAGTATCATACATATATATTCGACAGCATGGCCACCACCACCACCTCCGATCACTCACACAAAGACAGATCACCGCACAAATGCAAAGTAAACCCAGTGCACGTATATAACATATTTTCTATCCTTTATTGGTTACATTGGTTTCAGTAGTATAGAGATAGATATGTTGTCTCTGGTACTCTGGGATTGAATCTTTTAATTTTTTCAAATTTTATTCGGGAGAGAATAGTTTTTGGAGTAATTTGGATAAATTGAATTCCAATATTCTACATTAAATATAAGTTACAGCTTTGTTAAACTTAATACCACTGATATACTAGATTAAGTGTACATATAAAAATCTGTCGTTCGTAAGGTGCAATGAGGTGAAATTTACACCCCTTATGATTTAGTCTGTTACCAGTTGTGATACAGTTTACATCGTACGGAGTGTAATTGTTTTTTTAATCAATACGTGAAATTAGTCACATAGGTGGGCCATGACAGTATATACTATATATTTACAAGGTGCGCAGTCATACATACACCATATTGCACCAACATATACACCTGTTTGTGTATAAATATACAAATGATGTGTTCAAGTGGTAACGTGTTGTATGTATCAATGTATCATAATCGTTTGGTAGGGGTAGCTTTGTGACGTCATTTGCTGGTGACAGCGATCACTGTAGTTATGAAGTAGGAAATTGGTATCTTGTATTGTATATCTATGCTTAATACATTCACCGTTGAACATGGATCCGTGTATATTGTTACACTAGTTGCATATTGCGATGCTAGCGTCGTGTATATTGCATCATTAGTTGCAAGTGCGATTCATCAAGGGGTGTAGAAACATGGATACACATGTTGTCTGTGTTACCTATTGCACTATATAAATATTGCATATGATAACAACGCTTCTGACATCTATGAACGGACTTTACAATTATCTACGGTTGCGGTGACATTGGAGGCGTGGCACTTATGTTTCACTTCTCATTCAATAGGTAGCAGTAAATGTATTGACACAATGGATATTTTGAGATCAAAATATTGAGTATTTAAATGAAATTAATACCTAGATTTATAGTGTAGTCCACAACTTTCAGTCCTAAGGAGTCGAAATTGATAATGCCAATATAACCGTTTACTATTTCCGAAATACTTAAATTTTCAGTTTAACTGAACGATAAGTGAACATATCAATACTGCGTGTGTTGAAATGCAAACAAAAGTTTGTCATACGTAGTAATGTCTCACAAGCACTCGATAATATTTGAAATTAAAAATTGTAACTGTTTCTCGAATCAGAGAAAGTACTTATACACATAGGTGATTGAATGGGTGTCCGGCTCGGACGCCTGTCGAGCATATAGGATCGTTGGTGTAGTGGTTAGCACGCCTGGCTAGTTACCAGGAGATCCTGGGTTCGATACCCGGCCGATCCGGATAATTTTTTCAATCACTTTGTCATTTTTAATTTACATAAACTTGTTTGATAATAGTTATATTGACTGAAACATCTTATTAAGAGTTATAACAATAAAAGTGGTATTTTTGTAAAGTGTTTTATTTATGAATAGCAAATATGGAATACCATAAAATAACGTTCAAATCTATTAAAAATAATTTTTTTAAAATGTAATTTTTTTTATAGATGCCGGTGAATAAAATAAATAATATAAACAATGTTATCACAATTGAATATTATTATTAATGGTACTGCTGGGACATAACAAAATGGGAGATTCTATACATCCCCAACACCATCCACCGGGGTCCGGGATCCCGGACGAACGACACTTGCAGGAGGTTGCATCAATGACATTGGAGGAACGGATGAATCATTTAGAGAAGTTAATTATTGGAGGTCCACCAGATCAATGCCTTAGTATCGATACTCTTATTGATATATTGTTGGTGCTTTATACTGAATGCTGTAATTCCAGTTTACGTAGAGAGACTACTGTATCACATTTTATCGATTGGGGTATGTATTAAGTTTGAAACACTTTTGTTGTCTTTCTAGTTACTATTATACCTCGTTCACATCGAAGCGGCTAGTAGTAAGAAGTAAGACGCATATATATGACAGAAAAATACAATAGCGTAAAAGATATAGGTCAAATTAAGGGGGTATTCTAGTCTAGAGGCTCGATTTTGAAGTGATTTTACGGGTGTAATAAAAAAAAAGAATACACTAAACATTTTTAGTATCCATTTTTTTAACAGTTTTTTTATTGATATTTGAAAAGTATAAAAATGTATAAAACTTTCAAAATTGAAATCGGTAAAGACCGGCAAAGTGGGGACTCAAAAAAAAGGTGTCTCTTGGCTGACGTGATTCCAACCATCCTGGTGATCTGAAACATAAAATTTTAGTTAATTCTTAATAAACAACAATTTATAATTAGTTGGACGTAGCCGATTTGAAAAAATAAATTTTTTCATCAAATGGCGTCCATTTAAAAAAAAAAATCATTTTTCCGCCTCCTTTTTTCAACTCTGGAAATTTTTTTAAAAATGGTAAAAACAAAACATTCCAAAAATCTCTACGTTAGACCAATTTTGATAGTATTAAGAAGGTCTGTACCAAACTTCAAGTAAATCGGTGCATTAGAACTTGAGATATTATGTCAACCGTATCGAAAAAAGTAGTTCCGAGTAATTTATATTAAAAATTTGAATTTAACACTGAAAAGATACACAGTACACAGGAAAAAAATAACCATAACTCCGAAAATAATTCGAATTTCCTTAAATCCTTTTAGAGGCTTATTCTTAAAAGTCTAAACTTTAAAAATATGAAAAAAAATCGAATATTTCGAATTTATTGACTAAAATACCCCCTTAATTAAAAATGGACGTCATAAACAAATGAAGCAAAATCAGATATATAACCTTAAGTTACTGTTACTCTAACATAAAAATGACAAAAAGAAAAAGAGACAGTAAACTAGGCCCGTCTAAACAAAGGACTTAAGGGGGATCCCATTGATAGACCACCGCTTTGACGGAAGAATTTTTTGCCGAATTCAAAGTAATTTTGTTTTAGGATTACATTAAATATGTTTATTAATTCGGACTGTTTAACTGGATTTTTTATTTTCTCTTTTATTAAAAAATATAGTAAAAGAGAAAATAAAAAATCCAGTTAAACAGTCCGAATTAATAAACATATTTAATGTAATACTAAAACAAAATTACTTTGAATTTGGCAATAAATTCTTCCGCCAAACAAGCGGTGGTCTATCAATGGGATCTCCCTTAAGTCCTTTGTTGGCGGAGATCTATATGTCGAATTTAGAGGAAATTATAATGAATAATACACTAACCCAACAACACATTAAATTCTGGTATAGGTATGTGGATGATGTAATTATAGGCTTCGATGGTACAACGCGTCAACTTGAAAAATACGTAGAGTCACTAAATGCAATAAACTCCAGAATACAGTTCAATGTAGAATTAGAGAAGGACAATAGTATTAATTTTTTGGATCTGACAATAACGAAAACTAACAATAATTTTGAATTCGATATATACCGGAAGCCAACTTATTCTGGCATTACTATCCCCAGCGATTCGATAAGCCCGTATCAACATAAAATCGCTACCTATAATTGCATGATCCGCCGAGCCTTTAATATCCCATTATCTAAAGAAAATTTTAAAAAAGAATTAAATAATATAAAAATAATAGCACAAAGTAACGGATTTAACACAAACTTAATTAATAAACTAATAGCAAAAAAAAGAATATAAACAAATCTTAAAAGAAATATTCCCCCCTCCCGTTATAAATAAATCTAAAAATAATTTTAAAACTATAACTTATTTCGGTAAAATATCAGATAAAATTAAAAACATTCTAACCAAATCTAACATAAACATAGCATTTAAATCAAGTTCTAATTTAAGCAATTTAATCTATAATAATAAAACTAAAATAGATAAATTAATAAAATCGGGCGTCTATAAATTAAACTGTAAAGATTGCGATAGCTTTTACGTGGGTCAAACTGGCAGAAACTTTGAGACAAGAAGGACAGAACGTTTTAGATCATATCGAAATAAGAAACCAGATTCAGCTTTCGTCAGGCATTTAATAGATACCGGTCGCACTCCAGACAGAGAAATTACAGTACTCCACCAGTCGAATAAAGGACAAAAGTTAACCATTTTGGAAGCCATAGAAATCTACAAAAATAACTCCCCCAATCTGCTGAACGACTGCATCGACATTTACGACTCAACATTATTCAACACCTTGTAATCTCACATAATCTAGTTTTCTTTTTTTTTTTAATTATTAATTTTTTTGTTTTTTCAGATTTATTTTCATTTAACTTATATAGCTTATATTCATATTTTGTCTTGAATTTGTGCATGTTAAAATCATTTTATTTTAAATTATTTAATTTACAACTTATTTTATTTTAATTTTACCAAAAATATTTTTACAGTTACCTGAAATCGTAACATTGTAAAAACTGGTTTTATTTTATTTATTTTATTTTGTTTACAAGTCTGAGCCACATATTTTCGTTTTTGTTTTTGTTTTGTTCGTTCTGATTCGGTGTTAAATATTGTGACAGATATTTAAAAACTTTAAATAAAGTGGTATTAGCCAAGTAAAAATTGTCTTTTAATTTTACTCTAGTTACTCTAATTAATATAAAAATAACAGAAAAGAGACAGAAAACTAGATATGTCTAATTTTATTTCGTTTGTTGAATGTTTTTAATGATGTCAGACGACTTTTTGTTGATTTGACCTATACATCAATATTATATATAGACGACGTAAGGGACTTTGATAGGGCCGGAACCTGAGCTATATACGGCGGCACTGGCGCCGATAGTAGCGGCTTCGTTTGACATAAATGAGAAATGTTGTTTGTTAGTATTACGGTGGCGTTAGTTATGTATTGTTTCTATGCCGTACACTAATTACTATTCCTATCTGATATCACATGACAATATTGCCAAGCTCGGCGTCTATGAGCCATTTTCTCAAAATATGTAACAGTCCTGACACCAGGGCGGCGACACAGGTAATTTGAGACTACATCTCTATGATTGAAACGCGCCTCTGGTGGTAAAATTAGAAGCTAAAACGAGTGAGAATCATTGCGTCGCCAATAGTGACATCTCAGCATGTGTAACTTTATTCAGGGTGGTTACACAACACATTTTTAAGAAAATGTTACTTGTATAAAATTTTTGTTTAAATCGAATACTCTCTATGTATTGACATCGTTAAATAGAAAATTGTAAGCTTTGTCCGTCTACATTAGGTTTTCCTGTACCATCTAAAACTGATATTTTTGAAATTAAATTTTAGAATTTAGTAAAAAAGATGAAAGACTATAAAAATCGGGGAAAATTTATTCTAATAAATTTTTTAATTCTAGTTAAACCAGTTGCGCAGTACATAAAAACATTACGATTATCTCGAGACGACTTCGAAATTATTAAAGTGATTGGTCGTGGTGCTTTTGGTGAAGTTTGCGTTGTTAAAATGAAATCTTCCGAGAAAGTGTACGCAATGAAAATTTTAAATAAATGGGAAATGTTAAAACGAGCTGAAACCGCGTGTTTTAAGGAGGAACGAGATGTTTTAGTTTACGGCGACAGACGATGGATAACAAATTTACATTATGCTTTTCAAGATGAAAATAATTTAGTAAGATTTTTATACTATATAATTTTTTTTTTTAAATCTTTTAATTTTTTTTTTTTTTTTTTTTTTTTACAGTATCTAGTCATGGACTATTATTGTGGTGGTGATTTATTGACACTTCTTAGTAAATTTGAAGATAGGCTTCCTGAGGAAATGGCAAAATTTTATATTGCTGAAATGATTCTTGCAATAAGTTCTATACATGATTTACGTTATGTACACAGGTAATTTAAACTTTATAGATACCCTCATCACAGCATTCTGCACAACATAGCGAATTTTCGTTTACAAAAATTAGTTTTTCTCGAAAATCTGCTTACTAAAGAAATGGTTTAAAAACATATCTTACCTATGTGATTTTTCCGTTCTTTGCCATGGTATCAAAAAATTTTGAAAAATTTGAATTTTGGCAAATTCTGGCAAAAAAACATTTTCTTGAGGTTCCTGATATTGGACGTCTTTAGGACGAATAGGGTGTTTCGTTCGCGAGTTATCGTGCTGATACATATATATATATATATATATATATATATATATATATATATATATATATATATATATATATATATATATATATATATATATATATATGTATATACAGTAGAATCTCTGTTAACACTATGAGGTCCGAGCACTTTCATAGTAAACTTCCCCGGAAGCCGGCAATAGAAACCAAAAGAGTAGTGTGTGTTCGTATGTATTTGTGTGAGCAGAAACACATCCGTGTGATGAATGATGATAAACATCGCACACATAATGCGTAACCAACTAATCAATTAATCATTGATTGCGGTCGGCCTCTGGGGATGTTTTGTTTGGTTTCAGATGCCGAAGCCATGGGACTGAAAGTGTTAACCGAATTCTGTGCCACGCAATTTGTCCGGCTTACAGAGGTGTCCGCTTAACAGGGGTAGAGTAAATAATAGCATTAAATAATGTAGTATTCATAACTAATTTTTTAAATCAAAATTTTCTTTAATTTTTTAATTCAAATCAGTTTTATGAACGAATTTACGTATTTATACAAAAATATAACGTTTACAAATGCATCGTCACATTAGAATCATTGTTAACAAGTTAAAACATGAACAATTATACCTAGCCCATAGAGGTATACATACGCACTAGACGTATTTGCGTCCGGTTAATGGAGGTAATAATGTACCAAATAATATGTCTTCGTCAAAAAATATTGTGTCTGTGTCCGGTTAACAGAGAGTCCGCTTAGACTTGAGAGTGCTGAATGCATTGGTTTTAGTATAGCATGCTACCGCCATAAAAAATTTGTCCGGCTATGGGAGAGGTCCGGTTAAGAGAGGTGTCCGTAGTCAGAGGCGTAACTGTATAGTCCCGAGCTGAAGTCACGCCATGACAGTGGCTGTAATAGCTGAATTTTCAATTTGAAAATTCGCTAAAATTGATGATGTGACTCTATATAACTTAACCTAAGGTTTATTATTTTATTTTTAGGGATATCAAACCTGATAACGTTCTACTCGATGCAAATGGTCATATCAGATTAGCCGATTTTGGAAGTTGTCTAAAATTGAATGAAGATGGAACAGTGCAATCAAACGTAGCAGTTGGTACACCCGATTATATTTCGCCGGAAATACTTCGTGCTATGGAAGACGGACAAGGTCGATATGGTCCAGAATGTGACTGGTGGTCATTAGGTATACGGACAGACAGTTACATATTCTATTAGTGGTACTCAATATTTTAAGTTTTCTGTTTCCAGGAGTGTGTATGTACGAAATGCTTTACGGCGAAACACCATTTTATGCGGAAAGTTTAGTGGAAACGTACGGGAAGATAATGAGCCATAAAAATTGTTTTGATCTACCAAGTGATCCAGTGTTTGAGGTGTCAGATAATGCGAAAGATTTAGTTCAGCGGTTAATTTGCAGTGCTGAATATCGACTTGGTCAAAATGGTGTTGAAGATTTTAAAGTATGTATTGTTCTTAAATAGGATAGAGTTAAAGCTTAAACTGAATTAATTACTAAAATTAATTAAATTTTTAGAAACATCCTTGGTTTGCTGGTTTAAACTGGGATGAAATTAGAAACAGCACTGCACCTTATATACCAGAGGTTAGTAATTTTAAATATTGTGTAACGTGAGTAATTTGAGAGTTGCCATTTTTATTACGGTTAAATTATTGGCTTATGCCCAATATTATAGAATACGAATATAAATAAATCTATCAAGTAAATTTACTAGGAATCCGAAATCAACCGAATTTTAATTTAATAAATATTTGATATTAGTTAATAAAAACACTTTACTTTGCAAAATACCACTTTTATTAAATATAGAAATTATTATGACATGTTTCGATCAATATGACCATTCTCAAACGTGTTAGACGCCAACATACGTACATAATATTACGTACGTACATTAATATCTGGACAATTTCCATTTGATTTTTGGTTTTTTGGGTTCCTTATGCCTTAAGACGTCAAGATCTGGTGAAAATCGCATATGGTCAAATTGATCTGTTTACCATACTTTAACTTTTCATATTTATCCTAATTTTACCTTCCCGTTCTGTATGAGACGCTCATATACAGTAAAACCTCGCTATTTCGGACTTTGGCAAAAAAAATTTATATAGTAAATTAATGTGTAATATACATTTTGTAGTCAATTTTTATTAAAATTAAACATAGAGTCATTAAAATTCCTCATTTTTATACTCCTTATTTATTACTGAATTTACAGACTTAAATTATTACATACACTTACGCTTTGAAATTTATCTAAATTAAGTACACGATGTCCGTGAAAATCAGAATTACACGTGATTTTAGAAGTGTTCCATAATTCGAAATTTTTGCTAATTCACACCGACCAAAAAAAAATGATTTTTATTAGGTCGAATTAGCGAGGTTTTACTGTGTAAACCTAGTAATTTTTTTTGCTGATGCCCCCAATCAGTCTTTTTTGAGTAGATGAATATTTTACGAATAAAACGGATGGCAACTCTCAGATTACCCCCCTCCCTCTAAAGTAAATTAGTACCATTAACTTTAATTGGAAATTTTTTTAAAATTATGTATTTTATTAATTACGATGATCTGTTAGGTTTCAAGTCCAACCGATACCTCAAATTTTGATGTAGACGAAACAGAAGTGAGAATATCAGATGCCGTACCTCCTACAGCTAATTCGGCGTTCACCGGATTACATCTACCATTTATAGGTTTTTCATTCACCCAAGGAAGTTGCATGTCTGACTTGGGTCCAGTTATTTCTAATAAATATTCTAGCGTATCTATAACGGAAAATCAGTCACTTATAAAAAATTTAGCCGAAGTAAAAAGTTTAGTTTTATCACAAAATGCAAATGTTGAAAATGAAAAACGGATTTCACCGGACGGCACACGAAAACTGCAAGATGAGATTAACACGCTAACAAAACGGAATTCCGAATTAGAAACGAAGTTAATTCAGTTACGATCGGAAGCAAATATAAGCCGAGACGTTACAAATGACACGTTAGAAAATATTAATATCAAAGAATTAGAGAAAATAATTCGCATACTTAGACAAGAGAAAGAGGAACTGTATAAAGAAAAATTAGATTTACAAGAAAAACTGAAACTACAAGATAAAGAATTGAGAGACGCTTTAACGCAGAGAAAATTAGCTATGGCTGAGTACACAGAAGTTACAGATCGACTGTCAGAATTGAGGCAACAGAAGCAAAAACTGTCACGACAAGTACGAGACAAAGAGGAAGAAGTTGAAGCGGCTATGGCTAAAATTGACGGTCTTCGAGCAGATATTCGAAAAGCGGAGAAAGCGAGGCGTGAATTACAAACTAGTCTTGATGATGCTTTAGCTGAAGCTGCTCGGGAACGAAAGTTGCGCGAAAGATCTGAAGATTATTGCCAACAAGTAAGTTAAATGATTTCGGTATTTAACTAAAACCACAATATGATATTTGAATGAAATAAAAATACTATTCAGAATGCCTTGTTTTTCCATATTAATTAAGTTGGTCTTTTAAAATTTTTTATGAGTCTTGTAAAAATAATCAAAAAATGACGTCACGATTTGAAAATTCGTCAGTGTCAGTATTTATACCCTCAAAATTTAGCTTATATTCACAATAAATCAAAGTAAAAGTGAGTATTTATGTCATAGAACAACATAGAAGCAGTGTACATATAAAAAACTGTTGTTCATAAGTTGCATTAAGCTGCAATTTACACCCCTACTGATTTAGTCTGTTACTGTCCGTCATGGTGATCACGTCGTAATGAGTATCATGTTTTTTTAATCAACTCGTGAAATTTAAACAGAAAAAATATGAAGTGTGTCGTATTTAAGTGTAAAAATTCTATTGAACAAAAAAATTCTCAAAATAAAGGGATATCTTTCTTAAAATAAATAAATATATTTATAATTGTTGGCTGTTCGTTACATAGGTGGCCATGATAGTATATGCTACATGTATGCGAGCTGCGTAGTCATTCATCAACATATTACACGTACACATTCGCATATTTGTGTCCATACATCATGTGTTTTGGTTGTATGATGTCATAACAGCTTGGTTGGGGATTGCTGTGTCTACGTCACTCGCCGTCGACAACGGGCACAGTTTGGTAGACATACTAGTTTGATCCCTTGATTATTACTGTAAATTCAAGCTAACAAAAATATTGAAAATGAAACAAAAAAATTATCAAACTCGACATGTTTATTAACAAATTCTGACGTGGTTTTGAAGTAATGGCGCGTTTTCAGTCATTTGAATCGTTAAAAATTAACGATTTTCATAATAATTAGCAAATATCTTTGTGTTTCGTAATTAAAATAAAAAATATTTAATGATAACTCGGTGTCAAGTACCCTATTTATTTTGATTCATATTGTTGTAGGCTCAAGCTGAAAACGATCGCTTGCGTGCATCGACACGGAATGCGGATAGTTTGTCATCGGTTGGAAATAATGTGGCTGTTCAAGAAGTCTCTAGATTACAAGCTGAAGTTGAAAGACTCGAGGTAATTTTTTATTTACTTTTTGATGAAGAACAAAGAGTATCTAGAATTTTGGAGTGTTACATATAGAGGAATATTTTTTTTTTTTAGGGTTCCGAACAAAAATCTCGGAACTTTTATAATTTTGTCATGTCAATCTATCATTTTTACTTACGGTATTTAGCATCTATGGTCGATGGTGATCCACTCTTGAAACTATTGAAACTTCTTCTGTTTACATCCTGGATATTCTTGTAAACTGCTTTTTTTTGTTACAGGTTCAATATAACGAAAATCTAGCACAACAGCAAACACGGTACAACATGGAATTATCTAGTCTACGCGAACAATTACATGAAGTAGAAAATCATCGCGACATATTAGAACGGGAGGTAAATTATTTTTAACTGATTTTGATTAATTAACTCGTTAAATAATTAAGACGAGTTAATTCGTCCAGTAATATGGCGGCTCAAAATGCTTATATTGTACTGTCATATTAACAGGCAGAAGTGCCGCCATCTGTAACAAGTTTTTCGAAATACTGTATTACTGTATACCAAAGACGTAATAAATAATATATAGTATGAAAGGACCAGTAATTTATATTACGTACGAAAGATATTACGTACACGTTAAAAAGAGACAAGTATTATAAATTGCATGTAAACTGTCAATATATATATTTCTCTTTCTAAGATACCCTAGACTTTAAAATTAAAATTGAAGCATAGTCAGCCATGTTTTGTATTGCAAATTTGAAAAAAATAATGTAAAAGTTCACTATTTTCGCTTTTTAAATTGTGTTTTTCGTTATATTTTTTTAAAGAAAATATTATGGCAACTAGTTTTGCTTACAAATGTAAAAACCCTATTAAAAAAAGCACAAGGAATAACATTTCACCGATAAAATTTTTTTGACATATATGTTAAATAATAATTTAAGAGTGTTCAACCAAAAATCTCCAAAAACAACGTTTACTAGAAACAATTTTGAGGCTTTATTTTAACTTAAAAAATTAAAATAAAAACATAATTCAGTAGAAAAAAGACTGTAATTTTTCGGATGGTCATTGATTTTTAAAAGTTAAATCATTTTAATTACAAAAAATTGCTCTAAACATCACCATTTTTGAAATAGTAGAAACAAAACTGAGGCTTTAGTATTTACTTAGAAAATTTGATTCTTTTTTTAAAAATTGCGTAAATACCTTCTCTTTTTCGGATGGTCATTTAAAAACCATTTACATTAAAACTGACCTTAAAAAAATTAAAAACCTTAAAAATTGCCAAAATCAGTTTGAATATTTCAAATTAAGTTTAGTTTTAACAGATGGCAGTGAGTTCGTTATAATATTTGTAATTTTTACTATAGGGACATATTTACAATTTTTATGAAAAAATGAATTTGTGTTTATTTTTGCTGGGATTCTCAACACAAATATAATTGATAAAAATATATATGTACATGGATTACTACACGTCCAAGGAAAGTTTTAAAATTATTATAATTATGTTTGACTTGATTACAAAAATCACAATTATTATTATCAAGTGATGGGGCAGTTGGAAATAACTGAAAGAATTTTGAAAAGATTTTTGTTCATTTGTGCTATAGATCACAAACCACAAAAGGTCTCTTATTTGAAATTTGGAAGGATCAAAATTTTTGGAAAAATAAAATGGAAGAAAAACTTATTGAATTTTATGACTCTAAATTATTACCCGAAATATTAGACCCACGACATACACAAAAACTTAAAATTTGTGACTAATTTTTATTTTTTATTTTTCTTGTAAGGAAAATTGTATTTTCATATAATAACACCCATTGTAAAATTTATTCAATTTTATTGTAAATACTATAATATTTCTTATAATACATATAATAATACTTTATAAAAGAAATGCGGCTCTCTAGACCCAACAGTTGACGTTGAAAACGTTTTGGAGTTATTAATTAAAGTTTAAAGTTAACATTTTGTGTGTAAGTTTCTTTATTATTTCTCATTCTTTATTAAAATTATATAAGAAGGACACAATTAATGAAAATATTTTAGCAAAAGATTCTTCAAAAATCTTTCAGGTCAAGATCAACCCTCAGATCAAATTTCTAGTTTCTAGCACTAGCAGAAGTTCTCAAACAAAATAACCATTTATTTGGAAATATAAAATAATATTTGTTTTTTTAAAAAAAATCAACAAACCTTTTAGCGAATTTCCAGAATGGAAATTCAGCTATTACAGTAGGTCTCATGACGGGACTTGAGCCCGGGACTATGGCAGAAATTTGTTTTGAGGTCCCTAGAAACCGAAAATAATATTCACTAAAATTTATATATATATATATATATATATATATATATATATATATATATATATATATATATATATATATATATATATATATATATATATATATATATATATATATATATATATGTATTTATGTATTTATGTATCAGCACGATAACTCTCGAACGAAACGTCCTAGGGTTACGAAATTTGGTGACAACGTTGGAAGTCCAAAAATCTTGGATGAGTTCTTCAGCCAGACACGTCGGATGCCAGGAACATGGTTTTTGTTCTTGCAAAAAATTAGTTTTTTGCCAAAATTTCCACTTATTCAAAAATTTTTGCCAAATTTTTTTACACCATTTAAAAGAGGAGAAAAAGTTACATAAAAAAGCTCTTTAAACTATTATTCTATGTCAACTAGTTTCCGAGAAAAACTAATTTTTATAAACGGAAATTCGCTATGTTATGCAGGATGCTGCGACAGGGGTATTTTCATTCATTTGTGTTACTATAGTATTAAATGGTATTAATAATAATACATACACGGATACATATACAGGCATTTATACAGGCTGGAAACAGATTTATCGAACATGGGGCAAGTATGGTGAGAAATTTTTCTCAGGATCAATGTGATCTCTGACACTTTTTGATCAATAATATTTCATTTTTAAATCGCGTTACCATGGATCTGCAATATTTTTGTGTTTGTCAGATTAAAAATCCAAATTTATTGCGAATTTATCTCTTTCAAGAAAAAGAAGAAAGCTAGAATGACAAATTATGGTTCATTATGCTACCGAAAAAAAAATTCAGCTTGTCTCATGATGTTTGGCGGGCCATAGTTATCGTGAAACACGTGAATTATTTAGTGTGTTTTACGAAAATAGACAAGTCCCCAGTACAAGTACTATAAAACACATTGTAGATCAATTTCGTATCACGAGTTGTGTAAATAGTGCTTGTTTAAGACCACAAAATGATCCAAGAAACATTAATGAAGATTTGGAGATGGATGTTTTAGCTGATTTTGATCTAAATCCAAATACAAGCATCAGAACAGTTGCTAAAGAGAAAAATATTAGCCATACTAATGTACATAGAATTTTGTAAAAAGCAAATTTACTCTGCATCCAAGTATAAACATTTGCATGAAGTTTTCCCTGAAGATTCGGATGTGAGAAACGAATTTCGCAAAATAATGATGAACAAATCAAATCTAGATCCTGATTTTTTGAAATTTTTGTATTTTACCAATGAATGTACACTTACTTTACAACAATATCCCAATTTCCAAAACTGCAGGTATTGGGCAACCGAAACCCCACATGTTTATGTAGATTGTCACACGCAGTATCGACAACAGCTGAATGTATGGACAGGAATTTTGGAAGGCAATATTATAGGATCATCTTTTATGAATGGAGCACTTACGGGCGATAAATACCTTTAGTTAATAAACGGCATTGATCCAACAATCGAAGCTGTGGTAGATGGTGAAAACAATATAGTCTGGTTTAGATTCGATGGAGCACTTGGACATTATTATAGATCAGTGCGTGATTTTTTAAATCAGCATTTTCAAAATGCTTAAAGTGGACGTGGGAGCGCAATTAAGTGGCTCCACATTCTCTCGATTTACCGCTAAATAATTTATTTCTTTGAGATCACTTAAAAAGAAAAATTTACACATCAAGGTCCCACCCAAATACGCAGTCTCTGCAAGGTATTATTGTAGCAGCCTATTTTAATATTACTACCAACAAAAACACTAAATATTCGCAATGAATTTTACAATAAATTGGGATAATTTTTAGCGGTTAATGGAGAAAAATTTGAACATTTAATTTAATAAAAGTAATAAAAGTATCTATTTATAACAATTAGTTTGTTTACTTTTAATTTTTAATTTTATTTCAATAAACCATAAAAAAATATATCTATGTCATTTTATTCTACTAAACGGCGTAATTTTAACACTAGCATATTACATTAATGATTCATACAAAATCTTCCATTTTATTTGCCCTATGTTGAATAAATCTGTTTCCACTTTGTATATATTTCCACAAAACATATGCATTTTTATGATATTGCATAAAATGGATACAAATTATCAAATATTAATCAAAAATTTTTCTAAAGTTCTTTTAGGTCAAAACCTACACTTATATACTAAATTTTAAATTTCTAGTACTAGTAAAATACGCTAACAATACGATTACATTTGAAATTTGAAATAAGTCCCCATAAACGTTTTCAATGTTAAAAATATTTTTTTATGTAAAATCAAAATATTATTGTGTAATTTCTGTTGTTCTTACGGTTTTTGAGAATCCTACCACACATTTATATGAAAGTTAACAATAAAAATACCTAATAAAAAAAGATGAACATATTACTAAATACTAAATTATATTAAACTACCCTTATTTGAAGTGTTGTTGTTAGGTTTCTTTTTGACAGATAATGGGGATATATAAATTAATAAAAAAAGAGGTAAAATACATTTTAAATTGTAAACATATATTTCGACTCTTGTTAGCACATTTGTTTCTTAACTAAATGGTTAAATATTAACAATTTTCAAAATTTTACCTCTGCCTGCTCGCCCCAAAACAAGTTGCCCGGAAACAAATACGCTCGTATAGCCTTAATATTACATATTAAGTATGCAAAGGATGTAAAGCATGATAAAGTCCACTTAAGGTAAATTGACCACTGAATTCATTGACAAGTGAATTCATTAGTAAATGTGGTTAACTTATTTAAAATGAATTTCTACATACATATATAAACATTTAATTTTGTTGCCGCCACTGTTTAGTAGTTGCATAACTTTTGCTTCAATAAAACAATGTTGTTACAGGTCCTTTTATAATACATACATAATATATTATATTCTTTCGTCATTGCTGTATACATATAAACATAAATAATTGTTCAGTTTTACCAACATAGCTTATAATTTATGTCACTGATTTATGGTACTTGTAACTAGCAGCAAAAAGTTTGGTATTTTAAAACAAAATTTGGGGGAACAAGTCAAGCCACGCTGTCAACTTCCCATTGGGGGTCCTTAAAGACTAGAGTCTACTGTACTTTCATTTCAGGGAGCTCCTCCCCTGGGCCCCCGATACAGGCTTTGAACCATACCGGGAGCTCCGCCCTCTGTACCTAAGGATGGGGGCCCTTATCAAACACATGATGTCATTATTTATTCTCAAGACATGCAAGGCAAAAAGTATTTCATAAAAAGTTTCTTATTTTTTTTTTTAATTTCATAATAAAATACTGACATTTTTAACATCAAGGAAGGTTCTTAGGCCATTATATAATAATGTTATGGTAAAAAATCCATATAATTTATGTAATTTACGGTCTTCGTTTTTTGATTACGCATCTAATGAAATTAGTCCGGAGTTGATATCATCATTTGTTCTCGAAATATGCGAGACGACAAAAAATTCACGAACGAACGAACAAACTAACGAACGCACACACAGATATCACGCTAAAAACGATGGATTCGGATTCTAGTGACCTTGAAACGTGGAGATATGTCAAAATTAGCCATTCGTAAAATCGGACCCATTACAATAACTTCCAATGGGAAGTTAAAAATTCTCCATATGTTTTGGTTCAAGGCGTTAAGTTTGAAAATGTTCTAACAGATATTAAAAATTCTTTACAGCTAAAAGAATCGGTTAATCGAATTCAGAACGAACGACATCAATTAGAAACTGAATACGAAGACCTAAAGAGTAAGAAAGATGCCATTGCTCAATGGGAACATCAAATAACCGAAATTATTCAATGGGTTAATGACGAAAAAGATGCCAGAGGGTACCTACAAGCTTTAGCAACTAAAATGACAGAAGAATTGGAATATTTAAAGCATGCAGGTAAAATATTAAATGATTTATCAATTTTTTATACGTTCACTGTTGCTATACACGGACCCCTGTATATTGTCACACTAGTTGCAATACCAGCGTCATGTATATTGCATCATTAGTTGCATGTGAGATACACAAATCGATGTAGAAACATGGATACATTCGTTGCCTGTATCTCACTTTTCATTCAGCAGGTGGCAGTAAATGTTTTTAATTTCTAGGTGTATCCATCCAAAGCAGCGGTGATAAAAATTGGCGAAATCGTCGCTCACAAAAATTGGATAAAATGGAACTCTTGAATTTGCAGAGTAGTTTACAAAGTGAAATTCAAGCTAAACAAGCAATTAGTGAAGAGCTTTCAACAACTCGATCCGAATTAATTGCTGCACAGAAGTATGTCTTTTTTTGTTTGAATTTGTGTACTATGTATTTTTCATTTGAGTGATCGTTTGTAATTGAAAATTTACAGGGAATTACGTGAAATAAGACAGCAGTTTACAGCTTTAGCCGAAGATGTAAAGAATAAGGATATTCAGATTAAGGAATTACAGAGTAGATTAGATTCTGGCGAAGGATGTAAGTTTATTTATTCATTTTTATTTTTTTAAATGTTATTAAAAATATATAGCGATAGTTTTTTTTAAAAATTTTTCTACAAAATTGTATACTTAAAAATTCGTTAATTTTTACCAAAAACTATCATGATCTTGACGTTACGATTATATAATAGGATCTAGGAATAAGTTCAGGGAGCGGTTAATAAAGTCAACTTCTTTATAAAAACAAAATATAAGTTTGTTTAATTTTAACTCCAACATTTTCTTTTTACTTTAAATCACTCACAATCAGCAATAAAATATTTGACGAAACTTAAAATTCTACATTTAGAGTAAATTAACCATATATAAATGTACAGGGTGTAAACAAAATAAGTCTCCGCAGTTACAGGACAGGCAGATCTCACCGTTTTAATTAATTTTTTCTAATAAAACTCAATTAAAATTTTATTAAAGAAAAAATGTAATAGTCAGATATTATGTGTTATTTAAAAAAAAATCAGGCTTTGATTACTTAAGTTATTTTTAGTGACGAAATAACAACGATGATTTTATTAACTGTTCGTTGAGCAAAAATTGATGTTGTTCCTTTCTTTCTTTTAAATGAAAACAGAAACAGGTTTAGTTAATATTTTCTAATATTTTTCCTAAATTTAAATGATTTAAATAATTAGTCTTTACAGTTTAGGTTAATTATTATTATTTATTTATTTTTTATTACTGGGGATATTACATTACTAAAAAATGCCACTAGTTATGGCTAGATTTTGATTGTCAGTTTATAAATAAAGTTTAACGTATATATAATCTGATAGTAGAATTTTTTAACAGTGAGTTCGTGGTTCTCTCATCATATGCCCTTGCTGATCGGTATCTCTTCGTGCATATGGGGTATTATATTGCTCGTGTTCAAACACTATTTTTAAACAAATATTTAAAAAAACAAAAACCTGTAGTAGTATTGTTAATATTTTCTTTCGTATAAATTTTACTTGATAAAATTTCATATTAAAAATTTTGATAATTTGTCGTAATATTTTATTTTATAGGAGACGTGTAATAAATATTACATTGTTACAATTATTTTTTTATTTTATAATAACCTTTTAGGATGAAAGCTTTTCTCTTTTTTACAGTAAATTTACGATTCAATTTCAATTACAAGTTTAATAGTTTTTAATAAATGGGGTAGTATTAGATTTATAATATTCATATTTAACCATAATTTTAAAATTTTATAGTGTAAAAAGAATTTGATTCGAATAGGTACTAGAAATTTAAAAAATAACTTTCATTACTAATTTAACGCTTTGCACTTATAAAAGTTAAAAATCAGTTAATATTTACAATTTAAAACGTATGTCAGCTAATGAAAATGTCCTCCATGATCTGACGTCACCCAATTAGTAAACACACATACGTATTAAAAGGCTTTCTTGACTTGTTCGTTTACTGTGTTAATGATGTATACCTTATCCATCGATATTTGGGATGACTTTTTGAGAGGGTGTTATTAGTGACCATAAACATTTAAAAAGTTAAATTATTTTATTGCTTGCAACAAATACCACATTATGTTTACTCCAATTGTGTTTAAATATATTACCTGTTTTACGAGTGACGGTTTCTTTTAGCACTTACATAGATAAGTAGATAATCTTCGAACAATACTACTGATTGTTGCCGTACTTGAAGTCATCCCATTTATGTATGGTCAAACTCTAATATTCCAAACATGATGGCGATTAGTGTTTTCGTGATTAACACTTTGATAGTAAATATTAATGGGCAGCAGTGCTGCCATCTGTGACAAGTTTTTCAAAATATTGTATAAGTAATGTTCAGTTTTACTTTAAACCAATTTGTGTCAGTGATTTATATTTAACAAATTGCTAAAGCAAGTTGTTTATTTTTTTTTAAATGTTGACGTTAGTGATTTTTCAATCTTATTTATGGTATTTGTCACTGGCAGTAAACAGTCCGGTATTTTTCAAAACTATGTATCGCAGAGAAAAATTATATTAAGATTTTTTATTTAATTTTTCATGTCTATTACTACTTCTTTCCTTTTTTGGAGGGGCGGGGGGGATTTATCGAAATCACGTTATGGAAAATTTAAAATTAAAATGCGATTTCAAACACAAGAAAATATAAATATAATTAATTGTAGATAGTTTTACCTTGTGAAAATCCATAATATATATAGCGAAGAAAGTTTAACTTTGTCAAATTTTCACTTAAATATAGAAAAATACTTTTTCACAAACTAGTTTTCGGTTTTTTAAACCATCGTCAGGTGAACTCTGAATTGAACTGAAAACTGTTGGGAACAGGTATATATTTAAATAAAATAAAATTAAAAATAGACAAGAAGCAGGTTGAAATGTAGTTGGTTCAGAGATGGAAAAAACCCAGAAGAGAGGTAAACAACAACTTGCACGTGTACCGGAAACGAGGTGGCAAAATCACGAATCGGTGCTAAACAAGTTCTGGTGGATAACAAAAATAGTGGGCCGGACGATTGCACAATGAGGATTAGAAATTAAAAGAAATTAACTAATTAAACTTCAATTTGACAGTGATTAAGAAATATCTTAACAGAATTATATTGGACAAAAAGTAATTAATTAAATAGGTTAAGAAGGGGAGATTTATTTAATTCAATTTGGTCATTCAAAACGATTACATTTGGATCATTATTCAATTTGTTAATTTCCGAAGCTTCAAATATATTCAATTTCTATCCTTTTTCACAAAAATGAAGGATTTTGGGTTTGTAGTATGCTTTAACAAAATGTACCTTTTCTAAAAGGTGAAGACCAAAGTTTGAAGTATGCTTATGAGAGGTAATATGTTCACGGTATCTAATTTCGAAAGATCTTCCCGATTGACCAATATATGCTGCATTACATTCTCCACAATCTAACCGATAAACACCAGATTTTTTGTATGGATCAGAACAGAACAATAGAACTCAACACCATTAAACAAATAGCAGTCTCCAATGGTTTTTCACTGAAGAAACCGAAAACTAGTTTGTGAAAAAGTATTTTTCTATATTTAAGTGAAAATTTAACAAAGTTAACCCTTTGCACTCGATAGGCGCCGCCACGGCGACACAATAAATACTCTTTGCACTCGAAAGGTGCCTCATGCAAATAAAAATAAAATATGTAAGTAAACTACTTTTGTTTAAAATACTTATCTTTGATGTATTACAATTTTTTATTAAAACTACTGTCGAGTAGCTGAGTACCCATACTAAAAAATGGTTCGAGTGCAAAGGGTTAAACGTTCTTCGCCAAAATATAAATATTAGTTGGATATACACAACGCAAGATATTTGCTAAAAAATATCAGATATCATAATGAAATTGGAGTGCAAAGGGTTAATATATTATCAGTAAATTTTTTTCCGCAATTTCTAAAACAGTTATTATTATTTCAGTTATATTTGCTGTTTTATTAATGTTTGATTTTATGAATTTTAATGAAATTTTGTAGTTATTTCTAGTTTTCAACTAATAACATTCTAACAAATATTGTAAGCTTTCGTTATTGTAGTAAGTGACGTGAATCTCATTTTGTGTTCTAATTATTGGATTGTGCATTGGCTTTTAAAAAAGACGTAGAATAGTTTAAAGACGTACAGTACTTGCTTAAGTAAACAAAAAAATATCATACCAACTAATCCTTTGTGAGAGTAGAGGCTCTTAAACAGATTTTTACCAAAGAAGTAATAGAAATTTTACTTTGTTAATTGTCAAAGCTATGTTATATGCAGGAACTTTTTGAAAATTAACCCTTACTATTTAAATTTCTTCAATTTAAATGTTGTAAATCTACTCATATTGCAATTATATATTGTATCTCCGCAAATAGATCAGTGTCAGCTAAAATAAATGGGCATTAAGAGTTGAAAGTTAGCTTTTTCATAATAAACCAGATGCATGTGCATGCAATGTTGTCATTTGTGTAATTCTAGAAATGTTTCCAATCTCTCCTTATATGTATTTATTTGATTTTAGAAATATTTAATAAATAATTTGTAGTAAATTTTTTAAACAAATGACAAAATTTTGCTTTTCGTTTTTAAAATTACTAGTTTGCTAAATTAACTCTTTGTAAGCAAGTTTTTCGAAGAGGTGAAACAATATTTATTTTTTCCAGTATTTAACACTATGAGGCCCGAGCACTTTCATAGTAAATTTCCCCGGAAGCCGGCAATATTTAAAAAAAAAACTATATAAACAAATACATAAAATAAAATGATTCAAACACACAACACAGTTCCACACGTATGTATGTGTAAAACTGTAAACAGACGTACTACGTGATACGTACATACATACTACATATACACTGGCATTCAAATCAATTTTATTTAAAAATATAAATTATATTTTTTATGTATTTTTTGTTTATCTTAAAATTTTTTATACATAGAAACCAAGAGAGTAGTGTTTGTTGGTATGTATGTGTTTGTGTGAATGGGAACACATCCGTGTGATGAAGAATGATAAACATCGCACACATAATGAGTAATCAACTAATCAATTAATCATTGATCGCGGTCGGCCTCTGGGGAAGTTTTGTTTGGTTTCGGATGCCGAAGCCGTGGGACTGAAAGTGTTAATATCCCATTAGCAGAAAATTACTTTCTTCATCTACAGATTTCATCTTTGTAATGGAAAAAAAAAATAGTCACAAAGACGTGAGCATTTAAATAACAATATTTAAACAGAAAACAAAAGAATATTTTTCTAGTTTTCAGCGGGACTCCAAGTTGGATATCAATCTACAAATTTATTCACAAAAAGTTAAAACGTATTTTATCTTCATCACAAATGACTTTTTGTACGTTAAGCATATACGTTTCTAGAACAGTGTTCCTGTCATACTAAGAGCCTTCACACAGTAAAATGCCGCAATACGTTAGATGTAAGGGGAGTCGCCATCTAGTGATCCTGGATGAATCTTTGTACAGTTTTCCAATTTAACCACTCATAGTATGTAGGTATTTTTGAATATCACTAAAATTTGCTAAAAACATCTGTTTTGATTTTTTTATATCACTAAGTTAAAAACCTCAAGACGGATGTTATGTTTCAACACTGAGTACTGAATCGAACATATTAACATATGTTTCCTAGAGATAATACCACAGGCATTAAATTATGAAGTATGACTCCATTTTATTAAACCCAACTTGTAACCACGGAGACTTGTTTATAAATATTAGATAAACCCATATATGTATTACTTCTATATGGCTAATGTCTATAAGTAGCAGGGTCACGGTAAGAGTGAAACAGAATGAGAGACGTAGCCTGTTGTGCGCAAGTGCGACGGTTCTGTCAAATTGCATGTATCCAATGAATATCCACATATTTAATAATTTGAATCTTACATATGCGCATAAGGTACTATGTACTTACTGCTGAAGTGAAACAAACAGATCGTCGGTACTGTAGTGTTTTCGCCTATTTCTCTATACGATTAGCTATATAGTAGTAGTACATATATGGATAAACCATTAAATTGATGGTTTGACCGCCATTAAAGTAATCACATCAGTCAATTTTTTTGCTTCAATATGTATTTGTAATACACAGCATTCTCTCTAGTTGTTTCTCTTCTCAATGTGTTTCAACAACTTTTACGGCCGGTTTTACAAATCAAGTTTAAACTGAGTTTATTAGTTAAACCAAGTTTAAGTAAATAAAACCGCTTTACATACTGAATTTATTTGTTAAACTCAGCTTATGTTTAAACTACCAGTCAAGTTGGCTTAAATCACTTTAAACTAAGTTTATCTAGTTGAGATCATAGAAAATATATAACATCGTATAACAAAGTTATATCTTCTCTATGGTTGAGATCGTTCGTAGGGTTTGTAGATATTGTCGCTGTTGTCGTTCTTGCTAAAATATTTTAAAAAAAATTCAGCTTTGTAGAAAATGGAATTTTTTAGTAAAATTAACGGTTTTCTTCTTGTCAGACATTTCCTTCTTTTTTTTTAAATGTCAAAATTCATTTTAAATTAAAAAATATTAATTCAAAAATTTGTTTATGTATTGTCGATGAATCGATATTACGAGCGTTAAACAAAGTAACACCATTACAGGTCATAACCTATATTGACAAAACACAACTAGCCCACTATTTTGACAGCTAATACACTTATATGAAATTTCTGACGTCATACGACGTGGTGCGTGAGTTTGCTACGTTTTACTTGACGTCTTATGAGGTCAGTAACCGTCAATGTGTTGAAACTGTTTACAGTTTTACCGGATACATGTATACCCGGATACACAAACATGTATTGAATGAAGTTGACGAAGTAGGCAAATGAACGAAAACAGGTTTGCCAATAAGCTTACTTAAACTTTGGTTTAAATTATATTGTAAGACCGACGCGAAGATAAACTGGGTTTAACTTTTAAACTAGGTTTACTTAAGCGCAAGCTTAAACTCCGTTTGTAAAACCGGCCGTTAGTGATATTAAAAAGTACCTACATACTATGAGTGGTTAAATTAGAAAACTACACAGAACAACAAAGTTTTATCCAGGGTCGCTAGATGGCGACACTCTTCACCTTACGTCTGACGGTATTTATTGTGTGAAGTCCATAATTCGTTGTTGGTTATTGACGTTAATTGTATTATTTATATTATACCGATTCTAAGTTTATAATTTGTTAATTATAGATTTAAATATTTGTTTCACTTATTATCTACTATGCTTTTAGTACCTATTCATATTAAAAAACTCAACACATATTAACAACAAATTACAGCTTCCAGTGTTCAAGTTAAGTTTTAATTTTAAAAATAAGTATAATAAAAATACAAGTGTAGAAAAGTTATGATATTATAAATCTAATATTTTATCTCATAATTGTTTTTAAACATATGCATACATACATACATACATACACTATTTTTGAATTTTATACTCCATGAGTTAAATTAGTAGTTTTAAATTGAAAAAAAAAATTAATTGTATGAGAAATCATTACATGAGTTATAATGAGCTGTTTATGAACACTACAAGCTGCGACGTCTGGAGTAACAGAAGGCATTCTACAACCCCCTGACGGTTCGTTGATTTATCCGTTTGTAGCACACCTTTTTATTTTATTTTGCTATTACTCATTTATTAACATTTGCAAATAAACGACATTCATAAACAATGTTTTCATTTATTTTTATCAAAGAGAATTCTGTTAAATTTTAAGTTCAGCTTTTTTTTTTAAATTCAAAATTTTTTTTATTGTTTAGTATTTCTAATATTCAGGATAATTTTTAGAATAATTTGGATGTTAGGACTATTTATTGACTTACACTAACTGTTGTATATTGGCCGTATTCGATTATGGTAGGAAAAATGTACTACGCATGTGCACTGCTAAACCACGCAAACGCATAGTGTATTTTTTCTACTATGGTCGAACATAGCCATACCTTGTATGATGTAATACCTGCTCTACACTCTCGTCGAAGTACGACGAGGTTCCTCGCTGAAATTGGCTGAGGCCTGAATAGCGTTACAACACCAACCACGAAGAACCACGAAGTGACCTTCTACACTCTCGTACTCGGTCAACTTTGCGAGAATGTAGAGTCTGCTTAATGTGAAAAGAAGGTTACCGAACCTACAATAGCTACACATAATCGACATTTGAAACTGATTAATTATTAGGTTAATATACCGATGTTTACAATTCGAAATTTTTATTTTCTTCTATTGTTACGGTACTTATAGCACAAATTTAATTATTGAAATAATATTCAGTCGTGTCAGATTCGAAGAATTATTTATTTATTTAAAATTCAACCAGTCCCTATGTAGCACGACTTAAAATTGTTATAACTTTTGTACTAGGCGATTAAAAATAGTTTTCGACAATATTGCAAGTAAAGTGGGCTTATAATAAGTTTTCACTTACATAACTTTATTACCAAGGCTTTTCAAATTTTACTCAAGTCAGTGCTAGTCGATTTGCTAGTCTCTATTACACCTAACAAACCAAAGTTACTCTTCACTCTAATATTTAAAGCCTATACAAAAATTACCAATACTTACTTACTTTAAAGTATTCTTAAAGTTGATTATGAAAATAGCCCTTATACTGTAGTATATTCATAGCCCTTATGTACAGGTAATTTTAATTTTCTTTTAAATAAATATTTGAACCAATTTTATTCTTTAGCTTCTCCTTCGAGTTTATTAATCTACACTAATATTTATACAATAAATTCAATGACTTTTGAGTAGTTACGGCTGAGCCATTTAAATAATGTAAGCACCCACAAAGTGTAAGCTATGATATTTAGACATCTACAGTAGTTATTCCATTCATCACTACATTAAACCACGCCGTCAATTGATTTCTCAATAGGTGGCTCTAGTTTCGGCTGACAACGAATACACAACACTTACTTTTATAAGTATTTTCTTTTTACATTTTTACACAGTAGATATTACTGTTTTGTTACAAAAATAAAAAGATACAATTATTTTGTAAATATAAATTTTATTTTGTGCATATTTCATGGATTTTACCTAATTGAAAATTCTCTTTGATTCACCGCCCATCATTAATATTTTTGCATTTAATTTTTTTTTTTATTTTTTCAAATAGTTTGTGTAATTTTGTACGAATGTTTTAAAAAAAATTGAAGTGTTTTTGATCTTTTTTTACGATATTGTTCTTTTGAGAAAAGCTTTTTAATGCTAATATGTGCATTTGATTAATTCATAATTTTTTTTTTAGTTTGTAGGAAATTTTGATTTTCATAAAAATATCACTAATATTTTTGATTCGTGATATATTTCAGTGCAGTGATTTCATGTTTATTTTTCGCATTATCATTTTATGTATTGCAAATAAAGTTACTTGTTTTTAAATGGATGAAAAATTAACAAAAAGTGCTGTGTACTAAAGTCTTTTTTTAATTCAACATATTTTTTGTCCTTCGTATACCATTCTAACTTTGTTTTACCCTTATTTTTTATTTTTTTTAATACTTTCTGCATCTAGTTGTATTTCGAAAATGATTATTTTATACGGCATTTACATTTTCAGTTTTGGAACGTCCTTCATCACAGATGTCATACTTAGATCAGTTTTTGCGGGAATCATCCAACAATCAGAAAAGTGCAAGTCAACAGTCGATTCAACAACAACAATCGTCGTCAGCGCAAGCTGCTATGCTGTATCAAGGTGGTTCAATTGAAAGTGAAGAGGGAGATATTGAGGATAATCGAGCGCTCTCTATCAGTAGTTCTAAGTCAAATTTGTCGGAACTAAGCCTAGTAAGTATTATGTTAAGATTTTTTGATACACATGGTACTAACGTATAACAGGTTGGATCATTAAAAATTTTGATTCCTTTTTTAAATTCATGATATTACCACAGTATAAATAAAAGATTATTACCATAGGCAGTAGCGAAACGCACTTTCTATCCTTTGTTGATATAAGTACAAACAATTATGTATGTCCTTTTTTACTTATGTGATTGTATGTGTACATGTGAGATTGAGGGTTGATAATGGACATGTTAAATTATATATGAACAACTAAAAGCAACTTTCTTCAAAATGAATTGAGCAAACGCGAAATTGATGACAGTATTCAACACGAGAATTTAGATCGTCACGACCTATTAGCACCAACCACTGTCGAAATCGAAAATATTAACTGAATTATTATAAAATACTAATAATTATTTATTATTTAACGTATTTTTACATAAGCATTCAAATTATAATAATACTTAAAAATTTGCATCAAACGGCACTCAGAAAAAATATAAATTGAAATTTTGTTTTGAATGATTTAAAATTTAGCATAAGAGTTATCACCAGACATTTTAAGCCACCATAATAATTAAATACATATCAGAAATATCTTGTGATCTGTAAGATATTAAAAAAATTCATTCAAATGAATTAGCTAAATTCTAAATAATTAACAACACATTTTTTAAAAACTTTCACGTATTATTGTATTAACAAGAAATTTTATCTAAAATCTAGTACAATATTACTCTTGTATTTAAATTAGTACTCTGTGAATAAAATCATATCGTGTACATCTCTATGATACGATGATTCTAGCATACATAGTTTATAGTCAGTAATAGCGTTCGGTATACATCGTATATCATATATGTAGTATACATATATAGCTAAATGGATATGAAAAAAACGTCCCAACATCACGGTGCAGATTTGGAAGTATTTTGTTCGTTTTGCGCAAATGCGATTTTTTTGGTGGTAATATGAACCAATCTGAACAGTAAACACGGTAAACACTAATTGATGCATCTGCGTAAAACAACTGAAGTGCCTCTACCCGATGTCTATCCGTCTCACTTCATCGGAACCACTACCTCTTATAGGGATTGGCCATATAGTTATAATACATATATGATCGTATATATCCTTCACCCTTCTCTCAAGAACACGGAAAGTGAGACAGGAATATACAAATATCTCCAAAGTAAGGCAAAAGTTCTTCAAAACAAGTGTAATGTTCTTAAAAGTAAGAGCAAGGCACTTTGGCTAGGTGCGGTACGAATAGGCCCATTGATTGGGCCAATCTCTTAAGGTGCGGATCTACCAAAAAAACATTTGCTTCAAATGTTTGTAATTGTTGTAATGACTCCAAGTAAAGAACTTCTTGTTAGCACTATATCGTTCGTAATAATCTCTAATCAAAAAAGGAAAGAGAAAACATAAATTTTAAATATCTAATTTTTTAAAAATAAGAAGTTCTATACAGTTATTAACAGACTTGAAAACTACTTAGGAGTGGTTTATTTCAAAATTTTTACCGTATGTCATCGGAAGATTTAGAATTTTTAATTTCCCAAATTATCCCAAAAATTTGTAAACGGGATTTAACTACAGAGACTGTATACCCGTCGAAGTTAGAGTAGCGATAATGTTTTTTAGCTACAAGAGATTCTTACAAAAGCCTTATGTATCTCTTTCGAATTTCGAGGCAATTATTAATTAACAAAATAATTTTCGAAGTATGCACAGCCTTCTTCTTGGCCTTTTCACTTCTGAACGGCGAGAGTAGAGACTTCCACGCATCCTGCTTTTTAATTTTATTATAATAAAATTTATTAGTAGTTTGCCATATTTCTGGTTTTGATTTATAAAATTTGATTGATTGCAGAAATTTTTCATTATCTCAATCCATGTTATTTTTACTCGTTTATTAATTTAAATTTACAATAATCCTTTTTAAAACACAAAACTATGCTGTTATACGACAAAATAACATAAAACAAGAAATAATTATATACATAATATGAATATTATGTTTGTTGTTCGTATGTATTTCATATTACATACTGTTTCCACTAGAAAAACACAAAATGCATTAAACAACGAATTCCTTTTAATGTACCGACTTTGGTCGGAACACTGACAAACATTAGCAAACAATTGCAAACATTCGTGACGATCGTCTCCACCAAAAAAATTTTGTGTCCGCAAATATTTACAAACATTTGCAAACAGTTTGTGCGCTTGGTGGATCCACACCTTTATACGTTAGTACAGTATGTATAAAAAAATCTTGATGCTATGTATGCTCTGTTGTAGTCAAAAGGCCAGTTGACAAATTTTTAAAAAATATTTTGATTTATTTGGATAAATTATTAAGAAAAAAAAAACTATTTCATTTTCAAAATTCTCATTACAACATTCATTATTTTTTGATTGATATCCTACTTAAATCATTTAAATTTTTGATAAAAAATGCAATAATTGTTTATTCCTTAACGCATCATGTGCTCACAGTTTGTTTTCACAAGGTTTAAATGTCTTTCTCATCCGTTGCACTTTTACCAAGAAAACATTTCTTACTTACGAATTTTTTTTTCCTTATAAAAAAAAATAATCAGAATAAAAAATCCTTTATTTACGAGTCCGGCCACAGTAATAACAGATAAATGTCGAAAACTTTAAAACAATTGATACAGTAACTTTTGAAAATTAAAACTTGTGTTTTAAGAAAATATTATTAACTTATACAGAAGAAAATACAATAAAGAAAACGATGTCTCCGAAAACAATCAGTGAATAAGGTGCATAATATCCCCTTAATTTAGACTTTTATCAGTAAATATACAAATTTTTTTTTATAGATATTGTTTATTTTTTTTATTTTTGTAAATATTAATTATAATCCTCATTGTAGGAACAACATCCAAATGTTCCCAGTCATCATGGTAGTCATGTGATACCGGGAACTCCTACCAGTCAAATTCATCATAGAACACATCAGTTCTTAGTACGAACATTTTCCGCGCCAACTAAATGTAGTCATTGTACATCTTTAATGATTGGTTTAGCGCGTCAAGGTGTCGTTTGTGAAGTTTGTGGATTGGCGTGTCATGCAGCATGTTGTCATAAACTTCCTACCACGTGTCCCGTACCTGCGCATCAAACTAAAAGACCATTGGGTAATTACGAATTTTTATTTAAATACTTAAATGCTATAATTCATATATAATTTGTTATGAAGGTATTGACCCGACAAGAGGAATTGGTACTGCGTATGAAGGTTATGTTAAAGTTCCAAAACCAGGTGGCGTTAAAAAGGGTTGGATTCGACAATTTGTCGTTGTTTGCGATTTTAAACTTTTCTTGTATGATATATCACCTGACCGAAATGCATTACCGAGTGTTTGGGTGTCACAGATTTTGGATATGCGAGATCCGGAATTTGCAGTTAGCGGTGTTCGTGAATCTGACGTTATACATGCTGCAAAAAAAGATATTCCATGTATTTTTAGAGTTAGTATTTGTATTTAGAGTAAAAAATAATGGAATGGAAGGGATATATTGATTTTTTTTTCCAGATTACAACATCATTAATTGAACATCCGGGTCCTAGAAATCATACTTTGATGTTAGCAGATACAGAAAATGAAAAAACAAAATGGGTTGTTGCTTTAACCGAATTGCATCGAATACTTAAAAGAAATAATTTACCAAATACTTCGGTAATTTTAAAAAAAAAAAAGTCGATTTATTACTATATTAATAATAAATTTTCTTTTTTCTTTCTTTAAATAGATTTTCCATGCTAGAGAATTACTAGATAATACAGTATCTATAACGAAGAATGTTATGTCTGGTATAATAATCGATCCGGATCGTCTTGTGCTTGGTGCAGAAGAAGGTTTATTCTGTGTTGATTTGGATCATAGTGGTTTGTAATTTTTGATTTGTTAATCACATTTATATAAATGAAGTCGAGTTATCTCCCAACTTATCGGCATGATTAAGAGTTAGTACGGAGTTGGCTCCAATGAAACAAAATTAAATTGTAAATCTTATTCAATAGTAAAAATATTTCAATGGTGGAAAACCTTGTGATTTGAGAAAAAAGAATCCTAATCATGTTGTATCCGCACATAGTCTAACTTCAAGGTATGATTTTTTTGAGGGGGGGGGGAATTGAATATTTACTTAAATTACAACTCAGCCACTGTAATTTTGAAATTTATCCACAATATAATTTGTAAGACTTATTTTGTTTACACCCTGTATACTGATATAATTTTAGTACAGAGCATTAAATAAAATAGAGAGAATGCCTTGTATGGTTGTTGGTGATATGAGTGGTTGTTTAAAAACCATTTATAAGAAGTTCATCATTGCATTAGTTATCAAAAAAAAAGAAGCTAAAAAACGAAAAAAAACTAAATAGCGGAATTTGACAAAAGTGCTAGAAGATTCTATTTGGGAACCAATAAAGATATGGAGAAATGAACTGTCTGGAAGACAACTCGACTCTTTTCCATTTACATTCCCCACAAAATATTAAATGTTTACAAAAATTTTAATCAATTTTAGAAATTGCTAAAGTTGGTGAAAGTAAAAAAATTCATGAATTATGGTATATAGCGGATGAACAGTTAATTGTGGTTGTGAGTGGGAAACAGCGTCATGTGCGTTTAGTGCCTGTAAGAGCACTAGACGGCGCTGATGTTGAATGGATAAAAGTTGCAGAAAGTAAAGGTTGTATTACATTAACAGCCGGCCCAGTCCTGTCTCGATCACCGTCCACGCAGTCTCTGTATTGTTTGTGTGTAGCAACTAAAAAACAAGTAAGTTAAAGGAAATTTTAACCTAACTTTATCAATTTTTATCTCGAAGGTATTTTCTAAAGTATCATGATTACTTTTGTAGAATACGTCACAAATATTAATATACGAAATAACTCGCACAAAAACACGTCATAGAAAGTTTAGAGAATTGAGTCTTGCAACCACTGTTCAATCTTTACAAATATTTTCTGATGGTCGACTCTGTGTTGGTTATCAAGCTGGTTTTTCCTTGTACTCTATTGCGAGCGATCAACTTCCAATACGTAAGTCTGATTACTTAGTTTGATTTTACTTTTTAGTGTTCCGTACCAAAATTGGTAAGATTAAAAACTTATGGGAATCACTTCAGTGTTCGTTCGTCTGTTACAAGTGAATTTTTTTTTTTTTAAACTATTTGACGTAAAAATTTGGCCTTTTTATTGGCGACACAAAGGTTCTTACTCCATGCCTCTGGTGGTGAAATCAGAATTTGTATAAAGTAAAACATTTTTAAGTTACGATATAAAATCTAGCAACTCACACACAATTTGTATAATCTATTCCTATC
Source organism: Brachynemurus nebulosus (assembly GCA_035578155.1). Classification (NCBI taxonomy): domain Eukaryota; kingdom Metazoa; phylum Arthropoda; class Insecta; order Neuroptera; family Myrmeleontidae; genus Brachynemurus; species Brachynemurus nebulosus. The sequence goes on along the minus strand of JAPWDM010000008.1, from coordinate 26,040,458 downwards.
GCCAATTAAACGTATACGTATATGTTTTCCTTGATACAGTTACTAATTTTACCACTAGGGGCGCTCACTAATCATTTTATATTTGGGTCGCCAATAGAAGTACAAAAAGTTGAATTTTGATTGAGAGGGTAAATTTGGAAATGGAAAAAATTCAAGGACATCGTGTAGGGTGTCAAAGAAAAGCATACATTTTTTTTAATTTAGAAAAAATCCGAAGAAAAATCGTAAACCTTGAGAGTGGGGTGTAGTTTGAATGAAAATTATCAGAATTGGAAAACTTCTAGCGCAGTTAATTTTTACAAAACAGTTTAATTGTTTATTTCTTTATAACTGCTGAATCATTGATTTTAAAGAAACAAAAAATATTTTTCACAATGGAACGAACGACTTTGTGTTTAAACGGTTCTCAAAATTTTTAATTTTAAAAAAATATATCTCTCAGGAATAAAAAAATAAAATTTTGTCTTCTCTCACATACAGCTGAACTTTTTTTACACGGTAGATAGAGACCGCATAAAAAATTGCACAAAGAAAAAATATATTCAAAAGCATCATAAATAACTATAAATAGTTTAATTTGGTCCAGATTGTAAAACAAAACTTTTTAGGCGGTGGATCGGGACCGTATAAAAAAGATTTCATCGAAAATATATAACTCAAAACGCTCAGAATCTCACGATTTTCTTAGAATTTGCGTTTCTAAACAAGATAAAGTATTAATTTAGACGTGAGAACATTTTATTTTATTTTTATAATGTAATGAAAATTGCGAAAAATACATCTGTAAGAAAACTAAATGATGCAATAACTTATATTCTTATGCAATGTACTAATTAAATGCTTAAAAACCATTAAAAAGTATTTTTATCAAAAAAAGTTATTATAGTTAATGTTTGTTTCTATTTTTTAAAAAATCGCATAAAATCTTTAGCTGTATTATATCAAATCTATATTTAAAAACAATTTATTGTATGGAATACTATTTGTACAAGCACGATTTGTACTTGACCAATTCTTTATTATTAATTTGATTATTTTTTAAAATTTTAGCTCTAATACACCCAGAGAACCAATTTTTAGCCTTTCTACAGTACAGCGGTTGTGACGCCTTATGTGCTATTGAATTACCACGTGGCGAAACGTTATTAGTATTTAGAACACTTGCCGTCTATGTTGATGCTAGCGGTAGAAAAAGTAGAGAAATCGAAATTATGTATCCAGCTGTCCCTCATGCAGTTTGTACGTGTGTAAATATTTCCCTAAACTATTTTATGGTTATTTTTAAATAAAATTTCGTTTTTTTTTTTTTTCAAGGTCATAATGATGGATATTTATTAGTATTCAGCGAAACACATATAGACTTTTTTAATGTGAACACCGGCGAATGGGTTCAAACACTTAATGTGAAAAAAGCGAAACCATTAGATTCGAAAGGATGTCTTGTATCTTGTTTAGTTAATGAATTGCCTAACATAATTCAATTAGCGAGTAGTCACCAACGTAAGTATCATTTTTTAAGGCTCCATAAAAAAAAAGGAACCTTGAGGAACCCCTTCTTCGATTTCGAAATATATTTTTATACTGCTTATTTCAGATGGCCTATTAAATTTAAATGTATATGACAGAATTCAAAGACCTCGTAGAAGATTTTCGTTACGGGAAGGAAGTAGAACTCAACGAATGTACGTAATAATAAAACTATTATATTTTTAACTTTTTTTTTTTTTAATAATATTATTTCATTTTAAGCTTGGATCGCAGGTCAAAGTTAATATCAGCACCAACGAATTTCAACCATATATCACATATGGGTCCTGGCGATGGAATTCAAATTCAGCGACTTATCGACTTAACGACTACTGTAGAAACAGCGGGTCCAGCGCCAGGTCCTACAAATCCTCAGTTACCGCCTTCTTATTTGCAACAAACTTCTCAATCATCTATTCATAGGGTAAATAAATTGTAATATTGGTCTTTGGATATATATTTATTTCGATTTATTGATTTTATAGCCTAGTAAGTCGGCTCCATTACCTCCTAAACCACGTCCGTTGCAACCTCCAGCTCCACCTCCAAGTATTTATAATGGTGGAGCTTCATCTACGTCGCTTGGTCAGTCTTCCACTGGAACTGGGAAACAACCTCCACAAAGAAGTGGAGATCGAACTTCTAGTCTTGTCTCACTTCATGATAATGTGAAGGTATTTGCAAAAATACATACTATTGTAAAAAATATATCAGTATACAGGGTGTAAATAAAATAAGTCTCATAATTTCCACTGTTAGTAAATTTCACTATTCTGTTGCTACGTTGCTGCAAAAATTCTTGTGCTATTGAGGTCCGTCAAATGGACATATGACATCTGGTGGTAAAACCGTGTACTGGTTCATGAACCATGAATTTATTTATTATAAGAATAAAACAAGTGAACTGAATAAAGTTTATATTATGAAATCCGTAACGTTTTCTCCTCGTGTTAAATCGAAAAAAAAGTTAATTTGTGCAGTTAAAGGTTGTAATAGCGCGGAAACTATAGAAACAATGAAAAATTATCCTTCGTCTTCGCCATGTTTTTGAAGCTCCTCCCATTTGACGGATTCCATATATGAAATTGAGACTCTAATGTAAATGGTAATTTATCCCTAAAAATAAACGATTTTGCTGACACCCTGTACATCATTACTCCAATTATGGAAATAAATATTAATTTTTTGATTAATTAAACCAATTTTAGTACTGTTCATCGATATTTTAGTTTCTTTTATTTTTTTCAAATCGTGTAGTGCTAATTAACTATGTTAATTACAAGAAATCATTGATTTTTCTATCCATTCTATTATTGCTATACATCCCGTTTTACGGTTTACGATTTTTTTCTAAATAGATGCTCATCACTAATATGTTTTTGGTATCAAGCGCGTATACAAGGCGGGAGGGGGGGGGTCAAGGGGTCGTGCCCCCCCTCACCGAGAATTAAAAATATACACTAGATATTGGCTAACTTCACAATTGCATCACTGCTTGCATGAGGCAGAGTCAAAAGTTCAAAAACGCATCAGACGCATCACAACGAAAAATCAAAAGTTCATTTTTGCATTTTATGCGTCAAAACAATGCATCAAGAAATTTGGTGATGCGTGTCCAAGATGCATGTCGTGTGTATAATGTAGAATTATAACTACTTGCCATATTATGTAGGTATTAACACCAACAAAAATAATTCCGAAAAACAAATTGTTGAAAAAGATGAATGTATTTACCTTTGATTAAAATTGTTTAAACTATTTGAATACATCTTACACTCAAAATAGGTATGTAATATTTTTTATTCAAATAATTTCAATATTTTCAATTTCAAGTAAGTTCAAGTTGAAATTCAAAGATAATATACCTATACAAGGACTGTATTGCTATATTATCTGTAGTCTATCATGCTACATTATCTGTCTTATCTACATATTATAGCCAAATCAGAGGCTAAATGATGCCAATATCCCGTTCAAAAACATCTAATGTGCATCAAATTTCAATAGAGCATCAGTAGCGCATCATGTAGTATTAGACGCATCAGAAAAGTCGGTAAAGTTTACATTTTTGAAGTTACCCATTATTGAAGTTTAAGCAACATATCGGTAAATTTACCAGTCAACGTTTTTTTTTTTGGGTCGTCAAGGGTATGGAGGAAGTTTAATTTATTATTTTTTTTGTTAATTTTAGAAATTTCTTTTATTTTCCGCGTGACCCCCCCCCCCCCCAAGAAGCTCGGCTGTATATGCCCCTGTTTGGTATACTACTAAATTTACTTTTATTTACATTACAGTTAGAAAAAACCAGTCCTCGTCACTCAATAGCAAGTAATAACAGTTCAAATTTATCAACACCCCCCTCACCTCAAGCGGATCATCACAACAGTTCTAGCTACGATAGCTAGAGAAAATCATATGATAATGCATAATAATTGATAGTGCATTTATTATAATATGAACACAAGACAGTTCTAGATTTTTCATGTAGATCTAATTATTTCTCGATAATAATTTTATTTTAAATGTGCAAAATATTCATTTAATGATATAATTTATTGTGACTAAATTTTTTATGTATATGTTTTATTATTTTGACAGTATATATTTAATTAATTTTTTTATTAATTAACTACTTAAATATTATTTATTAACATTTAGAAAATTATGTATATAATTTTATAAATATTGACAAATTTTAAAATTTTAATTTATATGTTTGTGTAAAATGGTAATATTTATTTTTTATTGCAATTGAAATGTTTCAAATTAAAATGGCATTTCAAAAAAATATTTATAATTTTATGCCATAACTGTATTTCTTTAGTTATATTTAATCTTACCAGTATTGTTTTGTGTTAGAGATTATTTTTACAAAAGAATTTTCATTCAGTATAAAAAAAGATATTTGCTTATTTGTCAGGAAACAAATTTAACATTGTTATAATAAATACATAAGCTAATTATGTAGTTTGACACATGACAATGTACCTAAAATTTAATATATTAACTATATTATCAACCTGAACTTTTTATTAAACTTTGGTGTCCGTTAAAAAGACTAAAATTAAATAAAAGATGTTTTGTAAAGTACAACAGAATTCGTGTAAATAGTAGAAAAACATCGTTTAGTAGCTGCGAAAAAAGTGTTCCCATTAGAAGAAGCAAAGAATTCTCTTTTTTTACTTTTGATATTAATAGTATTAAAGTCTTATACCAAAACGTAGCTCGAATATGTAACAAAATTTTGATTGTGAGTTCTAAATTGCAGTTAATTATTTGAAATAAAAAGATATAACTTGCAGTTCTCTTTGTAAAAGATATATAAAAGAAAAAACAAATTAACTGGTTTGTACAGTACTTTGTGATAATTCATAATTGAAATTACATCAACTTTGCAATAATTACAATATTAATAGGTCTGAGTAATACTTTGCAATATTCCGTATTTCTAAATAATAAAACAAGTATTTTGCTTTGCAAAATACATAACAAGCTCTCATTTAACAATCCACTGGGCCCGTTAGAGGAGAAATTGTTAAATGAGAAAATCAAAGATCATGGGCGTCAATGTTTCTGATTTATATATCTGCATAATTGACTATTACAGACTATTATTTAGATGACAAAACTTCAATTCACACATTTTTATCATTGTTTGTTTTTTTAACACAAGATAACAGCAGGTAAAAAATGGAAAAGACGCGTAAGAGTTAAATTGTAAACAACATACTAACACACTCAAACACATTTGCTTTGAAATACGGAGGGGTGTCATTATACACATCTCGTGTGATGACGTAATGCGAGCTTGCTATGTACTACTATATTTATAAAAACTATGACAATTGCTTAGAACACCAGTTGTTCATTTCCGGACAAAAGTTCTTTGAATATTGAATATTTTCTTATAATTCTTTTCATCTGCTTCACCAAAGCAGTAGATGGATTGACAGTTGAAACATAATAATTATTGTCAACAATTTAAATATACTGTGATTATTACAAAGTAAAAAAAGTATTATTTTGATCTTTCTGGCGAGAGTGTATTTAAGGTTAAGTTTGCAATGAATGAAGATCTCGAAAACGTTAGCAAAAATACCTAAAAATCTAGAAAAACATTTTTAATTTGTTTATTTTTTAGTTATAACTTGATTATTTAAAAATATAAGTTTTTTCTGGCTTCTGACGCAACTTCATTAGTAACTTTATCGATTTTCCGATTGTCACGTAAATCTGTTTGAAATTTGCTCGTACTTCAAATAGACTATTATTTATAATCAATAACCTTTGCAGTTATGAATTATTAATAGAAATGCAAACTTGTATCACGGAATTAATAGAATATAAACTTCACTAAGTTGTTAAGTAGTTTAAAATAGTCTGAATACAAATTCGAGATACAAAACCGAGTAACTTTTGATTAATCAAAGAAAGATGGCGCAACCTGATACTTTTTATAAATATTTTATGCATTAAATTGAGATTAAAGTCTCATATCTTATGGAAATAATTAAAAATTCGTAAACAAAACAGAACTATTTTTAATACTACTTTGTGTTTTGTAATAGTCTAATAATGAAAATTTAGTTCTTTTGTGTTTCCTGAGAAGTTATCATTTTTGAGGTACAAGTTGCGTTAGAAAGTCATCGATTTCTGTTATTTTTTAGTTCTCGTAAGATCGTCCTAGTCTCTGATATTTTTTAATATCTACTTTTTATTAAAAATTATTTTATTAACTAAATTAAAATATTAAGTTCGATGATTTAAAGTTTAAGAATTATCTTTTTTACATTTTACAAATATTTCTATGTTTATAATTAAAATTTACATTAAAAGTATTACATATTTCTGATATCATTTAAAATAGTAGTTATTAGTAAAATCATTTACACATATCAGTAGTAGTTAATTTTTAAAACTAAACAGCAACATGTATTCGAATGCTGTGTGTCTGAGTTTTTTATAAAATTCATAAAATTTAAAATACCAAATTTGCTAAACTGAAGTAATAATTAATTGTATTTTCACCTACAACAAGACGATAAAAAGCGTCGATTTGAGTAAAGAGACATTTATTTGCGAATTTGTCTGTTATAACGTTTTTGTTTTTTTTTCTTTTTTGAACGACTGATTGAATTTGATCGAAAATTTATGTTGAATGGTTTTGGGGCCAGTGGTTTCAAATTTAGTCAGCCTCTTTATTATTCACAGTAAACATAGAAATTATTGTATAATGTTTTTACACGACAATGGAAATTTTATTTAAATTGTAAATTATTAATATATATATATATATATATATATAAATAAACATTTGATATTTAAATGTACTAATATTAATAAGCTTAATAAAATTATTATAACTGCCATTTTCTATATGAACACAAATTGCTAGTTAGAGCCTGTTTGCTATTTATAAAACTAAAAGTTCACTAAACGAAATTAATTGTCGGAAGGTATTTACTTAATTACTAGATTTATTTTGCATTTTTTTTAGTTATCTATAAATTTCACACCAAAGTGATAAGCAAAAAGTAATAATTAGAGAAGAAAAATATAAAATAGCATGGTTTTGTATTTTTCTGTTCCACTTATGCATTTTATGTATTACTTTACTACTTACCATTTTGATTTGAATGATCATAAAAACTTGTTCACAAAGAAAAAAAATAATAATTGATAAATGATTAGAGTAAAATTGATTAGTGCAATTACCTGAGTGATCTGTAGAAATAATACGATGGGGTAGGTAACTTAAGGCCCGTCCATACGGTCAAACTTTACCAGCGACTTACTTGTGCAAACCAATTTGTGCAAGTAAACATGTACATATCGAACGGCTTGCGTAAAAGTTGTACTGCGTCACTATTGCTGTAGATTTTACTTGCGCAAACCAAATTTGCACAGTTTTACTTGTGCGCATAGACAGTAATGATGTTGAGCCGAGGAACAGTTAGTCGACTAATCGACTAAACTTATTTTTTAGACAAAATTAATCATTAATCGAAAATATCGAGCGTACAATAGTTGATTAGTTGACTAAATTAATCAAATTCATGAATAGTATAACCTGCGTAACTCTTTCGAAAACAGTGAAAAAATTAATCAGTTCAATTATTTTGTCGATTAAACCGATTAACTGACTAATTATCCCCATCACTAGTGGAGATAGTAGTGTTCAAGCCGCGTTTTAGTCGCAGTTATATACAAATCAGTGTAACTACTTGAAGAATTACTGGATACAAACTTATTTGTACAAATTAAACGTGCAAGCAAGTTGTTGTCGTGTAGATGAACCATTATACCACTTATAGTTTACGAAAAATACATAGTGACTTGATGATACCGCTATTGCATTTTTCTGTTTTAGTTATGCGTTCTATTTTTAATTTATCACCTACAACTTACTTTATGTGAACTAGTTAAAAGTATTCTTATGCTATTTAATTATTTATAAAAAAAATATATAATTTTTTTTTAAAACTGTAAAAAAAAAAAATTACGTAAAATTATGACAATAATAAAATAATTGTGATTCTTGAAAAATTCTAGTTTCATTTTTCAGTATGTAAAGATATTATAGCTCGTTCACACCAAAGTAATAAGTAGAATGTATAAGTAGGTTAATTTATGTACCTATCATGCTGTTGGATTTTTCTGTCCTACTTATGCGTTCTATTTAAAACTTAACGCATCGGAGTGAACGAGTTACAATAAGCGTTTGGTTATTTTGTTTCATTGAAAGTGTAGATTAGCTAAATCAGTCGACACCAAAGAGATTTTATATTTAAAGTTGAAAAGTTAACTAAAATGATGAAAAAAGGAAAAAGATTATGACATCTTATCCATCCTTATTAACTCTTTAAATGATTAAGACGAGTTAACTCGTCCTGCAATATGGCGGCTCAAAATGCTATCATATGTATATATTCACTGGTACAGATGCCGCCATCTATGACAATACGGTATAATTCTAAATAATGTTCAATTTTATCAACATAGTTTAGTATAATTTATATTTTGTAAATTCCTAGGGTTCACTTTTTTAATGTTGGGATCTTTGATTTTTTTCTTTTTATTTTTTTGTAGCCTTATCTATTGTACTTATCACTTGGCAGTAAAAAGTCCGGCATTTTGAGACAAAAAAATTTTACCATATGGTTTGTTTAAAAGGGTTAAATAATGCGCAGTACGCTCTGTCGATACTCTCTATGGACTGTACTTATAGAATTAAACAAGGATGTCAATACCACCACGGTTTTCCTTCTTTTTTTATCGAGCACTTACTTTCACGGGCATTGCTGTTTTTTCCACTTTAGGTATATAATATCTTTGATCGATATCATAAAGCTGTTGCTTATACGTATCCATTATGCATTCATTAAAATTTTACAAATAAAAACTTTTTTTAGTTTTTTACGATTGAAAGGAAGTAAAACAAAATAACCGAAACTATTTTGAAAGTGTATTTGTGATTATTTATAGCAACTTGATTAAATTAAATTTGTAGTTAACCCATTATGACCAGTATGTACTGATAAAATTTTGTCGAATGTAGCCGCAATGAGCCATTTTCTCAAAATATGTAACAGGTTGACACCAAAGCGGCGACACAGGTAGATTGGGACTACATCTCTATGATTGAAATTTTAATTTAAAAATTGCTATGTAACCGCATAAGAAAATTGTTTAACACCAGGGCGGCGATACGGGTTATTCGAAAATATATCTCTATAGTTGAAATATTAATTTCTAAAAAATAAACAATATTCCTAGGTAACCGAATTGGAAAATTTTGTTGCTAAAGTGGAATTAACAGATGATTTTTGGTTGGTTAAATTTATATCTTGATCATAGAGATATTATCCCAAATACCTGTGTCGCCGCCCTGGTGACAGATTGCTACATATTTTGAGAAAATTTCTCATTAAAAAAAATCTTTTTATTATAAAGTTGCATCTTAACCTTATAAAATTGCACTACTATTTAGCTTGTTAGTTTTCTGTAACTAAGCAAAAATTAAAATTTTGTATAGTTACTAATATCTGATTGTTTACAAAGAAGTAATAATCTAAACAAGTAGTACGATTTTATGAGCTAAGACACACCATAATGCACCTTAACCACAGACCAATGAATACTATTGTATTAAACTACTAGGCTAAGCATAAAGGGAGTTTGTAGGCATTTTTCTTGAAGCAGGTAACAGGGTGAGACGGGTGAGATTTAAGGAATATAATATGTCAATTTTTATTATTAAGCAAATGCGACTATAATTATTGCAGGACATAATTTGTATACGTACGTATTTTGAAAATAAAGCGAATACCACTTTCTTTTTTTCAAAATTTTGCAGTTTCTTCCCAAAAAAGTAAAATTTTATTATCAATATTATATTTTGACAGTAATTATTTGAAAACCTTACTACTGGAATAAAATTGTGTTAAAAAAGGATAGATCAAATTGTGGACTAGGGTTGTTGCGGATGTGATATTTTAATGCATCTGCAGATGCGGATGCGGATTTTTGAAGATCAACATCTGCAGATGCGAATGCGGATGTTTAAAAATTATTTATTTTTCCTAGGAAGCGAAATTTAATAACTTTTATTGTTAATTTTCTTTGATAAAAGATAAAACATTAATAATTAAATTTTAAGTTATGGACTTTAGAAATAAAAGTTTTGCTGCTGTTGTAAAATTTTTTTAAAGTTTAGCAATATTCATTTTTGTTGTCTACAATAAAATTTTGTTATTATTATTTGGAAATAGGGAATAAAACGATCAATTTTTGAATATTCACAATATTTTCAAATAGACGTAATTACATACTATAATTCAAGGTTATAATACTATAAGCCTTTGAATCGGCTGAAACATCTTTGAATTTGATTTAACATATTAACATATTATATGTATTATAGACTAAAATAAAGACTGTCACAAAAATTTAGAGGTATTTTCTAGCAAGCTGAAATTTTATGTTACTTCACTAACAGTACAATTCGTTTCTTGATTGAACTGAAAACCAACAAATTTATTTTTTAACGTATCTTCTGTAAAAAATAATTGTAAACTCAGCTTCATAAATTCAATAAGGCATAACCTCTCATGCTTAGCTATAAGTTTGATAATAAGAAAACGGATCGCACACCAACAATTAGAATTCAAAACATATCTCTAATGGCCTTTGATAATCGGACCGATTATTAAAATTGAAATTAGTTGTATAGTCGAACTGGAACTCTGAACACATCCGCATCCGTATTAAAATGGTGTGGATGCGGATGCAATTGCGGATGTCAAAATTGTTGCGGATGTTCCGCATTTGCGGATGTTCCGCATTTGCGGATGCAAATATCCGCAACAACCCTATTGTGGACAAATTGTGTTTTTTTTTTTAGTCAGGGCTACTTAGGACCGTGAAATTTAGATACACAAACTAGTGTTCAAAAAAATAACTACTGCAAGTACGCAAGGTTATTTTATTTGGTTTACTATCCGCATAATTTCTACCGTTTAGTATTGAAGTGTGATCCTGTTTTCTTTTCGTAATAATTTATTATTTTCTAATAAAAATAGGTATTTCCAAATTGCTACCATTATGTTACCTGTTAGTGTTATTGTCACCCACAGATGAGACAGATGAAGCCTACATATAAAAAAGTGTGGTCCGAAAGTTGCAGTAAACTGCATTTTATACTGCTTACTGACTAGTCGTCCATCGGCTCTACAAGAGTAAGCATGCATTGTTACGTGATGGCTGTGATTATTAGATCGTGTTAGTAGTAGATACATACATATAGTTGTTCTATAGTATGTGTCCACTCCCACCATGCATCTCGACCACATACATAACGAATATCACACAAACTCTAAATATGTATATAACCATAGAAAGTGGGGGATGCCTCGCTGTCAGCTATGATGACGTAAAATTCTGGCAACAGCTGGAATGCTATCATATAGTAGTTTGGCCCCTTGTTGTCACCAGATGCTCGTAATTTAATTTACGTCACCATTAAGTGAAAATTTTCCATTTTAATGCAAGGTCGTAATGGGTTAAACGGCTTTATAAACTTGAGGTGATTTTTAAATAATTACAAAATTAAAAGTAAAAATAATTTTTGAGGTATTGTGTATTATGCAATTTTGAGTTTAGATATTGCATTCGAATATTGTCAACAGTATTATAATTTTAATTTAAACAGTGTAAATTTTAATTAAGTAAGATGGATTTTGTAAAATTAACTGATACGATATTATTGATAAATGAATTGTTATTAAAATAAATATAAATTATTATATATACAAGTAAGATAAATTTCAAATTTTAGCTCATAGAAATATACTATTACTAGTTGCAATTGAATAATGATTTTTAAATACTGTAATTGAAATAATTTGAGTAAAAAGTTCAGGGCGATAATGTAATTAATGTATTTATCGATTTGTACTAATAAATTTTTTATTGTGTTACACTAAAATTAGCATTTCTAATTTTATTACATTTATAAGAAAAAAAAGACACGAACGTAAAAATAAAATAAAAATTAAAGTAATTGTTTGAGCAAATATTTGTAGATAAAATAACAAAATCGAAATATTATGGTTTTTATTAATATTTTTTCTAATTTATTTAAAAAAAAAATTTAAACAAAGCATTATAATATACTTTATCTCTTAATTATTACGTCACATGTCAGTGGCAACAGTGTAAAAAATAATTACGGTGCAATTGTATTTAAAATGATTTGTAGAAGTTTAGCTTACAGTTAGTTCATTTTGTGAATTCATTGAAAATTTTTATTAATTTTCTTTTTTTTTGGAAACAAAATGTTCAGAGTGTAAATACGTTCTGAATGAAATATACAAGTACTAACTGCTATAGTGTGTGTAATTTTTGATAGATCCTAACATTCACAAATTTCAAACATGTACGTATTGTATTAAAATATACGATAAGAAAAGTGTGTAGTTTTTATTTTATTATTATTTTTTTTATTTTTTTTTCATAAAAAGTGTATAAAGAAAATTCTTAAATTTTTCCAATTCCTGCCTGGCGGTACTTTTGAGGATCAGTTAATTCACCCAACTATTTTATTACATATTTAAATAAATGACGAAATATTATCTGATATTCCGAAGGATGCAAGAATTTGATTAAAACTGACATTGTCGTCAAAAAGCAACATTACTAATAATTAAAAATCATTCCGATTGGTTGATCAAATAGAACTTTGAAATACCAACAAGTATTTTAAACAACTAAAATTCATGATTTCTTAAAATAATTTAAAACTTCCGCTACCGTAGACTATAGGATCAATTGGGACAGGCGGATGAATAGCGAACTTTATCTAAAAACAACATATTTATTTTAGTGCTTTTATGAATAAATTGTTTATTCTAATTAAAAATTCAGTTTGAGCATTATTGAAGAGGGGGTTGACTCACCCTCTTAAATTACATACTAGTTTTCATACACTCATTTTTACTGTTAACACACTGACAATGGGTAATGATGTCACAATAAGTGGTTCTGAAGTTAGACTGTCGTATATAACGTTTTTATAGGTTCGTTTGTTAATGATACTTTTCGTTATCGTAGAATTTTGATCGTAAATATCTCGTAAACGTTTCATCGTAGCAAACAAATAACAAAACTTTTGAAGGTGTAAGTGAAGGAAGTTATAGGCATTCCAAACATATTACGACTATCAAAATGTAGTTTTCGTTTTCGAAAATTATCGATATCGATAATAACGATAATTTCCTTACATATGACACTCTAAATTCAGAACCACTTACTGTGACATTATTACCCACTGTCAGTGTGTTAACAGTAAAAAAAGTGTATGAAAACTAGTACATATGTAATTTAAGAGGGTGACCCACCCCCTCTCCAATATTGCTCAAACTGAATTTTGAATTCGAGAATTCCATTTCTACGTTATTCTAATTACCTTAAACTATTTTTCATGAAAAATAACTTCTTGCATTACCCAAATAGTACGACTGTTCGACACAGTCACCCACTAATTAACTATCCCTAGACTTAATATTAGGAAATTGAGCAAAAACAGGTCAATTAGATTTTTTGACGTAGATTTCAAATCTGTAAACAAAATTTTTATATTGTTAATTTTAACCCCGAACCACCCCTGTTGATGTAATTTGAACAAATTGCATATCAATAGATAGATCTTTAAAAAAGAGCAATATCGCCAATTTAAACTTTTGCTCTATCTCCTACTGTTTCGAGATATTTGAAAAATTTTTTACCCCAATTTTTGAAGGGCGATTTCACCCCTTCAAACCGTTTTTCCTCAGATAAAAAAAATACGTGTCGCTTATTTTTTAATGTTCTACAACGTATTTAAGTTTTATCAAAATCGATAGGTCCGGCTACGGGACCTTTACTTGTAAGTTGGTGATTAATAGGGACGGAAAAAGTGAATAGGGACAGTATATGCATTAATAGGGACGCTGTATCAAGTACAATAGGACAAATGGGGTGGGTGATTAGGGAGGGATGAAGGATGTACTGGAACATAAAACAGAACACTTTCAAGATTATCAAGTCATTCAATATTTTTATAAACACATTTGGCATGACATTTTAGCGAATTTTGAAAACTCGAAATTCAGCTATTACGCCAGGTGTCATAGTAGAACCTGAGCCCGGGACTATGGCAGAAAGGACCCCTCCGGATAAGATAGGTGAATCTGCCTAAGGTCCAACCTGGGTCGGGAGTGCCATGGTAGGATTCGCCCTTGCACATGTATTCCATAGCTGCAATATTAGGTCAAGATAGTTTTGCGTTTTTGAGTTGTACTAAATGTTTAATTTTGGACTTTTCCCGATTTTCCACTTTTCTTCTCCCCAAGTGTATAAGTATTATATATATATATATATATATATATATATATATATATATATATATATATATATATATATATATATATATATATATATATGTATATACCTAATTATATATATATATATATATATATATATATATATATATATATATATATATATATATATATTATATATATATATATATATATATATATATATATATATATTATATATATATATATATATATATATATATATATATATATATATATATATATATATGCATGTAGGGTTTTAAGAGCTCCATAAAACAGTGCATGCAGCTCTCCAAAACGCGCTGTTTAGAAGATGTTTTCAAAAATTTCTAAATGACCTACAAAAACATACAAAACGTGACCTTGGATTAAAATGAGACATAAATTTTTGAAATCTACGCCTTTGAATTAGTAAATATATGTCAAAAAATAGTTCGCAAAATTGGGCCAAGTAATGCTAATTTAAGGATTTAAATAAAAGGGACTCTAGTGACATTCGGTGTTGCAGCCGCCTTAGTGGGCTTGTTTATCCATAAAATATGGGGACGCCTTCCTTTCACCCTGGAAAAAAGCAAGCGTGTGCGATTAGACTCAGTACCAGTGTTTTCATCACTATGGGAAGGTCTCACAAAACATCATAAATCAAAAAGCATGATTTCCGTCACAAAAAGGTAAACTGAAAAGTTAAATACAAGTTATCCTTGAATTCTTATCGTAGTTGTTGAACAGTTTTGTTAAGGGCACATACTTCTGAAGGTTCCTTACCTCCAACTTCTCTTTACACTGATATGATGAGAACCCTATCAAAAACCCATAAACGAGTGTATTAATGTGTTTTTAGTTGAACTGTTACTGAAGTAGTCGTTTACAACAAGTTACTTAACATTTTTATGCTGACTGTGATATCCTGGTCAAAATCGACCCCTTATTAGGTGATAGATGACAGCAACTACATGTAAGCCGATTTAAATGTCTGTTGTATCATTAGAATCCTTAGGTTACTCTGAGTAATATAGGCTAGGTGACGTCGTGGAAAAACCAGAGGGTAGACAGACTAGCACTGCCACTAAAAAGCATGGAAAAACGTCTGAAACAATTTAGATGGGGGTGATATTGTTAAAATTCTTACTTTACTCTGACAAATATAGGCTAGGTGACATAATATAGCTTCGAATTCGTAAAAAAATGTCAAAAAAATATCTGGCAATGTTGAGGCAAACTAGCTTTGTGTTTTCAAGTTGTACCAGGGCAAATGTTCTGTAAATGCAAGGAGCTCTAGACACGCGGCATTATAGTCTATTTAATGGCTACATCCAGCCATAGGAAATCGCAAAGCTTCCCTGTCATTTTAAATAAAAACACGTGTGCTGTGCGTGATAAAATCTCATAACCAGTGTTGGAAAAGTCTTGCAAAACATCAAAAATTTAAAAAAACACACTCATTAAGTCCTTGCCCTACCTCCTGGACAAAGACATGGCTCTTTAAGTGTGGATAAAGATAAGTTGGGGGTAAGGAACCTTCAGAAGCATGTGTCATTAACGAAACTGTTCCCTAACCGCGATAAAAATTCAAGGATAACTTATTTTTAACTTTTTAGTTTACCTTTTTGTGACGGCGGTCATGTCTTTTGATTTATGATATTTTGTGAGACCTTTCCATAGTGATGAAAACACTGGTAATGAGCCTTAATCGCACACGCTTGCTTTTTTCCAGGGTGAGAGGAAGGCGTCTCCATATTTTATGGCTAAACAAACCCATTAAGGTGGCTGCAACACTGAGTGTCACTAAAAACCCCTTGTATTTAAATCCTTAAATTAACCTTACTTGACCCAATTTTGAAAAATATTTTTAGACATATATTTACTAATTCAAAGGCGTAGATTTCAAAAATCTATGTCTAACCCTACCATGGCACTCTCGACCCAGGTTGGACCTTAGGCAGATTCACCTATCTTATCCGGAGGGGTCCTTTGTTTTGAGGTCCCTAGAATATGAAAATGATATTCACTAAAATTTATATATATATATATATATATATATATATATATATATATATATATATATATATATATATATATATATATATAGCAATCGATTGCCCCCGTCGATATCTACATCTCTTATTTGAACAATTTTTCGATTAAATCAACGGTTTGGCTGTAATCAAAATGGCAACTCTCGAAAAACTCACGCTGTATTTTAAATGGGTACAGGTCTTATAGTAGCACTACACTCTCGTCGAGGCAACACGAGGCGACGCGAGGCCGAGAGTGTAGTTGATGCTCTCGTGTTACCTCGCCTCGCCTCGTCAAGCCTTGCCTCGCCTCGTCAGCTCTCCGATCTGAGTCGGTTTTTTGTCACAAGTCAAAGGACACGAGACAGCATATACTCGTGTGTTGATATTGCATATGTTGCATATCTGCGTACTATTATGTTTTCATACATAACCTAAAATCATGCTTTAAATTTACAAGAACGTTATTTTAAACGTTATTTTAAACTTTTTTGTGTAATATGCATGAAGAAAATTATAGGATTCAACAGTACATAGAACTGCAGCAGCAGTTATTTGAATCCATGTCACCGACATCACCCATCTTGTCCATCTATGATTGACATTTCAAACTATACGAACGCGTATGAGCAGTATGAATAACTGAGTAATGAGCGAGAGTGTAGACGATACATACTCGTGTTGTCTCGCCTCGTCAAAACCTCGACAAACGTCTCGTCGAGGCGACCTCGCGAGAATGTAGTGCTATATTACAATTAGATGAGATCCGCCCAGTGCCCAGTATTTGGTAATTCGCTATGTTATGCAGATGCTGCGACAGGGGTATTTATACTTTTCTCTAGATTTTATGTTTATTTCTACACAAAATCATGAAGTATTACTTCTTGTTTGGATGTATAAGTAATCATAAAAGAAATACAAAAAATACGGTGTGAAGTTTGAATTCGTGCCTATTTGGACCCTCGTGCGAATAGTCAACATAAATTTAAAAAGATGAGATTTTTTTATTTTTGCTTCGATCAACCGTTTGTAAATCGTTTGTGAATGTTTGTGACGCTATTATTTTCGTTTGTGACTAATTAGTTAATTGTTAATTAAGAGTGTGTGAATAGCAACATTTTTTTAAAATTTATTGCAATATTGACTTCCGGGCACTTAATCGATCGAAAATCGTTTGTGAATTTCAAATATACCATTAAAAACATTTGTGACAGCGTATTTTTTAAAAAAATAATAAAAAAAATCAATTATTTTTTGTAGAAATGAAGTTTTTTACATTGGCCACTCTGTTTAGTTGCGCTAAATCTATACTCCAATGCCCTCTAGTGTGAGAAAAAATACCTATTTTGTAAATGACAGCAGTATACAGAATTTTTTCAATTTTTTTTTATTATTTTTTTAAAGAATACGCTTTCACAATGTTTTTAATGGATTATTTGGAATTCACAAACGATTTTCGATCGATTAAGTGCCCGGAAGTCAATATTGCAATAAATTTTAAAAAATGTTGGCTATTCACACACTCTTAATTAACAATTAAATAAATTAACTAATTAGTCACAAACGAAAATAATAGCGTCACAAACATTCACAAACGATTCACAAACGATTGATCGAAGCAAAAATAAAAAAATCTCATTTTTTAAAATTTATGTTGGCTGTTCGCACGAGGGTCCTATTTAGGCCAGTTTACGGTACGTAAAAAATTTTCTGGCGAATATATTTATTTCAGGAAATTTTGGTTCTGGTAATTTTTAACTCTTTAAATGATTAAGACGAGTTAACTCGTCCTGCAATATGGCGACTCAAAATGCTGTCATATGTATATATTTACTGGTACAGGTGCTGCCATCTGTGACAATACGGCAAAATTCTAAATAATGTTCAATTTTATCAGCATGGTTTAGTATAATTTATTTTTTGTAAATTCCTAGGGTTGACTTTTTTAATGTTGGGATGTTTGATTTTTTTCTTTTTCTTTTTTTGTACCCTTATCTATTGTACTTATCACTTGGCAGTAAAAAGTCTGGCATTTTGAGACAAAAACATTTTACCAGACGGTTTGTTTAAAAGAGTTAATTAGTTGATTAAAAATGTGTGATTAAGGTATGCCTTGTTTACACGAATTGAGTAAAACTAAAGACTTTAGCAGTTGCTACAAACACATATAAAATTACGTTTAATTACTGTTTCGATGTGTTTAAACCACGGTCGTATAAACTTAAACGTAATTCTATGGATGTTTAAAGTAACAACTAAAGACTTTACTAAACTCGTGTAAACAAGACATTTAGTACACCATGTTTCATACAAGATCACTAGATGGCGACACTTCTTACGACTTACGCTCCTTTCACATTATACGGTTTTTGCCGTACGGCAAAAAACCGTACGGTCGCATTTTTTTAGTGTAGTGAAGAAGAGCATTGGACCTTTCACATTACACGGTCACGGCAAAATGCCGTTGCCGTGCCGTGTAGCAGCCGTCTCTTGCCACTGGACTTCACGGTTGCCGTACGGCGTTTTTAGCTCAGTAGTGTATGTAATTAAATGGATGCTTTCACATTAGACGGCTTTTTAACGTACGGCATTAACAATTTTTTGTTGAATTTCATGTTAATTATTAATTTTATTTGTGAAATGGATTAAACTAATGTTGAATGTGATAACCAATATTTTAATAGATTGTATGTAATTTCGAAATTGTGTGTTTTGATGTTAAGTTCGTTAAGAAATTAATCAAATGAGTCTGTAAACATCCGAAAATAGTTGAAAAACTTATTTTCGTAATTTTTCAGGTCTTCAAAGAGTGTGATAATAAATAATCCTACTTTCTATTTCCTCTGATTTATAAAATTAACATTAATGACACTTATTACTTGTATCATGTTGCAAGTCGAATAAAGATATTCAGTTTACAACGGCAAAAAACCGTGCAATGTGAAAGCAACAATATCACGGCAAAAAGTCGTACGGTTTTTTCCCGTACGGCGAAAACCGTACAATGTGAAAGGAGCGTTACGTCATTTTTAATTGTGTAAAATCCCTTAGTGTGTTTCGGCAGAGGGCAGCATAGACAAAGTTACTAGATTTAAAAAGAAATAATCTGCTTGATATACTATAATACATGTATAATTTATTTAAAAGCAGTTAAAACAAGGGGACAAACTACAATATCATAGCTAGCATGCCGGCTGTCGCCAGAATTTTACGTCATCATAAGTCACAGCGAGGCTTCGCACTTTCTATGGTTATATACATATTTAGAGTTTGTGTTTGTATGTGTAGTATAGTGAATGTTAGTATGTGTGATTGTCGTTATGTATGTGGTGCGGGTACATATATACGTACTGTAGAACTACTGTATATATGTATCTGCTAACAATGATGTAACCACGATCTAAAAATCAATAGCCACGACCTAACAATGCTTCTTTGCTCTTGTAGAGCCGAAGCACGACTACTTAGTAAGCAGTATAAAATGCAACTCATTGCAACTTTCGAATCACAGGTTTTTATATGTACGCTTAATCTGTCTCATCTGTGAGTTAAAATGACTGATGGAGTTCGGGACGAAAATTTTGTTAGCCTAACGTCAGCTAACGGAGCTTCCACCGTTACAAACCAGGGGGCACGCATTCAAAAAATTAACATACATTATATATTAAAACAACAATTTTTAACATGGTGATTGATTATTTTTATTCCATAATTTTTAAATGTGGCTGTACTTTAGAAATTAAGTATTTATATCGTGACCATGAAAAAATATTTAACTTACGTTAATTTTTTGAATCAGAGCCCTTTGGTTTGTAACGGTGAAAGTTCCGTTAGGTAATGTAAGGCTAACAAAATTTTCATTCCGAACGCCACCACTGTTACCCAATATCGTCTGTGTTTTCTAAATGGAAAACACTCAATATTATAAAATTTACATAGTTTACGCAAGTAAAAAGTGTAATCTTAGGATTAGCTACATCCATGTCCCTGCCACTTGTTTTCAAGGACGGACCTTTTCATGTCACAGTTTGCTACGTTTGCTACGTGGCGCTAATGGTATAGGGGGTATACTAAATAGAGTTGGGACATGTGAGCATTTTTCATCAAATATATGTCAAAATTAATTACCATATGATTGAGCACAAAAGTATCGTCACCAAGTTATGTGTTAACGAAGAATTAAAATTTTTCAATTTAATTAATCTTTCTAGGTTGAATTAAAGTATTTTTTTAAATATTTAATTTATTTCCAATTTATTTTAGATGAAAAATAGCGAACTATTAAACGTGTCTCGACTCTAAATTACACGAGTTTAATGTCTCGACTCTAATTTTATCCCCTAGTAAATCAACGCCATCTGGTATATTAGTTACAGCGACGTCAAAAAACGGTCCATTTTTTTATAATAGACTAAATGGGGAGTGACAGGGACATGGCTACATCTATTATTTTAATCACACATTTTAACTGCCATTTAAAAATATAAATATATTCAATTTAATTCCCTGATAGTTATGTCCACATCTACTATCCAATCATATGTGCGCCCGTTCCTTTAAAAATTAGATTTTTTTAATCACTAAAATATAGAATTTATTTGCGTGAACTATACATAGTGAAAAAAAATGAATAACCATGAAAAAACAAATGTTTTAGTATCAGTGTTACCAACAAAAACACATATGAACATGAAATTTAAGAAAATATTTGACTAAATTACGGGAATACAAAAGAGTTATCTGAATTTATTGTGTTTATGGTATTTACTACAAATTATAATTATTATTATGTAGTTTTTTCTGTACACCTATTTATGTAGTAATAGTTTTGAAAATTTCAAAAATAATAGTTATCGATAAATTATATTTTTGATAAAAAAATTATTTTGTTTTAAATGTGTTTATACAAAGTATGTTTATGCCCAACTTCTAAATTTTTTATTTATTTGTTTAATTAAATGTCAAAAGTCTAAATTTTTGTCGTTTTCCTGAATAATTTAGTATATGTAAGTATTTATAATAATAAACATAATTGGAAAATATTATTTAATTTGTTAATTTAATTTTTTCAATTTAGATAATGTTCTCCAATGGAATTTCATGTAACTTACCATTCAGTTGTATGAACATCAAAAGAGAAACTGGCTCTGATGAATTATTGTCAAAGATAGCTCGGGAACCAATTATTTTAAATGTTTATGATATGTACTGGATTAATGAATACACTAATAACATCGGACTTGGTGTTTTTCACTCAGGTGTGCAAAAATACTTCTTTAAATTTCTTCTTTGATTATGAATTTTTTAAGATTTTAATTAAGAGGTTGCATGAAATATACATTTAGGATAAGTATATGTTTAAAATGTTTCATTTTAATGATAATTTTCACATCGAAACCTCGCATACAAAGTCCATCCGCATACCGGATTTTAAATTTTGTACGTGATTTCGAACTGTAGATATCAAGCTTCTTTAATAGCAGATTAAAAAAATGCAATGTGGGTGGTCAAGATTAGATTGCCCGGACTACCCCAAAAAGGGAGAATTTTGATCAATTGTGAAATTAGTCTTTAATATATTTTTATATTTATCTACAAATATTTATGTCTTAGATATAATTCCTTAAATAGTTAACTGATTACCGATTATTTTATTAGCGGGAACTTACTCTGGATAATAATCTACTATTTCTATGTTGTTTGCAGGCATAAATTTTAATTAAAGTAAATGAGTTTACAAATTTTTAACTATTATTTGAATTAATTATTTAAGGTAAAAAACAATTTTTTTTGTACTTTAGAGACGTTGAGTTTATACAGTCTGATTTTTGTGAAATTTTGTTTGTGTTGAACTGCGATTTTGTAAATTATTATCTAACTTTATTTTTAAATCTCCTATTGTGCTTCATTTAGGATGTCCTGATAATTTTGAAATTTTATGTACGTGTTTAAATTACCTATTTACTATGCAAAGTTTTATATTTTTAGTTTCATTAGGTTTCATTAGGTCCATTCGGTACATTTAGCTGATTCATTTAGAAGTACACATGAGAATTTCATATTTGACAGCGACACCCGTTTTTTTCCATTTAAATATAACTAAAGTTTTCCATTTCCCATAACAGTATATGTATTTTACCGTATATTAGGTAACGATGGAAGATCAAGATTTTTTTTCCTAGAAACTCAACGTCCTCAACAAAAAAGGTTAATTTTATTTCATCTTTAAAAATGGCGCCACTCAGTTTTATGACGTAATTGTTCATTAAACACAGGTTTTCTTTCTCACATACGATATCACATTGTCCGGATAGTATGAGACTATGGTGGACATTTCTTTCACCAAATTTAATTTTTAGAACGTGTTTTCTATTTTTCTATGAAGAAAAACTGAATTTTTATTATTATTATTTTTTTTTTTTTTATTGTCTTTTGCTGTTATTTTTATACAAAGAGATTTTATACTTAAAGTGAAAAAGAAAAACATCAAACTTAGCTAGTGAAGATGATAGATTGATAAAAAACGAATGAAAAGTGTAGTGGTGTTGGCATTTTTGCTTAATTTTATGTACAATCCACCGACAGTATCGATAGAGCTATACTACAGATACCGAGCGGACATTATTTGGCAAGAAAGGCTAATATGTTCGATTTTTTTTTTCTTTCTTTTTTCCAAGATCTTATTTTAGTTAACTTTTTAACTCTTTTTTTATATGTTAATATACATAATATTCTATTTAATCATTTTAATTACTGATGGGAAACGCGATAACTTTCTAAATATCAGAAAATTATAAATAGGTACTAACGCACTAAGACAACTTTAATCATAATTCATACGTTCTGTCATAATACTACCCATTATGCAATTGAACTGGTTTGCTTATAATGACAATAGTTTTTTAAACAAAAATTTAATTAAAAATAAGATGTATACGAAAATTTATATACATTTAGATTTTTATCAATAAATCTATAGGCTGCCTTTACACGATCAGTAATACTGTCAGTATTTATAAATACTGACACTACTACTGATCGTGTATTGATAATGCTAAAGTATTCATATATATATATATATATATATATATATATATATATATATATATATATATATATATATATATATATATATATATATATAATTTATATTATAAAAATAATGATTCATTATTTTTGTCATTAAATACTGACAGTATTACTGATTGTGTACAGGCAGCCATAGATTTAACACGTTGACGGTCATGAACGCTGTACAGTGTTAAGTTAAATCTAACTAACTGCGACACAACGCTGCTTGGCGTTAACAGTTCTGTATAAAATGTACATTCGTAGATCAGAGACAAAAATACTTCGCTCTCTGTCTATGCACTATAGATACCGCAACGGAGCGATATGTTGCACAATACATTACGTATTGCGCAGCATACCTGTGGTATCTATCGTACGTATCGTACCTGTTGTATCTAGACAGCGACGAGAGTGAACTACGTTTGTCCATGTATTGGTGTATTAGTTGTCAAAACAGTTTATTACTTGGACATTTTGTCATAACTCCTCATAACCATCAATGTGTTAATATTTTTTTTTCTAATACTGGTAAATAGGATAAAAATAGTGGTTATAACATATTCTTACATCTTATAACGTTTTCAAGGTGTTGAAATTTATGGTACGGAATATGCATATGGAGGTCACCCATTTGACTTTACGGGAATATTTGAGATAACACCAAGAGATGCCGAGGAATTAGGTGAACAATTCAGATTTAGGTACGTGATGTGATGCCATTTTTGCAGTACACTTCAGTATCTAGTTATCTAATTGGCCGTTGACGTTATTGTTTTAGACAAAGTGTTCAAATTGGTTATACTGACTTTACGGAGGAGGATGTGAAGAGGATTGTAAATGAATTAGGCAAACAGTTTCGTGGTAACCGATACCATCTTATGAATAATAATTGCAATCATTTCTCAGGGGCTTTCACACAGGTTTGTTCACATACACCGTTGATTTATATTAGTTATTCAATTTGTCAGTCCAGACAGGCCTTAGAGATAATAATTATTCTTTTTCAAAAATATCAGTCTTAACGATTTTCTTTCAATTTAAATATACTTGCTGATAAGGATTTCATTTTTGATACTTTTGCAAGTTGCGTAAAGGAGTGGAGTTTGTAAAATACTAAAGTAGGAGTTTTGCCACCGATTTAAAAAAAAAAAAAAATTATGTGGTTATTCTAGAGTTACTTGCTTTTCTCAATTTTTTGTCCACTTAAAAAATTAAATTAACTTTATAAAGGTAAAAAAAAGTCAAGGGATATATTGTAGCTGCACTTAGTACTGCTGACATTTGTGATTGACTTTTAGTGACTAACATTTTCAGTCAGATTGAATTAGTCTATGACTAAATTACTCAATTTGCATAATTAATCATAAATCATAAAAAAATTTGCTATTTTTTTGTTAACATGTAACAGTTACGAGATGTTTGCAATCGAAAATTTTTGATATCGAGAGACATATAGTTTGATGCTTGCAATATATTGCTTGCATTTTGTTATTTTTGTTTTAGGACGGACTGTTTACGAAATATACATTATCACGAATTTTTGATATCGAGAAATATGTCGTTTGGTGGTTGTATTTTTTGACAAAATGTCATTATTTTTGCGCTAGAATGCATCGCTTACAAGATATTCGTTATCGAAAATTTTCGATAGCCGCATGTATGTAATTTGTACGAACAGTTGTACAATTAAAAGTTGGGTAATATGCTCTAATGAGTAATTTAGTCATTAGTCACAGTGATTATTTTAACTATTAGTTTTTAGTCGTTAGCCTGACTAAATTTTTGTTAACGTGGCTTAAGGGTGAGAATATATTTTTGGAATTTTAGAAAATATTTTTACTTTCGTTGCAGATTCTTTGCGGCCAAGATATCCCACCTTGGGTAAATAGACTTGCCTATTTTAGTAGTTGTGTACCTTTTTTACAACGATGTCTACCAAAGGAATGGCTAACACCAGTTGCCCTTCAACAGGCGATAACCCACAGTCAAGATAATACGTCAAACGGCTCGTCAATACAACCATCCACCGATGTTACTTCACTTTAACAGTAAATAAATACATGAGTATATATGAGTATTATTGGCCTATGTTTTTGCGATACAATTAACATGAACAATATTTCAACTGTTTCGTGTACTCAGGTCTTAAAATACCCTTAAAATTTAATATTAAGTTCGTTCTTTTCGTAATAATTTCAAAAAACTAGTCAGTATTATGTAAATTGGGACGATTAAAAATTTTTGGCAATTGATTAAGCGATTTGTGTTTTTGTTTTTTCTTTTGATCTGCGTTTTTTTTTTTTTGAAAGTGGAAATATTGGTACAGCTGCAATTTTCTTCTTGCTTTTAATTGCTTAAAAACTTTATATTTGTAAAAATATTTTTTGAAATTATTAAACCTTACTGTTAAAAAAGTCAATTATGATGAAAAATATATAAATTTATTTTAATTTCATTAATTTAATTACTAAAAGAACTTCCAGTTACTTATTTATGTATGCGATTATCCTAGTTTAGTTTTTTAAAGATTCTTCCGTAAATGATTCAAAAATTTGGGCATGTTCCTACAGTGGAACTTCTGTTAACCGGACAGCAATTTCACGCGAAAATTTCTTTTAAATAATTTTTTCTTTAAATCTCCAGTTAAAATATCCCCAATTATTAACCCCTTTAGCGGCTCATATAAAACTAACCAAATAAAATGATCTTTGAAAATACTTAATTTAATTGCATAATTATATGGCCTATCCATTCGATAATTTTTGCTTTAGTAATGCTTTTACGATAGCAGATGACAGCATCTTACAGTTACTAACACGAGGCGAGTTCAAGTCGGCAGAGTCATTCAAGTTGTATAATTCATATGACGAACTGTGCTCGGGATAGCCGCTAGAGGGGTTAATGAAACACCCTGTATTTAGAGCCATTCAAAGTCACATAAAGTAACTAAGAAGGTGTTAAAACCATTAATTAAGCCCTTTTAATGTCATTATTTTTAATAATATAAACCTTTTTGTTCCCGATTTAATCAAATTTCTTGCAATGTATACATCTATAAAGAAAA
Source organism: Brachynemurus nebulosus (assembly GCA_035578155.1). Taxonomy (NCBI): domain Eukaryota; kingdom Metazoa; phylum Arthropoda; class Insecta; order Neuroptera; family Myrmeleontidae; genus Brachynemurus; species Brachynemurus nebulosus. The sequence goes on along the minus strand of JAPWDM010000008.1, from coordinate 26,013,882 downwards.
GGAATTGAAAAATGGCAGTGTTCGTTGCTGATTTTTTCTGCTCAAAGTGAGCTGTTGGCACATGCGCAAGACGTTTTTTTATGGAATACGCATGCTCTAAAATACTTCATATTATGAGCACAAGTATTTCGTACTTCATAAAACTGTTCTTGCGCATGCGCTAACAGCTCACTCTGAGCAAATAAACTCAGCAACGAACACGGCGAATAATTATTTCATTGGAACATTTAAACAGAATGCTAAATTTTCCATTTTAGTCGAACCTTGATAAACGACAATTGAATAAGTGAGAAAACTGAGTGAAAGTGATTGTTAGGTCTATTGATTTTTACTTCCGAAAACTCTTCTGTAGCTGAAATCAGTTAATTTCATAACCTTATAAGCGAGAGCTCTGTGGACGAGAATTTGTAATGTAAATGAATCTAGCGTCTTTGTTTTCGCCCACTTTTGCATAAAGTGAGAAATTGAGTAAATGTGTAAGCGAGGAAGTAGCGAGGTTCGAGTGTACCCGTTTCCTTAATGTCAAAAAAATTTTCGTCTTTTTAATGATGTTGTTAAACAAATAAAGTCATAACAGAGTGTTTGACTGAAATTAAAAAACTATTCTAAATGTCTTTTTCTTTGTTAAATGGAAAAAATTGTCACAAAAAGGCTCGTTATAATGATGTCACAATTTGAAAACAACCAAATGTCAGTATCAATCTTTGTAACCTGAAAATTTTGATTATATTCGTAACTTGTCAAAATAAAAGCGAGCATTTATTTAAATTTTGTCTATAATTATTACTGTACATTCAATCTAATAGAAATATTGAAAATATAGTTTCATTTCGCCGATGAAAATTATCAGAATTAACATGTATACAAATTGTGTCGTCATTTTGAAAGAATGGTTTATTTTCAGTCATTTGAATTGAGTTGTTGAAATTACCAAATATTTTGATATTTCATTATTAAAATCAAATATATTTAGTGATAATTCATAGAATTATTTAACATTTAACACAAATTTAAACATAGTCAGATACCCTACTTTCAGGGCTACCAGATTGTATAATTGGATACAAAATCTGTATAATTTGGTTGTTTTGTGTATCCTCTTTGTACAAGAAACTTTCCTGTATAATTGGATACGAACGCCAAAAACTGAATACGCTGAACACAGCAACTACAATTTTTTGTTAATGTGACATCGCGTTAGACCCAAAGAAACTACATAAATATGCCCTTATGTACATATAAATTTCCTTTCGTTACGGTGAAAAATCGGATTATTTTATTTATTTATTTATTTATTTTTTTTTTTTTTGCTCTCATTGTACCGAAAAGTTGTTTTGTATAATAGAAGCCAATTTTGTATAATTTCAGAGACCTGACTGTATAAAACAAATTCTTATTGACAGCCCTGCCTACTTTATCTGGTAATCTTTTTGAAAATTTATACATATAATTTTTATTTTATTATAGTAAAATGCACTCTACACTAGGGAAATTTCATTCAAAAGTTTTTACCTGTAACGTGTTTCTTGTTTCTTCCCATAACTGTTTCAATAGTTTTATTGGTATACAAGAGAAATTACTGTAGTGCCTTATATCAATGAATTTTCTAGGCCTAAACCGTTTTATCGAGCATGGACATTTAATGAAACATTCTTGTTGATTAACATAACTCGGTTGTGTAACATTTTAAGCGGAATTTTTCTCCTTTTATACTCTTCATTATTTATTATTACTTATTATATTACTGACTGATTTTTTTTGCCCAATAACCGTGCATATAAGAGTTACGAACAAATTAACTTATTCGATCATGTTCCATCAAATTTGTTCTGTTAAATTTTTTTATATTAAAGTATAAAAAGTGTGTTATAGTCAGTTTTTTTTTTTTTATTTTTTTATTTTGGCACCGATATGCGCAAAAAGAAGTAAGATTAACAGTATTTTAACACATACTTTAGGTTATAGGTTAGGATATGATTACGTATTTTACTAGAGGTTTTAGAGATGACCGTTTGATAATCCGGTAGTTGATAGTCGATAATAAATTGAAAAGTTACTCAGAGGCATGCAGTATAATTATGAGTATTAAAACCATAATTATAATAATAATTTGACATTTGTCACACAGGCAAAAATGTCAACGGTTTACAAGTAACGCCACTAACATAGTGAGGGTAGCGGCGATGGTTAGGAGTTTAGTTTGATAGTTGGAGACAGCCTACTGTTATTCATAACGCCAGTATTAGGAATTTAAACGGGGGCGTGGTTCAGTAATTAGTCAACTATATTTTAATTGCTAAAAAATAAACAATATTCTTAGATAACCGAATTGAATAATTTTGTTATTAAAGTGGAGTAAACAGAAGATAATTTTTGGTTGGTTAAAATAATATCTCGATCATAGAGATGTAGTTCCAGGCTACCTGTGTCGCCGCCTTGGTGACAGACTGCTACATATTTTGAGAATATGGCTCATTGACGACACAAAGATTTTCACTCGCGCCTCTGGTGATAAAATGAAAAGCTGTATCAAGTAAAAATATACGTATATGTTTAATTAGCAATATAAAATCTAGTATGTAACCTGCATATATATATATATATATATATATATATATATATATATATATATAATATATATATATATATATATATATATATATATATATATATATATATATATATATATATATATATATATATATATATATATATATATATATGTATATAAAAAAGCCATACCACTCACTCACTCACCTATCACTAAATCTCCAGAACTATAACACATACAAACTTGAAATTTGGTATGCAGGACCCTGTTGGTTCATCGGGGCTTTTTAAGAAAAGATTTTGAAAATCTTTGAGTCTAACCGCAGAAATTTACAAAAAACCGCGAAGTGTCAATTCTTTATTATTGTATACAGCTATCTATGGACAATTCATAAAAAAATTATGTAAATTAGTTAGTTGCTAAGTATTTAAGTTCATATAAAAATGAAATGTGGACTTAACTTATCTATTCTCAGTAGTTTCGAGAAAACGGTAGTAGGCAGGTATCAAAAAAAAAAAAAGATGGTATAGGTAATTACATTCAGTTCTTACTCTGCGGAAATTAGTCATTGGGCGAGTAGAGCGAAGCGCTATAAAAAATTGGTTTCGCACAGAATTGATATGATTTAAAAGTAATTTGACCTCTAATTTAGGTAATTTTACGCGACTGAAACGGCGGACCGCAGCAAGTAATACATATTTCTATGCCAATTAAATAATGTGTACGTACATCTTTTACTTATTATAGCTTGTAATTTTACCACCAGAGGCTCGTGCATAATATTTACTATACTACAATACAAACAATTTAAATTATGTCCCAAAAAAGGTAAACTACTGGATTATAATAGACTTAACTTTTTTTAAAAAATGAACTCATCTATTTCAATACGTACAATTTAGACGTTCCGATTTTAAGTTTACGACCTCCAAATATTTTTGTTAAAAAATGTCTACAAACCATAATTCTTCCGTATTTTGTCCACTGGACAGTTTTGATTAATGGATACTGATTATAGTTCAATATCATTAGACCGATTAGACTTAATTTTATTTAAAAAAATATAGTTTATGATGCTATAATTGAAGGAGCAAGTAATCGAAGGTGTTATGTAACATTTTGAAAATTTAACAGTAGAAGTGTTTGAAAGCTTTTATTGACATATGTAGATATTATTATTGAATTTCCACAAAACTGTTGTGCCTAATGAAACCAAATTAATTGATTTGTATATAATACTAGACAATGGCGCCCATATGATGATTTGTAGGGGGGGGGGGGCTAGAACTGGGAGTAAGGAATATTTTTAATATTTTGGATGACGAATGGCGATTTGTAAATAGCCATAAAAAGTTCCAATTTCGACCATGTTGTAAAACTTTATTCTGTTGCTAAAATAGTAAGCTACGTTAAAGAAAAAACGTTTGACTACCACTACACTTATATATTTTAATGTTTCCCTGATAGCCAGAGGGAGGCACGGGCCCCCCTTGCTCCCGAGTATGCGCGCCCTTGATACTAGACAGGTTAGCCAGGTTCGTTAGTTTTGTGATTCCAGTTTTCAAATGCATAATTATACAGCTCAGTTTAATTATCAAAAAAATTGCAATTAAATGTGTTTATGTACGACTGAATCATAAAAGCCTATTTTATTACATTGTTAAGAGATATAAAAAGTATTAATTTTTGGCTCTAGTTGTATAATGAAAAGCAAAAAGCACTAGTGCCATAAAGAATAGTCTACTTGATAAATTTTAATTTGAATTTTACAATAAACAGAAAACACACTAACTTTATTTGTATACCATATTTACAAATGTTGGGATTATTAATATTAATTACACAATCTGAACTATTATTAATATTTATTCCAGGCGGCTTTTTCTCCTTTCTTTTTTTTAAATATTAATAAGTTTTATTGAAAAGTCTTTTAAAAATGCTCTAATATTTTATTAGCCTTAGGTAACAGCCAAAGCATACTTTAAACACAATAAATTTGTCTATGCCAACTGTATATAAAATACATTTTTTATTTAAAGTATAGACGTGCGATTTATAAATTAGATTTTGATCGATAACTAGGAATTTTAACAGTCGTACATAAAGCTTTGTTTGCAACTTGTACATAATTTGACTTTATGAACTCGCCTTTTTTTATTGGCCTCGCTCAGCCATAAACACGGCTCGTTCATAAAGATCTTCATTATGTACTTGTTGCCTAAATAGCTATTATGTGATATATGAATACATGTAGGTATTTAATATTGAAATAATAATAAATTATATAATTACACGAAACTGACAGTATTTTTGTGTATTTATTATAGTTATTATAAGTTCGTCTACTATTGTAACTACGAAAATTTCTTGTCCATCATAAGTTATCGTAAAAAAAATAGATGTAGGGCAATAATATCGATCTGTCCTACCGATCTAGCAAATAGTGTCAGATTAGTGTATCTTGCGTGATAGAATATTTTTGAATTTTACAAAATATTACTTTTTGAAAAAAAAAAAAAAAAAATGTCACATAATACTTTCACCCACTTGTCCCTTTACTTAACTCTTAATTATTACTGTTAATTCTTCCAGAGTATTGAATAGATATTTCTACACAATTATTAATAACTATTTTATCATTAATAAATTACTTTTTAATTGTTTTGTACAGTTGGTACTGTTAAATATTTACGCACACGTAGTATTTTTTTTTTTTACGTTATCTATGGTTGTGGTAAAGTATGAAAAAATTTTCACTAGTCTATGATTGGTTATACCCATTAGTATAAAAATTTAATTTTATTCTCTCTACATTATTTTAGCTCTCTATTTTTATTTTATACTTAAAATTTGACAACCGACTTGCCTTAGGTAATATTGGGAAATTAAACATTTCGGTTTTAGCCGGTCCGGGTACCTGAAGGTGTAAGGGTGCGTATTTTATCTTCCTCTTAAACTGTTTTTTGTCTTAAAGTTGCTTGTTATTTCTTCTTATCTCATTTTGTTGTCTTTTAACTTGCTATTAAGTCTTAAATTTAAGTTAAGAAGAAGATAATTTGAGAGTACGATGAAATTCCTCGTAAGTCACTTAAAAATCGGATATCTTTATTCAGTTAGAATGAGAAATTCATTTTTGACATTATGCTGCTAATCTTCGATAATCTTCGTAAAACTTCGGATTGTTACATATTGCTAAAACCATAGAGTTGTACATGCATATATTGTATAAACGCAAGAGGGCTGTATTCCCATTGTACTTAAAAAAACGAGCCAAAAAATCATAAATTAACACTCTCACCATTTTTTCATAAGGAAAGCTAATCTTGTTTTTGGCAAACAAGTAAGTCCTCTTGTATATATCTGTGAACTCGATGGTTACACAAAATGTTTGGTTATGAAAACGAGTTAAGAATACTCTTTGTTAAGAGGAAGTTTGTGAAGAAGATAAAACACGCGTGTGAAGAAGATAAAAAAATAAGAATGACTTTCTAAAAAATACAGCAATTTTTATTTTACAAACTAAACTGGACAAATTTTGTGATTGTCAGAACCTGGTAAGCAAGCCTTGGCCGTGTTCAATTTGTGGTATAAAAAATGCTCGCGCATGTGCACTATTAAACCGCGCAAACACAAAATTCAAATTATTTGACGTCTACTACCATATTTGGAACTTGTAGACGTTACATATTTAAATTTTTGCTAATATGTTCGCGCGGTTTAGTAACGCACATGCGCAAATGTATTGGAATTTTTTATACCACAAATCGAACACGAGGCTTGCTTACTTGCAGTAGTTACTTTTTTGATCGCCAGTTAGCGTATCTAAGTTTTACGATTCCCAGTACTATTTTTTTTTTTTTTTTGCCAATTTTCCTATGTTTCTCCCACTATTTGAAATTTTACAAATTTCCATAAACGTTTATGGTAACGTTATTTTGGGTATTGAAGCAATAAAATATTGGAGTTAATTATTATTATTATAATTATAATATTCTGTTAAGAGCGGAAACTTTTGACTCGTTGTAAGCAGCAATAAAAAAGATTGAAATAGAATCATATACCTTACTTTTTTTGAATAATAAAATTCGCATATACGTAAAAAGAGTAAGGCATATGATCCTATTTCAATTTTTGATGTTGTTTACAACGAGTCGGAAGTGTACTAAACAAATTGTCTAGTAAGAGCTAAACAAGAGTAATGCTCTTGTGTGTAAATAGCACAGTTGTGTTCCAAACGAAAGTTGCATACTAAAAAAAAAAAAAAAACTTTTCGCTCCTAAACAGGACGTACACCATTTGGATTTATTCCAAAGTTTATTACTTTTATTCCATTTGGGAATATAGTTACTTGCCAAATAATGTTTATCATAAATTTTTATGCTAACTTGCAAAAATCATCCATAAATTAATATACTATATAATTATTCTGTTGTCACTTTTCTTGGTGCGACCAATCACGTATCGGTTATACAATTGAATTTTCTTCAATGGTTATCTTTTATTATTTAATTATATATTCGATCTCTTTACGTTTAAGTATCGTTATTTAAAAATTAACTTTGTCAAACAAAGCAATACAAATTATATGTAACCAATAATTATTTATTATTAGAAAGGAACGAACTTTTTGGTTTTTTTGTTCGAAAAATCAGTGACATTTTATATAATATTTTATAGATTGTTAACTATTTATATATATATTTCTTTTTAAATTTTAATTCGCACTAAAAAATTTAAAACCACTTATATTGTGTAAAATGTCAGGGTAAGAATTTATAAATTCGAATGCGATACTTTTATTTTATTGAACATAAATTTACGAAAACCTATGAAAATTTGAATAGTAATAATTTTCTTCGAAATGTCGATTAACAACGATAGGACAAAGGATGTCTTACAAGGAAGGTAAGCCAGGTGTACCTTACCGATTTCTTTCATTTTGTGATATGTTAGAGTACTAAAACAAATATTAAATACGTATTCTTTTTTAAGTGCTAACTCGTCGATTTAAGGGCTGAAAATCGCTCTTAAAGTTCATCCCCAAAAACAGTTTTTCTTAAATATCTCGTAAACTATTTGGAATTTTGAAATAAAACCAACGCCAAAATGTTTCTTATAAAAAGGCGCTTATACAGGCGCAACTAGTTTACGAGATATATAAAAAAAAAATTGTTTTTGGAGGTGAACTTTAAGGGCGATTCTCACCCCTTAAATCAACGAGTTAGCACTTAAAAAAAAATACGTATCTAATATTTTTTTAAGTACTCTAGCATATCACAAAATGAAAGAAATCGGTAAGGTACACCTGGAGTATTTTCCTTGTTAGATGTGATAATCTTTTTTCTATCTTGAGAGATTTTTTATGATTTTTGTTTACTTTTCACCTTTATATGTACAAGCTTTTTGATTATTTTCCTGAAAGTACCAATCGTGTTCAGCTTAAAGTAATTATTGACTTTGGTACAAATACAAATTTGGATTCCCGCCGCCATATTGGATATGCCTAGTGGGTTGGATGGATTAGGATGTCCATCTCTCTCTTCTATAAATTTATATATCAGTTAATAGATTCAGATTAAAATAGCCAAATAAAAAGATAATAAATTATTATTATCATGAAATTCATAGAATGTTTTCGTAAATTTGTATTTATGTAAATATTTTGGATGGAAATTAAAATTCATCACAAATATAAAACATGTTTGTGGGAAATAGAATGTTTGATAATTGAAAATGTATGTATCTGCAAAGAAATATAATAGTTTTCCTATAGTTCAGTAGGATATTTTATATAAAAAGTTGTAGGTTACTTTACGTTGCATTTCTAATTTTTCTATTATTTGTTTATAGCATTTACAGACTGGTGTAAAAAAACTAATTAATTTTGAAAGTCAAACTTCTTTTAAAGTGTTCTGCATAGCCAGAATAATCAGGCCATCTGATATGAAAGGTACCTTTTTTCACGTTCATCTCAGTAAATAAATAATTCACACAAACATCTATACAGGCGCTTAGGGCTGATATTGTACACGTGAATTAGCTGTGCGATCATTTTATTTTTAATTATTTAATCATAATCAACGACTAACGTGAATGTTTACACATTTTAACGCGAATCGTAAATAATTTTAACGCGTAGTCACAAATTTTTTCCTTTATAATATTAGAAATGTTTATATAAAATGTTTGATTGTAAATGAGTCAATTTGAGCTAAAAGCGTAACATTTCTTCATCATAACTGATATTTTATATACTGAAAATACGCCTCGAGAGCAATGCTGTCGTAGAAGTAATTAAACTACACTCAGATTGTAAAAATTGGATGTAATTAGTCGTAGATAAAGTCGCTTTTAGTTACTATGTTCTCCACAGTGCGCAAAAAAGCGTTACATTGCTTGCGATATTGGACCGAGCGTTACCGTATCGAGCGAGTCTGAATCTAGCTAGTATTCATACTGTTTGCTGCTTTGTGCTGTCTACGATTTGCTGAATTTGACAGATCACTACAGTTGTCAGTTTATTTTCATATTATATTGAGTAGTTTTTTGTATACAAATGTTTCTGTAATAGTGCAAACTATTTAAAATGAATAATTTTATTTTACATACTTTTGGAAAATAATATAAGGTTACGTTTAGGACAAAAAAGGCTCTTTAGAAATCGTTCGCACTGAATCCATGAAATAAATAAAAATGGTACGAACATGGTGAATTTTATCATCTTTTACTTAAGCAACGACAAGATCCACAAAAATTTTTGGGGGTACTTTACAATGATTTCTAGTACCTTCGATTATATTTCAATTATTAAACCATCTAAATTTAATTTTTTTTGAAATATCCTGCCATAATCTGGCAACATAATCTCGGTTGTGGTAATTCCTGTGTTTTGGATCCCACAATGCTTGGCGCAAATAAATTTCATTTATTAACAATTCGATGTCCATTTTTTATCTTATTATTATATTATGTTTTAAATAATACAAAATAAATATTATATATGTATATTATATTACGACGGAGCAACAATGGACAAAAACGATAAAAACGACAAAACACACAACAGAGAGCACAACAAACGAAATCAGCTTGAAAACGCTTGAAAATATCAAACTTGTTTGACATTTGCAAATCGGCTCGGTCCGGACTCGCATCCCATCGCTCGGCAACGGTTTGAATCAGCCAGGTGTTTGAACATGTGCATTAAAATGTACGTGTTTAACAAAATAGCATGTACTCGCCGGCATCGCTCTGCTCTTACTCGCTTTCTGTGTGTACGTACACTTAGTTACGAGGCGATTTTGTCAACTCAAACCTCAAGTTGTATTCACTCTGACGATGACGTAAAACTATTTTTATTTATGAAAAGTGACAAGGTAAAATAATTTCATATTTTTTAATATGAATTTTCATAAAGTAAATCTTTGAAATGCTTTAAAAGAAGTTTCATTTTAAATCTGTAAATTATCACGCAGTTCTTTTTGTTATTTAAAATTACAGCCTATAAAAAAAGCAAAATGATTTAATTTTTATAAACATTCTCCGTCCTTTAAAATCGTAGCACACAATGAATCTTTCAAAACTGTTGCTTCTTTGTTTGGTTTCACTTATTTTAAACTGACGATTATTTCAGAAGTCATAATTATTGTTATACTAAAATTGTTGTAATGTTTAATAAATTCTTCGCGTATTTTGAATGTGTCTTAAACTTTTATATGTACAGTATTATTGAGAAAATTTAAACAAAAATCGGACACAATCAGCTGTTTTTTCAAAATTTCTTAAGTATAAGATCGAACTATATTCGTTTATTAACACTATACAGTTCGCGTGTTTACGCAGTAAACTTCTCCAGTGGTCGGCAATATTTTTAACACGTTGACGCAACACAGTACCACATAGCGTACATTAGTAAGGTATACATACAAACATAGATCGCTATGTTGAACTACGAGTGTGTCTTGAGACCCGTATTACCAATAGCGTACGCGATAGTATGTGATCACTGATCACGTACACATGTATAATCGGCCTCTACGGTTGTTCTAGCCGTGACACAGATGTTGTGTCATCAGACTGTAAAGAGTTAATAATTATAAATGTTAGTTAATACCAAATTTTGTTCTTTTAAACCATAAAAATTCATCAAAGTAATGTTAAAACTAGAGATGGGCGACGGGAAAATTCCCGAAACCTGGGTAAAAACGATTACTTAGTTGTACTTCTTTGCAAATGTGTTTTTAATTAGATCTCTGTATATGTGTTAATTGTGCGTGGAGGTTAATATAATGTTGTTGTAAGACCATTTATTTCAAATGATAAAGGTACAAAATATACAAATTAACATTAAAAATAAACAAGTATCAATACAAAATCAATTTTTTTGTCATTATTATGTTGTAAATGATAATAAGTCTTATGCAAATTATTAAATAACATACATGTTATCAAAGAAATGAAGAAACTAAAAATCAACAATGTAATTTTAAAACAAAGTTATTTAAATTATTATTCTCAATTTATCATTAAACCACTTCAGTACATAGGTATTGGATGTTTATTTATCTTTAAATTTAATAATGCATGCATACATATTATGTCGGATCAACTTAAGATGACTTTTCAACGAAGTTAGCAATTAATTTAAATTTATAACTCAATGTGTTCAAATTTCAGAGAAATATCTACGTTTTAAAACAAAAAATCAAAATGCCTCGAAGTTCAATATTGACAAGTGAGAATCGAGCTAAAATTTCAACGTTTCGGAAATTATAGTACTTAAAATATAATCCAAAGGGGCGAAATTATGGAAAAAAACTGTCGTGGTAGGCCCAAGAAATTGGCACCGAAAAATGAAACGCGTATTGTGCAATTAGCGACGAAAATAAATTGTCTAGAGAAAAACTGTCGAACAAAAATTGTATAATAACGCGATATATTAATTAGTATTTATGTAGTCTGAAGACTAATTACTTACGTTTAGCAAATTCTTTATGAAACAGCGGTTTTGATAGTTTAATTTCAAAATATTACGATAAATAGTAAATTAAAATAAATACCCACTTTTCGGGAATTTTCCCGGGGTTTACCCCGTTTTTATCCACTTTGGGAATTTTCCCTGGAAAATTCCGGGTAGAATCCCATCTCTAGTTAAAACTATATTACAACTAAACCTTTTTTATGCGGTCTTTTTTTGTGCGATTTTTTTATGCGGTTTAAAAAATGGTCATTAAAATGCATCATGTGAATCAAAATCAAGAGAAAGTAAGAAATTTAAACATTAACTATAATAACTTTCTTTGCTAAAAATACTTTTTAGTGGTTTTTAAGCATTTAATCAGTACACTGCATAAGAATATAAATTATTGCATCATTAAGTTTTTTTTTACAGATTTATTTTTCAGAATTTTCATAATATTGTTATAGAAATGAAATAAAATGTTCTCATGTGTAAATTAATACTTTATCTTGTTTAGAAAAGCAATTTCTAAGCAAATCGTGAGGTTTTCAGCGTTTCGAGTTATGTATTTTCGATGAAACTTTTTGTATACTGTCCTGATCCACCGCATAAATTTTTTTTTTTTTTTACAATCTGGATGGAAATAAACTTTTTAAAGCTATTTATGATGTTTTTGAATATATTTTTTTTTGTGCAGTTTTTTTTATGTGGTCCCTATCCACCACATAAAAAAAGGTTCAGCTGTAATATTATTTTAATCAATTTTTTTTCTTTTTTGATGTGTAAATATCTATACGGGTGCTTGGGTCTAGAGTGAACCCAGATTTGGTAATCTTAAGCTCGATCGGGTCCGCTTCGATCAAACTCGGAGTCCGAGCACTCACAACTAATATTTTATTTTTTTTTTAAATTAAATATTTTTGCTTTTGGTCTGTTTTCAGAATTAGAATATTTAGAATTGAAAGAAAAAAAAAATTAGTTTTATAACAAAATCAAATCTAAAAGATATAGTTATATTACTCTTTTTTTACTATTATTAAAAAATATTTAAATGTTCATTACATACAACGGATATAGAAGATTGATTATACAGCTTCCTGGAATTAGTAGCTCCAAAAAAGACATAAAAGACCCATTAGATTAAAAAAAAAAATAGACGTTTTTTAATTATTTAGATTTGTTAAAAAAGAATTGATGTTTGAATAATTACCAACAACATAAAGATCTGTAGGGACCGAACCTGAACTATAGATGGCAACACTGGCATCGATAGTGACGCCTTGATATGAATTTAGAAATGTTGTGTGTGAGAGTTACTATGGTTTTACTTGCATAACGTGAATATGCAAGTAATACTTACAATATAACTATGGTGTTATATATTGCTACGTCACACACAAACTACTGTTTCAATGTGGCACCAGATGGCACTAATATTACCAAACTCGGTCCCTATGGAACTACCGAGATGGCAAAACGGAGCAATGTTTTAAGAAGGGAATATGGCAAATTATTTTTACAATTTTAAATATTACATATTTATTTAAAATATCGTATTTTTTGATTGCTTCTTTCTTTTTTGAGACGTTGTCAACCGTTTTATTCGACTGTCTTAGACGATGCTGTAAAAAGATAAAACGGTAATTTTTGAATGATGTGTATGTGGCCTTTTAAATTCGTCGCGTCTTAGAGTACGTGTCCATTTGAGAGTAACTAGCAGAAATAACTATCCAGAAAGTTGATAGTTCATTGTCCACTTGAGAGTACTTTCAATAACTTTCACTCTCCGGAAAACTGTCTGATAGCAAACTCTCCGATAGTGCTCTCGAAACCGTGTCGACATACAACAGTTGACAGCTAATGTCAAATTTTGATTAAGAAACATTGATGTGTTAATCGTTAAAAAGATTATGCAGTTATTTTCCATTAAAAAAAATGTCAAGTTCAACAAATATTTAATTAATTTTGTATCTTCTTCTTTCTTCCTATCCATTTTTAAATTAAATTCAATAATTAACTCTGATATTTTAATTTTTAGCGAATTTCGAAAACTCGAAATTCAGCTATTACCGGTCTGACGGCGAAACCTTCTGTTTCTGAGACGATAGCAGAAATATGTTTTAAGGTCCCTAGAATACGAAAATGATATTCACTAAAATTTATATATATATATATATATATATATATATATATATATATATATATATATATATATATATATATACAGGGTGTAAAGTAAATAAGTTTCATCCTTTTGAGAGATGGTTTATCTCGGTGTAAAATTGCCGAAGACATAAAAATTTTTTCGGAATTCGCTATCTGAGAAAATCGCATCCCAGCCAGCTCATCGTTTAATATGAATTTCTCTGAATACGCCTCTGACCAAACTAAAATTATTCGCACCCTGTATAATAAAAATTTTTTAAAAATAAAAATAAATTTTTTTTTTATTTTACGACAATATGTAAACATCTGCCGACTTTTGAATTGATAGGTACTGTATAGTAAAAAAAAAAACCGAACACTGCTTTTCATAAATTTTGGTTAAAATATGTTTGAAATATTTTTGTATGTTTTTATTTAACAGGACGTTATGAATATTGCAAGAACCGTAACTCTGGTATTGTTGCATTTCTTTAATTACAAATATTTAGTTGCATTACTTTAATTACAAGTATTAATTTAATTAAAAATTACATTAAAAATTACACTTGAATTTTTAAACAAACCAAAATAAACACTTTCCTTTAACTGTCATAAAACATTGTTGTTAATATTGTTGGTACACAACACAGATTAAAAAGTGAATTTTTATTCATAAGTGAGTAACTTTAGCGGAAAACTGTAACAGAGAATTCCAAACTTCGGCATTAATTATCATTATTGTACAATTATTTTACCAAATTTGTTCTATTATACCAACAAGCTGATACAAAACACATTTAAAAATTTACGTACTATAAACATACATAGTAGTCCGTCTATTGTGTAAGCAAATATACAGTAAGGTAAATGTCCCAAATTCCGACACTTTAAGGAAGAACCAAACATATTTTCCTAAAATAATTTAAAATTCGTTGGAAAGGCTGAAAGTCTTTTGTCAACAACCAGACCAAAATTTTTACTTTAGATAAATTATCACTTAAGAAAAATAGAAAGATAAAATACAAAAAATAAGAATTTTTGTACTACTGCAATGGCACATAATTTCGACATCTACCATAAGAACTTAGCTCTAAATTCAATACCTTTGTGAACTTATTTTCGTGTTTTTAAATTCAACAGTGTCCATAATTTTGACTATAAACGCTTTAGCTCAAATTAAAAAAAAAAAAAATTATAAAGATGCATTTAAGTATAATTTATTGAAAAATTGCTTTATTTATTACACGTACATATTAGTTAATAATGTACTTTTCCAATTTCTGCTAATATGAAAATTAATACTGTTTTGTTGTATATTTCGCAAAATAACTAATTGATCATTAATTTTAGTACAATATTTGTTAAAAATAAATCGAAATATACAAAACGAACGTTTTAAAAGCAGAATTTTTTTAAATTCTTTAAAATAATATAAACGTTTGATTTTAAGACACTGTCTGATTTTGGGTCATTTACCTTATCTATTGATTCATTCAAATTGATAAATATTCCTTTTCATTTCCCAGTGTGTCAAAATCGTCAAAACATTTTTTTTAAATAAACAATTACAGACATGCTCACATACATATGTACTTGGGGATTCACAGACAATCATGATGATATGATATCATCACATCAACCATTGATAATCAAGGAGTTGGCCAAGTGCGTATTTAACACACATTAAGCCGAGTTCCTGAGTTATTTGCGTTTTTGTATTTTTGGAGATAAAATACATCGCATAGCATATTTTTTTACGGTTTACTGTGAAAATAAATAAATATATTTGTACTTGTGTTACTTAAGGGTCAATTAAGTGGTAATTGGATTCCTTACAAACCACATGGACTTCGACATACAATATTTCTGAAACAAGGTGTAAAGATTAGAAGTTGTTAAAGGAACCTTAACTTGATTTTAAAAGATTTTTTTAATGATATGCTGCAAACAATTATTTTTGAAGGAACTTACGAAAAAAAATTTTCGTAAGTTCTCTTCTCTTCTAAATTTCTCTTAATAATTTTGATTTGAATTTTTGGAAATGTTATCTAATATCAGAATATACTTTGACGTAAAATTTCACTTACTGAGTGTACTAAAAGTGTTTATGCCCAGCTTTAAATACGGAAGATGGGTACCATAAGAAATTAAGAAAGAAATTTTTTTACTGACGGTTAATTGAGATATCTATCTGTAGCATGTATTGTATTTACAAAATTTCGTTTTCATACATGCAAAAGCGTGGAAATTCTGAAAATGTTACAATCAAAAAATTATAAGAACTTCCAGAGTTCTTCGGAACCCTAATTTTTGAAAATTATTTTTTAAAGACATACATAAACATGATATTTTATTACCTGTCAAACTGAATATATTTATGTGTTTTGGAAACACCAGTAACCTATTTATTTTATAAGTATGTATATGCATTTGTAGTTGAATGTGTATGTGTGATTATGTGAATATGTGATCCAGAATAAAGATGGAACAATGTGATTGTTGCATGAATTAACTGTGTGAAAATAAATTAGCGATTTATAATTTTTTTAAATCAAAGTATTAAAATTAAAAGTATGTGTATGTGCGTGAATAATAAACCAATTGTATATTTTAGAAATGTTTTAAAATTTAATTGTTGTGTCATAAAAATACTTCAACTTAACGTACTTGCTCTGAGATAGTCAGGTACAAAAGTTTATCTCAGCAAAAAAACTTTATTTTATCAAAAATTAAATAATGTATTGATATTCTTCAGTTATTATATTTGTATACCACTTGTTTTTTGTATTTCCGCGCACTTATGTTGTAGCAATTTAAAAGAATTGTTGAAAAAATGTTGTAAAAACGTAGTAAAATGATGTTTTTAAATTATATTTCAAAATCGGCGTGGTCAATAATTTTTATTTCTTATTAAATATGGTTTGTAACTTTGTATTAAATAACATTCAATTTTTATCAAATTCCTTTGACACGTTTTCATTTTATTCTAAAAAAATAGAATTTTCCCATAAGAACCCGTGTTAAAATTACAAAACTTTGAAATCGTTTTTCTCAAAATTGGGGTGGTCAATTTTTTTTTCGGTAAGGGCTCGTATTATTGGTATTGGAGAAAATAAATATCTAGTGAACTTTGTTAAATTTCCAAATAATTTAATGAGATTTGACGAAATCGATCTATTTGATATGCGACGTAAATTGTCTCATTAAAAATTATGTTTAAATTTTTATGGACACTACTGTATAACTATTTTCAAAAGATTCCGTAAACAAGCAGGTAAAAATATTTTGTTGACAAAAAAATTTACATTCAAAAAAGCAAAGGAAAAAAATGATAAGTAATCAGAGCCTGATTAAGTTTTTTTTTCTAGGGGCCATTTTTTAACACGTTTTTGACAATCGAAAATTTCTGAAATGAAACTTGATCGGTAAAATTTAACTAGCAATACTTAATTAGTAGACTGAGACCTTTCTCTCCTGCAAATTATGAAACTTATTTACTTTACACCCTGTATATATATATATATATATATATATATATATATATATATATATATATATATATATATATATATATATATATATATATATATAACACAGTTTGCCTAGAATATACGGTCGAGCTGATTTTTTAATGAGGTCCACCGGGATCCTGCGGATCCGAAAACGCCAAAAATAAGCTATCGAACCGATTTAGACAATTTTCTCACTGCTAAAGAACTAAATTATTTTAGATGGATACAACTATGCTGCACAAGGTCCGTTCGGGTTTTTGGATCCCAAAAATACCAAAACCAATTACTCAGCCGATTTCAAAAATTCTTTTACTCTTAGAAAGCTAAACTATTTTAACTGGGTACAGGTCTTAGATGAGATCCGCCAGTGCCCAATATTTGGAAATTCGCTATGTTATGCAGATGCTGCGACAGGGGTATTTTAATATTCAATTTAACAATTTTTTATTAAACAAATAAAAAGTATAATGGTATAATACCTACATTCTGTGTACAACAAAATACGACAAATTAGTAAAAATAGAAACAACGCACAAAATCAATATAATATTGCTGAGAGTGTTGTCATAATACGAACATGTTTCGAATTTTGAGAGTAACTGTCGGAGAGATGAATTTATGTTTGTCCACTTGAAATAACTAGAAATTTATCTACTCTCCGAGAGTTTTTGCGTGAACTGTCGGATAGTACTATCAGTCCTGTGTTCACTTCTAATTACGACTCTCGAGAGCAGTTCTCGATAGTTTTTCTCTCAGATGGATACGTTCCTCTCGGTTAAGTGTCCATCTGAGAGAAAAAACTGTTGAGAGTTGCTCCATAGAGTCGTAATTAGAAGTGGACATGTAATTGATACTTCTATCCGACAGTTTATAAAAAAATTCTCGGATAGTAGACAAATTTCTAGTTCTGTCAAGTGGACAAGTATATACTCCTCTCTCCGACAGTTATTCTAAAAATTTGAAACATGTTCGTATTGTGATAGCACTCTTAGCTGTATTTATATAGATTTTTTATGTTTTAATTTTGTTAAATTGAATATTTTTAAAGAAATATCAGGGTTAATTATTCAAGTTATTTTAAAAATGGATAGAAAGGAATGGATCGAATAGACTAAGAAGAAACTACAAAGTAAATAAATAAAATAAAATAAAATATTTGTCAGAAATTCAATTTTTTTTTTAAATATAAAACATGAAAATTATAAAAATTGTGATCATAAAAATAATTTACGATTTAAAATAATTAAAATTGCATTTACAATTGAATGTTCAGCACACAGAATAATTCAGAAACCAAGTTGCTATCTCTGTACTAATGATACCAGTGTAGACAAAAAAATCCCCTCTACTTCCCACCACTATGTGGTGTAGGTACACACTGTTTGTAATGGTGTGGGTTTGATGTTTGCTTCTGTTTGAGTATTCACACACACAACTACATAACACGTATTATCGGACAGAGCAACGTGCAGTTCAAGCAATAATGGTCTTAACAATACATTACAATCATTGTGCATTCGGTGACCGACACTGACCAACTAAATGCCTTAAGCGGTATCTGACACACTGCTATCCACATTTTTTTATACATACGCTTAGGGTTTGGTTCAGCACAAGTCCAACGTAAACTGGATAATTTGAGAAATTGTTTTGAACCAATTATTTCTATTTTAAAATATAAATGAAGTAAATTTTTCTTTATCTGTAACTTTTTTTGACGACTCTAGTAAACAAAAATCGTATTAACCTCTCTTAATCCAAATCTGACATCAACTGTCGATTGGGTCAACTTGTTATAAATCGACAAGGTTTTGAGAGCACTGTCAGAGACACCTTTCCAGAGAGTGAAAGTTATTGAAAGTACTCTTAAGTGGACAGTGAACTATCAACTTTATGAATAGTTACTTTTACAATTTACTCTTAAATTGGACACATAGTCTAAAAACTCTTGAATGTCTATCTTTGGCATGACAGACTTGTTATACCTATATAAATTTTGCATTAGAAATCTTACTGTAAAACTTCAGAATTCTGTAAATATTTTTAAACCTGTTGTAAATATAGATTTGTTTCAAAGAAATAAACAGGTTATGTAATTTAAAATGATCAAATTCAGTCTTACACGTACTGTAGATTATAAAGTAATACTATAAAATGCTAATCAGTGTGAACATAGAGTGAATTTAAAAATCTAGTTTACAACTCATTTTTGTAAACTATTTATCGTCATAACGATTGAACGTTTTTGATATAATTTTTATGTATATAAAATATTTTGCACAAGTTAATAAAATTTATAATAGAAAAGTCTATAAATTAATATTAAAAATTACATACGTAATTTACGTACTATTAAAAATGCTGTAGTTGCGCTACAAGAATATATGTTACCTAATTGGACAATTATTGGCGGACACAATATTATGTATTATTTTTGTTTATTAATTTTTTTTTTTTTTAATTTACAGTTTTGTTTGTAGAATAAATATTATAATATGTAGTTATGAATTAATGAAACTGGAAAATTTTAACGCGTTGTGTTGTGCCAAATATATATTGACTTATCTGTATATTGTGTTTTAAATTGAATAAATTTATTTAAATATACTAAAATAGTTTACAAGATTTAGTTGTTAAGTTATTTATGTAAAATTTATAAAACAAAATAAATTTTTAATTTTAATATAGAGTAATTGAAGTGATATTCTTTCTTATAAATGCCATTCAGATTTTAAAGTTATAGTTAGTTAAAAGATTGTGATTCGTGATTTGTGATTCACGTATATGCGAATTTTATTATCTAAAAAGAGTAAGATATATGATTCTATTTCAATTTTTTTATTGTTCCTTACAACGAGTCAAAAGTGTATAAATATATTCTATAGATAGGACCTCTATTGTGCAAGTCGCCGTTAAACCAATAACAAATACCCCCTGTCACAGCATCCTGCATAACATAGCGAATTTCCGTTAAAAAAAATTTTTTTTTCTCGGAAACTAGTTGACATAGAATAATAGTTTAAAGACCTTTTTTGTGTGATTTTTCTCCTCGTTTCAATGGTGTAAAAAATGTCGCAAAAATTTTTAAATAAGGGGGAAATTTTGGCAAAAAACTAATTTTTTACACGAAAATTGCCAAAAAAACCATGTTCCGGGCATCGGACGTGTTTGGTTAACGAACTCGTTCAACAGTTTGGGACTTCCAATATTTTCCACAAATTTCGTAAAAGTAAGACATTCGTTCGAGAGTTACCGTTTGGACACACACACACACATGTATATATATATATATATATATATATATATATATATATATATATATATATATATATATATATATATATAACCTCAAAACAAATTTCTGCCATGATCCCGGGTTGCTGAATTACATTCTGGAAATTCGCTAAAATGTGGAAAACAAATAATAAAAAATTATTTTAAAACCAACTTCAAGATTAAACGTGATCAGGTTAGAACAAGAAGCGATAACCAAAATTGTCTATTTACCATGAAATAATTCAGGGCCGAATCTACCCTAAGTGGCGGCCGGGGCACCGTGAAAAAATGACGCCCCGTCTTTCCCTAAAATGGAAATGTAGTTAACTTGTTTCCCCCTACAAAAATCAAGTGACGAGCAAAAAAAAACGCCAAATTCAATATTTTGGTGCCCCCGAACTTGTATTTTTGGCGCCCACAAAACCTGGCACCCGGGGCAGGTACCCCCGCTGTCCTCCTAGATCCAGCCCTGAAATAATTTATGTCTGAAGGTTGGCTTTGAGATAATACAGATACAAAACATATTTAATATGAATTGATTGTTTTAATCTTAAATTTATTTTAGTTTCCATAGATTTAATTTTACTATAATCTGAAAAGGCTAGGAATTAATTGATAGGTAATAATAATGGAAGTAAAGTTATTTTTGTAAATAGAAATATAGTATATATCGTATATATTATTAAAAAAATGAGATTTCTTGATAATGACATGTTGCTGTACCTTTACTATATATATATAGCAGTGGTTCTCAAACTCTTTTGTCCCACGGACCCCTTTTCATAGTCAAAACTTGCTCACGGACCCTGGGTGAAAAACTACATAAATGCATAATTTAGAAAAAACACAAATTTAATTTTGATGTTTTGAATGGTAAATGGTGGCGTAAAAATAAAATATAAAAAATAGCTATTTATGCAACAAGTACATAATGAAGATCTTTATGAACGAGCTGTGATTATGGCTGAGCGAGGCTAATAAAAAAGGGCGAGTTTATAAAGTCAAATTATGTACAAGTTGCATACAAAGCTTTATGTACGACTGTTAAAATTCCTAGTTATCGATAAAAATCGAATTTATAAATCTCACGTCTATACTTTAAATAAAAAATGTATTTTATATATAGTTGGCATAGACAAAATTGTGTTTAAAGTATGCTTTGGTTATTATCTGTCATCTAAAGCTAATAAAATATTGGAGCATTTTTAAACGATTTTTGAACTAAACTTATTAATATTTAAAGAAGAAAGGAGAAAAAACTGCCTGGAATAAATATTAATAAAAGTTCAGATTGTGTAATTAATATTAATTATGCCGAAATTTGTAAATATGGTATACAAATAAAGTTAGTGTGTTTTCTGTTTATTGTAAAACTGAAATTAAAATTTATCAAGTAGACTATTCTTTATGGCACTAGTGCTTTTTGTTTTTCATTATGCAACTAGTGCCAAAAAGTAATACTTTTTATATCTCCTAACAATGTAATAAAATAGGCTTTTATGATTCAGTCGTACATAAAATGTTTTGTTGAAGAAGTAGATATTTATTGAAATTATAACTTTTTTTTTTAAAGAAATACAAAAAAAAAAATGACTTGGATAAACCTGATGGGATGTTATGAATGTATTTATGACCGGCTCAATGTTTGTGAGTAGTAACCGCAAATTCCCGCGAGTATTAATTTCTGGTCGGTTTCTTTTTTTGTGATGAGGCTTATAACGACACTGAACCCACATTTTACCAAATAGGAAGACGGAAAAGCAATCAACAGCTTCTGCACAATAACCCATAATGCTCATTCAATGGACTGGGACTTCTTAACTTATGATACGATATTTTGTTCGAATTATCGTGCTCATTTAGTATTTATAAAATACTAAGATACCAAAAGAATGTATCTAAATACAAAATACAAAATGAATTTTTAAAAAAAATTATTTCAGATACAAGATGAAAATACTTAGGTTGTAAAAATCGCTAATAATTTGTTCATTGTTATTTAACTTCTATATTAATAAAAATTTGTCACAATCTTTTTATTTTATATTAAACGCTGCGCGGACCTCCTGACGTTGTTCAGGGACCCCTAAATAAATTTTAAACATCCACGGACCCCCTGAATGATCCCGGGGACCTCTGGGGGTCCGTAGGGACCACTTTGGGAACCACTGATATATAAGTACCAACTTGAATCTAAGTTTAAATAATACAAAATAAAACATCAAGAATATTTTGGATAAATAAATAATTTGAACGATATTTTATTAATTACTTAGCAATGATAAACTAACCACCTTACAATCATTACAAATTTTATTACAGCCAGAGTATTACTGTTTTCACTTTTGACCATTGCGGATTTCATTACACTCTCGCATTACAGATTTCATTATACTCTCACGTAGAAGTTATCCTCGCTATAGAAGTTTCCACTTCAAAAGGGATTATATTATTTATATATAGTATGATAAAATTACCCATATTTTTATAGAAAATGGATTATAGATTTTTTCCGGTGATTATTCTATCATAAATTAGTCGTAAATGGACCCTTCAAATACAACAATTTTACGTTCAGAGGCGCAAGTGAAACTATGCGTTGCTAATAGTGAGTATTCTTTGCAAAAAAAGTAAAATTTGGGTAGAACTAAGGCACAGTATAAGTAATAGTATGTATACATACAGTAGATTCACTTGACGTAGATAAAGACAACTATAGACTGTGTGTTGGCGGACCGATCCCCCAATGGATATCCAAAATTATTTGGTATATGAAATGCACTTATTAAATCCATATTATATTGGTTCAACATTACTACAGTATCTAGTGGGCAAAAAATAAAATTAGTATAATTGGGACTAATTACTATGGTTTCACTACTATTTTTTTGAATTGTGTTTAAAAAATTTGAAAAAAAATACACTTGTAACTAAGGTAGCAAATAACAATAGTGGTGTATTGACAGAGGAAAATAAAAAATATTTCCAAATTCATTTCAATTTATCGTCGTGTTTTCAATTATTGCTATTTTCAAATATTGCTTATAATTTTTAATCTTTTTTTAATTTTCCTATTTTTAAAATCTGTAATATTTTTTAATAGTTTTGAATTAATAATAATTGTAGAGTAAGTTTAATAATTATAATTTTTTTGTCTTTAGTTCTTAGCTTACGTTCTTGTCTTTTTTCTCTTTTTTATAATTTTAATTTCTATTAAATTCTTTAAATTATCAAATTAATATTAAAAAATAATAATAAGTAAATTAAGTAAAAAAAAAAATTAAAAATGCCCGGTAATGTTTGTATAGCAAAAGGCTGTTCAAATACAGCAAAAAATCATCCAGATTTAAGTTTTTTTAGAATTCCTTTGGATCCTGAAAGGTAAGAATTTTTATTATCATTTGTTTATTACTAATATAAACTTGAATTAATAATAAATTTGACTTTTTTTTTATAGAAATCGCCAGTGGTTGCTTGCAGTGGGTCGTAATGACCTTTTAAATTTAGACATAAGAATTCTAAATAGTAGCTATCGCTTGTGCTCGAGTCATTTTGAAAAGTCTTCGTTTGGTGCTCATCCAAATAAATTAAAACGGATTGCAGTACCGACGTTGATCGTGAAGCAAGAAGCTTCAAAATGTCAGCCTTCGAAATCATCAGTCGGAATTCAATCTACAACTGTTGCAGTTTCTGACTGTTCTGTGCAAGCATCGATAATGTCCCCAAAGAAACGAAAATTAAGCAATCAGTTAAAAGCTCTTTAGAAAAAAATTCGACTTGAAGAACCGATTACTAAAGATAAATTTTTATCTGCTTGTGAAAAGTTTTTACCACCAAAATTTATACCTTTGGTAAAAACACAAGCAAATATCAACTCTAATTCGAAAGGAAATAGGTACATATGTGGTTTTGAGAATACAGTCTTTTTTCATTATTCATGGATATAATTTTAAATTCTATAATATAAAAATTAGTAATTATATTTTTATTATTTTAGATATGACACAGAATTCAAAATGTTTGCTATGTCCGTTTATTTTGCAAGTCCACGTGCTTACAGTATTTTACAAAACGTCTTACATCTTCCGTCAGTTAGCACATTAAATAGAATAAATATTCATTTTTCAACGGGCGTATGTGAAAATATTGTGAAGATGCTGACAACTAAAATTTCTAATATGGACGAAATGAGCAAATACTGTATGATTTGTGCTGACGAGATGTCCTTAAAACGGCATCTGTTTTATGATATTAAAAAAGATAAAGTGATCGGTTTGCATGATGTAGGTTTTAATAAAGATTTGCAACCAGCCAAATATGCTTTTGTTCTGATGGCTAGAGGCATTTTTTCGAATTGGAAGCAACCTGTTGCATATTGTTTTGTGGCTGAAGGTAAGAATTACGCTGAACTAGATCAACTTATATGTAATTCGATTCAAATAATGAATGAAATAGGATTTAAAGTCAAAGGATTTATATCAGATCAAGGCTCTAACTTTATTGATTTTTCAAAGAAAGAAGGCGTTTCAGAGAGCCAACCTTACTTTTTTGTGGATAGTAAAAAAGTATTTTATATCTTCGATATTCCACATTTGATCAAATCGGTGCGAAACAATTTGATTACTTCGAATTTTGTTTTTGTAGGAGAAAGTAGGGCATCGTGGGAAGATATATTAAGTTTTTACGAAAAAGATAAATCCAAAAAAATAAGGTTGGCTCCAAAACTAACGGACGGTCATTTAGCGCCGACAAACTTTCAAAAAATGAAAGTTAAATTGGCCGTCCAAATTTTTAGCAATAGTGTAGTTGCTAGTATGAGTACATACGTTGAATTCAATGCTCTACCAGCTGCAGCTCAGGGGACGATTGATTTTATAAATGTAGTCAACAAATTATTTGATATTTTAAACTCAAGTACTGTCAAATCTAATAATAAATACTGCCGAGCTTTTTCAGGGGCACCATATCAAATAGAGCTCCTGGAAAAAGCTAAATATATTTTTTCAAATATTAAAGTTTTAAAAAGATTTGACGGGAAAGACGTTACAAAATCCATAAAGTTTTTAGGGGGACTTATAATTTCAATAAATAGTATAATGGGGCTTTGGAATGATATAAAATCCAATGAAATTAAGTTCCTATTTTTACGGCGTCTTAATCAAGACTGCATTGAGAATTTTTTTGGAATGATTCGACAACATGGAGGTAACTGTTTGGAGCCTACTCCCGTGCAATTTTTAAGAGCATTTAAAAAAATATTTTTGATAAAATATTTGAATCATTCCAAAGAAAGTAATTGTACAGAAGATTTTGATCAGTTTTTCGCCAGATCGAATGATATTCTAAAAATGCAGTCTTGGGATAGGACAAACTTAAATATATCTAATGAAATACATATTGATACGGATGATTATGTATTTGATATCCCGGAACAAAATGGAATTACATATGTAAGCGGGTATTTGTTCAACAAATGTTTAAAACAACATTCTTGCAAAGACACTAAAACGTATGCCATGAATCAAAATCAAAATTTAAATATGGTAAATATTTTCACTCATTTTAAAGCATATAATACCACGAATTCGCTTTTCGGAAATTTGAAAATGCCACCAGACGAATTTATAAAGTATATTGAAAGTATAGAAGCTATTTTTAGAAAACACTTTGAAGAAAGTATGATAGGGAACATTGGTAATGAAATACTTAAAAAAATTAATTTAGTAAATTTTAATAAACCTTGCCAATGTTTCCCAACGGAATATTTAAACAAGCTTTTTGTAAGGTTGCGAATCTATTATACTCTAAAATTCAGTAACCGTAACTTTAAATCTAAAAATAAAAAAGATCGGAAAATCATATCTGTTTCAAATTTGTAAAATTAAAATAAAAACAAAATACTATATTTCAGTTTCTTACTTTTTATTTCCTATTTCCTGTCTTCGTTTTATACATTATAAATTTTCTAAAAATTTAGAAGTAAATTGATTCAAATTTGGTAAGTAAATAAAATTAAGTAGTAAAACTTTTTTCGATAATTTATAAAAATTTAAAGGAAATAATGTTTTAGATAATAAATTCTTACATTCAGATTGCTTGGGAAATTTTTTTCAGTATTAAAAACGGTATCATAATTTACATTTCTTGTATTTAAATCAAACTTAAATAAAATTAAGTATTTTATGGTATTCAGATAAATAAGCAAAATTATAAATTCATTGATAACCCTGAAACAGTCATTTGTTATAGATTTAAACATAATTAAAACCAAATTTAACATAACAAAAGAGGGAAAAATGAACATACATACTTTAAATAAGGAAGGAAGATATTAAGAGAGTATACTGTATGTATATACATACTATTACTTATACTGTGACTAAGGTAAGGTTGGTATCTAACTACCAAATTTGTGTGTATGTTTATTTTGTCTGTTCCACTCGTATGAATGACGAGAACGTTTTAACACGTTGGCGGTCATGGGCGGCGTGCAGCTGTACCGCGTTAGCAATTCCATGTGTTTCGTCATTATTGGTTATGATCGCCAATGTGTTAAGATAAAAATTTGTAAGTTTTAAAGTTTACCAATAAATTTTATGGTAATTAAAGGATCGAAATAACACTACCTATTAATAACATGGAATAAAATAATTTATTTTATTTTAATTTAGCAATAACTTTAATAAAAGTGTACAAAAATAAATACATGTATAAATATAGTAAACCAAATAAAAACGTAGAAACATATTATTACATATATCTTAGACAAAAACATACATTAAAAATAAATTTATATAATTTTTTTAATTGTATAAAATAAACAATCACGACTTAGTTTTAGTTTACTGATTCTTACTGCATTATTTAAAATGATTTTTTTTTTTAAACAATCATTTTTATAGACAAAAATATGTTAATAATTTTCAATAACATATTCTATTATTGTAATATACATTACATACATTCAAAAATGAATTCATATCTTAAGAAATTTTAGCAATTATAATTATAAATTAGGTACCTGATAGGTTACATTTCTATTTCTAAATTATCTTTTCTTTTATTATTATATTGTACAAATTATTATTAGATAAACAAATATTGTACATATTACTATTATCTGAATGGGAAACGTGTAAATGTTCATTAATTTAAATGTTTTAGTTGGGTAATTTTTTGCTACAAAATCGAGTAATTGAGCCTGATTTAATTTGAGTTAGTAATGATTTGAGTTTAGGTATGAGCATTATTTATACGTATAATCGTGAATAACAGTGACAGCATGTTATGATTTTTTATTATAACATTGTTGTCATTCGCGAGATAATCTCAAAACTCTCAGCTAAAATGGTTGTCATTAGTGATGTGCGGAATCGATTATAATCGATTTTTAAGAAAAATCACAATAGACATTATTTTTTTAAATTTCTTCAGTTTTCAATCGTGGTTAGCTGATAACCTTCCAGTCCAGAAAGGGAATTTCCCAAATTCTTTCTTACATTAGTGAAAGAGACATACCTACAATTTTGTATTTTCATTAACAGATTGCTTATTTTAAATAGCAACTTAATTATTTTAAACGTTTACTTCAGTTTAAAATATTCATGCATTCCTGCCACCTCGGTTGGTTCCCTCCGAAAATATTTTCAAAAGCTCTGGATTGTTGACTAATTTAAGAAGAAACCGACTGTTTCCAAAGCACCTTGATAAAATCATATTGTCAATTTCATTGTCTAAAAAGTGAGAATAACATGAGATTATTTCTAGATTTTAACATTGTTTAATTGTCGGTATAATCGATTAATAATCGATTAAATCGATTACTATTATTAAGCATAATCGATTAATCGATTGGTAAAATAATCGAATCGGCACATCACTAGTTGTCATTTAGTTGGGACGATAATGAATTTTTGTTTCATAAATATAATACATATATAAACATTCAGTAGGTATTTATACAATGTTAATATTTAATAAATATTTCTTAAAAAGAATAGGCCAGCTGACAAATTAAAAAAAAAAGTTTCAGTGTAAGTAAAAAAATTTAATTTTTTTTGTGTGCTTCTGTGATGTTATGCATTTGCATTTGGTGATGTAATCGTTCATTAAACCCAGGTTAAATTTTTCTCACATGAGATCACAATTTTCGCACAATATAGGAATATGGTCGATATTTTTTTATGGCGGTCATATTTAATATTCAAAAGAAAAACAACTGGATTTTTATTCTTTTATTGTACTTAACCATTTTAGTTTCTGATCAAGAACGCCATAGCCGTTTATCACTTTACACGTAGGGTAGGGCAGGGTAAAAAAGACACCCGAGCAGGTGGGGTAAAAAAGAGACATAAATTCTTATTAATTTCAAATTTAACACTTGAAGTTAATAAAAATTTATGTCTCTTTTTTACCCCACCTGCGCGGGTGTATTTTTTTTTAGACCGTCCTACCCTACATGTTCGATTTTAACAAATAAATACTAGTTCATTATAACAACTTCAATCATATGTTCAGGAATATTACCTATAATTCAGTTAACTTTTTTTCAATAAATATGTAGATTTAACTATTTCTATTTTTTTTTAAATGTTGTCAACTCACCTGTTATTTTTTCAAGCTTATTTACAAAATTTTGTATTTTTTTATTTATATAATTTTAAAGAAAATATTAATCAGTGCTTTTTTATTATTGATGATTTAAATTAACATTAAAGCTCTGTTTATTTAAAATTTTAATTTTTATAAATATTTTTTATGTTGTTTTGTATATGTATAACTTCGGTATAAATTGGCATTTTTTTTTTATAATAAGCATAAATCATAAATAATATTGCGTAAAAATATAAAGCTAATATTGTCTAATATTTAAAATATTTTATGTATGTTCAAAAAAGAGTAGAAAGTTTTTTGTGTAAATTATTGCTATTTTTCAGCATTTTTTAATATTTCGTTATTTTGGTCGGTTTGCTTTTGGTGACAATTTAACTCGAGTGTATTAAGTTCCATAAGAATATTGTAGTTTTTTCACTTTTGTTGTGAAAAAAAAAGTTAAAACAGATTTTTACAGTGAAAAAATGATAAGAAACTTCTCATTGGCCATTTCATTGTAGGTAAACACGACAAAATGAAACAAAAGTTTTTATTGAAAATATCATGAATTTTATTTTATTTTATTTTTTTTTTGAATAAATTTGTAATTTTTACAACTCACATTTGTTGCCTAAAAAAGAAGCAATTTAATTCGAAGAACTATCAACTCGCAAAAATATTCCAGCTATGCTGTCGTATTTTAGCGAGTTGACAGTTCTTCTCGTTAAATTGCTAGGCTACAAATTTTATATAAATACAAATTTATTTGAAAAAAAAAATACAAACCTCGTATATAAGTGGCAATAAAATGTAAAATCATTTTTGAGTTTTTTGCCAAACTTGCCTGCTTGGGAGGTAACTTGCGAGCCTATGTGAACAAGCTATAAACCAGCTATAATAGATTGAAAATTACCTTAGTTTTCAGTCATAGTCATACTAATACAAGATATACTTTTATGTGAAATCATAACAGCTACTCAAATGTATCTTGACTAGTGAAGGTTTTAGGGAATGTGGTAAATCCCCACTTATTGTACATTTCTTTACAGGATCAGTTTGTTTAGTAATACAGGTGCGAGAAAGAAAGAAGTCTTTTTAAGAAGGAAGAAAATATATTATTTAATTTTTTTAAATAACAGTATACACATATCATTAGTATACAGAGTGGTAAATGTAATGAATAGGTATGTAATATTTTATAATCACGGATTATAGGACATTCCGTATTTGAGTTCGCTTCCCAAGAGGGTCATTTGTCAGCTTGTGCGAGTTACTAGATTTTATACGTCAATTAAACGTATATTTTTACTTTATACGGTTTTTTATTTTACCACTAGAGGCGCGAATGAGAATCTTTAGGTCGCTAATATATGTATATTTGTTCTATTCGCACGTCAGAGTTATCCTGTATATTTACAATTTTCACTTAAAAGAAGGAAGAAATATAATTTCATTTCTATCTATTGAAAGTGTATTACTTAAATGAACCGATACTGTAGGTGGCTGGTAATCGTTTATTTCTCTTTAAAACGTTTCCTGTCTCTTATGTTCGCGTATGTCACCGACTGAGTTAACTTTGGCAAGTTGTAATTTTTAAAGCAGGGTATACTTTTTGGTTTGTATACCTAAACTACATTTTAAAAATTCGTTTTTATTTCTTTTTTCTTGAAGTGATTAAGTTTGCGATAACATTTTTGAATTGTCTAGCTCTAGGCCATTGTTTCTTAAATTTATGAAACAAAAATAAATTGTTACGAATAAATATTTATTGTCCAATGCATTCATAACATTTATACAATTTATTAATTATTAGCGATAAAAAAAATTTAAAAAATCGTGCCATTATTTAAATTTTGATATTAATTGTATTTATCCTAGCTTTAATAAAATATTTTAACAAAATTGCAAAATGCAGTTAAAAAATTTTAATAAAAGTTTTCTGAATATAATAAAATACTGGAATAATTATAATATTAAATATATTTATATATAAATTAAATAGTTACATTCGTACATACATTATAATATTTACAAATTGATTTTACATCTGGACGTCCAGTATATTTTATGTAGTGCTACATACATACACAAATATTCCATTCAGTTACATTGAGTACGTAATTCACAGTATTCTTTTTTTGTGAAATTTTTATTTTTTCATGAGTATTATTGAACATACTCAATTTTGTGCTAGATTTTTTGTCGTGTTAAAGCTTTATAATCCAAGAGTAGATAGTAAAAAAAATGAAGCTCCTAAGGTTTCGACAATAAAATATGTTGCTTTTAAAATTTATTACAAAAAGGATACAAATATTTTTTCCGTGTAAAAGGTAGGTACCATTTCTGAGGTAATTACATGTTTAAAATTTGCAAGTAAATTCAGCAAGTTAATGATGATAACAGTATTCAATTATTTGTTTGAGCTTGTAGATTTTAAACACAAAAGAAAATAATGGGTTTTCCTATTAAATTTGTAGGTGAACATAATAAAAATGAAACAAAAGTTTTTACTGGCATATTTAACTGATTTCAAAACGGTAGCAATGGAATATTAAATAATAATATGAATTATTCTATTCGTTAAATTGTCCTACCATATTACACTGGAGTTTTATCTGAATTTTGCGTTTTCTACATTTGAAATTTGTTGCCTAAAAGCAAATTAACTTGGAGAACTGCCAACCCAAAAACACTCCAGCTATGCTATTGTGCTTTTGCCAGTTGACAGTTCTTGTTATTGTTATGCAACAAATTTTCCTTATATATAAATACAAATTTATTCGAAAAAGTACAAATCTCTTGTGTAATAATCAAGTGTAATAATAAATGATAATTAATATTTTTCCTTTAAATATTATTTACGAATTAATTCAATGAGCTTCATTTTTTTTCTAATTTGATTTGTGAACTGTTAGTAATTCCAACATATTCACTGTTGAGAAATTAAATTAATTGGAATTCTGGAATGCGTCAATGCATAAATTATACATATTTGGGAACTTTTTTTATAAATTTTTGAAATATACCTATAATGTATTCTTCCCTGGCGCTTTCATGAGATATTGGAAGCACAAGACTTTCCTGTATAGCTGTGGGATAGGTCTTTTACACACCTCGCCGGTTATAATGATAAAAGTTATTGTATTGTTTTAAAAAATCAACTTTTAATGCAGCTTTTTGGAAAAAGGGATTTTGTTCTATCAAATGATGCCATTTTTAACTTTTTTTAAAATATCTGTTATAATTTGAATTTGCTTTATTTGTATTATTTTATTTTTAAAAATTAAAGATAAAATTTTTGATTAAAGGTAATTTTGACTTGTTAAATAAAAAAGTCAATCGAAGTGACTTAAATCTAATTTGTACCCTAGTCGTTGTAAATATTTTAACTGAATTGCGTACAGGAACATTATTCAAACAAATATTCCGTTATTTGTACTTATATTTTCATTTTTCTTCTTTGTATTTCAAACGTAGATATCTACAGTCAAAGTTATATAAATGCAACAGCTCGGGATCGGAAACGCTTTTAAATTCATTATCATCCTTCATCCTTACTTTCACTTTTTGCATGCACGAAAGGTTATATAGAAAGTTAGAAATTAAAATTACCTGCATATGTAATCACAAATTATGTCACAGAAGCGACACAAAAATCCAGAGGTGGATGGCACAGTTGGAAGACCTCGCAAATTCAGTTTGGTTGGGTTAACATAAATTTGAGTGGAAGTGGAATTTGTATTCAACGATCGCGTTCCTTGGTGATGAATCTCCACTCAATTAATGGAACGCACATGCACACGTATTGTTTTTAATGGCAATTGGTAAACCGGGTGGCAATTAATGAAACTTGAGTGTATTTATTCGACGTGTGCATTTATTGAAGTTGCATTTACATAGTTTTGACTGTAATAATATATAGTTTGGAACTTTTGTGTAAAACTGTTTTAGTGTTAAAATATTTAAAAGAAAAATAGCGTTTGAACTGCAATATTATATTTTTAGTTGTCTGTTTATTTGAAATTATAGTTTGTATTATTTCTAAAGTATTTTTCATCCATCTTAAAAAGACGAATAATATCATAATATGTATTTTAACATGTCCAGGACGGAAATGTACTTATCAGTTTAATATTCTTTAATTGACTAATCAGATCTACTTGTGACTTGTTAGTATAAAACTAAGCAAAGTTTTGTTTTTAGGGTAACTATGTTGAAATGGAATACTAAGGAAGGTACTTACATGAAATCAATGTAACACAAGAAAGGAAATATAAAAGTTATCATCTTAACATACAGTAGCCGTCCAAGATAGTCACTTCCGAGATAGTCACATTTCGAGTGAAATAGATATACACATACGTCATCCACATACTATGTTTGCTCTTGTCTATACGCACATATGCGTCACATGTAATATTTGCTTACTCAGCACATTACATACCCCGTGTACCTGCCGTGTGGTACCTTGTGAGGTAGCTACCGTGTAATGTGTGTCGTGTGTGATACGTATGTACATATATTAGTCTAGACTTCTAGAGTGAAGACGGTGAAGACATTGGTCCGTACAAACATGATACCAATTTTTTATTGTGGGCTCTAGCACACACTACGTCTACACACTACAAGGGTCTCGTAGACTAATTTTAATTTTATTGCATACATATATGCATATATTCTGCATACGTAATATGCAAAATGCAAATGCAAAATGAGTAACGTAAAATTCTAGAATATTCTAATCGTCAACTAGCAGAGATATCAAAAAACAAACTTCACTATTGATTTGGTCACTAAAAATGAGATTAAGCAGCACAGTTTGATAAAAATTCTAGAATGTTCTATTTGTTAACTAGCAAAGATATCAAAAAATCAATTACAGCATTTAATTGGTCATTGAAAAAGAGGCCAAACAGCCTATCTTTATAAATGTTCTGGAATATTCTATTCGTAAACTAGCAAAGATATCCAAACACAGACGTCGCTATTGAATTGGTCACCTAAAAAGAGACCAAATAGCACATTTTGGTAAATGTTCTAGAATATTCTAATTGTCAAGTAGCAAAGATATTGAAAAATTGATTGCACCATTTGACTGTCCAACCAAAATTAAACTAATATAAACAAAATGTTCCATTTTAGCCAACATTATAGAATGATCTGTTCGTCAGCTAAAATAGAATATTCTAAAACATTTATCAAAATGTGATATTTCCTCTTTTTTATGACCAATTAAATGGTACAACCGGTGTTTCGATATCTTTGTTAGTTGACGAATAGAACATTTTAGAATTTTTGTCAAATTGCGCCGCTTAATCTAATTTTTAGTAACCAAATCAAAAGTGAAGTCCGTTTTTGGATATCTCTGCTAGTTGACGAGTAGACTATTCTAGAATTTTTGTCAGCTTCGGCTGTTTGGCGTCTTTTACGCTGATGAATTCGATAGTGAAGTTGGTTTTTCGACATCTTTGCTAGTTTTCTAAAAGTCGCACTTATATTCATTAATATAACATTCAATTCCGTTTTTCTATAGAACTGAATTTTAGGTGTAAATTGTTTCTTAGAATAGTTTTGTTTTAAATAAATTCAGATAAATAATATTTACCAACCCCCCGCATAAAAGTTAGCCGACGTCCCTGATCTTCCAATTTTACGTACTTCCCCTTAAATTTGCACCGACCACTACGTACCATTGGATTCCTGGTGTAAGCGTTTACCCCACCTGACGGACGTCAATGACTTCCAAGATAGTCACTAGAGGAACATTTGTGTGACTATCTTGGACGGCTATTGTATTATTGATTGGTTGGGAGTTAATTCGTGTAGCGAATCCTGCTTTTAAATTAGAAGGTAGTCTTGTTTGGGTATTCCAGAGCTTTTTATTCTTTATATTATATAAAAATTCTTAATACTTTATCTCTTTTCTATCAATGACCAAAGGATAGTAATGCTATATGGCAGTGATTCCCAAAGTGGGGGTCGCAGAAATACATAGCACTCTTCCCACTCTTCCATAACGCACACTACCATTTAACAGTTACGTCACACACAAGAGGTGTATAATGATTAATGACACCCCTCCGTGTTTTAAAGCGAATATGTTTGAATGTGTTAGTGTCTAACAAGGAAAGGTATCCAACTGTATCTCTCAAAAATTTTTGAAACTTTGGTGAATTGTACGTTTTATTAAAACTAATCCAAAGCCATATTTCGTTCATGCACATAAGCGGTTTAAGGGGGTGAAACTCACTCCTGAAAATTAGAGTTTTTTTCAATTTTCTTAAATATCTTAAAAACGGTACGAGCTTTGGTAGGGAAACTATATATATTTGTAAATGGCACTTTAAGATCTTTATTATGATATCAAAATTAAAATTATAAAATCATTGGGGTTTCATCCCCCACCTCCAACTCCTAATTTTATCAGGCACTTTTTGGTAAAAGGAGAGACTGTTATGTGTAAATAAAAGAATTTTTAATTAATATATTTTGCATCACACCAGTTTAATTCTTGTTGCATAAATACACTCTTTGTTAATATTAACTTGGGAAAAATTTTAACTTTTTGATTTAATAAAGAGCAAAAATATGGTCAAAGAATCTCGTATTTTAGTAACGAATTGTTACGAACTTACAATATACTTTAAGATACATAATTTAGAAAGAATAAATACACTGCACCCCTCCCCCCCGTCATGCTTTACTGATATCTATACAAATATTATTTAATTATTTGTTTAAAGTTTGCAGTCTATACCCCAATTATAACTTTAATTTTGGTATCATAATAAAGATCTTAAAGTGCCATTTACAAATACATATAGTTTCCCTACCAAAGCTCTTACCATTTCCAAGATATTTAAGAAAATTGAAAAAATCTCTAATTTTCGGGGGTAAGTTTCATTCCCTTAAACTGCTTATGGGCACGAACGAAATATGGCTTTGGATTAGTTTTAATAAGATCTACAATCCACTAAAGTTTCAAAAATTTTTGAAAGATACAGTTGGATACCTTTCCTTGTAAGTAATAGTTTGTAACAGTAAATCATGTAGATATATAATTATATAATTATATATCAAAAACATTGACGTCCATGACCTTTGACTTTCTCATTTAACAATTTATATTAAATAAACATTTTTTCATATTTCAGGGATCTTTTGAAATTTTTAAGTGCAAAGGGTGCAAAGTCTCACAATTTTTATTGTGAGGTGTATTCATATAAATTACATCTACATTTTAGGACACTAGTAAATTGTAATCTTCAATAACTAAATATTAAAATTTTTTGACTACCCATCTCAGACTAGGTACTTCACGTCCCACTAGTGAGTTGCGACCCACACTTTAGGAACAACCCACAAATTGCTGGTCAACAATATGTTAAAATATTGATACCTTACCGGAGTGAATTGGGAAAACTTTAAAGAATTGTACTTGAATTTCTTTTATATCAAACAGTAATATTTAATAGCTTTTTAGTTTTTAGAAACTTTTTGCAATATTTATTCTGAAAATTTATCTTGGTATTTTAAAATAAAACACCTTAATGTTAGTAAATTTTATATTTGCTATATTATGCTAAAAAAAGGAGACTTGAGTAAATTTTTAAAGCATTTACCTATTATAGAAAATACTGTTGAGTAAACGGTGACGTGATCCGCCAGGAACATGTACAGGTTTTTTTTTAAAGTTGAATAATTGTCTCAGATTTGTATTTAATTTCAATTTAGGTTAATTGTCTTCTTCACTTAAATTAACATGATTAAATGATTCATTTGACATATACTTTACAAAATAAATATAACAGATATCAACAATTTCGTTAACCCATTATTTTATATTCATTTATTTATTTGAAATAGGGTAAAAGTCCGTATACCGGAACGCGATTATATGTCCGAACAGTTTTGACATTTATATAGTAATGAAGTTATTTCTGAAAGAAATCTCTAAATCTCTGATAACAAATAGAATGATTAGTAGAATTATTAATAGAATGATTATTTTTCAATTTAAATTTATCTTAATGTTTCCTTACTTAATTAAAGAAATATATATATATATATATATATATATATATATATATATATATATATATATATATATATATATATATATATATATATATATATATATATATTAAGCAATTTTTGTTGAATATAGTATTTTGATCCTTTATTTACGTCTGATACTTAAACCATTCTATGTTTCCTACATTGGAGTCTAGATGTCACTCTATGTGTCATATTACTCATATTACACGTCTGTTTGTATATCGGTTCCCAACTCCTAATGTCATTAATATTTCTTTGTTTGGATCTATGGTTTGGATATAGATGTCGACATTTTGTAAAAGAAAAACATTAATAAATAAAAATTTTTGGGTTGTATTTTTTTAAAAACATATTCATTGGATTAAAAAAATTTTATTTCATGCTTATTAAGAAAAAAAATGGGTGTTTAATTTATTTGTCAGTTTTTATAAGCCAGTTTAATTACACACCTAAAAATAGTGTTCCGGTATAGGGGCTGTTACGTTATGCGTAAAATACGTAAGAAGACAAGATGTGATTACCTGCTCATAAATACTTTTAGTTCATTATTTCAATTATCGTAATGGTAAATCGATTTTTTAAAACATGGTACTTAAAAATACCGCTGATACACAAGTAGCGAAATTACTTTGGTACACATTCGATTATTATATTGCCAATTTAAATTGATAGCTTAACTGCTTTTTTCAAAATATAAGTTGTTAGAAAAAATTCATTTAAAAATAAAAGTCAGATACACACTTCAAAAAATGCTAATTAAATATATCAAACAAGCCGTTTCCAAAATATATATATTCAATACAATTAACTGCAATTTTAAAGAAATAGCTCTTCAAATTGTTCAATTTTAAATGAAAAAATTGCCGCGAAAAATACTTCGTTATAATGATGTCACAGTTTGTAGACAAACAAACGTTCATATTGTATCGTGATAAGCTTAATAATTTGATTATATTCATAATATGTCAAACTAAAAGCAAATATCTATTTCAATTATAGTTGATTATTATTACTGTATATTCAGCCTAATAGAAATATTGACAGTAAAACATAATTTTATTTTCGCCAATGAAAATCGACATGTTTGTTTACAAATTGTGACGTCATTTCCAAATAATAGTGTGTTTTAAGTACCTAATTTGAATCGTTATAAAGTATATGCACGCTTCACCATTAAAATCAAATATATTTAATGGTAATTCATAAAATTATTTAACATTTAACACAACATTTAACGTTTAGTATGAGCAGTATTTAAAAATAATATTCAAGAGTTGCCATAGTTGTTGAGCAAGATTATCAAAAAATTCAAATCAGATCAGGAATTTTTGTAATGATCATAAATATGAGAAAATTTGGAGTTTGTATGGACAGTCCGTTTTAACATGAAAATTAAAATATATTTTGGAAGTGATTTATTTGCAATTATTTTTCATTTTCTTCATTTATAAATATAATTTTAAGAATAATCAAACTTCGTATAAATAATTCTAGAAAATATTTTTCTGCAGATCATTGTTATTGATCAGTGTTTAGGTATTCATTAGTTTTTTCTTGTTTAAAATTAAAAATTTTTGAATTAAATAAATTTACTGACAATTTTTTAAAACTGCTTTAAATAGTTATTTATGTAACAAGCAGTAAAATGATGATATTTTTCTCACAAACCGTAAAATATACTTTCCTAACGAGATTTGCCAAGTTGAATAATTACGATGTGTGAAAAAACATGTGTTATGTACCTGTTGCTTACAATAGTTTTTGCAATTCCGAATTAAAATATTAACGATTGCCTGTAATAGCGTCAAACGACTGGCTTACTTTTAGCATGCGTCAAAAACAGCGTTGTTAGATACACTAAATTCTTTAATTGTACAATTTTAATTCAGAATTGCAAAAAACATGTTTTAGTAGTTTTCATAATCTTTGTTAATGTTATTAAATGTTATTCATGTTATTTTTTGGAAAAAGAGCTATTTTGGACAATTTTCTTAAGCGTGTTAAATTACTATTTCGAAGGCTTTTAATTTTTTATGATTAAACTTGCTAGTTGTCTTTTAATATTTTCTCAAATTTTTACATTTTCGTAAGAAATTCAAAAGAGGTGCTTAAAATAAATATTAAACAAATATTTATATTAAAAATCTGATAGATAATCTTGACAATTACCGTCAGTATGCCTAATTTTACCTACTGAACATAACTTTATCATACCATACTTTGTGTTAAAACAATTAAAATTTCATGACTTATAGTGTCTGTGGCATTTTTTTAGTGACACTAGTGACACAATTTTTCTAATCAGCCTCCATTTCTTTGAATTACTCACTATAGCTAGTATACAAATAAGTAGCTAAGTATACAAATTTTAGTTGATATTTCAGAAACTATAAACCTCAGGTAGGTAATTTTGTCATATGAAAAATGACATAATCTTATAAGAATTTAGAAATTAGTTTCATATTTATTTATTCGCTCATTACCGAATAATTTGTTTACGTAATGGTTGCTATGGGTCAGGTAAAGTTAGGATCCTTTAACAGCTTGTAACATTATCAACGAATGCCTAGTACAAACGATAAGAATATGGTGTTTTAACATAAATATGTAGCAATAATTGGAACAGTTACCCAAAATTTGATAGATATTACTTGGAGAAGTGTGAACAATAGATTTCACTAAAAAATATGGGTAGGTAAAGTTATGAATTCGCTGACATCTTAACCTATATTTTTTTTTGTTTTTGACCAGTAGTAGTATCATTTATGTCTCTAGTAAATTTATTTATCAGTCAATTCAAAGATTTTTATCGTTTTATTTCCTTAAAACAATTAAATTTGATGAATGACATTAAATTCTCGACCTCACGCCTCGTCTTAACAGAAAAAACATTCCCTTGGCTATGTTATTTTTTAACATCTAATTTGGTTGATTTTCCCTTGATTTAAAATTTTTTCTAGACATAAAAATAACACATTCAACATGATTTGACAAAGATTATGAATACACGTTCAGTTTGGTAACGAAATCAAAATTAATTTTTTTTAAAATAAGACATAATTTCGGTTATTCTGTTGTTATTGTAGGGGGAAAGAATAATATAAAATTACAAATATAGACGATTAACATTTAATTTTATACTTGAAGAATTTAAATGTTTTATAAAATTGTTACTTTTAAAAGTATTTTAAAAATATTTAATTTATTTCCAACAAAAAACCCAATATTAACGTAAAAATAAAATATATTCATATTTTAAAATTTTAATCAGTAACAATACAATTGGAATGAATAAAAAATGTTTTTGTATTACATAATAATGAACATACAATAATAGAATTTTACAATTTAATCTCAGTAATTAATTTCTCTCATTTTTTTTGTTGTAATTAAAGCTAAATATCCTATAACAATTTAATCCTTCATCGTGGTTACGTCTTTCTCTGATCCATATTTATAAAATATTTATATAAAATTATTATTATATATTATTATTACTATTTATTAATACGTTTATTACAAGTAGTCAATTTTCTTCGTTATTTCATCTTTAGCGTGATCTTGTTTCGTTGTATTTACAAATACTGAATAGTTAAAAAACGTTACTTCAGTTTCATTTTAAGATCACTTCAAATACCTTTAACTGTAAATCACAGTTCATTTTAATTTTTTTTTTTTTGTAAGTAAAATATTTGTATAAAATAACAATATGAAGTATTTTGTAAAAATTTTTCTTTTTCTTTATATTAAAATCATTTTTTCTTTCATTTAATTTTCCAAGCATTTTTAAGTAATGATGTAGTTGTTTCAGCAACTTATTTCAGGGTCATTACTCAGAATGTCAGATTTATTAGTTTTATGATTTAATAAGTCGGGAGCTATCGTGTAGGGTCCATTGTGCGAACGAAAATCATTGCCTGGTTGAATATTAACGTATGGTTTTTTCGTTTGATTTAATAAATTTGTTGCGTCTAAGGATATACCACCACTTTTTAATTTTCCATCGTTTGGTTTATTTTGAAATAGTTGTGAAGATTTGATATTGTTATTATATGTATGATTTACATGGTTTAAGACTTTTTGGTCTGTTTTATCTGTTGGGTTACTAGTAGTAGTTATAGGTGTTGGAGAATCTATATTTATTAAATTTTCAACCTGAAATAAAAATATAATTTTTTAAGTTTTGTTGATTTTATTATCAAAGTAGTATTATTTTTGGAAGAAAATTTTAAATTAAACTTGGTTAGAGTATGTTTTACCATTAGGGAACTGTAGGCGACCGCTTAGCAATGTCAGAACAATACGGCATTTGTTCATTAAATAAAACCGAAAATTCCTATTTTACTTATCTAATAACCGGCTTTATATATTGAATGGCGCATAGTTCGTTGTGCGCTGTGCATTTTGAGAAATTCAATTTCAACTGAGTTGAAGCGCTTCAAAGGTAGTACATTGCAATCTTTCAGAAACATCTTGAAACGTTTTTGACAATTTTTTTCAGTGGGCTTTTGTTAAGTAATTCTTTTTAAACCATTAAGAATCAATTTATTTCTTAAGTGGATGCTGAGTAAACCAACGGCTTTATGTTGAAGCAACAATAGCCTTCTACTTTTATAAAAAATATTTCACTTTTTAAATTATTTCCTCGCGGCCCATCCTAACCCTGTGATTTTAATCCGTGGTCTAGTTAATTTAGTGAGAAATCCGGCATTGCTGAGGTTGGGGTATTTATATAAGAAGATACTGAATCCGCTATTAAGCTATCAACCAGTTACTTTTGTGTAGGTATCGGATTATAAGAAACTATTTTTATTAGTTCGGAATCAGCTGGAGGGATTCCATTTCAAGGCGTGAAGTGGGTTGTGTAAAACTTTATCAACCGGCTTTGAAAAATATGTACAAAGCTCGAGCTAGAGAAGCTCTAGAGCTTACAGTTTTGTTTTGTGGAAAACGACTAAAGGGTTACTTCCTTTAAGCAGGCCAAAATTAAGTTGTTTTACAATATTTGACCTGAGGATATTAAGCATGTTAATGCAGGAAATATTATGTGAGTCGTGGAATTTAGATAGTCTTTTTAATTTTAATCAGTTAACGAAGCACCATGTGGATAAGTAAGTATTTATTGAGGAAGCACATGAATTTCCTTTTGTCTAAAATCTGGCTATCGTCAGATTCTAGTTTACTAATCTCAAAGCCGTTTGGGTAGCATGCAAACAGTTAAAATTTTTACATTAAAATATACTTACTACAGGGGCATTGGAATTCGAAACTAAGGTACTATCTATTAACGGTTGTGTAGATTTAGATTGAGACATCATAAAACTCGTTTCCCAGTTATCATCATTGGCTTCGGCTTCTTCTTCAT
Source organism: Brachynemurus nebulosus (assembly GCA_035578155.1). Lineage (NCBI taxonomy): Eukaryota > Metazoa > Arthropoda > Insecta > Neuroptera > Myrmeleontidae > Brachynemurus > Brachynemurus nebulosus. The sequence continues at coordinate 25,971,424 of JAPWDM010000008.1, read as the reverse complement.
CAAGTAAGTTTTCAGCACTTTCGTCAGTTGTTGACACAGTGCCAGGAGTAATACTAGGAGTTGGTACTAAATAGTCAGCTGTACTAGGTACCTACGTGTAGCATAATTAGTTAAAATTGAATCGAAAATTTATAAATAAAAGCAAAGCAAATAATAATATATTTTTTAAAATAATGTCTCAGAGTACATAATATTATACATATATTAAAACCATTTGTAGCCTATCATTTATTATCATATTAGTTTGTATCAGTGTGATAAATTCAGTTATTTTTTGTTAAATTTATTTTTATTTATTTATTTTTGATAAATAATGGTTTGCTGTAGTACTACAACTTGTAAAAATAAAAGTCTACATATGACGTAGAAGGAAACTGGAATAACTTTTCATTCGTAACTTTCACTGGTTTTGCCTAAAAACTTAACTTACACTATCTCTATATTAAATATTTGTATGTAATTATATTATGTGCTCTATAAATAATGTATAAAATAAATATTTTATTAATTTATTTTTTGGAGGAAAAGCATTTTTTCAGCAACACATGTATAGATACGCAAATATTTGGCCAATATTTATTTTTTTAAATGTTTTAAACGTACTTGTAAATATGTACCGTCAGTGTTTTTAGGTCTCATTACTGTTGTATCCCTTTCGGATGACGGAGCTTTAGTAAAAACTGGTAAGGGGCTGGTTATAACATCCGGATCTTGTATACAATATCCTAGTCGCTCTAAGAGCACTGAAAATGTTGGCCTCTGTTCTGGATTTGGATGCCAACATTGTGTCATTATTCCATATATGGTACCTTGAAATTTTTTTATGATAATTTTTTTAAACTTTCATTGGTTATAATTTATATTCAAACCTGGACAATTGGATGGTGGTTCTAATCGACCACCGCTGGTGACTAGTTGCATCACTTGTCTGTTTGAACATCCTGTGTACGGCATAAATCCCATAGACATAATTTCCCAAAGTAAAACACCAAATGACCAGACGTCTGTTTTACTAGTAAAAATGCCATCAAGAAATGCTTCTGGTGGCATCCATTTAATTGGTAACATTGCTTTACCACCTTTTCTATAATAATCAGACCTATAATTTTAGGAAAGAACATAGTTTGTGTATTTAATTAATTTGGGGAAAGTATAAGGTGTTTTTTAAAGTGATAGTAGTTTTGGTAGGAATATCCGTGACATCAAATCATTGCCGAAATAAGATTCTAATTACCCTGGGAATTGGACTGGCAGAACTGGGTTTGTAATAGATAATCATCGGAAATTATTTTAAAAAATAAGTGCTATAAAATCATTTTTTAAATAAAGAAAATCGGTCGAGTGTAAGTTATACTTGCGCAAATAGTGTTCCATATAATAATTTGTTTTAAACATGGATACGATGTAACAGAATATGAGGATTGGCTGATTTAAAAATTTTGCAAAATTATATTGTGAGAAGTAGTTTTTGTCAAACGACTTTTTCTTTAACAGTTTAGTAGTTACAAGGAATAGAGGCGGCGCAAGACTAAAATTGAAAGTGGGCAAGTTGATTTTTGCGAAGCTCCTTTCTCACTTTATTCTTTTTTTTTAAATTTTTTTCCTAAAATATAGGCAACGAGCCTTTTCTTTCTGTCTCTGATTTTTTCAAAAATTTCTAGCTAAAATATAGGTGATGAGCAAAAAAACTCTCATTTCCCATTTTCATCTTATTTTACTAGCTCTGAGGTCCGAGGTTCCAAGGGGCGTGAGGCTAAGTGCGGTCGCACCCTTTGCACAGTCTTTGTACCGCCTCTGCAAGGAAATAAACAATTTAATTGTTTGTAACAACTAACTGCGTTAAAATTTTTCAATTATAACAATTTTGGTTCAATCTAAACCTTAATTATTTTCAATGTTTTAACGATTTTTCTGAGGGATTTTTCGGTAATAAAGTTAGGGACACCTAGAATTAAAATTAAATTTTTTATACTTTAGTTCTTTCTATAACTGGACGATCGCATTATATTTCTTTGTTAAATTTCAAATTTTTATATCGAACAGTTGCAGAGGAAATTATCTGTGATATGCAAACGGACGCACGGACACCGAAGTATATTCCGTTCTGCCAGTTTTGGTATAGAATACTGAAAAATTGGCCTTGAATTTAATTTATTTCAATTTAAAATTCTATCACTTAAAAAAAGCAGCTTATAATATTTTTTGTTCAGACCTATATATATCTCTTGACATTCCAAAATCAGCTATTTTAACAACTCTTCCTGGACCTTTTGTAGTTAGTAGACAGTTACGAGCAGCAATGTCTCTATGGATAAATCGATGTTCTTCCATGTATTTGCAACCTTTTGCTACATCGATTGCTATTAATATTAAATCTTTCATTGTTAATGGACTGCTTCTTTCCTACATTGAAGTTAATTTTAAATATAATTAGTATATTTAGTACACGAATTATTAAACTTACTGGTTTCGGTCGACTCTCTCTTAGAAAATTCTTTAAGTCGCCTCCAGCTAATAATTCCAATACAATAAAACGAGGATGTTTATCGAAACAAACACCAATGAAATGGACAATGTTAGGATGATTAAATTTGGACATGATTAATGCTTCCATTAAAAAATCCATTTCAGCCTGTTGTGTAGACATTTCGGGAAGTGTTTTCACAGCGACAGGCATTTCTACAGTGTCGCTTTGTCTAGCTTTATAAAAACCCTGATACACTTCACCAAAAGCTCCTTGTCCTAGAGCTCTGTAGTGTAAAAAATAATAAAATTTTTGGTAGTAATTAGGTTATATTTAAATAAGGACCTTAATCTCGTATCGATACAAAAAAATTTAGAAAATACTTCTACTATATATTTAGGTTATTGTTTGAAAATGTTTAACTAAAATTTGGGTTTCAAAATCATAATCAGGAAAGAACTTTTTTTCAGTTATGGATTTTAAGTATTTGCTTTAATGCAGGCATATTAGTAAATGATATTTAAGTAAAAAAACATCTAACTTACTTTACAAGCCGTAGCTGATCTCTTGGAATATCTTTCAAATCTTTTATAGTATAAACTTGGCCGCCAAATTCATAATTTGGATTGTATTCTGTAAGTAATACATTATTGTCGGATTGCATACGAAGTCTGTTCAACTGTAATTCGGGTCCGGAAAGCATTTTCCGTCTAGATATTTCTGACTTGCGACGCTGGTGACGATTATCTATAAAATGTATAATTTTTAATGTTTATTTTCATTAAATTTAATATTGATTCTTACATAACATTATGCAGAGAATTCCAAATCCAATTGCTAAGAATAGTATGACTAGAATAAGTACACCAATTAAAATCGTATGATCTGCTGGAATGTCTGTAACTGAAATTATTAAAATTTATTAAGTATTTGCTTGAAAATGTAAAATACAGAAAGTGTTTGATAAAAAGTTGCTTACGTAAACAAGTGACGTTGTCTTGTCCTAAGAACCAATTTGGTACCGGACAAATACAAGTTGTCTGAGCTCTGTGCTCATCCAATGCTATACATTGGTAATTACATCCACATTTTTCACTTTCCGCGGGAATAATTATCACAACTCCATTTCCAGTATGTGATCCTGGTGTCACTTCACGATGGAGTTCTGTTGTTTGATTTGATATATAGGAAGTTCCTCCTTCACCGTTTGTTGTATTTATCGTCCAGGAGTTACCACCTGAAAATTGATTAAGCTCGTAACATGCTTATAAATCAGTGAAATGCACCCAACTAGCTTTTAATTAAAATTTATTGTACGAATAGCAAATAATATATCGATATTTGATGCATTTAAGTCATTTAGAGATTGACTCGCGTAACTCCTGAAAATTTTATAAAATTCGGTCGAGTTATGCGCGTTGGAAGGATACACGGACAGACAAACAGACAGCCAGATGTAGAACCAAAATTTTAAATATAAGCGTAAATTTTGATTTTGGAGACAAAAATGTTTCACTTCACAATTCTTCTACAATTTTGATAGATCTGGAAGCAATGCAATTATCATTTATAAAAATACTGAAGCTTGTTTTGAATTATTTTTAATAAGGAGTTAAAATACAAATTTCCAAATTCTAAGTCAAAGTACCGTTACTCGGGGTCAATCCGGACGATTTTTTCAGTTTTTTGGCAATGAATTGTTTAGAATTAATCTAAAAATTCTAAAAAATAATTTAAATGCTTCAATATCACGAGCATATAGGATAGTAATTTCTTTACAAGATTTCACAACGCGCGTCACATTGACCGCATTCCATTAGCAAAAACTTTACACAGTGCATGACACTGTGTTACACTGTGTCTACTTTTTTCACTAATGGAACATCAACTTTTATTGTGTTTCTGCAGAGGGCAGCATAGACAAAGTTACTAGATTTAAAAAAAAATAGATTTAATCAGCTTGGTATACTTTCTGTGATTCCCAATTACATGTATAATTTAATTAAAAGCAGATAAAAGGTTAGGTTCGCAATAAAAAAAAATTAATTTTTTTATGAAAAAAGAAAGTACAAAAGTCACGAAAATTTGGCTGGCATTACTTTTCCCCTAAATGCACTGTGTTACACAGTGTCCTTTGTGTTTGCTAATGGAACACGATCATTTAAAATTTATAAAAGACGCCCCTGTAAGATAACAAAATATTAAAATGTCACGTATACCGCTTTTCTTCGACGACTAATTATAACTCATAAGTCATAACTAACAAAATTCAGTAGCATAGATTGATCTATAACTGATTTATTGATACATAACTGATATCCATAGGTGGCTCTGTCTGGATTCGCCCCTAAGTGATGGTAATCGAAGTTCTATGCAACCGTTTTTCACCTCTTTTACGTCTTTAGGGTTCGAATTTTCAAAAATCCTTTTATGGAAAAATCCTTACATTACAAAAAGAATCAACTCTCCAAATTTCAAGCGATTTTGGTTTAGCGTTAATGAGTCAATCAGAACTACAGATATATACATCTAATAACAAATACATTTGGTGTTTTACCTGCATAACCACCCCCTCCACCACCGTTCGTACAACCTCCACCACCACCACCAAAACCTCCACTACCTGCATCATTAGTAGAATCGTAACATGGTAATCCACCAGTTCCGCCATCTTCAAGGGCGTGTCCACTATGAATAGTAAATGTAATATTTGGATTTCTTAACCAACCACCTCCAGCTCCTAAAATAATTAATTTTGCGTAAATTTATTAACTCTGGTAAATGTAATATTCCTTGAAATACCAGAAGTCTTTTTATCTGTTGTCCGTGTTCGGCCATTGTATGGCTTTTTGTTAGTTAATCCAAAACCGTGATGCAAGTGATTGTCAACGAATTGACCTAAACCAATCCCACCACCGCCTGCAGCTACCATTAATGGTTCGAATACCGATTTGTTTTTTTTTCTTTGTATCTAAAACACAAATATTTTAGAATATATGAAATGGTTTTCATTGTCTCATTTCAGAAATAGATAATTTATAAAATTACGAGTCGATTTTTGAGTTTCACCATATTGTTAGGAAGGACAAAAACAAAACTAAAGGAGAAATTCCATCTAGACGACAGTCTAGATGAAAATTTTTTTTATGAAATTGTAACCGATGGTAGCTTGTATAAGATGAATATTACAGCTCAGCAGAGTACATTCTTGTGGAAGTAAACAAACCTAGCATTTAAATGGGAAATCTTTTTTTTTATAGCATTGTAATTATTGGTAGTGGATACTGATTTTAAAAAATGGATATGTTAAATTGTCATATGTAGGTAAAATGTAATAAAATTAAATTTTTGAAGATATTACAATAAACTGCTTTAAAACAAAGTTTACGACCTTTCGGACAAATGTGACACATGTGACACATTTTTATACGAAAGAGAAATCATTTACCGATGACATTATCTTTTATTATTAATCCTAAAATTTTTAACAATTCCCTGTGTTGATCTGTTTTGATTGAATGACCTGTTCCTAATAGATGTATACCAAAGTTGAAATTATGTTTTTGGATGCCAGTATGTTAGGTCTGGTTTCTGGAAGGTTCAGCTAGTTTGACTTATGTATACGTAGATAAAACTATTTTAGATACAATTAATCTATTTTGATACTTTCGGTTGGCAAAGTTATACTCACCCGAAATATGAATGTTCCACCACCACCGCCCCCGCCACCGTCCCGTAACACAGCTCTCAGTACACCTCGTACGCCAGTTAAATTTCTGTCTTCATTCCAGAATGCTTGGCAGGTATTATTAGGTGGTCTTCCTAAAGTCTAAATATTTATTTTAATTTTTATGCCATTCAGATACTAAAACACACTGTTGAAAATTAAATTCTACCTTTACGCATGCACTTCGTCCTTCTTGCCCTATTAACATATAAAGTCGCTCTCCCTTTAGTAATTCAATAACACCTTTCACGTAGGCTCCTCGTGAAGAACCCATTCCCACAGAACCTTTTCCCCCACTTGCTCCTTTTGCTATTATTCTAAATTATAAAAATTATCGTATTTATATGAATTTTTGTGTAAGTGTTAATGTTTACGTACGTATAATAGCCAGTTTCAGGGACAATCCATCTTTGTATCCCCTTTAACGGTTTTTTATTTAGCACTTCAACTTGATTTTCTAATGAAGTACCACGATAGCTATTTGTACAATTTTCAGGTGTTGGACCATCTTTTCCCGTTGCCCCACACGGAGTAAATACAAAAACTGGAAAATAATATTTTCTTGTTATAAACTTAGGTTAGTGTAAAATTATAGAATTTTGTGTATTTGGACTTACAAGTACGATTTACAAAATCTTTGTGTGTTTCTTTTATACGTGGTTCTATAAACTCCGGGGGGCTCCAATAATTATATCCTCTTAGCTCACTGGCAGGAATATTTAAGCCAAAACATTCAGGACTTAAAGATATATCATCCAACGCGACCGTGCTTAAGAATCTTAAACCCTTCTTTGCATTAAACTGCAAATAATATCTGTAAATTTTGATAATACTAAGTTATGAATTTTACCTATCTTGGAAGATATTTTTAAAATTAAAAAATAAATATTTCAATATTAGTTTTTAAGTTTTTTACTTGTTTTTTGTACCTATGTACTGAAATCAAATACATATTAAATTTTTTCCGAGCAAGGTCATTAAGTTTACAGTCTGAGTACACATTATAGTCCGGGTACACAGCATCTGTGGAATAGCTAGAGCAACCATAGAGGTCGATCGCGATCAGTAATTACAGAAGTGTGCGACTTTGGCGCAAACAGGTATTGACCAGTAACAAACACACTCTCTGTGTGATGATTTCCATCCGGATTTTTTTTTTTTTTTTTTTGGTTCCTTAGGCCCTAAGATAGTATGAAAACCGCACATACTCAAATTGGTCTGATTACTATACTTCCCCTTCGCTATTATTTAAAAAAAGACAAAATTTTAAGAGAGAAAAATACCTGTATGTAATGTTTGGTAGAATCACTATGCCTTTATGCCATTTATCTTCTTTATCAGCAAAACTCCACCAAATCTCTGTAGTTACATTTTCACCTGGCTTCATTTCGATTAACATCAATGCCAAACCGCTTTTATGTGCTCCGTACTGATGATAATAAAATCGTATCTGTTAACAATTTTATTTCAGTTATTAGTACCTATATAAAAATAGGTGTAGGTAAAATGAGTACGTGGGGCATAAATTACAGGAAAAATAGGGGAGAGCGGGGCTATCCCGTACACTTAAGGGAGAACTGTTATTGTTCAGCTAATATCGAGTATAAAATTATAAGAAAATTAGCAATATATAATTTGGACCATTGGCTATTGATTTCACACAAAGAAATTTGAATTATTTCACTGTTTACATATTTAAATTAAATTACAAAAAAAGTGTCTCTGTACGAAATAGCCTCGGGGGTCGGGGCTATTCCGTACGGTAGGAGGGGCTATACCGTACAGTAAAAAAATCATCTTGTTAAGGAAGTAAATAAGAGTACTGAAATAAATTATTGTAAAAAAATCATCTTGTTAAGGAAATAAATAAGAGTAATGCAATAAATTATAATAAAGATTTTATTACTTATTGTCAACTCAATTAAGAAACATCATAACGTAACTTGTATTATCGGTATATTTAGTTCAGCTTATAAAAGTATAAAAAGTGTTAGGTTAAATTTTATCAAAAAAAGTGATAAAGTTTATAGAACGAAAGTATTTTATTTAAAGTTTATACATTTAAACAAAAATCACAAGTAAAATTATCTGCAGACTCGGCAGCACTAAAACTATAATGTTTATGGTATTTCCTGCACAACTACAATTTATTAATGTTGCCATATTAAACCATTTGGGGCTAAGTCGTACACTTCTGTACGGTTTAGCCCCATCCTGTACCTTGTGGGAGTTTCATAACCTAACCTCAAATTCCGTCGCCTAACTAGTCTTCACTAGTGATCAAGAGAGAGCTTAAGAAAAGTAGTTTCTCATGATCTTATCGCTATTAGCTCATAAGTAAAGGTTCTCCACCCAACTCTTATTTGGCAGTGCCCCAAAATTATAAGATAAATAATAAAAACAAGTTTTTTCACCGTCATATTGGCATTTATACGCACAGCGGAACGAACTCAATCTTGTGATTTTCCGCGGTCAGGCGCTAGGTTGCGACAACGATTGGATTTGTCTAGCTTGAAATCTAGACACGAAAAATGGGTGTACGGTTTAGCCTCGCTGTACGGTATAGCCCCGCTCTCCCCTATCTAGAATTTTTAAAATTTAGAACCTCTGTTGTAAGTTTGCTTTCTGTATTTATATTTTTACTAAATATCAAATTATTTTTTTATATAATTGTTAAGAAATGAAAATTTATTTCAACATAAAACTTTGGAATTAGTTTAAACCAAATGGAAATAAGAATTTTACTATTGGGGCATACGCTTTACTGACACAACACAAACTGTTGCATAAGTAACTTTGCTAAATTAAAAAAAAAATGTAGAAAATTTTATTTACCGAGCAGGAATTATAATAACTTGAACTCTCATTACTATGTACTGTGGGCGGAGGATTGAAAATAGCACTATTTATTGAGGCTGTTGCTGCAAATGCTGCTGTGTCAATATATTCTGCCATATTGACAACCAAATAATGACCTGAAAAACACATTAATTATATATTTGTTTCGATTTAATAATAATTAACTATTATAATTTAGTCTTATTGCAGACCTGAGTCATTATGGTATGTGTGGTCCACCATCTGACTATGACTACGGTTTAAGTATGAACCGTGACTTCTACTCCATTGAATTTGTTTTGTCATATCGTTTTGCCATCCACACCATCCATCTTCAAAATCACATCTACCACCAAACGGGATTTTATCTAAAATATTATTTAATTAGAATTTTAATTGTAATTAGAGTGGTCACTAGTCAATGTGTGGTCATGAGTGGTCAATATATTTTCAATTGTAATTAGAGTGGTCACATTTTGACAAAGCCAAGTTGAGATATATGCAAAACGAAAGCTTCTATATTGTTATGGGTAGTGTGATTAGTGGTTATAAAATTTAGTTAGGAATATTTTTCGGAGGACTCTATTCCCTATACAGAATATGAATTAGGCGCCTCTTTTTATGGTATAACACTCAAATTTTCAGAAATTTTTACTATATGCAAGTAAGGAACCACTTGGATAAAAAGTAGCCCAAGAAGTATGTATATCTGCTCAAGTAATTTGGGTAGAATATTTTCTATTTTTTACTTGCTAGTCACCCTTTAGCTTTAGGGTGTAAGAAAGATTTCCTTAAAATGTATCTTATCATTAAACTGATAGATTCTTTTAGTATCGGTTAAGGTAATGGTACCAGTAGTTGACAGTGCTTTAGTAGTTGACACTTGCAACTTTAAACTGTTATTATTAGACAATCAAGAGCTTTTTTTAATTGATAAAATTCTGGTTGGTCACATACAGCAATCTAGTTTTCATGTTAGTAATTATCTCTCAAAGCTCACCGCCTATTTTGATGTAATTAAATATTTTATAAATGCATATGTTTTAATTTTGACAAATGTTGTTTTTGTAATCGTAATATATATATAAGCAGGTAAATTTTTGGATTTTTTAGTTTTGAAAAAACATACATATTTGTATGTTTGAAAATGACTAGAATCGATTATAAATAGATGGAAGTTGATATTAAAATTCATTAACTGATAATTTCTGCGTTAGGGGCTTGTCATCTGTGGGTATCAACTACTGGGTCCTGATATAAGTCAAATTTTAGTAGTTGACATCAGTGTCAACTACTGATGCAACAATACTATTTGTATATCTTAACGGTAGTTTATTGTATTTCCTCTGAGACTTCAGTGAGTTATTTTAAAATATATTTTCAACGTCGGGATCTAGTAGTTGACACCCCCTACCCTCTACAGTGTCAACTACTAGAACACAACTTATAACTTGCCACTATTTAGATTATGAGAAATTCCGATTACGGTAGCTGCAAAACATATTTTGGATTTCATTGAGCCAGGTGTACAGGGCCGTAGCTAGGGGGGGGCATCATGGGGCAATGCCCTACCTTAAAATATCAATGCCCTACCTTAAAAAGTACGATAATATGCTAAGAAAATTATTTGTTTATAGTATGAGATGATGGGAAAAAAATAATTTATTACACTAGCGTAGTAACACTAGAGGGAATTTGGAGGTTTTCCTTAATTAAATTTAAATATATTTGTTGTCCATATTAGTAATAATTAAACATAACAATCAGTTTCAAATCAACCAATAAAATTTAAATGTACAATACCGTATTTTAAGACAACGGCAAAAGCTAACAATCATTTTCAAATTAGCAAATAAAACCGAAATGTATCTTGGTACTAACAGTTAAATACAGTGACTCAACTTTCTGATCATTGATCAAATGTTAATGTAAGAATTAAATATGTCAGCATTTTACGAAAACAGTAAAGCTTATTTATTTAAAGTATATGTATGTGTTTATTTATTATATTTTCATATAATAATAAAATAATAAATTATAAATAATTAATATTAGAAAGGTTTACTTTGTGAAAATCCATATTAAACATAGGATCGTTGCTTTGTCACTTTTCACAGGAAAATTGTAGAAAAACACGAGTCGACTATTTATTATATTTTCATATAATAATAAAATAATAAATTATAAATAATTAATATTAGAAAGGTTTACTTTGTGAAAATCCATATTAAACATAGGATCGTTGCTTTGTCACTTTTCACAGGAAAATTGTAGAAAAACACGAGTCGACTTTCGGCTTTTACACCATCGTCAGGTGAAAAACATAACTAAAAATTATTCTTTTAGGCGAAAAGTATTTATAATACAAACTGAAGTAAATAATGTATTGGTGGGGGATGTTAGAGGCAGATATAATCAAACCAAATGTAATGTAATTCCCAAGTTGAACAATTTTGATAAAACTAAAAATGTATTATTTGCAAAGGCTCCCGCAGCGAATTTTATTTTAAAACCAGTTAAGTGTAATATAATTAAAATGGCTAGAGTATGTTGGGGAAAACCAGAAACATGAAATAGTGGTGATCCCATGTTTAATAAATTATAATTTATAAGTAGTGTAGTGTACAGCACAGCGTGGCAGTTAGTTATCGACACAATTGTTTGTTTATTAGTGTTAACTGAAAATTAATTGATCTTGCGATGGATATACGGGCTTTCTTTGGCAAAAAACGAAGAATTGAAGAAAAAATTGATCACGAAGAGCCTCATTCCTCAAAAAAGATGGAAGTACAAGATACAATTGCTACACCTAGCCCTATGAAAACAAATTCAATGAAACACATTGGTATTGTTAGCCATGGTATTCCTTCTGACATTGCACAAATCGGAGAACCGATAAAGCAAGTTATTTTAGACACATATCCAAAACAAAATAATAGGGCCTTTGTAGCGGACTGGTTCAAAAGATTTAAATGGTTGCAATATTCTGTCGAAAAGGATGGTGCTTTTTGCTATCCTTGTCAGCAATTTTTACCTCATGGAAGCAAACAGACTTCGTACACTTCTACAGGATTCAGAAACTGGAAAAATGCCACTGATTCGAAAACTGGGTTTCCAAAACACGAAAAATCCATTTCTCATACACAAGCCATGGCTATGTGGCAGGAAAAATTACATAGAATATCTACAACTAGTAGTGTTGAAACGTTAATACATCAAACAATATTAGAAAAAAACAGGTATTACGTGAAGTCTATTATTGAAGTAATACAATTTCTAGTTGTAAACGAATTAGCTTTGCGTGGAAATTATATTTTAGAAGAAGAAAAAGAACAAGGTTTATTTCAAAATTTGTTTGAATACACGTGCATGAAAGACCCTAGTTTAAAGGAGGCTCTCAGTCATATACCACAAAATGCAACATATCTTTCACCTGCAATTCAAAATCAAATAATTCAAGCAATGGTTCAAGCAGTACGCAGTTCCATTGTTAAAGATATTAAGGAATCTGACGTGAACTGGTTTACTCTAATGGAAGATGGGACGAGAGATAAAAATAATCGCGAAAATATTGCAATAGCAATACGGTATATTAAGGATGGAATTGTCAATGAGTCTTTGCTAACAGTTATAACTACCGAAAACCTTGATGCAGCCACTTTTACGGAATTGACGTTAAATACCCTTACGGAAAATAACATTAATCTCTCTCATATGCTAAGCCAGTGCTATGACGGCGCAAGTGTAATGAGTGGGAAAGTTTCTGGAGTTGCGACCAGAATAGAAAATAAATTAGGCCGAAAAATTCCCTACGTTCACTGCTATAACCATCGTTTGCATTTGATAGTCATCAGAACTATTTCGGAAATCACTTTTATTCGTTTATTTTTTGATCAATGCATCATGCTACATGAATTCTTTCATCATGGCAAAATAGCTGCCTTGTATGGTGGAAAAAGGATTGGCCGGCTCCTCCAACAGCGTTGGTCAGGTCATCTGGCGGTTACAAAAGTTATATATGATAATTATTCATCGATTTTGGTAACTTTAGATGAAATCAAAAATGATAGATTTAACGGTGATGACGTCGCCAAGAGTGTCGGCATTAAAAAAGTCATGCTCAGTTTGGAATTCCGAATGGCCATGATTGTCGCCAAAAAAATTTTATCAATGCTTCACCCTGCAGACGCAGCTTTACAAGCCCGAAGCACAGGATTAAAAGACGCGATAACGATCATAAAGTGCGTCCAAATTGAAATGACGAAACTGAGATCAGATGAAATGTATCATCAAATTTTAGAAGAAGCTAAGTCTATAATAAGCGGCGATTTGGAAAATAGGACCCAGACCCAGCAAAGACAAGTCAAAAAATCAAATCAGATGGATGATTACTTGTTATATGGCCCTTCCTCTTCCTCTGCCAGACAAAACCTAGAAGGCCTAGATGCTCTGCCATTTAAGTCTGAGTATTTCGAAACGCTGGATATACTAATTGCTGAATTGCAAAGAAGATTTTCGGACAACGACGATCTGTTAAATTCTATAGCAAGTCTCGACGAGTTGGATGTAGACAAAATGATGCCGTTGAAAAATTTAGGTAAGTAAGAAAATTAAACAAAACTATATCTCTGCTTGTAAAATACTAGTGTTATTTATTTATGGACATAAGTTCACAATTTCCACTGATTTTTTAGGTCTAACGGTTCCATCAAGAGAAGAGGCTACTGTAGTCAAAGCTTATTTGAGTCGTAGCGAGAATACAATGGAAAACACAATACAAGTTCTGTACAGGCAGCGAGAGGCGTTCAAAGATACATATGAACTTTTTGCATCTGTGGCGACCATAGGATGTAGCACTGCTGTGTGCGAATATACGTTTTCAACTTTGACTGCAATCAATAGGCCTCAGCGACTGTCAATGGGTCACGAAAGAATGGCAGGCATGGTATTTTTGGCCTTTGAAAAGAAAAGAACGAAGTTAATTGATCTGGATGAAGTTCTTCGCATTTTTAATAATATGGCGAATCGAAAAATTCAGCTGTTTTAAAGAAGGACTAATTATTATCGAACTGAATACAATATGTTTGAAGAAATTATATATAAATTTGAATAAATAACTGCTTTACTCTTATCTATCTGTCACCCCCTCTTGACAATTAAGTACTATCTCACTTACACATACGCAAAAGTACGAGAAAAATCGATTCACTAGATCAAATCAAATAAAATTTTTACTTCTGCCCTACATATAACAACAGCTGCCCTACCTTAAATTCAGCTCTAGCTACGGCCCTGCAGGTGTAACAAAAAATGTATGTTTTTATTGATTGTCAAGTTAAAGTAACAACTAAAATGACAGTCAAATTGTCAAATTCCAAACACAGTTCCTGCGAAATCGAAATAAAATAGATTTAAAAAATACATCAAACTTTTTAAAAGTAATTAAGATAAATTTTACATTGAAACTTAGCCAGTTTTTTTATCCATTCGGTACGTTTTATTTAATTTTAAAAGCTTGTTAAGTTCTAATGTAAAATATCTATTAATGGCATTAAAAAATGTGTATTTTTAAAATCATATTATTTTATTCCGATTTTGCAAGAAAAATGTGTTTGGAACTTAACAGTTTATTTTGATTTCAACTCTTTTTCTGGTCAACATGGTGAAATAGAACCTGTCGATTTTTCACATTTATGTTTTTGGTGGGGTTTCGTGACTTTCTGTAAGGAATGTAAAACCGCCTACTTAGTTTGTTTAAAATATTGGTTGGTGTCAGCTACTGAAATTTATTAATGTCAACTAGTAAAAATTGTAAAATTAAAAGTGTCAATTACTGACCCTATTTTAGGAATTTTCTTTTAAATTTTTCCAAAGGAAAATTTCATTATTTTCTTTCTATTACGTACCAATTCACTTTCGTTACATCCTAAAGTAAACAGAAAACATGATTTTAAAGCTCACTTAATAACATTTCCTTTCCAAAAGTTAAAGATACTTAAAATTTTTTCTTATAGTGTCAACTACTGGTACCATTACCTTAATATTAAAAAAAAATGTATAAAGTACAAACCGCAATCTTGTAGCTCGTCTTCACCATTCTTGCAGTCAAGATTAATGTCACAAACTTGCGATATATTAACACAAACATTTGTCGAAGCACATCGAAATTGGTGTGGTATACACATATTTCGTTTTGCTGGCTCCGGATAACAATCCACCAATCGAATATTATCTATTGCTAAATTAGCTGGTGAAAAGTGTGGAATTATTTCTAATATTAATTTAAATTCTTGCGTAATTCTACCAACTTTAAATTTATACTTTCGCCACCTAAAACAAATGAAAAAAAATCTATAATAAATATACATGTATGTTACATTAGGTTTAGGAAATGCTATATCATTGTCGACTGGTGAAGTGAAATATTTCTTAGGCAATAGAAAAAAGTTTAGACAAAGTATAGATTGCCGTTTATCAGTATAATATCATGATTTAGCTATATAATCATAATGTGATTCGCTTTGAACCAATACGGTACTTGACTGAAATTAAAAACTATTCTAAATGAAATGTTTTTCCACAGTAAAGTCGCTTTTTAAATTTTTGATAAATATTGTAAAAATTATCAAAAGATAAATGCTTAATTTTAAATGAAAAAATTGGTGTGAAAAGAAAGTCATTGTAATGACGTCACAATTTGAAGATAAATAAACGTCAGTGTCAGTCTTTATAACCTCAAAATTTTAATTATAACAAATGAAAGTAAAAGCTAGTATTTATTACAATTTTGGTCGATTATTATTACTGCGTATTCAAGCTAAAAGAAATATTGAAAAGAAATATAATTTCGCTTCACAGACGAAAATTATGTATCAAAATCGAAATCGACATATTAATATTAAGAAGTTATGAAGTGATTTTGAAGTAATGGCGCGTTAATGATTTTTAAAAAAAAATTAATAACATTTCTAAATAGATAATTACCAAATATTATGGCGTTTTATCGTTATTATCAAACATACTCGTATTTAGTGATATCTCATAGAACTATTTAACATTTAACACAAATTTGAAACAGTAAAGTAACGTATTGGTTTAAAAAAAAATTAAAAATAAATAAAAAATAGAAAAATTGTAAATACCTGGAAATAAAAAATTTAGAGAATAAAAATTCTGAGAAAAATTTAATGGCAGAATGAAGGAAAATTATGATATACGGAAATAATTATAATTGATATTAACTATGTATTTGCATTCCAACACGTAATGGTAGAAGTGCCGGGAAGAAGAAATTCATACGTACTTATATATAATTGCATATCAAATTACTTTATGTCAGAAATTAAGCAAATTTAACACTAGGAGGTAACTACCTAATTTTTCTACCACCTTTATAAAAAAGTCAGAAATACATTTCATATTAAAATATCTTCGTTATATTCATACAAAATAACTACGGATAAAACTCGAAGGTATCATACTCTTATTTTTCTATCATACCTCTTTTTGTATCTACGTTTTTGTGTATTGGGGGCCGGAAAAATCTTAAGCATAACATATTTGCATGTAGCCTAATTTGAAGGTATTATATCATTTTTCATATCACATGTCTTTTCGTATCTAATTTTTGTATGGCTATTTTGTCCATAGTTATTCTGTTACTTGTTTATTTTATCTACGGGTAAAACACTTAGGGCATAATTTAACATTTCCTTTCACTTTCTACCCACTAAATAAGAATATAATGTGTCACTTTCTGTTAAAATTAAGGTGTAGTAGAAAATATTTTATGGATATTTAATTTTTATTTGTCTCAAAATAAAACTTGTCCAAATGTCCCATATCTATACTGAGACGTTGGTATACTCCATTCTGTCTATTGTATGCAGCGTATGCAACGAATCCAAGACATATCATTTCTTCTGTTCTCTATAAATACTCTCATAATTGATGTTTTGTGTGGCTATAAACAACAACAACACAAGAAAAAAACTACAACGGAACGAAATCTTTTGTAATTCTGTGCTAAAATTTCTATGCATAATTCTTGTTATATATAAATGAAATTGCGTAAAAGTGATTGAACCTTATACTATGCACATCTGTTGACGAAAATAAATTTTATAAAAATAGTACTTACATTCTGTTACTGTTTCCAAACATCTCATGAACGATCCATTGTTTATTTGAGTCGTCTGCAATTATCTTTATAACAGAAGTATTCATATTGGTCTGATGTAAGTATACTTCCAAACGACATTGTTCTCCACTTGGAGCGGCTAATTTTGGAGATATAACATGCTGCTCACGTGTTGTTTGTGACACTTGTAGAAATAAAAAATTACCTACAAATAAGAAAGTGAATGAAAATAAAAAGTTAATAAAATTAGGCTAGCTGTCTTTGAAGACAAAGCTTTATTAAGGATTGAGTAAATCAAGAATAATGCGGCCAACTTTTTCACTAATCAGTGCGGTACAATATAACAATCTTGGATCTTATTTTTATTCGTGTGATATTACGAAAAATTTCCAAAGATTTCTTTTAAAAAATACAATTGATGAGCAAAAAAAGACACGTAAAGGTCCCGAGGTCGGACCACAGTACGACACAATTTTTTTTGTCTGAAAAAAGAAAATAGCGGGGCTAACTTGGTGAAGTCATATGGTCAACCAAATAGTTGGAAAATGACAAATTATATAATAATACGACCTAATGTTATGCCAACTAATAGCGCAAATGATTCCAGGCTACAAGGATTCGGTCTCAAATTAAAGAACTGCATTGGATAATGCTTAAGAAAGTGCCGATATTTATTTGAATTACATATATGGTAGACTAAGTGATCGTAAAACGACATTTCATATTACACGACCTAATGTTATTCCAACTAATGGCGGAAATAATTCCAAGCTACAATAATACTATTTAAATTTAAAGAACGACTTTTAAATATTTCTCTAATGCTTAAGAAAGTGTCAATATGTATCTGAATTACATAGTAAACAAAGAGGTCGGGAAACGAATTTCATATTACACGACCTAATTTTATTCCAACTGATGGCGGAAATGTTTCCAAGCTACAAGAATTCGGTCTAAAACTAAAAAAATTGCTTTTAAACAATTGGTTAATGCTTAAGAAAGTGCCAAAATGTATCTGAATTACATGGTAGACGAAGTGGTCGGAAAACAACATTTCATATTACACGACCTAATGTTATTCTAACTAATGGCGGAAATAATTCTAGGCTAAAATATTATTATTTAAAATTAAAGAACGGTATTATCTATTGCTTAACGACATGTCATATTACACGATGAAATGTTGCTATTCCAAGTAATGGCGGAAATAATTCCAGGCTACAAGAATTCGGTCTTTTAAACAATTGGCTAATGCTTAAGGAAGTGTCGATATGTATCTAAATTACATGGTAGACGAAGTGGTCGGAAAATGACATTTCATATTACACGACCAAATGTTATGGTGGAAATATTCCAGTCTAAAATAATATTATTTAAAATTAAAAAACGGCTTCTAAATATTTCTCTGATACTTAAGAAACTGATATATAATTTTTTTTTACGAATTTTTGACTTATCTGGAGGAAACTTCAATAAATGGTACAAGTTGATTGCACAGTGCGTGCGTGGTCGTTTTAGTCGAAGTGGCTGTATCGAAAATTTTCTAGTTCTCTTTATATTGTTCATGACGATTTAATTAACGAAGTCTTACAAGGAAGTGATCCCAGGTTGTCGGTGCCGATTTAATTCAATTTAACATATTATATTATAATAGACTAAAAACTATATTTTGTTTTAGCGGGTGAAACAACTCTCCAAAGGCACGGGTGTTGTGTTAATTTTACTGTTTCGCATATAATAATATAGTTTTGTTCAATGGGATCAATTGCGAAAGTTTCCTTAAGATGAAAAATATTCATCTAGAAAAAATTTCAAGAGGATGAACCATCCTTAATCATGATTATTTTTATGAAAAATGTTACTAAATTTAAGTACAAAAGAAAGTTGGCATGTTTTTGCATTTTCTCGAAAAAAAAAAAAATTATAGGGTAACTACTCCTAAATGCCTCACAAATTACAATATATTTTCTGACGAGTCCAATTAAAAAAAAAATTTTATCACGAAAAATAAAATAAAAATGTTAAGTGGAAGCATTTACAAGAGCCCTGACTTGAAAACAGATAGTTTTCATAGGTAAGTCAGAGCTCTTTTAAATGCTAAGATGTCTAAAGTTAAATTGGCGCCGTAGATATGGTGATCCTTATTAGTAAACCTTCAACAGAACGCGGATTTAGGTAAGATAGTTCTTATACTACTCATCAAATACACGCTCTTAGATCTTAGGTCAATGAACCTCTTTTCAAATCGTACATCAGAAATTCTTGGATAAGTTTAAGATACGGTATAACTAAACTATATTGTTCTTTTAGCTTATGAAGGATGATGGTGTTTCATTTTAAGTTTTATTGGTAAAGAACTTGAAAAAGTAGAGTTATGCTTTGAGTACTTAAAGAAGTGAAGGCATACTTTTTCTAGCAAAATTATTGCCAAATTTTTTGCTCACTGTGTAAATTAACTCTGATTTACCCTAAGTGCCGCCCAAGGACACCTTGAACAATGTCATCCCATTACCTAAAGAAATAAGCCATGAGCAAAAAAATCTTTTTTATAAACTTTTCCCTAAAGAAATAAATGACGAGCAATGAAAAAAGGAACGTTCCAAATTTTGCCGTTCTCCTGGAAATTTGCCGCCCTGAGTGTCCCTAGTGTAAATCCAACGCTCTTCATATTTGCAGTAAGTATAAAGTCTTATAGTAATCAGAAATGGAATTGGTAATATTATATGCAAGCTAGTATCTGTTATGCGATAATGGAAACACAAATATGGTTACCTTAAATTAAGTAAAGTTACGACCCGTCCTTGGAAGTCCTTGGAATTATTTATTAATTATTTTTATTTTATTAAAATCGTTAAATATAACTATATTAATTTTGCCTTTATATTGAAATTTGAATCGAAAGTTACGGTAAATTGATGTGTCTTTACCATGTCTTTACGATATCTAAAACTGAACAATTAATGTTTGAAACAAGTTTAATATAGTGGTATTTCACAAAGTAAAGTTTTATTCAGTATTTCAGTAAATGAATTTTTATAAAATCGTTAGAAAACAAGCCGTTTTCAAAAATATATTATTTAAAAAATTCAAAAAGTGTTGATGTTAAAGTAAATATTTTCTACAATGATACCAAGAATCAACAAAATACATATTATGTACACATTATTCAAAATTCCTGGTACGTCGTTTAAATTACGAGAATTCGTTAGTATATTTGATATGTAGCTACGATGACTATAATATCGTTATACGAACTTATGATTTGGTAAATATACTGCTAAGAATATATTTAATAAGCAAATAATTAATGAAAATTTGTTCACTTATAATAATTTTAATAATTTCAATGTAAATTAGAAAAACTTGGCGGTTGAACAAGACACTTTTAGGAATTATACAATTTTTTTTTTAATTTGGGAGCGAGCGCAGTACATATCAGTATTACCTACCGATATATTTATGTATACATACGTCGCTTTGTAGTTACGTAAACGTATGTACGTACGTATGTATATGTACATGTACAGAGAAATGACAGAAGTCAGTTTCCCGGCCATCGTCATGGTAACTATTACCGGGACCAGCCAGGAGATAAACGGACTAGCTCCGATAGGTTTTCGTAATCGCTAATGTATTTGCTCTGTGATAAATAAAAAAAATTTAAATTGAAAATTATTAAATTTTTAGACGTGTACTGTAATTATTTTAAATAAAATTAATTAAAAACATCTTTTCATGTTTACCGACAAAACATACTTTTTTATACAATTTGAAATAAAATTTTTACTCATTAAATTATAGTTTGGAAAGTTTGGAAGTTTTTCTTTTATAGACTGACAACTATATACGTATATGTAGGTACATTAAACATTCCGCTCACTTTGAATTTTTTACATAATATTCTTCGTGAGTCTGTCTGATTCAAAATTTTCTAAATTTATGAAATAGTTTTTTTTTATATCGGGAATAAAATACATATTTTAGTCCGTCATAATAGGGAGTAAAATGTCATTGTTAGTCCCAAGGGACTAAAAATACTTTTTCTTCTGCTTTTAAGCCAGTTAGTGAGTTAGTAATCGAAATTTATGGAGTGGTACGAATGTAATTTAAAATAGTTGCTAGGTAATGAATTATTTAAAGCTTCCAAGCAATAAACAAATTCAAAACTTTAAATAAAAACAAACACTTATATTGTATTGTTCAATTTGTCCACAGAATATTTGATGTAATATTATTTTACACAATTTAAATGGCATTTAAATAAATTAATTAATTTTTATAATTTTAAATTATCGGGAATTGCAAAAATAGTATATACGCACCACCGGACTAAAATGTTTCTTTTGACCCCTCTTATGAATTGTTGCCTTCAGCAATTGTTCAATTTTTTCAATGTGATGTGACATCGCTGGTTACATTTGGGGCTTGCTGACCGCACTTTGAGAATAAATGCTTTAAGAAATTTAGAAGACTAGAACTTTAAAAAGACGAAATAGTTTTTTTTTTTAAATTTATTAAATTTACTTTGTATTTTGATAAGAATTTACAAATATGTTATTTGCAGACCGATTAATATTTACATACTTATTCATACTACTCGTATGCTAGTAAAATAATACATCGGCCTATTTATTGTAGTATGATTGGGAATGGTTGTAAATTCTATGAGTATCTTACAGTATCTTATTATGCGGAAAATAAACCTGCAAATTTTAAAGATAATCGGAGTAACCATTTCTAACATATTTTGATTATCGATTACTACTTAATAAAAAATGGGCTTTTAAATGATTAGCTGTGTTATTTCATTAGTTTTTAATATTTTTTAATAAACATTTGCTTACAAGTAGTAAAATATACAGGGCGTTAGTGAAATAAGTGCGAAATATTTTAATAGGTAATTGCTGAAGTTGTTTTATATAAAAAGGTTCATATAAACCCAGGTCCGAAAACGCTTATTTTCCAAAATACAGAGCAGATAGCACATATCGATTTGTGATAAGTACAATAATTGGAAATTATTTTGTATTTTAAAAACGGCTACATGAGCGACAAAATACTAAGAGGTCATTTTTGTCAACAATTTATCGAACATTTAAAAAAATATTTCCGAATTAGAAAAAATCACTGGCGTGCCTTTTTTTCTTCAAAAATATGTCATCACTTAACCGTACAGACGCCACTGGTCTGAGTGGAAATATTCTGTCTATTTCAGTAAATGGGTATTTATCCTGTCGTAGCGTGTCCCAAATTTTGTGTAAATATCTCAAAACGTTTTTGAAATATTTAAAAAAAAACCAGAAACTTAACACTCTGTATCTTGGAAACAGCATTTTTGGAGCTGAGTTTACATGAACTTTTTTACATAAAAATTCCTCAGTAATCACCTATTAAAATTTTTCGCCCTTATTCACTAACACCCTATATGCATTTTTCCTACTTTTTTTTCAAACTTTCTCTTAAAAAATAAGTGACGAGCAAAAAAAAATACCTCAATTACTAATTTTGGTGCCGTGTTTAAAAATCTCCCGGCCCTAAAAATCTTCCGCCCCTAGGCCATGTCCTAGGTTGGTCTATTGGTTAAGCTGACCCTGCCTGTATGTACTTTCAAATAATCAAGAAAAGAACTGATTTTATTTTTAGCTAAAAAAAAAATTACCCCAATTCCCCATTTTCAAAAAAGGTGGGAGCGCTGGAAAGATAAAGTTTATTTCAGAGGAGTTTTGAAAATAAGAAGATTTGTATAATTCTTAAACATGATGAATGTACCTAATTAAAAATTTAGTTGCAAAGGTAACACGCTCCATTGAATAAGCGAATATTCAGGCAAATAACTGAGTATTTAACCTTCTGGATGTCTCGTTAATTTTGCATGATCTTCCTAAAGCGCCAACATAATTTTTGTTATTCTAGGTACCATATATACGATGCGGCGCAACGAAGCATTTTGGATCCAGTTTAACGCAACGAACAGAGAAAAAATATAACAAAACCCACAGTTAAATAATAACAAACGACTTAGCAGGTGCATACGTGTTGTTACTCCACTGTGATAATAAAATATATACCTAACATTAATCAACGCACTACTTTCACATCAGTTCTCTGTTCGTTGCATAAAATATGGATCCAAAATGTTTTAATGAGTCAGACGGTATGTTGAAACATTATTTCTAACAGATAAAGTGTTTAATCATTATAGTGCGCAGGGCCAGATTTACCTTTGAGAGGTCACAGGGTACTTCTCATGTGGAGGCCCCCGCAAAGGTGAAATTTCTGAAATTTTTCAAATTTTCCTAAGTGCCCTTATTTAAATCCGGCTCTGATAGAACATTTTATATTTTTTCGCGAAATTCAGTAATCGTAGTCGTAATAATATATTTACAGTTACACAATTGATTGAAGAACTGTTCCCGGTATCTGACAATATATTTTAATGGCGTTTAGAAGCAGTTAGTGAAAATACATTGGCAGATGAATTATCCTGCGTGATTTCCCTTAATGAACATCATTTTAGGGACTGACATGTTTAAGCATACATAATTAATAAATGTGATATACTCGTAACATACATATTAAATAAACTATTTCTATGTGTTATAATGTTGCATTATCTTTTTCACATCCTTGAAGTAGTGATAAAATTATAATTCCTATTAGGCCCGTTCTATACGACAGTGCCGCTCTCGATATACTCTTGGTTCAATAATATCTCTGCCGTGTCACACCAATGTTACGTATCTCAGAAATCACCGTTATGAGAAAACTTGATTTGAATATAATATTAGATGATCTGAAATATTATCTTAGATATTATTAAATATCTGAGATAATTGATTTTTATTATGCGTTGTTATTGATTCAACGTTGCAGCATTGAGTAATTAATAACGTATAAATAATTATACTATTTGAAAATATAGGAAATAGGGAATGTGATACAAACAAAGTAAAAATATAAAAATATAATAGATTAATTATTATTATATTATTATTAACAATTTAATTAATTTTATTGTCAATATATATACTAGGGATTGAGTAGAATTCTTTAAACGTTGTTATGCGTAATTGTTGTATCTTAAAATACGTGACATTCGTGTGACACGGCAGATCTTCTCTTATTGTTAGTATAATTGAGTGACAACGGTACTCTGTTTCGATACTTCGGTTTTGATTCCACTCAGTAGAGTGTTCTGACTCGTTCGATTCCGAACTTTTTGAGTTTATTTTGTCAATTTCCCTATTTTTTTGCAATCTACAAACTTCGTAGTTAGATAATTATAAGAAAAAAACTGAAATTTATTTTTATGTATTTTACTGATAAAATTGTTGAAAAGAGGGTGCACAGTGCATGCAGCGTTATCCTAATAACAGTACAATTACTGATATTTTTTTGAATTTTAAATACATCATCCAGTTTTTCGATTGTAACAAATTATAGAAAATAAGAAGGCTTAGGAATTATCATACATATAAAAACATAGTAGTGTATATTTATTAACTAATTGTAAGAATAAGTAAGGAATATTAACGCAGTTGAAAAGATTTGTCACATTAATTTGTTCTATTTATAGAGAATTATCTATGTAACGCAATTTCTACATAGGTTTTTTGATTATATAACGTATGTAGTCTTCTACCGCGTCAGGAAATGATTAAAAAAAAGTTAAAATTAAATACATGCATAAGATACTAATACGTTTATTTCAGTGAAACTTCGATATTCAAATTTTAACGGAATGACAAATTCGGATTAAATTTTTTTTTTGTACGTAGATAAAGGTACCAGTCCTTTCTAACAAATATTATAGTTGTATCTAAATATATTATGTCGGTTTATATCCAGGGCCGTGAAGAAAAATGGTGGGCCCTAGGAATAAACATAATTTTTTAAAAATTTCCTCCCAAAAAAAGTGATAAAAAAAAACTCTTAACATTCTTCTGGAACCTCTACCGACAGCCACGGGCCCCTTCCTCAAGTCGGGGGCCCGGGGCTGCAACCCCGGCTACCCCACGCTCTCGTCGGGCCTGTTTATATCCATGTCATATAAACTCATTGAGACCTATGAGTTAAATGGATGGAACGTATTCGGTCACTGGTATTTGATTTGGTAGGTTAGGGTCCGATTTCCTTGGTCGTTTATGCTTGTCAAAGTTTTTCTGTAATTTCCCGTCATAACTTCTGATGAATATCGATAATTGTTCCTTTTAAAAGATGATTACAGACGCATATTTTCCAGTGGCGTCCCTAGGGTGATGCAAGCGGTGCGACTGCACTGGACATCGTCATAAGAGGGGTGTCAGATGGCTCAAAATTGAAATAATAAAAATAAAAAATTGAAATAATGAAAAGAAACAGTACACGGATGCCGCGCAAAACGGTACACCAAGAAAGGTTTGTCTCTTTCTATGTTACTATAAGTGAAGCGTATATAGAGTGTTCAAAATGTAGAAAAAAGTGTAGATGAAAGATACCATTATTTTGGAACATGCTATCAGCTCTACCAATTACGGTACATAATTCTGGACCACGCTATATATATATATATATATATATATATATATATATATATATATATATATATATATAACGTTAAATGTTTATGAAATTTGGTGAGAATGCTGGAATCTTTAAACGGTTGGACAAGTTCGTTAGCCAGACATGTCAGATGCTCTGAAGTAGGCTTTTCGGGCATTTTTTATCAACAAAATGAGTTTTTTGCCAGAATTAAGTAATTTTTCAAATTTTTATCGAACAAACGAAGCAAATTACATAAAAAATGTTTTTGCAGTATTGCTCTAAATAAATTACTTTTGAAGAAAAATTAAGAAATATGTCGTTTGCTGTTACTCTCACACTTATAGGCCATTTGTTTCTGTCTAATGTTTTGCAATTCTACATTCGAAAAAAAAGCTTCATAAGTGCCTTCTCATGATTTTTTTAATCCAACTTAACGATTCAGCTGTATTTTATTTTTCTCAATTGAATAAGATTTTGTATATATTTGTTCCATTTTTTTTTTTTTTTTTTGAGAAAAATTATCAAGAATATTTGTTTTATGTCAAAGTTTAGATTATATTTACACCTAATTAAAATTATTAAAGTTGGCTACAAATGGATAGAAATTACGTCTAACCTCATTGAAACAATTATATTTTAACGTAAATTTCTGCTTGATTAAGAATTCTAGTCGTAAATAATTTTGCACCTTCAATTTTTGTTTTGTCAACAAAAAAATTTTTTTTTTAAATTTATTTTTCACATTCTTTTATACATTTTGTTTTGGAAATATTAAAAAAAAAATTAAAGCGAATCATTTAAAAATAGTTAAATTAATAAAATAATTTTATTAATATGTGTACAAAAAATTTTACAGTTTACAGTTTTTTGAAAAATTGTAGCAAAATTTACAACAACTGTATTTTTAAAGATAATCCACCAAATAATTTCTTTATTCCTTTAACCAATTTATTATTAAATTTTCTTTTAAAATTTTATTCTTCATGGAAGAAAATCTTCGTCGTGTAATATATGCACATTTTTAAAATATCCTTTTGAATTTTATAACTCAATCATAACAAATAAAGTCTACGTAAAAAAATCTAATTGACCTGTTTTTTCTCAATTTTCTAGTATTAAGTCTAGGGATAGTTAACTAGGGGGTAATTGTGTCGACATATTAATGTAAAATATGGTAATTTTAACCGTTTTCAAAAGAATATTTCGATTTTAACAATAAAAAATTTAAAAAAGTGTTTTAGTTTTGCCAGGATTTCCAAAAAGGGACTGAAATGTCTTTAGATGTTGATATATACAAAAAATATTAATGTGTTAAGTACTTGGTGGACTTATAGGTTTTATGGGTGGGTTTTAGGGTTCCGTATGGTGGAAACCCTTATGGTGAGACTTCAATGTCCGTCCGTCCTTATGTCACAGCCATTTTTTTCAGCAGCCCCCGCTACCAGTAAATTGAAATTTGGTACACTGGTAGAAGTTATTTATCTACATCTATTCCAAGTGAAATAATTTTAGGAATCTTTTTATTTTATTCGAAAAAGGGTTAGAAATGTGGGGTTGAAGTTTAAAAGTGTGATACCAAGATCAAGTGGGATATCATTTGAAAGGGCTTTTTTTGCACATTTCAAAACCAGTTTTTTTTTCTTTTTTTAAATTTGAAGTCACGTTAGTTTTTGAGTTTTGGCCAAAAATGTGGGAATAAATACCGTTCCCTCCTTTTATCACCGAAGTTTCCGAACCGAAAAATTCATACAAATAGGAGATTCCATATGTATTACAGGAAAAATAAAACGAACTTCCAAATGTCTGTAGTTTTTGAAGAAAATGGAAAAATTTTGGCTGGAGTTCCAAAAACCATATACCTTCGATTGAGCTGAAATTTTGTTTACACAATCTTTTTGGTTTAGGAAGTTACTCACTAAACGATTTTTTGACGACACGGGCCGGAAGTTTTATATCTGAGGGTCCAAAGTAGGAAAAATTAGTATAAGGGATACAGACAGATATATTATCGAACGTCTACGACTGAACTAAAATTTCATTTATATACTCTTTTTGGCCGAAGAAACTACTTTCTAAATTAATTTTTGGAAACACAAACCGGAAGTTTTAACCCTTTCAATACAGACAACGCTGAAAGGTTTCCATGGTAAGAAGAAACTAAAGGCAGATTCTTATAGAATTTTATGAGTAAGACAAAAATGGAAGAATAAATTTTTTCGAATCCTGCTTAGTTTTCGAGATAATACGGGTCAGATTTCTAAAACTTACAATAGAGTATGTGTTGTATTTTATACATACAGATACACACATGTAGTATGTATCAATTTTTATGAATATAGCTGTCATTCATTTAAACAGACTGTATAATATAGAATATAAATATAACACAGATATTGTACGGAACCCTCGGTGTTCGAGTCAGACTCGCACTTACGGAATTTGTCTTTAGTAGGATAACTTTTCATAGGTATATCTGTGGCTAGGGTTGTCTCCGTTTTTTAAGAAAATAGTGTATTTTTGAAGTTTTGTGGGGAAAAAAATAAAGCATAATTAACTATATAAACTTAAGTAAAAAAATAGTTTTTTAAAGCAAACTTTTATTTAAAAATGAGCTAAAATGTATAAAATAACTTTCGAGTGAAGTTTGAAGCAACGTGCAACATAATTTATAAAATCTTGAGGCGTTATTATTAATTATCTTTGTTTCAGATGTGAATAGCTACTTTACTCCTTAGTAAGTACCTACCAAACGTAGTTAAACGCCTCAAGCTTTTATAAATTATGTTGCACATTGCTTCAAACTTCACTTAAAGGTTATATTATACATTTTAGTTCATTTTTAAATAAAAACTTGTTTTAAAAAACTATTTTTTATTTAAATTTATTTTATACTTTTTAGTCTGATCACAATTAATTAAAAACAATTAAAGAAGTAGTTTTTTAGGCATGTTTTATTAATCGGTTATTTTATCCTAATCAAACATATAACTATGGAAACTAAAAACTGCAATGTAAAATCAATGGACAATATTTAACAGTTCGAAAGGTTAAAAAGTTGTACAAGACTAAAAATCAACAATTCTAGTTTTGAGGGAATTTAGGACAAAACTAATTATACAATGTTGCATTGTCATCAAAGTTATACACATACGCAAAATTTGAAACCTCTAGCTCAATTAGAAGTTGTCTAAATTTTGATTGCAAGATTTGATCTAAATAAACATACTAACATAGCAAGTTAAATAAAAAACTTTTAAAAAGTACGCGTTCCTACATTTTTAAAATTTAGTAGTACAAGAAAATCCTTATAAATTCATCATATCTGTCATTTCATTTACTAGCTTATTCCCACTTGATCACTTTTAAAGAGTCATTGTCAGATCTTATGCAAATTAATAGACAGTGTCGTTTTGATTTTTTTAAACTTATTTAAGATATCTAGTAATATTTGAATTATTTTCTAATTAACTGATAAATTGAATTCTGTAACCGATGATTTTGTAGCTAAAAAAAAATAATTTTAGGTGACGTTTGTATTAGACAAAAGTCTGAAAAACGGACGTACAATCTCACTGTTATTAATTATTATGTCTTTCGAAAAAATATTTTTTGAACTAAAATAAATTAATGGGAGGAAATTCGCTATGTTATGCAGATGCCGCGACATAGGTATTTTTGTTTTTTGAATTTCTGGTAAAATACAATATTTATCATTTAAAAAGCTAGGCATTATGCCGTTATCTCTAATAATAATTTAAAATCAAAATATGTTGCATAATTATTAATTTGCCAATAGTGCATAAAAATATTTGTTTACAAAATATGAAAAATGTATGTATAAATGCTATCTCGTTTTAGAAAGGGTCTAGCAGGTTAAGATAGAATTTGCAGCCCCAGAGAGGCCTATTAAAAATAAGTTATGTTGCGATATCGGTAAGTAATAAATATGCCATTGGCACCTATTTTAGCCTCTGATCTCTCTGCGTTCTTGAGATAATTGACCATATATATGCTAGCGCGGGTATTTTTGGAAATTTTTTTATTCCGAAACTATTACATCCACACTGATAAAACCAAGACTGTTTATTAGGTAGTACGTTGTGCTATATTTGTATTTTTTACAGAATTTTCTAACAATTTCTACCACCTAAAAAAATTGAAAAGAAAAAATGGCTTTTCCCTAGAATATTGGGGCACTTTATGGCTATCATAAAATCTTTGAAAAATTTTTAAAAACGAAAAAAAAGGTCATTTATGATGGTTTTATTGACATGTGTACTTATATATTATCATTATTATGTTCGTATATGTACCAGGTGTTACAAGCTGTTCATTCATTAAAAAAAATAAAATATTTCTAGTCTTTATGTTTAGTCAATTTTTTAGTGATACGATTATAACTAAGCATTGTAAACTATTGTAAGTATTTTATTTAATTAAATATTTCAAGTACTTGATTTAATTAAAATATTAACCAATTTGACAAAATAATGTAAAATGCGTCACGAAAGTAGGGAAGATTTTAACCCTATTACCTACTTACAGTAGCCGTCCAAGATAGTCACTTCCGAGATAGTCACACTTCGAGTGAAATAGACATACACATACGTCATCCACATACTGTGTTTGCTCTTGTCTATACGTACATATGCGTCACATGTAATATTTGCTTACTCAGCACATTACATACCCCGTGTACCTGCCGTGTGGTACCTTGTGAGGTAGCTACCGTGTAATGTGTGTGATGTGTGTCGCGTGTGATACATATATGTACATATATTAGTCTATGTAGACTTCTAGAGTGAAGACATTGGTCTGTATACAAACATGATGACCAATTTTTTATAGTGGGCTCTAGCACACACTACGTCTACACACTACAAGGGTCTCGTGGACTAAAAATTTTTAAATTTTATTGCATACATATATGCACATATTCTGCATACGTAATATGCAAAATGCAAATGCAAAATGAGTAACGTAAAATTCTAGAATATTCTAATCGTCAACTAGCAGAGATATCAAAAAACAAACTTCACTATTGAATTGGTCACTAAAAATGAGATTAAGCAGCACAGTTTGATAAAAATTCTAGAATGTTCTATTTGTTAAGTAGCAAAGATATCGAAAAATCAATTACAGCATTTAATTGGTCATTGAAAAAGAGTCCAAACAGCCTATCTTAATAAATGTTCTGGAATATTCTATTCGTAAACTAGCAAAGATATCCAAACGCAGACGTCGCCATTGAATTGGTCACCTAAAAAGAGACCAAATAGCACATTTTAGTAAATGTTCCAGAATATTCTAATTGTCAAGTAGCAAAGATATTGAAAAATTGATTGCACCATTTGATTGTCCAACCAAAATTAAACTAATATAAACTAAATGTTCCATTTTGGCCAACATTCTAGAATGATCTGTTCGTCAGCCAAAATGGAATATTCTAAAACATTTATCAAAATGTGATATTTCGTCTTTTTTATGACCAATTAAATGGTACAACCGGTTTTGCGATATCTTTGTTAGTTGACGAATAGAACATTCTAGAATTTTTGTCAAATTGCGCTGCTTAATCTAATTTTTAGTAACTAAATCAAAAGTGAAGTCTGTTTTTTGATATCTCTGCTAGTTGACGAGTAGAATATTCTAGAATTTTAGAATTTTTGTCAGCTTCGGCTATTTGGCGTGTTTTACGCTGATGAATCCGATAGTGAAGTTGGTTTTTCGACATCTTTGCTAGTTTTCTAAAAGTCGCACTTATATTCATTAATATAACATTCAACTCCGTTTATCTATAGAACTGAATTTTAGGTGTAAATTGTTTCTTAGAATAGTTTTGTTTTAAATAAATTCAGATAAATAATATTTACCAACCCCCCACATAAAATTTAGCCGACGCCCCTGATCTTCCAATTTTACGTACTTCCGCTTAAATTTGCACCGACCACTACGTACCATTGGATTCCTGGTGTAAGCGTTTACCCCACCTGACGGACGTCTATGACTTCCAAGATAGTCACTAGAAGAACATTTGTGTGACTATCTTGGACGGCTACTGTATATAAATATTTTTTATTTTGTGCAATATTTCCTATTTACCATTACCTGTTAATAACAATTAAATTACAATTAGGGATGTAATGGATATGAAATTTCGGATACGGATACGGATACGGATACGGATATTTAAAAAAATTTTTTTCGGTTTCGGTTTCGGTTACGGATATGTAAAAACATTGGATAATGTTTCGGATACGGTTACGATTACAAATAATTGCTTTCAGTGAACATATTTTTTAGAAAAAAAGAGGAAAACTTTAACCCAAAATGTAAACGTCAGAAACGAATTAACGTCACTGGAACAAAAACTATCGAGAGAAATATATGCAGCAAAAACTTGCTTCGATTTAAACTCAGTTTTCCAACAGCATTTGTCTGTTATTATCCGGAACAAATCCGAAACTTTTATTTTCGGACACGGTTTCGGTTTCGGATGTATAATTATTTCGGATATCCGGTAGTTTCGGTTACTGTTATGGTTATTCATAACATCCCTACTTACAGTACCCATTTTACGCGAAATTTGTGCTACGTAGACACCATTTGTAAGTTCCACTTTTGGAGCAGTAATAAAATATTATCAATCCTTTTGTGATATGCAACAGTAGCTACTTAAAAATAATTTAAATACTAACTTAAAATAATGTATTAACTGACGGCATAACTTTTATATGAATAAATTTTAATTTTAGTTTAAAAAAAAAATTAAATTATATGATGAAGTTATATTGTAATTGCAATTCAAATTATTTTACTGAATAAATAACTTGTTACACCTAGTACATTCTACTACAATCATAAAAAATAACAATTAGGTAAGTATATTTATTAATATTGTAACAACTATTATATATTTCTCTAAATCTTTCCTTAAAACATACATACATCTTATTTTGAATTACTTGAAATAGGTAGTTTAGAATACTTAGTTATACTCATAAAATTAAAAAATTGATTAAACACAAAGAATATAAAGATTTGATTTTTTTAGTGAATGAATAACTTGTAACACCTGGTACCTATACGAGCAGAATGTGTTGAAGTACCCACGTAAATGTTGAACACAGAACCGTCATAAAAGACCCTTTTCTCGTTTTTCAAAAAGTTTCCTGCTGTTAAAAGGGACAATTTTCAAAAATTTTATGATAACCATAAAGTGCCCCAATATTTTAGAGTTATGCCGAAAAAATTCCTATTTTTTTCCATAGTTCTCGGTGAGGTACAATCACAGAAAAAATATATAATGTAGCTTAGTATGTCTACTATTATCACTAAAAAGTGCATTCAGATCAGATGGGTCCAACACTTAAGAAAATAAAATATCCTTATGACCGCTCTAGAATACTCACCACTTCATATCTCTCTTTCATATAAACTTGCTTATATAATAAATATATAATCAAGTACTAGTTGCAGTTGATTTTCATCTAGAACGAAACGATTTTTATGAGCGACGAGTGTATAAGGTAAGGGGATATATATACAATACCATATGCACGATTGATATATAGATTATATAGAGTATATGTACGGTGTGGCTTAATACGAACGATTAAGTGAAATAGGAAGGGATAGATTTGGATATAAATATCATGGATCGATTCTATTTAGAAGAAAAGGTATTGTTTTCTATTATGAATATACTAAATAATACTTGTGCTGGACGTACTATACGAGAAAGGTGGTTACGCGACATAATCTCAAGTAGCATTTTGTCATAACAGCGGGCAACATATTAAAACTGGAAGTAAGATCAAGGTATATCAATACTAAAACAAAACTTATCACCTATACATGTATCAGTATATTTGTCATGTGTAGATTAATAAGCAACGAATGTACGGGAAAAAATAGATTTTGATAGTGTAATCAATAGTACTGTTGCCTATTTATATGAGTGATATAAAATTATATAAATAAGAGGAATTCTTGGATGTTCAAAATAAGAATGTATCGACTGTACAGAATATGAAAGTAAGAGAAGGAACGATTATGTCCATCATTGTTGCTTGCACGCCAATTAATAGGAGTTATAAAAAAAAATCACTAACATGGATGCCACAAGAGCAAAAAAAAATATTGTTTATAACCCATCTATCTTACTCTAGATATCAAAATTCACATAGACATGACTAAAGTGACAATGCGTTGAATGTCGCCAGTTTACGAATTGGCAATTACCTAATATATTCACAACAGAAAATATTCATGTAATTATCAGTGAGGATAGTTATCAAGACTAATCATAACCATATTACAACAATTAATCAATTAATATCTCATATAATAATGGATAAGTAACAAGTTCTTGAACTTATTTATTATTCTTGTAAATATTCACTCTAATTCGGAGCATCTACTGCACCTTTAACACGTAGACGGTTATAGTGCTGTGCAGCCTCAAGTAAAACTACATTGACTGCAACACGATGCTATAGCACGTCAACAAGTTCGTATCCAGTGTATAGTATACCAATAAGTTATATAAACATAGTTCGATCTCTGTTTAGGCACCATAGATACCAGAAGGGTGCGATATGCTATCCAATACTTTATGTATTCTGCAGCAGATCTGTGGTACCTGTAGTATCTATTGTGCCTATACAAAGAGTGAGCTACGGTTGTTTATGTAATAAAGTAATGGTTCATATTAACCTACACCGTACATATACACTCTATAATCTATATATCAATCGTGCATATGATATTGTATATATACTCCGAATCGTTTCGTTTTAGATAGAAATCAACTGTAACTACTACTTGATTATATATTTATAAGCAAGTTTATATGAAAGAGATATATGAAGTGGTGAGTACTCTAGAGCGGTCATAAGGATATATTATTTTTTTTCGAAGTGTTGCACCCATCTGATCTGAATGCAATTTTTAGTGTTAATAGTAGACATACTAAGCTACATTATATATTTTTTCTGTGATTGTACCTCTCCGAGAACTATGAAAAAAAATAAGAATTTTTTATTTTTAATTTTTTTAGGTGGTAGAAATTGTTAGAAAATTCTGTCAAAAATACAGAATATAGCACAACGTACTACCTAATAAACAGTCTTGGTTTTATCAGTCTGGATGTAATAGTTTCGGAATAAAAAAATTTCCAAAAATATCCGCTCTAGCATATGTATATTATATATGGTCAATTATCTCAAGAACGCAGAGAGATGAAAGGCTAAAATAGATGCCAATGGTATATCTATTACTCACAGATATCGCAACATAACTTATTTTAATAGGTCTCTCTGGGACTGCAAACCCTTTCTTAACCTGCTAGACCCTTTAGTATTATTTCCCATTTTACCACAATCATATTATTGCAATATGAAAAAAATATCACCTTACAAAATACGTTTTTTTTTGATAAACCTATGATTATTTTGTTTAAATTTTTTTTTACATTTAGTAAACGAATGTTCAGTTAATTATTTTGCGATTTTTAATTCACCTCAATTTGCTTTACTAGAAATGGTATACATTTTTAAACGCTAAGTATCCTCTTTATATAGGTAGACTTCCCCCATACAAATTATAAGCTGTTAATAATGCCCCAATGTCAGTAGAATATACTTCTTCCGCTACACAGTTTCGTTTTGAGCGAAATTTTAAATCATTTCTTCTGAATAATGCCACTCTCAATAATACCATTCATAAACAAAACAAAGTACATACACATTTCATTAATTAACAAATAATTAAAATTAATAAATTACTTTTAATCGTTGGCATTATTCAAAAGGAGTGAAACGAAATGTGACGGTGAAAAACGCGGAGCTAGAGTGGGAGTATAGCTTTCTCATGAATTTTATTCCCCAACTAGACATATTTGTAATTATAACTAACTACATGTATAAATTTTGAAATGAATAACGCAACTCACCTATTGTGTTGTTGTCAGCGTCAAATATTGGACCAATATTCAAATCTCTAAGTTGTTCAGCATTTGTAACTTGTAAATCACTGTTATTAGTCCAAGTCCAATCACACTTCACTTCAAACGAACAAAATATTCCTAACTGTAAATTATACGCGTAGTCATAACTTAAAGTGTTACTATCACGGTTTGCGCTATTCATTAGGGATGGTTTACTAAATACAAGATTAGGTTTTTGTGTTATATTCCCATCATTCAACGGTCGAAGCGCTTTATCGTTCCATTTTTTCAGTTCTTTGAATAAATTAAATTTGCTCCCGTTACTTGTTGAGCGATAGCCACCGTTTTGTTGATGTTGAGCATGTCGAACGTTACGTCGATTTGATAACTTTTTATTTAATTGCGGCAAATTAGTTTCAATATTGTTCGAATGTTCAATTTCATTTGATACGTTTCTATCGTCCTGTTCTCGCTTACTTGATAAATATTCTGGATTGTTTCTATTTTGCGATGAAAAATGTCGGTATTTATGAATTGGATCAAAATGTTTCTCTCTTACAAACATGATTTCCGTGTTTGATTGTATGTCAAGAGACTCATTAACTTTATTAGGCGTTTGTAAAAATAATTCGTGACTCGATAAACTTAATTCAGAATTTTCATACGTGTCAGCTAAATTTAATGTTAAATTACTTTGAAAATTTGTATTTGAATAAAAGTCTTTATTGTATACATTTGTTGGCGGAACTATATTTATTTTAATGTTCTCTAAATTTTCATTACTTTCGGCACTTTGATAGTTATTTGACAATTTTTTTTCTAAGCTTGTTTCATTAATTTCAAATGGTAAACTATTTGTTGAATTTAACTGACTAGTAGTGTTTTTAAATTCATTTTCAACGTTTTCACTAATAATATTATATGTTGATAATAATGGACGAGGCGTTGTATTTTTTTGCTCGAGGATATGTGAAAAATTTGATGGTTCATATGATATTGTGCGATTTGAAAACGGTTTCCCATCATCTATATGTTGTAGCGACAACTTGTCAATTGTTACAGCATTTAATTTAGCAGTTAGTATCAAAAATACAATTATAATGCAATTAAGATTAAATAATTTTAACATTTTGATTATAAATTAAAATTTACATTTGTTATAAAATTTTAGTCTCTGTCAAAGTATTTACACACATTTTTATTTCTTTATTAATATTTATTTTATTTTGTTTTTGGAAACATTTCTTTTTAAATTAATATTTTAAACGTAAATATTATTATCATTACGGTTATTTAATTAATTTTATTCGCTTCCGTTGAAACTTATTGTCAGTAAACCATGATTCTGATTCTGAAAGAGAAAAAAAGTTGTTAGGAAATTAATACATAAAACTTAACAAGCTATTTAATTAGTGGGGCCGTGGAGAGAAGTGGCGGGCCCCCGGGAAAAAACACACTTATTAAAAATTTTCCGTTCCCAAAAAATTGTCCTTTTACTTTTTCACGGGCCCTATACCGATAACTATGGGCCCCTTCTTCAAGTCCGGGTCCCGGGGCTGCAAACTTGACTACCCCACCCTCTCAGCGGGTCTGTATTTATGTTACAAAATAAGTATATGTTAGTAATTTATTGACTGTATAGTATGTATAAACGAAATTTCGAACTCAGAAAGGATGTTTTATTTAGAAATTTCTTAGAAATGTGTAAAAGCAAAACCTAATAATATATTTATTACAAGAACTTTGTGTGATATATGTATGCGAATAAAATTGCGTCAATTTTTAAATTTTTACGTATATACTTGAAGAGATTGTTCACCCCTTAAAATGTGTGAATGTAAAAAAAGAAAGTTATATTTTTTACTAGAACTCTGTGGTGGAAATATATAAACAAAATTTCGTAAATTTTTAAATGTTTGGATGAATTATAGTACTTGAGGAATAAGCTATTTTTTGTTATTTGAGATTTGAACCGTAAACACAATAACTCGAATACCCTTGACACTAAAATTCGAACAAGGTATCCGTAGATATTATGTTCGATGTCTAAAACATCTGTAGACATAATCTATCTATTACATAGAACACTAGTAGCAAACTAAAATAAAAAAAAGTGTATTCGCTTGGAGTTATTTGTTGGTCTGTCACAGGCCACAGCTTAGAGGTGACTCAGTCGTGCGCACCACTTGTAGCGGTGTAAACATCGATTGTTGGTAATTGTTTAGCAACCACTTGCAACAATGTAATACATGCAACGTACGCCTCTAGGAGATACATACGTACGGTTGTCGAGTGTGTATGTACGGTGTATGTATCAGCTCCCACCAGTCACCTAGCTCTACATACATACCGAATATCACACATACTAACATCCACAATACTACACTTACAAACACAAACTCTAAATATGTATATAACCATAGAAAGTGGGGATGCTCCTCCCATTTTTGTGACGTAAAATTCTGGTTATAGCCGGAATACTAACTATCATATATTATTATAGTAGTTTGGTCCCTTGATCTATTACCTCTAATATATCCTCAACCCAAAATATCTTTCACATGTACTTTTGTATTATTTTTTTTTTCAATTTAATTACCAATTATTATTTATTAGCAGTTTTTTCTTAAAAAAATTTATGCTAGTTGGAGCCCTCTTAACCCCGAACTTATTCATGCATAATATAAGGTGTTATGATTACGGTGAGAGTGCTGGAAAGATTATTTGTATCAATTAATCATAGGTATTTTGATAGTTATATCAAATAATAGGTATATGAAATACATTATGAGAGACATGTGTATTGTGCAGAAGATAATCTTATAGCGGCCCCTACACGCTCAATAATAATGCACAAAATCTTAGGTGGCACAATATCATTGATTGTTTGTAGGTTATATTGAAGGGTTGTACAATATATTGTGCTGATCAAAAACAGTTTGAAATATATTGTGCAATGAATGAATATTGTAACGTCTGTAGGTTCTGCAAATATTATTGCACAATACGACCTTATTTATTTAAGTTTCAATTTATTAATTGTTTTATAATACCATATTTGATGGCTATTCATTGAATCAGTTTGACTTATTAATTTACAAGAGTAATTATTTACTGCTTCGCAACATCTTTATCACTTAATATCTTGAATTAAACAACAATTCAGTTATTGTACAATTCCTACATTCAATTTATTGTACAAATTTCTTTTAAAAATTATTGAATTGTTTGGAGGGAAGTTCAATAAATTGTACAAGCTGATTGCACAATATTATTGAGCGTGTAGGGGCCGCTTTATGAATACCGAGTATTCAGGAGTCTTATGAGAAAAATGTCACTTCCTAAAAGACTTTTACATTTTTCAAACAGACAGAATTTAACGAGTACTTAAAAAATAGCCACATAATGGACATATTGGCTCTTAAATATATGAAATTTACTAGCTTTGACCCGCGGCTTCGTCCGCATTGAATTCGATCCCCTCTCCCCGTTTTGTATCCCCCTTCTTCCCCGGGAATTAATAAAACTATCCCGACTAAAACTATTTAAAAATTATTGCTGTATGTGTTCATAGTAAATAGTGTCTGTATATTAAATTTTATCAAATTCGGTTCAGTCATCCCACAGGAACCTTTAATCGGGATAAGATTATCTTACGTGTTAACTCAGGATAAATAGTGCCTGTGTGCCAGATTTCGTCGAACTGAGTTTAATTTTGTGAGGCGTGTTTGAATAATTGCTTTTGTATCCCTCAGTAACTTACAACCGGGATAAAATTTAGTCCATATGTTAATTCAGTGTATAAAGAGTGTGTACATAAATTTTTATCAAAATCGGTCCAGCCGTTTCAGCGTGATTGAGCAACAAACAACAAAAAAACACATTTATAAGTAATATTATTACGATTAAGATTAAGATTAAGATTAAATATTTCTTGTGACTTTTTTCACAATTTTGTTAATATTATTACTTAAAATGATGAAAATAAAATTGAAAAGACAGTTTTTGTATTATTACACAGTATTTTTGTAAAATTATTTGTAAAAAATATTAATAATATTATGTCATTGTATTTTTAAAAAATCCGTCTGTTTGCTACTTGAAACTCAAGATCTTTAAAAACTCGGGATCTCCAGAATTCTTTAGTCAACCATAAGTCCTTTGTTTATATTGGAAGCTTTAAAAAAATTTTAAAAATGCAAAAAAAGGTTTAAATAAAAGTGAAATTTACCGTTTGAAATTCTAACAAGATACTCTAGACAGTAGACACTTATTGAAAAGCCAGAAAAAAATAACCAGGCGATTTAGTGGGGATGTAGTCTTTGATAAGCAAGTATAGTTTTTCAATATTTAAATGAGATGACATTTCAAGTACGGCACTAATCAGCAGTATTGTTCGCAGCAGGTTACCTACTTATCTATATGAATGCAAAAAGAAACCGTCGCTTGTAAAACAGGTAACAAATTTAAATACAATTGGAGTGAACATAGGGTGGTATTTGTTGTAAGCAATAAAATAATTTAACATCTTAGGTATACAAAGATTCTAACCGGTATAAAACACTATGAAAATCGTTCAACGGCTCTTAGGCTAATATAGTGTTGACTATAGATATAATTTTAGCATCAATAAAGTTGTGGTAGGTACATATTCCCTAATAAGTGTATGTACCTTATTTAAATGTATATGCAAATAGCAAATAAGTGTAGTTCTTGTCAAGTGCCGGTAAGCGTGCACATAGTTAAGTTGTACATACAAACAATCTGTAGTTAACTGCTTATTAGAATCAAAAAGTTATACATAAAATAATATAATATGAAAAAAAACCATTTAATTAATGTTAAAAATAGAAAATGGAATTGATTCAGTTCAGTACATAAATATTAATTAACATTTTTCGTTATCTACCTATTTATATTTAACTTACATTGAACGTTTAAATCAGGGATAGATTTCGTTTCCAAATTAAGAGTTTCAAACTCTGCTTTAGAAAGAGTAACCTCAAAAAACCCCATTTTTTGCCCCTTTTGGGGACCTCATGAGTTTTATTTAAAAGTGATCTAAATAATAGTTTATGGTGATACTCTAAAATAGGCGAAATTCAAGTTAAGTATAGTTCTTGTTTTTGAAATATGAAAAGTTAAACTCGTTATTTGATTCACACACATCGAGGCGGATCCAATATTACTTAAATTAATTATTTGTGACTTTAAAAAAAAGTGAAAAAGGATAAAAAGTCAAAAAAATTAAATGAAAAAGCAGCAAAAATCTACTTAATAAATTTCTAAAACTGACTGACTGACTGACTGACAGACAACGCACAGCCTAAACCGTTGGGTTTAGAAGAATGAAATTTTGCATAGGAGTCCCCTATGCAACGTAGATGAGCACTAAGAAAGGATTTTTGAAAATTCGTCCCCTAAGTGGATTTAATAGGGGATAAAAATTTTTATGTAAATTCATTATTTTTGAAGTTAGAGATATATAAAAATTTGTTACTATGGCTATTAAAATAAATAATATATTATTGAAGAAATCTTTAACACTGACTGACAGACAACGCACAGCCTAAACTGTTGGGTTTAGAAGGACGAAATTTAGCACAGGAGATATGAAAATTGGCGTTTAGGCTTCTATTTATAAATAAAAGTCAGTTGTGTAAACGTTTCTGAAAATTTATTCCCTAAGGGGTCAAAACAGAAAATGAAAGTTCGTATGGGAAGTTCGTCATTTTTGAAGTTAGAAACGTGGATATTGATTTAGGCTTTTGAAAAACATTAAAAGTTAGCAGAAAATGAGCAGAGGTACCTAATAAAAAGATGTTGTCGATGGGAAATCTCATCGGGTATACGGCTAGTAAATAAATAAATAAATAAATAAAATAAAAACACCTATTGTTGATCCATCCACCCTCCCTTGAATCCTCAACCATTTAAAATCTTGATGAAGCAACGATAGTTTGCAAAAGAAAGGAAGATTTTAACTTAACATGAATGAGATTGCCAAGAATATTGGATTCATCTTGCCGTGAACAGGTCAATTAACAGGTTCGACTCGTCATATCTCCAAAACAAAACTATGCTCCAATCTAAAATTTTGTTTAAAGTATCACTATAGGCTATTATTTAGACCACTTTTGAAACGAATTTGCGAGGTGCCCAAAAGGGGCGAAATTTTGGGTCACTCTTTGAATTTATCATTCTTTAGTGGGGTCATGACTCCCATGCGCTTTCACTAAATTCACATTTGGTTTATTCAATGTTCAAACGCATTGGCGTAATACTCGTATATCAAACGATGAGCCAGCAGATCGTACGGTAAGGATAAATGTGTGAGCAGATTATTGGGCACGTGAACGGATTTCACATGTTGGCTTCGCTATTGAATTTGATATTGTAATTTTTTTTAAAAATATAATGACATTCTACAGATTATATATGAATGACATCAAACTCTTTCCCGTCCTTAAAAAATGTTTTAGAAAAAATCAAATTGTAGGAGATTAGTGGAAAAACTCAAGAAGAGATGACTAGATAGAATTAATGAGGATTCAAGAGAGATACTGACAGTCATTTTCGGAATCGTTATAGGCAGATATTTCTATCTTCATAAATAAACGTTAGGCAATA
The DNA here is from genome assembly GCA_035578155.1 of Brachynemurus nebulosus. Classification (NCBI taxonomy): domain Eukaryota; kingdom Metazoa; phylum Arthropoda; class Insecta; order Neuroptera; family Myrmeleontidae; genus Brachynemurus; species Brachynemurus nebulosus. The sequence continues at coordinate 25,929,153 of JAPWDM010000008.1, read as the reverse complement.
ATTTGTAGTAGGTCAATGATCAATACTTATTCCAAAAGTAATAGGATTCTTAAGCGCCGCAAACTATTATCAATGCCGTAAACTCCTCCTCGTAAACGATATAAACATAATATATTAACAATTCCAGCCTTTCATAGTATCATTATTTTCATTTTTACGAGAGATAATTATTTCTTAAATACAGTCTCAATACGTTCAGTTGTGGGACGTTAACTGTTAAAGGGAATAATTTTTTATTTTTTTCTGAATATATAATTTCAGTTTTGGAGGCCCCTGGGCACGTGTCTCCCCAAGTGCCCTTAGGTAAATCCGACTCGGTACTTTGGGTTGATACAATAGTGAAAGTGGCGCGAGAATACTTCTGTTGTGTGGATTATGTTACTTTATCAAATTTTTTACAATAATTATACATATGTATAATTACATAAAATACTAAATCAATACAATAATATGTTTAATTAAGTTTAATTTTTTAAATTTAAACACAAAATGGCAAAATCATGTAAAAATTAATAAAAATACTCGAATACTCTTAAAAAAATATCGAAATTATAAAAGCACTATTCATTATAATTATTTATATACATACGATACCGGATTTACACTGGGAGCACGCGGGGCACTGGCGGCAAATTTTTAGGTTCGGCAAAATTTAGAACACACGTGATAATTTTTTTTTTTGTTTATCACTTATTTTTCGATAGGAAAAGGTAAAAAAGTGAGAAAATTAATAAGAATTTTTTTTTTAAATTTTTGTCAGGCACGGCAGTTTTCACAGTGCTCCGGGCGGAAGCTAGGGTAAATTCGGCCCTGTATGTACATGTCACATATCATGGCTTTATCGTCTTAAATTTCAAGTTATGAAAATAACACTACAAGTGTATTTGCAAGTAAAAAAATGTTACACCTTTACATATTATAGTAAATACTCGTAGTAAATTTATTTATAACAGAATTTTCAAAAAACTGCCAGATGTTCTTTTGTAATTAATTATGTTCAGTATAAAAAAAAAAAAATGTCAGACTGAACATGTACTTAAAAACGACATAACTCACTTTATTTTTAGTTTTTGGATATTTTGATTTTGTTTACTATAATTAATTTTTATGACGTCAATGGATTTTCCTGTTTTATTTAAACAATCGTTTTCATTTTCGATTCTAAATTTGAAATTAATTTTTATTTTTCTCCGAAGTAAAATATATCTATCGGCTAATATATTTGATTGCTAGGAAGAATCGGTATTCGAACATATTTATCAATAATATACAACATAAATGGTGTAAATTTATACCTGGAATTAATTTGATGAAACGTACCTTACTATTTTTTGCGTTTGATTTCTAAAAATACAAATCATGTTTTCTCAACTGTGAAATATATATTTAATAAAAACACTTATATTTCGACACATTTATTTCACATAAATTTATCAATTTTATCAATTATAAAAAAAAGTAAATAAATAAAAAACGTTATTAAATTATTAATTTTGTAAATAGACGCTTAATAGAAGAAAATATTTAAAATAATAATTTTATTTTCATTTTTTTTTAAAAATTGTTAATTTTTTTTATTATTTATTGTGTTTATTTTTTAACAATAAAAACAAATATTAATTACGTTCCAATACATGAGTTGCTATATTACGATTTTACGTTTGGGCGTTAATATTATGGAAAGCCGTTGTTGTATTGCAACAACAATTATGTATTTGAAATTCTTATTTTACGTACATATGTTTACAATAATCAATTTTTACTTATTTATTTAGAAAATATTCTATGAATTGCGAATAACTTAATGTGTTAATTTATAATATTAAGTATATTCCACTAACAACATTCTGAGATCACTTATTAAATTGTAGTAGATAATTTTAAATTAAACTAAATGATCACTATTTTCTTTGCACACTTTGTAAAGCTAGCTGAATATCTAGACCGCTCTGAGAGGAAATATTGATTTTATTTTAGATAGAATAATGACCAAACTCTGCCAACAATACTCTCAAAATACTATAGATACAACTAACGACATCAAACGGGATGCTGTTAAATTAATTCATTTGGACCAAACAGATTTCGAGATATCGCAATATTATGTAAAGTAATAATGGTACTGTGACAGCTAGTGCATAGTGAAAGTCCAATTCTAGTAAATATACCTAGTTATTTTTTCGAGCTTTTACTACATATTTAATAGCGATAAATATTTATTACTTGTACTTGATAAAGAATACACGATAAAAACAATTTAAAGAAAATTTGTTGAGTGGAGACCAACTTATATTTTTCTTTAACTAAGGTTGCTAAAGTCAAACCGATCCAATTGAAGTAAAATTTTGTCTACGTTGAACGAAAAATTATTAGTGATAATTCTAATAAAATAATTCAAGATCACAAAAATGGGACATAAGATTCATAAGAAAATAAAAAAAAATCTTTATTTATTTTAATTTTGAATTTTTAAAATGTTTTAATTTTGAATTTTTTTTAGATTTCATTAAAACTGCAGTTTTGTCTTTTTGATATTGCAAGGATAGACTTGCAAATTTAAAGTAGTTAAAATTTTAAAATATTTTATATGCAATTGGTGCAATTAGCATTTCTTAACAATCAATCACATCACAATATTGTTATTTCGTCAGCCGAGTATTGGTTTGTACTAACAAGGAAAGGGCAAGAAGACGAAAATTCAAAAAAATCTGAAACTTTGTCAGTATATAGAGGGTGGCTACCTAATAACATAAAAAATATCAGTTGTTGCTAAAAAACCCTCAAAGTTGGACGACAAAAATTTAAAAATCGATGAAATTTTTTTTATACGTACCTTAAAAAGTTCTAGTAACAAATATAACATTATGTTTTGCATGTACACATTTTTAAGGGTTGAAACCACGCCTTAACTGTGTACTTAAAAATTTAAAAATTGATCATATTTTGTTTATATATACTATATAGAGCTCAAGTAATAAATATAACATTATCTTTTGCATCTATAAATTTTTAGGAGTTGAAACTACCGCTTCATATGTGTACTTAAAAATTTATTAATTTATAATATTTTGTTTACATATACTATACAGAATTCTAGTAATAAATATAACATTATTTTTTGCATCGACAATTTTTCAAACCACCCCTTCAAGTGCGTACCTAAAAATTTAAAAATTGGCGATATTGTGTTTACATAGAGACCTAGCGATAAATATAAAAACACCTCCTCCAAGTTGTAAACTAAAAATTTCAAAACTCACAAAATTTTGTTTACATATACAACAAACACAACAATCTTACAATAAATATAATAATAATGTGTAAAATTAGCAATACAAATAGCTTTTAAGTAGTGTACTAGACTACTGTGTAGTACATGTAAACAAAATTTCATCAATTTTTGTTTCTAATTTCTAATTTGGAAAGGATATTTTTTATTAATTACAAGACAGTTAACTTGCTGAAAACCTTATAGAAATAATTTTATTTTGCTGATTGTCAGTAAAATTACGATTGGCACCTCAAATTAGCTGTCCGGTTTTGAGATTTTAAACTTTAAATTACAACTTTGAGCAAAAACAGTTGAACTAGTATTTTTCATGTAGTTTTCATGTATGCTATTCAAATTTTAATTTACTAAAGCATATCCACTCTATTTCAAAATTTACCTTCAATTTTACCTGAACAGCCCCTCCAGTAGGTCCGATCGTGAATTTATACACATCAATAGAAAGCTCTCCAAAAATAAAGTGTTTTATCAATTTAAGATTTTTTCTATCTTCCGTCGTTTTCGAGTTATCAAGCAAAATTGAAATTTTACCCTAATTTTGAGGAGTGATTTCACCCCTTAAATGGCGACGGTGGCAGATAAAAAAAAATACGGATCTGTTATTTTTGCTTGTACTACATATGTACCAAGTTTCATCAAAATTGAGAATTGATAGTTCAAAACCTTTCCTTGTCAGATCTGATCAGATAGGGCCATTTTCGGGATCTGATCAGATCTGAGTGTTTACACATGATCATATATGATCAGATATGAGTATTTTTTCCCGGGAAGACCAAAAAAAAATTTAATTTTTTCAAAATTCTACACTGTGATGGTACCTTAAGCAAATGTTTTAAATATACTTATTATATCAGGTCAGTCCATAAGTCCGTGCGTATTAATAGCATGCATGGGATTCACTATAACTCATTTACTAAACCAATACAATTTTGAACCTGTCGAAACTTGTCATCGTTTGACTAACATATTATTCAGTTCCTTACCAACTTTTGTAAATATCGAACGCATTTTAGTACCCATAGAAGATGAATATGATAATCATTACAAACGTGCTGTACTACATTTTTTATTTTTGTGTTGTGAATCTGCCAGGTCTGCAGCGATAAAAATAAGGTGAACACACTATTAATGTAAGGACTGCTCAGAAATGTTTTAAAAAATTTAAAGTTGGAGAAAGCAGCATTGATGATGAACCTCGTTCAGGAAGTCCTGTTAATTTTGATGATGACATTTTTCGAAATCTTGTGGAGTCAGAGCCACAATTACCAGTGGATCAGATCACAGAAAGGATGAATTGTGTTTAATTGTGTTTTTTTTATATTATTTAAAAATTTACCAAAAAATACACACAAACTTGTAAAAATGTAATAATGCTGCAGGAACTGTGGAACAAGGAAAGGTATACAGCGTTTATATTTCTATGCGGACTTTCATTATGGGGACGGTTTCTATGTATTTGTGTTTATATACACGAAAATATTTTTAAAATAAACACTATCTTATGTAAACAAATCTTGCAAATTTAATATATACAGGCGATTATTTTGGAAGTTAACATAAGTATATGATAATAACAATAATAAAAATTATTAATACACATATGAATGTATAATTTCCCAGCTTACAATTAGATGTAAATATTATGTAGCTAGAAAATATTCTTTTGAAAGTTATTTTAACAAAACTACTTTAACTTCTTTATAAAAATAAATTGTGTAAAGAAACACCCTATATATGAATTGTCTAAGCGGACGACGTTTGTGTATTGTCGTCCGGTTAAAGAGAAGTCGGTGTACATATAATATACTTAAATGGTGAAGGAATGAGCATTTTCCAAAATACATATCACATTCATATTTTGTAAAATATATAATAGTTTATTTTTTTCTGGGAATACAAAATACAGTAATTATTCTCAAATGGAAACCCCTCTCTCTCTCACTCTTATATATAAATACATAAAGAGTGAGTGAGAGAGGGGGGTATCCATTTGAGAACAAGTACTGTATACACGTTCAAAAATTTATGGCACGTGTTAAGTAACGTATTACGTAACAGATATTTTCTTTCTATGGATAAAATAATTACATAAACATTTTCATCAGTATTCTATAAAGATACTAACAATAAGACAGAACTTATAATTTATGTAGGTATAATACAATTAATAATAATTTGAACTGGACAATGGGCTGTATAATAACCAAAATATAAAACCAGACAAAGTTTTGATAGAATATTCATTGCAATTGTATTATGTTTATGACTATTGTTACGGAAAATTATATTCACGAATTATGTCTTTGTTTGTTTATTAACTGTTATTTGTTTGTTTTTGTTTTTAGCGAATTTCGAAAACTCGAAATTCAGCTATTACAGCCGGTGTCATGGCGCGACCTAAGCCCGGGACCATAACAGAAATATGTTATGAGGTCCCTAAAATACGAAAATGATATTCACTAAAATTTATATATATATATATATATATATATATATATATATATATATATATATATATATATCGCGCGGATACAAATATATATATATATATATATATATATATATATATGTATATATATATATATATATATATATATATATATATATATATATATATATATATATATATATATATATATATAGATATATATATATATATTTGTATCCGCGCGATATCTCTCGAACGAAACGTTTAATGCTTATGAAATTTTGTGTGCGTACTGAAAACTAGATTGGCTCGGCTAAGTTCTTTAGCCAGACACGTCGGATGCCCGGTTTTTCGGGTTCTTTTCTCAACAAAATGAGTTTTTTGCCAGAATTAAGCAATTTTTCAAAATTTTTTTTACACCAAGCCAAAGTAAAAGGTAATATGCGTAAAAAACGTTTTTACACCATTGCTCTAAGTTAATTACGAGGGTTATTAACTTAGGGGTTAATTTTTTTTTATGATTTTTTACAGAATTTGTCGAAAATAAAAAAAAATAAATTAACTGATATGGAAAACCAGTGGTTTTAGAATATTTTTGTTACTTCAGTCAAGTACCCTATTTTGTTGATTTGATTTCAGATAATATGAAACATATGAGTTCCAAAGTATTTATGATAATTTTTCAGGAAAGTATTTAACTAGCCTTCAACTGAATTACATTTATCCAAACCAGTCATGGAAAAAAAATGGGCAATTTTATGGAAAAGTCTACCATAAATGAAAAAATGTAATAAATTGTTATTGGTAGTAAAAATACTATAGTATGATAGTAGCACTACAGTACTTTTAAGTTTTCAGAACTACAGCAAAGGTTTGTTTTAGCGAATTTCCAGAATGAAAACTCGCTATTACAGCCTTGCTCATGGTGGAAGTTCAGCCCGCGAATATGGCAGAAATTTGTTTTGAGGCCCCTAGAACCCAAAAATAATATTCACTAAAATTTATATATATATATATATATATATATATATATATATATATATATATATATATATATATATATATATATATATATATATATATATATGTATGTATGTATAGGTTTATGTATGTATATATGTATCAGCACGATAGCTCTTCAGGAAAAACTGCTAGCTTTACGAAATTTGGTGACAACGTTGAAAATCCAAAAATCTTGGATGAGTTCTTCAGCCAAGCACGTCGGATGCCAGGAACATGGTTTTTGTTCTTGCAAAAAATTAGTTTTTTGCCAAAATTTGCTATAATTTAAAAGTTTTCGCCACAGTTTTTTACACCATTGCAAAGACGGAAAAAATCACATAAAAAAGGTTTTTGAACTATTATTCTAGGTTAGCTAGTTTTTGAGAAAATAAGAAAACAAGTTCTGGACCCACCATCCACTACCGGGGCGGTTCTAGAAACCTCCGGCGGTGGGTGGAGACTCATATTTGTTTAAAATATTGCTTTTAAATAAAATGATTTTTTGAGTTTGTTGGTGCCAAATTGATTTATTCTGAAACTAAAACAAATCTTCAATTTATATACGTTAATGACTTTTTCTTTTCAAGCCTGAATACCTCAAAAAACGGCAATTTTGTGATTGACTTTCCACTTATCATCAAAAATATAAAGCACTTCTAACAATCTTAGGTTGATGAAATTCGACAGAGTTGTAGAATTTGAAGCATAAATAAAGAGAAAAATCAAATAGCGAAAAATTTTATACTATTCACTCTCAAATTTTGCATGTAAAAAATCGTGAAATGTAATAGTAGGAGAGCTACCCGCCACCTCGACTAAGGTACTCGCCATAAAGCTAGAATTTCCTATATAGCTTATTTGATAATAGTGAAGTATGAAAATCTACTTCTGCCGGGGTTGGCGCGGTTGCAAAAATACCCCCTCTACTTTTTAAGTAGTAATTTTTTTTTTTTTCAAAAAAAAAAAAATATACTTTCACAATTTTGCCGTTGGAATGAGTTGAAATTTGGCTCATTCCGATGCACAACAATTTTAATTTACATATAATTTATTTTTAAAAAATGTCAAACTGGGAATCTGTAATTCAAAAATGAAACCGAATTTTTTCAAAATTCAAACTCTGTTCGGCGACTCATAGGGTGTCCCTCTATTGATGGATGCCACATTTGTCAAAATTTTTTAAGGCTATATAAGCGTATTTGCTTGCGGGCAGCTTGTTTTGGGGCAAGCAGGCGGGGGTAGATTTTTAAAAATTGTTAAATTTTAATCATTTGGTTAAAAAACAAATATGCTAAAAAGAGTCGAAATATACGTTTACAATTTAAAATGTATTGTACCTCTTTTTTTAATATTTTATATATACCAATTATCTGTAAAAAACATAACTACAACACTTCAAATAAGGGTAGTGTAATATAATTTAGTAGTTGGTAGTATCAGTAGTATATTTGTCTTTTTTTATTAGATATTTTTACGGTTAATAACTTTCAAATAAATATTGAATGCTTTGTGGTAGGATTATCAATAACTATAAAAAAAAAAGAAATTACACAATAATTTTGTTTAATTTTAAATAAAAAATTATTTTATAAAGTATTATATTATAAAAAAAATTATGGTATTTACAGTAAAATTAAATAAATTTGAAAAACTTAATTATAGTTATTTATTTCCCACACTGACTAAGCTTACAAACTATAGAGGTAACTTTGAACGACTGTATCTCAACTAATTTTTATCAAAAATTAGTCTGCTTTCTTTTTTGTGAACCAATGCCTATACGTAAACCCACTCAGAAGAAAGTTATATATAAAAATTAAAAAAAAAAAAAAAGACGAAAAGTTGAATTTAAAAAAAAAAAGTTTTTTTGACTTATTTTGTTGAGAAAATAGTTTGAGTTTATAAGGTGCCATTTCGATAAGAAAAATTCTCTACAAAAAATCTAATCATGTTTATTTACGAAAAATGCCTAGTTTTTGTGTTATAGTTAAAAAACTTAAGAGCCGATAAATTTACGCCATTCGTAAAAGCCTAAGCCTACATTTAATAGCACTTTGTGGATTTATCATCTTTCGGGTACAACTTAACATATGAACAGAGGCGTAGAAAGGGGGATGCAAGGGGGTCTATCATGCACCGGGCGCCATTCGCAGAGGGGCGCCAAATGTATGTCAAACAGGCGCGTCAAATGTGCCGAAAGGAGGCAGTTCTTGGGGGGCGCCAAAAAAATTAGGTATGAGTTTTTTTTTTGCTCGTCACTTGTTTTTTGGGAGGAAAAAAAAGCAATATTTTTTCCTACAGGGGCGCCAATAAAGTGTCGAGTTTTGAACATAACCGGGCGCCGGTTATGTTCACTACGCCACTGCATATGAAACAATAAAACACTTGTAACGAATTAGTTCCTTATTCAATTACATACATTGTCAATAGCCTATTATACGAAAAGAAAAAATAAAATAAAATAAATAAAAATTAGTCCCGAATTTTAAGTTTTTGTGTATGTCGTGGGTCTAATATTTCTGGCAATAATTTGGAGTCATAAAATTCAGTAAGTTTTTTTTTCCATTTTATTTTTACAGAAATTTTGATCCCTCCAAATTTTTTTGAATAAAAGACCCTTTGGAGTCCATAATACAAATAAACAAAATTTTTCTTCAGTTATTTCTAACTGTCCCATCACTTGATAATAATAATTGTGAGTTTTCTTTAATTGTAAATTTCCATTTTCGTCTAGAACGGTGTATTTGATTTTTTTTTGTAAAATACCTTCCGATGGAGTCATGTTTTTACAAATATATAAACATTTTATTTCAATTATGCCATCTTCATTAATTAATCCGTCAGGACTCGCTGCTAGAAATTTTAATCTTTTATGAATAAAAAGTCCACAATCTTCAATTTTCTTATTTAAAATTGTTGCTAAATCATTTTTCGCAAGTGGTTCAAAATCATTCCCATATCCGTCTACGCATTCAAATTTAATTCAGTGCAAAATATAATTTCAAAACCTTCAATGGACATCTAACCTATGTATATATTATTTCAATCAAATTGGTATTTATGTTGGTAATCCTAGCACAGATCAATATAAAATATTTTTTTCATAAAAATTGTAAATATTGTCTCCATAGTAAATATTACAAGTAAAGATCTCACTGCTATCTGTTAAGAACTAAACGTAATTATAAATATTCAAACTGATTTTGTCATTTTTTAAGGTTTTTAATTTTTTAAAGTCAGTTTTAATATAAATTATTTTTAAATGACCATCCGAAAAAGAGAAGATATTTACGCAATTTTTAAAAAAAGAATTAGATTTTTTAAGTAAATACTAAAGCTTCAGTTTTGTTTTTATTATTTCAAAAATGGTGATGTTTAGAGCTATTTTTCGTAATTAAAATGATTTAATTTTTAAAAATCAATGACCATCCGAAAAATTTCAGTCTTTTATCTATCGAATTACGTTTCTATTTTTATTCTTTAAGTCAAAATAAAGCCTCAAAATTGTTTCTAGTAAACGTTGTTTTTGAGATTTTTGGTTGAACACTTAAGTTTTTTTAAGGTTGTATGCTTATGACAAATGTTTCAAATTTTTCTTTAATTCTATTATTAATTGGCGACGCAAAGATTTCACTCACGTCTCTGGTGTTAAAATTAGAATTACTATTAAGTAAAAATTTAATTTGTGATATAAAATCTAGTAATCCGAACATAATTTGTATAATACATACTTCTATTGGTAATTAAACGTATACAAAAATTTTTATTTGATACAGCTTCTAGTTTAAAATACCCCTGTCGCAGCATCCTGCATAACATAGCGAATTTCCATTTACAAAAGTACGTTTTTCTCGGAAACTAGTTGATATAGAGTAATTGTAAATAAAAAACCTTTTTTATGTGATTTTTCCGCCTCATTCCGCCAAATTTTTTTCACGAAAAATGCTTAAAAAACCGTAAACATTTTCACGAAATTTCTTAAAAATAAGATGTTTCGTTCTTGAGTTATCGTGCGGCACATTTATATATATGTTTACTAAGTGTCCGCTGTGACAGTGTGGCCTTAAGCATTTAAACTGAAGCGCGGAATTAGTGTCGACACCTGTTGGTGAAATCTATAAGCTTTTTCGTATAGTTTAGTTTCAAACCACTAGTTGATTGACTAACGACCCTTAATAGATCTAACCGCGCTACTGTCGTTCTGTTCAGTACGTATATAAGTTATATTATTATGGCGAGAGAGACAGGTTTTGAGCCAATCAGAGGACGAGCGTCTTTTGTGACCATATATGGTGATCTAAAGAGTAGATCGGATGGAAGTAAGGATTGGATCGTGGATAAAAAGACACTCTTTGGCTAGTGTTTAAACAGCAAAGACGTCATTACAACAATTAAAAATTAAATTTATTAAATATTATAATGACGTCTTTGCTGTTTAAACACTAGCCAAAGAGTGTCTTTTTATCCACGATCCAATCCTTACTTCCATCCGATCTACTCTTTAGATCACCATATATGGTCACAAAAGACGCTCGTCCTCTGATTGGCTCAAAACCTGTCTCTCTCGCCATAATAATATAACTTATATACGTACTGAACAGAACGACAGTAGCGCGGTTAGATCTATTAAGGGTCGTTAGTCAATCAACTAGTGGTTTGAAACTAAACTATACGAAAAAGCTTATAGATTTCACCAACAGGTGTCGACACTAATTCCGCGCTTCAGTTTAAATGCTTAAGGCCACACTGTCACACCGCACGATACCTCAAAACGAAACATCTTATTTTTAAGAAATTTCATGAAAACGTTTACGGTGTTTTTGACATTTTTCGTGAAAAAAATTTGGCGGAATGAGGAGGAAAAATCACATAAAGAAGGTTTTTTTATTTACAATTACTCTATATCAACTAGTTTCCGAGAAAAACGTACTTTTGTAAATGGAAATTCGCTATGTTATGCAGGATGCTGCGACAGGGGTATCTTGTTTTTTAGCTGAGTTACACCAAAAAAAAAAAACATCTTAAATTGTAAAAAATAAGCTAATTTTCAAAAATGTAAACACTTCCTCTGAATTTAAAAAAAAATCGTTATATGATTGTTAAAAATTACTAAGAAATATTTTTGAAAATTTTAACAATAACGAATTCATTTATTTGCTGGTTTATTTTTAAATTTAAATATTGTTTAAAAAGAAAGTTTATCTTGCTTGCATTTTATGCTGACGGTGTTGCTTGTTAAAAATTGTAATAGATAATTAATTGCGCTTTTGTATTAATTGAAAATATGGCATCTCGTAAACCCATTTATCTTATTGGCTGAATGAAAGAGATAATAACTAGCAGTAAATTACCATCACGCGGGGACGTATTACGAGTACTATCAACTTCCTGCAAAAATTATATGAAATCAGTGTAAATGATAATAAAAACGTATCCGATGCCACAATAAAGAAATTTTTAGATTTATGGTATTTAAATGAAGAGACTGCTGCCTTCTCAATATTTGATGATCGAATCGATTATGAAATGAAAAAAAAAATGGCTAGAAGAATTACAAACTCTGATAAACTTGACGAACTTGAAAATACTAAGAAAAAACTTACCTTAAATGTAGAAGATTTGAATTTTTTTTAAAAAAAGATCTTCCAGCTTACTTATTGAGTAGTAACTTGAAAAAATTATTCAAAAGATTTGATATACAAAGGAATTTTCTAAAAACGCATCCTAGCTGTTGGAATCAATGTGAGAGTTCCCAAACTGGAAAAAAAGTCATTGAATCATTTAAAGTGGTGAACGACGCGGCTGAGAGGGGTGTTAAATTAATCCAAGATTTTAACACGTTAATCACTAAAGATGAAAACCAAAAACAATACTCATTACAAGTACATAATATTTATTCAATTATTGTAATAATTTTTTTTATACGTTATTAATTTGCAGATTGTGCAGGAGTATCGGAAACAATTTCCAAAGACAACAAAAAAAGCTTTAGTACATACTCTATAACAATATTCTTCTTGGTTGATCTTAACAATAAACGTAACGCTAATTCGACAATGCTTTGAAATTACTTCGATTTGTTTTTTTGTTTTAATAATAATTTATTTTCGCCAAAATTGGTTCCAATTTTTTTATATTTTCATATGGTTTCTTCAATAAAATTCAACCTAAAGGAAAGGAAGTTCTTTCCCGTTGCATATGATTGAATTTTTCATGAAAAATTACATACATATATTGTAAAAATTTCATTCAATTCGGAACATTTTTATGCAGTTTTATGTAGTTTTATAAAAATCAATAGAAATTGAAATTTCTAACTTTCAAGGCCAGCGCGTCACGTGTTATTATTTACCTATCAACTTAAAATTTTCAGGATTTTGATCTTTCATGTAAAAGAACAAAATGAAGGGGCGCCTGTTTTCAAATTCAAAAAATTCAAAATTAAGAACCACCCTAAATTATATATATATATTAATATATATATATATATATATATATATATATATATATATATATATATATATATTAATATATATGTATATATATATATATATATATATATATATATGTATATATATATATATATATATATATATATATATATATATATATATATATATATATATATATATATATATATATATATATATATATATATATATATATATATATATATATATATGTGTATTTATCGTTGCTGTCAGTTGTGTTTTGATTGTTAAGATTTTATTATTAACTGTAACTTTTTTTAATGATTATTTAACAAACAACGGTTGCCTCGTTCAACAATAGGGTATTAAAAAAAAGTTTTTTTAAGGAATATTGATTGACGAAAAGAATTTTTTTTGAGAATATTGAACACATTTTAATACGATAATATTGCGGTATCTTTGCATCTTTGCTTTTGCTGTAAAAAAAGTTTTTTTATATTTTTTCTGAATAAATTTGGATTCTCTACAACTCAATTTTCTTTTTTTTTTTGAGAATATTGAAAACAATTTTACTCATGTATATTTACCCTATAAGAATATTGCGGGTTTTTTACCTTTGATTAAAAAAAAGTTACAACTGATATTTTATCTTTTTTTTAAATAAATTTCTGTTTTTTACAACTCAAATTTGGTACCTAAAAGCAATTTAACTCGAAGAATTGTCAATTAGCAAAAATACGACAGGGAAGCATAAATATGTTGGGCACTAAATTTTTGTCATTTATAAACATAAATATTTTCAATAAAATATAAATATCTCGTGTAATAATAAGTGAATAGGTAAATATAATTATTCGAGTGATAGATCCATTTCCAATTTACCCTTATTCTGAACGTTGATAATTCAGAAAAAGCACATAAGATAATTTAGAAAAGTACATCATTTTCGAAAACTTCTTTTGATAAATATTTTAGGTTAAATTGTTGTTGGGTATCAAAAAAGCTATTCTCTTGTGTTATATTCAGTGGACAAAATTGTCTGAACAGCTAGGTGCTAGGAAATTTACTATTATGATATGATAAAAAATTAAACCAAGATGCTCAATAATTTTTTTATTTCTTAATTTTTCCTTTTTTAACTTTTTTAAAATTTCTATTTGCAGTTAGTATTTATCTATCTCCATGCTCAATATATTTTCTCAAAAAACGAAACGTACAGATTTAGAGTACGAATTATTTACCTACAATACTTTACGATATTTTTTAGTAAAATAGTATTTGTTAGTATTAGACTTCACGATATTTAGTAAAAATTAGAAAAGTGTGATTTATCTTTTCTGAAAGCGCATACTCAGTCTTAAAGCTCACGAGCCGCCACTGATTGGGATAATACCTGTTATAATATTTTGTTTGGATTATTATTAATTGTAATTTTCTTTTAAAACATGTTTTTGTTGTACAAATGTCCCGTGCGTCACGCTGAGAATCGCCCTTATATATATATATATATATATATATATATATATATATATATATATGAACATGAACCTCGAATTTGACCTTGAACATGACTTTGACCAAAATTTGGAAATCAACTTTGCTTTTTTAAATGGGAACCCTTATTTTTGACCTCGGATTCGGAAAGAACAGAAAAATTCTACGTTCAAAACCATATTCATACTTCATATCCCAAAGTCGTGTGAAGGTCATAAAAACGGAAAAAATATGATACTGGTTGGTCAAGGTCATCTTTAAGGTCAAATTCGAGGTCATTTTCTCTTTCCTCATTTCTTCCCATGAAACTTTTGTCAGGGTTATTTTTCGATAAAGTCAATATTAACTGAGATTTTGCGGAACTGTTCCGGAACTTTATGAACGCTTTGTATATAATTTCCTAAAATATGCATCTAATCGAAAAAAAGTTTATACAAAAAATATTCAAAATAGAGGGGGCCATTCACGAAAAATTGTTCCAGACTTCTAGGATCTACGATTTATTTGGAATAGAAAAAAAAGTTTTTTTTTTTTTCAAATGGAAACATATGTTGAGATGTTTTTAAAAAATTAGTTTATTACTTCAAATTACCAATTATGCTAAAATTTTCATTATTTTATTTCATATTTTTGAGAAATTGCATTTTTAACTTTTAATTTTCAAAACCCGTGGTAAGGTTTGTCTATACGAACGCAAAAATACGGTTTATTTTCAATTTATACTAAAAATAATACGAAATAAGTTGTAATGGTATATTCACATTAATCCATTAAAATAAAATAAAAAAGAATTGATTAATTAAATACATTAATTATCAAAATAATTTGTAGTTTTTCCTCAAATATTTAACTCAGTATTCAATAGAAAGTCATTAAATTACAGCTGTACATTTAATTTTTAATATTTAAATTACACACACACACACTAAGGAAGTCAAGATTAGTAGGTTTAAAAAAGGCATTATGTATTTAAACTTTTTAAATTGTAGTAATAAAATATGGAACCTGTATTTTCTTATATTATTTGTAACTTGTTATCGAAATGTAATAGATGGCAGCATAGATATGATGTTAATATCACTGATAAATAATTAACACGCAAGTTGTCAAATACTTTAACCTTTTTTAAAGAAAAAGTAAGAAAATTGTCCAAAATAGTATTTTGAGCTTGCAATATGCCCAAAAAGGAAAAATATGGTTTTATTCATTTCCATTAGTGTACCGTGCAAGTCAATATATATTTTTTTTATTTTCAATAATTTTAATAGTTTTAAATGTAGTAAATAATCATTTCCCTAATCTTATGTTCTTTTGCAGTAATAATTCAAACAATTTTTCAAAATCAACAAAAATTTGCACAGCTCATTTCATCCGATGTGTAAAATTGAAATATTTAGTTGAACTTCCGTCAACTTCAATAGAAAAAACAGTATCAAAGTATCAAAATTTGCTGTTCCGTGGACACTAGTAAAAATCAGTTGATCACTGATGATGAAGAGAAAAAACTTTCCCATTTGAAACGAAATTTACTCATGTAAATAATGGTTCTATAGTGTACATTTACACTGTAATGAGCTTACTGTCGAAAAAAAGAACCCGATGAAAAGTTTTGATTACCAAAGACTTTCCGAGTACCGTAAAACACCCTATCTTTTTTACCTATTAAACCTAACTTTACCATACCACACTTTACGTGAAAAATATTAAAATTTGATAGATATATTCTGTAGCACTTTTTTTTAATGATGGAGATATTTCTAACAAACTACTAGTGTTATATAAGTTTTTCTGGCATTGCCAGCCGCAATTTCTTCAAATCATTGGATTTTTTAGTTTTTATGGTACATTTTGGTTTTAAGCAAGTGTGCAAACTTTAATTGGTATTTCAAAAAATATACAAGTGACGTAGATAATTTCATCATATGAAAAGTTACATAACCTCGTAGGTATATAAAATGATTTTTACGTTTACTTATTTGTGCATTATCGAATAATTCGTTTAGGTAATATTATAGCAAATTTGGTAAAATTACAGTCCTTTAACAAATCCCAACTTTACCAGTCAGCGCTGACAACAGTCAGGGTTGTCAAAAATATACGAATTGCATTATATTTTTACACGAATTGAGATATTAAAGTAAAAAAAATATTGTTATAGGTTACATATACAAAATGTCTGGTAAACATCATAAGAAAAAAATTGGTGCAAGGACATACAAAAATTATTCTGCAGAATGTTAAATCTAGCAATTGATATGGTAAAAAGTAAACAAATTACTTATAGTCCAAGCTCCAATAGCACAAAATCATACCGGATAAAACACCTCAAATTAAAAAAGCTAAATCTATAATAACTAATGCCGACAATAGGCATTTTTAAGTTTTTGTTAAATTCTATTTTTAAAAAATTTTTGAATTCGCCGAAAAAAAAACGTCAAATCTACCTCACAGAACACCTCGCTAACATATGTTATAGCAAATTATATATATTTTACTGAACAATTGGTCCGTCTGGCATATTTTGTTAATTAATGTCTGACAGACCTATTTTAATTAGTGAAAATTTTAGGCAAATCTACCTCACAAAACACCTTGCTGAAATTTACATAATATGTTATAGCGAATTATATATATTTTACTGAAGAATCGGTCTAGCCGGCATATTTTGTTAATTAATGTTTGACAGACCTATTTTTAATTAGTGAAAATTTTAGGCAAATCTACCTCACATAACACCTCGCTGAAATTTACATATGTTATAGAAAATTATATATATTTTACTAAGGAATCGGTCTGTCAGGCATATTTTGTTAATTAATGTCTGACAGACTTCTTTTAATTAGTGAAAATTATGGCAAATTTACCCTCACATTACACCTTAATTTTTTTTTAAATGAAACTTTTAAATATTAACAATCTATTGAAATTGATCTGCCTGTAAAATTTTGTTAACTAATGCTTAAAAAAAAAAAACGCCGTGAGCAGCGGGGCCCTATCACGGAAGTCGAATTTTTCGCTACATCTTCGGTATTGAATGTCTACAAGCGAAATTTGATTGAAAGTCTACAAGCGATTTGTCATTTTGATGGTTTCAAAATTGATGATGAGTGTCCGGCTAATCGGGGCTTTAAAAAAAGGTTTTAAGTTTTTAAGGGCTGAATCTCAGTAAATTTCAATTTTGAGCCGATAGCAGTTAGCAGGAAAAAAGCTAACACAATTCGTGCGAGGGCATTCCTAGCCCTGCTTATCCGCCAATTGCCTTTGTGTTTTATTTTTAAATATTAAAAAGGACCTTAAATAGTAAACTGGAAGGCCTTTATGAAGATATTTTTTCTTTCCAAAAAAATCCAAAATTTCCATTTTATAAATAAAAATCCAAAATTCCAAAATAAACAGTGACATTAATAACATTTTTAAATTATACCTCATTTCAGATACAATTGATCATGAGTTTTCGTTAAAAAATTAAATAATTCCTATATTCGAAACAAATCAATCTTCTATTCTTTTCTAAAAATAAACTGCAAATTTAAAATTTACATAAATGCAATAGTAAAAGAGATAAAGCCAAGAAAACGGAATTTATTTAAATTCAAAGTGACGAAGCATGGTTAAATTTAACTGAAATGAAGCATACTTAATATTTATGTATTGCATTTGTTAAAAAAGTATGTTCATTTTTTAGTCGAATTTTCTCCGAAAAATTAGACTTATACAGTCTATACGATAAGAGCTGCGAGAGGCGAGAGTAGGGGCGCTATCCGTTTTCGGACCCGTAGAACACGAATATGTAGAAAAAAAATGTCTGATATATATATATATATATATATATATATATATATATATATATATATATATATATATATATATATATTTTCCCGCCACCTTTTAATTTGTGTAGGGCCCCCCTATGGAAGTTAAGAGATGAAATTTGGTAAATGGGGCTCATTTTCGAGGCACCTCATACTATCAAAGTGGGGTCAAATTTTGGGCAAATTTTTTTTCTGACCCGACCTTTAAGGGGGTGGTGGGGGGCGGAAAAGCAATAAAACTTTTTCAAACCGGTTTTAAATAATGTTTCGGTCAATTATCTACAACATATCCAAAATTCAGCTTGCTAGGATGATATAGTGGGAGTAGAGGGGGGAAAAACGATTTTCGCTGGATCTAACAGGCCCCCAGCCCCCCAGAGGGTTGAAATTTGGTGTGTTGATAAAGTTCGTACCTAGGTTGTGCTTTTTGGAGGTTTTAATATTTTACCCCCACCCCCCTGATTTTTAAGCTACAATTTCATGCATTTTCGACGTTTTCGAAGTTTGTACCACTCGCACAGGTCACCCGAATAAACCTAGAGGGCTGAAATTTTGTATTCGGATTGAGTTAGTATCAAAGGGGTGCCTTTTGGGGGTCTCGACTTTTAACCCCTACCCCCACCATTTTTATACCCAAAAGAACATGATTTTTCTTGTTTTTTAACAGTTTCGTTCGGGTCAAAATCTCCCCAAATAAACCTAGAGGGCTGAAATTTGGTGTACAGGTTAAGCTAATAGCCAGACACTGTTTTTTGGAGGTTTCAACTTTTAACCCTTACCCCCACGATTTTTACGCCAATATTTCCTTAATTTTTTTGCTTGTTTTCTAACACGTCTAGAGACTCCATAAGGAAACCTAGAGGGCTGAAATTTTGTACGTGTATTCAGTTAGTATCCAGCTAGTACCTTGTAGGGAGTCCACATCACTTTTCCCCCCACTTCTCCCATTTTTACATCGGAATTGAATGCTATTGTTAGATGTGTTTTAAAAGCATTATGTTTATTCTAAATACAAGTAGGCGAATAGTAATTTTAAAAAATTTAAAAAAAAGTGAACTTACTTTTATGACAAATGAAATACATACATATTAAGTAATTTAAAAATGTTATTAAAGTCACTGTTTATTTATAAATTAGGAATTTTGAATTTTTAGTATTTATAAAATAGAAATTTTGGATTTTTTTGGAAAGAAAAAATATCTTTATAAAGGCCTTCCAGTTTACTATTTAAGGTCCTTTTTTAATATTTAAAACTAAAACATAAAGGCAATTAGCGGATAAACATGGACAGGAATGTCCTCGTACGAATTGTGTTGCCTTTTTTTCTGCTACCTGTTTTCGGCACAAAATTGAAATTTACTGAGATACAGCGCTTAAATACTTAAAACCTTTTTTTAAAGCCTCGATCAGCCGAACACTCTTCACCAGTTTTGAAACCAACAAAATGACAATTCGGTTGTAGACTTTCAATCACATTTCGCTTGTAGACATTCAATACCGAAGATGAAGGGGAAAATTCGACTACCGTGATGGGGCCCCGCTGCTCACGGCGTTTTTCTTTTAATTTTTAAAATTACTATACGCCTGCTTGTATTAGAATAAAGATAAAGCATTTAAAATAAATTTAACAATACTACTAAATTTCGATGTAAAAATGGGAGAAGTGGGGGGAAAAGTAATGTGGAATCTCTAAAAGGTACTAGCTGGATACTAACTCAATATGTGTACAAAATTTCAGCCCTCTAGGTTTCCTTAGAGTCTCTAGACATGTTAGAAGAAAAGCCAAAAAATCAAGGGAATATTGGCGTAAAAATCGTGGGGGTAGGGGTTAAAAGTTGAAACCTCCAAAAAGCAGTGGCTGGCTATTAACTTAACCTGTACACAAAATTTCAACCGTCTAGGTTTATTTGGGGAGATTTTGACCCGAATGAAACTGTTAAAAAACAAGAAAAATCATGTTCTTTTTGGTATAAAAATGATGAGGGTAAAGGTTAGAAGTTGAGACCCTCAAAAGGCACCCCCTTGATACTAACTCAATCCGAATACAAAATTTCAGCCCTCTAGGTTTATTTGAGTGACCTGTGCGAGTGGTACAAACTTCGAAAACGTCGATCCAGCGAAGTTTTACTGCTTTTCCGCCCCTCACCACCCCCTTAAAGGTTGGGTCGGATCCAAAATTTGCCCAAAATTTGACCCCACTTTGATAGTATTGTTGGGCATCGGAATGAGCCCCATTTACCAAATTTGAGCTCTTAACTTTCATAGGAAGGCCCTACACATATTAAAAGGTAGCGGGAAGATATATATATATATATATATATATATATATATATATATATATATATATATATATATATATATATATATATATATATATATATATGTATATCAGACATTTTTTTTCTACAGAATCGTATTCTACGGGTCCGAAAACGGATAGCGCCCCTACTCTCGCCTCTCGTCGGTCTTATCGTATAGGCTGTATGAGTCTAATTTTTTCAAGGAAAAATTCAACTAATAGCCGGAATAATTTAATAATACTTTGGACAAGTATTATATATATATATATATATATATATATATATATATATATATATATATATATATATATATATATATATATATATATATATATATATATATATATATATATATATATATTTCTCTAGCTGAATTTCCATTTTGTGGTGTGTAACTTTGAGGGTCTGTAACTTTGTAACTGTTTATAATACGGAAAATTTGTAAGGAACTTTTTTGTAAAGCGTGAATTGGACTACAAAATTGTGATTCAACAATTTGTCTTATTTTTAATAGTTTAACTGAAAAATGTAAATAAAAGTAAAATTTTAAGAAATTTAAATTTTAAAGCTCTGTAGAAAGTGAAATATTGATGATAGAAATTTGACTCAATGAAATTTTTTGTCCAAAATTTAATGATTAATTAGGTGCTTTGATTCATTTTATGGAAAAAAATTTCTTCATAGTTTGCAGGAGTAAATAATATAAAAAATCGTTTTTCCTGTGTTATTTAAATGGGAAAACTTTAGGTTCGATGATGCACCTTTAAAGTTGGATTTTGAGCTGCGCTTTGGTGAGGATGTTCGTTTAGACGTATCCTACGATATTTTGAGCGGAGAGCGATTTTATTTTGGCATACCCTAGTGTAGCATAAATACAATTACCGCTTAGCTACTACAATTATTTTCCGTAATTATGAGGCTTGTTTGAACTAGGCGCTTTTAAACTTACCAAAATTCACTTAAATAAATCACTTTTAAGCGCGAAAGTTGTAAAATGTGAAAAAAAAATTAAGATAATTTTTTTTTATTTTTTGTTTCGGTTGCTTTATTGAATAATTTTTATCAACAAATAAGTATACTCTTGCATTTAAAAAAAAGTGAGTTTGTATCGTATCTCGAAAACCACAAGAGCTATAAAGCTCCGAAGTATATCAATCAATGTACCCCGCCAGTGGCTACAATTTTTATTTCAACAATTTTTTGATTAAGTTAATAGTTTAGCCATAATCAAAATGGCAACTCTCAGAAAACTCAGCCTATATATATATATATATATATATATATATATATATATATATATATATATATATATATATATATATATATATATATATATATATATATATATATATATATATGTGGCTGTAATAGTTGAATTCCATTACGGAAATTCGCTAATAGTATGATTGTATCCTGGAATCATTTCCGTCATTAGTTAGATTAATATTTAGTCGTGTAAAGACCAGGGCTGGCAAAAATGGTTCATAGAAACCATTTAAAATAGAAAATGGAAAATGGTTTCCAGTGGCGACGCGTAAAATTATTACCTGGGGAGAGAATCTTTTTTTACCATATTTTTAAATAGACTTATTTTCTATCTATTTTTATTTGGAAATCTGTAGTCTTTCTTAGCCTAGTTTTTTTCTACAACAGACCTTCTGACCCAGCACTTTGATTGCAAAATAAAAATATTGAAATTTTTGACCAGCCATTTGTGCTTACTGCGCCAAGAGTAAAAGATATTGAAATTTTTATTTTGTTAATTGCGGTTAGTGTGAATTAAAGGTCTTTAAAAAATTTAAAATTTTAAAATAACTAGTTCTGAAATTAGTCAGTTTAGATATATTATAGTTTTTAAATTAGATTCACATTTTATTATTGCTAAAGACAAAAGGAAAAAAATTAAAACTTTTGATGTAACAGCCTTAAACATATAACAAAGAAAAACAAATTGGAAATAAATACAAATTTTATTAAAAGGTTCTATGTAATGTTTAAATAATAAACAATAAAATCTCACAAAATTTCCCGAAAAATACTGCTGGCAAGCAAAAAAAAAACGAGAAAAGTTATTTATTTCCCCAAAAATATTGTTGGCGAGCAAAAAGAATCATCAACACCCAAATTTTATTTGATTTTCAATTCCGCCTAAAAAGCGAAAAGTCGCAAACCAGAAATTTTCACCGCAAATTTTACTTCTAAACCGTCCAGTTTGCGGAAAACCGCCCAATCTGGCAGTCGTAATAATAAAATACTCCTCAGTTGGTATGTATACGTATACATATATACGTATATATCAGTAATAGTAACCAAAGGCATACGTGGCATACGTCGCATACGCATATATGTAGTATACATATATAGCCAAATGGATATGAAAAAAACGTCCCAACATCACGGTGCAGATTTGGAAGTATTTTGTTCGTTTTGCGCAAATGCGACTCTTTTGGTGGTAATATGAACCAATCTGAACAGTAAACATGGTAAACACTAATTGATGCATCTGCGCAAAACAACTGAAGTGCCTCTACCCGATGTCTATCCGTCTCACTTCATCGGAACCACTGCCTCTTATAGGGATTGACCATATAGTTATCATACATATATGCGCATACGTATCAGTAGCGAAGACAAAAATCTTTCTGTTTCCCCTGACACTGCATATCCTGCATATCGCGTTATTATTTCAGTTTTTTTATTATTATTCAAAAAGTACTGAATATATTTTGATAATTTTTGTACTATTAAGAAGAATACTACATTTTACACATAGATAAGAAAAAATTATTCCAAAATTTTTCTTAGTTTTTGAGTAATAATGATGTAAAAAAAAAAATATTGTAGAATACTACAATACTACATACTAGTGGTGGAGAACTATCGATAGCACTATCGATAACTATCGATAGTTTTGACTATCGAAAACTATCGATATTTTTTTTTTACTATCGATAGTTTTCGATACATTTTTTCAGTTATTTCGTTTACTTACAAATACTAAAGATAATAAAAGTTTCGTAGAAATTATAGCCAGAGATATAAAAACAACCATTTTAAGGGAATTTCCGGGCAAAAAGGAATAATTCCGCCCCAGCGTAAAACCGGCGACCTTTTTTGTTTTTTTTTTTTTTTTTTTACTCGCCGGCTATCTAAATGCCGCCCAACTTGGGTATCAAAAACTATCGATAGTTTCACGACTATCGTAACTATCGATAGTCGGGACTATCGATAGTCAGAACTATCGATAGTCGGGACTATCGATAGTCAGAACTATCGATAGTCGGGACTATCGATAGTCAGAACTATCGATAGTCGGGACTATCGATAGTTCTCCATCACTACTACATACATGCGGACTGTGTGTGTGAATGTGTAAATGGGTACTTGTCATACATGCATGCAAGCCAGGGTAAACAAAATTATATATGTCTTTTTTCGGTTTTTATATTATTGTTTCAGTTTTTTTTATTATTATTCAAAAAATATTGAATATATTTTGATAATTTTTTGTACTATTAAGAAGAATACTACATTTTACACATAGATAAAAAAAAATTATTCCAAAATCGTTCTTAGTTTTTGAGTAATAATGAATTAATGATGTAAAAAAAATGTTGAAGAATGCTCTACATACATGCAGACGGCGTGTGTGTGTGAATATATAGGCAGTTATCCACACATATATGTAGAGCCACGATAAACAAATGTAAAAATGTCTTTTGCCTTTAAATAGACTTGTAACGTGCTTGTAACTTACCTATTTTCATTCTGTATGACCACAGAGGCTCATATTTTTCAGGTTATATGTCTATATTATTGTATATGGGTGTAAAGTGTAAACGTATATATATTATATGTACAATATATTCGTATATACGTTTTATTTGAAAATGTGAATGTATTGAAAATGGCCAATATTCTAAAACTTAGATAATAAATTATTTTAAATTTTCTAAAGGATCTTAAATTTTATGAAATTTAATTTTTTTGGGGAGACACTGTCTCCCTTGTCTACTCCCACGCGTCGCCACTGATGGTTTCCAAAAATGCATTTAAAATACAAAATGGAAAATGGTTTTGCTGAACATATTTAAAATTGAAAATGGAAAATAGTTATTTAAAATGGATTATAAAATGCAAAATGTTTTTTTTTTTACTTTAAATTTATTCTATAAATTTTTTACCATTATTTGGGTGATTCTACTTTTTAGGTCCTTCAAAAAATTAAGGTTGTCTCCACAATAAGGAAGGTTAAAACTATATACAGAATGAATATACTGTCATTTATTTTATTTAAATCAAGTTAATAACTCCTATTTGATGACCTACCTACATTTACTTTAATTTTTTATTTATTTTTTTTATAAAAATAGTGTCAAACTTTTATAGCAGTTCTAAAACGCATGTCCCCATTACGTATTGCTTGTAACTATAATGTTTTTTAAAAATAAGTTTACTGAAACCAAACAATTTTATAAATAAAAAAGAGAATTAAATTGTTACGTATGGTAACTAGAAAGTTAAATTTTATTTATCTGCAGAATTATTTTTTTTTTTTTTTTTGGCGTAACGAAAAATTGTCGAGAAAATTTGAGTATCCTTCGTCACAACTGCCAAATATTACTATAAGTTTTAAAAAAATAGGTGAAAGGGTCATGTTTTTTGGTGAAACGAAACGTCAGAGACCATAGACCATAAAGCGAAAGTGAAATCAAGTGACTGACATTGACCGCTTGTCATTTTTTTTTTACATCAAACAAGAAGGCCGGCAGCATGTGTTTATTGAGCGTAGCTTTTTCTGGTATTTATTTAACGAATTTAAAATCGTTTTTACGTAAATATTATTTGTAATAATGTAAGCTTTACGATAAACTAAAGTTTTCGATCTAAATGATCGCTGTTCACGATTAGTAACGATTTTGTTGGAAAATTGTATCCTCCGTCACATGTATTCTTCGTCACACAAAGACCTTATTTCGTCTTAATCAAAATGACGTGCCCTTTGTGCACTTCAATGCAAATATTAAAAAAAAACCTCACGAATATTAAAAAGAGGCACACGAGTTTTGTATTCCTTTAGTAAATCAATTTTTGAAATGGGATTTATTTTCCTTAATTTACTTTGTTTAGTTCGTATGTACGTAGGTTTTTGGCAAGTTTACTTATATTTTTAATTATTGATTTTAATAATAAACAAGTTTTGTCTGTAGTTAATGATGAGATATTCATTAGTTTTTTGAGTAAGATTGATTGTTGGTTGTTAAATGTCTACTTCGTCACATTTATATCTCCTTCGTACGATGAATTTGATGTCATCTCCTTATAAAAATTGCTGTTATGTAACGAAAATGCAAGTATGAACTCTTTTTGTAATTCATTTTATACTGTGTAAAACTTGGATTTTAGTGGGTAATACTGCTCTTACAATAAATATTTATAAAAGTGAAAAAAAATTTGATTTTTGCGGAGTTCTAAAGGTGAAAATGTAACGAAGGGGACAAATTTTAATTATTATATGAATATATAAAATTGTTACCTAAGTATAAAGACCAAATGTCTAAGATTGATTACAGTTGAGATTTTGTTATAATAAATGCAAATATCCATTTAAATTTCTTTTAATTTTTGCAAGTTTTAAACAATTTAATTTCGTGACGAAGGATATATTTTTTTTTATCTGGATCCAGTAATCTGCCAAAAAATATTGGTTTTAATATGAAACCGCGCTGCTGGTCTGCAGATACCGAATCTATGATAATTTTCCTACATTTTAGTCTCATGAAATCTACCCAATGGCTTTCTATATTTTTTTTTTCATGGTTAAGACCTTAAAAGTAAAACCACCCATTTATATTAATTAAAAAAAAAAGTTAAGAAAATATCAAACGTACTGAAATTAAATACATAAAGGCAGTCTTTTGAGAAATTTTTGTAAACTTTGCATGGTATGAAAACGAAGCTTAACTCTTCAAATATTTTACTTAAAAATATTGTAAAATTTAATTCGGCCTTGACATATTCAAACCTTGACGACGCTACGATTGCAACTTCTAAATAAAATAATGAAAATCATCTACTCGAAATTCAAAAACATTTCTTATCGGTTTGTCTTAAAAATAGTAGTACACAACTTGAGTCAGAGAACACAAGTTTGACTTAAGAGAACTGCAACTCTAGTAACAAATTTAACTCAAGTGACATTGCAACTCGAGTTATAAAAAATTTGAGTCATTTAAATCAACTTACATTTAACTTGCAGTTTGTTAAACTTCAAGTCGTTCAAGTTCTACAATTAATATTGTATACACTAAAATGGATTAAAATTTTCATTCTAAATACAAAATGGAAAATGGTTTGACCGAATTAATTTAAAATAGGAAATGCAAAATGCCATTTTATATTTCAAATACACATTTAAAATGAAATCATTTTAAATAGTTCCCAGCCCTGGTAATAACCACCCTCTACGTACAGGACAAGTTTCAAATTTCTTTGAATTTTTTATTTCTAGCGGTATCTTTGTAAGTTTAAATAAAATGTAAATATAATTTAAGAATTTTATATCCAATTTTAAAAGTTATCAAAATTTATAGTTAAAATTTTCTTAAATTTTATAATATAACTAGCTACTAAATTTTATAATATAACTAGCTAGAATTATGGGTCAAATGAGTGTCTATGAAGCTAGCCCCGCCAAGTCATTACCCCGCGATCCCACTTAGGCTATATTTTTTTGCTATTTTTTTGCTATTTTTTTTACCAACGAATTGATTTTTTTGCCACAACCGTTCCCGAGATAAAATGGGGGGGGGCTGACTTAAATCTGAAGTCAGCCCCGCCACCCCTATATCTCCGGACCTGGTGTACTTATTTAAATGAAATTTACGGGATATTTTTTTGCTATTTTTTTGCTATTTTTTTGCTATTTTTTTACCAACGAATTAATTTTTTTGCCGCAGCCGTTACCGAGATACAATGGTGGGGCTGACTTATATCTGAAGTCAGCCCCGCCACCCCTATATCTCCGGACCTGCTGCACTTATTTAAATTAAATTTACGGGATATTTTTTTGCTATTTTTTTGCTATTTTTTTACCAAAGAATTGATTTTTTTGCCGCAGCCGTTATCGAGATACAATGGTGGGGCTTACTTACATCTGAAGTCAGCCCCGCCACCCCTACATCTCCGGACCTGCTGCACTTATTTAAATAAAATTTACGGGATATTTTTTTGCTATTTTTTTGCTATTTTTTTACCAACGAATTAATTTTTTTGCCACAGCCGTTGCCGAGATACAATGGCGGAGCTGACTTAAGTCTGAAGTCAGCCCCGCCACCCCTATATCTCCGGACCTGATGTACTTACTCAAATGAAATTTACGGGATATTTTTTTGCTATTTTTTTGCTATTTTTTTACCAACGAATTAATTTTTTTGCCACAGCCGTTACCGAGATACAATGGCGGAGCTGACTTAAGTCTGAAGTCAGCCCCGCCATCCCTATATCTCCGGACCTGCTGTACTTATTCAAATGAAATTTACGGGATATCTTTTTGCTATTTTTTTGTTATTTTTTTATCAACGAAAAAATTTTTTTGCCGCAGCCGTTACCGAGATATAATGGCGGGGCTGACTTAAATCTAAGACCGGTGTAACCACCACAATATCTCCGGATCTGTTGCACTTATCTAAATGAAATTTGCGGGATATTTTTTTACTAATTAGTCGCTATTCTAACAGTTGATTTGGCATTGCGAATTCCACTCCCTTGTATGCTGTACTCCACTCCCGTAAAATATTATTATAAGCTTTTAGTAAAACTATCCGGCCTTATCTGAAAATCGATTCTCGAATATTTACCGATATCTAGTTATGCTGAAATTTTGCACAAACCTTTGATTTTAATGGCAGTACAAAGTTGTGCTTTCGGTATTATGGTGGATTCAAACATGGTGGCCATTACGGCAAATGACTGATTACCTCTTTTGCAACTCTCTTAATATGGATATCAAATGAAAGGGTGTTACAAGTAGAATACAATTATTTATCTCTTTTATACTCCACGACAGTTGTAATTTCTTTGAACTTCTCTGACTTAATGAAGGTTGTAAGTTCAGATCAGAGAAGTTCAAAGAAATTACAACTGTCGTGGAGTATAAAAGAGATAAATAATTGTATTCTACTTGTAACACCCTTTCATTTGATATCCATATTAAGAGAGTTGCAAAAGAGGTAATCAGTCATTTGCCGTAATGGCCACCATGTTTGAATCCACCATAATACCGAAAGCACAACTTTGTACTGCCATTAAAATCAAAGGTTTGTGCAAAATTTCAGCATAACTAGATATCGGTAAATATTCGAGAATCGATTTTCAGATAAGGCCGGATAGTTTTACTAAAAGCTTATAATAATATTTTACGGGAGTGGAGTACAGCATACAAGGGAGTGGAATTCGCAATGCCAAATCAACTGTTAGAATAGCGACTAATTAGTAAAAAAATATCCCGCAAATTTCATTTAGATAAGTGCAACAGATCCGGAGATATTGTGGTGGTTACACCGGTTTTAGATTTAAGTCAGCCCCGCCATTATATCTCGGTAACGGCTGCGGCAAAAAAATTTTTTCGTTGATAAAAAAATAACAAAAAAATAGCAAAAAGATATCCCGTAAATTTCATTTGAATAAGTACAGCAGGTCCGGAGATATAGGGATGGCGGGGCTGACTTCAGACTTAAGTCAGCTCCGCCATTGTATCTCGGTAACGGCTGTGGCAAAAAAATTAATTCGTTGGTAAAAAAATAGCAAAAAAATAGCAAAAAAATATCCCGTAAATTTCATTTGAGTAAGTACATCAGGTCCGGAGATATAGGGGTGGCGGGGCTGACTTCAGACTTAAGTCAGCTCCGCCATTGTATCTCGGCAACGGCTGTGGCAAAAAAATTAATTCGATGGTAAAAAAATAGCAAAAAAATAGCAAAAAAATATCCCGTAAATTTTATTTAAATAAGTGCAGCAGGTCCGGAGATGTAGGGGTGGCGGGGCTGACTTCAGATGTAAGTAAGCCCCACCATTGTATCTCGATAACGGCTGCGGCAAAAAAATCAATTCTTTGGTAAAAAAATAGCAAAAAAATAGCAAAAAAATATCCCGTAAATTTAATTTAAATAAGTGCAGCAGGTCCGGAGATATAGGGGTGGCGGGGCTGACTTCAGATATAAGTCAGCCCCACCATTGTATCTCGGTAACGGCTGCGGCAAAAAAATTAATTCGTTGGTAAAAAAATAGCAAAAAAATAGCAAAAAAATATCCCGTAAATTTCATTTAAATAAGTACACCAGGTCCGGAGATATAGGGGTGGCGGGGCTGACTTCAGATTTAAGTCAGCCCCCCCATTTTATCTCGGGAACGGTTGTGGCAAAAAAATCAATTCGTTGGTAAAAAAATAGCAAAAAAATAGCAAAAAAATATAGCCTAAGTGGGATCGCGGGGTCATGACTTGGCGGGGCTAGCTTCATAGACACGTCAAATGATTAGATCAATTTTAAATTAGATATTCGGAAATTCTATACAATATCAATTATTAATTTAGAATACCTCGCTCCGCTTGTCAAACGACTCTAAAGTTACAATCTTCATATTTCAATAGCATGGCTAATTTCCGCACCTTTATTTACCTAGATACCCGTATCAATAGGTAGTTTTAGAACTATTTCCATTTTAAGCCCTGCTTGGGGCATCAAGACAGTAGGGGACAATTTGAATTTCACTTTCATTTTTTTCAAATATTTCAATAATATTTGAGCAAAATTTTGTTAATATCCCTTTAGTTGGTTAATTTATTTGATGGCTTTGACGGACAATTCTGACCCCCAAGTTCATTCAAATTTGATATTTTAAAATTCTGAGCATAATTCTCGCCTAACAACCCTAAATTAACCGTATTCATATTTCCATAGCATATTTAATTTTCATAAAATATTGTCAAAATTCAACCGTTTAATTTAATCCCATACGATAGTGCTAGGGATTAATTTTGAACTCACTTTACATTTAAATTAGATATTCGAAATTTCTTTATAAAATCAATTTCTTATAGTGTTCCATTCCGCTCGCCCAATGATCTTAAAATAGATATATTCATATTTAAATAGTGTACTGTGGAATCTCGATAATCTGCTGTAATTCATTATATTCTATAATTCGTTACTTCTAAAAAAAAATTGTATCGTAAAATGTGTCGTTGTTTTTCTAATTAACTTTTGAAATTTAAATCGAAAAAATATGAAGTGTGTCGTACCTAGTCGTAAAAATTTCATTAAACAAAGAAATACTCAAAATAAAGGGATATCTTTCTTTAAATAAGTAAAAATATTTTATTAATTTTTCTCTTTGTTACTCATTTTCAGACATATTCTATAATTCGTCTCTTTCTGTAATTCATCATCCCTCCGATCCCGAGCATGATGAATTGTCGAGTTTCTACTGTATTTAATTTTCAGGCCTTGAGACCTTGACACCATATTGATAATTTTAGGAGCATTTGAATTTCGAATCTTTTTTGAAGTCCGAGTGTTTTGGAGCACATTTCTGAACTCTCGTTAATATGTTAATAATATCTAAAAAAATTTGGTTTCAAGATCCGCCCAACCGTTAATTTTTTGCGTTTTGTATTTCCCCTGAATTCTAGGGAACGATTTTAATCTTATAGACTCAATAAGGACCTGCATGCCAAATTTCAAGTTTGTAGGTACCATCAAACGGGACTATTTGAAAATGGTGGGGCTATTTGGAACAAAAAAAAAAAGATTTAAGCTCTTAAGAAGAGGTTTAAAAAATATTTAAACTCTTAAAGAACATCCCCTATTAAAGACGCATTAACGTTATGAATCGTTCAGAAATCAAGCAGATATAAGAGCTTAAATATTTTTCTTTTTTTGTTCCAAATAGCCCCACCGTTTTCAAATAGGTCCGTTTGACGGTATTATAGTTTTGGAAATTTCGTGATAGATGAATGAGTGGTATTTCGCTTTTATATATATAGATAAGTTAAAAGTATAGACCACAGAATATATCGGAAGGAACGCTACTATTTCTATACTACTGAAACCAGTGTAACCAAAAAAGGACAGAAAATATCCTACCAATATGTTATATATATGTGCACTCGGTGATCTATGTTGTGTGTGTGAGTGAGGTAATCTATCTTGTATACGCATATACATAATACTACATACGTATGTATGTGGGATGTATACCGTGTGATACGACGTGACAATATGCCTATACAATGACAACAATTGAACTACACTCATCGATTGCTACCGAACGAATGACTACTAAGTAGCCTAACGTGCTCAGAAATGCACACTGGTGATTACAGAAAAGAGATAGTTGCGTTCTTCTGATATAATCTGTGGTATAGACGAATAGCCTCTCGGACTGAATTTTAATTTTTAGTTAAAAAATTTATAAAAAGATGGTCACTCATCGGCAGTTTTCAGGATCCGTAAAGACCCTCCCTCCAGACATAAATCCTCGCTACGCCTATTAACATGACTAAAGTTATAAAAACTTGACTCTATCGAATTGTATTTAACGCCATCAGGCCATCACAACATAGTAAGTTTTGTAATGTCGAGTACAACTGAAAGGACTGCCACCACGACCACCGTCGATGCTCTGGAATGCTATCCAACTTGCTGACGTTTGTTGACCTTGTTGATGTTGAAGAGAAAGCAAACTACAAAGGTAAGCTAGGTACGCTAGGTATTATAATAAAGAAACGAATCAAACGAATATGTACAACAGTTGAAATCGTTGAAACAGTTTATTGTTGTCCCTGGTTATTCTTCTACCAAATGTGTATACGGTGTATACTGACGGAACGAATACGAATGAACAATTACAAGACAAAATTGTTAAAGAATAAAAGAATTTATTGTTTGATTTTTGTGTGATTCTTTTTATAGTTACGTGGTCGACAGATAACCACGTAACTACTATATTTTTAAATAACTGCATAACAGAACTGGCAAGGTATTTATTATTTGTCTATTGTTTAAATAATTTAAAATACTATGGATTATGGGTAATCGTTTCTGGCTATCGGTAAACTAACAAACATATATTTTATATAAAAAATGCTAGATTTTTGGGTAATTTTCTTATTAAGATTTTTTTTTTGTAAACATTATTTTATATAATATATTGAGTTTATGATCTTGGAAAGAAACTACTTACCATATGTTTTTAAGAATTTTCAATTTTACTATTTTTATCTTTTAACGTAAAATAAATAAAAAGTAGATATTATTACTTAGGTACCATTAATTTGAAAAATTCAATAAGCTGATACCAGTGTCTTAAATACAAAGTCTGTTAAAGTGAACTGGAAACATTTTTTTTTAAAATTAGCTTTTCTGTATTGAATCTGAACAAATACTATTGTAACTGAACATGAAAACTTTGGGCGACGAAAAATGTAGACTGTAAAAATATTTAACAGTGATGGTGAATAATAAAAAAAAAACTATTATGTATCAAATTAAGTTTTTGTGTTGGGGCAATTTTTTTTTAGATTATTATTTTATAATATGAAAATTCCATACACATATTCGTTGCCATTTCTATTATAATGCATCGCGTTACAGGAGATTTGACTGCATTGGCTTTGGATAGGTACATACAAATTGATAAATAAGGAACAAATTTAGATGAAAACCCTCTAATATAAATAATAATATATTTATGTACGCTACCACAAGGTAAATATTTAATACAATATATTAATTTTCATAAAAATTAAGTATCACGTATGCGTTTTCGTCTGAAAAAACCGATTCATGGCTTCTACGTTCAAATCTATTCTTTTCCAATACACTTGTTCGTATGTTCGTACACTTGTTCGGGCATGTGGTATTGCATTTGTTATCCCTTATCTCACCCAACCTAAAAAATCATTTTTTTTTTTTTAAACAGAAACGCACAATAATTCTATATAAGTACAATAAAAATAATTTTGTTAGTGGTTCTAACTTGTTACCTTGTTTCTATAATGCTATGCATGCTATGCATACTGGTTATACCAGTTTATGTTTAGTATTATTAAATACCATAGGTATCATAGGTATCATGCGTACATACAAATTAATGGAATTGAATACTTTCTAAAGCGATCATTTTGACTAGTCATTGTGGAACAATAGAACAACAATCTTCGACCGCATTTTAATTCCTGTGATGTTTTTTTTTTAAAATTTAATTTAAAATTTTTTTTTTTTCAAAGTACAATTCACGAGCAAAAAAGAAAAAAGAAAAAACAAAACATTTAAAAAAATACAACTGAGTAAAAAAAACATCGAATTAAATTTTTTAATTTACGAAATGCGGGACTTACGGCACGCATTATATCCATTCGGGGACTATTTAAAAAAATATCAGTGCGGGACAGCAATTGCTTTTCCGGGACTGTTCCGTAGAGTCCGGGACGGTTGGCCTAATATAAAGTAAATATTTATCTCGGGACGGGATAAAATATTTTATGGACAAAATTTATAGAAACTTCTTATTGTAGGCAAACATAATAAAAGTGAAAGAAAAGTTTTTACTGCTATAATTCTAATTGTTTTCAAAACCATAGTAACGAAATATTAAATAATATGAATTATACTTACTTATTTTATTCGTTAAATTGTTTTTAAGTAAATTGTCTAGCCTTTGTTCATTTATTAGTACACCCGAGTTTGATGTTTTGTTTTTGTTTTTTTTTTTTTTTTTTTAAATAAATTTGTGTTTTTTGAAAACTCTTTGTTGCCTAAAAGCTTTTACACAATAAACACAAATTTACATATTTGAAAAAATGCAAACTTCTCGTCTAATACACTTTTTACTCGTTGTAAGCAACTTGAAATAGAATCATATATCTTACTCTTTAAAAGAGTAAAGCATGTGATTCTACTTCAATTTTTGAGTTGCTTATAACGAGTAAAAAGTGTAATTAGCGAATAAAGGTTGTTTTTTAGCAGTACGTTTGGTCGTACGGTAAAGCGTCCTTGTAATAAAACTATAATAAGATTAAAACTCGATTGAAGAAAAAAATGTGGCAAATTGACTAAAACATTAACAAAAAAAAATCTCTGTCGCAGAATCTGCATAACATAGCGACTTTCCAAATATTGGGCATTGACGGATCTCATCTAAGACCTGTACCCATTTAAAATAATTCAACTTTCTAAGAATGAAAAGATTTTCAAAATCAGTTGAGTAATTAATTTTTGGCACTTTTTCGCATAAGGCGCTTGGTGCATATATCCATTTAAAATAGTTGAACTTTCTGATGGTGAAAAAATTTTCAAAATCAATTGGGTGGTTCATTTTTATACCCATCTAAAATAGTTTAGCTTTCTAAGAGTAAAAGAATTTTCAAAATTGGCTGGGTAATTTATTTTTGGGGCCCAAGACTCTGAACGGACTTTGTATAGCATAGTGCTATCCACCTAAAATAACTTAGTTTTCGTGCAGTAAGAAAATTTTGAGAATCGGTTCGGTAATTTATTTCTGGTGTTTCCGGATCTCCAAGATCCCGGTGGACCTCATTAATATATGTATATATACATATACATTATATATATATATATATATATATATATATATATATATATATATATATATTTACTTATTTAGGATATTTTATCTTTCTAATAGTAGAAGTATTTTTAAAACCCGTTGTGTAGTTTTCTATGCCGCATTTGCATCCGCAGGACAGTTGTGGATCTCAGATAACATAATTTATACTTATCTAAAATAGTTTATAGTTTATCGCTGCAAGAGTGAAAAAAATTTCAAAATCGGTCAGTTATTGTATTTTTAATACTTTTAGGCCTCATGGACTCTGGCGGACCTTACATCACGTAATCTATATCTATCTAAAAGGATTCATTCGATCCTATCATAAGAAAAGAAAAAAAATTATGAAGAAAATGTTTTTATTATATATATATATATATATATATATATATATATATATATATATATATATATATATATATATATATATATATATATATATATATATATATATATATATATATAAATTTTAGTGAATATCATTTTCGTATTCTAGGGACCTCAAAACATATTTCTGTTATTGTCTCGGTCTCAAGTCGTGCCATGACAACGGCTGTAATACCGTATTTCCAGTTTTGGAAATTCGCTAAAATGTTATATTGCAAATTTGCAATGTAGTTATTAATGCTGTAATGTTCTTCAGATTATGGTTACATACCGATAGATGCGTACATATAATTTTATGAGTAGCTTATGTGTAATGAATATTATAACGTTCTCTGTCATTATAGTACTATCACAAAAATATTGTTATCGTGTAAATTTTTAACAATAAAATAATTAATGAACCTTAATTTATTTTTAATTTTGATCTCAACAAAGTTAACAGTCTTGGAAAAAAAATTAACGGATAAAAACTTGGGCTTATTTTTTAGAGATTTATTACTTTATAGATTAATTTGGTGATTGAATGTATATGTATAGGTGTGAGTCTACCTTTATGTTACCAATTTTTTCTTAAATTGTCTACATATTAACATAACAGTTTTATGCTTAAAAATAAAACATAATAATATTCGAAAACGTAGGTACCATACAAATGATATTTAATAATTATCAACTTTCTCTTGCCATTTGCCAATGAGTCAATGACTTTTCAGTTTTAACTTATGTATTTTTAACATTAGTTTTAGGAGTTAGTAAAATAACATTTTTGTTCTACGAATTATGTAAAATAATTTAAAAAAAACCCTATTAATTTTCATCGTAATTGATTACTCAAATCAAATTACATTATATGATCATGCTCAGTATGTAATCGTGATTAATTTATTAGTATTCCTATTTGAGGAGCAATTTAAATTGAGTTCAAGATTTGATTCACATTTAAACAAAATCCCTTTTCTTTTCAATTGGAAATATTAGTAATAATTTCAAAGTGTTTTAGCTGTTAAAACAAAATTTAAAAAATGGAGAAAATACAAAGTATTGAATTTTTCTGGATTTTACTAAAAGCAACTAATATGTTTTTTATTTATTTAAATCTTATGGCTACATTATGTTTGGTAATTGAAAATCGCTGGCTTATGTTAAGTAGTATGTATTATAGTCAGTCAGTGATTATACATATGTACAAAAAAAAGCTTTTTATTAGAGAAAATATTTTTAAAAATGTTTATTTAAATTAAATCTTCTACTGTGTCTAAAATACGTTTTCAAAAAATTAAATTTTATTTTATAGGCGGGGAGAGGGGGGGCTCGATTCCATACGTATGTTATGCTATGTCAAAATTTTGCTATTAGTTAATATAATAAACTGGAATAGAATAATAAATAAGTAAATGTTATCATTCCTTTTTTTCGTACGAATCATAAAAATCAGGTTTTTGATTTTTTTCCTTTAACCAATAAAATTAATTTTTTTTCTTATTTTCAGAAGACTGAACCTGGGGATTATTGAGAAAAGCACGCTTTGTTTAAATGAATTCAACCAGTATGAAGTGCTACATAATTGAATTTTTTTTACTCACAAGAAAATCGTTTATAAACAAATATTTGGTTATAAAAAAAAGAACTAAAAACACGAGTAAACAACAAATGGATAGCAAAAGTAAAGGACATAATATGAAAACATCTGTTCAAATGTATTCTGGTAATTTAGTTCACTTAACTCGACCACCTTGAAAAAAATGCAAGGCAAGCTGAAAATAAGATTTTAAAAGGAAAGAATAGTATTGGTTCTTGATAAAAAATGTGTTATATTACCTGCGTACTGTTGGCTGTAAAATGTTTGAGATTTGTATTATTGAGTATCGGAACATCATGGAGGGAACTGCAAAAGTTATGATGGTGCTGTTGGTATGCCACAGGCTAAATACATATTGTTGAAAATTGACTTATTTAAAGGTGAGTAACTTAAAAATGAAGGGTTAAAAAATATTTATTAAATATTTTTAATTATATTATACCCGCCAGAAAGATGGAAACATATGAAAAACTTTCTACTAATGTTTTCAGAACATTTTTTTTGCTGATAGAAGTTAGTGCATATTCTTAAATTATGAAAGTTTTAGTACACAATACCGTGTACAAGGTGGACTTAAAAATGCTTCAGAATTGTGTGTATTTGGAAGGAGAATTTATTGATATTCTATAAAATCTCCAAGAAGTTCCGACTTGGAACAAGTGTTACATGTATATACAGTCTATAGACTGACTGTATCAATGAATAAATGAAACATCCACATACACTCAAAATACGACCAAATGCTACTTTGTAATACTGTAATCAATGCAATAACCGTGGTATCCGTGGTATATAAATGTAACTTTTTTGAGACAAAACTGCAAAATTTTGAAAGAAAAAAAGTTGTATTCGTTTTATTTTCATTTGTCTTGTAATAAATATAGTTTTGTTTACTGAAAAGTAGGCAACACATTGTGTTCCTCATATTTCACCCGTATCATCCCGTTACTTTTGTCAGGAAAAGTGACTGATAAATTAGCTTTACTCTTCGTTTAATAGTATAATTTAATAGTGTTTATTGATCTATGAAACAAAATTACTTTATTTAGGCTGGTTTATTTTAAACACTTTTAAAATTAATCGGTATTGTGCATAATCTTATAGATTTTTGTACCATATCCGATTTTACTTAAAGTTTTATGAAAGAGACAGTTATTAAAATTTAACACTGACTATCATTATGCTTTGAGTAACTACTAGGTACTGATCTTATTACTATTTTAAAAATTATACCGCAAAATCAGCCCACATTACCTATTGAAGACAACTTTACGAAGCCACATTTTATGTTAAGCAATTTAAAATTTCATGGCTCAGTACCATTAGTGACAGTACATATATTTCTTATACATATACGTTTTAGGCGGTTTACTTATAATACACCTATTTCTTGTAATTAATTTGTTTTCGGTTTTTCTAGTTAATGGTTGGTTTATTTATTCAGTAAGGAAGCTTCCTCCTAAGTTGTAAAACATAAGGAGTCATAATTTTCAGTTTTTAATAAATATGACGTTTGTCTGATAACCACCTTATACACAAATCACTTCTAATAAACGCTAGAAATAATAACTGTTATTCAAAATAAAATCTTAAATTTTTCTTAATGATGAGGTGAAACCCGTGAAAGGTGAGATCCGTTTCGTAATCTTGTAATTTATTTTGTAAAAAAATGCGAAAGAAAATATTTTTAAATTTTCTAATATGAATTTTTAACAAGTCAGTCTTTTAAATGTTAATTATTTTTCAAACTAAAAATTTATTTTTTCTACTCCTACTATTAAAAGTAACATTTTGCGCACGAGTAACTATATGTAAAAATTAACAATTGCCCATACCGTGCGAGAATAGCGTGCGAAATAATTTACCACGGCTTAACATAATAAAAAAAAACGCCGTGAGCAGCGGGACCCCATCACGGAAGTCGACTTTTTCCCTTCATCTTCGGTATTGAATGTCTGTAAGTGAAATGTGATTGAAAGTCTACAAGCGATTTGTCATTTTGGTGGTTTCAAAACTGATGATGAGTGTCCGGCTGATCGGGGCTTTAAAAAAAGTTTTTAGGTTTTTAAGGGCTGAATCTCAGTAAATTTCAATTTTGTGCCGATAGCAGTTAGCAGGAAAAAAGCCAACACAATTCGTACTAGGGCATTCCTACCCATGCTTATCCGCCAATCGCCTTTGCGTTTTATTTTTAAATATTAAAAAAGGACCTTCAATAGTAAACTGGAAGGCCTTTATGAAGATATTTTTTCTTTCCAAAAAAATCCAAAATTTCTATTTTATAAATAAAATAAAAAATTACATCAATAACATTTTTTAAATTACTTACATAATATATGTATTGCATTTGTGATAAATAATAGTAGTTAATTCATTCATTTGTTTCTTTAAAATTATGCCAACTGTATTTTTTATGAAAATAAATCAAATTTAACCACATATAACAACGCTATAGAATACCAATGTAAAAATGGGAAAAGCGGGAGGCAAGGTAATGTGGAATCCATAAAGGGCACACCCTCGATATTAACTGAATTCAGATACAAAATTTCAGCCTTCTAGGTTTACTCACAAGTAAACGTCCCGAGGCCGGACCTATCGATTTTGATGAAACTTAGATATGTTGTAGAACACTAAAAAATAAGCGACACGTATTTTTCTTTATCAGCGGAAAAACGGTTTGAAGGGGTGAAATCGCCCTCCAAAAATTGGGGTAAAAATTTAATTTTTTAAATATCTCGAAAAGGGTAAGAGATAGAGCAAAAGTTTAAATTGGCGATATTGCTCTTTTTTAAAGAGCTATTTATTGGTATGCAATTTGTTCAAATTGTGTGGCTGGGTGGCTGGGGTGGCTGGGGGTTAAAATTTAGGGGTTAATTTTGCAAAAAGGGGGTGAAAATTAAACAATATAAGAATTTTGTTTATAGATTTGAAATCTACGTCAAAAAATCTAATTGACCTGTTTTTGCTCAATGTCCTAATATTAAGTCTAGGGGTAGTTAACTAGGGGGTGATTGTGTCGAATAGTCGTACTACTTGGGTAGTTTAAGAAGTTTTTCGTCATGGAAAATAGTTTAAGACATTTAGAATAACGTAGAAATGAAATTCTCGATTTTAAAATTCAGTTTGAGCAACATTGGAGAGGGGGTGAGTCACCCTCTTAAATTACATATTAGTTAACATACACTCATTTTTAATATTAACACACTGACAGTGGGTAATAATGCCACAATAAGTGGTTCTGAAGTTGGACTGTCGTATGTAAGGTTTTCATAAGGTTTGTTTTTTAATGGATGTTATAGTTTTCGTTATCGAAAGTTATCGATACCGAAAATAACGGTATTTTGAAAATGAGTGGAAACCTAATAAAAACCTTACATACGATAGTCCAACTTCAGAACCACTTATTGCGACATTATTACCCACTGCCAATGTGTTAAATGAGTGTATGTTAACTAATATGTAATTTAAGAGGGTGACTCACCTCCTCTCCAATGTTGCTCAAACTGAATTTTGAAATCGAAAATTTCATTTCTACGTTATTCTAAATGTCTTAAACTATTCTCCATCAAGAAGAACTTCTTGAACTACCCAAGTAGTATGACTATTCGACACAGTCACCTCCTAGTTAACTACCCCTAGACTTAATATTAGGACATTGAGGAAAAACAGGTCAATTAGATTTTCTGACATAGATTTCAAATCTGTAAACAGAATTTTTATATTGTTTAATTTTCATCCCCTTTTTGCAAAATCAACCCCAAAATTTTAACCCCCAACCACCCCTGTTGATGTAATTTGAACCAATTTAATATCAATAGATAGCTCTTTAAAAAAGAGCAATATCGCCAATTTCGAGATATTTAAAAAATTAAATTTTTACCCCAATTTTTGGAGGGCGATTTCACCCCCTTCAAACCGTTTTTCCGCCGATAGAAAAAAATACGTGTCGCTTATTTTTTAGTGTTCTACAACATATCTAAGTTTCATCAAAATCGATAGGTCCGGCCTCGGGCCCTTTACTTGTCAGAGTAGAAAATAAGCAAAAAAATCAAGGAAATATTGGCGTAAAAATCGTGGGGGTAAGGGTTAAAAGTTGAAACCTTCAAAAAGCAGAGGCTGGCTATTAACTTAACGTATACACAGGCACCCAAAGGCACCCCCTTGATACTAACTAAATCCGAATACAAAATTTCAGCCCTCTAGGTTTATGTGGGTGACCTGTGCGAGTGGTACAAACTTCGAAAACGCCGAAAAAGCATGAAATTGTAGCTTAAAAATGGTGGGGGTGGGGGTAAAATATTAAAACCTCCAAAAAGCACAACCTAGGTACCAAGGGACCATACTAGTAACCAAATTACACTGTTCCATTTGTCGCCAGTGGGTGACGTAAAATTTCCCCACTCTGTTGGTCTAGATACACACTGTTTGCAGTGGTATTGGTTTAATGGTTGCGTCTGTGTGCGTATTTACAAACACTACTACAACACACGTATTACCAGAGAGAGAAATGTGTGCTGTTCAACTAACAATGTCTAACAATGTAATACAATGCACTGTGCGTTCGGTGACGGACAGCGACTGACTACATGACTAAAGCTGTGACAGGCCTACAAAGAGCTCCAAGCAAGCTACACTTCGTTGATATTAGTTGGCTTCTAGTGTTCTATGCTAGGTACGAACTTTATCAACACACCAAATTTCACCCCTCTACGTTAATTCTGGGAAGCTGTGGACGTGTTAGATCTAGCCAAAAAATGAGCCTCACTTACCAAATTTCAGCCCTTGCCTTCCATAGGAGGGCTTCTATTTTTTTTCTTCATAATCGTGTTCTACGGGTCTGAAAACCTATAGCGCCCCTACTCTCGCCTCTTCCCGTTCTTATTGTATAGGCTGTATAAGTCTAATTTTTTCAGTTGAAAAATTCGACTAATTAACAGTTGCCCACAACGTGCGAGAATAGCGTGCGAAATAATATCTCACGGCTTAATATAATAAAAAAGTAGGCTATTTCGTTGATTTAATATATAATCTGTATATATAATTCTAAAAATATACATATGCACGTTGATTATTTATTATTGTTTCCATAGTTTCAAAGTATGCTTTGTCAAAAATTTGAACATCCTACAACTGACATTATAAATTTAAAAAATTTTTACTACTTATTTAAATCAATATTTATGTAAATTTTACGAAAAAAAATGTGCTCGTAGTAAAATATAGTGTAAAATACGTGGGAAAAGCATATTTCTTACTCATATGAATTGTTGTATTTGCCCTGCGGGTTCGCGCAGAAAAAACTCGTATTCGTGAGAAATAAGTCGCTTTGCCCACTTATTGTACAATATACTATTGTTTAAAAAAAAAGCAATATATTATTGTTTTACTAAATGATCTTTTTTTTTTTTGATTTCAGTTGGTGAGGATATGAATGGCCGATCTATGTGTATCATTATCTTTGACGAATACAATCGATTCCAAATAAGCCGATCTATTAATCTATTTTGGTTGAATATGTTCTGGAATATCACACACAATGAATATATTCATTCCATCGATTGAAATTTCTCAGTTAATTATGAAGAGTAATCTGTTATTTAACGCTGATCTTATGTCATCATTAGATGAATTATTGGTTAAAATGGTGGCAACGTCAAAAATTCAGTCACGTCCAGTCATAAACAAACCTCGTCTTTTAAATTAGTGATAGCGTTTGTTGTTTTATTCGCACTGAAGTAATCGTTAGTAGATTAATCTTGCGACTTGTACTTCAACCCATGAAAGTGAGGTAGACATTGAAGAAAAAAAAATACACTTCATATATGATATTTACTGGAAAAGAAGAAATTAAGAACAATTTCAAAAGTGTTGGATGAAAAGAATTAGTGTGATGTAACTCAAATGCGAAAATCAGTGATCCAGTTGTTACTTTTAATAGTAACTTTTCGTCGAAATGCTTTGATGTGTCTTCCTTTATTATTAGTTTCAATCTATGGCTTTGCAGAATTACGCATAAATATAACAATTCGAATAACATTGTAATTGAAAATAATTTTGCTGAATCAGTGATACCAAAACTTTAGTAGTGTCAGGACATTCTGTCGCGATATTATTAATAGATCATTGGCTAGTGAATCTCTTTCTTCATTACATTACTACATTACTTACTTCATTACTATCATTTTTTTGATTTAAAAATTAGTTAATTAAGCCTCTGCAGTTTCTTCATTAATTTTTCCAGTTGCATTGATTATTTTGTCTTTGGTAGTTTTGTCTATTTTTTCTCGAAAATTTTAGAAAATTCAATCTAATCTCTAACATTTTCTAAATTAATAATGATTTGTGAGCTCAAATAGTTTCATAAAAAATAACCTACCGTTTCTTC
The DNA here is from genome assembly GCA_035578155.1 of Brachynemurus nebulosus. Lineage (NCBI taxonomy): Eukaryota > Metazoa > Arthropoda > Insecta > Neuroptera > Myrmeleontidae > Brachynemurus > Brachynemurus nebulosus. The sequence goes on along the minus strand of JAPWDM010000008.1, from coordinate 25,885,415 downwards.
GTTTAAAAAATTTGACGAAAGTTCTTTACTTAAAGTTTTAATCGTTAATTGTTAGCACGTCTTTTATTGTTGGAATATCAGCTTGTTTCTGTTGATATTGTTACCACTAGAGTTATGACACTGCGAGGATATATTTATATTTTATTTAACTTAAGAAAAATAAATTTAAAAATTACAGTTTGCAAGATTTACAACAATTACCACCAAAAGTGTCAGATAATTGCGATTCAGTCACAAATTTCAATTTTTAATTTTGATTCTTGATCTTGATGATTTTTTAGATTCAAAACTTTGTGGTGTTTTAAAATTATTTTGATTTAGCTCGGAGAAGATGGTTGCGTGTCAGCCACTATAAAATTTGGTTTTCTCAACTTCTAAAAATTGTTATTTAATATTATTAAGACGGAATTAAAATAAAGGGATTTTTTGAGTTCAACCTGTTATTCATAAGCACATTTATGTTTGTGCAATTTATATTTTTACTTCGTTGCATGAATGATTTTTTAAGGTTTTTATATGATTGACAGTTACATTTTATGTAACTCAAAAAAAATAATAAATAAATAAATTAAATAAATAAATAAATAAATAAATAATTATAATTTGTAAGATTTACAACAATTGCCATCAAGAATGTCAGATAATTGCGATTCAGTCACAATTTTCAATTTTTAATTTTGGTTCTGATGATTTTTTAGATTCAAAACTTTGTGGGGCTTTAAAATTATTTTGATTTAGCTCGAAGATGGTTGCGTGTCAGTAACTAGAATTTGGTTTTTTACACTTGTAAAAATATTCTAGGATTAATTAAGTGTCATTCTATTCCTATTGTAAAAATAAAATTAAAGGAATTTTAATTTTAATTGAGTTCAATCTGTTACTCATAAGCACATTTATATTCATGCAAATTATACTTTTACTACATTGCATGAATTATTTTATGATTGAAAGCAGTTAATTATTAATGATGTTCGCGCCTTGTTAGTGTGTGTTGGTTTTAGGGTATAATGTTTGCTCTTTCTTGAATATGTGTTGTGCGTATTAATTATGAATAGGGACAAAAAGAGAATTTTGTCTTAAAACTTTAATTTTCCATTAGGTGGAATGTTCAAGTTAAACAAGTTCAGTAAATTGAAATCCAAAAATTAGCAGACCCTGTAATTAAAATGTGATGCGTACCTCCACCAAGTACCTTTTTTTTAAACTCTTCTAAGTTTTTATATTTAGGTTTCTTCAAGCTTGGGACATGGTTAGCACTTTCAAGCATACTTAAAATTGTGTTCAAAAATTTTGAGGTTATATTATGACATACTTTCAAGTTTCTGAAATATTTTTTCTACTTTATTTTATTTACTCTCCACCTTTATCGCGGAAATTCCCTTTTTCTATTTTGTATTTTGCAATTGGTTCTTATGGTTGATTTTATTTTATTTTTTGACTCTTTGATCTGAACTGAAAATAAGATTTGAAAAAAGATTAGTAACAAATATTTTAATAAATAATTATATTTCACTTACATTGTATCAATGACTCGGATCAGTAACAATGTATATACTAACGAGCTCACCTTCGTGGACTTGAAGATAAATTTCGTGTACACCAAATTGCCCCAGGAATTGTAGAGTGCTGGGGTCCCCAGGGGAATTATCAATCCAGAGTATAAAAGTGAGTCGCCCCTAGAAAAATATATATTAATACTTTATAATATGTTAGTAAATAAATCTATTACTTTACTTGGAAAATCTCTGGAATTTGCAATATCCAGAAACAACTGACCAAGTTCTCGTAAAACTATTATTGACAAATTATTGTAAGTAAATACATATATAAGTAAATTTTAAACTAATTTTTAGTTTTTATAGTGTATTTACTTGACGCTTCTTTTTCTTGAAGTGTATGAGCAGTAAGAAAATGCTGGTTCGAGCACACATTTTACCATACGTATTTTATTTTCAATATTGTATAGTGAAAGTATTCAAATAGCTCGGAGAAGATGGTTGCGTGTCAGTGAATAAAGTTGAGTCCATTTATACTTGTAAAAATATTAATTAAATGTGATTCTATTCCTACTGTAAAAATGAAATTAAAGGAATTTTTAGAGTTCAACTTGTTATTCATAAGTACATTTATAGTCCTGCAATTTATAGTTTTGCTACGTTGCATGAATTATTTCATGGTTTAAGGTAATTAATTATTATTAATGATGTTTACGTCTTATTAGAGTGCGTTGGCTTTAGTGTGTGATGTTCACTCTTTCTTGAATGTGTTTTGTGCGTATTAATTACGAATAGGGACAAATAGAGAATTTTGTCATTTTGTCTCACTCACTTGTAATTAGATATTATATTAAATGTTTAATTTTCCATTAGGCAAAAAAAAATAAAATAAAATAAAATACATAATATTTCATATTACTTTTTATAACAATACTGCCACTTCTTTGGCAATAAATTCCCCGCGCATTTTTCGGAACCCTTGCAAATCAATAATAGCAGCCATTTAAAAATTTAATTTTAAGTATTAACTTTAAGGTTCACTTTGTTTTCCACTATCTTATAATTAATTAGACGCGGGCATTTATATAATTTTTACAAAATATTTTTCCACTATTTTTGTTTCTCAGTGACTTTATTTTGGCAATAAAGTCGGCAATATCTTATATAAAATCTGACATAATAACTAATATAGGTTTAAATAATGTAGAAGTTTTCTGAGTTAAATTAAATCAAGCTCTTAACACAGGCACTTGAAGTATATGTTTCATATTTTTAAACTTTAGAATATTTTTAACGCCTTTATAAATGATGTGCTAGAACTAATCCATTTGCATGACAACTCTTTGTACTGGGATTTGACTTCCTCAAGTAAATTTTACGTTATTTTTATTACTATTTTTATTTATTTATTTATTTTTTTGAGCACTTCCCAAAGATTACAAAATTATTTTATGTTTTCATTTTTAATGGTTTCAATTTAACTTCAGTATTTTTATTTAGTAAATAAATTTTCTCTTACTCTAAAACTTCAAATAATAAATCATACTTATCACCACTATCTTTTTTAATAACGTTGAAATCTCTCATCACTTTTTTTTAATTTCGTTGAAATTTGTCACAAATTGAATGAAGTTTCCATCAAGCATCAACAAAATAACGTTTTTTGTCGACAGTATCTTCTTTTAAATCTAGTATAAATATTAACGTAAGTTTAAGTAAAATATAAGTTTACTGAGTTAAAATTAAATCAAAATCTTCAGAAAGAGGTTTTTGATTTGATAATGAATAATTAGTACGTGTTTTTGCAGTTGCGTCCATTGATACTAGCCAGACGTGATGATGGAAATTATTTCTGACTGACTGATTATTTTATACTCAAGATATAACATTATATTAAATTTTTTTTAAGTATGTCTTGTTAAAAACTCTTTTTTTAATCAACTAATTTAAAGCAGGCGAGCACAAAATCACTTAAATTTTTTATTTCTGTATTATTTTCAATTCTTCTGATGCATATACGACTCTTAAAAATTTTATGAAAGTTGTTCTATTGAAGATTATCAGTAGGAGAATGTTCGGTGAGTGTAGATGATTCATTTTCACTTGTAGTATTTGTGTATGAACACCCGGATTGTGGTTCTTCACCCTCCTCCCCAGTTTTAATATTTGGCGTTTACTTTTGGAATCTTGCAAACTTCATAAATCTGGAAAAGATAATTTTTTATTTTAAAAGTTAAAATAAATCTAATGCAAGAAAAACATTGATATTATTAGTTATTATTTGAATTACTACTACATTGATGTTATTTGCTGGCTGAATATTTGAATTTTCTGGTGATTTTTTTCTTCAATATTTTGTACATTTTCAGTTTTTTTCCAAAAGCGAAAAAGTTGATAAACCTAGAAATAATAAAATTTTTTCTTTTAAAAAAATTTGTTAAGTCTATTACTTTACTATTCACTGTATGAATATTCCAATTGTCCGAGGTTGGTATTCGCTGATTGATTGAAGCTAAACAAAAAACACACAAAAATTAGTAATTTTAAATAATAATCAAAATGTAATTAATATATTACCGTTCGCTTCTTCATAACGACGTTTAATTGCCTTCTTCGTTTACTTTTCTTAATTAAGTTGTTAACATACTCATCAACATCAAAGGAATTAGAACTAGACGAGGAGTCGCTTGAATATCAACGACGACGAATATTTAAAACAGATGATTTTGTACTATTTAAACCAGATGGTCCTGCAATATTTTCTTTTAACAATAATTGATCACCGTTTTGCAAAAACTGATCAATATCAAAAATTACATTTAGTGAATCTTCTTATAAATTTAAACCTTGATTTTCCACGTTAACAGTATTTCCTCATTAACCGGGATGAAAAGATGTCTTGACTTTCTCCATTAGTGTCTAATTATTCACACAAAACATGTCAATATTTATTGCTTGCCATCCAAAGAGTTCCTTTAACCATTTACATTTTTCTGCTCCCTTTGTAATTATAGCTTCTCCAACACCAAGATCGTCTTCTAGTTCATCTTTAATGAAATTAATCTCAATTGCGTATTCCACAACACCGTCCATCCAGTACATATAATTTACGTTTTGTGTAATGAAAGAATTTGCTTGCTTGTATTTATATGGTAAAATTTCCCAATCGTATGGGGATTTTAATATTAAATGTAAAATTTCAAAAAAATTTAGTGTCACTTAACAAATTCACACACAATACAACAGGAAATTTCTCACCAAAGTAGTAGGTAAACACCGATTCGAACACAGGTCATGATCCCGTGTGATTGACCTTGGGGCTGCCTTACTTTCAGTGACCTATTTTTGCAATTGGGTCAGATATTGTCTTAGTTTTGTAAGTCGGCCAGTTCAGAATTTTTGTGAGTGTAAATAAATTTTTTTTATTTTCGATGGATTTGAACCGTCGTACGTGTGTACAATATCGTATATTTGCGGGTGTCTTATTTATTATCTGGACTAGAGCGGTAAGTTGTCGAAGCATCGTTAGAAGTTGTATACTTTCGTAAAATTTTGCACATATTTTTAGTTATCACACACAGAGTATTGCTGGGAGAATGGAAAGTTTAAAAAAAACGACAATAACCTTTTGAAAATTTTTTATTAGTTGTTAATTAAGTATACAAGAAATACATGTTTGTGTCAATTTCATCAAATTTATATACGTTAGATATTATACAGAATGTTACTAATGATTAAAAAGTCCTCAAAAACAATGTACACAGTAGATTAAAAAGTCTTGCTACACAATTAAAATTAGAACTTTCACATTGCTTGTTAACGTTGAATATTCAACTATTCGTTCATGAATTATGAGACAGTATGCGGTGGTTTTTTCCTTTGGTACTTCTTTAAATGAGAATTCCAAGCTTAAATCGACTGGTCCCATTTTTAATTAATCATTTTGACGACTAGCATCAAAAACTAGAATAGGTGATTTTGTACGAAACTCATTGTAATTTAGCATTGGTTCAGATCGCCGCTGATAATGTGCACTTTAAAAATTTGTATATATGTCATAAAGTTGAGCATATTTTACCCGTCAAAGTTCGTTGATATGCCATCGCAAGGATATACTTCGGAATTTAAAAACAGCTTTGATTTAATAAGTTTGCAGTGGTCGAATATGACACTGGCACCTGTAGCGACATGTTTACCTTACCTCAGCTAATATTACAAATCTGAGTTTTTCCAGTTGGCTTGATGTCTTTGCAGTCTATGAATGATCTGTTGCTTTTGGTAACGACGAATATTCATGAAGTTCCCAACAACGGTAAGGGACTGTGATCATCTTATTATTTTGTATTAATAATTTTCATTAAATGTAATTTTTCTTTATCAGAAACTGAAATATGACGAACTCTCCACTGGATTTTTGGAATTTTATAATTTATCATCTCTCCCACCTTCTTTTTTAATGACGCTATTTGTGTCATCTCTTGAACAAATTAAAAGAAGTTTGTCTTGAATTTATCATAATTTTTTTATAATCTTCACAAAATCCAAAAATCATTTTTAGTGACATAGATGTTTGATAACTACAATTCCAATCTACTATTTGAAGTTGTTCATCTTCAGTCCATTCAGCAATAGCTAAAGATTTTTAAGAGTCGTACTGATAACAGGGTTCCTACATTTATCTAATTCTGCGGCATTTAGTTCATATCGAATTTCATCAAAAAGACTAACACCAAAATTTCTACCGAGATCACAATCTTTTCCTTCAGTTGCTTTAGTTTTATCCTCTTTTAGAACTACTTATGCTTCATTATGAATGTCGCTTTCTGACGGTAGGACATTAATGTCCTGTTGATGAATTGCTATTCGAATTTCGTCGCCATAATTGAAGGAGTTGACATATGGATTGTAAGCATGTATTTCATTACGTATTACACTATCATCGAAAACAGGTTTTTCATCAATACAGTGCAAATTCTTAATATTTTCGCTGTCAATATTTCCGCTTCCCCAGTTTGAGACTCGACCGTTACTCCCACTTTACCACCTATTATAATATTTATTTCATAAGAGCTAAGAATGTTTTGTTTATATTAAGTAAAAGAAAAATTACCTAAATTAACCCTAGAACGACAAACCTATTTTTTCTACAAACTGTTAATCTACAAACCGCGGTATATATTTAGCCCACGGGATTTTTGGTCGTAAAATCGTTCTGACAGCAGTAATTTCACTTATAAGTACATGAATTTGTTCGTTTTTTCATGTTGAAGAGAATGGTGAATTCAATTTAATCAAAGTTTAGTTGGTGAAAAATCGATTTAAATAACTAAAAGTGTTCAGAAACGGCCAAACTGTCATTTAATAAACAAAATTTGGTAACTATTTTTCTAATGAACCGATTTTCAAATTTGAGACGGGATTTTAAAGAGGACGCAAGAGACTTGAAGCATAAAAATGACATCATGTTGTTTTGCCAAAAAGGCTATTTATTTTGGATTTTTAAAATTAGAAAAATTGGGAATTTGATATATGGAAAAATCAAACAAGAATGCATGAAATTTTGGTTTTTAAGAATATATTTTTTTTCATGCAAAATGCAAAAAAAGAGAATTTAACTTATTCAAAGGCGCTACAATCGTTGCAATATATATTTCTATGATTCTCGCAGGTCGGTCGCTTGTACCTCGTCCAATATATTTGCGTTTTGCGGTCTTCCGATCGGGGACACAAGCCGCATAGGGCTGGCTTTTTTGGTTACTCATTTGGTGACTTTTTGGTGACAGCTGGCTGAAATTTTTCATCAAAAAGAGTCAAGATATTGTTCCTTATTTCCCGGCGAAGGTAAGGTACTTGTAGCCTTGCCCTCGGGTGTGGCTTCAAAAGTGAGTTGACCAAGCTTTTTATGAACTCTCTCCGGTTTATACTGGCAAGATAAGGGTTAAAATTGTGAAGGATTAAGGCGTTGATTCCTCCCTGGTCAAGCATGGCTATCCAATCATCATCGGCCATCGGAGAGTTTTATGATGCATAGAGTACTCGTGACAGATTTGATCGAAGGTGTCTGTATTATGGTCGCAAGCTCAAAAGACCTCCAGAAACTGAGGTGAGGGGAACACAAATTGTATTATTTCCATAATTACCAACCAAACCAGGTAATTATGTTTTTATATGAGTTAGTGAGTAAACTTCGATTTATTAATATGATACACAAAGATAAATGCAGACGTATAATCTCTGATTTATTGGTGTTCGAGTCGATCGTGGCAGTATGATGTAATGTTGATAGCAGGAGGACTATTTTATTTTGTTTTGGAGTATGAAATACCAAAGTCATATTCCCATGGAACGCAAATTTAGATGATGATACCAGTCCAGAGCATCGGAAATTCAGAGGAATTTCGGGTTTGTTTTTCCTGAGTGTTTCGATCATGGTTATCGAATAGTCGGTAAGTATTTTCTCTAAAATTGGTATTGATGAAAACCAATTGTCGCACGTAATATTTCGATTGGTTCCATGCAGCGGCTCCGATAATTTCCTAATATAATATGATGGAACACTCTCGGCTTTCTCTGTCTGTACTTTTCCCACGTATGGCAGTGCAGAGAACATGTAGAACGTTCGTGCGTCGTTGAATATCATAATTTTGATCCCATATTTATCGGACCTAGAATTACTGTACACTTTAAATGAACACCGTCCTCGGAAGGCAACTAGTTGCTCATCTATTGTACATTATGAAGATGGGGAGTAATATTTGGTACAATTTGATATGAATTGTTCCTAAATTTCACGGGAAGCTGCAAACTTACCAATTTCCTTTCGTTGAAGTCGTGTATTTTTATCATCAAAACGTAAACACTTTGACATGAAAGAAAATCGGTGTCGAGACATCGTTGCGCGGTATTTGATGCAACTGTAATCAACACTTCATAAATCTCCCAGGTTTGTGTGATTTGTTTTTTGCAAGCCCAAAAAATATAGTAATCCTATGTAAGCCTTCAATTCACTCAAAGAAATGTCTGAGTATGTGGGATTTTCCGTGTCATCAATTTCGAATTTCTGTAAATACCTTTTCATTTCTTCATTCGTGTGACAAATTACCTTCTCCAGTAAGGAATCTGGAAAAAGCTAGCTAGATGTCGGAGGATGACATCGTTGCAGAGATCGTTAGCGTGGTGTCGTATACCATCTATATTCTATGCTTATCCTTACCACGAGCGATATTTGGTTTTCGACCGCGATTCGAATGACCAGCACTATGAATAATTGAGCTTCCACGTCTTTGTCTTTTTTGGGAACTTCTGTCTTTAAATCTGAATTTTCAGATTCTTCTTCCTTCGGTGGTTTAAATTCTTTATTGTCGGCATCTTCTTTCGACTCCGCTCCGCTCATTCTCTCTAAACCATCATCATAAAAAACATTAATACACGTAAAATGAATAATAAAAAAATAAATACCAATTTCTTAAATAATGCTTTTCTTTTCATTTAAAAAATCATTCTTTAAACAAACTCGTGTGAACGTTACCATGTTTCAAATAACACGAACTCTTTTGTTGGGATCTCCAATTTATATGTGTGCCTTTTAATGTTTATATTTAAATATTTCCAACAAAGGATAACCGTCATTATTTATTTGTTGATTTCTAAGAATTGACAATTTACGAAATTATTGACAGATAATAATTTTTTTTTCTATTGTTTCGATGCGCCACAACTAATATGCATCGTTTGGTATATGTTGTACTATTCCTTTTTGGTGTTGATATGCTTATAGATGATTGGTGCGGTATGGTAGTTTTGATGATGATGTATCTCCCTCGGCCAGTTCCGAACTCACGATCTTATCAGTCAAGAGCGGAATTGCTAACCACTAGACCAGCTCGGGGTCAGATAATAATTAAAAGACAACATTTAATCAATAATAATTGATAATATCGTAACATTGTTACAATAGGTACTTTAAATATGAAAATCACCGAAAATTATATATCTAATGTTTTATCGCAAAATAAGGTTATTATAAGTGAATCAAAATTATTTTAGCAAGAAAAAATAAAAATAACTTACCTAAACAAAACACTGACGCAAACTACAAACCGGGGTAGATATCAACCCCACACTAGCTTCACGATTTCACTTCGTCACGGTAGACAAGAACTTGAAGGGTTTTCCACCTCATGAATTTTTAATTTGGCTTGTTTTACATTAATGAATTCTATGACATTGAAACGTTCTGTTGTGTTGTAGTATAGCGTTTTATTGAATTTAACATTGTAAATGTTATCCTTGTGCTCTAGCGTACCTCTAATGTTAGTGAATTAAATAATGTGAAATTATCTAAGTACTCAAATTTAAAAAGTAACTTTTTTAAATTTGATTATATTCACCTGCAGTTGGAGTATTATATATTATATATTATCTTTACTACCTAAATTGACAGCAATTAGTCCTTTCGTATGGGAAATGCCATGGTATTGATTCGTTGCGCGTTTGTCAGCGTTAAAAACCTGCAACAACGTTATTTTTATTTAAGTTTAATTTCTACTTTATGATATTTGTGATATTGGTAAATATTGATCTATTATTTTCTGCTACTTTTCGTACGTTATATGGAGCTAATAATTTAGTGTCTCTTTGAATGTTCCTAACAAATACTGTATCTTCTCCACTTAATGGTGGGGGTTCCGTTATTCCTATTTCTCTTATTCCTGATGCATCTGTCTTCTTGGCTACAGTCTATATAAGTGATGACCACGGCAAATTGGATTGTCGTATGATGTTCTTTTCTAACATTTCGTCGATTTGCCTTGCAACTTCCTTTTTATGCAGATGAGGATATCTATATGATCTTGTCAAACCAGTAGATCGTCCTTGGTTGTAGTTGTATGCTTAACATCTGATGTAAATGTCATCTGTTGATTGGGTGTGTAAAAGATATCTTGGTAATCCACGCATACTTTTCTTAGTGCATCTTATTCCTCTTCATTCAGATGCCTGATTTTGACGCTTTCCATTTCAAATTGATAGTTATCCGAATGTTGGTGAATTTATTGCTTCTAAGCTGGTAGTTATGTTGTTCGGCTCTACATAGTTTGTTAAAGTTTCACTATTGGTTGGTTGAGTTACCATCACGTGTCGTAACTCACCTGATCCATCCAGTGTCCCATTTCTCGCTTGTTGCAAACTAAGTTCTACGAATCCAGTAGATTCGAAACTATGGAAGAATTCTTCGTTATTGGATAATTTTTCCCCCTGAATAGATAATTGCCTTATCCCATGTCTTTTTTTGAATCTAGTAAGCCAGCCTTCGCTAGCTTTAAAATCTGAACCATGACCCAAACGAGCAGCAAAAAACTTGGCTTTTTCTTTAAGAATTGTACCCGAAACAGGTTCACCTAGACTTCTTTTTTGCTTAAACAATAAATATAGAGCTGTTTCCATATCTGGAACTCTTGCATATTTTTGGGTTTTCCGACCAAGATCACCTTCTTCTTCTTGTAGTCGATTGTAGAATTGTAAAATATTTTCCTTGTCTTTCATAATTCGCCAAATGGTACTACGGTCAACATTCAATTGTTCTGATATATCTACCACTTTCTCACCACTTTCCACTCTTTTAATTATGTCTATTTTTTGATTTACTGTTAAAACTGTTTTCTGTTTTTTTGTACTCATTGTTGATACACAAGAATAACAAAAATTAAAAATTAAAAATTGGCAACAAACAAATTTAAAGAGAATTGTATTAATGTACTTAGAATAATATTAAAACAACCACACTTAAACTTTCTTAAGTAACGAACGATATTAGACATGTTAGACATTATTGATCTATCTGATTACTAATTCTCACACACATTCTCACATATTTATTTTTCGGGGTGAAAACATTACTTACAATTAGTCATACATGCATAAATCTGTCTATGGTTTAACTCCAGATCGTTGTAGGTATTGGTTTCGTATCTAGCTTAAAACTCACCACTTATGCATTTAAACACATATTGTTTGTTTATATAACATTATAATATTATCTGATGAGTGATGAGGATAACTGATGAATGATGGTATACGTAGTTCTTATCATTGAAATAAAACGACAAAATTATTATTAATTTATAAAAATAATCTTTAACAGACTTAACAGACTTAAAAAAAAATTCTCTTATAAAGTTTTAAGTATCTTTTAAATATATAATAGGTATCGGACATAAACATAGAAAAACAAAGTATTTTAAAATGTGTGATATAAAACAGAACATAAATGCATATTACATACAAATGTAACTGATAAAGTGATAATATATAAGTAATTATTTATAGTGCAACCGCCACTGACTTGATCAGTCACACATACACTTACAAAAATTTGCCTTGTCTGTGTTCTCCCCTTCTCATCATGTAACATAAGTCAGTAGGGGAATGTTGCAATAATCGCATGTTGCAATAATCGGGAGGGTACTGTATTTGTTTTGGTGGTTGTGTATTTGTCTGTTTTACTGATCTGTCCCTATTACCATATTAAGTTTGTTTATAGTAGACATTTAATTCGCATTGTTCGGTCCTGTTTGATCGAACTCTACCAGTCTTGGTTCTTCGTTGAGCTGATATTCTAACACGTTATGTTCATCGTTGTCAAACTCTGGTCGTTCGTAATAATATCCTTGTTCGTTACAGTTCTCTGTATTTATTAATTCTTTTGGAATTACTCTAAGTAGTTCGGTCTGCCTAAGTAAATTGTTGTTAAATTGTTTGGTATCTTCCGATGCTGTTTCCGTTGGTGTTAGTGTGTATTTGTTTGTACTAGATTGTGGTATGTTGTAATCGCGGATGACTACTGAATACATTTTCTATATGTGGTATATGCGTGTTAAAATCTTGTCGTGGTGTGAAGGGTATCCGTGGTTGTGGTGGAGATTGAATGTATTTTACGATAGTTTCTATTGGTTGTTGATTGGGCTTCTGTATTGGTTTTATGTTACCATATTGTGTTTGCTTATAATAGACGTTAAGTTCTTGCTGGACGCATTGCCAAGCTTCACCTAACGTTTTTGGTTGGAATACTCTAACAATATTACCTATGTTTCTCTTAAGTCTGTTAAAAACCAGTCTCATGCAGCCTGATTGTAGTATTCTATCTTAATTCGTTTTACCGTCTCGTCACTATTCGTTAGTGAAACGTTATTTATCAGCGAGTATCTCGTTGACTCCTCCAAGAACAATTAAACGGACTGACTGCCTCGTGTTAATGAGTAAAGATCTTGTTTGAGACTATACTCATCTCTTTTGTCTGCGTAATGTCCTATAAGTATTTCTTTAATACTGTCACAATTTCTAACGCGACCGTATTGGTTTAACACGTCGTTTGCTGGACCTATAATCTTTTTGCGATTTCATTACTATACAAGTTTTTCAAATTGTCATCTACTAGACTAAACATTAAATCAACAGTCATATCTACGCTGTCTATAAAATTAAACAAATTACTTCTGTTGCCATCGTATGGTACGATCGTTTTAATAACGTCTGGTATTTGGAAGTTTTTCAACAGTTTTTCAATTGCATTTGCAGATTGATCTATTGATACTAACTAATCTTGGTTGAGCCATATTTGTATTTTCTAAGTTATTTTCTAAATTAATATTAATATTATTGCTAAAATTAACAATATCAAAATTATTTCCGAAGTCACTACTTGATGATTCTGAATCGAACGATAAACCGTTGCGTCTCTCCAGATATTTAACACTTTTAACAGAAGGATAAGGTTTGGGCATCGAAAAACATGTGATAGTAATGGAAAGTTAAAGACTTACAACAATAGAATCGATTATTTCCACATATTTAGTTGCACCAGCGTACATGCAGTTTTAGACACTGACTGAGCGAAGTTGATCTTCTCCACGATAAACCATCGTGAATTGATATATCGCCACTACTTGTCGATGAACCGTCCGGAATGTCGTTGTCCGGGAATATGTTGCCCCAAACCACTTTTGATGTTCCAGTCGAGTTGTATAATTTATTTGTTTGATTTGTAGGTTCGGTTCCAAAGTCTTGAAAGACACTCGTAGTTTAACCGTCGCGTTAACTTTACGATGAACGCTTAGATAGTGGAGGTTTACGAAATTTTCCTGCACTATCCTACCGGCTGCGCCAATTATAGACTCGATAAAAGTTTATATTTAAAAAAAAATACTTTTACAAAAATACAAGTTAAAATTATAAATAAAACAATTCAAATTTAATACAAGTTGAAAGTATTGCGACAAAATAATTTACCACCGCTCGCTTAATTATCCAATATATAGTTGACTCCGGTAAGGCGTGCGATGAGCGACTGCTGAATGTTCTTCTTGTAGACTCGTTTTTATACTGTTGAATTTCCTATTCCTTTTTGGAATGACATTGATCGTGTATCCTGTGGGTAGACTTAATGAGTATAGGTCAGAAGTTGGACTTCCTTTCACTTGAAATTTTGTTTGCTATATGTCACGTACGCTAATGTTGATTTTAATGTAGTTGGAAGATTATATTAAATGACTGTACTGTAATTAATAACTTCTATATTCGAAAACTTTACTTCAGCCTAAATACATATAAGTGGTTAGTGGATGTTATAAAAAATATAGATGAAATTGGATTCTACACATTTACAGAAAATGATGAACTAATTAAGCTGGATCAAGTTAAAGATAATTCTATTTTTATATTTGATGGTATTTTATATTCTGATCAAAGTAATGTGAGATTGTTGTTTTTATTTTTTACGTTGTTTTCTAACAGATGAAAAGATCTGGTTTGTTATTTATAGAATTCCATGTACACACCGTGGGAACGTCTAACAACCAGATGTCCCATCAATACAACATTTGTCATCAAGTATACTTGATACGTACTCACTCAAAAAAAATATTCAGTTTTTTCATACATTTTTTTCACAACATCCGGCATCAACGTTACTCTATACGTAATGCATATTTTTATGTGCATACGTATATAGTAGCATTTTCCCCACTACAAAAAAAATTGCATTAGTATAAAAATTAAAACATTTCGATGCAAAATATCAGTTTTTAATTTTTGTTTTTTGCTGTTATTTTTCATTGTCGATATTGTAAATAAAATATATTTTCTAAAAAATTTAATAATGTTAATAGTCAGTGCAGTAAACCATTCGAGAACTGAGAGAAATTAACAATTAAAGATTCTAACAAAGGCGTGCCATTATCACAACTTTTATCAGAGGAAATTTTATCAGATGAAGAAATCGATAGAAGAACACTCGAATATCAGGAAATGGTGCTCTTGGAAATGTTGTAGAAGATACTTCTTTTTTGGAACCGTATAAATTTTAAAAAAATTTATACAATAAATTACAATATATACAATAAATTACACTTACAATAAAAAAATTAAAAAAATATTTTATTAGATATGACATTATTACAATTTTTTAATAAAAAATTAATAAAAAATTATTTTATTAGATGTTACATTATTACAATAAAACAATTAAGAAAATTAAAAAAAAAAGAAACAATATTATTCGGTATTTTAATTTTGTAACCATTTTTTAACGGCCAGTGAAACAATTTTAGGAAATTCGCTTATTCCCATTTTGTTTTTTAAATTTCGCCATGCGCAATATGCGAATTCCCCAGGATGCTCGTTCACACCATATCCGCATATTTTCTTTTTGTTCCTGTTATTGATGCTGACGACGTTGTTGTTCGATTTTGTTTTTTCTTTTTCCAATAAGAGATTTTCCAGAATGTTTTTGGAAATTTCTTTCTCTCGACCCGGACATGTTTGGAAATGGTCCTCTTCGGTCTCCGTATCCAAAAATATGATATGCGTCGTGTTGTAGAGACATCTGCTCACCGGCCGATTGCATTGTCGCAGGCATTTTATTAAATGAATTTGTAAACGATGCGATTTATTTATTGGACAAGTTACAAAATCCATTTTTCAAAGATTGCACACTCAAATCAACGAGACGAGTGCTTTGTATACACTGGTTTGTATACTTCATACGTACTCTTACAGGAACATTCACTTTTTTCATACATTTTTCTACACCGTCCGCTCTTCCTCCCAACCGCACACACACACACCACATTCTGCTTCTACTATTATTACATCGTGGGAACGTCTGGCAACCAGATGTCTCATCAATACAGCATTTGCCATCAGGTATACATGATGCGCACATTCTACTACAGCCAGTAACCTGCACATCCGCTATCCACCCTTCCTCTTCACTAGATTATGATAAAGCTGATTTAAGGTGTCCCCAAAACTCCTTCAGGTGGTTTTACGATGAAAGGCGGCTCATCCAAAGAAAGCGGGTTCTTGGCTGTGAAACTTGCGGTATTTCATACAAAAGAAAAACACACTTTTTCCAACAAAAACAATTTTTATTTATAAAGTTTATAAAAGACGATGCAAATTTATGTATTTTTATTTATAACCCCGATCTATATTACAATAAATTATACCAATTAAATTAACTTCCGAGTAATTGCTTGTTGAATCAATAACAATATTAACTTTCTTCTATAGCTTGAAATATCTAATTAACAACTGCACTACTGAATTCGAACTCTAATTGACAACTGTGCTGCATAATGTCTAACTAACAACTAAACTTTCGACTACTACTTTTGTCCTTGGCTTTCAATCAAATATATAAGTATATACGATTTTCTAGAAAATTCCACAAATAACACATTTACTAATGATTAAGACAAAGATGTTCCATATAAAAACCAGGTCGATAAGAGATAGTAACAGGCAACCCTCGGCCGCTCACAATACTGTACCAACAAGCATTCTCTCATACATGCTATATTGAAGAGTCATAAATTATAAATTTTGTTTATTCAAAAAATCAGTGGCGTCGCTTGAGAGTAGACAAGAGAGACAGTGTCTCCCCCAAAAAATTAACCTTCACAAAATTCAAAATTTTTTATAAAATTTGGTGGTTTTGGGTAGTAAATGTAGGTTATTACCTTTTTTCGTTCTTAATTTGCAGTTATTTAAACAAAATTGTTAACAATATGATTCCTTATAATTCCACGCAAAAAGGTATACTTGTTACATTTAGATAAATAATACCGTTTTCGAGTAATTTAAAGTAGAAGTATCTATTTCCAAATTTTCCCCTAACCATAAGTAATGGAATAATTGGTACCATAAATTATTGGTACCATAAAATATGAATCCATTATTCAAAAGCACCTAAAAAAATTAAAAAAAAGAAGTCAGTTTCGTTCCACCCCTCTACATTTTACCCCTTTACTTTATCTCCCTGATTATTGAGTTTTGGAAAAAAGTGTAGATGAAAAGGTACCATTATTTTTGAACGTACTATCAGTTCTAGCAATTACGGTACATAATTCTGGACCACCCTGTATTTACGGATATCCAATATACATACATTTAGAGACGTTTACAATAATGTATACGTATAAGTATAAGCTTATATGTGTCATAGGCGGATCCAGGGGGTGGCTGTGGGGACTGCAGTCCCCCCCCTCTTTTGACCTACAATAGGAAACTTTTCTTAGTTAAACATAAAATTCATAACACAATTCCCCAAAATTCCTCCTGGGATTAGAGGCAGCCCCCCTTTCTTAACTGGCTGGACCCGCCCTAGATATGTGTATGTGGTTGGAAAGAAAGAATAATACGTAAGTGCATGCCATTCAAACCTAAAATAAACAATCTTCAATTTGATTCTCTTGGCTTTGTGTGTATGCATAACAAAAATCCCATTTCTATACATCCGCACACACACTGCCACAATCTATATCATACATGTATGCAAATCTTCTCCAATAAGCATATTATTTTACACCATTATAACTTAAAAACTAAGAAAAATTTTGCAAAATTTTTTTTTATTTCTATGTAAAATATAGTAATCTTCCTAATAGTACAAAAATCACTAAAATATAATCAGTAATTTTTTAATAATAATAAAAAAATGAAACAATTATTCAAGGGAAACATTCTGTGGTTTGTCTTCAGTACTAACATCTATATGTATACGTATTTGGTACTACATGTGTACACGTACTAACAGAATAAGGAAATACCCCCTTTCTGAACAATAAATTAAAGTCATGGTCTAATGGAAAGTGTTGTCTTAATATTGAAAATTGGTGTGATTCCAAGTTTCTTGAAAGTTCATCCAAAGACGAATTTAAAAATCTACACGAATCTAGAAATCGTATGTTAAGAGAACCGATTTTCTTTTGAATATAAATATATGCTTGACTGTTCAGAGGAATAGCGTAATTTTTTTCATCTGAAAACCCCAACGGTCTAATAAATAAATGAAAATCGTATCGACTATCATTATGGAAAAAGACTGGTATACGTTTGTTGACTTTTAAATTTAAATTACAATCTGCATGTGCAGCTCCTCTAAAATTAGAATTTCCTGAATAATTTAAATGACTGTGATCACGGCATTTAATTTTACCTATTTGAAAGGGGAGTCCACAAACGAAATAATGTCTGAATTTAACATAACAATAGGTGCATTAGTTTAAAAAAAAAGTTCAGCACATGCAGCTAAATCTTTGATTTTTTTGATAAATTTAGTAGTTGCATGTGGTTCTATGTAACTATAATAAGAATTTATATTTTGGTTAAAATTACATACTACTTGCATACCAAATGTATATGGAACATGATGTTCTATTCGTTCAACATAAGAATTTTCTGAAGTTGGGGAACATGTATGAAATTTTCGAGTTAAACACTCAAAATGTACATAGCAGACAACTGGGGCTTTCAGTAAGTGTTTTATATTTTTAAATTTCAAAATATTTTTGCTTTTCGGTGGTAATATTATTTTAACAGGATTTAGAAGGGAGCATTTCTCTAAATGTTTATTTAATAACGCTAAGAACAAAAATAATTCAAACATCTATCGCGTGAAATCGTGAAATTTGAGAACATAAACAAGCTAAATTTTTTATATAATAATAATCATGTTGATTAGTTTTATAAATTATAAATTAACAATAAATTCAGATGTGTATCTTTTTTCTCTTTTGGAAAGTGTAAACGACCGTCAATTTTACAAGAATCATTTGCGCCATGTACATATATCGAAATATTATTCTATCGCTCAAATTTACCAACATCATCTAATTTAACTGGGAAAGTTATGTTATTTAGATTAATTGTTTATCTGAAAGTTTGTGGGTATTGTAAAACTCTGTTTGGATTTCGTGTATGTGGATATAATGTAGCTAAAATTGACCAAATAAAACAGTATTTGTCATTATTTTTTACATTAATTACATATCCTGTTTTAATTATTTTTTCCGGTAATGGAATATATGTACCACCTGAATTCAATTGATCGTATTTTGCTATATTTAATTCTAAATACATAATTTTATTTAATGTTTTCCCACTTGGTCGATGTTCATAATCATCTAATTTAGACAAAATATCATCTAACTGAAGTTGATATACATTTTTAAAATCTTCAGATTTATCAGATTTTGACCACTTACTTTGAAAATAAAATTTATCGATAATTTCTGATTCAGCCTTTATTATTTCTAGCGCCGACAGACCATCCAGTTAAGTCCATTTTTACTTTTTTTAAAATTTTATAATAAGGAACAAGAGAGTTGATTTCATATATTTCCAAAAGGGCAAAAGTCAATTCCTCCCCTAACATCATTTTTTATGCACTTGTTACAAAAAAATTCTTTTCAAAAACTAACAAAAGTTCTTAAAATTCTTAATAAAATAATAAATAAGTACATAGTTTAATTAAATTGGAAATGTATTTTTATGGCAACAACTACCCGCTAAAACGGGTTAAGTCCACAAATGGTTTTAATAATGAAATTTGTTGTTGTTTTTTCTATGTTAAGTCCATAAAAATGGCTTAACAAATTTTATTTAAAGCTTTAAAGTTCCTTTTTTTATGATTTACTGTGTTACATGTTAAGAAAGTACTTGATTAAAAAAAAATAAAATGTCATGTAAACTTTAAGATAATTCAAATAAACTGGTTGCATGCATTTTATTTTAATTTTTACTCTCTATTGTAAAGTTGATGTTCTGGACTTAACTCCTTTTGTCTGCCGACGCTAGATTCTATACTTTTCTTGCTTAATTTTTCTAAATAATAATTAAAATATATTAAAATAAAAAATGTTTAAAATTAGGCTGTCTTATTAAAACGTATAGGCAATCCAACATACTTTTAAGTCGTTTGCATATATTTAAGGATAATTGAATTTTTACAGTTAAATAACAATATAAAAAAATATTTTAATAATTATTTAAGAAATTAATGTTTAGTTTTTAAATTAAATAGAGCAAATTGGGAGCAATTTATTGATGTAAAGAAATTATATAAAAAAGTACTATTTTGAGAGATTTTGATAACTTAAATAACGGGAAAAATTTTTTTTTTATAAATAACTAATTAAATAATTAAGTTTCAGGTGGATCAATTACTGATTTCAAAGGAGCAATTTGGGAGCAATTTAACCATATAAAAAACAAAAAGATTTTTCAGATTTCGGCGCTAACTTCTTTCCGGTCCTAAATTAAGTGCGATAAGTCCTTTTGTGTGCGATATGTCGTGATACTCTATTAGTTGCGTGTCGTGATACTCTATTAATTTGCGTGTTCGTCATCGTTAAGAACCTGTAACAACATTACTTTCTTTCAGGTTTTATTTTGGCTTTGTGATATTTGTTTTAAAAGTTAATCTATTATCGCCGGTTACTTTCTTTGCATTGTACGGGGGTAATAATTTCGTGTTACGTTGTATATTTTTAACGTAAACTGTGTTTCCTATGTTTAGTTGTGGTGAATCATTTCGTTTGTTGTTTTTGACTAACGTTTGTTTTTGTTTTTGATGTTGTAACGTCGCAAACGTGGGAAAAGATCTCACTACGGTGTTATTTTGCGATGCACAGAGGATGGTAAACTTTCCAGCGTGGGTTCGGTTTTTCTTCTCCAAGACGAATAGTTTTTTCACAAATAAAACACTTTTAATTGGTTTTTTAGTTGATTAGTTTATTGAATAAATGTAGAAAACTTGTATAAAAATAATTTTCTTATATAATTTTATAAATTATAAATTTTTTAAGTATAAAAAATAATGCGCAGTTGTTCCACTGGCGAGGATTCTGATGTTGTTCGTTTTAATATTACCTTACAACTAACTTGAAACAAGTTATATCCTTATTCTTAAAACAAGCGTTCCTTAATTTCATTTCCAAGAATCGAAAGAAAGTTCTATTGGTTTCTATATAGAGATAGAAATATTTGTATACATTAACTAGAAAGAAATAA
Source organism: Brachynemurus nebulosus (assembly GCA_035578155.1). Classification (NCBI taxonomy): domain Eukaryota; kingdom Metazoa; phylum Arthropoda; class Insecta; order Neuroptera; family Myrmeleontidae; genus Brachynemurus; species Brachynemurus nebulosus. The sequence goes on along the minus strand of JAPWDM010000008.1, from coordinate 25,864,569 downwards.
TAAGTGTTGTTTTGAAGTATTCCTTTATGTCACCACCTGGTACGACAGAAATATTCAAGTGATGCTTAACCCTGATTGGTTGTTGCATCTCTGGTGTCCAAACGTGACCACAGCACCAACAGTTCTTTCTGTTAAAAACTTGACAAAAGTCATAGTCTGTTCGTTTAGGCAATCTACACTACAGATATGTATTATTATCTGCAGCGCTAATCATTATTTGAGTTTTTATGATAAAATTTTGTGTTATATAATAAAATTTATTTTTACTAGAAAGTTTTGATGAAAATTTGTTAATTTTTCACCTGCGCCTGTACCATGGTGGTTACATATCCCCCCCTCAAAAATTTCTATGGGAGAGTGAAACTCGAAATAGAAATTTTTGATCAAAACTCAAAAATTTCGAAATTTCTTGGAAAAAATTTTTTTTTTTTTTTTTTTTTTTTTTTTTATAAAATTAAGTAAAATTGAAAAATTTTTAATAAAGTTTTTTCATTGAGTAACAAAAATATATAAGATAAATGTAGGGAGCAATGACCTTTAATAATATTATTATAGAAATGATAAAAATTTGATTTTAATTAGAAAATTTTAATGAAGTCATTTTGCTACCTTCATTTTCACAAAGATTTAACATTCTTTAAACAAAATAATAAATATAAATTCTTAATTAAAGTTCATAAAAGTTTGTTTTATTTTAATATGCACTTTGGTTTTAATCACTATCACAAGTATTTTAAATAAATATTTTTTAATTTTAAGGTATTATGTTAGTATTAGTTTGGTTGAGCGAATATTCTTACTAATACAAATAAAATATAATAATACATTAGTTTTTTAATTTTCTTTGAATCACATCTAAGTATCAAAATTAAATATAGGTGATTATAAAATCATCATTCGTATATTTGTCATCTGTTTAACTAAAGAAATGTAAAAATTTTAATGAAAATTTAATAATATTTTGTAGATTTATTTTTTTTTTTTATTCTTTAAAAGGTTTAAGATGTATCGCATTATACACACCTTTTATTATATTTGAATCTGGGTAATAAAGAATGTATGCATTTATATTTTTTATTCCACCTACTAAAAAGGGTCCACAATAGAGTAAATTAAATTTTTTAACAATTTTGTTCCTAGCTGAGGAACGTGTATGAGTTTTAAGCAAAACCTTATCACCTATATGATAAGTTTTTGTGTAATGTAAATTATGACGTAATTTTCTTTTATTACCTTTTTCAATAGTATTATTCAATGCTAACTGCCGAATTTGTTGCAAATTAGATTGATCATTTTGAGGAAAAGAAATAAGGCGTGTTATAGGGTTAGGAGGTTTATTTCCAAAAAGTAATTCATAAGGTATAAATTGAGTAGTATCATGAGGGTGAAATTTAAACAATTTTCGATAAAAGTTAAATAATCTGTCCACGAACTATGTTTTTTATGACAATATGTTCTAAATAATCTATTTAATTCACGGTTTACACGTTCTTCCGGATTTGCTCGCGGATTGTAAACGCTAATTGTATAAACGTTAATTCCAGCATTTTTAAGAGTATCTTGCCAAATTGGAGATACAAATTGACTTGCATTATCGCTATAAATATTTTGCATTTTACCTATATTGGGTATAAAATGCTTAACAACTCTGTCAACACATTGTTGAGCAGTTGCACCCTTTAATGGATATAGTTTTACAAATTTTGAATAGTTATCCTTAATTATAAAAATCATGTTAAATCCAAATTTTCCTTTAGGTAAAGGACCATATAGATCCACAAAACAGTCCTTAAGAGGATATTCTGATATAATATTTTGTAAAGGACCTTGTGTAAAATAATTTGGAACCTTACATTTTTGGCATATATTACAACTTCGTAAATTTGACTCAACACGACGATAAATATTTTTAATGAAAAAATATTGTTTTAAATATTCAGTGATTTTACGAGACGAAAAATGACCTAAATATTTATGGAAAAATTGTATTATTTCATTTATTTTATTTTCAGGTAGATAAATTTGATAATTGTAAGGGAAGTTGGTATTTCTATGAAAAAGTATACCATTATGTACCATAAACCGGTTTTGATATTCTTGAATATTGTTAATTATGTTTTTACAAAAAGGGTCAACATGTTGGTACCTGCGAATGTTATTAGCAAATTTTTCAAGAAATTTATTTTGAAAATCAAGTTTTAAAATATTACATTTAACTGAAATGTTTGTAGAAAAATTATTATTTATAGATAAAGAATTTATCATTAAGTTCGTTTGATTTGATATATTATTTAAGGTATATGGATTTCGAGAGAAAAAATCTGCTATAAAATTTTGTTTTCCAGGAATATATTCAATAGTGAAATTGAATTCACTTAAAGCTAAGAACCAACGTAAAATTCTATTATTTGTTATTTTTGCTTCATGTAAAAATGATAATGATTTGTGATCACTACGAACTATTACTTTGTGACCTAAAATGTAATGTCGAAGTTTGTTGAAAGTAAAAACTAGACTTAATAATTCTCTTTCGGAAATAGTATAGTTCAATTCAGAAGTTGTTAAAGCGCGTGAAACAAACGAGATTGGATTATACGTATTATCATCATTGATTTGATATAGACAACCACTTAAAGCTTTGTCAGAAGCATCTACATCTAAATAGAAAATTTTGTTAAAATCTGGAAATTTAAGCATAACTGACTTTGCAAATAATGATTTTAAAGTATTAAACGTTTTTTGTTCTTCACTTCCCCAATTCCAAATTGAGTTTGCTTTTAATAAATGCGAAAATTTAGAAGTTAATTCACTAAAATTAGGAAAAAATCTACGATAAAAATTCATAATACCTAAAATTGATTGTAAAGATTTAATATTAGTGGGAGGTTGCAATTTTAAAATAGCTTGAACCTTATCCTCACATAAACTAATACCATTTTCAGAAATTTTATGACCCAAAAATTTAATTTCTGTTTTGAAAAAGTTACATTTAGAAAAATTGATGGTTACACCAGCATTAAAAAGTTTATTTAATACTATCTCAACATGTTTAAGGTGAGATTCAAAATCGTCAGAGCCAATGACTATGTCATCGACAAAGACATGACAAAAATCGTTTATGTCACTTCCCAAAATTTGATCAATACATTTTTGAAATATACCAACGGACAAATTTATCCCGAAGGCTAAACGGGTAAACTGATAACATTTGCCGTTAAATAAAAATCCTGTGTATTTTTTACTATCTGGGTGTAATTGGATTTGCCAATAACCCGAAATTAAGTCAATAGAAGTGAAAAATTGTTTTTTCTGAAATTTTCCTAGGATATATTCAATAGAAACTGGCGTTTCTCGGTCCGGTATTACTATTTGATTGATATTCCTACTATCTAAAACAATTCGGATTTGCCCATTTGGCTTAATTACTGTATGCAAAGGACTTATATAAGAAGTATATGACCTTTCTATAATTTTCCATGATAAAAGTTTATCTATTTCCTTTTGAACTGCGGGCAAACGCGAATAAGGTATAGGATAGCATTTTGACGAAAATTCTTTATGTTCTCGAATTTTGAATTTACAATAAAAGTTTTTTACTAACCCTGGTTTGGTAGAAAAAATGTTTTTAAATTTATTAAGCATCGATAAGATTTTATTTTGTTCGATTTTAGATAAATGAGTTAAATTAGAAATTGAATTTATAACGTCGTCAAAGGGTGTAATATATTCATTGTCGTCAAAGGGTTTAAATGAAAGATTATTAATTTTATAAAATTCTTCCGTATTAAGATTTTGTTCTTTGTAAACAATACTTTTAATGTTTGAAATTAACATATTACTGGATTTAATATCATTAGATGAGATTTGTGAAATGAATTTAATTTCATGTATTTTACTATCAATTTTAAGTAACAACGACTTATTGAAAATATTTATACTAGCGTAATATTTTTGTAAATATTCCATACCGAGAATCGCTTCGACAGCTAAATCTGGTACGATAAGAAAATTTAAGGGTATTATAATATTATTGTAACTAAATTCAATAAAAGTTTGTTTATCAATAGTTTTAGATTTTTTGTTTGTCGCAGTAACTACCTGACATTTTATTGTAGGTATTACGGGCAATGGTTTATTTGTATTTTTAATATGAATTTGATTTAATTTATCAAATGTTTTATCATTTAGAACCGTAATAACGCTTCCAGTGTCTATTAAAATATTGATAAAAGTGTCAAAAAAGTTTACTTTAATAATTGGCAAAATATCGTTAGAGATTTTTGTATTTGAAAAACGATTTTGATTATTCTCTTCCGTTAGATCACCAAAATGATCGTTTGAAAAAATACTACAAAGGAATGTACCCCTAATATTGTAACAATTCTCAGAATTGAAATTGTTAACATTACTATCTAATAAATTAATTTTATTATTAACAAAAAGATTGTCATTCTTAACATTTTTACTAATATTCTTTTCATTAATTTGAAAATTGTCATCTATTAAGGTTGATTTCCTTATAGATGTTCTATTTAGTTTTCCCAATCATAAGAAAATTCAGGGAATTTTGGATTTATTGGACCAATCGCACTGGTAGTACCAGTGGCGTGATCCCCGTTATTCGTGCTAACACTATGTGTAGACGAACACGGTTCCTCATTTGAAAAAGTTACTTTAGATTTTTTAAATTTATCAGTTTTCCAACTTTTATTTCTATCTAAATATTGATTATTACTAGTTACATTACCCCAACCATTATTTTCTGAAGTTGTAGGATTATTTTTAGAAATAGGACTATTTGGACGGTTATAATTTGAAGCATTTGGATTAATAGGAACGTTACGATAAGGAGTTTTACTGTAATGATTATCGAATTCCTTTAATTCATCATAAAGTTGTTTAATAGTTAAACAATTTTTTAAAATTCTACGCGTTTCAAAATCAAAATGTTCTATAAAAATTTCAATAAATGTTTTTTCAGGTATTTTGTCACTTAGATGTTTGATTCTTTTATACCAATAAAATAAGTGTTGTACATATTTTTGTTTAATAACAACAGATTTACCCTGATTAGAATAAAATTCTATCAGTATTTGATTTTGAATTTTACTATTCCAATATGTATCTAAAATCCAATTTTTTAATTGTTCAAATGTTAAAATAGAATCTTCAAATAATATTAAAGTATTTTTAATAGTATCAGTTAATTTAGATTTTGTATATAAAATTTTATCATTTTCAGAAAAATTTGTTTCTTTAAAATAATATTCTAATGAATTTATAAAATCAAGAGGATGCAAATAATTTATATTTCCATTAAATTCAGGAATATTAAAAAGATTATGAGTATTATTATTGAAAAAACTAATATTAGATAGATTATTATTTGGCAAAACAGTATTATTAATATCATTAATGTTAATAGATTCAAAAGTATTGATTTTCTTTTCTAAAATATCAATAGATTTTAATATAATATCATATTTCTCAAAAATATTTGTAATTTCAGTTTCGTTTTTTGTTAAATATTCCTTAATACTGGAAATTTGTTGGTTAATAACTTTTGTTTGTTCATTATAAGCATCAAATTTTTGATTATTAATGATTTCGATATCATTAATTTGTTTAATAGTTTCAGAGTTTGTATTTTTACATTGCAAAGAACAATTGTTAATTTTTTCTTCTAAAGAAATTTTAATATTTGTTATTTCAGTTTTTAATTCATTTTTTAATTCGCTCAAACCGTTATGAACTTCTGTTTTAAGTTCGTGTTTGAAATTATTTAATTCGTTAGTAAATTTTAAGAAAAATGCATTAAACATACCGGTTATTTCACCTTGAAAGTTTTGTTGAGACGACGTTGCACCAGAAGGCCGCACGCTGATCATCTCCTCCATAGATTCACGAAGTTGATCTTCCGTTTTCGTAGAAGATGCTTCCGCTTCAAATATTGTTTCACTGAGGGCGTTTTCTTCGTTGTCCATTGTAATGTTGTAGTAAATGATTGTTGTTTCGAATGAAATTCCTTGAAGAAGTTGTCCACCAAAATTCGTATACTTCTTTTCTTCTCTTTTCACGTAGATTATTCGTCGGAAAATTTATTTCCACTGACAGGGATGTCAATAATTATGTAACGTCGCAAACGTGGGAAAAGATCTCACTACGGTGTTATTTTGCGATGCACAGAGGATGGTAAACTTTCCAGCGTGGGTTCGGTTTTTCTTCTCCAAGACGAATAGTTTTTTCACAAATAAAACACTTTTAATTGGTTTTTTAGTTGATTAGTTTATTGAATAAATGTAGAAAACTTGTATAAAAATAATTTTCTTATATAATTTTATAAATTATAAATTTTTTAAGTATAAAAAATAATGCGCAGTTGTTCCACTGGCGAGGATTCTGATGTTGTTCGTTTTAATATTACCTTACAACTAACTTGAAACAAGTTATATCCTTATTCTTAAAACAAGCGTTCCTTAATTTCATTTCCAAGAATCGAAAGAAAGTTCTATTGGTTTCTATATAGAGATAGAAATATTTGTATACATTAACTAGAAAGAAATAATAAGTGTTGTTTTGAAGTATTCCTTTATGTCACCACCTGGTACGACAGAAATATTCAAGTGATGCTTAACCCTGATTGGTTGTTGCATCTCTGGTGTCCAAACGTGACCACAGCACCAACAGTTCTTTCTGTTAAAAACTTGACAAAAGTCATAGTCTGTTCGTTTAGGCAATCTACACTACAGATATGTATTATTATCTGCAGCGCTAATCATTATTTGAGTTTTTATGATAAAATTTTGTGTTATATAATAAAATTTATTTTTACTAGAAAGTTTTGATGAAAATTTGTTAATTTTTCACCTGCGCCTGTACCATGGTGGTTACAATGTGCAGTGTATATTCCACTAACAGTTTGTACCTGGGGATTTAGTTTAATAGGAGGGATCAATATGTCTCTAATGTCTCTATATGTTTTTTGCTAAGGTGGATACTTCAATCATGCGTTGTTTCCGTGATTCTAATGTAAAAACTATCGGTGTAATGCATGATTTATAATATAGTCGGTTAATAGCTCGCCCGAATTGTATTACATGATTATTGTAAATTAATTTTTGTTTTCAGTTGCCTCCATGTTTGGTTTCCTATGATTCCATCAAAATAATAATGAAATTTTAATACGATAAATTCTAGTGGTTCTGTGTTATCTAATTCGTTTAAGTATGAGATCCGTATTTTATTGTTAATTTATTATGTTCTGAGTGTGGTTTTTATTTTTACGTCTGTTGGAATTAAAGTCATATTTTCAACGTGCTTTGGGTCTATAAAGTTATTATTAGCTCCTGTATCTACCATGAATTTTAGTCTCTGTGGTCCGTTTTTAATTACTATGTATGGTAACGCTTTGTTCTTTGTCTGCTGTAAATTTAATTCTACGTATTCGGTAGATTTGAGGTCGTAGGTAGAGAAACCCTCATCCACTACGTAATTTATGTTGTTTAGGTCAGTTTGGTCGAATTTCACTGATTTGGGTTCTTCATTGAATTGATATTCTAATGGATTTGTTAATTCTATTTCTATTTCTGTTGGTTCATAATAGTATTCCTGTTCATAACAATTATTTTTAGTATTGAACAATTCTTTTGAATTTACCCTGGGTGGTCCTGTTTGTCTGAATAAGTGGTTATTATTATTATTGACTCGTCTAGTGTTACCTGATGTTGTATCTATAGGTTCAAGGGTAAACCTCTTGGGTTGTTTTTGTTGTTGCGGATGGACTGGAATTTGCTGGATTGTATGGTAATTTTATTGAGGTCGATTTTGATAAAAATCATTGTAATCTCTTTGATTTTGGGGTATATATTGTAAACAAGGATGGTTTCCAAATACGTTTTGAATAGGTTGTAAGTATATTCGTATTAAAATGTTGTCTTGGTGTATATGCAATTTGTAGTTATGTAGGTGTGTATACGTGACGAATTTAATAAACGTTTAGCTCCTTTTACACACATTACCATGCTTCTCCAAGTGTTTTAGGCTGGAAAGCACGAACAGTGTTCCTTATATTCCTACTAAGTCCTGTCAGAAAACAATCTAGTGTTGTTTGATAGTAGTGTTCAATTTTGATTTTTTTAACAATCTCGTCAGTATTCAATAAAGAAATGATATTTATAAGTTGTGATAATACTTCGTTAACTCTACCAAAGAATAATTCGACCGATTGATTTCCTTGAGTTAGCGAGTATAAATCACGAGCTAAACTATATTTATCTCTCTTATCTGCATAATCCCCTATAAAGATTTCTTTGATGTTATCCCAATTTCTTAATCTACCATACTGATTTAGTACGTCATTTGCTGGACTTATTATTTTTTTTTCTAATTTCATTACTATACAGGTTTTTTAAATTATCGTCAACTAAACTAAATAATAGACCAACAGCCATATCAACGCTATCGATGAAATTAAACGAATTATTTGTATTACCGTCATAAGGAATGCTTGTTTCAATAATATCAGAGATTTGAAAGTTTTTTAACAAAGTTTTTTCACTTAAATTGTTTGAATCAATATTATTAATAATTTCAGTATTATTAACGAAGTCACAACTACTTGATGTATTTGAATCTGAATTAAACGATATAACGTCGTTTTTCTTCAGGAATTTAATATTTTTTTGCGGTGGACTCTTAGTGGAATTTAGTATTTTTTGCAGAGGTTTAAACATCGGAAATCATGCAAAAATATAGGAAAGTAAAGACTTACAACGATAGAACTGATGACTTGCACATATTCATTTGAACCAGCGTACGTGCAGCTCTAGATGTTGACTAAGCGAAGTCGATTTTCTCCACGAAAACCGTCGTGAATTGAGGTATCAGTAGTAAGACTACACCGATTCGAGCACAGTTGGGGTCAATTACCGCTAACCCATTGACCCATATTGTCCCGTTAGTCCACTGACCCACTAACCTGTATTGACCTAGTCAACTCCCACCCACACCACAAGTTCACCCAGTTTTTTTGCCGCAGACTTGACCCAGTTTTTTGCATTTGAGTGAAAGCGAAATTTTTTAATTGTATATGTTTAACGAGCTTGTTTAATCTTGTATTTTGATGAAAGTGAATTTTTTTTTGTAGTTGAATATCTTCAATGACACCTAGGTTGTTTATAAAAATAAATAAATGAACATTTTTTTTTGTGCGTGGATTCTTACGCTTTAAAACTGGTTTTTGTACTGACTCAAATTTTTTTATACAGGTTTGTGTACGCAAGGAATTTGCTTTTGTACATACTTATGTATAACTGTTTTATGCTTATGTGTCTGAAATGTAAATAAAAACAGCATGTTTATAGTAAAAAAATGATTTTATTTACATGCTGATTTAAAATTTATATTTATTAAAAATTTATACACTAAAAAAATTTATACACTAAAAAAAGTTATTCTTAAATTATAATTACATTAAAATATATACAAAAATGAAAGTTAAAAATACATGCAAAAAATAAAAATTATATATAAAATAAACAAAAGAAAGCTTAACTAAATAAGCCTTTTATTGTCTTTTGATAAATTTTCACATGTTTTATCGCATATTTCTGATTAAAACTATGTCTGTGAAAAATACAAATATTTTCATCATTTTTCAACAGTTTTATATTCGGTAAATTTTCGATATTAAGAACGTCACATTTAAACATGTTTTTAATATATTTACACTTTTCATTACCTTTTGTAAGCACTATATCTCCTAAGCCAAGATTGTCGTCATTTTTATCCCCTTTTCGTACTCCACATAACCCTGAGTCCAACAAAGTCTATGGGAATTTCTTGTTAACCAGGCGTTCCTTTAAAACAAATTCGCCCTCTCGATCTCTGAACCCCTGTACGTCCACATAAACTGATCCGTCGTATTTATTCATTTTTAAAAAACTTAATAAAAGTATCAAAACACTAAACAAAAAAATTAAAATATGTATACAACTCGAGACGTGAGAAATGTATACAAATGTATATAACTTGAGGTATTATTTAACGTGTTTATATAGTATTTACGTAAACCCACTCTGCTCTGTTTTAAGTTTATTTAGGTCACCCGACACAGTTTTTTCTAAGATATTAAGCTTATCTCTACACTCTTTTAACATATCGAAAAGTAATTCTTCGCTTTCTTTCTTTATTTCTTTGTTAAATTCTCGACCAAATGAGACAAAATTATCATCAATGAAATACTGTTTTTTATCTAAAACGAATAAAATGTATATAGTGTATTTTGGACAGTTCAGAGCCCTCCACCTTATAGAAAATTAACATTGCCTCCACTCCTTATGGAGAAATAACTGTACTACCACCCTCGAGCTCGTTCTCTTCGGCTAGCTATTTTCAATAGCCCAGTGCCGCCTACCTTTAATTATGTACAACGATTTGTATATAACAATTTTATTAACCATTATAAAATATATACATAGGTTTTTAAATCAAATAAATTTTTTCTTATACAAATTCAAAAGTACAAAAGCACCTAATTATTTTATATTTAGAAAAATTTTTATCATATACTTGATTTAGAACCCTTATTGTGTCATCGTCAGTTAATATAGCATTAAGTTTGTTTGGTAAGAAATATTCTTTTACTAAATTGATACACTGTTGTTCTGCTGGTGTTTCCGTTACTTCAGTTGTTGTTCGTTTTCCTGTTTTGTAATAATTTTCGGTGTATACCTTTTCTCATATTCCTGTAGTGATTATGATTTGATTAGCAAATTCATTGAGTGATTGTTCCGAGATGCGTATTCCTTCGTTCAAATTTTCTTCGTTTGAATGGGCTGTCTCAACTTCGTTGGACATTAATGCATTCAGTTCAGTTGTTTGTATACTGCTAAGTGCATCGGCGTTCGCGTTTATTTTCCCTGGTTTGTGGTCAATGTCAAAGTTATAGTCCTCTACGTAATTTATATTATTAAGGTCTGTTTATTAAATTCAACGGGTTTAAGTTCCTCGTTGAACTGATACTCGAATAGGTCTGATTCTTTAGATACTACCCTTGGTGGTCCTATCTGTCTAAACATATTATTATTGTTTGTATTAATGCGTCTAGTGTTCCCTGAACTAGTATCCATTGGTTCGGGTATGAACCGATTAATTTGTGGTAGTTATTGTGGACGGACTGGACTTTGTGATGTACTTAGGTCATGTCTAATCGATTGTTGATTAAAATTATTGAAATTTCGCTGATTTTGCGGTACATATTGTAGTCTAGGGTGATTTTCAAATATATTCTGTGCTGGTTGGATATTTTGATTAAAATGTTGCTTAGGTGTATATGGAATTTGGGGTTGTGGTTGTGTTTGTATATATCTTATAATTTTTTTTTTTTAGTGGTTGTGTATTTGTCTGTTTTGCTGGTCTGTCCCTATTACCATATTGAGTCTGTTTATAGTAAACGTTTAATTCACGTTGCACACATTACCATGCCTCTCCCAGAGTTTTGGGTTGGAAGGCACGTACTATATTACCTATATTCCTATTCAAAAAGCAATCTAATGCGGCTTGATTGTAATGTTCTATTTTCATTCGTTTTATATTTTCGTCATTATACATTAGTGAAACATTGTTTATTAATTGAGCGAGTACTTCATTTACTCGTCCAAAAAATCATTCAACGGACTGGCTGCCTTGTGCTAATGAGTAAAGGTCCCGTGTGAGACTATACTCGTCTCTTGTATCTGCATAATGTCCTATAAGTATTGCTTTAATATTATCCCAGTTCCTAGTTTTTTAGATTGTCATCTATTACGCTAAACAATAAATCGACTGCTGTATCTATACTGTCTATAAAATTAAATAAATTGCTTCTATTACCATCGTATGATACAATCGTTTTAATAATGTCTGGTATTTGAAATTTTTTAGTAACGTTTCAACTGCGTTTGCAGATTGGTCAATAGATACTAATCTTAGTTGAGCCATATTTGTTTTTTTCCTAATTTATTTTTTACATTACTATTACCATTATTATTTTTGTTATTAAAAATATCAAAATTATTTGCGAAGTCACAACTACTTGATGAATTTGAATCGAGCGATTAACCGTCGTCTCTCTTCAAGTATTTAATTCTTTTAACAGAAAGGTAAGGTTTGGGCATTGAAAATCAAGCGATAATAAAGGAAAGTTAAAACTTACAACAATAGAATCGATGATCTCCACATATTCCAATGAACCAGCGTACGTGCAGTTCCAGACGGTAACAGAACGAAAGCAATCTTCTCCACAGTAAACCGCCGTGAACGGATAGTTCGTTATTGGTTCCCAATAATCCGTCGAGGACGTCGTTGTCTGAGATATGTTGCTCCAAACCACTGTTGCTGTTCCAGTCGAGTTGTATTTAATTTATTTGTTTCGTAGGTTCGGCTCCAAAGTCTTGAAAGACACCCGTAGTTTAACCGTCGCGTTAACTTTGCGATGAGCGCATTGATAATGGACGATTACGAAATTTTCCTTCACTGATCTTACCGGCTGCGCCAAAAATAAACTCGATAGAAGTTTACGCTTAAAAAAAAAATTATTTTTACGACAATACAAAAATTTTAAAAGCATTACAATAATAAAATAATTTACTTTTCCACCGCGCGGTGTTCCAGTTGATTATACGTAGTTGACTCCGGTGACTTGTATACTGAGTTTATGCTATTTGTCCTATTTTTGTCTTGACTTATATACAGTTGAATTTCCTGTTACTTTTTGGAATGACATTGGTTGTGTATCCTGTAGGTATATTTAATGAATATTAGTTCATACGTTGGACTACCTTTCTCTTGAAATTTGTATGACATTGGTTACATAGCCTACGGGTGTTTTTAATGAAGTAGTTTGAAAATTAGCTGATGTTTTATTAAGGTGGCTAGTCCAGAGTTTATAACTGCGAGTATATGATTTTATATAACAAAAAATTATTATTTATTACAAATATTATTGCAATGCGCAGAATTGTAGTATTCTAGCAAATTTATTTCTTCGAATTCAATCCAAAACGTTTTGCCTACTACTCCATTATTGACCGCGGCTAAAGTAGGTGTGTATTTAAATCGCTCAAACGACGGCGCATCCATATTATCGAACCGAGCAGGTAACGACAAGTATCCATTTTCTAATTCCAACACAGTTTTCATTCTGGTCGGATCAAATTTTGACTGGATTTGTTTGACATCAATAATTCTATATGGTTTTTTTATAACCATGTCACCCAGTTTCAACCATGGCTTAACTTTTCCAATTTTGTTAAGGCTTCTTATCAGTTCCGAAGTAAGTGCTGGATCTTGTTGACTGACACTAGTTTGTAAGTTCAATTCCATTATTGACAACAACAAAAAACTTGTTTAAAAACGGTAACAATTAAAATTTTATAGAAACTGATATTGTTTAACACTTTAAAAAGTTTCAACGATAACTTGATAATTTTTTAAATATCGACCTGCTTTATATACTATTATTTGGTGGAAAATAATGTGGCATTAATGTGTGCATTCAAGGTTACGCCTAGCCTAAATAGCAAATGATGCAATCGGAAAATTTATTTTATACATTTAGTTAAATAACCGACTACCACAAGAAAAATGTGCAAACAACATAACATGACGTAATCACGTAAACGGAAAACTTTGAGCAAAACCGATTTGAAAGTTTTTAAGTGTAGCAATAAATAATTTATATATTGACATTTGTAGGCATTGCCATTCACCGCCTTAGGCAATAGTTGGTTGAAACATGTTTGTACACTTAATTAACGTACAGATCAACGTGCCAATTGTTAAAATATATTCGACATTTAATACATCCAGAGCCAGTGAAGGCCATGGTGTAGCGGCTAGCATCCTCGCTTTGTAAAATGAAGTTCCAAAGATCGAATACATCAACCGACGACATTTTGTTTTATTTAAATAATATTACTTATTAATATAAGCAATCCACACAACACACATCAATTGCCAAAAATTTACCAGGACCACCTGCCAAAAATTTAACTAACCACATACCCCCACCAACCAAAAATGACCCGGGCCATTGAAAATATCTAGCCGAAGTGGACGAGCATGAGGGTGGTGGCAATGTTATTTCTCCATAAGGTGGTGGGTGGTTTACACTACTATCGTTTAATCAAATTGCAAACAGTATCCTTACCCAATGATTTCTCTTTACGGTGATTTCCGAAACACTGTTGGTTACGAAAATCTCGATTACATCTATCACATTTAATTTCCACATTTGTTTTTGCACACGGGGGAGACTGCTGGCAACATAGACAACTGGCAGCACACTGATGATCATTTCTTGCATAAAAAGGAGGAGGCTTCAAAATAATAATAACAACAAAATGCCGCTGTTAAACTGGTGATAACACTATAATGATTTCCGTGGAGCAACAGATTTATTTTGTAAATTACGTCATCCTCGTAAATAGGTATACCTTCTATCGATTCATCTAACACATCCCACGGAGTTTTTTCAGTATCCATTTCGTTTATTAAGTTTAAGATATCTAGTGACACACTTTCACTTATTTATTTCGTTATTTGCGTTTAACTCTATTATTAACTTCAATCAAATATCTATCTATCATACGATGACTCGGACTTAGACGTTGATTCGCACACAAACAATGAATCGGATTCGGACGATGTAACTAATTCCGGTGTAGGATACAAAGGTAGTGTTGGATTATTTTTATCAAATAATTGATATGATTTATGTATTACGACAGTGTATCGCCAATGGTCCCTTTGTTGACACAATATTGGAAAAGCTATAATTACAACAATAAAAAAGTCCTTTGAATTGTTTTAATAATTATAATTCTAAACACACATACTTGTTCAACTACTGGGTTGCAGTGCGAAGAGAACTGCGCTTCCTCACACTGTTTGGTTTTAAAGACCAAAGTTTAAGGTGAAGCTAATACTGACCTAATGGAAGCAAATAAATCTATTTGGGAATAGGATTCCATTTTTTCACAGAATATTTAGAATGAAAATTTTTTTATTCTATTATCATATTTTTCCCATTCACCACTAAACTTTGGAAAACATTCATAAAATCGGAAAGCAGACGTTTTCCTTAAAATTTTTTTTTTTTTTAAATTGATGGTTTAAAATTTGTAAGTTATATTTACCACCACATATATTCCAAATTGTTTTCCGTAAATTTTTTATTTTCATCATAAACACTGAAGAGTATTATTACAACAAGAATAAGACATTTTCTGTAAATTTATGTTTATTTAAAATTAGCTTTACAATATCAGAAATCGGTTTTAACTACTAATGCTTATATATATATATATATATATATATATATATATATATATATATATATATATATATATATATATATATATATATATATATATATATATATATATTCAAAAAATAAAAAATAGAAAAAGGAAAATACTTTTATTATAAGATTTATTGTAATCAAAGAAATCACCCATTTTGACAATGACACTAAGAATAGAACATTTATAATTCTACACACGAATTTCAACCAGTTTTCTTGTACGCCGTCCTTGCCCTACAATTTTCAAAATATCATCTCCATTGCTTCTCATTACAACAATAATTTTCCTTAAATCGTCTGAGCAATGTAGACCTCTCTCCATATTTGCTAAAATAAATTAAATAATAAATAATCAATGTAAAACATTAACAATATTACAGTCTAATATAATTTGTACTTACCTTATGCTAATTTTTAATAAAAATCTAAAAATTAAATGTACGTCTAAATACTTTACTCTCCGATTTGGTTACTATATCGTGTTCTTGGGTGCGGTGGATATTTCTTGACGTAATGGTGACTGGGGCTACATTTTGAAGAATCATTTCTTTTAGGGTGTTAAAATTCACTGGCTTGCCAGATTTATAATTCATTGTAATACCTTTAAGTTTACATGTGGGTGGTTTTACTTTATCTTCTCTCGTTGAATATACTGTATAATCATACATCTTGGGACTACCAGAAACAAACTAGGTGATGTAACTCCCAACGCCATAATCTTCCAACTCATCCGTCATATCACCCAAGAAAGAGCCTGTTGGTGGTTGGTATTCGCCAGGCTTTTGAAAGTAAATAACACTATCTGTGTCGTAATATAGAACTCTTTCCTGTACCTTCTCCAAGTAGCTATACAGTTTGAGTCGAGCTTGAGTTGTTACGTATGCAGCGATGACGCAATTCACGGTGGACAACAAATCTGCTTCTTCATCTTTTCGCTCCCAGTTAACTATGATCGTATTTTCATTTACTTCATGAATGTAATTACATCAATGCTCGGGTTGGTGAGTAAATCGTATAACTCTTTTGACTCCTGAACAATACTGATTTTTGGTTGGTTTTCTCGTTGACCAAACTTACCCCAAAAAACTGTGTAGCATTAGTTTGGTGAGTTTTTAAAATATTCTTCAATGCAGTGGTTTTGCTGTTCATCACTGTTACAGTTAGCCGATCATCCTGATGCTTCTTGTTTCATTTTCAAAAATTTATTTATGAAGTCAACAAATATACCACCAGTACCACTTTCGCTGCTGTATTGTGTTATATTGTACTGTCAGATTTCATACACTTTAATCAAACGGTAACCCAGTGTAACGGCTTTTTCAACCTCATCAACTACCGAAGTACCAGCGAGTGCTCGTTCTTCAATAGTGTGTGCACACTCATCTTGATTACATTCCTCTTCACATGAACGGCATGGCACAAACATCAGCTTATTATTCTGCTTTGCAGGTAGCACCGGATGATATAAATTTTGTGGTGGTAAAATCTTACACTTAATTAACCCGTTGATATTTCGTAAACTATTGTCTTCAATTAACTTTGTACATTCATCACCACCAACATAAATTTTCGGATAACCCAGAGGAAATTTACCGTACTTACATACCCAAGGATATAGTAAACAAACATCAATATATTTAAGTTTTTTGTCTTTGCTGATTTTGGGATATAATTTGGTACAGCCCGTACGTCCGCCATAGAAAGCATCACGTGCGTTTAGCGGTATGTAATTAATCAATGGGTGTTCTTCTAAATATTTTAAATCAGCTCTGTTCTTTAAGAATTTTTTGAATTCGCACTTCCACTTTTTCACAATTTCACAGCCTAGTTCGCGGATATGATATGTCTTTGCATTTGTACGCTCCAGTCTGTAGTTCAAAGTTACATCCGGTGCTTCATGTAGTGGTTCATTGCAGCGAGTTTGCTGACACAGATCGTGTCCATGATAGTAGCACCCATGGAACTCAAACACCTGTCTCGTTTCCTTGCAATAGCCATCAACTTTAAAACTGGTACCTGGTAGAACAACCTTCCTTTCCCCGCGTGTAAAATTGAAATTTTCCTTTCTTCTTCTTCATATATCAACCATTGCAGGGTGATTTTCAATTGCCAATTCAGAATGTCGATAGCCACCTCTTGGTAACACAGTTATTGTATTCTGTTGTAAAAATTTCCGTCAAAATACTAGGTTACAGGCTGATGCAATGGTTATCGCCTCCGCAAATAGACAAACGTCGCATTCTTCTAAAAATAATGTTCGAAACTTTAAACATGCTTTCTTTAGTATATCTACATCACTGGTACAATATTCAACGATTTCTTTCTGCATATCAAATTCATAACCGTTTTCCTTCGTTTCATTATACCATTTTATGAATTTCTTTCGCTCGTCTTCTTCTTCTGGATTGTCTGTACCTCTGATTGTTTCAGGGGGATAGTACGAAATGTCTGGAAGGGGTCCGACGTAATTTGCATTTTCTTCTCTGTTGAATAAATGTGGAAAATATCCCTTTTTTGAAGTTGGTGGTAAGTCGAAAGCCTTGGGGAGGTCTGCCAACGCCATCGGAAAATAATTGAGAGAGTCAATAAAACGCCCATTATCGATGTCCACCATTAGAATTTTCGACCCTCTCATTATAATGTCTGGTTGTAATTGTGTTTTTTCGATGATATACTTTAAAATAAATTGATGGTCAAACACTTGTCCATTATGGGCGATATAAATAACTTTTTTAAATTTCTTTCGAGTGTCCAGTATTTGTTTCATAAATGTCTCGATAACATTGTTTTTTAACACCCGCTGTCGTAATCCACATTTTGCACAATATTTATTTCTTTCATTACCGTCTTCTTCTTCTTTATTGATACACACGCTGAAACACTGCATATATACACATAGGTTTGCTTCGTGTACCACAGTGTCGCTACCCTCATTCAACGACTTTTCTTGTTTCGTCTCCAAATCGAAAAATACAAATAATGTGTTGTCAAATGTCGGCCGACCTTTATTAATGTAACAAAAATGATTGACTGGGGCGTAGCGATCACATATCTTGCAAAATATTTCACCACACACATGCTTTTGTTTTCGCACCTTCATATTAATGGTTTTGGAACACCGTTCACACCGTTTTATCACATTACAAATAGACTTTCGACCCAATGATCCTTGGTTACGGTGCTTATCGAAACATTCTTTGCTACAGAACCCTCGATTACAGTCGTCGCATTTAACTTCATTTGTTTTCTTACATGGTGGAGCTTGTTGACAACACGAACAGATGGCGCCACATCAATGATTATTTCTTGCGTTAGAGGGTATATGGCACGCCTTGCAATAGTAACAACAAGCTAACACTGCAGTTAAACTGGTGACCACACTGAAGTGTTGTCCATGTAAAAGCAGATTTATATTGTAAATTGCGTCATCATTAGTGCCATCAAATATTACATCTCGTCCCTTAGTTTGATGTTTGTAAACGGCGATCTTGTATTTCCGTAGGTGGCGTTGTAAAATTTGTAACTCTTTAATTCCAGTTCCTTGTTCTGGAATCACCAACCCTGTTTTCTGAACAAGTTTATTCACTTTTTTATTTTGTATATTATGACAATTACGACGAATCTTTTCAAAATTGACATCTTTTTTGACATGGGTTTTTGCAACTACGATCGCTCTGAGAAGACACAGATTATCGTCGTTTTTAATAAAAATTATTCCATGCCTTTTTTTACATTCTTTTTCATATGTGTTAAAAGCAAGAGTTCTTACTCTTCCACTTCCTCTGGGCATCTTTACATATGTGGTGGTCAATCGAAATTTGTCCGTAGCCAAGCCATTTGAATTGCTCTAGAATATGCTCCTAGTAATTTTCAGACGTCTTCAAAAGTTACATCTTTACCATCACGAAAGGCCATCCAGTCGGGTCCTTTCTCAAAATTTTCACTAGTAAAAGTAAATCCAACCTTATCTCCTAGTTCGACGTCTGATGAAATCCGCCGTATAATTTCATTGACGCCTTTGACGCCTCTGACATAGTTCAACGCATCTTTACCACTGGGTGTATCTTTTATTTTAAAAACTATTTTGCGCCCTATTAAGTTATATCGCCTCACCTTGGAAACCGTATCGAAGAGTATTTCAAATTTATCACCATCACTCTCCTCCTCCACCATCATCATTGGGTTACCGTTCATCAATTATTTTTCCATCAACGGTATGCTCTATTCAATTTCGTCTATCACATTCCACGGAATATCACTGTCGTTATTCAACTCCATTAACACCTCCTCCATTGAATCTTTGGAGTCGGATTCGCTTAACGTCAGGGGTGATCGTTGCTCAAATCATATAGCTTATTTACGTCTCGGCTTGGTCCAGCCACTTCCTGGTTAGAGTTTATACCGGAATACAAACCAAAAGCACATTAAGTGAAAGAAATTAAAATTAGTTTTTATTTGTACTAATATAAAATATATAAGTTATAAGTACTAATATGTTCTTATACAAAAAATAAAAATTTATTTCTCTTACCACATTTTTCCCAAGAAACAATACATTTACCATGTTTACAAATATCATGTTCAGTACACTGGTATATTCTTGCTAGATGCTTCTTAGAAGGTGTTTACCTAATAACTATTGAAAACACGGATTATATCGGCTTTTTATATAATTTTTTTTGGTGGGAAAATAATATCTTGGATGCTGTTGACCTTAATTTTGCATATAGGTACCGAAAAAGCGCGTATCATGACATTTTTAAAATTATTGTTTTAACCTAGTACCATAAGTAGGCTTTCACTTTTGACAAACCATAATATATTAATATGTACGCATAAACTACACACACACGCAATGAACATGTTTTTAAGTCACTTACACTTTTCTTCCCGCTTCATTATTATTACATCTCCCAAACCTAAATTGTCCTCTATGGTTTCTTGTACTTTTCTTATCCCTTCATCTTAGGGAACATATCCATCGTCCCAATATAACTGGTGTATATTCCGGCTTATGTAGGAGTTTGCAGTTTTATATTTGGTGAGTAAATTTTCGCACTCGTACGGCGCCTTTAAAATTAAGTGTAGAATCGAATCATCCTTTAACAGGGCAAATTCCTTTAAAATAAACTCACCCCTCTCGACCTCTGAACCCTTGCATATCAACAAAAACTGATCCGCCGTATTTATTCATTTTTCAAAAAAATTAGTAGAAATATTAACACTAAACAAAAAAATTAAAATAAAAAAATGTATACAACTTGCGTCGTTAGAAAATGTATATACATACCTTAAGACGTTATTGAGGCACTCTGTTATTTAACGTGTTTATATAGTATTTACGTAACCCCTCTCTCTTTCGTGAGTTTATTTAGAACACCCAACACAGTTTTTTCTAAGATGTTAAGCTTATCTCTACACTCTTTTAATATATCGATAAGTAATTCTTCGCTTTCTTTCTTTATTTTTTTATTAAATTATCGTGCAAATGAGACAAAATTATCGTCAATGAAGTATCATTTTTTATCCAAAACTTCTTGTTTGAAATTAAGAGCCAACTCCACCAACGGTTGAAATAAAAGAAATTTTCTCGAGTAAAAATCATATCAAGTTCTTGTCCAATTGTTTTTTGATTAGCGGAATTTTCTTCATTATTTAAATAATTTGTCAGCATGATGTTTATTCTATTAGTTTCAAATTTCAACTAATAACTTCCTTAAGTACTAACAGTTCACTTTTTTAAGTACTAACAGTTCTCATATAACACTTTCAGTTCAATTTTTTAATTCTGCCAAGAAATTTGTAAAATTTTCATCAATTATTTGAAAGTAATTGGTCTTACTCTCTGCTATCGAGTCTCTTAAGATTAATCGAATATGGTGTTTTTTAAATTTTTCCTTAAATTCATTAATCAAATTTTTGCCATTGGGAAACATTTCCTTCGTTTGCTTTTCTTAAATTACTTATTTTGTCTTCAATTAATTTTGTCATAAATTCTCTTTGCTTTTCCAAAGAAAGGGAAGAAATCGCTTGAAATTCTCTTTGATTCTGAGTTACACAAATTGTTTCTAAGCCGGTAATTTCACCATTGATACGACTAACACTTTGATCAATGTTGTTTTGTAAATCAGAATTTATTGTGACTATTCGATTTGCGATGTAATCATACACTCTTTTTTCGTATTCTTCAACTTTCTAAATCGAATCACTCTCCAGTTTAGCAATTTTATCCTCAAAAATCTGTAATCTGTTAACAAATCACGAAATTCATAACTTAACTTTTTTTCGAATGATGTTAAATTATTCCTTATACGATTTTCAATAATTCTGTTAGTATCAGACCTAACTCCATCAATTTTTATTAACTGTTACATTGCAATACTTTAATAATCCGTTATTTTTAACAAAGTATAGTAAAAATTAACCAACTAATAAAAAGTTTATATATTCATCTTATATATAATTTTTTTGTTTAGGAATGGATGACTGCTAGAAAAATCAACGAAACACATAAATTGTATTATTATTTATTTCAAGTGGTTTATTATTACAATAAAATGAGATAAAATTAAATTTTACAATTACATTAATAGGCTATTGACTATGTACAAAAAAACAGGGGGAAAAGGAACTAATTTGTAACAGGTGTTTTATTGTTTCATATGTTCAGTTGTACCCCAAAGATGATAAATTCACAAAGTGCTATTAAATTTAGGCGTGCGTTTTTACGAACGGCGTAAACTTATCGACGCTTACGTTTTTTAACTATAACTCAAAAACTATGCATTTTTCGTAAATACACATAATATGAGTTTTTGTAGAGAATTAAATTTCCCATCGAAATGGCACTTTATGAACTCAAAAAGCTTTTTTCTCAACAAAATAAGTCAAAACAATTATTCAAAAAAAAGCTCAAATTTTTCTGTTATTCTTTTTTTTTTAATTTTTGAGTAGTACTTTTTTCTGAGTGAATTTAGGTATAGGGATTGGTTCACAAAAAAGAAAGCTGATGTAATTCCCGTCAGAATGGTGACCGATCAAAATATTTTCGATAACAACCGGCTGAGACACAGTCGTTCAAATTTACCTACTTTTTTACAATTTTATTTCTTTTGACTTTTATACCATATTATTTGTAATTTTTACACAAAAAAATTATTTTTATTCAGTACAAAAATTATTTCTGCTGTACCAGAGGTAACGATAAAAGTGGTAACGATAAAATTTTGATATTCGTATGATCTTAGGTATAAAAAAAAACTTTAATATTGTACTAATTTATAGTTCTAATTTTTTTTTAAAGTTACATGTACCTATTATATTTCTCTCATAATGTTTTCAAATTCAATATCAATATCTTCATCAACATCGTTTTGGACATCCTCTTCTGTCATTTCTGGAACATCCGCATTTTCACAATTTAGGCCCATACATTCTTTGCAGAACATGGAGCAGCTAATTCCTATAATTTTCTACAGCCACAATTTACGTAATAGAATTAAATCGTAATTTCTCTTTATGGCATTAAGGCCAACAGTTTAGGTAGTTCTCGGTTACAACTTTTTCAAAAATTATCAAAAAGCACAAAATTTTCTCTAACCAATTTCCCACTAACTTCTGATGCCACTAAATATCACGGTTTAAGAACGTACCACCAAATTCAACAGTGGGAAGGAAATATTTTAAATCCATTTGGGTGGGGTCGGAAAAAATCTAAAAATGGATTAGTGCCAATTAAAACAACAAAACCTCCTGCACTGTAGAATTTACTGGAACAAATAGCTTGTGGGTGTATAAAAGGTTGTCACGGAAATTGCAGCTGTAGAAAATTAGGAATTAGCTGCAAAGAATTTATTTGCGAAAATGCGGATGTTCCAGAAAATTGTGAAAATGCGGATGTTCCAGAAATTACAGAAGGAGATGTCCAAAACGATGTTGATGAAGATATTGATATTGAATTTGAAAACATTATGGGAGAAATATAATAGGTACATTTAATTTTTTTTTAAAAATAGAACTGTAATTTAGTACAATATTAAAGTTTCTTTTTATACCTAAGATCATATGAATATCAAAATTTTTAGCAAATAATGTTATCGTTACCTCTGATAAAGCAGAAATAATTTTTGTACTCAATAAAAATAATTTTTGCGTGTAAAAATTACAAATAACATGGTATAAAAGTCAAAAGTAATAAAATTGTAAAAAAGTAGGTAACTTTGAACGACTGTATCTCAGCCGGTTGTTATCGAAAATAGTTTTATCGGTCACCATTCTGACGGGAATTACATCAGCTTTCTTTTTTGTGAACCAATCCCTATACCTAAATTCACTCAGAAAAAAGTACTACTCAAAAATTTAAAAAAAAAGAAAAATTGAAAAATTTTAGCTTTTCTTTAAATAGTTTTTTTGACTTATTTTGTTGAGAAAAAAGTTTTTTGAGTTCATAAAGTGCCACTTCGATAGGAAATTTAATTCTCTACAAAAAATCATATCATGTGTATTTACGACAAATGCATAGTTTTTGAGTTATAGTTAAAAAATGTAAGCGTCGATAAGTTTACGCCGTTCGTAAAAACGCACGCCTAAATTTAATAGCACTTTGTGAATTTATCATCTTTGGGGTACAATTGAACATATGGAACAATAAAACACCTGTTACGAATTAGTTCCTTATTCAACTACATAGTCAATAGCCTATAATATTTAATAATAATTGTTAATAAACATTAACGGATAATAATATATCACTTCTAAAATAAATAGTTTAAAATTCATGTTGCTTTCTGTTTGTGTAAAATTTTCTAGTAATGTTATTGTACACATGTTGCTGTGCTGTTCAGTTTTAACATATTCAACAAATTTTTTATAGTAGTTAAAAAGATATAAACTATTCAATCTTAACACCTATGTGTCTATAATACATTTTAATTGTTCCATTTCTCGAAATGTTTTCAATCCAAACATAACACAATTTGTTTTATTAAAAATTTTAATCACTTTTACATTATTTCCAAAAATTTCACTTTTTAAAACGAGTACATCACTTAAATTTTCACAAAAATCCTGTGGAGAGTCTGTAAAAATAATTATTAATTTTCTCACGAAAATCGAAAATTTTGTCGAACTATGCTTTTTTCAAGTAGATAGTTTGACAGTTACCGTTAGTTTTATTATTACCCGAAATTCTTCACTTGCAAGAATGCTGACTTCAATTGATTTAGTTTGACTTAAATTAAGAAAGTATGTTGAACTTAAAATAAGCTTAAAATTTGCCACAGCTGATTTTATTCTATTTTTGCTTGGTATTATGGCACTTTCTATATTGTTAAAATTAATAAACGCTTCAGCCATTGTTAAAACGCTTCTTCACTCTTATGCAATAAGTCAGTGTTTTACATTGACCTTCTATATTGACCTTTACGTAAGAAGAGAAATCGTCTATTTTCAATGTATATGTATTTTAAGTAAATTATTTTAAAAAAATTCTATACCATAAAAAGAAAATTTGAATACCATTCATTTTTAAGTCAGTTAGGGAATAAATTAATGTCACTTCTCAAGAACTTGTCATAGATAAGCTTACAAAAAAAAGAAACAAATGCATTTTGCTATTTGAATAGAAAATGAGTTCCTCGAATTATAAGAAAACAAGAACATAAGCACATTCAGGCATTCTAATAAAATATGTATAAGTTCTTTGAAATTTAAGAATAAGTCATAAATAGCAAATGTTAAATACGTTTAACTGTCGTTTATACAGGTACAGGCAATTAGCAGTCTCGATTATAGAGGTCCATGAGCGAAAAACGACTCTCACTTATACAGGTTTTTGTTTCTCACTCACAGAGGTTTTAGAGTGATAAAGTTACGGGACCTGATAATTACTCTCACTTACAGAGTTTTCTCGCTTACCCAGTTCTCCCTTATCCAGGTTTGACTGTATATACAAAATTAATAAAATATTTTTACTTATTTAAAGAAAGTCATCCCTTTATTTTGAGTATTTTTCTGTTTAGTGGAATTTTTGCTAGGTACGATACACTCGATATTTATTTCTATTTAAATTTCAGAATATAACGAAATATCGAGTTTCTGCTGTATAGTGTTAACAAAATAAAAAAAAACTTTTTCAAGGTATTGTTTTAAAAAGGTAAATTGGATTTTACGAAAAGAGTTTTTTTAATTTCCAAAACATGTTTTAAAAGTAATGATGCAACATTTGTTACAAGCTTTTTAAAGTAAATTCCCACACATAAGGAAATGATAACCCATAATAATTAAACATTTAAAAGGCGCTTGTATGTTTTTTTATTATTGTAATGTGTATTACGTAAAAGTTAAAAACCAGCCGGATTAATATTCTGGAAAGAACTTTTCGAAGTAAAGAAGACAACATTTTAATAAATTCAAACATTGTATGGAAATTCTTTTTAAAAGTAGTATACTAAGTAAACTTGATTTTAAAATTACATTGTGTATATGAACACAACGCAATGCCTCCCTCCACTCTTTTCAATATTAGCGTAAATGTATAAATATGAATACAGATATTATTTTCAACCATATTTATCAAATTTTGGTATAATTTTTGTTGGGGAAATATAATTTTTTTGTGTGTTTGTGTTATTCTTGTGTTTCACTGTTGCTATAAATTTATTTTTTTCGATTATTCCTGTGTTTTCTCTGTTTATAATTTTTAAGGTAATTTAATTTTTTTAGTTATACATAGGGTTATTTCAATAGAGTTTATTTAGATTATTTATATAGGGCTATTTAAATTATTTATGTAGGGTTTTATTTGTGTAATTTTATTTTGAATCAAATGGATTGCGAAAGTGAAATAATCGATGATAAATTATCAAATTTTGAAATTTTTAAAGAATGTGTTCTGAGAAAAATGTGTCTATGTGAAGATATCAAGTTTACTTTACTTAAAATTTTTAATAATTATGTATATAATAAATACAGAAATAGTAAAAATAGTGACAATTATAATTTTTGTAAATTTACAAAAAGTATTTACCCTTATACAAGAGAACACACTGTTACCTTTGATTATTTATCATATTTTAAAAAAGACTACGATGAAATTAAGTATTGTACTCCAGAATTTATTAAAAACGCAATGTTTTGTTTGGTTAACTGTTTAGAAAGAAATGATTATATAAAAATTATTGAAAAAGATTCACCAGAGATAGGTACAAAATATGTGTGGAAAAAGATTGTTTTAGATACAGATTTTCACATGACAGAGGAGGAGGATTTACAATCATTTGAAAGTGCAACAGAGTGTTATATTTGTGAAAAATCGTTTCAATTAAATGAGGGAAAAGTGAGGGATCGCAATCATTTAAAAAGATATAATAATTGCCGCGGAGCAGCTCATTCAAATTGTAATTTGGAATTGTAGATTCGAATGATATAGTAATATTTTACCATAATGGAAATAAATTTGATTTTAGTTTCATTATTAAAGAATTATTATCTGATAATCAACCAATTACAGTAATACCAAATACAGCCGAAAGATATATTTTGATTAAAAAGAAAATTGGGGATGTTTATTTAAAATTTTTAGATTCTGTAAAATTTTTATCGGCTTCATTAGAAAGTTTAGTTAAAACATTGCAACCAGAGGATTTTGTATTTTGGAGAGACGTATTTGGTGATCATCCTCACTGTAACCTTTTAAAACAAAAAGGTATATTTCCTTCTGAGTATGTAGATAATTGGGAAGTTTTCGAGAAATCAGAAGTATCACTTAGAGAATAGTCATTTAAGTAATAGTATAATATCTGAGGGGGAATACCAACGTGCAAGAGAAGTATGGAGAAAATCTGATATACAAAATTTAGGTGAATATAACGATTTATATTATTTAAAATGTGATGTTTTAGAAAAATTCTAAATTCTGAAAAAAGTCTGTTTGTATACATATAAATTAGATTTTGAACATTATCAAATATAGTCATTGCTATCATTTGATTGTATGTTTGAAAAAAAAAAAAGAAAAAAGAAAACAAAAAGACAAAACAGAACATTAGATTTAATAAAAGACCCAAATATTTTAAACACTTACAAAATGCTGTGAGAGGTAGTCTTATTATTAATC
This sequence comes from Brachynemurus nebulosus, assembly GCA_035578155.1. Classification (NCBI taxonomy): domain Eukaryota; kingdom Metazoa; phylum Arthropoda; class Insecta; order Neuroptera; family Myrmeleontidae; genus Brachynemurus; species Brachynemurus nebulosus. The sequence continues at coordinate 25,837,111 of JAPWDM010000008.1, read as the reverse complement.
AGGTCAGTAAAAGATATATTAAAATAAATAATCCTTACATGAAACAATTTATTGCATCTCTACCGAAGAAATATAATATCATGTATTATGATATAAATTCTCAATATGCAACTTCTAGGACTTATCCAGTGCCCTATGGAGAATTTTCGTTCTTGAGTCAAGAAGAAATTGAAAGAATGAATGTAGACGAAATTAATGAAAATAATGAATAGTGGGTATATATTAGAACAGGGGTGGCCAACCCGCGGCCCGCGGGCCGCATGTGGCCCACCTTGAATTTTTTTTGGCCCGCGAGATTCACTTCACTTATACAAAATATATTTATTTTATAATGACCAAGGTAGTGAAAACCAATGTATTAAAAAAATACATAATATATAGGAACGCAAAATTTTTAATGCGGCCCGCCAGGTTATGATGCACTTCCAAAGTGGCCCGCAAGATCATTTTGGTTGGCCACCCCTGTATTAGAAGTTACAATAGATGAATAGATATTAGCCCAGAACATAAAAGGATTAATAATGTTGAAAAACTAGTAACAACATTTTATAGAAAAATACATTCTTCATTTAAAGACGTTCGAGCGCGTCCACAAAACACTACAGAATAATGTTATGTAGGTACCACAAAACACTATACCTGTATGTTATGCATACAGAGCTTGTACTTGTTCATGTGTCATATAGTGTCGTGTATATGGGTGATTGCTATACGTATCACCTATATAGTGATCTATGACATCAAGGCATACACAGTTGTTGATTGAAATTTAATAGTTTGATTTGACCTTGTATGTATATTATGTACGTTTACACATCAAAATCTACCCGAATATTAATTTCAATAAATAATTAATATTTCATTTTAACGTTCGTCAACGCTATTTTTTTTTGTGCAATTATATAAATTGCATATTTGAAAGAATATTTTTAAACATTTTTTATTATGGTATCTACTCCTCTAATATACTTACTATAATTTTTAAAATGAAAAAATGCTGTTTAGAATATTTTTTCCTAATAGCTCTGTGTTAAAAATTTGATTTTTAATAGTCAATTACTTTAAGAAATGATCTATGAAAGTAGTGTATTTTGGCCGGTTCTAGACCCACCACCTTATGGAAAATTAACATTACCCACCACCCACCACCTTATGGAGAAATAACAGCCAAATCTCGAGCTCGTTCACTTCGGCTAGTCAAAATTTGGTTGGTGGGGATATGTGGTTAGTTAAATTTTTGGCAGATGGTTTCTGATAAATTTTTAGCAATTGATGTGTGTTGTGTGGATTGCCTATATTAGTAAGTAATATTATTTAAATAAAACAAAATGTCATCGGTTGGTGTATTCGATCTTTGGTACTTTATTTTACGAAGCGGGAGTGCTAGCCACTACACTGGGACGTACACATTGACATTTTGATATGTATGTTAATTAAGTGTACAAACATGTTTCAACCAAATATTGCCTAAGGTGGTGAATGGTAATGCCTACAAATGTCAATATATAAATTATTTATTGCTACACTTAAAAACTTTCAAATCGGTTTTGCTCAAAGTTTTCCGTTCACGTGATAAAGGAACTTAATGGAATAGTATAATAATTACAAGTTATTCGTTATTTTAAAATTTTATATTGTTTTTCAATAAATATTTTTGAAAAATATATATTTTTTATTTATGTATACCCAAAAATAAAAACACACTTATTTTTCCATAGGTGAAATATAAAAGAAATCAATGGGAGTTGTAATATTTCCAAATAATAATTCCACTAATTGCACGACGGAATTTTCTCGTTGACTTGTGGGATTCGCTGTCACATAACTAAATGACGAATCCACTGAATTTATTTTTCTTTTTCTTAATTCACGACACTTGGTCCAGGTGTTGATTAATCCCTCTCACCATCTGCATCGTCTACGCAGTCTATTTGGTTGTCTCCAACATCCAATGATGCTACAATTTCATGGAAGTCTCAATTTCATGTAAGTTTACCAATAGCATCTTCAATATTTTTTTGCGTTGCCATTGGAAACTTTAATTTAATCACTTTTGATTGTAATTTGTATGCCCATAGTACACGATGAAAAATTACGGGCTCTCCGTTAACAAAATCTTTTAAAATTGCCTCATAATTATTATAAATATTAGATAATATTAAATTTTCATCGCCTCTATGTACATACTCTTCTAACTCTTCCATTGACCTTATATTCTTTAAAACTTCTTCAACCCAAGACGATGTTTCAGCAAACGTCGTGAATATTCCTGAATCCATACTAAATAAATAAAGAAAAATTATGGATTCTTCGTTAACAAAATCTCTTAAATATACTTGATAATTGTTATAAATATTACATAATATTAAATTTTCTTTACCTTTATGTATATTGTTTTACGACGATATTGATGGTAAATAACTAAATTTTTAACAGTCGTTTAACTTAACAATTGTTTAACTTTACAACTGAATAAAATTGATACACAAACCGTTGCACACAATTAAATTTTCTATAAAATCATAAGTTAAAACGCTTCTTATATAGTAAAATTTTCTTTACAGTAACAGTAAATTATTTGTTTAGTCATGAACAACATTTTTTCAAAAAATATGTCCTTAACACATTCTTTGTATAATTATATCCTTATTTCAGTGTTAAGTTCATTATAAAATTAAATGTCATATTGCAACAATGTAATTTATTATGATTACATTCTTTAAGAATACCAATATTTATTATATAATGTACAACATACCTGTGCACTTGTATACGGTACAACATACCAATAGGTACATATCAATAGGTACATATCATATGCATATATGGGTACAATAGGTATATATGTATATATCAATAGGTACATATCATATGTTCTCGATACATAGGTATATATCAATAGATACAACATAACTGTGTACTTGTACAAAAACAACTTTCATTTATCAACAAATGATTAGTTACTATATGTTATATTTTATATTTAGATTTTTATTAATGTATTATGACAATATATCCGTACTTTTGTTTATTTTTGTGTACAAACACGTTCCACGGATACCTTGGTCAACTATTGCCTGTTGTTCTAATATCATATTTTGTACATCAATGTTCTGAAAATGAAAAATTTGAAATAATAATATAATGACTGATTTAATTAGCTAAATCATTATCTAATTATATTGTAATTTTATTTAATAGTAAAAAGTGGTTTTATAATATACTGAATAATAATGAAGAATTTTTTTATTTTATAAAAGTATTTTAATTACATGATTGACCTTTAAGTAAATGTCAAACATGTAAATGTTTCAATCGTAACAGTAAATGTTTCAATCGTAATGGATGTCTTTCGTATTTAAATTTAAGGCAAGTGTCGCATGTATTTATATAGGTAGTTATTTTTGATTTTATGTTATCAAAATAATAATTTCGTTTTAAATGTTTTAACGTTTCTTCAATTCCGCGGTGAACTGATATTTCGTGGTATTCCTTAATTAATTTGGTCTGTTCGTCTATGTCCTGTATGTCAGTTAGTAATTTCATGCACCTAATTATTTTATATTTAGAAAAATATTTATCATATACTTTATTTAGTACCCTTATTGTGTCATCGTCAGTTAATATAGCATTAAGTTTGTTTGGTGAGAAATATTCTTTTACTAAATTGATACACTGTTGTTCTGTTGGTGCTTCAATTACTTCAATTGTTGTTCGTTTTCTTGTTTTGTAATAATTTCGGTGTATACCTTTTCTCGTAGTCCTGTACTGATGATGATTTGGTTGGAAAATTCGTTGAGTGATTGTTCCGAGATGCGTATTTTTTCATTCAAATTTTCTTCTTTTGAATGGGCCGTCTCGACTTCGTTAGATGTTAACGCATTTAGCTCAGTTGTTTGGATTCTACTGAGTGCGTCAGCATTGGCGTTTACCTTCCCTGGTTTGTAGTCAATATTAAAGTTGTAGTCCAATAACTTGATTTTCCAACGTACGAGCTTTGAGTTTGGTTCCTTTAAGGAAAATACCCATTTCAACGGTTTGTGGTCGGTGAGTATGTTGAATTTTTGTCTAAATAAATATGGTCTGAATTGCTTACATGCCCATACTATTGCCAGTAATTCGTTTCCAATGGTGCTGTAATTCTGTTCTGCCTTATTGAGGGTTCTGGATGCGTAGCAAATTGGTTTATCTTGTCCTACTGGTCCCTGGGATAACACAGCTCCGATTGTATAATTAGAAGCATCTGTCGTTAAAATGAAAGGTTTTTCAAAATCTGGATATTGTAAAATTGGATCACCCATTAATAATGTCTTGCAATATTCAAAACACTTAACATATACTGGATCGTTTACGTTGATTTTGACGTCCTTGCGTAAGCATTTGGTCATCGGTCTTGTAATTTTTGCAAAGTCCTTTATGAACTTTCGGTAATATCCCAATAATCCAAGAAACGATTTGATTTCTGTTGTGGTCTTCGGTAGTGGAAATTGTTTGATAGCTGCGATCTTTCGAGGATTAGGCTTGATTCCTTCTGTAGTGACTACATGGCCCAAAAATTCGATTTCTTTGTGCAAAAATTCGCATTTATCCAATTGTGTTTTGAAATTATGTTGCCTCAATTTTTCGAAAACTTTCCCCAACATATCCATGTGCTCTGTTAATGATGCAGAGAATATTATTATATCATCCATATATACTAAGACGTTTTTACCGATATATTCCCTCAACCAATATATTCAAAAAAATGAATCCGCTTACACCAGAAGAAATAATTAATTATGAAACTACCACAAAATGTTTTCTATGTAACAAACCGTTTTACAACGATCCAAAAAATCGAAAAGTACGTGACCATAACCATTTGACTGGTGAATATCGAGGAGCGGCTCATAGCAGATGTAACATTTTGTACAGAATTCCAAGATTTATACCTGTTATAATGCACAATCTTTCTGGATACGATGCTCATTTTATTGTTAAAGAATTTGGTTCATCAAACGAAAAAATCAAGGTCATAGCAACTAATAAAGAAAAATACATTTCTTTTACAAAATATATAAACCTAGATACCGAAAATGATAATGATGATGATGATTATGATGCTGAAATTGATGAAGAGGAAAAGGAAGAGCAAGATGAGGAAGAAAAAGCCGATAAAAAAAAATAAAAGAAAAGTTAAGTCAGTTCAACTGCGATTTATTGACTCTTTTAAATTTATGGCATGTAGTTTGGATAAATTAGTTAGCAATTTAGCACCAGACCAGTTAACTGAAACATTGCGTGCATTTCCGGATATGAATCAATTTAATTTGGTGAACCAAAAAGGCGTTTTTCCGTATGAATATATATCTAATATTCAACATTTAAATGAAACAACATGACCACCAAAAGAAGCATTTTACAGTACCCTTAGTTCAACAGAAATCAGTGACGACGATTATGCTCGCGCTCAACAAATTTGGAACATTTTTAACATTACGACATTAGGTGAGTATTCAGTTATATATTTAAAAACGGATGTGTTACTTTTAGCAGATGTATTTGAAAACTTTAGAAATGTATGTATTAAAGCGTACGGCCTCGATTCTGCGCAGTATCTAACATCGCCAGGGCTGAGCTGGGATGCTATGTTAAAGTGTACAAACGTAGAATTAGATTTACTAACAGATATTGATATGGTTCATTTTATACGATAGTCTCTTAGAGGGGTTTAGTACAATGTTGTAAAAAACTTAGTATAGTTAATAATAAGTATATGGAAAATTATGACGACTCAAAACCTTCTAAATTTATACAATATTTAGACGCAAATAATTTATATGGGTGGGCTATGACACAGTATTTACCGGTAAATAATTTTAACTGGTTAACACAAGAAGAAATAGATGATTTTGATGTAATGAGTGTTAGTAATACGAGCGATTTAGGATACTTTTTAGAAGTTGATTTAGAATACCCACAATATTTACATGACAAACATAATGATTTGCCATTTTGTCCGGAAAATATGAAACCACCAACAACAACAAAAACTGACACGAAAAAATTAATAGCAAATCTATATGACAAAACTAATTATGTAATACATTACCGTAATTTAAAACAATGTATAAAATATGGATTACAGTTTAAAAAAATACATCGGGTTTTACAGTTTAATCAGTCTCCATGGCTTAAAAATTACATAGATTTAAACACACATTTACGGACAGACGCAACAAATGACTTTGAAAAAGATTTTACAAACTTATGAATAATGCTGTTTTTGGTAAAACTATGGAAAACGTTGACAAACGAGTAGACATAAGACTTACAACACATTGGGAAAACATTGGGAAAAAAATTGGTGCAAATACGGTAATTAGTAGACCTAATTTCCATAGTGCATCGATTATTAACGAAAATTTAGCAGTAATACAGATGAAACGTTTAAAAGTAGTATATAATAAGCCCTTATATGTAGGTTTTACCGTTTTAGAACTTTCTAAAACGTTAATGTATGATTTTTATTATGGGTATATGAAACCCAAATATGAGGATAACGTAACTTTATTATATATGGGCACTGATAGTTTTATAGTCGAAATAAAAACAAACAATTTTTTTTTCGACATAAAATTCGAGATTGACCAATACTTTGACAACCGAAATATTGCAATCACATTGCAATCACAACAACCGAAATATTGCAATCACAAAGTTAATAAAATAATAATAGGAATATTATGTTTAGGTGTAATAAAATTAAGACAGCAAAAATATTGCAAACACCATACAAATATTTGAAAATTCTTTTTTTGTAAAATTTAATATTTACTGATTATGCTAAAATGATGGTAATGGATTAATAATAACTTAGCGGTCAAATGGTTTGATATAATACACGTACCTCATACATATAAAAGAATTTTTTTAGAAACGCACGGTTTTTAGTAATTAAAAATTATTAGCTGTCTTAATGAAGGTAAGTTAGCGAATATTTACTTACTCTCATCTGTTTTCCCTTTTTAAAAAATATACTTTTTACAATAAAATATGTGAAAATTAAAACAATTTTTGTAATTGTGTTATTTTAATAATTAAAGGGCTTTATGTAGTAAGAAATTGGGTATTGTAATTGTGTTATTTTGGTAATTAAATGGCTTTATGTAGTAAGAAAATGGGTATATGACAATAACATTTAACTAATACAAGAAAAAGGTATAATAATTATTTAAGAAAAGGTATTATGAATAAATAATTACATAATAATACGTACTTTTATTATTACATATAATAATATGTACCGTTTCTTTAATTCAATGTAATCTTACCGTTTTCTTCAATTCAATATAAACTTATTACATATAATAATATGTACCGTTTCTTTAATTCAATATCATCTTACCGTTTTCTTTAATTCAATATAAACTTAAGTCATTTTATCGTAAAGTAGTTAAAACATGTATATATATCTTCCATATTATGTACGTCGCGTTTCTTCATTCTATGTGTTTAATAACATAACAGTTTATCTTAATTATGTGTGATAAAAAAATACATACATACTTACATGTATAGTCTTAATTGATATAAAAACGACTTACTAATACAGTAACCCGTCAAAAGTATAGGGTGTTGTAAACAGTAATTGAACAAATAATCTTTAAAAATTGATGTAACTGTCTATTAACTGTTTTGAAATCTTTAATGATGTAACTGTCTATTAACTGTTTTAAAATCTTTAAGAAATAAAAACATTCAAAATATAATTCGTAAACTTTATTAAATAATTTATGATTGTTTTATACAACTTTTGTTAATTAAATTAAGTTACGTTTATTTATTTTAACAGATAATGTTATATTTATTGTACATTTTTTGTTAATTAAATTAAGTTACGTTTATTTATTTTAACAGATAATGTTACATTTATTGCACATTTTAATATATTGTTTGAAAGAATAGTTATTAATTAAGGTTAAAACAACGTTTACAACATTTCTTCATCATTTGAATCGACTGAAATTGTCTCAATATATTCAACATCACTTGGTGTTAATTCTTCATCAGTTAGCAAGTTTATATAAATCAAATCATTATCTTTAATAACTATATTATACATACAAGTAATAAAATTTAAAGTTTCAAAAAATTTTTCATATTTCATATAAAATAAATTTTGATATGTTATATTTGCATCGTATTGCATAAATATTTCCTCTTCATCGTTTACAAAAATTCCAATTATAAAATATGAATTAATTACTTTAATATATTCCTTATTTGTAAAAAGAGGTTTACACATCTATAACAAAAAATTAGAATTAAAAATTATTTCTACTAAATTTTATTAAATAATTAAACACTAAATTCACTTTTTAACTATAACAAAAAATTAGAATTAAAAATTATTTCTATTAAATTTTATTAAATAAATAAACACTAAATTCACCTTTTAAAATATATAATATATTTTTATTGTCCTCAATGTTTTTTGATGCTAAATAATTTAGAGAAACATTTCCATTTTTTTCGATAATTTCACGTAAATTAGAATAAATAAAATTATCTCTCTGTTCAAATATCGGGTCAAAATCGACAGTTAAATTATAAGTCCTTATATTAGCTATAATGTGCTCTAAACATGCCACTCTTCCTAATTCAACAGATAAATTTAAAGCGGGTTTTATAAAATTATTAACATTATTATCTTGTATATATTCCTCTAAAAATTTTTTTAAATTACTACTTTCATATTTAAAAGTTGCAAATTTTTTTTTTAAGTTATCTAAATGTTGCATTTTTCTATCAATAAAATAGTTAATTAAATTAGAACTATCATTTTCAACAGCTAATACTAGTAAATTAAATTTTTCGCTATTAAGCAGTTCTGGAATTTCTGTTAAAATTCTTTCAATTGAATCTATATAATTTTCTTTTATAGCAATTTGAATTTTTGTGCTAAATATATTAAACATACATTCAGAAGTTTTTTCAGCGATTACTTCTTTTATATTTTCAAAAAATGCTTTATCTGCAACAGCACTGGTCATTTTTAAAAAAATATAAAATTAATATACCTTTAAAATAAATAATTTTTAAGAATAGTTTACTAAACAACCCGTATGTTTTAAAACACAGTCAAAGTAGTTTTTGTAAACTTGATCAGCAAATAAAATTTGAATGGGTAATAAAACTGAAGATGGAAACTGGATTAGCAAGCCAGATCAGCAAACGGAATCAACAAGCTGTATCAGCAAACTCGATCAGCAAAACGTTAGTTTTGGTAGCTAAATTAGTAAAAATAAGATTTAAAATACTTTCCAAAATTTTTAATAATAAAATAATAATATAGAAAATAAATTTTTACCTGTTTATTGTTACAACAACAATGATATTTTTTATAATAATGTTTTAGTTGTTGATCCTTTAAAATTACATTAATAAAATTAACAAAAGTTGTATAAAACACTAATAACTTTTCGTTATTCTAAGTAAAGTTAGACTAAAATAAACTAAAATAATATTTCTATTACTAAAGGGTTTATATTAACAGAAAACTGGTCTTTTTTATATTTTTTTTTTAATAATTAATCATGGAAAGTTCTTGATTTTTAATGTGTTAAAAAATCTCTGTTGACGCAATATAAACGACTTGTTTTATATAAATTAAAAGTAAAACAATTTTTTATGTCATGGAAAATTATTGTTCGATATAGCATTGAAAATACCTGTTTAATTAACTTATGCAGAAAAACAATTTTTTTATACAACATACAATGTTGTTTTAATTAGGTAATTAACTAAAAACAATTTTTTATAAAATGGAAAATTTAAAATTGCTTATTTGTTAACTAAAAAAATTAATTTTTTTAAAAAGGTACTACTTAAATGTATAAATATTACAAATTATAAGACAATCCAATCAGTTAAAACTTATTGCATAAGGTAATTAAAGCTATAATTTGTAAAAATGAAGTTATTATCTAAACTTATTATTTTAACTGCATTTGTTAATGCTTTAAAAAATGATTGTGAATTTGTCGATAAATGTGAAGTCGTAAGTAATAATATACTATTGGATACATCTCAACAACATGAATCAAATACAACATGATTTGAAGAATATTATTATTTATTTGTCACTGGAAAAATTGATAATAACACATTAAAATTAATTAATACTTCTAGATATTACAATGCTGATAATGGTTAAAATTTAAAAAATATCAAACTTTACAAAATTATTTTTGTAAACTTTAAACAATTTTTAAATTTATATTAATTTTAAAACTAAAAAATGTATTAATATTAAAATAACTTTTTAAACTTTAAGCAATTTTTAAATTTATTTGATACAAATATTATTACACAAATCTATAAATACTTAAAATTATAAGATAAATCAATCAGTTAAAACTTTTTGCATTAAGTAATCAAAGCTATAATTTGTAAAAATGAAGTTATTATCTAAACTTATTATTTTAATTGCATTTGTTAATGTTAATAAAAAACAAGTGACATAAATTATTACTGAAAAAAAAATTAATAATAAAACGTAAATTGACTAATTTTTATACTTACCTAAATAACTAAACCTAAAACCTAAATAAATTCTAAAAATTACATAAATTTAAAAATAAGGAATAGGGGAGGGAAAAAACAAAATTTAAGCATATACATTAAAACATGGAAAATTTTATATTATAATCATATAAATAGCGGGAGGGATAGAGTATAAACGTATAAATATTGAAATCATAGCATGGTTCAGTCAGTCAAACGTCAAATATCAAACTGCTAGCATTGTTCCGCATCAAAAAAAAATGAAGTTTTTAATTTTTATATTATTATTATCATTTACATATGTTAACGCTAAACAGTGTTCTATCAAGGATAAAACATGTGTTCGTGCTTATTTAAAACAATTTGGATTTTATAAAGAACATGAAACAAAAACATCACTAGCATTTCATCATCAGCAAGATTCGTTTACAACAGCATTATTATTGTTTCAAGAATACTACAAACTGCCTGTTACTGGAATAATTGATAATGAAACGTTAAAATTGATGAATTCTCCTAGATGTGGTATGCCTGAGTCTCTGGATACTTTAAATATGGAAACATCAGGAAATTGGTCTAAAACACATTTAAAATGGCATTATGTGGGTGCGTACGGTGCAGCCTTTCAAATGGCTAAAGACGCTTTTCAAATGTGGGAAAATAATAGCATATTAACATTTGAACATGATATTAGAAACCCTGATATTCTAATTGTTAATAGGCGTCTCAACCATACATTTTATAAAGAATTTGGAAAAACATGTGGTGGTATTTTGGATGGACCAGGAGGTTTTTTGGCACACGGATTTTATCCTCATTTAGATGAAACTAGAAAAATACATCTCGACCGGGATGAAATTTGGTCATTACAAAAAGACGAAGAACCAAACAAAATCAACCTTTACAGTGTCCTTGTTCACGAAATTGGCCATACATTAGGTCTGTCCCACTCATTCAACCGTGACTCTGTCATGTATACTTTTTATCAACCTAGTTGGAATCGAAAATTTACTAACGAAGAAATTTTAACACTTGAAAATTTATATGGACCTAAGCAAAATAAGAATCTAATACCATTAAAACCAGAATCATTGCCAACACCTGTTACTGAAAACACAACAGCTGCTACTGAAAAATCTGTAGGAGCAACAACGCCATCGGTTCCAAAAGAAAAATCTGGTATTACTTTAATTTTATGTAAATTAAAATATTTAAATACCGTTCTTATTGTTGACAAGAGAATGTATATATATTTTTTTAAATATGTATGGACTATTGATTTAAATGATAATAACCGAATTTTAATTATATTTAACAGATCTTTTTAAATTTTTACCTAAAGATACTGCCAGAATATCTTCAATTTATCAAAGACCAAACGGACAAATAATGTTTTTAGTAAATGACTTCATTTATTCTGTATCATATCCAGGCTTTGAACTTATGGAGGGATATCCAAAAAATCCTTCTAAGGTGTTTTCAAAGTTTTATAGTCATAATAAAATTAATACAATTATAAACACCTATTCAGGAAAAACTTATATTATACACGATAACACCTTTTATAGCCAGATTGATGAATGTAGTTTATCTGTAATAAAACAAGGATTCGTGGCAGATATATTTCCAGGCGTTCTAACACATATAAGTTCTATATTTAGGTATATTAATGGAAATTTATACTTTTTTGAAAGAAAACAATTTTATGAGTTTAATGAATTATAAAAACTTGTAACTCGTAGTGGTCAATTTAATTTAGAAGTTTTTAATATAACTTGTCCAAAATATAATTTGTTGGAACAAATATTAGATTTATTACAACAATTTAAAATAAGTTATGGTGAACCAAAGCCGGCGGCATTAACCTTAACTGAAGAACAAGAACAAGAAATTTTAGAATATGAATCATATTATTCAGATTATGAATAATAATAATGTAAATGCTTAATGTTATAATGGTGTATAAGATTATTACAATTTTATAAAAATATGTATTTATAAAATGTTATAATAATTATTTTGAAAATGTTTAACACTAATAAATGTCTAATGTTATAATAATGTATATGCTTAATCACAATTTTATATAAAAATATGTATTTTATGTTGTAATAATTATTTTTGAAAATGTTTAAGACTAACAAATGTAAAAATGTTTAACACTAATAAATTTCATTATCTATTAAACTAAAGTTTTGAAATATACTGTATTTTTATACATACATATCAATAAAATTACTGTTTGTGTGTAGTAGCAGGCACATACATATAAAATAATAAGAAAGAAATATTTTGTATTATTCTTTTGATTTTTAGTATTACAAGCATACATATGATATACGCACACATGAAATATCAATAAGACAGAAATCAGTCTCCTATTCGTTTATTATACAAGTATAGCACACATAAAGAGGGTGATCTTGATTGCGTGCGGTTTAAAATAAAAGGTATTACTTCTGAATGCTAGGTACTACTTCTGGTGCTTGTATAGGTTGCTCACAGATGTCGACAGGGTTACTGTTTAGAAACAATATTTACGAAGATTGCTCATAGATGTCGCCAGGGGTATTGTTCAAGGGTGGTACTTAAAAAGTTGCTCATAGATGTTGCTAGGGTGGGAGGAGGCTGAGGCGGACAGCCTCGGTGATCCAGAATCCCCATAAAGGTACTACTAATTTATCCAATGAATGCGGTGAATGGAAACCTACATATTCGCTGGCTTTTATTTCTGATTTCAAAGTATTAGGATTTATTTTTAAACTAAAAGTAGGCGATTTTTGAGACTTATCTTCCTTTTTTTGTGTATTGTGATTAATTTTTTTTATAATTTCGTTTTCAATGTCTGAAATTTCATATCTACCGGGCGTCAATTTTATAACATATCTATTAAATGTTATTTGATTATTTGTCTCATATCAGTATTTACTATTGAATTGTAAGAATAAAATCCAGTTAATCCACATTCATATTGACCACCAGTACAATCAAGAGGCGGAAAATATTGAGCTTTTAATTCAGAATTTTTACCAGATAATGTTAATGTATATTCCATTTTTTACTTAAGTATTTTGCACAACAATAACATAAAAATATTAAACATAAATGACCACAAATAAAATCGTTTTCCTTTTGGTGAACACTTGAATTATATGTAATATTTCTGCCAAGATAGTGAATAACTTCTTTAGGTGGGGAACGAAATGAGCCATAATTTTTTCACCAGTGGTATTTTTCCACCATAATGTAATAAATCAATATTTGTAAGAGGCCTTTGCGGTAGTTGTATTATAATTATTTTTTTTATGTGTTTTAAGAAAACTTTCAAAATTATTTAGCCAATTGTAATTATTAGATTTTTTTATAAGGATTTAAATATAAACCATACCCTTTTTTATATGGTTTTATAACTAGACCACTACCACTTTTTGTTAAATTTAATTCAACTTGTTTGTTATGGCGTTTATTTTCTTCTAAAAATTCCCTGGCTTTTTTGCGTCACTAATAGTTTTCGCAATAGAACTAACACCACCCGCTAAACTTCCAACGGCCGATAAACCAGCGTAGTGGAATTAAAAACGGCAATCTCATTCCAAATTTAGGAATTGGTAATACTCGAGGCATTAAAATATGCTTTTTACCATAACGTCGACTCGATCGTTTTGCCGCCACTAGAGCCTTTTGAATTAGTTTGTGTATGTTTCTATCATTTTTTTCTTTTTTAATTGCATTTCGCGCTGGCTTTAGAATGGTATGTAATGGTGTTAATTTCCTTTTAGATTTTTTTTGTTTTTTCTGTTTTCCAACACTACCACCAATTTTATTTTTAGCTTTCATAATGCCACCAGCTAATAAACTCGCTGTTTTTTCACCAAAACTCGAATCTGATGCCTTAAATCGATCAAATGCTTTTTGAGCTAACAATTTATCTGTTTCTCTTCGTTTTTCTGAATCACTATATTGCGCATAGCTTATGTCGTGCTCGCGGCCAGCTTCATTTAATTTATTAATCGGAATATCACCACGCTTTAAACGTTTTTTTAAGTGAGTACCGGGTCTACAAAATTTATAACCAGGAATATGAAGTTCCACGGGTAATTTATCTATAAGTTTATTAATAATACCTTTTCCTTTGATGGTTTGACGACGACTAATATTAGTGTTTTTATTTTTTTTTTTCTTAAGTTTATTTATACAATTACGACAATTTTTTCGTAATGGTGCCGGACCATCAATCTATGTTTCCCAATGTGCTAAATTGTAATGATCAAAACAATATTGCTTTTCAAATTTATTTGTTTTTATTGATTGAATTAGTTTATTAAAAAAAATTATCCACTTTATCAAACACCATTATTTGAAGGAAGCGATAATAAAAATTGAACATTATCTAATGATTTTTTAAGTATATTACTAATGATTTTTTAAGTCAATTATTTCCAAGCACAGTGAGAATGGTAATTACTGCAACGAGCGGTGGCGGAAAACCAATTTAATTATATCGTTGTTGGAAGATCCGAATGGTTTATCATTTGAGAATTTATATATTTATTCAAAAACCCTACACCAACCAAAATATGTTTGGATACAAGATATTATAAAAAATATTGATGGAATAGGATTATTTACAAATACTGAAAATGATGAAGTTTTACCCCCAAACGAAAACGATCAAATTCTGTGGTGGTTTTTGATGATATTGCTTGTACAAAACAAAATAATGTTAGGTTATATTTTTCATATTCGCGACATTTTTTATGTGATGTTATATATGCGTGTCAAAGTTATCTATCTATTCCTAAACACCTTGTTCGCGATAATGCAAATATAATTGTCGCATTTAAACAAGATTTATTGAATATAAAACACATATACCAGGATCATGTTAATACTGATATGAGTTGTAAAACATTTTATAAAATTTGTAAAAGAATTTGAGAAAATGACCCGTATGGGTTTCTAACTATATGTAAAGAATCAGATTTAAATAATGGTCGTTATAGGTGTGGTTTTGATGAATTTATTCAATTATAAAAGGAGTACAACATAGTTAAATTTTATTATTTGAATTGTAAACCTAATAGTGTATCGAAGCTTTTTTTCTTTTAAAATAAATATGGATGAACAAGAACAATTAAAAAAGAAAATTAGTAAAACAACTGAAATTATTAGAAATAAATATTTAAAAATGAAACGTGGTCGTTTAGAAGCAGAGAAAAATCTTCAAGAAATTTATAAACCAATGACTGAAAGTATTAAAAATATAGGTGAAATTAAAAAAAGTGAAGAGTGAAGAAAATGACATGAAACCTAAAAAAAATGGAGGTAGTAAAAGAGGAGAAATTATTACATGATAAAGAGCAGGAGGAGGAGGAGTAGAAAGAACAAGACGATGAAGAAGAAAAATTTTTTAGCGATGAGGAGCAAAGCCAAGAAAAAGACGAGGGACAAAGTCAAGGAGAAGAAGAAGAAGGGGAAGAGTATGAGGGAGATTTCGCACCACCTGAAATTGCTTATACAAAATATTCAAATTATTTAAATAATCAGGAATAGAAATTAAAAATAATATTTGGAAAATTAGAAAAGAGAAAGTTACGTTTGATGTAAATGGCAATTTTATAGTAAAAAATAAAGTTTTTAACGCCACACCGGGTTTATATGAGCTTTTATTTAAAAGAAAACCACAAGTTTTTAATAAAGATGATTTACAAGAATATAAATCAATGATACTAACCAGTGACGTATTACGCAATATAACACCGAGTATAAAAAGAAGTTGGAAATACAGAAATATAATTACTAATTTGCTTCCGGAAAAAATCAGTAATAGTAGTAGTGGTGGTGGATTTAAACATTTAAATAAACCGCATTATATATATATATATATATATATATATATATATATATATATATATATATATATATATATATATATATATTGGAACATTCCCAATACACTAGTAGATAATTTGAAAATTTGGGCTGGGAATAATAACGTGGATAATTTAATCACGTCAATTTTAGAAGAATTGAAAGAGGCAGATATTATTGTATAATTAACAGCAACAAAAAATGGCGATAATTGTTGATATTCAAGGGTTTAAAATAGTTGAAACAAACGAATTCATTTTGAAGGAATTGGCGACATTAAAAAATGATAACCAAGTGCAACATTATATCTTCAAACCACCATTCGAATGGAATCGATTAAGTGAGGCCAGTAAAAAAACTAATTTGTGGTTGACTAAAAATGGGCTTCAATGGGACCAAGGTGAAACCGATTATAGCAAAATTTAAACAATTGGTTGTATGCTGTTGAAGACAGAAGACGGAATTTTTGCTAAAGGCGTGGAAAAAGTTAAATGGTTACGGAAACTTTTTCATATATCGCCCACAAATATTCAAGACATATGGGAATTCGAAAAAAGCGTCATCTGTGTCAATATGCATAGGTGTTTAATGCATAATAAAACATGTGCACTCGAAAATGTTTTTAAATATTATAAAAAAATTGTAAACAGCACACCGAAAAATTTATAAATTTTTGTTATTAAATTTTTTTAATTACAGTATCTAATTTGTATTAATTTATAAATTTTAGAAATAAAAAAATATTTTTTGGTATTCAAATTAGTTTTTTGTTATTATTTTACCCAATCACCAACACTGCGGTATATAATTTGTAGCGCCCGATAGCGGATGTGGTGCCTAAATTTATATATATTTTATATATATATATATATATATATATATATATATATATATATATATATATATATATATATATATATATATATATATATATAATCGCACACTTTAACTTACACTCGTACCATAATAAATTGAAGGCTTAACGAATAAGTTGTACAAAAAGAAAAAAATATGAGTTAATTGCAAGTTGTTAATGAATTACATAAACCAGCTCAGAAAAACTTTCCTCGCAAACGCGTTGTTGTAAAAGGAATTGATGATTTATGTCAATGTGATTTGATTGACTTACGAAATTATGGTTCGGTGAATAAAAATTTTAATTTTGCCTTGGCCGTAATTGATGTTTTCTCAAAATTTGGATAGGCGGTGCCCCTTAAAACAAAAACCGGAAAAGAGGTAACAGCTGCATTTGAGTCGATATTAAAACAAAGAAGACTCCCACAAAATTTAGTTTCTGATAATGGGCGAGAGTTTTATAATAAAACGTTTAAGGCATTAATGGAAAAGTATAATATTAATCATTATTCAACATTTTCAACGAAAAAGGCGTCTGCAGTGGAAAGATTTATTCGCACATTAAAAACAGAAATTTGGAAAATGTTTGTTTTTAATGGATTATATCGATGGATTGATATGTTAGACAAATTGGTGCATGATTACAATTCACGTATACATAGAACAATAAAAATGCGACCGCGTGATGTAACGCCAACTAAAGAAAAAATTTAATTGGCAACCGTATACAATTACTCAGACGTTACTTCTATTCCGAAATATAAAATTGGTGATATTGTACGTATTAGTAAATATAAATCGATGGATACTTACCTTCGTGGTCTACAGAATTATTTAAAATACGTAAAGTTCAATTAACAAATCCTGTAACTTATTTGTTGGAGGATATGAAAGGTAGAGAAATTAAAGGTGGTTTTTATGAATCTGAAATTAAAAAAACCGAACAAAAAGATGTATATTTAATCGAAAAAGTGTTAAAACAAAGGGGTGATAAAGTATACATGCGTTGGTTAGGATTTCCTCTCAGTGAAGAGAGTTATGTGAATATTAAAGACTTATTATAGTTATTTTTTAAAAAAATTCCTTTTTATTTTTTTGCATGTATACAAAATTTATTAATAAAACAAATTTATATCTACAAAAAATTTTGTATCTATACAAAGTTTTTAAGAAATTAATTGTGGTTAAAAATGTCAACGCTTGGTGATAATATTTACACTTTAAATAAAGATGCACAAAAAAACAAAAATATATTAATAAGGAGCGTCTTTATGGCCAAATGTTAGTGTGTATATATTATCTTCAAGTATGATGCGTTTGTCGTCTTTATATGAAAGAATTTGTTTATTTTGTTCAAATGTAAACACTTCAAAATGCTCGCTTCGAATATTATACATTTTTTTTATATTCAATTTTATCATTAAATAATGTGTCATAATAATTATTAAAAGTAATTTTTTTACACATGGCTTAGATATTCCTTTAGCTTTTTGAAACAGAGTGTATCATCATTTTCATCCTCATTTTCATTATCATATTTATAACAACACATTTTTGGTCGGAGACCAACATATTCGCTAATACATTTTCCACCCGCCTCGTCTTTAACCACACCAAGTTTTTTCTTATTCACTAAAGGCATATTAAAAACATTATTTTCACCATAATTTGATGTATCAAATTTATCTAAATTTAATTTCATTATTTCATACACGTTTAATTCATTTTCTGCTTTAATTATTTCCGCAATGACAGAATCAGTGTCAGTATACCCTAAATAGATATTCGAAAAAATTTTTTTAAAAGCCCAGGATAATAAAATTCATAAAGAATAGTTTTAGCTATTTCCAATATACATACACCAACATATATCGGTTTATTATATACAATTTTTTCTTTTTTCATTTCAACTATTGCTAGATCTGCACCCTCAATTAGTGTTATATTTTTACATAAAGGATTAACAATCATTTTCCGTAAACCGTATCGACCACCCCACCTACAAACTAATTTAATTTCGGGCTTTTTGCGTATATTTTCTAAAAATTTCCCAAAACAACCATTTACTACAAACAAATTTAAAAAAAATCTTTTTCAAAGTTGTTTGTTGATTTGGCACGCAATACAGCATTGATTTCTACATACTATTTCAACCAAAATGATTGCTTAAAACGCAATACCCTATGAATTTGTACTAAAGTTACACCGTATTTAAGACATTGTTTTAAATTTCTTAAATGAAGAATATACTTTTCTTTTCTATAAAATATTGTTACTAATTTTTTAACTTTATTAATTTTTTATGTTCTGGCAAAAATGGAAAACAATTTTGATTATTATGTATTTCTGGACTAATATCTATCGTAGCTTCTAATATATATCTCCATTCATCATTTTCATCAATTTCGTCTATATTCATTCTTTCAATTTCTTCTGGGCTTAAAAACGAAAATTCTCCATAGGCCATTGGATAACAGATAGCAGTTACGTATTGAGAATTTATATCATAATACATAATATATTTCTCCGGTAAAGACGTATTAAATTCTTTCATGTAAGGATTATTTGCTTTAATATACCTTTTACTAACTTGACTAAGACCCCCTCTCTCCCTACATTCTAACATATTTAAAATATTTGGATCTTTTATTACATCTAATTCTATTTTTTTTTTATTTTTTTTTTAGCATACAATTATAAGACAAGCTTGGTATCATATAGTAAAATACTGGATCTAAGCCGTAAGTGGTCAAGCAGACTTTTCTACATTTTTCAAAAACATCAGTTAATAAAAGTACATCACATTTTAAATATAAATCACTATATCAAATCTTCTCGATACTTCTTTTGCATGTTGATATTCATCCTCAGATGTTGTATTATTTGTTAAATGACTATAAAAATATTCTCTGGGGGGTAATTCTGCTTCTTCAAAAATTTGCCAATTATCTACATTTTTATAAGGAAATATACCTTTCTGTTTTAAAAGCTTGTAATGAGAATGATTGCCAAATGCATCTCTCAAAAATACAAAATCTTCTGGCTATAACTTTTCAATTAAACTTTCTAATGAAGCCGTTAAAAATTTAAAAGAATTTCAAAATTTTAAGTAAATGTCCCCAATTTTCTTTCTAATCGAAATATATTTTTCAGGTGTATTTGGTATTACTGTACTTGGTTGATTATCAAACAATAGTTCTGCAATTACGAAATTAAAATCATATCTACTTCCATTATGAAAAAATATTACTATATCATTTGATACTGTACATTCTAAATTACACTCTGAATGAGCTGCGCCACGATAATTATTATGTCTAATTAAACGATTATGGTCTCTCACTTTTGTTTCATTTAACTGAAATGGTTTTTCACACATATAATATTCTGTTGCATTTTCAAATGATTGTAAATCCTCTTCTGTCATGTGAATAGGATAATTTTGTTTAATATAGTCAGAAAATCTAGCTGCTAACAATCTTAATTCGTTCATAACATATGTTGTAGCATTCTCGCCGCGATACGACCAAAAATAATTTAAATTATTATCATATGCATAAACTAGCTGCATTGCAACAGAGTATGAAACATGCCGTTGAAAACGATGGGTGTAAGAATTACCACTTAAATTATTATTTAAATTTTCTGGAACGGGGGCTATTAAGTACTCGAAATCTGCATAAACTACCAGAGCGCTCTTTTGAGCACTTTTAAAATTTGTAAATTTTATTTTATCCTCTTCCGGAAATACAATTTTTATAGCCTCTATATCATTACAAAGCTCCAAATGTTCGATCAATTTTTGTTCACTTGAAAAATATTGTAAACATCTACTACATATATGGTTTCTATGTTTATGTATCGAAAACTGAGCAGAACATAGTCGCGATAAATCACGAACATAATGAAAATTATTATTTTTTGAAATTAATAGTAAATTTACATGAACATTTTTTACTTCTTTGGTATGATATAATATAACTATAGTTTTATTATCAGATCCCAAACCATATATATTCACGGATAAATAGGGGTTGTTTTTTTCAAATTTTGAACATCCGAATTTTTTACCGGAAATTCGATATCGTTAATATTTAAAGTATGTAGATAATTTACATAATTATTAACCCTTTCAGGATTAACTCCGACTCTATAAATATGAGCTAAAATACAATATAAAAAACAAAAAATATCATAGTAATTTTTTATATTAAGACATGCCCTTTTATTTTTAATGAATTGAAGTAATTCGTTGTAATTACCACCAGAATTTATCGGATCGTTTTGTGCTATAAATAATTCTAAATATAATATTCTATGTATCCTACCCCCACTACCGCGCCTTTGAAATTCTTCTAACCGGTCAATTAAAATTTTTTGTTGTGTTTCATACCAGTCAGAAAAGTCTGTTTGTAAATTATATGCAGTTAATTTTGACATAAAGAAAAACCGATCAACTACCTCTCTGTCACCTTTTTAATGGCTAATTCTAAAGACAACGACAAATTTACTTTTGAATTTCTATATAAATTTAAGCATTCACTAATTTTATCAAAAATTATAGTTTTTTTTTGAAGTAAAAAAATCATTCAAACGAATAAAATTTGTATTATGTATTTTACCTACAATAACACGATTTCTGAAATGTGTACTAATATCCGATTCTGTTGGTGAAAATAACACAGCATACTGTATGTTGTTTTCTGTGTTTGTGGCTGACGGCAACGGCGTTGATTGCAATAAATCATTTGTGTTTGTAGGTTGTGTTGATGTCGATAATCGCCTTTCTTCTTCCGTTTCAGTCAGTACTGTAATAAAAAAATATTCATTATTTAAAAATCTTTTTTCTATTAATAAAAAACATACCTGTTTCATTATATTTTCTTTTTAAAAATTTTTTCGCCATTTTCTTCCAACGATTCGTTTAGGCACTTCTGCAAAAATATTTCTTTTGTCAACTCCTCTAATTCTTCTTCCCAGTCTATATTGGGCATTAAATTACTACACCGCCTTGTTCTTCTTCTAATTGCTTTGTTATTTTTTCTAATTCTTTATCCCAATCCAATGAAGACACCTGAGATATTGAATCACTAAATTTTTCCTCCTCCGCCGTTAAATCAATATAAATAATATCTTGTTCTTTTTTTTTTTTGGTTGAGGCCCAGAAATAAAATAATCATCTATTTTTTCCGTTTATTATAATATTTTTTTTCGATTTCAAGGGTCGCAGCAATTAAAGAGTTGTCTATTTCATTATCATACCATCCACATTCTATAAGAAACTATTTTATATTACAGACTAAACAAAACATTACTTTTAAAAAATTTATAAAGAAGTACTTACTGTTTTAATATTATCACTAACTCTTGACATTTTAACCACAATTAATTTGTTAAATTATAGCAACTTAAATTATATCCACTTAAATAACTTATTCCTCTATATAAATATTTAACTTTATTCATTCTTTTTCAACTGCTTATATATAGCGTGGTACCAGGAAATGTGTACGATATAAAAATTTTTTTGCTTCAAAACCTTCACATCAAAAATACGCCCAAATAACATTCTAGAAAAACAAATTACGTTTTAAATACGTTTTTATTTTGAAAAACCTTCAACATCCCGGATATTGAAATAATCCTTGAAAAACTTATATTCAAATTATGAAACAAAAAAATCGTAATATGTTTTTTGTTACGTCAACCTTCATAAGAGTAATATGTTCATAATTATAACGCAATAACATATGTATTTCTTATTTGGAAAACTTTTTGACAGCCCGAATCTTTAAATATTCAAATCATGTTTTTTGCTTAACATCCTTGGTGATAAATTTGCGTTCTAATCATGTTTTTTGTTGACAACCTCGATGATAAATTTGCGTTCTAATCATGCCCAAATGTGATATTTTTCCCTTCTCCCATCAATTTTAAAAATAATGAGGTATATATGCTATAAGAAAGATTTAAAACAAAACGTTAAAGATGTGATTTGTGCGTTTTGTATATCGCTAACACAATGTGGTTCAAAATTCTTAAAAATTGGATTTCAACCAACTACTCTAAACATAATTATACAACTACATACATCAACTTATACGTGTTCAGTCAATTTTACACCCGAACAGTGGATTCAATTAATGGACTTTGCGCAATTAATTGAAGATTTTTTAAACAACGAAGACACCGACACAATTGAAGCTATTAACATTGATGGCGCAATTCAAATTTCGTCGTTTTGGTTTGCAAACAAAAAAAATTTAAAGTTGCCAGTGGAAATTGCTATGTGTCTTTTTCGCGGGAAACCATAATTCATATGTTTAAGCTTCAACATTTAATAATATGTATATGTGATTTTTTTAAACAACTAAATATTAAACAATATTTATTTCAATTAAAAACCAAACATCTGGATGAAACAAATTCTCAAATTTTTTTTCATTTTTTTTTTTTTTCATTTTACAATCATTGTAATTTTTTGTTGAATAATATATGTTTTAAAAATGTTTTCTTTTCTTAACCACTTTATATACTGTAACAAAAAAAAAAAAATTAGTCTCCCTTTATCCTTCCTAATTTTAAATATGATAGAAGTAAATTCTTTTAGTTCATTTCTAATCGTGAACTCGAAGTTTAAACTCTGTTAAAATGGATCAATTAAATCATAGTAAAATATTTTATATTTTAATCGCAATCATTATAAGTTTGATTTTTATTTTGATTAGTTTAAACACCACTAAACTTACAAAAATTGAAAATAATTTAACTGAAATAAAAAATGAAATTATAAAATTTATTAATCAAAGTGAAAATAATTAAAAAAACACAATACTTGATAATACAAAAATCGCAAATAACTTGATTTTCACCATAAACGACACATACTGGAAATTTTTTTGGGCTTGGAAAATGAAAACATAAAACTAATCATCAATAATACAGAGGCCTGCGAAAAAAATATTAAAAACTTTTTCAAAGAAACAACCACAATGTTATTTTATAATTTACAAACGCTAATAACAAAAGAAATTAAAAAAGACAGTAAGTTTTAATTTAAGGTATTAATATATTTTTTACTTATTACTTTTTTATTTTAGATTTCTAAAAACGCCCTAGAATTTTTTAAATAACCAAGTTTAGTGTCATTTAGTAAATAATATGTTTTTTTTATATATCAATTATAATAAACCAATATTTATAGGAGTTAGTGTTCTTGAATTGTCGAAAACACTAATGTATGATTTTCATTATGGGTATATAAAACCAAAATATGGTGATAATCACAGAACAAATAGAACGAATACATCTGCCTCTTTTCTGCAATCACTTATGTGCTTTTATGTGCATCTTAGGCTGCTTGGTCCTCATTCATTCGCGAGCACTCAATGGGTATGTTTCAATTGTTGTTATATTGTTACCTCTCGTATTAACACGGTATATGTACGTGGTATACGTACATCATACGTTCCACCACCACGTATATATTATGTATGTATGTATGCAAGACACTAATACACACACCATCCAACGGACTAACACACACAACTCCGCGTGCACATATATAACATAGTGGTGGGTTATTTTCTATCCTTTGTGGTTACGCTCGTTTCCCTAGTATAAACATAGTAATGTTCGTTCTCTTTGTTCTCTGGTGATAATATTAATTTGTTGTATATGGACACCGACAGTTTTGTATACCAAATACAAACAGAAGACTTCTATGCTAATATTAAGTCAGACATTAGTTAGACATAGACATAGACATATTAAGTCAGACCTATTTTGACACAAGTGATTTTACGAGTGACAGTATATATGGGCTGCCTCGTTTAAATAAAAAAGTGCTTGGAAAAATTAAAGATGAGTGTTCCGGAACAATTATTGAAAAATTTATCGGCCTAAATGTTAAATCCTGTGAAAAAGAGTAATGATCCGTCAATTAAAAAACTAAAAGGTATAAAAAGAATATTGTAAAAACGAAATAGACGTTATTGACTATATAAATTGTGTAAAAAGTAGAAACCCGGAAATACTTTACAGACAAATGATTGTGTTTCGTAGTTTAAAACATCAGCTCTACACTCACTTAATTAACAAGGCCGCATCATCAAATAGTGATGATAAACGTTTTATAGTGCCCAATAACAGACTTAAAACTCTCCCATGTGGACATTACAAAATTGAAGACTTTTATTTTTGCTAATTTAAAAATATTTATAAGTTCTATATTTAATAGTTATTTTTTAGTATCTGTAGCTTTAGTTAATATTTTAAAAATTATAAGTTATAATTAGAATTAATATTTGCAAAAATTACATGTTATAATTTTTAAAAATTTATTTCTAGTAGTTAATATCAAAGATATAAAAAAAATAAAAAATAATAATGGCCATTATTAGCAATTAAAAATTTATTGTCAAATAAATATAAAATTTATATGTTAAATATTGAAATTTTCTTGTAAAATACATTGTCTTAAGTATGGTTATTAATTACTCGATAAATGTAAGGGGTGAAAAATAAAAATGATCATTTTTATTAAAGTTTTTATTATTACCAAATTATAACAATACATGTTATATGAAACATGATTTTATTAAAAATTTTTATCATTAACAAATAATAATAACAATACATGTAAAAATTATGTCTGATTTATGTATAAACGTTCTCGTAATAATTTATCGACGTCTAAATAATCCTTAAGATAAACTGAAGACCAGGGGTCACTGTTCTGTTCGAGCACATTCTACAGCTGCCCGTAATCAACTTGTAACAGCATCTTTAAGCGAGTCAAGTTCTGATACAAAGTTTTCATTCGTTTCGAAGGTAACGTTGAATAATATTTCCAACACTTCTCTCGATGTATTGTGTTCAATTTCAAATGTTATTTTTCAAGGGCAGAATAGTTCGCGCTCCTTCATTGCAATACACCTAATTGTTTCGACATCTCGAAGTCTAATGACATTATCAAGCATTTTATTCAAAAATCGACGTCGCACACGGTTTGCTTCCATTGTTATCTGGTCTTGGATGGTTTTTCCTACCGTTTCCATTGTTGCTGCTACTGTTTTACCAAGAATGACTGATGAGTACCATAGTTCAATATTTTTTTATCAAGTCCGCAGACGATATCCATGAGTTGTGATCATTTCCGAATCCAAGCAACTTCACATATACTTTATCATTCTTCTTTTTCAACACCTTTTTCACCAAATACACATCTGGGTACTTTACCTTTTGTATTTCTTCCTGGTAAAAGCACCTTTTTACCGAATTTCCGGTATAATCTTCTAATACGTATGTAACGGGATTGGTTAATTGCACCTTGTTGATTTTAAACAGTTCAG
Organism: Brachynemurus nebulosus; assembly: GCA_035578155.1. Taxonomy (NCBI): domain Eukaryota; kingdom Metazoa; phylum Arthropoda; class Insecta; order Neuroptera; family Myrmeleontidae; genus Brachynemurus; species Brachynemurus nebulosus. Next base: position 25,810,484 of record JAPWDM010000008.1, on the reverse strand, counting down.
TCGTCGATGATGACAGATAGCCTTTCTCAAGCTGAGATTTATATTTTCTAATGCGAACAATATCACCAACTTTATATTTTGGTTTGGCTGCAGTTCGTGCATAATTGTAAGCAGTTGAAAGAAGCATATTTTCCTTGCTTGGTGTTACATCGCGCGGTCGCATTTTAATTGTTCTATGTATACGCGAATTGTAATCATCCACTAATTTGTCCAGCATATATTTCTCGGTCCTTGTTTAAGTTCGGATTCAAATGCAGCTGTCACCTCTTTTGCAATTTTATTTTTCACCGGTATCGACCATGTTCGTTTCAAGAATACGTCAGTTACTGTTAACAGATAATTGTAGTTTTTATTCACAGATGCATTTTAAATGTCCATTTCAATTAAATCACACTGCCAAAAATCATCAATTCCTTTTACAACCACATGTCTACGTGGAAAATTTTTTCGCGCTGGCTTGTGTAGTTCACGTACCACTTGCCATTTGCTCATTTTTCTTAATACCTTCAACGGTATTAAATAATTTATTAAGACGTTCCTCAGTCCTCGATATTCGAAGGTTAAATGCAGAAATTTTTTTATTTTTTGATGTTTTATGTGCCATAAAAAGTTGTACTGCTTAAGTCAGTCTGTACACAGCGTTTTCAATTTGTGTTTTGTTCACTTCGACTGTTTCTGTTAATTCAGAAAATTTCTCCGTTACAAAACTTTTTAAAAATTTTAAATTTACAACATCTTAATCATCAAACGGATCCCTTACATTTGTCAGTTTTCTGTGTCCAATATCGTAATTCCCCATACGCGTCAACTTCAACCAAATTTGTTTAAGCAGTTCTTTTTCAACACTCTTGTCATGTACTGTCGTGTCGAGCGATTAGAGGCGGTTGATCAATGATCCCCTGATGTCGTCTTGATAGATTACGGAAGGTGAATCAATGATTTCCTGTGCTTCCACTAAGCAACTACGATGACAATTTATTGGGCAGCTTGATTTGCAGTTGCTGTCACCCGTTAATCAATTATTTTATTTGAGGATTAACACCCAAATAAATGTATTATTTCAAATACTGTGTTTTAATATCGTTTATTGTTGATTTTACTACTTTTCACTTCTATTAGAAATTACTGAATCACAACAATCAAATTTAAATAATAATTAAATTTATTCAAACAATCAAAAATTACAAATTCCGGGCTTACAGTGATTATCCATAGATTTTAACAAAAGTGAACAACATTGATTTGTGGCATTGGCCTATATATACAAAATATTTATGACGTATGAGGATTGGAAAGTTGGATTTTACCAGATTTTTATTTAATTAGGTGACGTATGGAGATTGGAAAGTGGACTTTCATGGACAAAGGACAAGTAATGGAATGTTAGGAATTTGGTGAAATCGTAGCACCATAATCCTCCCTTTTGAGATGAGACTATAGACGAAATGGGCTGATTTTTCTCCTATGCCGGGAAGAGCTTCTTGTAGAACTTCTTGTGGTTCTTCATATGAATTTGATACTCCTGGAAATTCTTTCGAATTTTGAATTAGTGGAGCTGATGCAGTGGACAACAGGTTCGTGGACAGTTTCTTGACGCCTTTGGTCGTAGCAGTTATTGAATATGTTGATACACGGCGATCCATCTTTGGTTATCGTCCTGGTGAACCATTTGAATAATTGGAATATGTTTAATTTCCATAGTAGCCAGAAGATAAAATTAGTACGCAGCTAATGATTTTAATTGTAAACCAATTACTTGTGGTATTGGCAGGGTGCGTAGTATATGGTGGGGATAATTAAATCGATTGCAGCGTGAGTAGTGGAGAAAATAGGTAATAATACATACTCATATGTGTTTATAGTGTAATAAAAAATATTAAATAAAAATATAATACATTGATCCACTTTGATTATAAACGCAATTGCCACTAATATGTCGTTCCTGATTTATCTGTCAACGTATTAACGTCTACACGTCAATCCATATGCACAGAATTAAAAATATTTGAGGTATTTTAAACTCACATGCAATGATGTTTCATAAGAAGTTATTGATGTTTGCTTTATGTATGACTGTACATTCAACTAAATGACTTATGCCAGCATTTCGTAATTTTCGAATTTCCCTGACGTATTTCGCTATCACCAGCAACTTTTTCCTCTGCATAATCCGGGGTTGGAAGGAAATACTGTCTTGATAATTATATCGATGTTAACGACGAAAATTGTTTAAATACTTTATTAATATAACTCTTATACTTCATCCAGTCTTTTATACCTCAAATTGTTCAAATTTATTTATAAAAAAAAAAAAAAATTGTAAATAACAAATATTTGTATTCAGATTTTACGGTTTTTTTGAAAATATTTCAAATTTATTTCCACGGTTACCATTATTTAATAGCGTGAAAAAATGTATATAATAGATGTCGTTGGCGTCACGCACCCAGCCAATAAGTTTGTCCAAGGAAGTGTATTTGCTCGTTTACTTCTTTTGAAAATTTCTTGTCTAGTTCCTGGAGATGATGGTAGTTTTGGGTAAGCTTTTCTAATGTCCTATATTGTAAGTGTATAGGAGTTATATCAGCGAAATGTTTAATTGTTTCGTTCTTGCATTCTTCTTCAGGTATTTTTATGTCGGGAAAGAAGTCTTGAAATTCTTTGGTGTAAGCGACAAATGTGGGTAACAGTGAGGTTGCTTTTGTAAACCCTTTACATTCGCCATTGATCTTGATGATGTTGGTATCTTGAACTTCCACTTGTTGTGTTGAATTTGGACATATAATTGTTAGCGCCGTTTTCTGACTAGTTGAGCAGATCCATTCGTTCGGATGAACCATTTCCCATATTTCTTGTTCGGCTTTGCACAGGTATGATGACTTTTGGTATTCGATACAGTTGTCCATAGTAGTATCTAATAAATGATTCAATCTCGTCTTTGAGGTAAATAGGAAAAGTTTATTGACTTTAATGGTTTTATAAAGGTTATCGTGATATGGGATTTTTTTTGGGAGTGAAAAAATTTTATATACATCGTAATCATCGATAGTAGTTATAGGGATTTTTATTTCAATAACTATAGTGGTTTTAACGTTAATTATGTTTACGTCTGAAACTTTGTAATATTTATCTAAATTGTCATTATTGACCGGAAATGGTAAATTTACTTTATTAAATTGTGATAATGCGTCAATTAAAATTCTCGGTGGTAGTATGTTGAAATCAATAATTTTATGCTTGGCTAATATTATAGCAGTTTCAAATTGACTAATTTGTTTATTAACAATTGAAATTAATTCTTTAATAAATAATGTTTGACTGTTTACTTCAATAATACGGGAGTTTATATCTAAATTATGACTTAAATGATTATGTTTTACAACGACTTCATTTAATGTAGCTTCTGTTAGTTCAACTAGTTGTTGAGTATGATCAATAGAATTAATACTATCAGTAATTATCCTAATTTGATTTTGCATAATATTGTTAATATCTTTTTGTTGTCTAACTAATTTATTTATATTGTCCGTAAAGAATTGTCCATCATTTGCGTCAGGACTTCCGCTAATTTTATGCCATATACTACCTATAGCGTCTAGCCATCCGTGTTCGTAAGATATTTCTTTTGTCACGTTTATGTGTAGTGTATATGTTTTTAAGGTCATTATATTTAATTTGTAATTGTTCGTATTCACTTCTAATTAGTTTTAATGTTGTCTCGCAATGTGTATCGGTTGGAAGTTTCTTACATAAATTATAATTATTTCCTAAATGAAAAGGTATTGATTTTAAAATGTTTTCTACGTAACTAATATTAAATATATGAATTAAACTAATATAATTAGAAACTAATTTTGCTTCTCCTATATGATTATAATAAATGCCAGGATTCTTGTCTAATTTCTTAATTACTAGTACCATCAACACTATTGGCTTGTCCATCTGAAACAATTTTAAATATTTGTAATGGAACCATTGTCTTTTCTTTTTTTGTTAGTAGGTGTGTCTAGACAGGCTATTTGCTTTTCAGGCCACACTTTAATGACAGTAAAAGAACCTTTATAATGGGATTTTAAGTTTGTTATCTTTATCGTGGACATGACTTTTACTGTCATATAATAATACTAAATCACCTACTGAAAAGGTTTTATTTTTAGTTTTCTTATCGTAACTTTCTTTAGTAATATTTTTATTAATGGTTAAATTTGTTTTTACACTTTCTCGGATATTTATAATTTTGTTATCAATATCGTTCGCGAGATTATCGTACGTGGGAAGTTGGGGTTTATAATTTATTTCTTTGGCTCGTGTTCCGCATACTCACTCGTATGGCGTATAACCCGTATGTCGATTTTTTGTAGTGTTATAAGTATAACATGCGAGGTTAGTATAAATATCCCAGTCATTTTGGTTTTCATTAACGTAATTGCGTAAGTAATTTTTTATTTCCGCATGGCTACCTTCAATCGAACCATTTAATTGTGGATTGTATGGGGTGGTTCGTTTATGTTTTGTATTTAAAAGCTTGTTTAGTTCTTTAGTTGTTGGATTAATAAAATTATTTCCGTTATCAGTTAAAATTGAGGTAAGAAATCCGTATTTTGTGCAATTCTCTAGCAGCTTAATTGGAGTATATTCCGCATTGTTACGAGGTATCGCGTAAGCATTTAAGAATTTTGTCAGTTGGTCTTGCAAAGTTATTATATACTTATTTTCATTCTCCGTTTCTTTAAATGGTCCTAATATATCAAGAGAAATTAATTCATTAAAAGAAGATGATGTTTCTGTAATAACCATTGGGGTTTTTGATAATTTTTGTTTTTTATTCTTTTGGCACTGTTCGCATTTTTTTATATATTCTTCGACGTCTTTGTTTATTGATTTCCAAAAATAACGTTTTCTAATTTTATCTATTGTGTTTTAATTCCTTTATGACCGCTAAGAAGATCATCGTGAGCTTCTTTTATTATTTTTTACCTATCCATAAGATCTCTAACTATCTCTGTTGAAACGCGTAAAATATTTATTTTTGTTATATTGTCAACATTGAAATATGCAAGTAGGGATTTAAAATCTAAATCTGTTATATTAAGACTTAATTGAGGTATATCGTATACATATATTTCTTCTACCTGTATGATTTCTAAATATTGAAATACCCCTAGCCCACTGACCCATATTGTCCCGTTAACCCGCTAATCTATATTGACCTAGTCCACTCCCACCCACACCACAAGTTCACCCAGTTTTTTGACACCCAATTTTTGCATTTGAGTGAAAGCGAAACTTTTTAATTGCATACGTTGTTTAATTTTGAATTTGAATGAAAGTGAAATTTTTGTTTGTATATGATTAGTGACCTTCTCTAGGTTGTTTATAAAAATGAATGAATGAATGAACTTTTTTTGTATGTCGTAGTAAAACTAGTTTTTGTACTGATTCAAGTTTTTTATACAACTGTGTGTAGGTAAAGAATGTGTTGTACACATAACTGTATTATGTGTATGTGTTTGACCTGAAATTGAATAGGTACAAGAATAAATAAGAAAGATGTTTATATTAAAAAAAAATTTTATTTACATACTTATTCTTACATAATTAGATACTTAAATACATTTATATTTCTAAACTAAAATTATATAAAATTACATTAAAGTAATAATTTGAAAAAGTTATTGCTAATATATACATCAAATTATCACTAAATAAATTATTTACAATTATACAACTACAAACTATCTATTGTTTTTTTTATAAATTAGAGCGTTTCTTAAAGCACACCTTTTATTAATAGAGTATCTGTGGTTTATACACGTTAGCGTCATTTCACTTCCATCACTGTATTTTTCCGTAGTTATTGTTTCTAAGTTTATTACGTTACACTTGAAAATTTGTTTCATCCACTTTGCCTTCTCATCCCCCTTCACTATTACTGCATCTTCAACACCCAAATTGTCCTCTATAATTTCTTGAATTTTCTCATTATATGTTACACATCCCTCTTGCCAGTATAACTGGTGCACATTCCTACTTATGTATAAATTTGCATTTTTGTATTTGGTGGGCAAAATTTCACAGTAGTACGGCGGTTTTAACACCATGTGTAGTATCGCCTGATCCTTAACCATGGCGAATTCTTTGAGTATGAATTCCCCATGTTTACCTCTGAACCCCTGAACATCCACAAAAACTGACTCCGTCAAATTATTCATTTTAAACAAAAAAAACTTTTCACAAAAAATATAAAAATTTACAGGTAAGTTGTCTCGTTAAAAAAAACGTAACTATCAACGTTATTGTGACAAACCCTGTTTCTTAAGGTGTTTATACATATATACAATTTCAAGTACCCTCACTTCTCTCTTTTAAGTTTATTTAGGTCACCCAATACGGTTTCTTCTAAGATGTTAAGCTCATCTTTACACTGCTTTAATATATCGAAGAGTAATTCTTCGCTCTCTTTTTTTATTTCTTTATTGAATTCTCGACCAAATGAGACAAAATTATCATCAATGAAATACCGTTTTTTATTCAAAACTTCTTGTTTGAAATTAAGCTTTGAAATTAAGTTTTACTTTCTACTTTCCGCTTCGTTGTGAATAAGCTACTAATGTGAGCTATTTTCGACCACGGACTCGTGAAAGAATCTCTCTGTGATAATTTACAGGCCCTTTCGATTTTTCAAATATAATTCGATCAAATAACCTAAATTTCTTCCTCCTCCACACTCCTACTATCACCTAATTTTTTATAAGAATTGCTACTTTGTAACTAAAAACTTAACTATCTTCCAAGCGTACATCCACAAATAAACTACGTATGCATTTTTCAACATCTCGCAAGAAAGCTCTACCGTAAGTAAGACTGACTTTGTGACAATTTTCAAATGTTTTGGTTCTTCTTAACATAAATTCTGACTAAGATGACTGTTTGCTCTCTCTTCCTGGACATACTGATGGAATTTCAAAATCTTTATTTAACCACTCTGTTTCAAAATCACCCTGTATCAAGGGGGGGACTTTTGGACAAAGTTACTTCAAATACTTTGTAATTAAAGCACGTATAGTATATTTTTTAGTTTAGAAATGACGTCATTATCATCTCTTTTCAATTTATGATGCTAGCCGTCCTTTAAAAAAATCATACGATACTGATCCTTAAAATAGTACATAAATTAAGTTGATTGTCATTTTTTCTATTTCTCTCTTATTCCAGTTGTCAAATTATATAAGATTTTACTTACGGATTTGTGTATACCGACTGAAAGTAAGAAAGAAATAACATACCATTTAGTTAGCTACTATTAAATCATTTTTAACAAGAAAACCAAAAAAAGGATGTATTATTTTTTATTTGACCCATCTATATATAAAAATATGAATTGAAATGGGTAGTTCAAATAAAAAATAATACATTCTTTTTTGGGTTTTGTTGTTAAAAAATATTTAATAGTAGCTAACTAAATGGTATGTTATTTCTTTCTTACTTTCAGTCGGTATACACAAATCCGTAAGTGAAATCTTATATAATTTGACAGCTTGAATAAGAGAGAAATAGAAAAAATGAAAATCAACTTAATTTATGTATTGTAATATTTTAAGGATCAGCAGTATCGTATTATTTTTTTGAAGGACGACTAGCATCATGAATTGAAGAGATGATAATGACGTCATTTTTAAACTAAAAAAATATACTTTATGTTGATTTTCAACAACTATTTATCTAGGTGATTGTAGATTGTAGTATTACAATGAAGTAAATGAAAAATTTAGTCTTTTCGTATAATGACAAAGAAATCCAAATTTTTAAGAGGTTTAGGTAGTTTTATACCATAAAGGATTTCTTCTTTGTTATGCAATATTTTGTCTTGTTTAGTGGACCATTTGCAGGTTTGTTTAGATGTTTCCATAATTGAGACCATGTAATACATTCGGAATTACTTCTCTAATCATTCCTGTGTAATTAATGGCAACAAAATATCCCACTTGAAATGTTTTAACAGCTGCAGATACATCTAGTAGAAAATTACATGGTCCTTAGTAGTAAGACTATGCCTATTCGAGCACAAATGGGTTTATTGTCCCCTAGCCCACTGACCCATATTGTCCCGTTAACCAGCTAATCTATATTGACCTAGTCCGCTCCCACCCATACCACAAGTTCACCCAGTTTTTTGACCCCCAATTTTTTGCATTTGAGTGAAAGCGAAACTTTTTTTAATTTACATGCGATGTTTAATTTTGAATTTGAAAGAAAGTGAAAGTTTTGTTTGTAAATGAATAGTCACCTTCTCTAGGTTGTTTATAAAAAATGAATGAATGAACGAATTTTTTTTGTGTGTCGTTGTAAAACTAGTTTTTGTACTGATTCAAGTTTTTTATACAACTGTGTGTAGGTAAAGAATGTGTTGTACACATAACTGTATTATGTGTATGTGGTTGACCTGAAATTGAATAGGTACAAGAAAAAATAAGAAATATTTTTATATAGAAAAAAATTGTTTTATTTATATACTTATTAAAAATTTATACACTAAAAAAAATTGTATTTTTATGTTTACTTAAAAAAATTACGTACTAAATTTCATTAACTTATTCTTAAATTATAATTACATTAAATATATATACAAAAATGAAAGTTACAAATATATGAAAAAAAAAATGAAAATATAATATATATAAAATAAATAAAAGAAAACTTAACTAAATAAGCCTTTTATTGTCCTTTGAAATATTTTCACGTGTTTTATTGCATATTTTTTATTGAAACTATGGCTGTGAAAAATACAAGTGTTTTCATCATTTTCTATCAATTTTATATTTGGTAAACTTTCTATATTAACCACTTCACACTTAAACATGTTTTTAATGTATTTTCACTTTTCATCACCTTTCGAAACCACTACATCTCCTAACCCAAGGTTGTCGTCGATAACTTTTTGTATAATCTTTATTCCTTCTTCATATTCCACAAAACCCTGACTCCAATATAGACTGTGGTAATTTCTTGATAGCCATGCGTTCGTAATTTTGTGTTTGCTTTCCAGGACCTCAAAGTCGTAAGGTGGTTTTAAAATTAAGTGCAGTATCGCCTGGTCCTTTAACAGGGCAAATTCTTTTAAAACAAATTCGCCCTCTCGTCCTCTGAACCCTTGTACATCGACAAAAACTGACTCCGTCAAATTATTCATTTTAAAAAAAAAAACTTTTCACAAAAAATAAAAATTTACACGTAAGTTTGCCTCGGTAAAAAAACGTAACTATCAACGTTATTGTGGCAAAGTCTGTTTCTTAAGGTATTTATATATACAGTTTCAAGTACCCTCACTTCTCTGTTTTAATTTTATTTAGGCCATCCAATACGACTTCTTCTAAGATGTTAAGTTTATCTTTACACTGTTTTAATATATCGAAGAGTAATTCCTCGCTCTCTTTTTTTATTTCTTTATTGAATTCTCGGGCAAAAGAGACAAAGTTTTCGTCAATAAAATATTTTTTTTTTATCCAAAACTTCTTGTTTGAAATCAAGCATAAACTCCACCAACGGTTGAAATAATATGGAATTTTCTCGAGTAAAAATCATATCAAGTTCTTGACCAATTGTTTTCTGATTAGCAAAATTTTCTCCATTATTTAAATAATCTGGCAACATGATGTTTATTCTAACACTTTCCAATTTCACCTATTAATTTTCTGATTGACTTTAAGTACTAACAGTTCTCGTTTAACACTGTCAATAAGATTTTTTAATTCTGTCAAGGAATTTGTAAAGTTTTCATCAATTACTTGAAAGTAACTGGTCTTACTCTTTGCTATCGAGTCTCTAAAGATTAATCGCATATGATGTTTAAAACCTTTAAATTCTTCGGAAAAATCGTTTAACAATTTTTCAAACTGTTTCCGCCATTGAGAAACATTTTCTTCTTGTCTTGACCGGCTAGTTGTTCGTGACGGCTGTCTTCTTATTGGTAAGTGGGTTTGGCTAATGGTGACGTCGTCATAACGAGGCGGAGCACAAGGAATGAGTTGATTTTCATCTGAACTTATTGGCGTGAAGCGGACATTTGACTCGTTTTTGATGTTGGGGCCGTGAACGCAGTTGTAAATGTTGACGCAGCCCTTGGTACATGATTTATTAAGAAGGCTCTTAATAAATGAAAAAAATGATAGCTTATAGAGGACGAATATTTTACCTAAAACAGAAAACAAAAGTAGCGTATTTTTTATGTAGGTCCACGTGGATGTGGAGATGCGCTGTCCCATTATTTTGATGGTGTTTTCGAGTCTTCTTTCAACTTCTTTATTCAAATCCTTGATTCTGTGTTGATTTTCGTTTAATTCATCTAAGCTGATGTGAATGAGTTTGATTGGACTGATTGAAGATAGTTCGATGTCTGATTTATTTAATTTTTTTATACAATCATCTTCCTCTTGTAGATTGATGTTAGGAATGAAGTCGCGAATAGAGTGGTTTTTGATGGTTGGATACGTTTCAATTGTGTGTGTAGTCGTGTGGCCTTTGCATTTGTTTTGTAATTGAATCTTTTGCGTTCCCAGTAGCTCGATTGCATCGGATTCATTTGGGCAGACTATTTTCAATGCAGTTGGTTCACTGGTGAAACATATCCAAGTATTATCGTTGATTTCCTGCCATATCTCTTGCTCGGCGTAGTATGTTTTGATTTCACATTCTTTCGGGATTTTCTTCGTGGTGGGGTTCAACAGTTTTGTTTCGCAGTTTCGTTGTGTTAAGCTTGACGTGGTATGGATTTCGCTGCACAAGTAGCTTCCTTGTTCGTACTCTTGGCATTTATCCTTCGTCTTTAACGTAATATGCGTGGTCCGACTTAAATTGATTATTAGGTAAGGGTAATTAACGTGGATTATGGAAATTTGTTTCAGGTCTGTTGGATTGTGATTAGGTAGTGGAAATAAGTGGTAAAGAATAAATTGATCTAATTTTATTACTGGTATTTTAATTTCAATTACCAAAATATGACCTAAATTGATTGGTTTGGCTTTAATAATCTTATAATAATTTTCTATATTCTCCCATTTAGGTTCGAATGGTAAATTAAACTTTTGACTCTGAATTAATTGGTCTAGCAGTGTTCTAGGTGGTAAAATTTTGAAATCTACTAAATTATGTCTAGCCAACGTGATTACACTTTCAAAATTTTCTAATTCTTTGTAAACTTTATTAATTAAATTTCTTAATAGGGTGACATGTCCGTTTATGTTAATGCTATGTAGTTCGCGGTCAAGTGCAATTTTTGTTTGATTTATATTTTTATTGTATATCGTTATGTAAGAATTTAACTTAGTCTCGATTGTACTGATCTCGTTTTGTGTTTTGTTCATCTTTGACAATGAATCACTTATAAGACGTATTTGAGACTGTACCATCATGTGAATTTTATCCTGATTGTTAACTAGGTTATTTATTGCGTCAGTGAAATATTGTGCATCCTCTGCGGATGGGTTTCCAGTAATTTTGTGCCAAAGAGACCCAATTACATCAAACCATCCATGCTCATATTCTACTTGTACAGACCATTTTTTGCGCGTATGAGTATTATCTAAATTATAAAGATTTGTCAGATCACTAAATTTTATTTTTAGTTCTGCTAGCTCGTTATTGAGTAATTGGAAATTTAGTTTACAATTAATATTTTTTTCAATTAAATTACACATATGAGTAGATTGAGAATAAATATTTTCTATACTAGATATCGTTTTAGTTAAATAGCTAATATTATAGATATGTAAAAGACTTATAAACTAGTAACTAATTTAACATCCCCTTCTACATTATAATAGACACCGGGATTATTATCTAATTTTGTTAATTCGTAACTACGATTTTGAACTACTTGGTTCATGGATAGAATTTTTAACAATAGAAGGATGATTCTGATCATCATTGTTCTCCTCATTATTTGTTTCTTCACCTGAAACAAATAATTTTAAGTGTTTATAATGGTAGTTAACATTCTTTTTGCCTAATTTTAAAAGGGCTGTATGGTTATTATTTATTTTAATTTGATAAGGCCCTTTGTATCTTGGCTTGGTACCTTTCTTTAATAATTTCGTTTCGAGCAATACTTTGTCGCCTACTTTAAAATTATATTATTTACTGGTTTTGTCATAGTATTTTTTGTTTGTTTCTTTGGAAACTTGTAGATTTTGCTTGGCTATTTCGCGTAATGTTTTTAATTTAGTTGTGACTTCTTCCGTAAATTGGTGATAATATGGTGTATGAGTTGTGTTAGAAATTAATTTTGGATTATTACCATATGCAAGTTTATAAGGTGTTTCACCTGTTGATCGGTTTATGTGGGTGTTGTAACTAAAACAAGCTAAGTGAACATATTTGTCCCAGTTATCTTTATTTTCATTCGTAAATATTCTTAAGTAATCCTTCAAAGGACCGTGTGCACGTTCTAATGACCCATTGGTAGATGGATTATAAGGCGTGGTTTGTTTGTGTCGTATATTAAGTATTTTGTTAATTTCTTTTATTAGGTCGGATGTAAAACTTCCGCCTCTATCAGTTAGGATGGTGGTGGGGAACCCAAACCTAGTACAGTAATCAATGAAGACTATGGCTACATTAATTGCTTGCTGATCATTGATTGGGTAAGTTTGCAGGCACTTTGTTAATTCGCACTGAATAGTTAAAATGTACTTATTATTATTCTGAGTAATATTAAATGGGCCAATCAGGTCGAGCCCTACGTTGTCGTTAAAAGTGGATGCCGTAGTTGTAATTAGCATTGGGGGTTTGTTGTTTTTGGTATTTTTCTTAGCACGCTGACGTTGTTCACATTCGTTAATGTATTTTTCAATGTCGCGAGACATGTTTTTTCAGAAATAACGTTGCTTAATTGCTTGCAACGTTCTTTCAACACCTTGATGTCCGCTAGTAATGTCATCATGGTGGTGTTTTATAATTTGAAGGCGTTCGTCCTTGTCTTTGACGATTTGCGTTTCTATTTTAAGGATATTTATTTTATACTATTTGTCTGTATTACAATAATATAATAATTTTTTAAATTGTTCATTATTTATTAATAAGGTTAGTGATGGTACATCATAAAATGTTAATTCAACTTTATTAGCCGTTTGCGCTTGTGACATATTTAAGATCATGAATAGGTTATAAACGCATTCAAATAAATTACCGGGTAAAATGGGGTCAAGAGCGTTTTCTTTTGCAAATAATAGATAAATTGTTTTATTATTCTTTGAAGTAAAGCAATGTACATCTTTAAATAAATTAATGCTAGCTAAATTAGTATTTGTTTTTACAAAATACGAGAATTTACAATTATCCGAATTTATGGAGCTATATGGTAGAATTAAATTATCAATACTTTCTAAGGGTGTAGTTATCGTATTAAATTGAGGTGTTTGGATATTATCTTTCCATAGTAGGAAGTTCTCGTACGTTTTTTCGAGTACAAGGTTGTCTATTACTAATACTAGTCGACTGAGTGTATCAGTATTAGTATTTGATTTACCAGATTTGTACTCAATACGATAATCGTACTCTTCGAGTTTAAGACGCCACCTGATAAGTCGTGAAGAGGGATCTTTATTGTTCATTAGCCACTCCAGGACTTTATGGTCAGTCCGTATAAGAAATTTTTGTCCGTAAAGGTATGGTCGAAAATTTTTTACTGACTCTACAATTGCAAGTAATTCTTTTTCTGTTGTTGTATAACTTTCTTCGGCTCAGTTTAGGGTGCGCGAATAGTAGCTTATGGGGGAGTTGAGTGTATTGTCGTCATTCATTTGACTAAGAATTCCGGCTATCCCGAAATTTGATGCGTCTGTTGTCAGAATGAACATTTTATCAAAGTTAGGGTACTGTAATATTGGTTTTTCTATTAGACCGTTTTTTAACATATTAAATTCTTTTTGACAATCATTTGTCCATTTGAATTTTGTATCTTTTTTAAGTAATAACGTTAGTGGTTTTGCTTTCACCGAAAAATTTTTAAAAAATTTCCGGTAGTAGCCTACCAGCCCTAAAAAAGATTGTACATTTTTTGTGGTTTTTGGAGTTTTTAAATCTTGTATAGTTCTAATTTTTTTGAATTAGGTCGTAAACCGTTTGACGAAATTGCGTGCCCTAAATATTCGATGTTGTCGTGGAGAAATTCGCACTTGTCGATTTGCAATTTTAAATTGTGCTCTCTTAAACAGTTAAATACCTTTTGTAATCGTTGATTGTGTTCGTCAATTGTTGTTCCAAAGACAACAATATCATTTAGGTAAACGAAACAATCTTCGTAAAGCATTTTTTTTAAAACTATGTTCATTAGGCGTTGGAAAGTTGCCGGAGCGTTACGTAATCCAAATGGCATTCGGACATACTCGAAATGTCCTCCGGGAATTGTGAAAGCCGTTTTGTGACAATCTTTGAAATTTATTAAAATCTGGTGAAAACCGGACGCGAGATCAAGAGTACTAAAGTATTTGGCGTTACCAAGATGGGATAAGATATCCACAATGTTTGGTAGGGGGTATTTATCCTCTATACTGACGTTGCTGAGTCGTCTATAATCAGTAACGATCCGCCATTTTTGCTTGCCACTGGCATCAAGTTTTTTTGGAACCACCCATATAGGTGCACTATATGGAGAGTTTGATTCCTTAATTATGCCGTTGTCAAGCATCTGTTTGATCTGCTTTTTCACTTCAATTTTATGAATTTTCGGAAATCTATAATTTTTTACGTGTATTGGGGTAGGAGCAGTCACCTGGATTTCATGATATAGGGTATTTGTATGAGTTAATTTCTCATTAGGTTAATGAAATAAATTTTAGTTTACACAAATTAATTAGTTTGTCATGTATAGAATTGTCGTCTATATGATTGAGTCTTATGTTTTCGCAAATAAAGTTAATTTTACTATTTTGTACATTATAAATGTTGTTTGTTTTAAATGTTATTCAGGATGGATTCGTATTAATTGTTGCCCCGTAGTGTGTTAAAAAATCTATTCCAAGGGCGCCATCATGTGGAGTATTTATGACATTTTCATCGATTACCTGAAATTTATATGGGAATTCATTCCCATCTGGCATAAAAAGATTTAAATTAATAGATCCTAGGATCTGTTTATATTCCGTTTCTAGTCCTCTAATTATTACTTTGTTTAAGGGATCGTAAATATTATTTGATAGTTTTTTGTTATGTACCAGGGAAATACTCGCTCCTGTATCTATAAGAAAAGTTAGCTGACTATCGTTGCTCTCGTTACATCTAAATGTTAATTTTTGCGTGTTATGATTACCTAGGTTAAGTATTCGATAGGGTTCGAATCGTATGTTTCGTAGGTTACTTGTGTGCCTGTTGGTTGAATCGACTGTTCGGCTCCGACAGTCGATTGGTTCGAGTTTAAATGCTCGTTTTGATTGTTCCTGAATGGTGTACCGTTTTTTAATATCGCCAATTCCTTCAAAATGAATTCGTTTGTTTCAACTATTTTAAATCCTTGAATATCAACAATTGTCGCCATTTTTTGTTGCCGTTGATTATACAATAATATCTGCCTCCTTCAATTCTTCTAAAATTGATATGATTAAATTATCCACATTATTGTTGCCAGCCCTTTTTTCACTATATAAAATTTTCAGATTTTCTATTAATTTGTTCGGGTTGCTCTAATATATATAATGCGGTTTATTTAAATGTTTAAATCCACCACCACTACTACTATTACTGGTTTTCTTTCTATACATACATTATCTGGTAAAAATTCTGAATTAAAAGCTCAAATTTTCCACTTCTTGATTGTAGTGGTGGACAATATGAATGTGGATTAACTGGATTTTATTCTTACAATTCAATAATAAATATTGATGAGACAAATAATCATATAACATTTAATGGATATGTTATAAAACTGCCGCCCGGTTGATATGAAATTTCAGATATTGAAAAGGAAATTATAAAAAAAATTAATCACAATACACAGAAAAAGAAAAATAAGTCTCAAAAATCATCTACTTTTAGTTTAAAAATAGATCCTACTACTTTGAAAGCAGAAATAAAAGTCAGCGATAATGTAGGTTTCAATTCACCACATTCATTGGGTAAATTGCTCAGGTTTACTACAACTAAAGATTTGAGTGCAAATAAACTACACGTATCTGATAATACTGTGCGCATACAAAATTTAAATGCAATATTTAGCAAATGTTCAATAGTTAAAGGATTATATTTAAATAATAAAAGAACCCAACATATACATTGTTTTTACCCACTAGTTGAAACTGGATATAAGATTGTTGAATCTCCTAAAACGATTATTTACTATCCAGTTATTCAAGATCTTATTGACGAAATTGTTGTAACCATTGTTGATCAAGAAGATAAAATTATTAATTTTAATGGTGAAGAAATTACAATTACTTTACATTTAAGAAGAAAAAAATAAAAAAATGCTAATTTTAAATCCAAATATAAAACAGTATAAAAACAATCATTTGAAACTTCATGCGGTTAGTAGTGTTGCGAAAACAAAAACGTCAACAGCTTAGTAAGCAGATTAGTAAAAAAAATATAGAATTTCTAAAATCTTTGGGCTACAAAGTTAAAAAACAATAAAGATGGATATTCTAAACGTCGATGAAAAACCGATTTTTGATACCAGCATAATTCGAAATGAAATTCATTCTTATAACTCTTATGTAAGCTCGTATAATTACGGGAATGAAACACGGATTCCCGTCCACCAACAAGACGTGAATATTTTACCATCTGAGAGCTTTATTCAAATTGAAGCACAAGTTGTATTGAAAGAAGATGAAACTAAACCGGCTGAAGCCAAAGATTGTGTGCTTAGTGGAAATTTTGGTGTTAGTCTTTTTTAGTGATGAGCAAATGCAAGACCAAGATCAAGACTACCAAATCTTCGTCTTGGTCTTGTTCTTGCATTAAGAATTTTGGTCTTGGTCTTGCTAGAGCGGGTTGAGTCTTCGTCTTGGTCTTGCAAAATGCGGTTTTGGTCTTGGTATTGCTAAAAAATCTTGCACTTTCTTGCATCTTTTTTATTAGTAAATTTTCGAATTCAAAATTCAGCTGTCGCAGCCACTGTCATGGTGCGACTTGATAATTTACCGCATTATAGTGTCAAGCCCGGTTCTATGCTAGAAGTTTGTTTTGAGGTTTCTAGAATCCAATAATGCAGTGGTGAATTTACCAGCAGGACGAGTAACCTGGAGCTTAGAGCGGCAGATTTTAGGGGCAGCAAATTTCGGGTCAGAGGGTGCTCGTCATTAATTTTTTGGTAAGAAAAAGGGCAATAATAACCCAAAATGTCGCTCTTAAAAATATAATCATTCCGGAAAAAGTTATTAAGACATTTTTTAGAGAAAGGCAGGGGCGGCAGGGGCTCTGCAGAAATGATACCTATATATATATATATATATATATATATATATATATATATATATATATATATATATATATATATATATATATTTATATTTATATAAAATATATATACATATATATAATTTATGTATATAATTGCATATATATATATATATATATATATATATATATATATATATATATATATATATATATATATATATGTATATATGTGTGTGTAACTGAACTTTCAAACTTTCCAAACTTACAACGTAACCAAACTTCGTATATTTATATATATATATATATATATATATATATATATATATATATATATATATATATGTATATATATATATATATATATATATATATATATATATATATATATATATATATATATATATATATATATATTTCTTTAAGCCTAGAACGAAATATCCTATTTTTACGAAGTTTGGTTACGTTGTAAGTTTGGAAAGTTTGAAAGTTCAAAAATCTTGGAAGAGTTCGCTAGTCAGATACTTCAATTCGAAAATCCTTAAAAAAGTAATTTTTGCTAAAATTCCAGTCTTTTAAAATTTTTTACACCATGGCAAAGAGTAAAAAATCCCATAAAATAGCTTTTAGAATCAGCATCCTATGTTAACGGACCTTCGAGAAAAAATAATTTTTTAACGGAGAATTCGCTATGTTATATAGGATGCTGCAACAAGGGGTATTTTTAATTATATAGTCATCAAATTATAATTTGGATAATTTTGTGAAATCGCACTGATTTAGAGCATAGGTAGAGTATCTAGAATTACATATTCTGCAATATGTAATACACAAGAAGTCGAGAATATATCAGAAAATGAACTAATGCCTTTTTTAGTGACGTATTTATCTAAAGATGAGAAGGGCGATCTCCCAGGGCGACTTCCCATTATCTTGTTATGTGAGATTTTATTTTATGAGGCTAAAAGTTAAAAATAGTTAATTTCCGGAAGTTCCAATCAAAGTTATGTCAAATTGTATATGTACTTCAGTTATTTTTTTTATTTAAAAAAAAAAGAGTTTGGCCATAAATCTAGTTTTTTTCAATGGAATGTCTCCATATATTAAAAACTGAAATTGACCTACAGTAATAAAAAATAAATATTATGTGACAAAAAGAAATTGAACAATCGTAAAGGGTCACTTGAAAAAATAATCATAAAATAATAAAATGTCGTCCGTCACATTTGTGCTGGAATGTTTAACATATGTGCGAAATTCTCTTAATGTGTAGACATACCGGTCCGATCGACCGGACAGTCTAAGCTCCAATATAATTTTATTATCCTACTTCATTCGTAACCAAACACTCAAGTAGGTAATAATTTCTGAACAATTAAAGTCAAGTAGATATTAATTTAGGATAAACAAAATTTGATACATGTTTTGGCCAATTTGTCACGTGTTGTGTCAAGGTATACGATATACTCACTTTCTGATTTAATAGCTTTTGGGTCTAACGGTCGGATTGGTCTAATCGCTCCTTTACCTATTCTGTGGATTAGTATAGAAAATTGGTTTATTTTGTAATTTGTATATATGTCAGTAAAACAAAATAGAATCTGGTAAATTTAAAAAAAAAAAATTTTTTTTGTTAACGTTTTCTCGCTTGATTGTTCTTATATTCTATTCTACATATTATATTTAAACGGTTTATGTTTCAAATTTTAGGGTGTCAACAACCTATCATAAATTAGTTTTCTGGCTTTTTACTGACTATACACATAACCTTCGATTCCATTTCGCCTAACCATTATTTTGTTTCCGAATCTACCAAAATAACGAAAACATTATAATCATCTTTATGAGGTAAAAATTTTTTCTTTCAAAAATCAGAATTTTTACTCTTTACGGTTCCTAAAAAAATTTTGTCTTGTGGCTGCCTCTTAGTCCACCTGAGTATTCGTAGAACCTCCCAACGCGTAACTTTGGAACTATTCGACTAATTTCGATGAAATTTTCAGGGCATTAGTTAATCCCACATGAATTTCTATTAAAGGTAGTAAAATTTATTATTATTATTTAAAGTCTTAAAACCTATTAAACGCCGATATTTTACTTACTATTCGACCAAAAGATTTTGAAGATAGTTGAAAGCATTATATGGATTTATGACAGCATCACACATTTTTAATTGCAAGTATTTAATTAACTTCGAATTTAAAAAAAAAACAATTTTTAATATTGCTTTAAAAAGTTTCAGTATTAATTATACTTTCAAATTATTTAAATAGTTTAGCAAGAGTCTTGCTTTTTTCTTGCTTTTGTCTTGGTCTTGCTCACGCGAGTCTTGGTATTGGTCTTGCAATCATACTTATAGTCTTGGTCTTGGTCTTGGTATACATAGTTTTGGTCTTGGTCTTGCAAAAAATGTAAGACCAAGACTAATTTTGCTCATCACTGGTCTTTTTGATGAAATACGTTATGAAATGAATTCTATAGAAATAGATAGGTGTAGATTTCCGGTTATTACCACAACTATTAAAAATTACATCTCTTACAATAGAAATGAAAGTAAAGCTTTAGCTGTTGCTGGATGGACTGGTGGTGAATCACCAGTTCAAATTATAGATTGGAGTTATACTTATCCAATATCAATTCCTTTAAAAATGATATTTGGATTTTGTGAAGATTACAAAAATTTTTTAATAAATTCCAGACACGAATTAGTTTTAATTCGTTCGAGAGATGATACAAATAGTATTATAAAAAAGGAAGGAGGGAGGGATGTTAAAGTCAAAATTTTAAAAATTCAGTGGAAAGTACCTCACATTACAGTAACTGATAAAAAAAATTACATATTATGAAAATGATTAACAGCGATAAAGTGATTACAATCCCTTTTCGTAGCTGGGAACTTCATGAATATCCCTCATTATCAAATAGCACAGACCATTCATGGACGGTTAAAACATCAAGTCAATTAGAAAAACCGCGTTTTGTTATACTGGCGTTTCAAACAATTCGTAAAGATGTGGCAACAGGTGTGATTCATTAATTTGACCACTGCAAGTTAACTAAAGCACGACTTTTTTTAACTCAGAAGTATATCCATATGACGACGTTTCAACCGATTTTGATCGAATGAAATATGCACAATTATATGCTATGTATACATATTTCCAAAGCTCATATTATCAACGCCGTCCCGAACCGATGTTGACGTACAACGAATTCCGCGTAAAAGCTCCTATTATAGTATTTGATGCTAACAGACAAAATGATTCATTAAAAATGGGACTAGTAGATTTACGATTAGAATTTTCATTTAAAGAAGCACCAAAAGAAAAAACAATTGCTTATTGTCTTATTATTCTTGAACGTATTGTTGAATATACAGCTTTCACAAATAATGTTAAGGTTTTGATGTAAAAAAAATACAAATAATAAATTTTTTATCATTTTATTAAAATATATAACACATAATTATAATGTAAAAAGCAAATCAAGAATAATAAAATTTTTTAATTTACAAACTATTGTTTTATAATTTTAGTATATTTAATCTATATCATCATTACTAACATACTCTTTATCTGGGTGCTCTCTTCCCATCCATCTTGATTCTCTTATTCTTCTAACAATTTTACTGGTAAATAAAGTAGAAGTTTTATATTTCCACTCCAAAAAATATTTTTTTGGGCACTCAAATCGCAATTCTTCATTTTCCAATCCATCACAATCTTCATATCTGTCTTTAGGATAACAAAATTGGTATATCGACAACAAAAATTTACATCAAATTCATCAATCCCCTCAAATTCGGTTTTACATTTCATTAATAATTTAAAATATTGCTCAAATATCATTTCTGGGTAGAAGAATAAATACGGATAATTTATTGATGTGTAATGGTATAAATTTTTATAGCATCTAATATATTTCTAAAGACTAAAAAACTTCAAAAACTAAAAAAAATAAAAATCATTTAAAAATTATTAAATACCTTGTAATTTTTTCACTTGCCTCTTAAAATCCATTATGTTAATGTTTTAAGCAAAACTTGTATTTGATTTTATTAGATTTTATGCTATCTATATATAGCATGGAATCAAAATTTAATAAAACGCAATTAAATGCATACTACACAATCTTTAAATCGCTTTCTAAAAATATTTTTTATCCTTGATGAATACATTTAAAAATTATATATTTAATATTAAATAAGAACAACACACAAAAATTTTGAATTATACGCACAAAAAATTTGAATATATAATTATATTTATTAAATACATCACACATGTTGGAAAGAGTTTTTATAGGCTAAATAAATTTTGAGGTGCGTCAATGACAAACAATATTTATTGTGGAGTAGACTGGTATTGTAATAGGTTAAAATTATGTTGTAAATAGGCGTATATTGAGCTAGGTCAAGGACGATGACCTGGGGGTGTCTAGACGGCTTGAGGTAGGTTGAAACAAAGCCATTCTGTTGAAATGAAGTGAAGTCAATCTGTGTGGGTGAAATTTGGTCCATTGTGTCGAGATGTATGAAATGCGATGTCGAAAACTTGTAGAACACTGCACTAGATTGCACAAATTCATGAATATGAAAATGCGTAGAGGGGATTCTACGACTTAGCCCGTTAAGATGCCATCTGTAACGCGGAGAGTCGGCGAAGCGAACCGAAAAACATGCTGTTTGTTTAAACTTTTAGGTTGATATTATTAAAATTGATACACAGATAAACGTGTATGCAATGATGCCAAACCCGACCGCGTGTTACAGATTGAAATGTTGGTGATTTCTTCTAATTTGTCCCAAGTATTGCGCAGAGGAATATTTATTACGATGAGGGTTCATAAAAATAAAACAGGATTGTGCAATCATAAGAAGATTTATTTGTAGAAAATATAATCGTAATATTTTAGAAACAAACACCATAGCATGTAAACCGATGCAAACAATAAACGTTTATACTTTGTAAATATATTTAAAGTCTGTCGTATCTTGAATACACATTAGATAATCAAAATACGTTTAAATTAAACAAAAGAAAACAATATAAAAAAATGTTAAATGAATCGGAACCGACAACGACATAATATTTAGCGTAAGGTAATACGCAACTGCCTTACACTAAGACTAAATCCCGATTGATTTATCGTCGCCTGTCGTCTCACTATCTAACCGCTCAAACGTCAAAAGTCTCCCCTCCATTCATCTACTAAGCGTGTTGGGCGGAGAAACAGTAGTACCCGTGGCGCTCACCAGACGACGTATTACAACCCTCTCATGGTATTATAAATACTGAGGAACGCCGCTAGGCGGCACCATGTCACAGTAAATATTAGAGTAAGCTACGGTAGGCAACTACTAAACATGAATGCAAAATGCATTGCCTATATTAAATCGCAATAGAACACTGCCGTCACAATACCAATCAGAAAAGTCTGTTTGTAAATTATATAGCCCTAATTTTGAAACAAAGAAAAAATGAACAACCACCTCTCTATCACCTTTTTTAATAGCTAATTCTAAAGATAATGATAAAGGGCATAGCCGGGTAAGATAGGGAAAATGGCCCTTGACGCCAAATTGATTGTTTTTATAGGAAATAATACTTCTTAGCCTCAGATACATTCCTGCCAAATTTCAACCCTCTGAGGCTAATAGTTTATGGATACACAAAGAGCACAACAACAATTAGTGCAATACGCCGATGAATTAAAACAAAACGTTAAAGATGTGATTTGTGCGTTTTATATATCGTTAACACCATGTGGCTCAAAATTTCTCAAAATTGGATTTCAACCAACTGCTCTGAATATAATTATTCTACTACATTCATCAACTTATTCGTGTTCAATCAATTTTACACCTGAACAATGGCTCAAATTAATGGAATTTGCACAATTAATTGCTGATTTTTTAAACAACAAAAACGATCTAATGGAATCTAACAACATTGATGCAATTCAAATTTCATCGTTTTGGTTTGCAAACAAAAAAATCGATGGATAATAATTGTTACGTAACTTTATCGGGAGATACTGCAATTCATATGTTTCACCGGAGTAAGGGAATATTTTCGTGATGTAACAACATGCATTTTTATGCTCTTAGCGTTGAGTAGGGGATACAAGGCATGTAGAGCCAAGTTCCCTTTTTTTAACGCTGTCTCAGCTTGTTTTGAGAAGTTGAGTTTTTGATCGAGTTGAACTCCCAGATATTTAACATGAGGTTTTGGTGCTATTTTGTTTTCGTTTAGTGTGAGTGGTGTGTATACTTTTGTGTATTTTCGTTTCTTTTTAAATATTAAGTGTTCTGTTTTGTTTTGATTTATTTTGATTTTCCACTCCCTGGCATATTCACATATTTGGTCAACGTGTATTTGTGTTTGTTTTGTGGCCACCTGTGCATTGAATGAATGTGCGTAGATTGCTGTGTCATCCGCATAGATGGCCAGGTTTGTTTTGGAGAATTTTGGGATATCATTAAGAAAATATGTGAATAGTCCTGGTTCTAGCACTGAGGTACTCCAGCTTTTGTGTGTTTCTGTTTTGATAATGTGTTATTTATTTTTGTTTGAAATGTTTTGTGTGTGAGGTAATTGTTTATTAGTTTTATTAAGTGTGGCGGGAATCCGTTAGTTATTAGTTTGTAAGCAAGTCCGTCAATCCACACCGTGTCAAAAGCTTTTTCTATATCAAGTAGCACCAGAGATGTAACGTTTTTCTTTTTGAGATTTTGTCTGATGTCATTAGTCAGTCTTGCTACTTGCATTGTCGTATTATGTTTTGGTCGGAAGCCAAATTGTTCGTCTATAATTATTTTATTCTTATTGTTATAGTCGATGAGTCTTCTATTGATTATTTTTTCAGTTAGTTTCGCTATGGTGTTCAGTAGGCTTATAGGTCTATAGTTCGTCGTATTCGTTTCGTCTTTTCCCTGTTTCGGTATTGATATGACCGTGGCCATCTTCCACCGAGTTGGAAAGTGTCCAGTTGTCAGTATTGCGTTGATAATGTGCATTAGTTGTATTGTCGTTTTTCTTGATATGTTTTTAAGTATCTTGTAGTCTATTCCGTCCGGTCCCGGCGCTTTATTGTTAGGAAGTCTTATTATAATCTCTCTGATCTCACCGGGATTTGTTTTTGTTTTGTTTTTTGTTTTGTTGTCCATTTTATAATTGTTAATGTGATTCTTAAAATATTGGTCAACTGTCGTTTCCTTGTCTGAGTAGCTGTTGTTTGTTTGGATTTTTTGCAATGTGTCGGCTATTACATTTGCCTTTTTTTTGTCTGTAAAGTATGTGTTACCGTTTTGTGCTAATGTAGGGATTTGCTTCCTGGTACCCCTCAGCGCCCGGGACATTTTCCGTAGGGAATTGTCCTTTGGGCTGAGCGATTCCAGGAGCTCTTCCCATTGTTTGTTTTGGTCTTCGGTCAGTTTGTCTTTTATTACCTTATTTAGTTTGTTAA
Source organism: Brachynemurus nebulosus (assembly GCA_035578155.1). Taxonomy (NCBI): domain Eukaryota; kingdom Metazoa; phylum Arthropoda; class Insecta; order Neuroptera; family Myrmeleontidae; genus Brachynemurus; species Brachynemurus nebulosus. The sequence continues at coordinate 25,785,629 of JAPWDM010000008.1, read as the reverse complement.
CTGTCATCTTAATATCTGCGTTCGCTGTTTTTTGATATAGTTTTCTGTTTATGTTGCGTAATTTAATGGGTTTTTTTTATGTCATCACTTATTTTATCTGTTTGTGTTTTTATTTTTATTTTCGTTGTGTGTTTTCTGATTGAGTTTTGGATGTTATTGGTCAGTTTTTCTGTTTCTGTGTCTATGTTATCTTGTCCAATGTCTCTATTGATCGTGATGTTTTCGTCAAGTGTCTTTCTAAATGCTTCCCAATCGGTGTTTTTATATGATGTGACGGTCATTTCACCCCTTCCAATATTGATGTTTCTGATCTCGAATCTTACCGGATTATGATAAGAACAGAGTTCTGCCACCGAAACAAGTTTTGTCACTCCTGTCACGTTTTTGTTTAATATTATGTCGATGTAGGTCGGTGTGGTGTTATTATCTGGGTAGTGTGTAGGCTCGTCAGTGTGATGTAGTATTATGTTATTGTCTGTGATGTATTTCTGTACCGTTGTTCCATTCTTGTTGTTTATGTGATTGTTCCAGGTTACGTGTCCTGCGTTTAGATCCTCGACCACAAGTGTATTTGTGTTTATGTTTAACAGGGAGTCAAGTTCGTTCGGTGCGATTGTATGACTTGGGTGGTTATATGCTGCTACTATAAATAATTTGTGGGAATGACCTGATAATTATATTTATTTTTGATTATAATGGCTACCCCGCCGCTGTGTGCAGTGATGTCTTTGCGTATGATGTTATAGTTTCTTATTTTTATTTTGTGTGGTGAGTTTTGTTTCGTTAATAGTTATAATATCCGGTTTGTTTACGGCAATGTATTGTTTAAGTTCTGCGAGTTTGCATTTTAGTCCGTTTGCGTTCCAGTGTGTTAGTCTAAGGTCCATTCTGGTAGTTAGTCTGACAGAACTGCACTAGTGCCATGAATTTATCATACTCACTATTGCAGTGTTTTAATTGGGCATTTAGTTTAGTGATTAGTTTTATCATTTTTGTAATGTCTATTGGTGTCCCTAGTTGCCTCATCTCACTTACCAGGGTGTTGAAGTTTCCTAAGGAGGTGTTGTCATTGGGTGCTGGTGCTGGGCTGGGTATGGCTGTTGATAGATATTCATTTGTTGACGGTCGTCCCACTTCTGTTGGGGCTTGTTTTGAATTTAGGTATTGGCGCAGGGATGAACCTCGTCTCTCTCCTCAATTTTGAGGAGAGAGACTTTTTCTTAATTCTTTTCTTCTTTGGTATTCAGGGCAATCTACACTGTTTGATGGGTGATTGCCCTTACAGTTTTTGCATGTGGCCGGTTCTTCTTTGTTTTTAGTGCAATCTTTGATCCAATGACCTTCAGCACATTTGAGACATGCAGGCTTTGCATGGCAATTACTAGTGGCATGCCCCCATTGCTGACAGCGGTGGCATTGAATTATTTCTTTTTCGTTTCTCCGCCTTTCCCATTTTATACGGGTGTGGTACACGTAAGGACAGTTTTTATTTAAGAATTTTTCTGTTATTGTATTGTCGGTTATGATTAAAAATAATGGTGTTTTTGTGTTCCTCATACGGAAAACATTATATACACTTATTTTATATGTTTCTTTTATGTCCTTTTTGATGTCTTCTGGGGGTATTTCACCCCTGATGCCTTCGAGGACAAATGCGTGTTGCTTGCTATCCTTATTTGTATAAGTGTGAAATTCCAGTTTTCAGGCCTCAAAATGCTCCATACATTTCTTAAGGTCATTTTAATTTTCTAAGTAAACATTTGTATGATTACCAGTGTATTTAATTTTAAACTTTTTTTCGTATTTTTTAGCCATAAAGTCAGCAAATTCCTTATGGTTGGTTGCTGTATGGTGTAAAACGATCGACGGTGGTTTAATTTTCTTTTTGGTGTTTTTTTGGCTTGCTTCTGGGTTATCGTTTTCCACATTTTGCGTTTGCGTTGCCATTTCATCTTCTTCTTCTTCGGATGATAGTGGCTCATATCTGTTGGATGTTTCAATATAACCGGGAGTAGGCTTTATTTTCTTCGGTGGGATTCTGCTTTCCGTTTCGGTTCTTCTTGGGCGTTTGTACTCAACTTTCGTAAAAAGTTCTTCTATGTTATCCATGATTTTTACAATGTTTACATCGATATGGTTTAATGATTTTATATTGTTTTTGCACACACTTGTGTTTTCATTATTAACGTTATTTTTATCCTTATTAAATGTTTTAATTTAATTGTACACCTATTATATAAATAATCTACCAAGCGGCCAAACTACTGTTAAATAGTTAGTATCCCGCTTATCGCCAAAAAGTTACGTCACAAAAATGGGAGGAGCTTCCCCACTTTCTATGGTGATATACATATTTAGAGTTTGTGTCTGTATGTGTGCTGTAGTGGATATTTGTAGGTGTAATATTCCGTACATATGTATAGTTCGGTCACTGGAGGGAGATGATACATATACCATACCTACACACTCGGCAATAGTACGTATACATAATGCTGGTGTAATACGTATGTACTCTAGGCTTACGTATTCATTGTATTACATTGTTGCAACAATCAACATCCGAACCGCTACAAGCGTTGTGGACGACTGAACCACCTAAGCCGTGTCGGGCTCAATCGAGACTCATCACAAGTTACAATTTTCTACACTTACGCTGACCACTTGTAATCTACACTTTATTTTAATATAATTATTCTTAATATTATTGGTCCTGTCCATTATTTTAATGTCACTAATGTACGTGGGCGGGGCCACCGCCACCTAAAGCGCAACACAATCTCTGATTTGACTGTTGGATGGGAGGGGCATTAGAACCACGAACGACACACCCTCTATGTAGTAGGACATGTAAACGCACTAAGATTATGTAAATATTTACGGAGCGACACAAAAACACATCCGTTCACTATGAGGTCCAGAAGCGAACTCCGAAGCGGGAGTGCTAGCCACTACACTGTGGCGTACACTGGCTCTGGATGTATTAAATGTCGAATATATTCTAACAATTGGCATTTTGATCTGTATGTTAATTAAGTGTACAAACATGTTTAAACCAACTATTGCCTAAGGCGGTGAATGGCAATGTCTACAAATGTCTATATAAATTACTTATTTCTGCACTTAAAAACTTTCAAATCGGTTTTGCTCAAAGTTTTCCGTTCACGTGATTACGCCATGTTATGTTGTTGGCACATTTTTCTTGTGGTAGTGGGTTATTTAACCATATGTATGAAATAAACTTTCCGATTGCATCATTTGCTATTTAGATTAGGCGTAACCTTGAATGCATACATTAATGACACATGATTTTCCACCAAATCATAGTATATAAAGCTGGACGATATTTATAAAATTATCAAGTTTCGTTGAAACTTAGTATAGTCTACGCCTACCGTCTTATGGAAAATTAACATTGCCCACCATCCACCGCCTTATGGAGAAATAACATAGCCACCACCCCTCGGGCTCGTTCACTTCGGTTATTAATATTTTGTTAAAAAGATCACCAAAATGATTACGTTTGCAACGAACTATGCAAATGTTATATGTGTATCTTATGTACCTCTTTTCATTCATTTTTCTGAACTACTCAATATAGGCAATGTTCTTACTTGCTCCTGAATATAGACAATTACATTGCGTTACCAAGTGGCCCCATACCTAGTAAGATCGCTTGTATGTGTATGACATGTATAAAAATAAAAATTTCCCATTTAATGATAAATTCATGGTCAAGACAATTCATTCATTTATCATCTATTGGGAATTTTTTATTTCCGATTAAAGATATATCCGTAGATCTGAAAATCCATTATAAATGTAACAGTAATTAATTTAATTTCAACGTTTAATTTTACTTATTTTGATTAAAAAATAAAAATTATATGCATATTTTTATTTTAATAGAGATATTTATATATAATATATTAGTACAAATTAGTGTTTATTTATAAATAATACATGTAAAAAAATTTTCTACTTAATAATAAATTCATATAAAATACATACTTTTTTCATCAATTGCAAATTTATAATGTATAAAAACTGTTTCTTATATGCACTTGATATGTATGTATATGATGTTGTTTTCTATTTAATATGTGTGCGTTCCAGCAGTAATTAATTTAAATTTTAATGTTTAATTTTACATTTAATTTTAAAATTTTTTAAAGATATCTTCTTTAAGTTTTTTTTAAAAACATTTTTTTTTATTAAGTATTGTGAAATCCCTGTATTGTGAAATTCCCGAAGCAAAAATTATAACAACGAAAGCAAACACAATAATAAATACGAATTCTACAATAGATTTAAAAATGGAAGCGAACCCAGCAACGAAAAAACAGATTTATTTTTTATTTTAATATATCCTTTATGAAATACGTGATTTTTAGTATTATTTAATTACTCAATCGTAAAGCATTGAACGATTCACATCTGTTAAGTTTAATCATGAAAATATTGTTTTTTATCACCTTATTTGTATTATATGTTAAAGCGAATCGTAACGGATATGTTATAAATTACCTAAAGCACTATGGATATTTAACGAACGACACTGTAACTTTGGAAGATACGTTTTCAGCAGCACTATCACTATTTCAGGAGTTTTACAAGTTACCGGCTTCTGGCCTTATCGACGCTCAAACGTTACAGTTGATTAATTCGCCCAGATGTGGTGTACCTGATCATATCAAAAACAACGACGACCTGAATGTTTACCAAACAGAGAGATGGAATAAAACACATATAAAATGGCATTATGCATATGCAAACGATTTGATTTTACAGATGACTAAAGCAGCCTTTCAAATGTGGGAAGATCAGAGTGGATTAACATTCGAACATGATGAAAATTACCTAGATATTATAATATCTAACAAACGGTTTTGGCATACGTATCATAAACAGCGTAAAATATGTAACGATAGTTTTGATGGTCCAGGAGGTGTGCTAGCACATGCATTTCTTCCTCGCGGAAATCGGACTGTTGAAATACATATGGATAGTGACGAACCATGGACTAAAAGACAAGTCGGGGAACCGGACAAAATTAATCTGTTTTCGATATTACTTCACCAGATCGGCCACACGCTTGCATTACGCCATTCACCTAACAATGAGTATTATGTACGCGTTCTACGGATCAAACTGGAGTCGACAATTATCTGTGGATGATGTTATTGAAATTAAAAATTTGTACGGATCAGAGGAGAAGAAAACATCATTTGTTCCACTATCATCAGCACCAACATCTGCTCCTAGTACACCTACTACAACGTTATCAACAATTCCTAAGATCCCTAAAAACTACCTGTTTTGAGTGATTTGAAATATTTAAACACTTTTAAATGGATATGGACTATCGACATAAACGATAGTAATAGGATATTAACGCCAATATTATTAACCGATTTCCTACGATTTTTACCAGTAAATGTAACTAAGATATCCATAGCATATAGAAGACCTAGTCGTGAAATAGTTATTATAGCAAATAACATTGTATATATGATTATATATCCAAATATGCGTTCAATGGCTGGATATCCTAAAAATATATCTTCTGTTTTTAATGGTATTTCAAATTTTGCTTTAATAAATGGAATAGTTAATACGTACACTGGAAAAACGTATATTTTTCATGATAATTTATACTATTCCGAAATTAACGAGTGCGATTTCGCAATAGTTAAACAATGATTTACATCGGATCTTTTCCCCGGTATACCTCCTAATCACACTCAGTGTTTAGACATAATAATGGTTATCTACACTTTTTCAATAAAGATAAATTTTATGAATTTAATGAATTCACAGGGATGTTAGTACGTAGTGGTACATTAAATTTAATCTATCCATTTTTAATATTTCATGTTTTAAATATAATATTTTAATGGATATATATCAATTACTTAAACAATTTAAGAACAAAAAGGGTAAAGGAGAGGCGTATGAATAGAGTTTCTACTGCGGTGGTGGTAGTGATGGTAGCGGCGGCGGCGGTGGTGGTTGCAGCGGTGGTTGCGGCGGCGGCGGTGGTGGTGGGTGTCTTAATCTATATGATGTAAACTAACCAGTCTTGTGGTATCAACTGAACCATTCACATCTATCGCGATGCGGTAGAAACTTTAAACGGAAAGATTCTCTATTACGCCACATTAGAACGATACACAAACCTTCAAATATGCGGGAATTTCCATCATACAGTAACGTGAGCATAAGCAATCAGTTTGAAAATACTGCTGATCAGCAGGCGAACAATGACACTTACACAAGCGATGGCGAAAACAGACGATTTCTAGGACAACTAGAATCCTCGAAATCTAATTACGAAGGTAGTGATGGTGAAAATGACTATAGCTTTCAAAGAAATAGTACAGAAGAAGAAGAAGAAAGGATGTCACCAGTATTTCAAATTAAACACGTAGAGGAAATGAATCGGAGCTTGAATCCTTTTGACCAAAGCATGATGGCTGTAGCAGAAGCAATAAAGAATAAATTTAACACTTTAAAAGATTCACATAACATGGTACAATCTAAAGATGGGAGTAATAATTGGACTGGTGAAAATAAACCAGAAGAATTATCAACATTCAATAAATTACACTGGAACACCAAACTTAACTGGACTTTTACAAACAGCTCTAGATCTATTAATGATCAAGGAATTAAAAAATGTTAGTGAAAAAGAAGAAGAAGAAGGAGAAAAAGAAGATAATAGAGAAGATAAAAGGATAGAACAAAAACGACCTTTAACACCCAATTCAATAACTGAAGACGTGAAGCCAAACATGTGAAGTATAGTAACTTCGACAATGAACATTATGTTACAAGAAAATATTGGCGTAACCCGAACACTTTAGTAGTCGAATCAAAAACTTTAATGACTACCACACAAATTGGAGATCAAATATTTGAAATAATTCGTAATTTAATGGTTGTAAGCGATATTAAGAATACTAATTTTGCTTATTATGTGGAAAATGAGAAACAACGTAACGAGCTAAAGCAAAACCTTAATGAACTAAAGAAAACAAAAATTGGACAGCAAATTACATCAATTATTCGTGAACTGGAAAAATTTGATATCATTGAACCAGTATTAGGAAAAATAACAACTGATTACGATGATGATGATGATGATGATGATGACGATGACGATGACGATGACAATGAAAATATTATTGCCGACACTAATGAATCTGACGCTAAAGGTGACAATGCTGGTGAAGACCTGTATCTCAAACCATACAGAATGCGTTAAAACTTTAAATAGCTATATGGAAACAATTAATAGTCAATTGCGAAAGATAACTGGAGTAAAATATCATCTGGCCATACGGTATTTTATAATTAATTTTGACCAGCCTGCTGGTGTTTACCGATCAGAAAGCAGACAATTTACAGTTTCCTACTAAGTCGGAAAGAAAGCAACCACCATTAACATTAGAAAACAAAAAATTTCTTCGCCAGTTGGGTTTCAAACTAAAGACCAACACAGAAAGATTTACTAACCTTGAAGACGAATTTGATGCTGAAAATAGCACTGTTGGCGAAGGATTGTATCTTAAACCGTATAGAAGATATTAAATAAAAACTTTATCGGCACTGAATATGAGAAAACTCTTGTTTTGATTACAAAATAGCAAGAGCATCTAAATTTGAAAAATTCTTAAAAATAGAAGAGTTTTTATTCATTTTTCGACGACATAACAGTGGCGACGGTGGAGATAACAATGAGTGAAAAAATTAAAGAGAACATGAGTAGGTATTGGGACACTTGGCAACGCAATGTAATTGCCTATCTTGCAGGGGCAGTTGAGTGTGTGTGTGTGTGTGTGTGTGTGTGTGTGTGTGTGTGTGTGTGTGTGTGTGTGTGTGAAAAAATTATATATATATGGTTGTCGTGTGACGTATCTTGGATGGTTGGTTATGGTTGTGACGTCGGTTGTTATTCGGCCATGTCGTGACGTGTCTTCGATGGTGGGTTATGACGTAATTTTTCTTTTTCAAACTAGCTTGCGGACTAGAACTCTCGGCTGTGTGTACACCAAGCCAATGCTTTACTTACCAAGCTACAACGGAGCCCCGTTTATATTGTGTTAAAAGTGAAATACTATTTAACAAGTAGTGTTGTGTGTGTGTGTGTGTGTGTGTGTGTGTGTGTGTGTGTGTGTGTGTGTGTGTGAGTGTGTGTGTGTGTGTGTATTAAAAAATAAAAAATAGAAAAAGGAAAATACTTTTATTATAAAATTTATTGTAATCAAAGAAATCTCCCGTTTTGACAATGACACTAAAAACAGAACATTTATAATTCTAGACATGAATTTCAAAACTGCATGAGGGATACAATTTTCAACCAGTTTTCTTGTACGCCGTACTTGCCGCGTAATTTTCAAAATGTCATCTCCATTGCTTCTTATTACAACAATAATTTTTCTTAAATCGTCTGAGCAATGTAGATCTCTTTCCATGCTTGCTAAAATAAATTAAATAATAAATAATCAATGTAAAACATTAACAATATTGCAGTCTAATATAATTTGTACTTACCTTATGGTAACTTTTACTAAAAATCTAAAAATTTAAATAAAATTTTAAGTCCGGGTTATTTCTCTGATTATTAATCCATTTAACTATTGAATACTATAATATATTATTGTATTATTATTATAATAATTATTTTGAAATTTTACAATTATTATTATTTGTGGTGTGTACACAATAATAACAGACTCCATTGTAATGAAATTTGTTTTTAAAATAATTCACTGATTGCGGAGTCAATTATTTATAATAGGGACATCATTGCATGTAACGAGATCAGTACCCTCTCTATAGACGATATCAATATGAGCGTCCTTGTTCATATGCAGTTTGTTAAGAGTGAAAGTTTTTTTTTTGATGCGTACATATTAATATATATTATGGTTAAGAGTGAAAGCCTACTTAAATGATACTAGGTTACAATAATAATTTTAAAATGTCAAGGCATACGCTTTTTTTGTATCTATATGCAAAATTAAGGTCAACTGCATCCAAAATATTATTTGCCCACCAAAAAAAAATTGTATAAAAAGCCGATATAATATGCGTTTTCAATAGTTATTAGGTAAACGCCTTCTAAGTAACATCTAGCAAAAATGTATCAGTGTACTGAACATGATATTTGTAAACATGGTAAATGTATTGTTTCTTGGGAAAAATGTGGTAAGAGAAATAAATTTGTTTTTAAATTGAACAAATTTCTCTTCCCTACGTATTTCCATTGGTAATTTATCAAATGCTTTATAACCTACATACAACGGTGTTTTCTCATAAAAGGCTGTTCTGTGTGAAAAATCATATGATGACTTAAATCTTGTATTATAGTGGCTACTTGTATTTGCTATTATAAAGTATTGTTTCTTATGCATGTAAGTTAATAACTCGTATATATAAACTCCAGGTACAGTCAAAATACTCCATTTCCTGAAAAAATCTTTACAGGAAACTCTTGCACCTATTTTAAATATTTTTCTTAGGATCTCTTTTTGAATGATCAGTATACGCTTAGCCTCAGCGCAACCTCCCCACATAGCAATACCGTAATTTAATGCAGAAAATACATGAGCATAATAAAACATTAGCAATTGATCTTGATCAAGATATTTTGTCAAGATGGTATACTGGTAAGAGAATTTTACATACTTTTTACATACCGCATCAACTTGTTCAGAGAACTTTAAATTATTGTCTATAATGGTGCCTAAAAACCTAACACTAGTAACAGATGTCAGCGTTATTTCTTCATTGGTGATTTCCATATGTATGCTTTGTATATTTTTAAGTTTAAAGTCTATAAGAGCAGTTTTATTTATGTTCACTATTAGATGATTTTTGTAACACCACAATTTAAATTTGGTAAGCACTTCGTTGGCTAAATTTTTAACTTCTTCTGTATCTTTAGCTTTAACCAAAACAGTAACATCATCAGCGTACATGATTATTTTTCCAATGTCCACATATTCTGATAAATCATTCACATAACAAATAAATAACAGCGGTCCAATTGTACTTCCTTGTGGTACCCCAACTTTAAACTCTTTGATATCTGAGTGTTCATTTTCAATTTCTACAAAAAATTTTCTATTTTCAAGATAGGATTCAATTAACTTGCTGCAATTGCCTCTGATTCCAATTTTCTCTAATTTTTGAAGTAGAAAGTGATGATTAACTGTATCGAATGCTGCACTCAGATCAAAAAACAAACCGATAACATGCTGTCCATTATCAAGCGTTTTTGCTAAATATTCGTAAAATTCAAATATAGCGCTGGTAGTTGAGTTAAGCGTTCTGAAGCCATGTTGCACAGGAGACAATAGTTTGTTATGTTCCAGAAAATCCATGATTCTTCTGCATACTGTTTTTTCAATAACTTTTGACCATATGGAAAGTATTGATATTGGCCTGTAGTTGGCAACATTTTTATGTTCGCCTTTTTTAAAAATAGGTTTGATTTTCGTAAGTTTCAATTCTTCAGGAAATCGTCCCGTTTCTATTATGTCATTAATAATTGGAGCTAATTTAGATGCTAAAAAATGAGCATTATTTTTTAATATTTTTGCTGGTACTTCATCCGGACCCGCAGAATTTTTATTCGGTAGACTCATTATAATGTTGCAAACTTCATTTGGATGTGTCGGTTCCAAAAAAATTGTACAAAATATATACAGCAGTTTGGGTTGCGTTTAAAGAGGAAGAGGAAAAATGAGCAGTAATATTTTAAACATCAACACTGGGGTCGATATTGATGAGAGCATTTCAAAATTGGATGAGCTTCCATATTCACCATTTTTGAATAGTTTTAACAACAGTGATGAAATTCGGATATGCATACAAAATCAAGACCTGATATTGTTACCGCACAAAAGCTATTTATATAAAGAAGGGGAATTGAAGAAGAGCGATGGAACGGTATCGACTACGGCAGAGTTAAGCAACAACTCAATGGCACATTTGTTTTAAGAAATGCGATATGAACTCAACGATGTGGAAACTGATCAATGTAGATATGTTGGTCCAACAACAACGTTAATGAATTATTTATCTTTAAATAGAAATCAGAGTCAACAACTCTACAACGCTAGCTGGTGTCCCACTGAAAAAATCAAAGTATCTGACAAAGGTTACTTTAATTTCTGTCTACCACTGGATCGAGTGTTCGGCTTTGCTCATCATCATAAAAAGGTTATTATCAACGCAAAACACCAATTGATTTTAATTCGGGCACGGACGGATCTTGATGCAGTTGTATCAGCGGCTGACGATGTTACGTTTCACATACACAAAATTCAATGGATCATGCCTCACGTTACAGTTGCCGATGAGGCGAAACTACAGTTATTGAAATATGTGGAAAGTAGTCAAAATATACCAGTTGCCTTTCGTGCATGGGACATGCACATTCAGCCAACGATTCCAACAACAAAACACATTTGGACGGTAAAAACAACAACACAACTGGAAAAACCTCGTTATGTAATATTTGCACTTCAAACAGATCGGCGTAATAAAAAAGATAAGGACGCCAGCATTTTCGATCATTGTGAGCTCTACGATATCAATGTATATTTAAATTCGGAAAAATATCCATATATGGATCTGAATTTGAATTTTGCTAACAACAAGTATGCGTTAGCGTATCATATGTATTTTAAATTTCAAGAAGTCAACTACAACTCAAACAAGAATGAGCCGTTATTTAATCGAGAACAATATAAAGATACTGCTCCAATTTTATTCATCGCTTGCTCACATCAAAACGAGGCGTTGAAAAGGGGGTCGGTAGATATACGTGTTGAATTTAAAACAGTCAAAGAAATACCGACTAATACTTCAGCATTTTGTCTAATGCTACATGACCGTATTGTCGAGTATAATCCACTGACAAACATCGTCGCAAAATATGTATAAAACCACATACAATCTTCCGAATGTGATCATTTGCACTCCAAGTCTAGTACAATGACGACCGTCGATGTGGCTATTGTTGACTTTCAAGGTTTTCCGGATACAACAAAGAAAATTTTTTATATAAAAGAATTGGCTGTGTTGAAATTCAATTCTTAGAAACAAAATTACGACGAGGAGTACACTCTACAACACCACATCTTTAAATCGCCAATTCCATTTTGTGGGCTGAGTGAAAAAGATCAAATGACCGCACGATGGCTTCGAACTAAACATCATGGATTTTCCTGGATGGAGGGTTATATTGATTATGGACAGTTGCCGTATATTTTAATGGATGCGTTGAACACGAGTCAAATAATCTATGTGAAAGGTGAAGAGAAGGTACGACATCTTAAACAACTTGTTCCAACGGCAACTGTAATGAATCTGGAAGAAGTGTTCAGCTGCCCTAGACTGGGATATCTGGTGAAAACTTTTACAAGTCCTCGACGTGGAAATCATTTTACCGGATCTTGTGCATTACAAAATGTTATTGCTTTATATAAACACTACTATAATAATAATAATAAAGTGTAATTTATGTATTTTGCAAATAAATATCTACTTTAAGAAAATTATTGTTTTTTTATTTACTTATTATTTTTTAAAATTTTATTTATTTATTTATTTATTTATTTATTTATTTATTTTTATTTTATTTTATTAAAAATAAATGTTATTTTTTAAAATTTATTATTAATTATGATTATCATTTACAACATAATACGTAAAATTGTTGTAATAATTGATTTGAATTCTATAGAATAAATTTTACTTATTTCTCCGTAGTTAATTTTTCCATTATTTGAGAGGACCATTTTAATAGATTAAACTACTTCTCATCCATATTATCAAAGCGTGCCAGAAGTGTTAAAAATCCTTCTTCCAACTCCAACATCGTTTTCATCTTCTCAGCATCGAATTTTGACTGTATTTGGTTGGTTGGCGCCGAGAATCCTGTAGAATTTGCCAATTTTAAGTTCACCTAGTTTTATCCATTGTTTTATTTCCCCCTCTTATTCTATTATTAATTATCATCATCATTTACAGCATAATACGCAGAATTGTTGTAATAATCCAACACATTAATTGATTTGAATTCTGCAGAATAAGTCTTACTTATTTCTCCGTGGTTAATTATTTCCATTATTTGAGGGGGACATTTTAATAGATTAAATTTCTTCTCATCCATATTATCAAAACGTGCCGGAAGTGTTAAAAATCCCTCTTCCAACTCCAACACCGTTTTCATCTTCTCAGCATCGAATTTTGACTGTATTCGGTTGGCGCCAAGAATCCTGTAAAATTGGCCAATTTTTAGTTCAGCTAGTTTTATCCATGGTTTTACTTTTCCCCTCTCATTTAACTCCCGCAAAAATTGGTCGGCAAGTTCAGTGCTAAATTCCATTATTGTACACGATAGATATTTCTGTAACAATTAAAAATTAAAATTTAGCAGAAATTTTATCAATTAGTAAAACAATAATATTTTCAACTATTAAAACAATCAAATTTGCAACAAATGAAAACTTACCACACAAATTTTTAAACTCTAGATGAACTTTTTAAACTCTTCTTACTTGAGGTTTCTTAAAAAGGTATTATCACAATAACTGATGAATAAAGGCATTATACCGGCATTATAAAGGCATTATACATTTATTTTTGGGTGGGAAAATAATATAATTTTTTTTGACCTTTTTAATTAACCCAGTGCCATTTAGGTAGACTTTCACTTTTAATAAACCATATATAAACAATAAATACCAACGAATAACAACCGACGGCACAACCATAACCAACCATCCAAGATACGTCACACGACAAGCATATATATAATTTTTTCATACACACACACACACACACACTCAACTGCTCCTGCAAGATAGGCAATAACATTGCGTTGCCAAGTGTCCCAATACCTACTAACATGATACTAAAACATCGAATGTTGAATAAGATGTTGGATGAAGCTATTCGAAAACGCAATATGGAGATGATTCAATCCATTTTAACAAGAGATATTAAAATTTTTTATCCTGGATAGATGGAACTGACATGATGACGCACTATCTTACACTATGGATGTGAACAGCAATAAGATATGTTCGACCGGAATTCTTAAATTCTATATTGAAAATTGTGAGAGAATACAATCTTCCTCCACTTAGTTTTGATCCAAGGTGTAATGTAGAAGACGATCAACTATTAAAGTGGATTTTATAGAATCTTGAAAAAGGTACCGCTAATGGAACAGCCCTTTTTGGTTTGGGTAGCAGACAATACGTCGTTCCAAGGCTAGCAGTAAACTTACAGGATTATTTGGCTGTGTACAAAATGTTACAAGAAAATTTCAATATTCAGCATACATGTGATTTTTGATACAGTAATTGTATATGTAACAATTGTTAATAACAATTGTTAATGGAACCCTTTTTTAAAAGGGTTCCATTAAATGTAAATTTAACATGGCACAATTACAGACGTGAAATTTATTTTAGAAATAAAACTATGCATAAGTAATCTGAAAAATTAACATTATTCTTGGAAAAAAGATATGTACAAATAAAAGAAATATATATAATTTTTAATTTGCATTTATTCCAAATCTTAATTGTTACAATTATTACAATATGAAGAAGAATTATTATAATATTCAAATAAATTAATTTTTTTAAATTCAATTAAATACAAATTTCCAACCGGACGGTTATTAATAACGCCCATTTGCAGTGACTGTCTTATCAGTTTAAATTTTTCTTCACTTATGTTGTTAAATCGAGACGGCAGCGTTAGATACCCAACTTCTAATTCTACCACCGTTTGCATTCTCGTAGTGGCGAATTTCGATTGTACTCGGCTACATTAACAACTTTATAAATCTTCCCTAAAACCATATATTTCGCCTTTATTCATGGTTTTATTTTTCCAGTTTCATTTAACTCGCTTATTAATTGGCCGACAACGTGTGGATCTTGTTCGCAAATTTGTTGGGCGTCAAAGATGTTATTTCTGGTCGTGGTTTGTGATTTGTTGAATTCCATTTTTCATAATAATATTTTTCACAACAAAGACAATTTAATTGTGGAATACTTGACGTATAAACAGAACTTTAGCGATAAGTTGGAGATAACTATAAAATTCATAAGTAATGAAGAGTTTATATAGAGAAAAGTCACTTTGTTTAAAAAATATAACCTTGCAAACAAAATATAATTTATGAGAATTTTTATAAAATTAATGTTATTGGAAAAATTATTTGTACTCGGAAAAACGTTTATTAGACGTAAGCTATTGCAAGAAACAAAATAATATAAATCATGTGGGAAAAATATTTACGTTGGAAAAATTATTTGTACCCGGAAAAACGTTTATTA
The DNA here is from genome assembly GCA_035578155.1 of Brachynemurus nebulosus. NCBI lineage: Eukaryota > Metazoa > Arthropoda > Insecta > Neuroptera > Myrmeleontidae > Brachynemurus > Brachynemurus nebulosus. The sequence continues at coordinate 25,770,258 of JAPWDM010000008.1, read as the reverse complement.
CAAGATATGTACGCTATTACAAGAAACAAAATAATATAAATCGATCGATAGTAATATAGGTCGATCATGTAATTAAAATACTTTTATAAAATAAAAATTCTTCACTATCATTCAATATATTATAAAACAACTTTTTACTATTAAATAAAATTACAATATAGCGAGATAATGTCACTAACAGGATGTGTACGCAAGCAATACATTGATCATAATTTATCCATTTATAGAAACTGGATATACAGAAACAATATGATATTTATTGGAGACAATGAAGTAATTTACCTTTTTAAAATTTTACGGTTACTAAAAACACTTTCTCAAAAAGGCAAATTTTTTATTTCTTAATTTGTGATGTACAAATGAAAAATAAACAACAGTACAGATGTATTACCGTAATACATTAATAAAAATGCAAATATAAAATAAAACGTAATTATAGTATCTAATCATTTGACGATAAGTGAACGTTGTTTTTGTATAATTACCGTATAAAAAGTACACAGGTATGTTGATATGTACATATCAATATGACATGTAAAGATACATACCTATGATATGTACCTATTGTACCCATATATACATATGATATGTACATATTGCGTTATGTATAGTGGATACTGGTTTTTAAAGAATATAATCATAATAACTTACATTGTTGCAATATGACATTTAAAATTAATGTTATAATGAACTTAACACTGAAATAAGGATATAATTATACAAAGAATGTGGTAAGAACAGATTTTTTTAAAAAATGTTCATGACTAAACAAATAATTTATTGTTACTGTAAAGAAAATTTTACTATATAAGAAGCGTTTTTAACTTACGATTTTAAAGAAAATTTAATTATGTACAACGGTTTGTGTATCAATTTTATTCAATTGTAAAGTTAAACAATTATTAAGTTAAACGGTTGTTAAAAATTTAGTTATTTGCTAATAACTTTTCATTTAACACCAAAATTGGTTATCAACATAGTCGTTGGAAATTATTTCATTCTTTGAAGCAGTCAGCATTGTTAGATATCAACAGAGTCGTTGGAAGTCACTTATTTCCTTCCGAATCAGTCAATACTGCTGGGTATCAACATAGCCGTTAGAAGTCCTCTGATTCCTTGGAGTGTATTAATTAATCAATTTCACCGTGAAACAATATTTCAAAAGTATCAACATCTAAGGATTACTGAACAGCATTTTATCAACGAATTGGATTGCTAAAAAACATATACATAAAGGTGAAGAAAATTTAATATTATGTTAATATTTATAACAATTATCAAGCATATTTAAGAGATTTTGTTAACCGAGAATTCATAATTTTTCTTTATTTATTTAGTATGGACTCAGGAATATTCACTACTTTTGCTGAAACATCGTCTTGGGTTGAAGAGGTTTTAAAGCATATAACGTCAATAGAAGAGTTAGAAGAATATGTACATAGAGGTGACGAAAAATTAATATTATCTAATATTTATAATAATTATGAAGCAATTTTAAGAGATTTTGTTAACGGAGAGCCCGTAATTTTTCATCGTGAAGATTTTATAAACGATTTGAGTCGATAATCGACGCCATCTTGTTTTGTTTAGTACACTTCATTTTGTTTTAAATTTAATATTTTATTGTAAGTAATTTTTTTATAATTTTAAGTAATATTATTTTTATTAATACATTTATAAATTTTTATTTTAATACATTTTGTTTTTAAATTTTACAAACTTTTAACTTCTACATATTTTGTAAGTAAAATTGACAAACCAATGACTTCTTTTCTTGAATTCCATACGATAAGTGTTTTTCTATTATTTTTTATTCCTTGTTGGTGCTTGTTAATCGCCCCTTACACCTCTTAAAAAGCGCCAAATATGGCAATACTTATTATCTGATAAATTCATTGGCTAATTGCTAAATCATACGATCTTAACGTTGATTCAAACCACGCCCTTCACGGCATATACCATTTATCGATAATGGTTATGAGAAAAGCTAACGTGAGTGAAACTTGTAAAACTCACCGCTAGAGGTCGTTTAAAACTTATTCATGGTAACTGATATGGACTGCATTGGAGGAGTTTGTCCAAACTACCGCCAGATGTCATCACCATAACATACAGATTTTGCGGGTATTATTCAAACAGCAATACTGATACCGTTACATAAGCGCGTCCCAAGTTTGGATTCAAAAAGCATTAAAAATGGATTTTGAATCCAAACTGATCAAAAGAATACAAGAAAAAAAAATTGAACAATTTACCAAAACGAAATATTGAGTATCTAAATGTATAAATTTATAAGTTAATAAACATGTTGCATATAACTTAGAACCGCCAACAGATTTCAACTGTACTATATAATACAAAAAATATTTTATTTTATTTTTTTTATTTTTATCAAATAATATTAAAATTATTATTAATTTTTCCTTTCAGCCAGTGTATATTTTCCTTATAAAATCTTGGTCAAACGTATATTTAGTGGGAACCTAATTTGAGAAAAAAATGTTTTCTTTGTCTACTATCTCGATGTTGAACATCTAATTAATACGAAACAAAGAGTAGAATCGCTATCATCTAAATAAAGATACAATATATTGATCCGAACAGTCGGTATCCGGTTGCATTGTATTCGATGTATGATATCCCCTCAGTTAAATTGAGTCCTTTCAGTTTAATTGCAACAAATTTGAGTTGTATAATATACAAAACTCAGAAAAAATACAGAACTTAAATGTAATATGGTAAGACAATTTGACGAATAAAATAAGTTTAATTTATATTATAACTTAATATCTTTTTATTATAGTTTTGAAATCGGTTAAAATTACCAATAAAAATTTTCGTTTCATTTTTTATCGCGTTTACTTGTTAATAAAAGGTTTTGTACTATTTTTTTTTCGCTATGATAAAATTTGTCCTATATATTTTTTTAAAGCTAGGCTCTCGCTCTGTAATTGATTACCTAATAAAATAATCTATTATGTTCAAACACATCTGCCCTCACACCTGACACTTGGCCCAAAGGTACTGGCATATAAAAAATCTTAGAGCATATTTAATAAATAATGTATCTTTTATAGTATTCCGTACCAAAATTGGCAAAACGAAACATTTGTCCGGGTGTCACAAGCAATTTTCTCTGAAATCACTCGACGCGAAAATTTGAAACTTAGCACAGAGATAGGGTGTGGTGGCAGATTACAGATGTGAAATTGAATTTTGATTCTGGGAATTAATTTTAGAGGATAACCTGGAAAGTAAAAGCAAAATTTTTCCCAAAGAGCATTGAGTAGAGTATCAAACGAAAGCCTATTAAAGTACGAATTCAGTAATATATGTACCTAACTACATACTTTTCGTCCTTTTTTAGGGGAGGGGACGTAAATCATAAAAATTGCTGTTCCCGACCCCTATTATCAGACGGGTTGCTCAGAAAAATCTGAAAAAATTAATGAACATTAAGAATGGGGTGTAGATTAAGCGAAAATTATCAGGACTGAATTTCCTTGTACAATTTTCTTGGTATATAAAAATAAAAGTTGGTGACATATTTTGCTTTAATAAAGATGTTGTTGATCAATTGCATTAACAGTATCTATGTTATTTTGGTAATTTTTTTATAAAGTGAGTTTTAGAAATTAAAGAAGTAAGGAATAGTAGATAAATCTGTACGGGCAAAATATATTACAATCTCTATATCTAAATATTATCTATAATAATATTATTTGTAAAATTTTGTTAGGTATCCAGAGAAATAAAGCAAATTCAATCTATTCAAAGAAATTCACAATAATATTTAAATAATTTTCTGACTTGCAATATTATCTAATACAATTTTTATTATATAATAGTACTGCTAAAAATTATTATTGAAAAGTATTAGTACATTTACTCCATTCACTAAATATCACTGTGCGTTTGTGATAAAGGTAAATAGACCAAAATAACGATACCATCATGTTGAAACCGAAAAATATGGTTTGTTTTAGAAACAAAATGTATTCATTAGAAAAAATATTTCAGCCACTTTCATATACTATTATATCAAATTTATAAAAACAACTGATTGTACGGAACACTGTTTGCACAAGTAAAACTTACCTTTGACGACTTGCTTAGGTTTTCGAAGGGCGTGTCATTAATAACAAAGAGGGAGGAAACACTGGGCGTTTATTTTAATAAAAACTTTTCTTAGCTACTTTATTGAAAATATTAGACATCTCCTTTCAACTAATTACGAAGTAATTACTTAAACGTATATCGTAGATAATAAAAATATGCAGGGATTATGATGTCATATAAAAAAGAATATAAATACTTAGCTGCAAGGATCTTATGTTTTTTTACTTAAGGGTCATTATTGCAAAAATGTTCAGAAAGTAGAGGAAGACGAAAAATAGACAAGGAAAGTTATGACGTATATGCTATCCAGAATAAACAATCTATACCTACGTATAACGTTGGATAGCGTAGCATGTTGATTGGAAAAAGGAATGTAGTTTTATAGAAAATATATATGTACTCTACAGTCGAATCTGGATAAGCGAGAGTTGAAGGGACCGCTATCTATTTTTCGCTTTAGAGGTTTCTCACTAACCCGAGTTTCTAGCTTACAGAGGTACGGGAGAGGTTTATCTCACTTATGCTTAGTGTACATGCAAGTCACTTGCAGAAGTTTTTGCAGACACTACTTGCAGAAACGTGTCCACGTATTTCATACTTTTTGCAAGTTTTCTTTCGCAAGTTACTCTCAGAAGTCGCTTTATGTAAGGACTTGCGACAACGTGTACACATAAATTATTTTTTATTTTCAAGTTTTGTACATAGGGTCATTTCACCGGTTTTCGTCCAATTAGTGGAGTTCATAAATTCTTGAGATAATAAAAATAATATGTTCTATTAATTCCATGTTAATAAATTATATTTTTATGTATTACTTATATTTTGTATTTTAAATGTAAATAAAATGATAACTAATTACGTTCACTGTTTTTATATAAAAAAAAATAATAATGATAAATAAGGGATTTCGCTAGTTTTCGTCCAAAACAATTAGTTGTTGTTTACATGTAGGCTAGTTTTCGACCACGATTTAGGATAAGGATTGTTACAAAGAAATTAATTTTAATAAAAAGCAAATATTTTTACTCATTTAGGCTCTCTTATCTTCCTTCTTAGACCTTCTTATTGATTTGGGAACTTTTCTTTTAAAAACATAACTTTGTCAGATATGTATTTTGATAATAATTATTATAATTTTCTAATAAATTCAGATATGCTCGGTTATCTATTTTTATATTACTATTTTATGCTATTTGTTTGAAACAGTACAGTAAAATGAACGAATAGGAAACCTACACGGCAAACCGGCGAAATGACCCTCTAGTCAACAAGTATTCTTTAATAATAAATGTCTTTTTAAATGTATATATTTTACTGGGAAAATAGTACTATTTTTCAAATTTACCTATTTTTATGATTTAATGGCGTCATTGCTTTGTTAACACTGACCGAATGGATTTAAATATTACAAACATCAATAAATTTTTTCATTTTTAATTTTATAAATAATATACTCATTTTGACAACCTTATTTATAAATTTGATTACTTATTATTAATTGTTATCAACTTATCATTGATCATTGTAGGTAAATATCACCGATATGATATCAATGAACATATTTATTATATCTTATACGTGAAACTGAAAATTAATATTACTTTATTATACATTTTTTGTTCCCACTTTTTTTATTTTTTATTTTACATGTTTCCAACAAACGAGCGATATCATCTGTCATAAAAAATTTAAATTTGTCGATATGAGAAATTTCTAATTCAGTTAAAGCTATTCTCTAGTAAAGTTAATATTATGTAAAGTTAACTTAAATATTACGTTGAGACAGAATTTGTTATTATTATTTCTCATTATTATTTTTCAAAATGTTCAAACTGATAATTACTTCTCACAATAAATGCGTCTCCATTTATATTTTATTACTACGTTGTAAATACATTGAATAGAAAAATAAAAAGGCATTCTTTGTATTGTAGGTATAAAACACATACTGTCACAAACAGAGTTGTATACATGTATATAAAATATGTATTTGTGTAGAAACTCGCGAAAAAATATCTAAATTGTGTAGTAATCATTTCTTGCAAGATTTTCTACACAATTCATATAGGCAACTGTCAATTCACTGAATCTTGGTATTTTTTGCAAGTCGTTTTATGAACGTACTTATTGGCGATGTTCTGACACGAAATATTTTTTATTGCAAATGTCGTAAACCCAAATATCTCCTTTTATCTATTTTTATTCGTTTATTGCTTTGTCTATTGTATTACTTCCTATATTCATAAATAAATACATATTTACCTAAAAAATTGCAGAAAAAATTTCAAAATGAATTCTCGCAAGTCGTACGTGTACACTAGCAAGTCCATGCAAGCATAGAGTACTTGCAGAGAGAGCCAAAACTTGCAGAAAGTGCTCTATGGTAACGTGTCTACAGCACGCAAGTGCTCTCAAAGAGCGACTTGGTAGAGTAAAACTTGGCAGTGGAGATGACTCATTATAGAGGTCTAGAAAAAATACAACGAATATGTATTGAGAAACATGTGAGTATTTTATGGATACTACCCATAAGAATAGTATACATATACATATTTGAATATAGATAAGCTTACAAAAAAATATGCATTTTGGCTATTTGATTAGAAAATGAGTTCCTCGAATTATAAGAAAACAAGAGCATAAGCACATTCAGACATTCTAATAAAATATGCATAAGTTATTTGGAATTTAAGAATGAGTCATAAATAGCAAATGTTAAATACGTTTAACTGTCGCTTATAGAGGTACAGGCAATTAGCAGTCTCAGTTAATAGAGGTCCATGAGCGAAAAAGGACTCTCACTTATACAGGTTTTTGTTTCTCACTCATAGAGGTTTTAGAGTGGTAAAGTTACGGGACTTTGCAGTTCCTCTCACTTACAGAGTTTTCTCCCAGTTCTCCCTTATCCAGGTTTGAATGTATATAGTTACCGTGAAATAAGTTTTGTATTTAGCAGTGACCTTGGCACTTCAATCATTTTGGAAGGCTCTGTATATGTGTCGGCACTATAACTTTCGAACGAAACGTTTAATGCTTATGAAATTGGGTGTGCGAACTAGAATCCAGATTGGTTCGGCTAAGTTCGTTAGCCAGACACGTCGGATGCCCAGAAGTAAGTTTTCTGGCTATTTTTTGTCATTCGATCCTATCATTAGACAGTTCGATTTTTATATCGTTGAAAAGGAAAAAAAATTATAAAAAAAATAATAAAAAAATGAGAAAATTGTAATTTTTCACTTTTGGGTTACTATTGCTCTCTTTGTCAGTGTAATAAATAATTTATATTTTTGTCTCAATTCGTTGTAAAATATAGAAAACTAGCAATTTTTTTTACGTGTTTTTACGTAAAACAAGTGATAGCTATTCAACATGTATGTATTAATTGTACTGTAATAAACATATCTCTGTCTCATGTTTTAAAATTAAAATTAACCAGATTTTTTAAGTTTATGTAATGCAGATATTTTTTTTATTGAATTTTAAATGAACACGATATTGAAAGTTATGTCATGATATAATATTTTTCAGCTTAAATTAAATGGCGCGAAAATTTACAGAGTTGTATACACGAAAACGATATCTTAAGTGCTGACGAGGAGGCTATTAACAAATTTTGGAACGAATTTCGTAATTCTTGGACACCTGGTGCGTTAATTGGTGCAACTGGATTATATATAAAAAATTCATTTGAAAAAAAAATTTGCGATTGTTTATCCTTCAAAGGAATCAATGTCAAATAAAGGAAATGGTTTATCATTAAAAAGGAGAAGAAGTTTAGAAGTGGATCGTGATAAATATAAAATAACACCATCATTACAACAAGAATTCACAATGGAATCAATGGATATACCAAATAATGGAAATAATGTAGTAGGTTCCAGCCATGAAGGTACTAATAGTCAAAATCGGAGTACAGAACAATTTAAAAAAACTATATCATATGTTGCCAATCCACAGCCTGCATCACAAACTATAACATTTAAAAGATCACGTATTATGAGATCACGGGCAAATGCACATTATGTACAAAAGCCAGTAAATGATAATGCTAATTATCGATTAGGAACCTCATTGGTTTGTTTACCTGTTGAATATGTTGAATTTTATATGTCGGATGCTGAATGGAATTCTTTACCATACGGAGCTCGTATACAAGAAGTACGCGTTAAAGTTACACCAATTGGATCAAACGTGTGTTTTAATACAAATGCAAGTAGTAGTGTTTGGACAAATTCTACTCAAACCATTTTTGGATATCATTCTATTGGATTTAATAAATCTGGATGAGTTGAACCATTTAAAATAACAAAAAGAACAGACGCAAAACCAATAATATTAACAACAATAAGTAAAGTAGAAACACAAAAAGATTGGGAACGATTATGGGCTTATGAAAAACCAGATACGTTATTACCAATAACAACAGGAGTTATTAGATCTATACCATGGTATACCTTAATACATTATCCACTAAAGAGCCACATTTAATGAAAGGAAACTGGGATATTACTAAATATATTACACAATGGGAATTTCATTCACATTGTGGATTACCATTAATAAATTATATTTATAAACCTAAAAATGGACATACAAAACATTTTGTGTTTCCACATTACACAGATACAAGTAAATGTGTTGGGACTAGTAATATATTATCAGCATTTCAAACAACAGGGCAGAAAAATGGTATACAAGTAACACAAGGACCTATTGTTGCAAAAAACAGAAAGTAGCCAATATCGATCATTAATAGAATCATATGGTCGTATCGAGAACGGTTTACATGTACAACAAACTGTGGAATGTCAACCAAGCGTTCATTTTGGTTTAATGGCAGTTTAATCTAATGCACCAGATGAAGGATTGGATACTCAACCGGAATTTGTTAATGCTTCCGCTTTTTGGCAAATTGAAAGTGAAATTATATGGACATATCAACATAATTATTATAATTTAATGGAATCTGATAAAGGAAATGCTGAACAATTTTCTATCGATTTTAGAATAGAACCAGATTCTTATTATAATAATGTTAATTTTATTAATAGACCGTGTGTCGCATGACAATATAAACGTTTATTTCTAATTTCAAATTTACGAAAGACAATTGAAAATACTGACTGGTTAAAAATAAAAATGAAATTTTTAAATAATAATTTTACAATTTTTTATGTACCCTCATTAATGCAAGATATTAATAAATTTAAAAACAAACAAAATTATATGATTGAAATTTGAGATAAACGTAATATAACTAAAGATAGTATATATATATATATATATATATATATATATATATATATATATATATATATATATATATATATATATACCTAATTATAATGTAACATTATTTAAATGGTATAAATAAATAAACACATTAGATTAAACGTATTTTTTTTATTTTATATATATTTAAAAATGTATTAATTAATTAACATATAATATTTTTATAATTAATTATTAATCATTATCACTATCATCGTCACTTGTATTATATAAATAAATATTTCCTGTTTCATATAATTCATGAAATAAATTATTATATCTACTATTACATGTATGTATCCATTGTCTATCTATATAGTTTAAGTTAAAATCGTTAAAATCTAGTAAATCCCGATATTGTTTTATATATCTAGCTGAATTTAACATATAAATATCAAATATATAATCTAATCTTAATTCGTTAATGAATGAATTCATGTGCAATATACGTTCGATTCGTATTCTTTCCAACAGATAATCCAAATCAAATATCATATAATACCCAAGTGTTCTTAATCGATCTTGTACCCGTGTTAAAAACCTTACGACTTGTCGAAGATATTGCATAAAATTAACCAATATTTGTTTCGTTACATACAAATATGACCAACTAATTATTATAAAATTGAATGTTATAGGAAAAATGATTATGTATTCAGAAAAAGACATACCTGAAAAAAAAGAAACTTAAATGTAATAAAATATAATTTCATTATAAAAATACAATTTATTTAATATTAAAAATTACATTAATTTTAATCTTTTAAATATATTTCCAAAAGCTAATGGATGCCACTTTAAATTAAATAAATTAGATGGAAAAGAATTACACGTCCAATGGTACCTATACATACGTGAATTAAATTCATCATTATTTGGAAATATGTCAACATTTGCACATACTATAATTGGTGTTTTACTAATTAACTGAGTATTCGAATATTTTACATTTGCTGGGCAATCGGAGCCATCAAATAATAATTTAATTTCTTCTAAATTTTCTCGACAAAAGTTAGGTTCGTCCCATATTAATAAACGTTTATCTATGCAATTGCTAAGTGGAAAATTCTGAGTTTTATTAAAATTATTAATATAACCAACAGTATCACATAATTCTTGCAATTGTTTTAGTAAAATAAGTTTTTCCACTATTTGGTGGGCCCATTAATAATAATGTATTTTTTTTTCCACTACGGTTACTTAATAAATTATACAAATTTGTTAAAAACACTACATATTCATCATAATTATTATTAAATTAATTTATAAGATAGATAAAAATGTTATTTTCACTAGTTTTTATATCGTTATATATATCATCGAAACGTTCATTAAAACACGAAAATTGAGTATTATGATTTTCTAAAAGATCTATTAATTTATTAAAATTTAAATTAAATATATAATTTTGATATTTAGTTAAAGCAGAAGTGTATAGCCAATTATTATTATTATGAATATTACCAAATGATGAATTTAAATAACGTAATGTAATATGAAATTTATCAAGGGGCGTTGTTATGTTGTTTAATATAAAATCAACTAATTTCGAAACTGTCGGCTTTCCTGTTTCGTATTTTCGTCCATCATAATTTTCTGCAATGTTACTTTCATGAATTCTTCTATTAGTTTGTCTGTTTCTTCCATCGGTTTCGTCAAATTTATTAATATCTTCATGTCCTGTGTGGCATATCTCCATTGGTTCTCCTTTTGAATATTCGGGTCCATGATGACAGATGTCGATATAGCTCGGATTGTTAATAAATATTCTTTGGGTTGACTTTCCCGAATATAAGAAACACACTCTCCTTGGTTCCTTAAATAAATAGATTCCAAGATTGTGTGCGTGTTCTTCATATCCATCTTCTGCTGACGAGATGTAGCTTCTTTGTAGGCTGTTTGCCAAAGGGATGTTATAGAGGATGATGCATCTACATCGTCGTTGGAAGTACCGGCAATCGTGTACGACGTGCAAGTGTTCAAAATTGGGGATTTGATGATAGGAACAGATAACGAGTTCTCCACGATATTGCCGTTTAGTTCGATCTTTAATTGTTGAAATATATTTTTCACGTTCTGTATCGTTTCTGCAGGGAATAACTGTGTGCAAAATTCCTCAGCGTTGTAAATCTTGAAAAATTTTTCCCAATTGGCAGGTAAATTTTTTTTCGATTGAAATGTGTTCTGAAAATATTTTCCAATACTCATTATTGCTTTTATTACAGTTTTGTTTTGGTCCATTAATAATTTATTCAAAGTTATAATCGAATGTAGCCAAAAATTCTGAAATGCGTAAGGATTCGCAAATATACACACAACAGTAAATCGTAATAATTTCTCGAAAGTTATTTTAATAGCCATACCATCCAATTCTTCCATTAACTTCTGTCTTTTAGTTTCTCCATTATCATTATCATCGTCCGAACTTGAAACATTATGTTCCAATGGCGTTTTTACTAATTTTTCTTGATTTTCATTTAAATCTTCTACATCAGATAGATACTTCTTCATACATATTTTCCATTTTTATTTTTATTAAAGTCGCAAATTTTATCCAACTATCGGTATGATTATTTGGGTTTTGCAAAATTTCTTCAATATTATTAAAAAAAAATTTTAAAGAATACTCACTGTGTAAATATGAGTAAATTTCTTGGTAACTATTGCAATTTATTATCTTCTTACAAATTGGTGTATTAAGCTCCTGTTGCCACATTAGACTAGTTTTCTTAAAATTGCAATCTTATATATATGTTACGGGTAATGTTAGAAGTGTGGGTAAACCTAAGTTTACCCGGGTAAACCTAGCATTACCCAACATGTTTGGGTAAAGTCCGAAATATAATTAAAATAAATGGTTATTCGGACATTGCCCGTATAAACCTAGGTTTACCCAATGTTGACTGGGTAATGTTAGGTGAGTGATGATAATTAATAAAAATAATTTTAACAAAACTGAAATATTTTATTTAAGAAAGTAACAAAATGTAAATTTTTTGTTCATAAAATATTAAATGCAATAAAATTAACCATTTTTAATGAAATCTTTCAGAACTCATTACGATTAATAGCAAGTCGATAAAACGAAAAACTGAAAAAATATTATTTTTTATTTTATTTTATTTTATTTTATTTTATTTTATTTATTCATTTATTTTTTTTTTTTTTTTTGAATTGAATTAAGAATATACATATTTACTTACATTGGTTTCTGAAAAATTCTTATACAAAATAATTCATATACAGGTGAGTTTTTTGAGAGTTTTTATTACGACTAAACTAAACAATTGATTTAATCAAAAAATTATACTATTATAATTAAATTTGAATTAGTATAGTATACTAGTTGTTCTTAATGGTTTTTCTTACATAAAAAATTAAAAATTAAAATCCCCCCAAAAAAATTATTTTCAAATATTTTTTTTTTTTATTTGTTTAAACATGACAAACTGCTGTGACACTTAGAATTGCAATGTTTCCCTGCAGCCTTGCACTGGCACTTCTTCCTTACACATTTTGTTTTGCAATTACACCTCTTATAACCTTGACCTCCTGAGAGGGATTGCTCATTTGCAAGCTGGCGTAAAGTTTTCTTTTCCGGTGATATATTTTGGATATCAATAAATTTATCCGGACAGACGGAAAATTGATTCCTGGAAAACATCTCCTCAATAGTTCCACGTTCGTTACCTAACTTATAAAAACCAGTTTCAATAATTTTAACAATAGCCAAAAGAATATTCCGGTAGTCTCCTCTTCCTCTATCAACATCCGGGATTTGTACCCTTACGGTATCTCCTACCGAACATGGAGAATGTTTGGAATCGGATAATTGCTTCATTTTTTTAGCTTGATTTTCCAAACATAAACGCGCCTTTTGTCTGTTTGAAACGATGATTTCTTTTGTTGTACAAATTTCACATTTTTTACTTGTATTCGGTAGCAAACATTCAGTACATTGCTCTGTTCTTTCTTTATCAGTTTCTAAAATTTCTTTGACATCTTCTTGTTCTTGTGCTCCTTTTTCTAAATTTCTCCCAGTCCTAAATTCAGAAACAAGTTCTCCAAGCTCTTCTTCAGTTTGAAGATTTGCAACTGCTTCTTGTGGGAAAGCTGATGACGATAAACCAACTTTAACATCATGTCCGAACATGGCTGTGAAGGGAGCTCGTTTTATGCCATCGTGAAATGCTCTGTTCTTCATAAGCTGGACGAACCTTAATCCTTCTGACCATCGCTGGCAATTTTCATCATCCATCCACGTCATCAACATATCTTGCACGTCCTGATTTGCTCTTTCTACGCTTCCTTGGGACTGGCTGTGACGGGGTTTCCCGTGGACTATTTTCAGCCCACTCCACATCAAACATAACTCTTCAATCACGTGATTTGCGAATTCCCGTCCATTATCTGATTGAAGAATTGAAGGAGCACCAAAAATATAAAATATATCTAGCAGTTTATGGGCAACCTCCTCAGCTCGTTTCGAAGTTAAGGCACGCAGTTGCACAAACTTTGTTAAATGATCTTGGTAGACCATTATGAACTTGTAGTCACCATCTGGATTAGACTGCATATCTATTAAATCTACTTGGCCACGACTATTCATTTCGCTTGATAATATCGGTTTGACTACGATTCCTTTTTTAGCCGACTTTAATTTTTTTTGGCAAGGTTCACATAGTCGTAAATAGAGCATTATAACCTCTTGAGTTATATTTTTGTATTTTTTTTACACTCTTTTTCCATGCGGTGTTTTCCACCATGCCCAACCGCCAAATGAACTTCATGTAATATATCAAACATCTCATCATTTTTCACATAGTACTTAATATTAGCTTCACTTGTGTCAACAGGAGCAATAAGTTTCTCTATACCACTCACCCAACATATGTCAAATCGTTTCAAACGCCGGTAATGCAAAGTAGTCTTAGGTTTAGCTTCTTTTGCACTTTTAACTGAGTTAACCATTTGTAAATACTGGTCATTTTTAAAATAAAAGCAATTTGATCCCTTTGCAGACACTAATTCTTGAAGTTTCAAATTAAAACGTTCTTGAAAAGCGGTAAGTGTGCTTTGTTCTGTCGACATTTTGACACTGGCTACGTTATTCACGTCTGCGCATATGCCACGTACTCGAAGATGGCGTTAACATAAACATTTGAATAGTACCGCGAAAAAATAATATATTTCGTATACGACAATATACTTCACGTTCAGTATTCGTAAATTTCTTTAATTATGCACATAACTACAAGAATTTTTCAGAAACCAATGTAATTAAATATATTCTTTTAAAAATTCAATTTCGTTGTAAATTGTAACCAAATATTACAAAAAAAAAAAAAAAATAATAATAATAATAATCATTTTTCAGTTTTTTTTTTTATCGACTTACTATTAATCGTAATGGGTTCTGAAAGATTTCATTAAAAATGATTAATTTTATTGCATTTAATATTTTATGAACAAAAAATTCACATTTTGTTACTTTCTTAAATAAAATATTTCAGTTTTGTTAAAATTATTTTTATTAATTATCATCATTCACCTAACATTACCCAGTCAACATTGGGTAAACCTAGTTTTATACGGGTAAAGTCCGAATAACCATTTATTTTAATTATATTTCGGACTTTACCCAAACGTGTTGGGTAATGCTAGGTTTACCCGGGTAAACTTAGGTTTACCCACGCTCCTAACATTACCCGTAACATATATATATAAAATCAAGTTATTATTCAAATGACTTACAACAACTTTTCTTGTACGCCAGTAGCTTGACATTGGACCCAAGCTCATAAAAGAAAATTTTTAATAAATACCGCCACCTCGTCGCCACCGGCAGTACGGGCGGAGGCGGTCCGCATGGGGCGCGAGTAAAGATCGATCAATGATCGGACCAATGGTCGGACCGGCCCGGTCCGACCTATGTCCGATCCGGATCGATCAAGTCTCGCGCCCCATGCGGGCCGCCTCCGCCAGTACTGCCGGCGGCGACGAGGTGGCGGTAGGTGGCTTCCAATCTTATACAATAAGGCAACGTCTGACCTTGGCCTTTACGTAAGAAGAGAAATCGTCTATTTTCAAAGCATATGTATTTTAAGTAAATTATTTTAAAAAATTCTATACCATAAAATTTGAATACCACCCATTTTTAAGCTAGATAATAAATTAATGTCACTTCTTAATAGCTTTTTTATATTTTAAATAGAAATGAAATCTACTACTAATCTACTACACGTGTTAAAGATACACATATGTACTCATAATGAACTTGACCCAAAAACAGAAAAATTAAAATAAACTTTTAGAGAACAAAAAAAAACACACAAGACATTTAAATTTTAAACCTACTGTCCACTTTCTATAATAAATTATTGTCATAAAACCAATTATTTTTTTACATTCACTAATTATTATATATATATATATATATATATATATATATATATATATATATATATATATATATATATATATATATATATATATATATATATATTATATATATATATATATATATATATATATATATATATATATATATATATATATATATATGTACAAGTACTTACCTAGTATAGTTATAAACAATGACCTGTGTATTACAAGAGTGTAGTATTACATTGTTGTTGTAATGTATCTTTATGACATCATGCTAAAGTAGTCATTTATCAGTACACGTTTATCATCTTTGGCAGACAAAACTTTTTTATTAACTTTTACTGTAAAATGTATTACATGATACTTTGATCGTATTAAAGTCATTTCTCTGCACAATATATTATTGTAAAATAAAGTATTTAAATAATCATCAAACGTAATTTTTGATAAACAAGATTTTGAAACACCTTTAGCATGCTTATCTACAATATCATCTAACGTAATATATGAATACATTTTTGGTCTCAAAACACAATAACAAGTTATTATTATTCCACTTAATTCATCTTTTAATAAACCAAATTTCTTTTTATTGACTTTCGGAATTCCAAATATATTATTGTCATCATAACCTGATGTATCAAAATAATTCAAGTTGTTTTTCATAACTTGATATGGATTTATGTTTTCCAACTCAACTAATAGTGAATCTGTGTCACTATACAGAAGTTTAACTTTATTTTTAAAAATTTTCTTAAAAACATCATAATATAAATAGTACATATGATACTTTAATAACTCTAGTATTGTCCATCTCACGTATATTGGTCTATTATAAAATATTTCGTCTCGAGTTTGTTCAATTAATTCTAAATTTTCTGCTAAAATAGTGAATTTTTTACATCGTGGACTACAAATCTTTCTCCTAGCACCATATCTTCCATCCCATTTCCAGTAACTTTTAAAGACATAGTAAAATTAAAAAATTGTAAAATTATTTCTTATTTTGATTATTCATCAGAAAATATTTATAATAGAAAAACCATAGTTATTTCTGATGACAGCAGTGAATCACATGATAGCATAGACTCACAGCAAGCATATTTTAATACATCACCAAATAGGACACCTTACCATATGTTTGAAAATAATAACAGTGAAATATCTCACAGTCAAGATATAATAGAAATTGTCGATTTGGAACAATCCGAAGGTAAGAAAAATTGTTTTTTCATTTTTTAAATTTTAATTATTTTATATTTATTCTTAGTTTCACCTTCAATTCAACTAGAAGTACCAATACTACCTGAGCAGCCACTAAAAAATTTGGAAACCTTTCTGGAAAGATTTTGAATATTTGATTTTACAATATATATATATATATATATATATATATATATATATATATATATATATATATATATACATAAAAATTTAGTGTAAAATTTAAGGGTTTGATAAAGGGGGGTTTTATAAAGTGGGGTTCATTACCCCTAAAAAATCCTCTTATAATATGGGACCACTTGCCAATGCAATGAAATTGCATATATTCAGGAACAAAACATTGTCTATGTTGAAGCATTACTTTAAGTATTAATTTTAATAACTGTTTGTAGTACATAAGTACATACGTATAATATAATTTTATAAAACACTATTGTGAGACTGAAAAAAAAACAACTGAACGTTTTTCTTCAGTTGATTTTAAGAAACACATATAATATTTATTTGTTATTTTATTGTAACTATTTAATTTAATAAAACTGGAAAATAAAAAAAAGTCTTGTTTTATTTTTACTTTATTTAAAAAAATACATATAATTTTTATTACATTTAACTATAGTATATCATCTTCTTTAATCCAAGAAGGATTTTTGAAACCCATCCATTTCACCAGTGCTGAATCACCCTTTCTTTTAATAATTTTGGAAATTAGATATAAAGACGGGTTCTTGGTTTTTTGCAACTCGAAATCGTAGAATTTGCCTTCTGTAGGTTTATTTTCATAGTCTATTAACGAATATGTGACTGGATCAGTTTTGTGTACTTGAGAAATTTTCCAGTGTATATCCTTTTTCAAAAGTAGTTTTAAATTTACTAATACGAACATGATCATTTTTTTTTCAATCTTGGTTGTTTTTTATTTTGATACTGATTGTAATTATAAACGGTATGTCGTAACTGCTCTTCGATTTTCTTTGAATTGACTTCAGCTGGTTTCATTATATAGTGTTATGGTAAGTATTATTATATTGTTTCACCAATTCATCCAGTATATCAATCCATTTGTAAGAAGAGCGGATACTGAATTGTTTCCAAATCAAGTTTTTTAAAGTTCTGTTAAATCTTTCGACTATACTTGCTTTTAAATTTGAGTAAATTGAAAAGTGTTTAGTACCATATTTTCCATTAAGCGTTTAAAATGAGGGTTTAAAAATTCTGAGCGTCTATCAGTTTGCAATAGGGCCGGTTTTCGATTGAGCTTAAAAATTGATTCCATAGCTTCCGCTACTTCTTCTCCTCTTTTGGTCTTTAATGGTACACACCAGGCTTGTTTCGAGAAATTGTCAATAATTGTTAAAATATGTTTATATTACTTATTATATTTTGCAAATTTTGTCATATCACAAAGATCAGCTTGCCATTGTTCATCTATTCCAACCATTCTTACTCTACGACTATTCATTCACGACGTCTATTTTGCTCATGATTACTTTGATGTGTGTTCTTTTTAATTTCTCCAAGTAGATAATTTACATTAGACTCCAGCAACTTTATGGTATACTCTTTTTCATTGTCAATTTTCAACTTTATACTTTTAGAAATATGGATCATTAGTTTTATTAGTTTCTGTTTTTTGGTTAATTAATACACTAGTTAAATTTGTTATTTTTTGAATTTTTGCATCCATATCGTACATTTTTGTAATTACGTAACCAACATTATCATTTTGAAAACTTTGTAATAAAAAAAAAAAAAAAAAAAAAAAAAAAAAACAGTTCTGTTGAAATTTTCGTCAATTTTTCTTGAAAGATTTTTATTAAACTCATCATCAATTTGGGTCAACGAATCTTGACATTCCCAGTTTATTAAACATGTACTTATCAATCAAAACACACACGCTGATTACAACAATAATAAGCACTTTTCCTTTTTTAAATAAAACTTCTCTTGGGTCCATATTATTTACTTTTTTTATTCAATTATATCTAATTCACGTAATTGTTGGACTATTTCATGAAATTTATTTTCCGAAAATTATTTTCCCGCTTCTCTAGCAAAAAAAGTAATCTTAGGCGGTTTATTAGATCGTTAACATTATCGTAATAAATAAAATTGGTTTTATGCAGCTGCTTAAAAGTTAAATCAGACATCCTACTTCCTTTTTGACTGGCAAACAACTTGCGAAAAATATTCTTGTATTTAAAAGTATTCATATTCAAATCATCTGTTGCTTTTGCATCTTCGAGAATTTGTTTGTAAGTTATTAAATCATTTTGAGTGTATCTTTTTGGTACTTTTTTAAATAATAGTTCGTATAAACCGGGTTTTCCTTTATATACATTATCCTTAATAGTAAAATTATCATCTGAATCAAAAAAAACTTTTTCTTTACCAATTTTCCATTCATTTTGACCAAATCTTATTCCCAAATCCCCTTTATCATGACCTTTCCTTGATAACAGACCCTTCGTATACTTTTTAGAAAGTTTACCATAACTGACATTAAGAGGTGATTCAATAGCTTTGCTCGAACTTTGTGGTGATAATAATGTATCTTTATCATCTAAATCTTTTCTGGGTGTTACAAAAGACTCATTAAAACTACTTTCTGCTTCATCTTCACTTTTTTCTAATTTAAGTTTTCCATTCTCGCTTTTTTCACTATCATCTTCAATATCCACTTTCCTAACGCCAATCTTTTGTAAATCTTCTGTAAGCGGTTTGCACAAATCTTTAAGATTTTGATCCATTTCTAAACGCCCACGTTTTATGTTTAAATATTTATTTCGAATAGCATTACTGGTTTCGATAATTTTTCTTTTATTTTTTACTGATTCTTTATCTATAATTCTGGAGTAGATTGGAAATTTTTTAAGTGTATTCTTAAAGATCTGATCTCTGTTTGAAGTAATATTACAAATTTTACAATATTTTATATTCATCGATTCCTCTACGATAACGTCCATCGTTAAGTCCACATTCTTTGAATATTGCCAAAAAACCATATGGGTTATTTTCCCAAATCTTGTTGCACATTTCTGAAAATTTTTCAAAGGGCATATCCGAAAACGCGTGATCTCTATATGCATTAAAAGTATTTCGATAATCTGATTTGAATAATATTACAACATTTGCATTGTCTCGTAATAGATGTTTACTGGCTGCTGAATAACTTTGACATGCATATATGACATCTGTTAGAAAATGTCGGGAATAAGAAAAAAATAATTTTACATTACTTTGACCAGAACATGAAATATCGTCAAATATAACAATTGAATTAGGTTTAACTTGATTTGGCTTAATCACTTCATCATTTTCCGTAAACGTGTAAAATCCAATACCGTCTATATTTTTCAAAACCTCGGCTAACCACATATATTTTGGTTGGTGTAAAGTTTTTGAATATATGTATAAATTTTCAAATGATAAACCATTCTTGCTTTCCAACAATGATAAAATCAAATTCGTTTTACCACCCCCAGATGGAGTAGCAATAATACATCTTACTGTATTAGGAAAAAGTTTACTATGTCGTTGGTAATTTTTATTATTAATTGTAGAAAATTTATTGTCGTTGTTATTCACTTTTAAACTCGGGCTGTTTTACAAATTTCATTTTTACAATATGCTGAGACAGAAAAAGTCTACTCGAGTATTTATACGTTCATTTACTTTTAAACTCTGTAGCAAAAAATTAAATTAAAAAATTTTAATTATTGAATTATTGGTTATTATTATTTATTAGATGGGAATATTATTATTATTATTATTATTTATAGATATTAGTTGTTGATTAAATTGAATTTCTTGGAGTTATAAGTATTCGGGCTTTGGGTGCTACTTTTCGGGTTGATTGGGGTTTCGATCAGCAGAGTCGCAGATCGTTTTCCCAAAACCACAAGATCCCCAAATAACCTGAAATTCCTTTTGACTGCAAAGGGTGGTTTTAAATTAGAAATACGAAGTTTATCA
This sequence comes from Brachynemurus nebulosus, assembly GCA_035578155.1. Lineage (NCBI taxonomy): Eukaryota > Metazoa > Arthropoda > Insecta > Neuroptera > Myrmeleontidae > Brachynemurus > Brachynemurus nebulosus. The sequence goes on along the minus strand of JAPWDM010000008.1, from coordinate 25,749,282 downwards.
ACTACAATTTATTACAATAAAGGATGACTAGAAATAATTTTGAGTTACAATATTTGAAATCTTTAAAATGTTACGACAATGAATAATTACTAGTTTTGAGAATTCACACAAATGTTTCTTGGTTATTTTTGAATGGCTGAAATACCGATCCAAATTAATTTTATATGATAGGTTTTAAAATAGAATTTGCATCTTAGTTCTTTGATGTGGCGATACCTTTCAAACTGAGACGCACGATATTTAAGTATATCGCGTGTGCTAGCTAAGGAAATGTATTACCACATGAATTAGTAAATTGTACAGCTTTCACTTAAATATAAATTGGAGTTTCGAAATTTACAGAATAATTTTTTAAATATCGTTATAAAGATTTTTTTTTGAAAATGTGTTGTTAATCAAATTAAATTAAAGTCGCTAATATGAATTTTATAACTGTACCGATTTTCCTTTTAAAATTTATGACTAGAATACTTTGTAAGTGTATTTCCATAAATATCAAATTTCATGAAATTGTAAATTAGTCAATATTAAACTTTGTTTGAGTTCATTAATTAAAAATAATTTTTTTTTTTTTTATTTTTCGATTTTTTTGTTTTTTTTCCTTTTTATTTTAATTGTTTTTTAGCTATAATTAAAGTGTCTAAGTTGCACTTAAATACGAGACGAGTCGGGCCTAAAATACGGCTTCATTTACCCAAACGTGCTCCTTCGATTTCTTGAAGAGAAATCGGAAAGAAAAATTTTTACGACGAGAAAACTATTGCAATTTTATTGTGATATACGTGTCGGATTTCATACGAGGGAGCAAACTAAATTAAATTTAGCCTGCCAGCGTTTACCCCTGTCCAGACACAATTGAACGCCTTTTGGAAATTTCAGAATTACAGATGGCCAAAAATAAAATCAGATTTAAATTGAAATTTTTTAGAAAATAACGTTGCAGGTTAAATTTTACTAAAGCTCTATATGATTTAAAAGATTCGACCAGATATCGAAATAATCCTAAGAGTTGCACATGTTCAAATTTTGTTTTCCTAAACCGGAAATAGTTACGTGATTTGATAATAATTAAACTATACACACAATCAGTATATATTTGGAAATTTACTTAACGTTAATCTAAATATAAATCTACACAATTAGCTAAATTTACCTATACCCTTTTTAAATTACAAATTAACTAAATTTTGAGTCGTAGACTTTTTGCTGAATCCCCGAAATTTTTTTGAATTTCGAATGAATGCTAAAGTACAAGACGACGTTAAATATTTAAATTAAATTTTACTTACATGCTATTATTCCATTTAATTATATTATTATATTAAGTTATTATTTTGCTTATACACATTAATTTTAAATTGTTTTCATATTATTTAAATAAATTTCCAAATTTTAATTACAATAAAATATTACTTATCTTAATAATGATGCATTTTTCCTTTTTCAATAATAACATTACAATTTCTAATTTACATCTTGACCAACTCCCCTTTTTTTTTTACATTTTTTTGTTTGATGTTAACATCACCGCGGTCGCTTGAAGAAGAGTGAGTGTATTGTTTTTAATTAATATAAGTTACTTATTTTTAATTATCTGTTATATAATTTGTATGTTAATTAATTTTGAAATAAAGGTTCGATCAAACAATGGACAAAGCGTTAACTAAACTTTTCAGATTTCTGTAAAAAAAAATATGTGATGGTAATACGAAATGTAAACGTCAATTTGAAAACATACCACTAGATGGCATTTATATATATAATTGATTTTTATTGAATTCTATGATCTGACATATTGGACCACAGAGGATATTGGACTGATATTAACTTCAAACACAAATGTTAGATGTCAGTATTCTGACATTTTTGCAAATCGATTAATTATTAATTAATTTAATGTTCGTTTATAATCGTTTTCCAAAGAATTCAATAATGTGTCGAATTTAATTCGTCACAACTCACGGACTGTTTTGCAAATTTAATTTTTACAATATACTGAGACAGAATAAGTCTACTCGAGTATTTATACGTTTATTTACTTTTAAGAATGTGTCTCCGAGTGTTTTACTATTTATTTGCGAAAAAACAGCGAATTGGAGAACAACACTGTTCCGAACACTACAATTTACCAACGTGGTCGGATCATTGCGACGGACCTTCACTATTGAAAAAAAGTTGTCATATATTAAAAACTAAAAAAATTTAAGTTTTTTTGTAAAAAATGAACAAACAGACAAAAAAAACAATCAGTCGATTAAAAGTTATTCAAGGAAAAGGTTTACTCAATACATTAATTAATAAATTACCAGTGGAAATTCATTTACCATTTTACAAGTTTCGTGGACCAGGAACAAAATTACAGAAACGTTTAAATCAAGGTGATATTCCAATAAATCAACTAGAAAAAGCTTGTCTCGAACACGACATTGCTTATTCTAAAACATCTGATTCACTTGAAAGGAGGGAAGCCGACAAACGTTTAATTGAAAAAGCTTGGGAACGCGTTAAACCAAAAGACACCAGCTTGGGTGAAAAATCAGCAGCTTGTTTTGTGACAAACATTATGAAGGCTAAAACAAAGATGGGTGGGAAACTGAAAGTGAAAACAAAAAAGGAAATTCCGTTAAGTAAAATAATACAATCGTCTCGCAAAGCATTAAGAGAAAAAAATGCAAAAAATATTAATCAAATTATAAAAAATGCGTTGTTGGCAGCTAAAAGAAGTGTATATAAATATGGAAAAAGAAATATTTAAATACCAAGAGTGATACCGGTTCCTAAAAAAATTGGTGGAGCGCTACCATTTTTAATACCTCTTCTTGCTGGCCTTTCCGCTGTTGGTAGTTTAGCAGGCGGTGTTAGCAGTATCGCTAAAACGATTAGTGATGCTAAAAAAGCTTGTGAATTTTTAGAAGAAAACAAACGTCATAACAAAGAAGTTGAATTAAATTTGAAACAGGGAAAAGCAATTGTTTTTAAGCCATATAAAAAGGGATATGGGTTATACTTAAGTCCACACACACAAGGAAATAATAAAAGAAATGTGTATTGACAACAACAGTAAGTAGTGTATTTTCGACAGTTCACCGGCCATCACCTTATGGAAAATTAACATTGCCCACCACCCACCACCTTATGGAGAAATAACATAGCTATGCTGTGTAGATTGCTTATATTAATAAGTAATAATATTTAAAATAAATAAAATTCAGTCGGCTGGTGTATTCGATCTTTGGTACTTTATTTTACGAAGCGGGAGTGCTAACCACTACACTGTGACGTACACTGGCTCTGGATGTATTAAATGTCGAATGTATTCTAACAATTAACATTTTGATCTGTATGTTAATTAAGTGTACAAACATGTTTCAATCAACTTTCAAATAGGTTTTGCTCAAAGTTTTCCGTTCACGTGATTACATCATGTTATGTTATTTACACATTTGTGGGAACCGGATATTTAACCATATGTATAAGATTAATTTTCCGATTGCATCATTTACTATTTAGACTAGGCATAACCTTGATTGCACATATTAACGTCACATGATTTTTCTAGAACAAATACTGGAAAATTCTTGTTTTAAGATCACATGTCTAAACAACGTGACTTTTATATATATATACCCTTCATTACTTACGAATTTTATAGTTATCTCCCAAACTCTGCGAAACTCATCAGTTGTCCTTATCAGTTTAATTGTTGTAAAGATTTTAATTTGTACTGTTTAATTGTTGTAAAAAATTTAATTGTTGCTGTGAACAATGGAATTCAATACTTACCAAGCTGCTTGTTGCTGCTGCTGTTCCTCAGCAAGATCGCGGTGTTACTATGGAATTGCTAAAACAATTGAATGAAACGGGAAAGGTGAAACCTTGGATTAAATTGGGTGACATGGTTATTAACAAGTTGTATAAAATTTTCGGAATTAGACAATTACAGTCGAAATTTGATTCGACAATATGGATACCCAAAAATTTGAATGGTTAAAAAACTCACCTAACATGGCTGTTGTGAACACCGGCGTTGTAGGAAAAACCTTTTCGATAGAATTCAGAGAAATTAATTTGGTGGAGTATTACAATTCTGCACACTATGATCCTTCTTGTAGTACTTGAATGAAATGGAATGATTCTACCAATGAGAATCAACACAAATGTATACACTATGTTGATCATAATTAAGAAATTGTTTGTTATTTTATATTGTTTGCTAATAAATTTTTGAAAATATATATATTTTTTATTTATGTATACCTTATTCCTCAAAATATAAAAACACACTTATTTCTCAAAAATTATTTTTATTAAAATTATATATTATAACAATAGTGTTTGTACATAGATATAACGTTTTGTAATGCACAATGTCCAGATAAATGACTTCCACATCGAGGGCTGTTGTAAGTTGTTACCATGACCCGCAGCTTAGGACAGTCGAGCGCTTCTTCAAGATTCATTACGACCATTGACGGGAGTAGTTGCTTAAGATATCGAACTTTTTCTTCACCCTTTACGTAGATTATTCGAGCTGAGCGTAATGAGTCCATTAGAATATATTGCAACTGATCATAGTCGATGTGACCATCCATCCAAGAGAATCCATGATGATTTTTTCGTAACCACCGGGCAGTCTGTTGATCCTTTTCACTCAAACTACAAAATGGAATTGGTGATTTAAATACATAATGTTGTAGTGTGTAGTCATCGTTGTAATATTCTTTACCGACATTAAATTTCAGTATAGCCAATTCTTTTGTATAGAAACTAGCTTTTGTTGTATTTTGAAATCCTTGAAAATCAACAATCGCCACATCAGCCATCGTGATGATGATGCAAAGTCTAAAGTAAGAATAATCGGTCTAAAAATCAAGTACGTTTTTATACAAATTTTGTGACAATGTTTGTCAATGGATTATATTGAACTATGCGATCGTGTAATAACAAGCAAAATGCTAACGTATTGTCTGGTATTTTTTTCGATGTTTTAAATTCAATTCGTATATCCACAGGTCCACTTTTTAGAGATTCGTTTTGGTGAGAACAATCTATAAATATAATGGGAGCAATTTTTTTATACTCTTCACGATTTAACAATGGTTCATTTGTAGTATTGTTTAAGTCATTGTAGGCTTCTTGAAATTTTAAATACTTGTGGTATGCCAGTCCATATTTATTATTAGCGAAATCTAAATTCAGATCCATGTATGGATATTTCTCTGAATTCAAATACACCTTGATATCAAAAAGTTCACAGTGATCGAAAATGGTAGCATTTTTCTCTTTTTTATTACGCCGATCTGTTTGTAATGCAAATATAATATAACGCGGTTTTCCCAGTTGTGTTGTGTTTTCACTGTCCAAATGTTGTGTTTTGTTATTGGAACCGTCGGCTGTATGTGCATATCCCAAGTGCGAAAAGCGATAGGTATATCTTGACTATTTTCCACAATTTTTAACAATCTTAATTTCGACTCATCAGCAACTGTAACATGCGGAACCATCCATTGAATTTTGTGTATATGAAAAGTGACGTCATCCGTTGCTGAAACAATTGCATCCAGATCAGTTCGCGCGCGAATCATAATCAGTTGATGTTTTGCATTAATAATAACTTTCTTATAATGGTTAATGAAACCAAACACTCGATCTAGCGGTAGACAGAAATTAAAATACCCCTTGTCGGATACTTTGATTTTTTCATCTGGACCACACCATCCTGCGTTTTGTAGTTGCTGGCTCTGGTTTTCATTTAATGATAAATAATTCATTAGTGTAGTTGTTGGATCGACGTATTTACATTGATCAATTTCCACATCGTTTAGTTCATATCGCATTTCTTCAAACAAGTACGCCATTGAATTATTGCTTAATTCCGTTGTAGTCGATACCGTTCCATCACTTTTCAGTAGCCGTCCTTCTATGTAAAGACAACTCTTGTGCGGTAATAAAATTAAATTTTGATCCTGTATACAAATTCGAATTTCGTCGCTGTTGTTATATGCATTCAAAAATGGTGAATACGCATGCTCCTCTAGCTTCGAAATGCTTTCATCAAAATTAATAGCCGTATCTACGTTTAAAATACTATTCATTTTTTCTCTTCTTCTTTTTCTTCAAAGTCAAACCCAACTGTTGTAAAAAATTTGCGTTGGCCAAAGTTAATGGTCGTTTTCTTGTCACCGATCTGCTTAGGATAGTGGTAAGTTGTAAACTGTTTGATTGAACTGGTTTTTCTTCATTAAATACCAACATGTTTTATGCCGGCTTTAAGTGTAACTTAATCGTTATCGTTTCGTCTCGAAAATTAACCAAATTACCGTCTTGATCCACAATACGCAGCACTAGAGATGTTATTCGTTGCACGCTCACAGGCATATAGATTATTGTATTTGGTGTCTCACTTATTTTATACCCAGCTTCAACTTGTATAGAAAACGAATAGATATTATGTGATTGAATGTTATTTAGGTAGCTGTTTGTTGTAATATTAGTTTCAATTTGTACCAGATTGACTTTCATAATGTTCATCGGCTTATCCGAATTATGATAGTGACCCTTCTGTAGTTTTCGTTTATTGAAACCGAACAATGACCCAATAGATCGGTCTTTATCAAAATGTATTGTTTCCGTACATTTAATTGAACTTTTTAACGTATTGTTATTTGCACGTAGTAAGAGCTGCGCATTAGCACTTGTTTTACCACTCTTTGTCAACACATCATCTATATAACTTTCCAAGTCTTCCAAGTCGTAATTATCAACAGGTATCTCGATGTAATGTGGAGCATTACACGAGGTACCTTGTCGTCGTCACCGAAATGAAACAAATTATTTGTTTCATCCACGTTTGGTACAGAATTATACGTCTCGAAATTAATTAGTCCACAAACATAATTACCGGGTAATTCAATAGGCGGGAAATAATCAGCAATTAATATTGACGAGTTTCCACTTATGGTTAATGTGAACGACATGATGTTTAAGACACAAATAAACCAAGTTATACATTACAGAAATATTTAATTATACAAAATTGCTTTTGTTGTATAAAAATTCTAAACAAAGATGACCACAATTAAAATTATTATAATTTTGATAAATATTATAATTATATTTAATATTGTTTCCATATAGATATTTTGCAACTTCAACAGGCGATGGTAAATTTCCATAACTATCAAAATATTCACATTTTTATTGTTTTTTGCATATGCCACCCAATGACTTCCAGATCCGGATGAACTTTCCAAATTAACGACACCGCATTCATTTCGCCATGGTCGTGTTGGTAATTCGTTCCTCATGAATACACCACGGAAATTTGGTAAATGCTTGTTTCCAAACTGATAGATGTCGTAATTAGTTAACGGTCTATTGGGCAGCTCGTTCAGTGGTTTTTTGATTCGATAAAAAGACCCCATCCTCTTCTGTACGGTTTTAAATAACGTCCAGTACCAGATTTCGATCCGAGATCGATTGCTTCCATCATCTTGTTATGTTTCTGATTTTCATCCAACTGTTTTTGTGCTGTTTTGTACATATCAATTGCTTTTGCAACACCAGCAGCGCCACCAGCAAGTGATCCCACGGCAGACAATCCAGCAAATAGTGGAACTAGAAATGGTAAAATTCCACCAGTTTTCGGAATCGGTATAATCCTTGGCGATGTAAACTGATTCTTGCTCTTCTTGAAAATCTTTTTAGCCTCTTTCAGTGCTATTTTGACTGAATCTTTTATAGTTTTTGGTTTGTTTTTCTTCAATATACTTCTTATATCACGAACTCCAGCACCAAATATTAATTTCCTTCCACTTTTGTTTACCTTCTTCCTATTTGAATGGCCCATCCCCAATTTTACTTTTGATTTCATCGCGTTCGTCACAGCCCAAGCAGCAGCTCGTTCACCAAAATTTGCTTCTGATGATTTAACTCGTTCCCACGCTTTGTTGGCTAAAATTAAATCAGCCTTGTGTCGATCATTAATATCTTTGAATTGTGAATAGGCGATATCGTGTTCTTTACATGCAGCGTCCAATTTGTTGATACCGGGGTCACCTCGGAACAATCGTTCTCGTAGTTTAGTTCCGGGTCCACAATACTGGTAGCCAGGTATGTGTAGTTCAAATGGCAGCTTGTTGATTGTAGAATTTATTAGTCCCCTACCAGATGTTTTCACTCTACTTGTTCGTCTGTAACTGACACCTTGTTGTTTTCGCACAGGCATATTAAGGTGAACCGAAAACAGAAATGTATGCTAACTGTTTTTATAGATATTATAAATAGATTAAAATTTTACGTAACTTGTTAGTATACGAAATAATCTAATTCGAACAACACCAGTGAAATGTCTTCATTTATAAAACAGCGGGAAACTCTACCGGTAACTGATTTTGAATTGTCATTGAATAATGGCGACAAGTCTAAGAAAAACGGTCCACTGCTACCCAACAGTATTAGAGCAGTCGTTTGTGGACCGAGTGGATGTGGAAAAACTTCACTGCTTATTTCACTAATACAACACCCCAATGGCTTGACGTTTGAAAATATATACGTCTACTCTAAATCGTTGCATCAACCGAAATATGAATATTTAAAACAAATTATTAAACTTGTTAAAGGTATGGGGTTTTTTACATTCTCCAATAACGAAGATGTCATACCACCAATGGACGCTCTACCAAATTCGTTGATAATATTCGACGATGTATCTGTGCGGGAGAAAAAAGCCATAATAGAAGAATATTTTTGTCACTCTCGACACTACAACGACGATTGTTTTTACCTAACACAGACGTATACAGCAGCACCCAAACACAATGTTCGAGACAATACAAATTTTATTCCTATCTTCAAACAAGACGATCTGAATCTTAAACATATTTATGATGACCACATCAATACCGACATGTCTTTCACCGAATTAAAAAACCTATGTCAAGAGTGTTGGCGAGATAAATATGGATTCTTAACTATCTGCAAAGAAGATGATATTCACAATGGGAGATATCGAAACAAGCTTGACCGCTTTTGGAGAGGGCGTTGATGAGCTGATCAACCGGTGCATTAACAGCTTTAAGCCAGGCAGATAACCGGTTTCAACAGGCTGTTAACTGCTATAACTATAGCAATAACCGGGCTGTTAACTGATATTAATCCCTTACTTATAAATAAGCAGCTGTCATGATGAAGTTTCAGTTCTTGAGAGACCGTTGCATGAAACACTTGTCGCCAAGATGGATAAGAAGAAGAAGGAGCTTGTTAAAAAGAACATTATAAAAACGGCAAGCAATATACGGAAAAAATTTAAAGCCTTACGATCTGGGAAGGTGGAGTCAGAGATGCTGTTACAAAGTACACTAGAACCAGTAACCGCCCCGCTTAAAGAAATAGCCACAAAATTAAGTGATGAAAAACAAAGACATCCTATAAAAATGGAAACAAAAAAAGAACAAACACAGATATTAGATACGTTTACACCTAAAATTAAAAAGAAAAAATTAGAAAAACAAACTGCATACTACTATAATCTGCCAACGAAAGAGGAAGATATTTCAATACAAGATGTTCCAGAAGATGTTTTTGAATCGTATCCGGAAGAACAAGAAGAAGAACAACAAAATGTATTTGAAACACCAACATTTTCTGGATCAGCACAAAGTGTTGCTCGAAAATTAATGCCGACGTCTGAAAATTTAATAAAACCGTTTGGATTAATAGCAAGAAAATATTTACAATTATACCTTCAAACAAATAGCGGTATTGATACAGTATACAGACCGTACAAAAAAGATGATGAATGGATGATTGGAAATCAACCGTTTCAAATAGATGATATAATAATTGACGATATTACGTATCAAGGAACACCCGGTTTATATGAGTTAATTTTCATGAACGTCCCAAAAAGTGATTTATATAATACTAAAGATTTAGATACGTATAGGGAAATCTTAAAGCAAACAAATGCACACAGACGAAATTACAGTCCAAACCAACAAATTAAGGGTAGCTCAAGTTTTAAGTACGTATACATTATTAGTCAGCTGTTTCCAATCAGTTCCGCTAAAAAAGCAATACCAAGAAAAATGTATGGCACAAGAAGTCGCGCCGGAAGCTCGCCAAGATCCGGACATGGTTTGATGCAGTTTAACAATTTGCAAAAAGACTTTATATACTTGGACGACCCGAACGAACTGGTCAGTCGACTACGATTACTAATAGCATCACAAGAAGCGGGACATACCGGACACAATAACGAAATTATATCCATCATCGAAGAACTGAGGGAAGCAGATATTATCGAGTAATTATGGATAAATTTGGTCGTGTGCGTAACAGAAAGATAACTATAGACAAATACGGACGGGTACATGACAAAAGTATTAAAAAAGAATTGCTTAAACAAATTGGATTGAAGTTGACACGTATGGGGAATTACGATATTGGACACAGACAACTGACAAATGTAAGGGATCCGGCTGATGATCAAGATGTTGTAAATTTGAAATTTTTGAAAAGCTTTATAGAAGAGCGGTTTCTAGCGGCTACAAAAAAGCTACCTGATTCCTTTATAACTCAAACACAAGAGAACATAAAATTATTAGATATTCGTCTGTCGAAGGTTGAACGACATTTTAACGAGATATTAAAATTTTATGAAGACATTAATAAAAAACTTGTTAAAATAACCAAAACAAAAAGTAAAGATGAGCAAATGGCAAGTGGTACGTGAACTACACAAACCAGCGCGAAAGAATTTTCCTCGCAGACATGTGATTGTGAAAGGAATTGATGATTTATGGCAGTGTGATTTAATTGAAATGGGTACTTATGCATCAGTGAATAAAAACTACAATTATCTGTTAACAATAATTGATGTGTTCTCAAAACGGGCGTGGGCGATACCGGTGAAAAATAAAACTGCAAAAGAGGTGACAGTTGCATTTGAATCGGTACTTAAATAAGGACGCTTACCGAGAAATTTACAAACCGATGATGGTAAGGAATTTTATAATCAGCTGTTTAAAACGTTGATGAATAAGTACAACATCAACCACTATTCGACATTTTCAACGAAAAAAGCATCAGTGGTGGAGAGATTTAATAGAACGCTGAAGACCGAAATGTGGAAAAAGTTTAGCTACAATGGGTCGTATCGATGGATTGATATGCTGAACAAATTAATGGATGATTAAAATTCGCGTAAACATAGAACAATTAAAATGCGACCGCGCGATGTAACACCAAGCAAGGAGAATATGCTTCTCTCAACTGTTTACAATTATGTACAAACTGCCGCCAAACCAAAATATAAAGTTGGTGATATTGTTCGCATTAGCAAGTATAAATCCCAATTTGACAAAGGATATCTACCATCATGGTCAACTGAACTTTTTAAAATAATTAAGGTACAATTAACTAACCCGGTTACATACGTATTGGAGGGTTATCAAGGTAATCCAATACAGGGTGGTTTCTATAACGAAGAACTCCAAAAAGTGAAGTATCCAGATGTGTATTTAGTGGAAAAGTTTCTGTTTTAAATTCGTGCCAGATTTGTTGTGCACGTTGATATTCGTTATCAGTGATATGTGTTGTATTTAGATTACTATAAAATGCCGACTTTGGTGGTAATGTGCGTTCTTCAAGACGTTCAACATTGTTAACATATTCATAAGGAAATACACCCTTTTCCTTAATTAAATTAAATTTGCGGTCTTCAGGATACGCTCGACGCACTTCAACAAACTGCTCCGGTTTCAAATTATTAGCCAACTTGTCCAGACTGCTTGCCATAAATCGAAACGAATCGATGAAACGTAGTTGATTTGATTTTGTTTTTTTCTCATCATTTTCATCTACATTTTCATCATCTTCTATATAATCATCTTCTTCTTCAACATCAGGGTTATTATCACGATCATCATCATCTATTTTGATATGTTTGGTGAAGGAAATGTAGCGTTCTTTGTTGTTGGCAATGACATCAATCTTTTCTTTAGCTATACCAAATTCACGCACGACGAAATGAGCATCGTAACCGGATAAATTGTGAAAGATTACGGGTATGAATTTTGGCAACTTGTATTGTAAATTACAATCATTGTGTGCAGCACCACGGAATTCACCAGTTAAATGATCATGGTCCCGCACACGATCTCCTCGTAATACATTACCACATATAAAACAGGTTGTTGCATTTATGTACAGGTTGTTGCATTTATGTATTTGCTGAGCTGGTGTTAGTGGTTTCATCGGCACTTGTTTGTCCAGAATACTATACAATCGTCTCGCTTCTTCATCCAGTTTCTCCATAAAGATTTTACCACAATTTGGTCCTCGGTATTGTACGAACTTATTAAGACTATCATCATAAGAACACTTTATGTAATAGGCGAAACTAAACGGCTCATGTATTTGCATAGTATTTGTGAACGATGTTGTTGGATCTGGTGAGCATGTGTCGTATGGTTTCAAAATCGATTCAAAATCGCAAAAAATTGTAAACGGAACGCGTAATTGTTTCTTAAAATTCTTAAACTTTAATATATGTTTCCCCAAAGTCGGCAATACTGTGCGAACACCATTGCAGTCGTTCTTCGAATGTTCGTCTAATCCCGCCTCAGTTCTGAAGAATTGTAAGCATCCATCGCAAATATACTTGGCTTCTTTGTGTTTTGAAAATTGACGACTAACAAGTCTGCTTAAATTCCGGATCCAGCAATAGTGGCTGTTGTCACCATCTTCAATATACAGTAAATTAACATGTGTGCTCCTCTTCTGTGTTGTGTGATGTAGCGGTCCGACAATACTTTTATCTTCCACACCGTAAACGTTGACGCTAATATTATTTAGAGATTCAAACAATTTAATATCCTTAATTTTAACTGGAAACTTGATTCCATCAAAATTTAAAACGGATGAATAATGCGGATATGATGCAAGTCGGTTTGGGTGATTACGATGATCGACTGGATGTAAAGCCAATGTGACTGCCCATGCAAAACATGCTTGATCTTGGTTTTGAACATTGATAACCGCTTCTTTTCTCTTAATCCATGCTGGTAATTCAATATAGGATGATGCTCGAAGTGGATTGTATTTATTAATATTCACTTCTAAGTAATAAACTTGTTGAAGCATCCAACCGGAACCACGTGACAGAAACTCTTCGCTTTTTGTTGTTATTACTCCCTTTAAATTATCATACATGTCACTGATGTTACTTGACTCTGTCACAATAGATAGAATTCCTGGTATTAAACGACTTGATATCCAGCGTTACAGATCCATCTTTTTCATTTTTCGCGTATAGTCCAAAAAGTTCAAAGTTCATTTTAAATGCTTTGTGCTTTTTCAGTTCCATACCCAACAACAGTAACACCTTCTCCTTGATTTGTTCCAAAAAATCTTCAATGGACTGAGAGTTTCCACAGTGCTTCACCCGGTAACTGATTATGCGACTTTTAAAGGAGCTGTTGACAATTTCTATATCTTCATTTTCAGTCCCACAACAAATTTTATTTTTATGTGTAGTGCTACGCAAATGTCCATTGAATGTAGTTTTAGGTACATCAATATCGCACACTTCACAATGTTTTATTTCTACTGATTTTGACATCTTTGATTTCTTTAAGGGACCGTCATTTTCATCATCAGTTTGTTGAACTACTACTAGTAGATGGTTGAGCGGTTGTAGTCATCGCTTCATGGAACTTTTTCATATGACGTGTAAGTGCATCAGGCCGACTAAACGATATATCACATCGATTACATTCGAAAATGTTGTTTCCATGTATGGTACGAACATGTCGACTTAATGCATCACGTCGTGTGAATGATGATTCGCAATGTTGACATTTGAACATGATGAAATTTTTCTAAAAATTTAAAAATTATATTAATATATGAGAATTTAATTAAAAATTATTTTACTTATCAAGAACTTAGAAAGAACTTAACAAGAAAAAATAACACAATAAAACTACAAAGTATATTTAAAATATTTAAAATATGATAATAAACTATGAAAAATAAATTAATAATTATTTTACTTACCAAGTACTTTTAATATAACACAATAAAACTAAAAAAGTAAACTGTTTATTTCAGAATTCAAAGCAACTGGAACACTTTACGTTTCTTACAACTTTAACGATTGAATGAAACTGTGTCTTTGCATGGATATGGTTACCCTTATATATAGCAGCAAAAACACATGATTTTGATTTGCGTCAACCTAAAATACGTTCACTTAATGTACTCACAAACAATAGAACCTTGCTTGCAAACAAAGTAAATTTTATAAAATTAATGTCATTGGAAAATGTGTAATTAATTATATAAAATAAAAAATATTTTTACCCGGAAAAACCTTTATTGTACGTACGTTATTACAAAATAATGTATACATACAGTGGGTTGTCAAAATATTGGGGACAGTGCGATTTTTTATTAGGTTTGCAAGGGCTTATTAATAAAATTTAATGAAGTATATTTTAGGATTCACTTTGATTATTTATAAGTTTTAAAGGCTCACAATACTGACGATTCCTTTCAGCCTTTAAAATTGATTGTCAATCATCATTTGTCAGTTTATAGTGCTAACGTTGCGTCTAAAATCTGAAAAATAAATTTATAGCTTAGTCTTGAAAAAATGATCCAGGAAGTCATCATAAATAAATGACAACTTATCAAAAACTAAAACAAGAATGGTACCACTCTCCTGAACTGAAAAAATTTAAAATCTTGTATTGAGAGCATGCTACGTCGCATCAGTGTTGTTATTGCAGCGAAAGGTGGTGTGACAAAGTATTAATCAATTAATTTTTATATATATTTAATATTAAGCAATAAATTTTTTTAGCTTGAATATGTTATTTTGTCTTTATAAGTGAAGTAATCAACATAAAAATAAGTATCCAACTTGATAATTATTAGTAAGTATTTACAAACATTAAAATAACAAAAAAATTATACTGTTTCTAATATTTTTACAACCCATTGTATATAAATCTATAATAATGTGGGAAAAGTCTTACGTAAAATAATATACATTTATACATATACATATATGAATTTTTAATTAAATAAGGAAATTATTTGACATTTATATAAAGGTTAAACATATAATTAAAATACTTTTATAAAATAAAAAATTTTTCTTATTATTCAATATATTCAGTGTCACTAACAATAAGACGGACGTGTATACAATATATTTATCACAATTTATCTATTTGTAAAACTGGTTATTCAAGTCACGTATTTATGTAAGTATTAAGAATCTACTCATAGATACATATAATATTCTTAATACAATTAATAAATGATATTTATTGGAAACAATAAAATAATTTAACTTTTATTTTAGTATAAATACTTGCGTTTAAATTTTATTTATTTAGTATGGATTCAAGAATATTCAGTACCTTTACGAAAACGTCATCTTGGGTTGAAGAGGTTTTGAAAAATACGACAACAATAACAGAATTTGAACAATACATACACGAAGGTAAAGAAAATTTAATATTGTGTAGTATTTATAATAATTATAAAGCATATTTAGAAGATTTTGTAAACGCAGAACCAATAATATACCATCGTGTACTTTGGGCGTACAAATTAGAATCAAAAATTTTAAAATTAAAATTTCCAATGGCGACCGAAAAAAATATAGAAGATATTATTGGCAAGATCTATGGTGAAGAGGAATTGAAACATGAAACTGCAGAATCAGTGAATGCAGATGAGGGAAATAATTCAATACCAAGTTTTATGAATTTAAAAAAAAGAAAACGAAATTTAGAAGATTCGTCATCTAGTGTCGCTACTTCCGAAAGAGATGTAGCATCTTCAATAACATCTCTGTGGCGAGACATAGCGGCAAGCAGTACTTCGACCGCGAGAAAAATGGGTTCTGGAACCACACTATCAGAAACTATTTTCTTGCGGACTTCAGAAGGGTGTGCTTCTTATTCACGTCAAAGTTCCCCCAAGGAGTTTATGATGACGCTACGATTAATTCCAACAAGTATCATCATGGATCCTAACATCCCCAGGGAAAATCATTGGCGCTATGCCACACAAGACGCTAAAATAACGATCAACCTGACGCAGCCGGACGACGAAAAGGCCAGCTTAATGGAGAAGTTTCTCCGTATTATTCTGAAGGAAATGATACAGGATCCTACGAGTCAGCGAGTAAATCGTCAGTTGCATAATTAATTAAATTATTTAAAAAATATTACAACTCCTGTTACATAAATAAAAAATAAAAATTTAAAATAACAAACAATTTATAATTATTATCCTATTCCATTAAGTTCCTTGAACATTTGAATATACAATTTTATCACATCAACGGAAAATCTTGAGCACAACCGACTTAAAAGTTTTCAAGTGTAGCAATAATCTATGTATTGACATGTGTAATTAATACCATTCACTGCCTTAGACAATAGTTGGTCATGATATACGCAAAATATGTTTGTACACCTAATTAACATATAGATCAAAATACCAATTATTAGAATATATTCAACATTTAATGCATCTAGAGCCAGTGTACGTCACAGTGTAGTGGTTAGCACTCCCGCTTCGTAAAATAAAGTACCAAAGATCGAATACACCAGCCGACTGCATTTTATTTATTTTAAATATTATTACTTATTAATATAGGCAATCTACACAGCATAGCTATGTTATTTCTCCATAAGGTGGTGTGTGGTGTACAATGTTAATTTTCCATAAGGTGGTGGGCTCCGTAGCCCCCAAAATACACTACTAATGTATCATATCAATATCTGTGAGGAGTTCTAATTTCACCTGAGTACATTTTAACATGGCATCCCAGCTCAATCCTGAGCGCTTAAGTATTGACACGGATCTAATTGTACGTTCTCAAGCAAACGTCTCGAAAATTCTCAAAAACATCTGTCAGTAAAAGTACATCAGTTTTTAAAAACAAAACCGAATATTCGCCCAACGTTTCTGTTTTAAATTCGTACCAGATTTGTCGTGCACTTTGATATTCGTGCACAACAATTCGTGATAAGGAAATACACCCTTTTCCTTAATTAAATTAAATTGGCGGTCTTCAGGATACGCTCGACGCACTTCAACAAACTGCTCCGGTTTCAAATTATTAGCCAACTTGTCTAGACTGCTTGCCATAAATCGGAAT
Source organism: Brachynemurus nebulosus (assembly GCA_035578155.1). Classification (NCBI taxonomy): domain Eukaryota; kingdom Metazoa; phylum Arthropoda; class Insecta; order Neuroptera; family Myrmeleontidae; genus Brachynemurus; species Brachynemurus nebulosus. The sequence continues at coordinate 25,732,094 of JAPWDM010000008.1, read as the reverse complement.
GAATCGATGAAACGAAGTTGGATTGATTTTGCTTTTTTCTCATCATTTTCACCAACATTTTCATCATCTTCCACATAGTCATCTTCTTCTTCAACATCAGGTTCTTTATCAACATCATCATCATCTATTTTGATATGCTTGGTGAAGGAAATGTAGCGTTCTTTGTTGTTGGCAATGACATCAATTTTTTCTTTAGCTATACCAAATTCACGCACCACGAAATGAGCATCGTAACCGGATAAATTGCAAAAAATTACGGGTATGAATTTTGGCAACTTGTATTGTATATTACAATCATTGTGTGCAGCGTCACGGAATTCGCCAGTTAAATGATCGTGGCCCCGCACACGATCTCCTCGTAATACATTACCACATATAAAACAGGTTGTTGCATTTATGTACTGCATTTGTTGGGCTGGTGTTAGTGGTTTCATCGGCACTTATTTGTCCAGAACACTGTGTAGTCGTCTCGCTTCTTCATCTAGTTTCTCCATAAAGACTTTCCCACAATTCGGTCCCCGGTATTGCACAAATTTATTTAAATTGTCATCATATGAGCACTTGATGTAATAAGCGAAACGGCTCGTGTATTTGCATAGTATTTGTGAACGATGTTGTTGGATCTGGTGAGCATGTGTCGTATGGTTTTAAAATCGATTCAAAATCACAAAAACTTGTAAACGGAACGCGTAATTGTTTCTTAAAATTCTTAAACTTTAATATATGTTTCCCCAAAGTCGGCAATACTGTGCGAACACCATTGCAGTCGTTTCTCGAATGTTCGTCTAATCCCGCCTCAGTTCTGAAGAATTGCAAGCAACCATCACAAATATATTTCGCCCCATCATGCTTTGAAAATTGGCGACTAACAAGTCTGCTTAAATTCCGGATCCAGCAATAGTGGCTGTTGTCACCATCTTCAATATACAGTAAATTAACATGTTGCGTCCTCTTTTGCGTTGTATGATGTAACGGTCCAACAATACTTTTATCTTCCACACCATAAACGTTGACACTGATATTATTTAAAGATTCAAACAATTTGATATCCTTAATTTTAACTGGAAACTCGATTCCATCAAAATTTAGAACGGATGTATAATGCGGATAAGTTGAAATTCTTTTAGCTACGTCATCTCTGTCAGGTGGATACAAGGCTCATGAGACTGCCCATGCAAAGCATGCCTGATCATTGTTTTGAACATTAACGACCGCCTTCTTTCGTTTAATCCATGCTGGCAATTCAATTTAGGACGATGCTCGAATTGGATTATATTTGTTAATATTCACTTCCAAGTAATAAACTTGTTGAAGCATCCAGCCGGAACCGCGGGCCAGGAACTCCTCGCTTTTTGTCGTTATTTCCGCCGCCATATTGTCATACATATCACTGATATTAGTTGACTCTGTTATAATCGAATTCTTTGTATTAAACGACTTAATATCCAACGTCACAGACCCATCTTTTTCATTTTTCGCATACAATCCGAAAAGTTCAAAGTTTGTTTTAAATGCTTTGTGTTTCCCCAGTTCCGTATCCAGCAACAGTAACACCTTCTCCTTGATCTCCTCCAAAAAATCTTCAACTGACTGAGAATTTCCACAATTCTTTACCCGGTAACTAATTATGCGACTTTTAAAGGCACTGTGAACAATTTCTACATTTTCATTTCCCGTGCCGCAGCAAATTTTGTCTTTATGTGCAGTACTACGCAAATGTCCGTTAAATGCCGCTTTAGGTATATCAATATCACAAACATCACAACGCTTTGTTCCAACTGGTTTTTGCACCTTTAGTTTCTTTAAGATACCGCCATTTTCATCATCAGCTGGACGCTTTGTTGAACCGCTACTAGTAGATGGTTGAGCAGCTGTAGTCATCGTTTCATGGACATTTTTCACATGACGCATAAGTGCATCAGCCCGACTAAAGGATACATCACACTGACTGCATTTTAAAATTTTGTTTCCGTGCTTGGTGTTGACATGTCGAGTTAATGCATCACATCGTGTGAATGATGATCCGCAATCCTGACATTTGAACATGATGAAATTTTTCTAAAAATTTAAAAATTATATTAATATATGAGAATTTAATTAAAAATTGGTGTACTTACAAAATACTTTAAAAATAACACAATAAAACTACAAAGAATATTTAAAATATGATAATAAATTATGAAAAAATTAATAATTATTTTACTTATCAAATATTTTTAATATAACTCAATAAAACAAAAAAGTAAACTGTTTATTTTAAAATTTAAAGCAATTGGAACACTTTGTTTTCACAACTTTAACGATTGAATGGAAATGTACCTTTCCATATCTGTGCTGTCTTTTATTTACAGAATTTTCATAAAATTAGCTGTACCCGCAAGCGTTTATTATGCGTATGCCATTAAAGGAAACAAAAATAATATAAATCAAGTAGGAAAAATATTTACGACATGATTTTTGATTTCTATTAACATATAATTAATGTATGTAGTCATAAAAAATATAAGCTTGTTTGCAAACAAAATATAATTTATGATAATTTTTATAAAATTAGTGTCGCTGGAAAATATGTAATTAACCATATAAAGTAAAAATATTTCTATCAGGAAAAACCTTTATTATTCGTATGTTATAATAAAACAAAATAATATAAATAAATCATGTAGAAAAAATAAATTATTTCTACATATATGAATTTTTAATTAAATAAGGAAATTGTTTGATATTTACTTAAAGGTCAAGCATATTCAGTCATATATTTTTAATATGTGATTTTTAAAATGAAAATCAGTCATATATTTTTAATTTGTTAACTATTCTGATTACTGTTAACTATTCTGGAAAAATTGTCTGTACGCGAAAAACGTTTATTATACGTATGACATTTACTTAAAGATTTGCCGGTGGCGACGAGGTGGCAGTATTTATTAAAAATTTTCTTTTATGAACTTCGGTCAGTGTTAAGCTACTGGCGTACAAGAATAGTTTTTGTAGGTCATTAAGGTAGCACTTGAACTGTATATATTCAGGTTCAAAATTGAAAACAGATGTAGTCTAATGTGGCAACAAGAACTTAATACACCTATTTGCAAAAAATTAATTAATTGTAGAACTTACCGGCAACTTTACTCGTATTTACACAGTGAGTATTTCTTACAATTTATTTTTAATAATATTGAAGAAATATTACAAAGTTCGCATAATCATGCGGATAGTTGGATAAAATTCGCAACTTTAATTAAAATAAAAATGGAAAAAATAGATTATGACGAAGTAGACAATGTGACAGACGTAGAAGAAGAACACAAAATAAATGACAATTTAAAAAGACCATTGGAGCAACCTCTATCAAGTTCAGATGAAGATGATGATATTGAAACTAAAAGACAGAAATTAATGGATGAATTGGATGGTATGGCTATAAATATAACTTTCGAAAAATTATTAAGATTAACTGTTGTATGTATATTTGCCCATCCTTACGAATTTCAGAATTTTTGGCTACATTCGATTATAACTTTGAAAACGAAATTAATGAACCAAAACAAAAATGTGATAAAAGCAATAATGACAATTGGCAAATATTTTCAAAAAACATTCCAATCGAAAAAAAATTTACCTGCCAATTGGGAGAAATTTTTAAAGATCTGCAACGTCGAGGAATTTTGCACACGGTTATTCCCTGCAGAAACAATACAGATAGTGAAAAATATATTACTACAATTAAAGAACGAACTAGACAGCAATATCGTGGAGAACTTGTCATCTGTTCCTACCAACAAATCCCAAACTTTGAACACTTGCATGTCGTCCACGATTGCCGGTACTTCCAAAGACGGTGTAGATGCTCCATACTCTATAACATCCCTTTGGCAAACAGCCTTCAAAGAAGCTACATCTCATCAACAGAAGATGGATATGAAGAACATGCACACAATCTTGGAAAGTATTTATTTAAGGAACCAAGGAGAGTGTGTTTCTTATACTCGGGAAAGTCATCTAAAAGAATTTTTATTAACAATCCGAGCCATTTCAACGTCTGTAATCATGGATCCGAATATACAGAAAGAGAATCAATGGAAATATGCAACACAGGATATGAAAATACTGGTAAATTTGACGACACCGATAGAGGAAACAGATATATTAATAGAAAAGTTTATGAAAATAACATTACAGAAAATTATGTTGGACGAAAACACGAAACAGGAAAGCCGACAGTATCGAAATTAGTGGATTTTATTTTAAATAATATAACAAGAAAAATCTAATAAGTCTCGATATTGTTGTACATATCCATGTGAATTTAAGAAATATATATCAAATATGTAATCCAATCGTAATTCATTAATAAAAAATTTTAAAATAACAAACAATTTGTAATTTGTAATTATTGTACTATTCCATTAACTTCCTTAAATTATTTGTATTCCCAGAAAATATTTACTTTAAGTATGTAACCACAATAAGAAAATTTTATAAAAATTCCACCAACAATACTAATAATATTTAAATTGTTTCTTGTATTCAACCAAACAACGCTATGTATGTGGAGTGTGGTGAAAGTACTCATAGGCTAAACATAATATATGTATGCAATCTGGTATATTAGATCTGGTTCACTAGATCGTTGCAGTGTACAAACTCAATGTTACTAAAGAATGTCACAATGTCAGAGCGAATGGTCGTATATGAGTAATATATACATGTATATTGCTATTGAATTGCAAATTGTTGTCAGGCGGTTCATATATGTATACATACATGTGTAGTATGATGGAATTGTAATTGTTGCCACCGTTTGATTATTAACAAAACCAGTTTGTTAAATACGATAATAAAATCAGTAGTATTTTTTGCAGTGAATTGTCTAGTTATATATGTAAGTATTACAAAACAACACTTATAAATAATTATTGTACAGGGACATGCATGTAAAGAACAGACAACAGTATACAAAATAATTTTTCACGGAAACTTTTTATAAAAATTATTATTACGAAAAATTTATTCATACATATATGAAAATTAACACTAGCTAATTGTCAAAAATTGATCTGAACTATTGAAAATAGGTAATAGAAAGTTTATATCGAAAAAAGTTACCTTGTTTAGACATGTGATCACAAAACAAGAATTTTCCAGTATTTGTTCTAAAAAATCATGTGGCGTCAATGTGTGCAATCAAGGTTACGCCTAGCCTGATGCAATTGGAAAATTTATTTCATACATATGGTTAAATATCCGGTACTCGCAAGATCGGAAAATTTATTTCATACATATGGTTAAATAACCGACTACCACAAGACAAAAATTATTTGACATTTGAATATCCATTTTTATCATGTGAACGGAAAACTTTGAGCAAAACCTATTTGAAAGTTTTAAGTGTAACAATAAATAATTTATATATTAACATTTGTTGGCAATGCCATTCACCGCCTTAGGCAATAGTTGGTTGAAACATGTTTGTACACTTAATTAACATACAGATCAAAATGTTAATTGTTAGAATACATTCGACATTTAATACATTCAGAGCCAGTGTACGTGACAGTGTAGTGGTTAGCACTCCCGCTTCGTAAAATAAAGTACCAAAGATCGAATACACCAGCCGACTGCATTTTATTTATTTTAAATATTATTACTTATTAATATAGGTAATCTACACAGCATAGCTATGTTATTTCTCCATAAGGTGGTGGGTGGTGGACAATGTTAATTTTCCATAAGGTGGTGGCCGGTGAACTGTCCAAAATACACTACTACAGTATTTTGATACATTTATAAAAAATCATAAAAATCGTTTTTTAAATATTTTACCTAAAAAAGCTTTAACAAATAGAGATTTGATTTATTATGCAAGGAATATCCCATAGTTCAGGGGGGTATTTATGAGAGATGAACTACCACATAAACCATGGAAAATTGAAAGTGGTATCATTAACCTACAAACATCTAATTTGCCTGGATCTCATTGGGTGTCGTATTTTAAAAAGGGAGAAAAAAAGTTGTATTACGATTCTTTCGGACTACCCCCTTCGAAAGAACTATAATATCTTGGTAAAAACATTCTATACAACGATTACACTCATCAAAAAATTAATGAAGTTATTTGTGGTCATTTGTGTTTAATATTTCTGTGTTATTGCTACGAAAAATATTTAAATCAAAAATGTCATATAGTATAGCACTAAGCGGTAATACGTCAAAATTAGAAGCGCTTTTTTTCCCACCGATAGATTGTTCAAATGGGGTCTATGAAAATGGACTTATTGAATTTTTCTCATACAACTCAATACCTAATATTGATACGCATCGTAATAAGATAACCATAGGTAATAAAAAAATTACATTGCCAACTGGATGTTACGAAGTTGTTGAAATTGAAGATGAAATTTTAAGACAGTTTAACAAACTTTTTCCTCCACCACCTGCACCTAAAAAGGGAGATAAAAAACCACAAAAACCAAAACCATTCTTCAGTTTAAAAGTGAATACATGGACTTTAAAGAGTGAAATTCATTGTTCAGAGAAAATTACGTTTACGGAAAAGGAATCGTTTGGAAAATTACTCGGTTTTACAAAAACAAACGTCTTAGAAGCAAATAAAAAGTATACATCTGATGAAATTGTTCGCGTACAAGCAATTAATGCTATTCTTGTAAATTGTAATTTGGTAAAAGGAGCTTATTTAAACAATAATACAACACATCATTTATATTCTTTCTACCCTGATGTGAAAATTGGTTACAAAATTATTGAAACACCAAAAAACATATTTTCCTATGAACATAAAATACATTGATGAAATAATTGGGACTATCACTGATCAAGACGATAATTTAGTAAATTTTAATGGTGAAGAGATTACATTAAGAATTCACATCAATAAGAGAGGTTGAAAATGTTAATTTTAAGTTCAGATGAAAAACTGTTGTATAAAAAGAAACAACCAAAACAACAGTCGCTCAGTGTTTCTAAGAAAGTAAATAAGAAGAGAAGTGTGCTTAGCAAAAAAACAGAGAATTTTTAAAATCATTAGGATTCAAAATTAAAGAAACATAATTATGGATATTCTTAATATCGATGAAAAACCACTGTTTGATGACAGTGTAACACATAATGAACTAGATAGATAGATAGATAGATTCTTTATTTGTTTCTGAGCATATAGCTCCATACAAAGAAGTTTGGCTTTAAAAAAAAATATCCAATACATAATTCATATATACATACCTACATAATAAACAAAATATTAACAATACAAGTTAACAATATATAAATAATATAAACAATAATAAATATTAACAAATAACAATAAATAGTAACAATAGATAATTAAAAATTTGTTCAATAAATAGCATTAAAAAAAAAAAAAAAAAAAAAAAAAAAAAAAAAAACAACTAAATCAATTAAACTTTTAAGTGAGCAAATTTAAATAAGCAACAATTAAATAAACAAATAAATCAACAGATAAATAACAATAAATAAATTTCCTTTTTTTCCCCTTCTTCCATCTTCTTTCCTTTCTACCTATCTATCTATTTATATTTTTTTCCTTTCTTTCTTTTTTCCTTTTTCTTTCCTCTTTTATACAATCGATATTACAACTCAGGAATTTATTATAAATTCTCTAATTTTTGCTGCTTCCTTCACATAGCAACAGATATCCTTAATTTGTCGGAAATTCTTATAGCAGAACAGAACTGACTGTAGATTTTCTCTGGTCAAATTGCACAGAACATATTTTTTTAAATAAACATCTCTCAAGGGATTGTACATTGGACACTCCATAAAAAAGTGAAATACATCCTCTGGCATATTCAAATTACAAAGAGTACACATGTCTACCCCTTCCAGTTTAAAAGAACCCCCAAATGTTCTTAGTTTAACGTATGAGCTTCCTATTATTCTAAGTCTGCTAGCTATTCGAATAAACTCTGTTTTAATATTCCATGTTAAATATTCTTCGACACCTTGATTCAATTTAATAACTTTGTAAAATGGAGAGAAATTGGATGATTCCATCTTTTGCCAGTCTTGTTCTATAAGACTATTACGGTAATTTGTAATTATTAATTGGAGGTTATCTTGTACCCCTTTATAGTCTTGGTTATCCCACAAATAACTAAAGTTAGTTTTATGTAAAATTTCTTTAATATGTGTTACCCAGTTAAAACTACTTTCATTCATTTGGGATAGGTAAAAAAGCCTGTTGTATAATATTTTAGGATATCTTGACTCTTGCATTATTAATAGTTTGTACCACCATTTCAAAGTGATTTCAACTACTTTTAGTTCTAACTTTACTGTACCTGTTTCCAGTCTTACTATATAATTTGGTGTATTAACTGACCAAAAATATAGTGATTTGAAAAAAGACATTTGGCATTTCTCAATTATATAACTATATTTGTAACCCCAAACTTCCGCCGAGTATAGTAACGTACTTAATATGATAGTATTATATATTGTCGCTTTACATTCAAAACTATTATTGTTTGAATTAAACAAGACTTGCTTATTTACACCCATGGCAATGTTGGCTTTAAATACGGCAGCTTTCGCATTTTCTAAGAGAAGACCTGATCTTGAAAATACCGTACCAAGATACGTTATTTGGGAAACATTTTCCAATTCAACACTATCATATTTAAACTTTTTTTTTATCTAATTCGCTTAACCTACCTTTTTTAAAAAACAGAACTTTAGTTTTGTCTCTGTTAACTACTAAATTATTTTTTTTACTATATTGGTACAGTGTGTTTAATTTCTTTTGCATATCTGATGAACGATCCGAGAAAATAACTAAGTCGTCAGCGTAAAGGAGCATGTTAATTTCGACCCAACCGTTAGCACTAATTCCCTTCAATCCTTCATTTAAAAAATATTCTTCTAGATCGTTAATAAATAACGCAAACAGAAGTGGTGATAAAGCGTCACCTTGTAAAATCCCTTTTGTTATTTCTACATTAGCAGTCGCGCCCCCCATATCTACTTCTAAAACAGCACTATCATACAAATGTTTTATCATACGGCACATATGACCGCTAATTCCAATTTGGAATAGCTTTTGCCAGAGTTTATGATGGCTAACCATATCGAACGCTTTCTTGAAATCTATAAATGCTGCAAATATCCGTCTACCTGGTAATCTTAAATGGTTCTGAATTAAACTGTTTAATGTAAATATATGATCTACGCAACTACGATTGCGACGAAATCCAACCTGATTTTCATGCAAAATATTATAGCTTTCCGCCCACAACGCTATTCTATTCGCAATGATACTAGTGAATATTTTTGTTATGTGATTTAAAAGAGATATTATTCTGTGGTTTTGTGGATCGCCAGGGTCTCCTTTTTTATAAATTGTAAATAACCTAGCTACTGACCATTGTTCAGGTGCACTTATTTTATCGAATACCTTATTGAATAAATCTAATAGAATTAGTTTACCGGAGTAAGGCATGTTCTATGCGTGTGTTCATAATGAACTACACTCTTACAATCTATACGTGAACTCCTTTTCCTACGGAGACGAAATAAGGATTCCGATTCATCAGGTCGACATTAATGTTTTGCCATCTGAGAGCTATATCCATATTCAAGCTCAAGTCGTTTTAAAAGATGATGAAAGTAAAGCAGCCGAGTCTGTGCTCTTAGTGGAAACTTTGGTGTTAGTCTTTTTGATGAAATTCGTTATGAACTGAATGCTACAGAAATAGATAAATGTAGATGTCCTGTTATTAGTACGTCTCTTAAAAATTTCCTACAACAGAAATGAAAGCAAATCTTTGGCTGTTGCTGGGTGGACTGGAGGTGAAGAACTTCAAATAGTAGATTGGAGTTATAGTTATCAAATATCTGTACCACTAAATATGATTTTTGGATTTTGTGAAGATTATAAAAAAATTATGATAAATTCAAGACACGAACTAGTTTTAATTCGTTCAAGATATGATACAAATTGTTATACTCAAAAACAGGGTGGAAGAGATGTTAAAATAAAAGGTTTAAAAATTCAATGGAGAGTACCTCACATTTCAGCTTCTGATAAACAAAAATTACATCTCATGAAGATTATTAATACTAATAAAATGACTACGGTACCTTTTCCTTGTTGGGAACTACATGAATATCCATCTTTGCCAAAAGCAACAGATCACTCATGGACAGTAAAGACATCGAGTCAATTAGAAAAGCCTAGATTTGTAATACTAGCTTTTCAGACAAATCGTAGAGATATTGCAACTGGTGTGGTTAGTCACTTTGACCACTGTAAATTAATTAAAGCAAAACTGTTTTTAAATTCTGAAGTATTTCCATATGATGACATCTCATCCGATTTTGATCGAATGAAATATGCACAATTATATGATATGTATACAAATTTCCAAAACGCGTATTATTAACGACGTTCGGAGCCGATGCTAACATACAACGAATTTCGTACAAAAGCCCCCATTGTGGTATTTGACGCTAGTCGTCAAAATGATTCATTAAAAACGGGTCCAGTTGATTTGCGATTAGAATTCACATTTAAAGAAGCACCAGCAGAAAAAACAACCGCATACTGTCTTATTATTCACGAAAGATTAGTTGAATATTCAGTGTTAACGAGTAACGTGAAAGTTTCAATATAAGATTTTTTTCATAAATATGTGTATACAATGTTAGTAATAATAAGTATACAATGTTAGTAATAACAATATATTATATATACAATCGTAAAGACAAAAAAAATTTTGTTTGATTTTAGTGAATAAGAAACATAATATAGAAAGAAAAATGTGCACTTTTTTCAAATTATTATTTTAATGTAATTTTATATAATTTTAGTTTAAAATTAAATGTATTTAAGTATCTAATCATGTAAGAATAGTGTGTAAATAAAACAACTTTTTTAGTATAAAAATCTTTTTTATTTATTTACATTTCAGGTCAAGCACATACACATACGAATAAAACAGTTATGTGTACAAAAACACATTCCTTACATACGCACAGTTGTATAAAAAAACTTGAATAAATACAACAACCAGTTTTACAACGACACACAAAAAAAAGTTCATTCATTCATTCATTTTTATAAACAACCTAAACAAGGTCGCTACAAAAAAAATTCACTTTCATTCAGATTCAAAATTAAACACCGTATGCAATTAACAATTGCGCTTTCACTCAAATGCAAAAATTGGGTGTCAAAAAACTGGGTGAACTTTTGGTGTGGGTGGGAGCGGACTAGGTCAATATAGATTAGCGGATTAACGGGACAATATGGGTCAGTGGGCTAGGGGTCAATATTCCGATTTGTGCTCGAAACGGCATAGTCTTGTTACTTACACGTGCTCATAACGAATGACGATATTTTGTAAATAAACAGTAACGGTTTCAATATAATTAAAATATTGCCATTGCTTTTAAAACAATATATTTAGTATATTTTTCTTATAATAGTGATTTCTATATAAAAACATAAACAACTAATTAATTATTTTCAATATCTGTTTTATTTGATTCAATAATCCACTCCTTAAGAGTGCTGTTCGATTATTTTAATCAAGCAGGGAATCAAGTAAAATAGATATTGAAAATAATTAATTAGATGTTTATGTTTTTATATAGAAATTACTATTATAAGAAAGATATACTAAAAAATTACTATGAAAGCAATGGCAATGTTTCAATTACATTGAAGCCGTTACTGTTTATTTACAAATTGATACCATTCATTATAAGCACGTTAACATTTATAATATGTTGATCAGTATTTTCGGAAATTCTCCTCCCTTTACAATATTATATACCTTTCCTTCTTCCATGATTCCATCCATATTCTTCTATATCAATGGGAATAGCTGAGAACGGAACCCACAGAATACAGAACGTACACTGCTATCTTTATACTAGCTTTATCAGCATGGACAAGAAAATTACGTAAAAATCACCACGAATGTTATATACATTTTTAGAGTTTGTGTTTGTATGTGTGTAGTGGGTATTAACACAGATTGGACACTGTATTATCTTTGTTCGTTATATACTAACTCAGCTTACTCTCTTTAGATTTTAAAAAGATGCAAATATAGTTTTTTTAAATTAACAAAAACATTTTGCGTTAATTAACATCTAAGTAAGTAAGTAATGAAAATAAAAATATAATAAATAATACCCCTGTCGCAGCATCCTGCATAACATAGCGAATTTCCTACTACTAGGCTACTCCGGTTAATGGCACTATTAGTGAGTGAAGTCAAGAAGAAAAATTCTTTTTAAATAATTTTTTTTAAGTGAAAAATTTATTTTTAAGGCTAAATTTTTTTACAGATGATAACTTAGGATCTATATTTTATAAAAAAAAAATTTTCTTTATAATTTTTTTCCCTAGTACAGAGGGCGTTGAAATTGACGTAAAAAAAAGAAAACAGCCCAAATCTGTGCAGATGATAGAGCCTATAGTACATACGAAAAAAAATTATATAACATTTTAATATAGATATATGTAATTGTGCATCCCCCCACCAAAACCGGAAGTAAAGTCCTTTTTCGAAAAATGGCGCGTATTTTTAAAAAAAGTTTTAAGAACAGCCTTATTTTCCCGCACTTTTAAGTATCTAAACGGGAACAAAAGAAAAAAAAATCACCAGGTTGGTGAGAGGATGTACAATAGGCATAATAATAAACAAAATTTATCATAACTTTTGTCATATTTTATTTGTCATATTTTATTGACAAAATTTTTCAAAATTTGTTGACAAAATTATTGACAAAATTTGTCATATGACAAAATTTTTCATATTTTATTAAAATCGCATAAAAAGTTTTTGAGCTAGGATTTGCGCAAATTTGAAAAATGTCATTTTGAGTAAAACTCATTCGAAGTTTTTTAGAAATGAATTGTTACTTATATTTTATAAAATATTTATAGATTTCTCAAATTCTTCCTCCTCTAGTTCCTCATCTTGCTTTTGCGTTGTCCGGCCTGCCGTTATTACACAGCGTCATTAAAATATGACTTTTTTTCTACTTTGAATTTTGATTTGAAATTTTAAACACATATTCTCCGCACCTTTATAGACTCTTTTCTGAAAGAAAAAAAAATTAAAATTTTTTTTTTAAATTCAACTATAGTACCTTAAGGGTTTACATTTTTTTTTTTAACAAAAAAAAACTGTTTTCTTGACTTTTTTGCAATATAAGAAAATATAATTTATTCCAACTTTTGGCATTATTTCGAGGTACTGTAAAAAAATTTTCATGAAAAAAAAATTTGGGGAAATTTTTCTACTGGAATATAATGTTTCCCGCGGTAAAAAGTAGCCTATAAGCATCCCTGTTTCCCAAGCCATCTATGTGGTGCCCACAGCGATGCATAACTACAGATAAACGCATTGAACGCCAGTACGTCGCCAATATCATTAACTACGTACAAGTAACAGCAATTAGCCAAATAATGACGAATGGACAAATTCCAGTATGACATCATTAGAAAGTGGATCATTAGAACTTTCCAGAAAAATCTCCCTTTGTTTTAATGATAATAAAAATTGTATAAATACGCAACCCCTAAACAATAGAAAATCAGTTTGTTCTAATTCAAATGTAACGCCGTTACTATGTAAATCGAAACTTATATTTTAAATAAAATTTAATTGTTCAAATTTAAAACTATCTTTCATTTCTTAAACTTAGAGCAATCTCTTTCAGTGAAAGTGTTTTCAACAATAAGTGATTATAAAAAGTCTTAAAAAGGTTTTGTTACATTTTACTTAATAAAAGTAACTGGCGATCCTAAACAAAAAATCATCAATCAATCAATCAATCATCCATTTATGTGGTGCAAATACTAGTAAGCTTCGCGTTTACGAAGTTATATCCGGGAGAGTACTCTATTCAACGGAAAATCTCGCGGCACGACATAAAAAACTGGCGATCCTGCTAGGATACGATTGAAGTTAACCGTGGAAAGCAGTCCAGCGCAGCGACCAAGAAAACACTACATTCACAATTGGTATTCATTGGGACGAGCTACACAACGCCACATTGAACCAACTCTTCACGTTCTACAAGTTCAAGAATTGAAAACGAGAGGAACATCAAAAAAACCGTAAGTCTTTTTCGTATATCGTAAGTCTTTTTGTTCGACTTGTAATTGACTTACCCTTTAACATTGATTACTAACAAGATAGTTTAGATTTTTCAATTGCAACTCCCAGATCCTATCATTTTACTGAATCTTTAAATAGTCTGGTATTTTCTTTTCAAAATTTAAAGCTAAACGTAACGGACACAATGCCGAATAATATAGAAGAACCAGAGCCTTTTAGATCTAGCTCAACGGTTGTTGATTTTTCAAAATTTTCACCTGAGCAACTAAATCAAATTAAAAAATTTGCAACTAGCTTAAATAGGTCAAATAACGATGAAACACTTACAAGGAAAGGGCAAGAAGTCGAAAATTCAAAAAAATCTGAAACTTTGTCAGTATGTAGAGGGTGGCTACCTATTAACATAAAAAATATCAGTTGCTGCTAAAAAACGTTTTTAAGGGGTGTAACACCCCCTCAAAGTTGGAAATTTAAAAATTGATGAAATTTTGTTTGTACGTACCTTAAAAAGTTCTAGTAACAAATATAACACTATTTTTTGCATCCACCCATTTTTTAGGGCTGAAACCACCCCTCAACTCTGTACTTAAAAATTGATGAAATTTTATATATATATATATATATATATATATATATATATATATATATATATATATATATATATATACTATATATACTATACAGATCTCTAATAATAAATATAACATTATTTTTTGCATCTGCAAATTTTTAGGGGTTGTAACCACCCCTTCATATGTGTACTTGAAAATTTATAAATTGATGATATTTTGTTTATATATACAGAGCTCTAGTAATAAATATAACATTAGTTTTTAATAAATATAACATTATTTAAATGTTTTTTGCAATACAGATTAGTGATGGGAATAATCGAATGATTTCAATAATCGATTATTTTTAATCGAGTGATTTTAATAGTCGATTAATCATTCGATTATTTTTATCAATTATTTTCATTCGATTATTTTTAACGACTATGTTTCATTCGATTATTATTATCAATTATTTTTTTTCGGTTATTTCTAACAATTATTTATCGATTATTTTTATCGGTTATATTATTCAGTTATTGAGATACGATAAAAAATTTTAATTTTGTAATTTTTCGGAATCTTTTTATTATTATTTTTATTTTCAAATTCAAACCTATATACAATATTATTTACTTGTATGAACCGTATACAACCATAATCCACCTTTCAGTTTTTTTGGTTTTAGGTGGTTTATCAAACTATCTTCAAAAATCTATTTTTTATAATATTACTGCCCATTAGAGATTAAACAATTACTAATTACAATATTCGGTTTTTCCATTTTAATAGTTGGTACCTTATGTACACCTATAATATACAACACGTTGATGGCCATAATCTATAATGACGAAACGCCCCACTAGCACAGTAATTTGACAATTAATACATTTTATATATAGAATTGTCGACGTAGTACAGGGTTGTGTCATAGTTAGTTAGGTTTTATATAACGGTGCACATACAGCGACCATTAACGTATCAATAAGGAAGCACCCCTGCTAGGTTGTGCTATTCATCTTATGCAAAACATCGCCAAACATACTTATCATAAAACCTTTTTTTTTTTAAATCAAAACTGTTGTCTGTTTTCAATAGATACGACAACCCACCAAATAATTATTATCTGATATTTTGTAGGATCACTTAAAAGAATCGAACTTGTTTATCTCGAGATATTTTTAATACTGTTCGATTGAAAAATAATCGAATGACTTAATATTCCGAAATATTTTTTTTTAAATCGTTCGAATGAAATATAATCGAATGATTTTATTATATCTCGAGATATTTCGAGATATTTTATTAATCGAATGATCGATTAATTTTCATTCGATTATACCCATCACTAATACAGATAGCTTTTTAATAAAGTACTAGACTACTGTGTAGTAGGAACTTGTAAACAGAATTTCGTCAATTTTTGTTTCTAATTTCCAATTTGGGAAGGATATTTCACCCCTGTAAATGTATGGAAGCAAAAAAAAAAAAAAAATTATGTGTTATATTATGTGAATAAAATCTCGCAATTTTTAAATTTTCAAGTTGACAGCTGAAGGAGTGGTTTCAACTCCTTAAAAATGTGTAGGTATAAAAAATAATATTATACTTTTTTATTACTAAAATTCTTTATAGTACCTATAAGTGTATAAATAAAATTTCGTCAATTTTAAATTTTCTAACTACACACTTCTAACACAGGGGTGGTTCCACCTGTTAAAAATGTGTGGACGGAAAAAATAATGTTATATTTATTATTAGAATTTCGTATAATGTGTAAAAACAAAATATCGACAATTTTTAACTTTTTAGGTACGCACTTGAAGGGGTGGCTTCAACCCTGAAAATTTGTGGATGCAAAAAATAATGTTATATTTATTATTAGAGCTCTGTATAGTATATATAAACAAAATATTATCAATTTTTAAATTTTTAAGTACACAATTGAGGGGTGGTGGTGGTGGTGGAGGGTTCCGGTTTTCACCAGATTTTAATAAATCCCAAAGATTGTCAGAAAACGGCTTTCACAGTTCCCGGAGGACATTTCGAGTATGTCCGAATGCCATTTGGATTACGTAACGCTCCGGCAACTTTCCAACGCCTAATGAACATAGTTTTAAAAAAAAATTCTTTACGAAGATTGTTTCGCTTACCTAGATGGTATTGTTGTCTTTGGAACAACAATTGACGAACACAATCAACGATTATAAAAAGTAATTAACTGTTTAAGAGAACATAACTTAAAACTGCAAATCGACAAGTGCGAATTTCTCCACGACAATATCGAATATTTAGGCCACGAAATTTCGTTAAACGGTTTACGACCTAATTAAAAAAAAATTAAAACTATACAAGACTTAAAAATTCCAAAAACCACAAAAGATGTACAATCTTTTTTAGGGCTGGTAGGCTACTACCAGAAATTTATTAAAAATTTATCCGAGAAAGCAAAACAACTAATGCTATTACTTAAAAAAGAGACAACATTCAAATGGACAAGCGATTGTCAAAAAGCATTCGACACGTTAAAAAACGCTCTAATAGAGAAACCGATATTACAGTATCCTAACTTAGATAAAATATTTATTCTGACAACAGACGCATCAAATTTCGGAATAGCCGGAATTCTTAGTCAAATGAATGACGACAATACACTCGACTTGCCCATAAGTTACTATTCGCGCACCTTAAACTCGGCCGAATAAAACTATACGACGACAGAGAAAGAGCTACTTGCAATCGTAGAATCAGTAAAAAATTTTCAACCATGCCTTTACGGGCAAAAATTCCTTATACGGACTGACCATAAAGCCCTGGAATGGCTAATGAACAATAAAGATCCCTCTTCACGACTTATTAGGTGGCGTCTTAAATTTGAAGAGTACGATTATCGCATTGAGTACAAATCTGGTAAATTAAACACAAACGCTGATACACTCAGTCGACCAGTATTAGTCATAGACAACCTTGTACTTGAGAAAACGTACGAGAACTTCCTACTATGGAAGGACAATATCGAAACACCTCAATTTAATACGATAACTACACCCTTAGAAAGTATTGATAATTTAATTCTACCATACAGCTCCATAAATTCGGATAATTGTAAATTTTAGTATTTTGTAAAAACAAATACTAATCTAGCTAGGATTAATTTATTTAAAGATGTACACTGCTTCACTTCGAAGAATAATAAAACAATTTATCTATTACGTGCAAAAGAAAACGCTCTTGGCCCCAATCTACCCGGTAATTTATTCGAATGTCTTTATAACCTATTCGTGATCTTAAATATGTCACAAGCGCAAACGGCTAATAAAGTTGAATTAACATTTTATGATGTACCATCACTAACCTTATCAATAAATGATGAACAATTTAAAAAATTATTATATTATTTTAATACAGACGAACAGTATAAAATAAATATTCTTAAAATAGAAACGCCAATCGTCAGAGACAAGGACGAACGCCTTCAAATTATAAAACACCACCATGACGACACTACTAATGGACATCAAGGTGTTAAAAGAACGTTGCAAGCGATTAAGCAACGCTATTTCTGGAAAAAAGTCTTGCGACATTGAAAAATACATTAACGAATGTGAACAATGTCAACGCGCTAAGAAAAATACAAAAAACAACAAATCCCCAATGCTAATTACAACTACAGCATCCACTTTTAACGACAACGTAGCACTCGATCTGATTGGTCCTTTTAATATTACTGAATAATAATAAATATATTCTAACCATTTAGGACGAATTAACAAAATTCCTAAAAGCATACCCAATCTATGATCAGCAAGCAATTAATGTAGCCATACCTTTCATTGATTACTGCACTAGGTTTGGGTACCCCACCACCATCCTAACTGATAGGGGCGGAAGTTTTACATCTGACCTAATAAAAGAAATTAACAAAGTACTTAATATACGACATAAACAAACCACGCCTTATAATCCATCTACCAATGGGTCATTAGAACGTGCACACAGTCCTTTTAAGGATTACTTAAGAATATTTACGAATGAAAATAAAAATGACTGGGACCAATACGTCCACTTAGCTTGTTTTAATTATAACACCTACATAAACCGGTCAACAGGTGAAACTCCTTATAAACTTGTATATGGTAATAATCCAAAATTAATTTCCAACACACCATCTTATCACCACCATCTCATACACCATCTTATCACCAATTTACGGAAGAAATCACAACAAAATTAAAAACATTACGCGAAATAGCTAAGCAAAATCTACAAGTTTCCAAAGAAACAAACAAAAAATATTATGACAAAACCAGTAAACAATATGATTTTAAAGTAGGCGACAAAGTACTGCTCGAAACGAAATTATTAAAGAAAGGTATCAATCCAAGATACAAGGGTCCTTTTCAAATTTTGAAAATAATTAATAACCATACAGCCACTTTAAAATTAGGCAAACAGAATGTTAACTACCATTTTAAACACTTAAAATTATTTGTTTCAGATGAAGAAACAAATAATGAGGAGAACAATGATGATCAGAATCATCCTCCTATTGTTGACAATTATATCAATGAACCAAGTAGTTCAAAATCGTAGTTACGAATTAACAAATTTAGATAATAATCCCGGTGTCTATTATAACATAGAAGGAGATGTTAAGTTAGTTACTAGTTTTATAACTCTTTTACATATCTATAATATTAGCTATTTAACTAAAACGATATCTAGTATAGAAAATATTTATTCTCAATCTACTCATATGTGTAATTTAATTGAAGAAAATATTAATTGTAAGCGAAATTTCCAATTACTTCATAACGTGCTAGCAGAACTAAAAATAAAATTTAGTGATCTGACAAATCTTTAAAATTTAGATAATTCTCATACGCGTAAAAAACAGTCTGTACAAGTAGAATATGAACATGGATGGTTTGATGTAATCGGGTCTCTTTGGCACAAGATTGCTGGAAGCCCATCCGCAGAAGACGCACAATATTTCACTGACGTGATAAATAACCTAGTTAACAATCAGGATAAGATTCATATGATGGTACAGTTTCAAATACGTCTTATAAGTGATTCATTGTCAAAGATAAATAAAACGCAAAATGAGATCAGTAGAATCGAGACTAAGCTAAATTCGTACATAACGATATACAACAAAAACATAAATCAAACAAAAATTGCACTTGACCGCGAACTACATAATATTAACATAAATCAACATACCATCCTATTAAGAAATTTGATTAATAAAGTTTACAAGAAATTAGAAAATTTTGAAAATGCAATCACGTTGGGTAGGCATAATTTAGTAGATTTCAAAATTTTACCACCTAGAACACTGTTAGACAAATTAATTCAGAGTCAAAAGTTTAATCTACCATTCGAACCTAAATGGGAGAATTTAGAAAACTATTATAAAGTTATTAAAGTCGAACCAATCAATTTAGGTCATACTTTAGTTATTGATATTAAAATACCAATAATAAAACTAGATCAATTTATCCTTTACAATTTATTTCCATTACCTAATCACAACCCAGCAGACCTGAAACAAATTTCCATAATCCACGTTAGTTACCCTTACCTAATAATCAATTTAATTCGGACCACGCATATCACGCTAAAGAGGAAGGATAAATGCCAAGAGTACGAACAAGGAAAATACTTGTGCAGCGACATCCATACCACGTCAAGCTTAACACAACAAAATTGCGAAACAAAACTGTTGAATCCCACCATGGAGAAAATCCCGAAAGAATGTGAAATCAAGACATACTACGCCGAGCAAGAGATATGGCAGGAAATCAACGATAACACCTGGATACGCTCTGCCAGTGAACCAACTGCATTGAATATAGTCTGCCCAAATGAATGCGATGCAATCGAGTTACTGGGAATGCAGAAAATTCAATTACAAAACAAATGCAAAGGCCACACGACTACACACATAATTGAAACGTACTCAACCATTAAAAATCATTCTATTCACAACTTCATTCCTAACATCAATCTACCATAGGAAGATGATTGTATAAAAAAATTAAATAAATCAGACATCGAACTATCTTCAGTCAATCCAATCAAACTCACTCACATCAACTTGGATGAATTAAACGAAGAGCAATACAGAATCTAGGACCTGAATAAAGAAGTTGAAAGAATCAAAAACACCATCAAAATAATGAGACAGCGAATCTCCACATCCACGTGGACCTAAATAAAAACTACGTTACTTTTGTTTTCTGTTTTAGGTGCAATATTCATCCTCTATAAATCATTTTTCTCATTTATTAAGAGCTTTCTTAACAAATCATGTACCAAAGGCTCCATCAACATTTACAACTGTGTTCATGGCCCCAGCATCAAAAACGAGCCAAATGTCCACTTCAAGCCAATAAATTCAGAGGAAAACCAACTCATTCCTTGTGCTCCGCCTCACTATGACGACATCACCATTAGCCAAACACACATACCAACAAGAAGACAGCCGTCACGAGCAACCAGCCGGTTAAGACCCCTTGAGCTATTTCTTTAACGACCAACCTTTCAAGTTATAATCTACTCTAAACATGCGGAAGTGTGGTGCTTAACTACAGATAAACGCATTTAACGCCAGTACGTCGCCAATATCATAGTCCAAGTAACAGCTACGTACAAGTAACAGCAATTAGCCAAATAAGGCCGAATGGACAAATTCCAGTATGACATCATTAGAAAGTGGATCATTAGAACTTTCCAGAACAATCTCCCTTTGTTTTAATGATAATAAATATTGTATAAATACGCAACCCCTAAACAATAGAAAATTAGTTTGTTCTAATTCAAATGTAACGCCGTTACTATGTAAATCGAAACTTATATATATATATATATATATATATATATATATATATAAATTTCAATTTTGTAGGTTTTGTAATTTTGGAGATTTTGTGATAGGTCAGTCAGTGGTATTTCTCTTATATATATATATATATATATATATATATATATATATATATATATATATATATATATATATATAAATATAAATATAAGAGAAATACCACTGACTGACCTATCACAAAATCTTCAAAATTACAATACCTACAAACTTGAAATTTGGCATGTAGGTCCCTATTGGGTCGTAGTGTTGTATTATCAAAAAATTATACAATTTTTAAATTGTTGCTAAGTGTTTGGAAAAAAATAATTTTTTGTAATTTTTAAGTATTAATAAATATTTCTATAGATAGCACCTAAAATATTTTTACCTATGTCTACTATGAAATTACTTATTTACTGTACAAAATACTATTTTCAAAAAATTCAAATAAATGGTTTTAATGAATGTTGACTAAATGTTACACAAACCCTTTTAAAATCTCAGAATAAATAAACGTCAGTTAAAATTGATCCCTAGGTGTCTGAAGCAATAAAAATTACGCACAACTAAATGACCAAAAGTACTCCACTCCTAAAAATCTAAATAAGTATGGTTGTCTACAGAAGTCACAAGTTGTTAAAATTAGGTACCTATATTTCTGAAATAAGAATACGGCTAGACTGGAGTCGTTTGACGAGCAGAGCAACTTTCAAAAATTGGTTCACTGGTGGATACGTGATAGCCTATATTCTAATATAGACTATTGTAAAGTAAACGGCTGGACGAATTTCTACCAGATTTTGCTGAAATAGTATTGAGATCCTAAAAAATGAAAGATCTCTAGAATGGATGGATCTTGACCAAATTTTGCTAAAACATTACTGAGGTCATGAAATAAACGAATGTGAAGTTGAAATGACCCCCTAGGGTGCTGAGGACCCAAAAATGGTCTAAAAAAGACGGCGAATCTTGACTAAATTTTACTTAAACAATATTGATATTTTGAAAAAATTAAGTGAGATTAAAATTATTGCCTAGGATTCTGGAGTAATATAAAACGCAATAAATTAATGGCTGGACGATTAAGGCAGGTTCAGAAATGTTCTCCAAAACACTCGGACTTAAAAAAAGTTTCGAAATTCAAATGCTTCTAAATTTATCAATATGGGTGTCTACGGAAAGTGTCAAGGCATGAAAATTAAATACCTACAGTAGACACTCGACAATTCATCATGCTCAAGACCGGAGGAGCGATGAATTACAGAAATAGACGAATTATGAAATATGTCTAAAATGAAAAACAAGGAGAAAAATTAATTAAATATTTCTACTTATTTAAAGAAAGATATCCCTTTATTTTTCCCTAGGTACGACACCCTTTAATTTTTTTCTATTTAAATTTCAAAAGTTAATTAGAAAAACAACTACACTACTTACATTTTCTTTAGGAACGACGAATTGTTATAGAATATGATGAGTTACAAAGTGACGAAATATCGAGTTTCCACTGTAGACTATAAATATGCATATATATCTATTTTAAGATCACTGGACGAACCGAGCAGAACACTAGAAGAAACTGATTTTATAAGGAAACTTAGAATATTTAATTTAACTCCCAGCACTATTTAATAGGATTAAGATTAAACGGTTGGATTTTGACAATATTTTATGAAAATTAAATATGCTATGGAAATATGAATATGGTTAATTTAGGGTTATTAGGCGAGAATTATGCTCAGAATTTTAGAATATCAAATTTAAATGAACCTGGGGGTCAGAATTGTCCGTCAAGGCCATCAAATAAGCCCCAAATTAATTGTGATATTAAAATTGTCCCCTATTGTCTTGGTGCCCCAAGCAAGGCCTAAAGTGGAAATACTCCTAAAACTACCTATTGATACGGGTATTTAGATACATAAAGGTGCGGAAATTAGCCATGCTATTAATTAAAATATGACGATTGCTACTTTAGAGTCGTTTGACGAGCGAAGCCAGGCATTATAAATAATTGATGTACAGAATTTCCGAATGTCTAATTTAAAATTGATCTAATCATTTTACCAATAATTAAGATAATTTTACGTGGGTGAAACCGCGGGCCACAGCTAGTATTTTAAATAAAATTTAATAGTTCAAATTTAAAACTATCTTTCATTTCTTAAACTTAGAGCAATATCTTACAGTAAAAGTGTTTTTAACAATAAGTGATTATAAAAAGTCTTAAAAAGTCTTGTTACCTTTTACTTAATAAAAGTAACTGGCGATCCTAAACCAAAAATCATCAATCAATCAATCAATCATTCATTTATATGGTGCAAATACGAGTAAGCTTCGCGTTTACGAAGTTATATCCGGGACAGTACTCTATTCAACGGACAATCTCGCGGCACGACATCTCTACGTCTTAGTAAAGTTTTAAGTTTGCTAGTTAAACTGTTGAGGCGTGAAAGCAAGAGAAACAAACGAACAAACTCACTTTCGCATTTATAATATTAGTAAGGGTAGTCTGCATGGACGAAAAAGTACAGTTAAAATTTTAATATATTTTTTTTTTAATATGTAAAAAGTCTAAAACTGTAAAATCCACTTATCTCTTTATCTATAAAACCCCACAATTTTGTTAAAAACAATTTACTTTCTGTATAATATGTAAATACTTTTAAATTAAGGCGGTATTCCTATGTGACGCGTAGAATTTTAGGCTTATATTAGGATCTTTATTAACAATCTTTTCAGTTTTTTTATGTTTCTATTTGCATCTAAGATTGTACGAAAAAAAATTTTCTTAGGAATTTTTACAATGCTTTGTTTATGTTTTCCGGGGTTAAAGGGGACTCCTCAAAAAAAAAAAAAAAAAAAAACATGAGTGGGTTGTGGGCAGTATATTTCTATTTGTAATGACCCAAAATGAAAAAATCAACCATATTCTTGTTTCTAGATTCCAGATTTGTCTCTTTTGTCTAGCATTAAACATTTATATTAATAAATAACAGAATAGTCGACTTTTAAAAAAAACATTTCAAAATTTTTGAGTTTTTTTTATTGAAAATCGAGAAAAAAATAAGAAATTATTATTAAAAATAAATGATTCTAATTTGAACGATAACTACTAGTGTGTAGAACAACCAGTAAAAATTATAACCCGATCGGTTTATTAGAATTTCGTTTCTACTGCCCACCAGTCGAAAAAATGTAGTTTCTAGGAAAATGTGTTTAAAGTTTTAGTAACAACTTTTTCATAAAATATATCATAATAAATTACGAAAACATTATTTCATGAAAAATATGCATTTACTACACTTTGGACAAAATTATCCCTAACAGAGTCGAAGTGTACAATATTTTAAATTGGGGGCTATAAATTTTTTTACTTTGGTCATAAAAGAAAAAAATATTTTAGTTTTATTTTAAAAGTCAATTTTATTGCTATTCACATTTTGTTTTATAAGTATATTCCCTCAAAAATATTATGCACTGTAGCACTGTTTCTAGGCATGGGGGAGACCGGATCTAGTTGATACAGGTCCAAGTTGATACAGTAGCAATAACATTTCAGTACGCATGCGTGAAGCATTGAGGTGTTGTGGGTAGATACACCAAATCGACTTTCAACTATCACGTTTGTGTACGAAGCCAATATTACTCTCATTAATTATTTATAAAGTAAAATTTATTTTTTCATATTAAAAGTAAATTATTTGTGCTTTGTTTAAATAGTAATTGTGAACAATTAAGTGTATTTATTAGTAGATATTTACATTCTACAATGTTCCTTGATCAAAAGGTATAGTGTAGTTAATCGGATCTATAACAAATCCGATTTTGATAATTTCTTTTTCAATTGTTCCTTTTGTAGTATTATTGAAAATCATAAATATTAAAAATTGCTCTTAAAAGGTTTTAGGCCCTAAATTTAAAAATGAAAATTTTTGATTTAAAAAAAACGGTATTTGAATATCAAAACATAATACACATATTTACTTACTGAACTGCTAAAATATCTATATTCATAGCATATTTTGATGTTCAAAGCATCTTAATAAAAATTTTTTTTATCCAAAATGAAACATTAATGCTTCAAAAGTGACAAGACAGCGCCTTGAAACAAAGTCCATTATTTGATTTAATTATTATTCTAATATAAAAAAAATTCAAAAAAATTCCCGAATTTTAAAATGGAAAAATGAGTGGTAAATTAAAAAAATTGTTAAATTTTGTGAAATTCATGTATCTGTTTTTAATAACAAAAATGAATATTGCAGGAAAATTAAAGCGTTGGTATTTCTGGCTATCATGGCAATATATTACCCATTTAGTAGCTAATAATATATAAAAGTTTCAAAAGTTTTCCCAGTTACATTTTTTTACAAACGGCAGCCAAAATTATTTTTCTAACCATAAAAGTACTTATCTGTATGAAATATTTATAGTTAGGTGAAAATTTTCGAAAAACGACTTGCCGTATTGTTTTGATTACTACACGGAGAGAAAATTCCTATAACAATTACTGTGCTCATACTACAATCGACGTGTAACAGACGAACATATCCAATTTTTGTACGGTAAAATTATAAAAATTACAATAATGTAACTATAATTTTTATAATTTTACCGTACAAAACTTGGATATGTTCGCCTGTTACACGTCGATTGTAGTATGAGCACAGTAACTTTTATAGGAATTTTCTCTCCGTGTATAGCATTTTATTGTCTATTGAATAAGAAAAAATCCGTAAAAATTTTAACTGTTTTCGATCTATCGTTTTTCCGCAATTAGAAGCAAAAAAATTTTTTTGGTAGAGATAAAGACACTTACATGTTTAATATATTTATATTTAGGTGAAAATTTTCGAAAAACGACTTGCCGTATTGTTTTGATTACCATAGGATTTTATTGCCTATTGAATAAGAAATAACCCGTAAAATTTTTAATTATTTTCGATGTATCGTTTTTTTTTTGGAATATCAGAAGAAAAAAAATTAAAGGTACAAGAAAAAAAGAGAACAGAATGAAAATGAAGATCGATTCCCAAATATTTTTATGGGCTGGACCACAAAAAAAAATAAAATAAAATAAAAAACTAGAAAGTAGGTTAAATGGTAGTAAATTTAATTAATTTAATTGATTGTGACATTGGAAAAATAAATTTAAACAAATTTTAAGTTTTAAAAGGTAGGGCTCCTCGACTGTAAGGATACTCGGCTTCTGTACTAAAGTCGATGATCCGTGATTACTGATAATTTTACTTATTTAAATTTTAATTGTAAATTTTGATAACTCCAAGGTAGTGTGTAGATTTGATGGGACCCACTTCACCAAAGTTGAGGAAGGTAAAATTGAAATATGGTTTTTGGAAGAATTTAAACTACTTTTACAAAGGCCTTAAGTCTGAAAAATAACGGGATTATTCTGTATATATGGCGTGTATGCAGAAAAACAAATAATCAATACGTTTAATCTAAATTTATTTAAATTTACGTAATAGTTTTTGTTATGAAGTAACAAATTTCCAACAATTAACAATATAATATCGTATAAAGTTTAACAATATCATAAAATATTAGCCGTTTACCCACCCGATGGGATTTACCATCGGCAACATCTCAAGATGTTAGCCAGTGTCAGATTTATTAAACATTAACCTTTTTAATAGCCATAGTAACATATTTTTATATATCTCTAACTTCAAAAATGACGAATTTCCGTACAAATTTTCATTCCCTATTTAACCCACTTAGGGACGAATTTTCAAAAATCCTTTCTTAGTGCTCTCCAACATTGCATAGGGAACTCCTGTGAAAAATTTCATTCTGCTAGACCCAACGGTTTAGGCTGTGCGTTGTCTGTCAGTCAGTCAGTCAGTCTTAGAGATTTATTAAGTAGATTTTAGGTACATAAACTTGAATTAAAAGATACAAGTTAAGGAACAATTTATGTAAGATTTAGAAATTTAATAGTTTTAGCAACAGATTTGAATATCAAAATGGCGTTGAGGTTACATAATAAATTTAAAAAGAATTATAAAGAATAGTTTATATTAACTATAAATGAAATTTTCTTTAACAATAAATAAGAATATATATGTGTTTTAAATATTAAATATTTATATCGCATTCTTACCCAACAGCAATGATTGATTAACATTGTCTGAGGTGGCGATATTTTAATTTTGAAACGACAACGTTTCAATGAAGAAATGATATGACTAGCATGGAAAGACTAGCCATATAAAAATAGATTAAGATAATAAATATATATATATATATATATATATATATATATATATATATATATATAAATGATTGTAAATTTTACCCAAACTATCCTATTTTGTCTTTTTGTCTTCCGAAATCCGAGGAACAAACCACGCCACGTCGAAATATGAGTTTAAATTATTTTTATAGTATAAACTTTTCAATAAGCATGCCGATATACTATTATTAAAATTATCCTTGCAATTTGTTAGATAATATAATACTATCAATATTTAAATTGAAAGGAAAATAAAAAAGACCATTGTTCATGGTCGTAATATAACTAACCAACAAAGCCACACGAATATCTGACTTCGCAATCTTGGCAGAAATGAACGGCTACGTATAATCGTTTAAGCAGTAGAAAAAGACGCTATAATAATGATGTACTAATTCAATATATATATATTTAATGCGCGCTTGGAAAAAGTTCGCCCTTTAAAATTTTATAAACTATTATCGGCAACAAACATACTAAAACCGAGTATATAGATTATTTAATTTTAAGAAAAATTTAAACTGGCTATTTAATTGTTTCGATTGGAACTGTTTTCTGACTGCATACTTGTAAGTAACTATATTCAATTATCTATGATTTTTTTTAAACCAGTAGTGTCAGACAAGACCAATATATTTTTCGAGCCTGCGCTTTACATATCATAGAGAAGGATTTATATATTAAAATCTATAATGCATCAATACAATGTAACACCAAAAACTGCCAACAAAATACGTAATGTACCTTACACGCCAACTGAATTGTCATATTATGACATTCACCCAAAGGCGGGCAAAATATTTTTGTTTTATAAGGCAAAAATTTTTTTTATCAATTTGTTTTACCCACGCCAACGCATCTTTATTTTCGGGTACTTCCTTAATTTTAAATACAATACTGCGACCGTTTAAATTAAACCGACGCACCCTCGTATTATTTTCGGACACGATTTCAAATTTTTCCATCGCATCGGAATCATTTTCAGCCATAGAGATATCGTTGATTGATTCATCTGGACGCAACTTCGAATTTTGTTCGGACACAATTTCAAAATTTTCAATTGAATCGGAATCATTTTCGGTCATAGGTGTATCGTTGATCAATTCATCTGCAATCATAAGTGTACCTACCAACAATTCTTCTAAAACAGCCAGCGGTATTTCTTCATTATTCATTCCGTTTAATAAGTTTAATAATTCTGACACGTCTTGTGACGTTCTTTCACTACTAGACCAATTTATTTCGTTATTTTCGTTTAACTCCATTATTAACTCCAACCAGCACGCAAACAATAAATCGGCCTCGAACGATGTATTTGATTCCTCTGTAAAAAAGGTATTGTTGGATTATTTTTATCAAATAATTGACTCAAGCAAAATTTCCTTAAAAATTACATTTTTAAATTGATGGTTTAAAATTTGTAAAAATTATATTTACCACCACATAAATCCTACACTCTTAATTTCTTTATTGTCATCACGAACACTTTGAATAAAATCATTAGAATGAGAATAACACATTTTCTGTAAAATTATGTTTACTTAAAATCAGTTTTATAATATAAAAAATCTGTTTTAACTACTAACACGTTTTCAAAATAAAATTGTGGTTTCAAATTTACAAAATTGAGAAATTAAAAATAATTTTATACTTACAAAGTTAAATTTTCTTTGCTAATTGCTCCGACGCTCACAACTGGAACGATTGAATAAAACAATGCTTTGCTTTGATTACCGCGCACTATATATACAAACAAAAACCCGTGTTTTTAATTTACGTTACCTTAAAAAAACGGTCACTTTAGATGTGTGCTTTTAATTTTAATTGTAAATCATAAGAATAATGTCACCGTAAAATATTTTATAAAAAAAATGCAACGATAAAAAATGTGAATAATTATTTGTACTTAAGATTTGTAATTAATAAAATTTGTAAAATCGGTCATATATATATATATATATATATATATATATATATATATATATATATATATATATATATATATATATATATATATTTAATTTGCTATAAAAATTTCAACATGAATATTTAATGAAATAGAAAAATTTTTGCCATTCAATTAAAAAACACATTAGTAATTAAGATTATTTTATAAAATTCGGTCAAGTACTTTCAACTTATTATAAAAATTCCGAAAACTTGCTAACATTGTATAATAAAGGCGTAACAAAACAACATAATACATATATTGAGTATAGTATGAATGGTGATGACCTCGTAACACAGTTTAGTGAATGTCGCGCCACGGTGGTCATACATATACAGTTGTTGTTGTTAAAAAACCACTTGTTTAAGTAATAAAAATTAACATTCATAAAACAAGTAATTATAATGAACGATATGAATTTTAATATATGAATTTTAATTAACCAAGAAATTACATAAGTGCAAAGACAAACATAAACACTTCAACTTTTATAATAAATGAAAGTACTTCTTGGCCACTATATCGGTACGTAGTGTAGCTAATATAGCGTAGCTACATATATCAACAATCATTTTACATCAGAACAAGTCAGATGTTTAGGTAAACAACACACTTGTATTGTAACTGATTTGCAATTGTTGTAAGAGTTTGATTCTTGATAAAAACTCTTAAACAATAGAATAGTTTTAGGGTACAATTTTTAAAATACGTAATTTTTATGCAGTTCATAAATATTTCTGTACTACAAAAATATGTATTGTATTTATATTTACCGACAAATTTTAAAAATGTGAGTTTTTAATTGCTTAGTAATATTCTTTTTGTAAAGTATATTTAAAAATATTTAAACAGCACATTTGTATTGTAAGTGATTTGCAATTGTTATCAGAGTTTGATTGTTGACAGAAACTCTTAAGACACCCACCATTACCGCCACCGCCGAAACCGCCGCCTCAGCCGCCGCACCCTCAGCTTCCGCAGCCGTAGCCTCAGCCACCGCAGCCTCCGAAGCCACAGTCTCCGCAGCCTCAGCCGCCACAGCCTCAGCTTCCGCAGTCTCAGCCGCCACAGCCTCAGCTTCCGCAGTCTCAGCCGCCACAGCTTCAGCTTCCGCAGCCTCAGCCCCCACCACCACCGCCGCTACTATCACCACCGCAGTAGAAACTCTATTCATACGCTTTTCCTTCACTTTCTTTTTGTTCATTTCATAAAGGATATACATATTTCAATGTGATGAAATATGAACATATGACCATGGAAATGAGTAAGAAAACAACATTAATCGTTCATGCATATATGAATTTATAATTAGTTCGAAAATTTTCTATCAGCACACTCACATATCACATGATCAACCAACTATCATGCGCTGTGCACCGATATATATATATATATATATATATATATATATATATATATATATATATATATATATATATATATATATATATATATATATATATATATAGTTAAATTATCGAGATGATAATTTGAGTTTTTAAAAAATTTTATTATCCCAAATTAAAGTACAATATGCTTTTGTACCAACACGGAGTGATCCAATATCTTTAAATTGACGCAACAAGACTGATTTCTTTTGTGAGATTCCTCTATTTATATCTTTTTATGATTGTTCTAGAATAATCACTCAGAGTTGGCGGTTCCAGGAAAGAAACATGATATTTTAAATTATTACAATGTATCAAAATTATAATTAAAACAATGAAATTAAAGATTGTGCAAAATTAGCATTTTATAAGATAACAATTAAAATATAGATATGGATTAGCAAAATAAGCAATTATTTTATATATAGGATGTCCATATTGTACAGGATGTTACTCCTCCCTCCTAAGATTGAAGCGGTGGCCATAGAAGTTTCACTTTTCTGGACGGCGCTGTGGGTTCGTAGTTTACTTGGATTGCCGGATTCTCTTCTTTATTCTTCTTAATGTAGTGGATTATTAACCCAATGATGATTGCTATGGTTGCCAAAACCATGAGGTAAGTTGCCGGTGTATGAACGTTGTTATGATATTGCAGTAATTCAATCTTCTGCCGATTTTCCAAATGAAAGTTTCTTAATTTGGCTAAGTCCAATTTTTCTTGAATGTTCGACGTCTTGACTGGAAGATTGTATGTAGGCAGTAGATATAATTTTTCGGTGTTTTGTATTATATTTTCGTATGCTACTCCATTAATGGTAACGGAACAATTTTCGAAGTAAATCAGGATAGTTCCCATAATTTTTCGATTGGTGATACCGCACGTTGAACTGATGTTCGTATCGAATGAATTTTTAATGATGATATGATTATTGTAAATTTGTTTGATTTCCGTGATATTGTTGAAGTCCTCGTAGTCGCATGTTGATGGCTGGTTAAGTAGCAGGCTTCCCAGGCACTTTGAATTTTTCAACTTGGTTCCCTTGTTCTTGAACTGGCATATGTAGATGTTCTCTATTCTGGGACACTCTGTGTCAATCTCATACAATTCATACTCATTGGAAACCGTATAGGGTTTAAGGAATTTTATGGATTTTAAGTTTTTATTTGGTAAGGATTCTAAATGGTTTAACCGATAGGTATCAGGATAGAAATTTGGTATTTTTATATTGAAAATTATGTTAGTATCATTGTAGTATGCTTGTAATTTAAGGAATTCATAGACTTGTTCATAGGATCTTATAGGTATTCCCTGTTTGGTTAAGGATTTATACGCATATTTTAATTCGTTTGGGAGTAGAATTGGTCCTGCTATTATGTTAAGTTTTGCCAAATTTACTGCTTGTATTATTTCTTTAATATGTTCATTAAGTATTCCCATATTAAAATTTATTCTATATAAATATTGTACAAATTTGAAATCATATTTTTCTTTTGAATCGATATTTTTCGATAATGATTGCAAATAATTATTGATTGTAATTTGTTGATTATTTATGTGTTTTGTAATGTTTTCAAATCGTGCGATCATCTGTGAATTTATGCTAACTTGTGTGTTTAATTGAGTAACTATATTATTTTGATTTAATTTTAATGTTTCAATATGTTTATTTATTTCCAAAGCGTCGTTATGGTCCATATTACCTGTAATTTGTTTGATAAGCGTTCCCATTGCATCGATCAAGCCCCTCTTTACTATTTTTCTTGGTAGGAGGATCTGAAGATTTTTATTTAATTCTTGAAATTTTAAACGCAGTACATCCTCAAATTCTTTGTTGGGGAATTTTTGTGAAATAATATTAATTGATTTCTTTATGTTACTTAAATTTTCTTTATAATTTTCTAAGTTAATAATATGAATGTAGTGGTCGAAGTTATTGATAACTCGGGCCTGGCCTAGGGTCTCTATTTTCGCTATCGTCATCGTTAACATCGTCCTGTAATTTGAGTGGTCGTTTTAATTTTTGTTTATTTAATTTCCTATTTTTATTGTCTAAAATTGTAACTCTATTGTCCTTACTTACTTTAATTTGTTTAAATTTTGAATGAATTTTGTTATTATGTGGATTTTCAGTGAGATAAGCGTTAGTACCGGGTGTGTAGGCTAATGGTTCGTCTCTATTAATGTTTAGTTTAATTATTTTTTCATGTTTCTTCCTTTGTACATGGTCGTATACTTTGTCAAATAGTTCTTGTCGTTTTCCGTTAATGTCATTTCTATTAGGTTTTAAACTAATATCGTATTTACGGCCAAAGAATAATTCGAATGGTGTATGTTTTGTGGTTGAATGAATGGAATTATTATAAGTAAATATAGCTGTTATTAATTTTTGTTCCGGTATCATTTCTTTATTTTCAGGATCATTATGAATTAATCTATAAGTTTCTAATAGGGTTGAATGGAAACGTTCAATTGGGGAATTCGAATTTGAACTTCTTACAGATGTCATGTGTAACTGTATGTTGTAACGGTTACAAAATTGTCTAAACCTAATTGAATCAAATCCTCTATCAGAGTCAACTGTAAGCATGGTGGGTCTACCGTATGAAGCAATAAATTTTGAAAAAGCTTCAATTAAATGAATGCTATTTCTACTTGGTAAAATATAACCTTGAGCAAATTTTGAAAATTTATCAATTATTGTAAATATCATTAATTTATCAACAAAGAATATATCTGCATGAGCAATTTCGAGAGGTTGTTTTGGAGTTTGTGTTAATTGAAATTTTTGTTTCGGTGGTCTACGATCGTGTTTGTTTTCTTGGCAAATTTTACAATTATTTATGTAATACGTAATTTTACTTTTTAAATTTGGAAAATAATATGTTCTTTTAAGGTGTGCAAGTGTTTCATTGATTCCGCGGTGATTACTGGATTTATGGTAGTCACTAATAATACGGTCTTGTTCTTCGTCGTCTTCAACGTCTTCCAAAAATTTGGTACACCTAACAATTTTAAATTGACGGCCCTGAGAGAAGTATTGATGATATATTTCTTGAAATTTATTAAATAGTTCGTCATCAGTACAGTATACGGCAACGAATTTTTTTGTTGGTATAAATTGTCTAAAGATTTCAATAAAAATTTCGTCATTGTTGTCAGGAATTTGGAATGTTTGTCGTTTTTTTGTTCTAAAAAGGATTTTTGATTTCCTATGCGCCATTTTAAGTCTTTTTTCAAGAATAACTTGTTGTCCAAAATCGTTTAATGGATTTTCGGAAATTCTAATGTATGAAGTATCGTCTTCGTCTGCACTGTGGACAGTGTTCGAATCTGTCGTGTGTTGAGTTACGTGAGTAGATGTGTTACTGTTAGTTTCGTTTACGTTAAGTTCGGGAATTATGACACGGGAAAGTGCGTCTGCATTGGTATTGCTTTTTCCAGATTTATGGATAATAGTATAATCAAATTCCTCGAGTTTGAGACGCCATCTGACTAATTTGCTATTCGGATCTTTAAGTGACATTAACCAAGTAAGGGGTTTATGGTCAGTTATTATTTTAAATTTTCGACCGAAAAGGTATGGACGGAAATATTTAGTAGCCCAAACAATAGCTAAAAGTTCCTTCTCAATCGTGCTATAATTTTGTTCACTTTTAGTAAGCGTACGGCTAGCATAACATATCGGTCTATCTTTTCCAATGGGTCCCTGTGATAATATTGCGCCAATTGCAATGTTACTTGCGTCAGTAGTCAAGTTAAATTCTTTTTCAAAGTCGGGATAAGCTAATACGGGTTCGTCAGTCAATAATTTTTTGCACGTTTCAAATGTCTGAATGTATTCGGGGGTTATTTTAATTTCTTCTCCCTTTCGGAGACATTGTGTAAGAGGTTTTGTAATTTTTGCAAAGTCCTTAATGAATTTACGATAATATCCGAGAAGTCCAAGAAAGCTCTTGATTTCTTTGGGTGTTTTTGGTAAAGGAAAATTTAGAATTGCTTTTATTTTATCCGGATTTGGTTTTACTCCTTCCGAGGATACTATATGACCAAGGAATGCGACTTCCTTGTGTAGAAATTCGCTTTTGTCAAGTTGAATTTTGAGGTTAGCATTGCGAAGTTTGTCAAATACTTTTTGTAAATTAGTAATGTGTTCATCTAGTGAGGTTGAAAAGACAATAATATCGTCCATGTATACGAGACAGACTGTTCCTTGTAAATCGCGCAAAACGTTATCCATTACTCTTTGGAACGTGGACGGAGCATTTTTTAATCCAAATGGCATTCTAAGGTATTCGTAGTGTCCATTGTCAACAGAAAATGCGGTCTTAGGGATGTCTTTAGAATGAACTTCAATTTGGTGAAATCCACTTGCCAGATCTAAAGTAGTAAAATACATACAACGTCCTAATTTGTCTAAAATGTCTGTAATATTTGGTAGGGGATATTTGTCGTCAATAGTTTTTTCATTTAACCGTCTATAGTCTACTACAAGTCGCCATTTCTTTTTGCCACTAGCGTCGGTCTTTTTAGGAACGATCCATATAGGTGAAGACCAAGGTGAATAACTCGGTCTAATTATTCCTTGTTTTAAAAGACTGTCAATTTGCTTTCGTATCTCTTCTTTATGGATTTGAGGGTATCGGTAAGATTTAGTATATATGGGAATGTCATCTTTCGTGTTTATGTGGTGTTTAATTTCGTTAGTATAACTTAAGTCCTGTCCTTCCTGATGGAAGATGTCATCGTATTGTCTACACAAATTAATTATTTTTTGTTTTTCTTCCTTATTAAGGTGATCTACTCTAATTAAATTGTCTATTCTATTATTTGAATTTTGAGATTGCGGCCTGATTTGATTTTCTTTAAACTGTATTAATTCGTGATTCAAGATTTCAGCTTTAAGCGGTTGTTCTACGAATAATAATTGTTTTTTATTAGTTAAATTAATTACTGGACAGACAAAATGCCAATCATTTGCTGAATAAATACCTTCTGGAATTAAAAATTTATTTTCTATGTAAGTATTTTTTAAAATAAATTCGCCTGATTGTATGTCAATAGGTAATTTTACTAAAGTTTTTGAAAAAGGTTCTGTAAGATATTTACCAGACATAAAATTTGGTTTTGATAAGAGTTTTAATTTAGAATTTTTTGTTTTTAATAACTTATTATTAATATCAATGTTTGCATTAATTTTTCGTAAAGTGTCAAGTCCTATTAAACCATCAAAGTATTGGTGAAATTTAAATATTAAAAAGTCTAATGTGTCGTTAGGTTGATTAAATTCTTTAAACATTGGTATAGTTATTTTCTTATCTAAATAGTAAGTGTTAAGAACTGCTTTAATTTCAATCGGTTCAATTGTTGTAGTGTGGTTTATATTAACATGTTCCGGACTCAAAAATGAATTTGAGGCGCCAGTATCGACCAAAAACTTTAAATTTTTGCCTGTAGGGGATTTAATATGAATGTAAGGGAGTGTGTTACCATGACTATTAAGATCTAAGTAACCGAATTGTTGTTCCAAGCAAGTTGAAAATTTGAATCGTCAATTTCATGTTCACTAATTAAATTTGTATCGTTTTCGTTATAATCGTCAGAAATAAAATTTTCGTCAGAAATATTTTCAGTAATTTCGTATTGATCTAAGTTTTCATAATTTTCGTTATTAAATAATTCTTCACTTGTAAATGTAGGTCGAGATGAGGGTGCAAATGTACGGTTTTGGTTATTATGGGGTTGTGAGGTAGAAGGTTGAGGTCTAATATTTATTCTACTACTTCCAAGTTCCATAGGTTCAGGTCTAAATCGTTTTATTTGTTGGGTATTAATTTTTGAATTAGTTTGTTGAAATGAATTATTTACGGGCCTTATCTGAAATGGTCTGTACGGTGTCTGTTGTGTTTGAATTCTATTAAATGGCTGTTGTTGATAACGCGGTCTAAACTGCATCTGTTGTACACCTACGTGACTTTGATTAGAGTGTGTACGAGTGTTGTAATTATTATTATTACTATTTACATGTGTAATTGGCTTGTGTTTATTGATGTTTGTGTTCTGTATGTTTTGAGATTTGGTATAATAAATGTTTTGTTCTTTGATACAAAATGCAAAAGCTTCCGCTAATGTATTTGGTTTCATCGCTCTGATTGTTGACCCTAAAGGTTCTTTCAAGCCTGATAAGAAAACATTTAAACACATTTCATTATATAAATTTATTTTTGATTGTTTAACATCATTGTTGTTTTCATGAATCTTAACATGATTTGAAATTGTGGACAATATTTCAATTACATTGCTATAAAAAGCTTCAACCGTTTGATTATTTTGTTTTAAATTGTGTAAATCTTTAATTAAGCTCGTTTCGTTACGTTTATCAGAATAATGAGTTATTAAATTTGTTCTTATTTGGGTCCAATCGATAGGGGTCCCATACATATTTAAAATTTCGTTTGCTTGACCAGTAATTTTATTACGTATGGCTCTAAGCAATAATTTTCCGTAACTAGTACCATTTACATCGGGAATTAAACATAAAATTTCCTCGACATTATTAATAAAATCGTATAATAATCGTGTATTACCATCAAAATTGGGCAAATCTTTGATTGCGTCGGGAATTCGTAATGCATTAAAAATATCTGTTGGCGTTGCCATTGTATTATTTGAATTATTAACTAAATTAGAATTATTTGTTCGATTTGAAATATTTAAATTAGTGGTACTGTTTCCTAAAGCTAAGTTTTCGCTAATATTACTCGTCGTATTCCCTGACGAATAACTAGCAGAATCAATATTACTTCCGTTTGCAGCGGCGTTAGTAATATCGTGAGAAATGTTGCGTGGATAAGGATCGCTACGTGTAAGGGATAGTTTTGGTTTAGGAAATGTAGGCATTTAATTTCCAATGAATAAAAATTGCAAGAAAATCGACTTACATGAGCCAGAATAATGCAACCATTGGTCCTCTCGATGATGTGCTTTCACCAAGGAACTGCTGGTGGGCGATGTCCTCTCGTCCCGTATTCTGGAGTGGTTGGTTGTAGGTTCTGGATTCTCCGCGCACTGTCATAGATTCGGGAAACCCTCCAAAGCCAAATATTCTTTTCAGCTTCGAAAATTGCACTTTAATATTCTTTTAAAATGCGTTTTCGCGAGTTTAACCACTTATACGACTTTTTAATACGCGTTAAAAATCCGCACGACTGCGCCAGTTAAATTATCGAGATGATAATTTGAGTTTTTAAAAAATTTTATTATCCCAAATTAAAGTACAATATGCTTTTGTACCAACACGGAGTGATCCAATATCTTTAAATTGACGCAACAAGACTGATTTCTTTTGTGAGATTCCTCTATTTATATCTTTTTATGATTGTTCTAGAATAATCACTCAGAGTTGGCGGTTCCAGGAAAGAAACATGATATTTTAAATTATTACAATGTATCAAAATTATAATTAAAACAATGAAATTAAAGATTGTGCAAAATTAGCATTTTATAAGATAACAATTAAAATATAGATATGGATTAGCAAAATAAGCAATTATTTTATATATAGGATGTCCATATTGTACAGGATGTTACTATATATATATATATATATATATATATATATATATATATATATATATATATATATATATATATATTATACACAATAACATTGCATCGTTTTGACTCCTTCCATCATTTTTTTACCGCCATTCTCAATTAGGGTTATCACCTTTTTTAAGGCAAATAAAGTAATTATCGGTTTTTTTAACAAAAAGTATAGTTAGAAAAAAAAGTACTCATTAAATTTTTGATGATTTATTTTTCTGTTAGTATTTTTTGTTGGTCTTAGCTATGTTATTAGATATTTGTCTTCTTTAAAACATTTAAGGCATTCTTACAATCTATATCTAAATTAATATAAATATCTATCAGTAATTAATTTTTTATTAAGGGACGCCTTGTTTCTTTTCTCACGCCATTTAATATTAATTATTGAAAATATTCTTTCTATGAATGCTGGAGTAGCAGGAATAGACAAAAACTGACAAAAGATGGGCAGTTATTTTATGCGTATTTGGAAAACTGTCGCAGCGTTCATTTTTTTGCAGTAGAAATATCTTTAAAATCTGTATAATTAATTAATTTTGCAAGCAATTCATTAATTATTTTTACTTCTGAATACAAATTATCCATGTTAATACATGGCGCGTCTGGTATTTGATTTATATGACACTAACGACAAACTGTTCAAACGGTTCAAACTGTAGTTGTGCAGCTAGATACAACCATACGTACCATAGTTTTGGCGCGAACTTTGAACATCAAATCAAGTGACAACAAAGTACCTAAGCATTACAATTTAACTCTTTAAATGATTAAGACGAGTTAACTCGTCCTGCAATATGGCGGCTCAAAATGCTGTCATATGTATATATATATTCACTGGTACAGGTGCCGCCATCTGTGACACTACGGTATAATTCTAAATAATGTTCAGTTTTATCATCATAGTTTAGAATAATTTATTTTTTGTAAATTCCTAGGTTTCATTTTTTTAATGTTGGGATCTTTGATTTTTTTCTTTTTCTTTTTTGTAGTCTTATCTATTCTACTTATCACTTGGCAGTAAAAAGTCCGGCATTTTGAGACAAAAAAATTTTATCATATGTTTTGTTTAAAAGAGTTAAAATAACAGTTAAGAATGGGATGAATGAGTGAAAATTTAACATACGTAAAAAAAAGAATTTAGGGTACTTTTATTCCTTTATAAAGTACAAAGTACGTTTGTCTAAAATAAGTACAATACTTTTTAAAAAAGTAAGGGTGGCAACTGGGGTTGCCAACTCTACCAATGAATATTTCGGGATTTAATGGGAAAAAAATCGGGACGGGACAAGTAAAATCGGGACTGTTAAAAAAAAAAAAGAACAAAAAAAAAAACGTTTTTAATCAGCCAGTAAGGAAGCTATACGTATCTCTTTATTTTTATTATTTGTTACTAACAGCTACATATTTAAAAAAATGATCTTACAAACCTTTAAACAAAACAATTTCTCGAAGATAATATTACAATAATATTTCTTTATTTTATTTTATTAAATTAAAAATCAAGTTTTTTAATTTTTAGATTTTTAATTTTTTTTTGCTTATCAACTGTATTATTTTTGGAGAAAAACATTTTTCATAAAGTTGACCGTCTTTGGCGTTGACGTATTTCATATAACGTAAAAGCCCCCATTACCTAACACTATTTTTAGGTATTTCATTAAACTGGCTTATAAAAATTAAAAAATGAATGAAACACCCATTTTTTTTCTTAATAAGCATGAAACCAGGTTTTTTTAATCCAATGAATATGTTGATAAAAAAAAATATAACCCAAAAATTTTGAGATATTAATATTTTTCTCTTGTAAAATGTTGACATGTATAAAAAAAACGGATAAAATATGTTAGTATCTTTAAAAAATCACCACAGACACCTAAAAAAAAACACGTATGTAACCACAGAGAACTAAAGACAACATATCTATCTCTATACTACCGGAACCAGTGTAACCACTAAGAGATAGAAAATATGTTATATCACGCGTTTTCTGTCTCAACCTCATATAAGATTTTTTGACGGTTTTGAGTTAGAAAGTCATACATGTACCTAATTCACTTCACCATATGATGCACTAAGAAATATTGCAAAATAGTTAATGGATAAAATTTTAATCCAATAAAATTCAAACTCGTATAATAATGTCCTAATTTAGTTTACTGACAAAACCTCGTATAGTTTGTGTAAAATTATTTTTTGAAATAGTAACATTTTTATCAGCATACCCTCGTCCTTGACCAAGATACAACTATCTGATACTAGAGTTCGCAGGTGCTGTACACCACAAATCCAATAGTACGTAGTGGTCTGTGCAAATTTAAGGGGAAGTACGTAAAATCGGAAGATCAGGAGCGTCGGTAAACTTTTATTTGAGGGGTTGGTAAATATTATTTATTATATAAACAAGTACATATTATATATAAATAAGTACAGTACGCTTCAAAAAGTGATCGAACACTCTCACCCAGGGGAGAGGCTGCCCACACTTTTGACGCCACACTGTACTTAATGTTGTAGTACACTGCCGTGTCAAAAGCCTAGGCACCCCCCCCCGAGTGAGAGTGTTCGATCACTTTTTGAAGCGTACTGTACTTATTTATATATAATATGTACACTTGTTTATATAATAAATAATATTTACCAACTCCTCAAATAAAAGTTTACCGACGCTCCTGATCTTCCGATTTTACGTACTTCCCCTTAATTTTACACAAACTAGTATACCATATACCATGTTTTGTCAGAAAACTAAATTTTTATTCGAGTTTAAGCATAGCAAATTTGAAAAATATAGTTTCGAGAAAAACGCGTTTAAAATTTAAGTTACTGGATAGACTATCGGAATATGCAAAAAAAAATCGTTTTATTTCACAAACTCGTATAGTTATTTATAATATAAATTTTTGGTCATTTTACGTACATGATTTTAGTTACATACAAAGCTTATATCTGTACTCACTGATATGTATATATATGGATACGGGGTGTCTGCCATGTTGATGTTCCTAATCGGACGCCTGGCGATCAGCCAAGGTACTACCGTAGGACGCGGTGATTTTAAACAAATCAACGTGGTTAGGAGTAGAAAATGATGGATTATAGGTTAAGACAATAATAACAATACACATAATGAAACAAAACATCTTTTTTATTTGTAGGGTTGCATTTCATTAGATTACATATTGTATTATTAACACTTTACGGTGACACTTGTCACCATCTGAAAATGATAACAATAACCGCAGAGGCCGACCGTGAACAATTATTATTACACATTATATGTGCGATGTTAAAAAATATTTATATAAATAAACACACTTTTTGTGGTTAGCTTCTATAAAAATTTTTAGGATAAACAAAATATGTTTAAAAGAAATGTGTATTTTATATTATTATTTATTATATTGACAGTATAAGTTTATATTTTCATTCTTGTATTGAACGTAAAGAAGTTATATTATTAGGAGATTGCTTCAATAATTATCATACAAAGAAAAAATGTTAATTTGGAAATAATTTTTTTATCTATTTCTAATTTTCCAATTACAATAATAAAACCAATAAAATAAATCCTGTTCTTATTGAATATAAAATATAATATTCACTCGCCAAATTCAAACCACGATTACACTTGGTTTTTAGTGGTTATGTTCGTTAGGTTCATAGAAAAATACATAGACAAATATAGGTAGTTGCAAAGTTTCTGAGCGACTAAAGTCCACTTCCAGTTTTACTACACTACTCCGTTAAATAAATGAAAGTAAGGGTCTACACCATTAAAAAAATCGTATTTATAAATACCAAAATATGTTATTATTACCATGTAAGGGTATTTTTCATAAAAAATTTTCCTGTTAGTATTTAATATTTTAAAATTGGTAGCGTTAAGTCGTTTTGAAACATTAAATTTCTTATCATAGGTATTTCTAGTTTTAATTATATTACATATTTCTTGTAGTTTAGAAACGTTTAATTTTTAATATTTTATACTTTCTGAACAATTTACTAAATATTGCAAATAATAAAACGGTCTACAATTTTCTCTTTTAAAGTTTGTACTTTTCAGTGGTTAATTTATTGAAATATATTCAATTTTATTGAACTATCTGATATAGTCATAAAACCTGCATAAAACCTACCTTTGTAAATATTGCTATTATTATGAATTTTTCAATAAAATCTGTTTATTAGTTTTACAAAATTTGTATGTTTACAAATAAATTTGTAATTTTTAGAATCAGTACTTTTACTTAGCTTTGGCTAGTCAAGTGCTTTAGCTGCGAGATACAATTTTCGATATTTTAACAATTTTTTTTTAACTTATCGTATTCTTGATTATTATTATACTTTTTTATACCCTCTATTTTAATCTGGTTTTTATCTATTGATATTTAATTAATTTAAATATGGAAATGAATACGAGTATTAAAAATAAAATGTTAAGTCCACAAGCAAAACTTATCATTTTAAATGTGTTAGTGTTTATGAAAAGTGAAAGTGATGGTGTGAAAATCCCATTAACTCAAGTTAAAAATCGTGTTACTGCAGCTACGGGTATATCGCTGGCAACTTTAACTAGAATAGCTAGTGAAGCAAAAAAAGCTATTTTTGCTGAATAAGAAAGAAAAAAACATGTAAAACATAAAACAGATCTGGACAGCTTCGATAAGGGAGTACTTAATAATATTATACAAAATATTTTTACGACGGAAAAAATTGTTCCCATATTGAAAAACATTCATAGGAAATTTATTTAATTTAAAATTACTTATTTAAGTAGGTACATCATTGCATTACTATATAAATAAGCAAACTATTTCAAAATCCATTACTTTTTTTACAACGTAGTGTATTTATATACATTGTATGTATCGTTCAATATTACCTGAGTGAGAGATAGAACAACTAATAGAGGGAGTTTAGACATAATTACTCTATATCCATCTTTATTGTAAAAGTATTTTATCTTCTTAATATAATAAAATATGTATATCTCTTACTAAAAATACATCTTTCCTTTTTGTTGGACTTTGATACCTCAAAAACTCTGCAACTAGTTATACGTAGTTATCATATATGTACATATATGGTAGTTATGGTAGTTATGGTAGTTGTACATATATGGTAGTTATATAAATTATCTATGGTTATGTTGACATAAATAATGTAGTACGTGTAGTACGCTGGCTGATCGACAGGCGTCCGATAAGGAACAGTCGCTAACATACGCCTGTCTATGCAAACTCGTATCCAGATACATATATATATCAGTGTCTGTACTCCATAGAAATACACATATCAAGAAAAAAGGTATTTTTTGCGCGCCAAGACTATTAAAAATAAAGTTAGCGAAAACAGTCTAAACGAACAGAAAAATAACTTCTTTCTATATCCCAATCAAATCTTGATTTGTACCATCCCCGCATACGTCCCGTAAAGTCGGTTGGAGAATAGGCTTTAAATAATATGTCTTTAAAGAAATTAGTTTATCTAAATTATAAGCGCCGCCCACAAGACATTTAAAAAGACTTTTGTGTGATAAAATCTTAACTTGAGAGAATATGTCCGATCAGCTTTTCATATTTTTTACTATTTCTGTTCTTAAATGTCAGTATCTAACACTAGTAAAATATTCTGTTTTTATGTACAAAAATATGAGGATTTCTTCACACGCTACATATTTTTAGGTGGGCCCTTTCTAGACAGAAAGGAAACATAGATTTTGAATATGAAGCCTATCTGTCATTCTTGTTTATCTTTCAAATTTACATTACATTCATTTTTAAAATTTAATTTGTACAAGGAAAAGTGCACGGATTGTCAACATTATTAATCTGTATTTAATATCAAGTAGAGTGGTGTCAATAATATTTTGAATTTGGTAGTCATAGATGAAAATGTTTTACCATACATTTGACGATTTTTAATCTTGTATAATTATCGAACTTATTACTTAACTATTTTAATGTAAAAATTGTTTGTTTCGACATTGCTGACATCAAATACGAGTCTAATGGCGATTGTTAATGCTTAATTACATTATTCTAGTCATATAATATTCTAATATTCTCGGGTCTGTCTCCTTGAAATGTTTAGACCACATTTTAATTATGTACTATAAAAATTATGTACTATTAATTATGTACTATAAAAATTATGTACTATTAATTATG
Organism: Brachynemurus nebulosus; assembly: GCA_035578155.1. Lineage (NCBI taxonomy): Eukaryota > Metazoa > Arthropoda > Insecta > Neuroptera > Myrmeleontidae > Brachynemurus > Brachynemurus nebulosus. The sequence goes on along the minus strand of JAPWDM010000008.1, from coordinate 25,687,193 downwards.
TACTATAAATAAAAAACGATATTTTGTCTGGGAAATTTGAACACATTATTAACCTAGGTCTCGAACCGCTTTTTTCAGAAACTTAGGACCCTATACAATATCCGTAAATGAAGAATAGACGATACTTTTTAAAAAAGAGAGTTCGAATTTTTAAATTTTTTTTATTTAATAGCCGTACCCGCGACGTCGTTCGCGCAAAACATTGTTATAAACTCAATAAGAAGTATGTATGTAAGTGTAATAATTATGCAGAACTTGCAAAGAATAATAATTTTTGTGTAATGCAGGCACATGCTCAAAGTGGTTTTTCTATTTTCCCGTAGGAATGAGGAATTTTCCCGGAGTAAAAAGTATCTTAAATGTTGAACCAAGTAATAGGTTATCACCATACCAAATTTCATCAAAATCCGTCCAATAGTTTTGCGTAATACGTGCATATGCACAAAATGGTTTTTCTAATTTCCCGTGGGGATAAGGCATTTTTTTAGAGTAAAAAGTATCTTAAATGTTGCCCTAGGTAATAAGTTATTACCACACCAAATTTTATTAAAATCTGTTCAATAGTTTTTGCCTAATATGTGCACATGCTCAAAATGGTTTTTCCATTTTTCCGTGGGAATGAGAACTTTTCCCGGAGTAAAAAGTATTTTAGATGTTGACCCAGGTAATAGGTTATTATCACACCAAATTTCATTAAAATCCGTCCAATAGTTTTTGCGTGATGCGTGAACAGACAGACAGACAAAAATTCTAAAAATCGCTGTTTTGGTATCTACATCGATAACTATTTACAGTATCAGTACAATTTTCAAAAAATATTCCATGTACAGAAGTGGTCTCGTTACAATCTTCTTATATGTATAGATTTGAGAATCCGAGCACAGCCTCAGTGTGAACGAAAGGACAGATATACACATACATATGTAGTCTTAAAACTGTTACCAATAATGTATACATATACACAATATGCGTATATATGTGTATGTATATATGTAAAAAGGTCGTTCTTTACAGCACCTTTAAGTATAAGCAATCCCTACACGCTCAATAGTATTATGCAGTCAGCTTGTGCAATTTATTAAAGTCTTCTTTAGATGCTAATAGAAGTGTTTTTTGATTCAAAATGTTAAGTGATTAACTGATAAACATGCTACGATGCAGTAAATAATTGAAGTGTGGAAGTACCAAAGACACTAAGTGCGAAAAATTGCTTTTTTTTCTTTTAAAAAAATTAGTCTTCAAAACGTACTATATGATATCGCCAAAACCCAAACAAAAGTTAAGAGTAATATTTATCATATTTTTAATTTTTAACTTGACAATTTAACTCATGTGTATCAAGTGCCATAAGAATATTGTAATTTTTTCACTTTTACCATGGAAAAAAGTTACGACAAAATTTTTACCGCGAAAAAAATAGTACGAAATATTTCATTGGTCATTTCGTTGTAGGTAAACACGATAAAAACAAAACAAAAATTCTTATTGGTAAATTTAAATGATTTCAGAATCATGGTAACAATGTATTAAATAATTTAATTAATAATATGAATTATACTAATTTATTTTACTCGTTAAATTGTCTTACTGTGTTACATTTTAGATTTATATTTTTTCTGAATAAATTTGCGTTTTCTATAACTCAAATTTTTTGCCTAAAGCAATTTAACTCGAAGAACTGTCAACCCAAAAACGCTTCAGCTCCGCTGTTGCATTTTTGTTAGTTGACAGTTCTTCTCGTTAAATTGGTATAGGCAATAAATTTTCGTTAGACAAACCCAAATTTATTCGAAAAAATACAAACCTTTCGTGTAATAATAAGTAAATGAAAAATTGGATAATGTATTATATCTAAGGAGTTTTTATTCCTTATTTGTGTAATAACTCAAAATATATGAATTGATACTTAGTGCCTTTGCTACTTCCACGCTTCAATTACTCTTTACAAATTAATATTTTAAACTGGTTCAAATTATAGGCACAATAGGTGACACAATAAACAAATTAAACTTGTAAATAAATAAAGTTGCATGTCGTACAAGCCTTTAGTATAATCTACAATAAATTGATCCGTAACATTGTATAAGATCAGATTTTGTGTAATGTTACTGAGTGTGTAGGGGCCACTTTACTATTTTGTTTACAATTAAGAAAAATAGATCTTTGGAATATGTGTATGAATCAGTATGAATGTATTTGTACAATACTACAAGCCCCATGTCATAACAAACTCGACAATATCCGGTATCAACCAATCAGAATCAAGAAGAAAATAATGTTAATAAGATCTTGTGCGAACCATGTCCTGAATTGACCAAGTTTGTTGTTTAGTTGTGTTAAATTCACACACTATATTGTTAAATTGTAAATGTTATAACAAAATAAATCCATCTGTAAAATGCAGAAAATACTAATTTTTTCAGAAAACTGAGCATTATTACTGTACTCATTTTGTTTCAATTCCGTCACTTTTGATTAAAAGTATGTAAGTAAACTATGAATTCCTTGTAGTAAAGAGTATGGGATAGAGGGGAAACAGTCCATAAGAACTAATGTAAAATCGTAGTATACGAGTTTCAGCGCCTCTACCGAGTGAGGCTTTCACGAAAATCCGAATCCAGGATATTTTGTTATAAATGACTGTAGAATTTATAACAAGATATATATTAATATATATTAATAAATGTATATTAATCTTTTTTGTTATAAATTTTGTAATTCAACTACCTCGTCGCCCCCCTAAAGGCCGACAAACTTTATAGTTGGTAGCCACAGACTCAAGATGTTATATTTCAGTTTCTCCTCTATCCTGAAAAACTTCTTCACAATTTTTGTGGGTATCACAAAGAGCTTCATGGTTTTTCTAAATCCTTAACATTATTTTTTTTTACTCTAGTAATGCCGCCACTCATACAAGTATAACTACTCATTAGTCCTCACAAAGTGCACCTCGGACATCCAAAGTAAAAAGTAGAAAATCTCTATTCAGTCGGGATTCAAACCTAGGCCTCCTGTATGTTAAATTAAAAGTAATCTAAATTGCAGTATGTATTTTCAATGTGGTAAGAAATTAATGTGTGAAATAAAACTAAAATTGTAAGACTATTTACATCGAAATAAGCAAAATCCAGTTCCGTTTGGAACTAAGGCGGCAATATCCACTAGTTCAAATCATAACCTGCAATCTCCAACATTTAGAGCTGAATAACTCAGGAAGTTTAAAAAATACGTGTATTTTGACACCCAAAATCTTTTTTTATGGTCTAAAATCTATAAACGTACTAATTTTTGTTAGTATATTCGAACTCCAATAGTCTAAATCAATTTTTCGCGATTTCCCAAAATCTGAGCAAGGTGGAGATTGCAGACTTTAGAATGACAACCCTCATATATTACTAAGGCTATTTAAGTAAATAATATTATCTTATTTAATAAATATTTAACACTGACTGACATCCTGAGATGTTGCCGATTGGCTGGGTATATGGCGTAAACGGCTAGTTGTAAAATAATATTATTTAAGGTGAATCGATTACAAGAAATTTTCCATGTTTAGAATTTGAAATTTTTGCATATTATAGAGAAAGATATAATGCATTCACTGACACCATTTGAATAATTTCTGACGTCTAGTTTAGAAGAAATAAATTTTAAGTTAGAATTTTTAACCTACGAGTAAATGCAAAAGTATGATGAGAGATGGATCTTAGGTATATGGGCGATTCTCGCGTGACGTATGGGACATTTTTGCTACAAAAACATTTTTTCATAAAAAATACGATTAATAATAAACAAAACAGAATGTTTATAATACGCAGAAAATGAATTAAAATTTTTTGAGCATATTATAATTTTTATCTGCAGTCCAGTACTCAAGATATGTAAAAGGCATAAACTCACGTGAAGCACGGAACATCGTACAAAACGAAGTTTATGTCTTAGATTTGGAGTACTGTATTTCAGATATAAATTAAAATATGCTCAAAAAATTTTAATCCAGTTGCCCCATGTTTTTTCAACTTTTTGTTTTGTTTGTTATTAATTTCATTTAAAAAAAAAAGATGTTTTTGTTGCAAAAATGTTCCATGCGTCACGCGAGAATTGCCCATATATTTAAGTTGTGTCATTAAAAACCAACTTTAAGATTTAAAAAAACTGAAAATTATTTTCTTTTATGTTTTCGAAACATTAAAAAATTATTTTGTTCAATATTACCAAATATTACCAAATACAGTCGAACCTGGATAAGCGAGAGTTGAAGGGATCGCGATCTATTTTTCTCTTATAGAGGTTTCTCACTAACCCGAGTTTCTAGCTTACACAGGTACGGGAGAGATTTATCTCACTTATAGAGGTCTAGAAAAAATACAACCAATGTGTATTGAGAAAAACATGCGTGTATTGTATGGATACTACTTATTAGAATAATATACATATACATATTTGAACATAGATAAGCTTACAAAAAAAAAACATGCTTTTTGGTTATTTGAATAGAAAAGTTCCGTGAATTATAAGAAAACAAGAACATAAGTCCATTCAGGCCTTCTAATAAAATATGTAGAAGTTCTTTGAAATTTAAGAATGAGTCATAACTAGAAAATGTTAAATACGTTTAATTGTCGCTTATAGAGGTACAAGCAATTCTCAGTCTCAGTTATAGAGGTCCACGAGCGAAAAACGACTCTCACTTATACAGGTTTTTGTTTCTCACTCATAGAGGTTTTAGAGTGGTAAAGTGGCGGGACCTGGTAATTACTCTCACTTACAGAGTTTTCTCGCTTACCCAGTTCTCCCTTATCCAGGTTTGACTGTATAATGAAACCAAAAATATTCTTAAAATATAGTCCAGAATCTAGCGAATGTCGTAGGATTTTTTTAATAAATTGATTTTTATAGATTTTGTAAGCGATTTTTGGTCAATTTTTTCGAAAAAAACAAAAGTTCAAACTAACGTCCTTTTTTAAAAAACAATTTGTAGAAAAAATCCTACGACGTTCGCTAGATTTTGGACTACATTTTAAGAAACTTTTTGATTTTTTCCAAGTTAAAAATTGTGTAGCGGTACACCCATGTCAACCGTCCGAGATTTTTTTGCCTTTTGTGCGCTGCTGTACCGCCATTTTAAAACTAAAATAAAACATATTTTTTGTATCTAAAGACTAGTACTTTCATATGCACAAAACCTCATATCTCTATCTCTTTCCTTTCACATGAAATTTAGTGAACACAAGGTGATATTACCCCCTAACACTAAACATTTAACAGTCGGTCTGAACATGGTTTTGTCAGTGAAAAAAAACTTAGAGGTAACGACAAAAAACATTAGATTTTAAATACCTCTGTCGCAGCATCCTGCATAACATAGCGAATTTCCATTTACAAAAGTACGTTTTTCTCGGAAACTAGTTGATATAGAGCAGGGGTGGCCACTACCTTTACCTTTGGGAGCCGCAATCCCATGAAGCTGATTCGGAGAGAGCCACCCCATTCTGAGATTGGTGGTTCACACAATGAATACACGTTTTACATTTTTTTTGAAACTAAGTATATTTATGACATAAGAATGAAAAATGTAATTGTAATATGTAAACATACTTTTTTTTTTAGTTAGTACATGCATCATACCTATGTACCTAAAACTTAATTTTTTGATGTACTTTTTCTTGTGTTCATTTTGGCCGTGAGCTGTTTGAAATCTGGCTCATAACTGGTGAGCGCAGTTTGCACGAGTTCAGTTAAGTGTTCATCAGCTAGTTCAGATCGATACTTGGATTTGTTCTTCATTGTTGGATTCGAACTTCATTGTTGAATACAAAGACTCACAGGCGTAAGTAGTTTCAAAAATTGAAATCAGTCTTTTAGAACATTCTTTTGCTAGTGGATATTTCTCTGCTGGAACGTTTTTCCAAAATTCAACAAGTGGAACCGCTAATTTTTTTCAGTCCTTTCAACGCTTCGTCTTCTTGCAGTTCAAGTATTTCTAACTCTACTGCGGCTACATCCTTTGTTATTGGAGATGAAAGAGGACAGCCATCACCTACAACATCAATAGCAAAAGGGTTGTCTTGGAAGGAAAAAGACGGTTTCAGTTTTCTCAAATCAGTGAATCTGTCATTGAATTCTTCAGCAAGACCGGTCAATTTACATAAATAATCTTTTATTTCAATCCGGACGTCATCGTCAACAAGCCTTTCAGAAGTTTTCTTTAAACATTTGAAATGAGCGAACATTTTGGTCTCAAGATCTCTCTGAAAAAGTGTCAGTTTGCTATGAAAGCTAAATACACTCTGTGCTAAATCAGAAATAAGCTTTTCTCTACCTTGTAGTAACATGTTCAGCTGCTGCAAATGCTCAACAACATCTGTAAAAAAGCCTAAATTTAACAACCACATTTTCCTTTTTCTTGCATAAATTGTTTAATGGGTTCAAGCAACTGAAAAAATCTGCCAAGGACATTACTGACTGATAGCCATCTCACTAAGCAATACCAAGATACATCATCAGGAAGGTCGTCATTATCCAGCTCTTCTATGAAGGATTTAAATTGTCTGTGTGTTTTAGCACTTGAACGACTGTAGTTTACAACTTTAAGAACTACTTGCATAACTTGTGGGTACTGGAAATATTTTGCTGCTAGATGTTCTCTGTGAATGATACAATGTACAGGTACAAAAGGAGGATATGATTTGTCAGCATTTAAAAGCTCAATAAGTCTTTGTTTGTTTCCTGTCAATGACGATGCACCGTCGGTAGCAATGCTAACAATATTTTCGATAGGCACTGAGTTTTTTTTCAAAACATCATCCAGGGCTTCTTTAATGTCATTTAATGAAATTTTTGATTTTTTTCTTATTTAAAATAAACCTATCAAAACAAATTTTCGAGATGCATTAAAGAGCCGCACAAGATCAACTCGCGAGCCGCAAGCGGCTCGCGAGCCACGTTATGGCCACCCCTGATATAGAGTAATTGTAAATAAAAAGCCTTTTTATGTGATTTTTCCGCCTCATTCCGCCAAATTTTTTTCACGAAAAATGCCCAAAAAACCGTAAACATTTTCACGAAATTTCTTAAAAATAAGATGTTTCGTTCTTGAGTTATCGTGCGGCACATTTATATATATGTTTACTAAGTGTCCGCACGATACCTCAAGAACGAAACATCTTATTTTTAAGAAATTTCATGAAAACGTTTACGGTGTTTTGGACATTTTTCGTGCAAAAAATTTGGCGGAATGAGGCGGAAAAATCACATAAAGAAGGTTTTTTTATTTACAATTACTCTATATCAACTAGTTTCCGAGAAAAACGTACTTTTGTAAATGAAAATTCGCTAAGTTATGCAGGATGCTGCGACAGGGGTATTTCTATTTTCCCGTGGGAATCAGGTATTTTCCCGGAGTAAAAAGTATCTTAAATGTTGACCCAAGTAATAAGTTATCACCACACCGAATTTCATCAAAATCCGTTAAATAGTTTTTGCGTAATGTGTGCAATGTTTAAAATGGTTTTTGTATTTTTTGTATTTTCCCGTGGGAATGAGACATTTTCTTGGAGTAAAAAGTGTATTAGATGTTGACTCAGGTAATAAGTTATCACCACACCGAATTTTATTAAAATCCGTCCAATAGTTTTTGCCCAATTTGTGCACATGTTCAAAATGGTTTTTCCATTTTCCCGTGGGAATGAGAAATTTTCCCGGAGTAAAAAGTATTTTAGATGTTGACCCAGGTAATAAGTTATCATCACACCAAATTTCATTAAAATCCGTCCAATAGTTTTTGCGTGATGCGTGAACAGACAGACAGACAGACAAAAATTCTAAAAATCGCTGTTTTGGTATCTACATCGATAACTATTTACAGTACCAGTACAATTTTCGAAAAATATTCCATGTACAGAAATGGTCTCGTTACTATTTTATTATATGTATAGATAATGTATGGGGCTATTCGTACCGCACCAAGTCAAAGTGTCTTGCTCTTACTTTTAAGAACATTATACTTGTTTTGAAGAACTTTTGTCTTACTTTGGAGATATTTGTATGTTCCTGTCTCACTTTCCGTGTTCTTGAGAGAAGGGTGAAGAATATGTACGATGTATACCGAACGCTATTACTGACTATAAACTATGTATGCTACAATCATCGTATCATAGAGATGTACACCATAGAACACTAGAAGCCAACTAACATCAAAAAAGTGTAATTCGCTTGGAGTCATTTGTAGGCCTGTCACAGCTAAGTCATGTAGTCAGTCGCTGTCCGTCACCGAACACACAGTCCATTATATTACATTGTTAGACATTGTTAGTTGAGCAGCACACATTTCTCTCTCTGGTAATACGTGTGGTGTAGTAGTATGTGTAAATACGCACACAGACGCAACCATTAAACCAATACCACTGCAAACAGTGTGTATCTACACCAATAGAGTGGGGAGATTTATGTCACAAACTCATTACAAGTGGAACAGAGACATAGACAATCTAGTTTGACCCCTTGATGTACACGATATGATTTTACTCACAGAGTACTAATTTAAATACAAGAGTAATATTGTACTAGATTTTAGATAAAATTTCTTGTTAATACAATAATACGTGAAAGTTTTTAAAAAATGTGTTGTTAATTATTTAGAATTTAGCTAATTCACTTGAATGAATTTTTTTAATGAAAATAAGTTGCGTTTTTAATGACAATAGGAATATTCTTATTGGAACGAGAAAAAATTAAAAAATAAAATAACAGAAAATTCTCATATAATTTTTATTTGTATAAATTGAATTATATAATTCATTTTCTAAAACTAATATAAAACTAATCATTAAGAATCTGTACCAAGTAAAAATTTTTGTATACGTGTAATTGTCATTAGAATACCTATTATACAAATTATGGGCGGATTACTAGATTTTATATCCCCAATTAAACATTTATGCGTATATTTTAACTTGATACTAGTCCTAATTTTACCACCAGAGACACGAGAGAGAATCTTTACGTCGTCAATAATGTCTATTTTATTGGCCGATGAGATCAGACTGTGTGTAACCGGCTTTAATTAGGTATTTAAATCATGGAATACTTCGTATACATGTTTGATGTACTAAAAAATTCTTAATGAATAGTTTTAACCTTATATAAAGGCCAGGCCAATGACGAACAAAATTGTATTATTCATAATGCTAATTTCTTTATACCTATTAAAATTTTTGCCAGTTCAACATTTTACATTCAATTCTTATCAAAATTCTGTACAATTCTTATTATAATAAAAAAAATTAATAATAATAATAATAATAATAATAATAATAATAATAATAATAATAATAATAATAATAATAATAATAATAATAATAATAATAATAATAATAATAATAATAATAATAATAATAATGCCAAGGTGCGCCGCCTGCGGGACGGCGCTCACCGTGAGGCATATAGTTGAGGAATGTGTAGCCCTTGAGCCATTGCGCCAGAGGTTGCAGCTCCCGAATAATGTAGCCAACGCTCTTAGTTATGATGCTGTCTCTGAAAGAAGGATGATTGAATTTCTCAGAAATTCGAACCTTCTTCAGAGACTGTAGGGGCTTTACATCTCTTAATTTTATTGAAGTCGTCTCTTGCTTCTCCCCCGATATTTTAAAATTTATTTTCAGCTTTGTTTTAATCTGCGTGTATAAAATGATTTGTGTTGTCCTATTTATTGCCTATACCCTGTTCCAGCTGGTCTGGCAGGGTACTTTTAGTCTCTCGTTATGCCACTAAGGGCCTTTTACACCCTTAGTGGTACTGTTGTTATTTATACATGTTTTCTGTTTTGTTATCGTTTTTTAACGATGTACTACCGAGGGCCTTTTACACCCGAGGTGGTACATCATTTGTTTTCTTTTCTGTGATATTTTTTTATGCCGCTGTGAGCCTGTTGTTATGGCTCCACAGCGGTATTGTTTTAACTCCTTATTGCGTCACTGGTGGGCCTGTGGCTCCCCAGTGGCGTAATAAGTATTATCTGTGATACGATTTGTGATATTATTCTAGTCTTTGTGTTTTGTCTAGTCAGGTTCCTTCACCCCGAGGCCCTTTACGCCTCGGAGGGAGTTCCAGCGATGGCTTCCAGGCCTTGGTGACCGGACGCTCTGTCTAGTACTTATCGTACCGTCACCAAGGACTGTCCGCTCTTTTTAAGCCCTAGGATGGCAGGGCCCATCGATGGATTTTATTATGTGTATGTTTTGTCCCTTGTCTATCGCATTTATGTGTTCCTGTCTGTTTTGTGTATGTTTTATCTGTACCGTTTATGGCGGCGCATGCCCTCTGTTGGCGATGCCGCCGGGTGCTGCTGACCGCGCCATCCACCGGCAGCAGTACCCCAATTTTAACTAAAAAAAAAAAAAAAAAAAAATAATAATAATAGTATAAATAAATAAAATGAATTATATAATTCAATTTATACAAATAAAAATTATATGAGAATTTTCTGTTATTTTATTTTTTTATTTTTTCTCGTTCCAATAAGAATATTCCTATTGTCATTAAAAACGCAACTTATTGTCATTAAAAAAATTCATTCAAGTGAATTAGCTAAATTCTAAATAATTAACAGTACTCATATTAATAACTCACAGAGTACTAATTTTTTAAAAACTTTCACGTATTATTGTATTAACAAGAAATTTTATCTAAAATCTAGTACAATATTACTCTTGTATTTAAATTAGTACTCTGTGAGTAAAATCATATCGTGTACATCTCTATGATACGATGATTGTAGCATACATAGTTTATAGTCAGTAATAGCGTTCGGTATACATCGTACATATCCTTCACCCTTCTCTCAAGAACACGGAAAGTGAGACAGGAACATACAAATATCTCCAAAGTAAGACAAAAGTTCTTCAAAACAAGTATAATGTTCTTAAAAGTAAGAGCAAGACACTTTGACTTGGTGCGGTACGAATAGCCCCTATGTTAATTTTTTGAATGCGTGCCCTCTGGTCTGTAACGGTGAAAGCTTCATTAGCTAATATTGGCTAATAAAATTTTCGTCCTGAACACCATCTATGCTAAATAAAGTCCGTACCTCAGGACAGCTACGCGACGTTCGCGCCTCGAAATTTTTTTTTTTTTTAAATTAACTTCTAAATAACATGTGATAGCTTAAAAAATTGCCCTTTAAATGCCCTTTCCGAATATAAAATTGCCTTAGCTTTTAACAATAGTAAGTTATCATTATATATAATATTTAAACATTTTGACACATAAATTAGCATTAAAACCATAAAAAAAATTTTTTTCATTAAAATATTTTTTTCTAATATTTTTAAATTTGCCCCATTGAAGCGCGGAATTATTTTTTGATTTAATTATATAATTTTGGAAATCTTACAAAACGACACAAATACGATCCAGTACGCTAGGTAATTGCCCTCTATTAGTAGGTTTTAAAAAAAATTTTTTTTGTTAGTTTAACTATGGAAGGTAGATATAATTTTAACGTTAGCTGACCTAACTTGCACCGTTACAAACCAGAGGGCTCTGATTCAAAAAATTAATGCACGTAAAAAATTTTTTCGTGGTTTTTCGCACTGTATTTTTTCCAGATTAAATTAAATGAATTTTTTTTTAAATATTTAATTTATTTTCAAATTATTTTAAGAGAACCTTTGATGAAAAATGACGAAATATTTATGTGTTATACCCGGCAGAAAATGAACTGAGACATGCGCAGAAACGCATGTTAAAATGGATCAGTCTGTCATTTTGAAGGTAAGGTGGATATCTGTCAAATACATGTATCTTATGAACCATGAAGATTTTACTTCAAAAAATTGTACCGAAAATTCAAAATCTACTGTAATAATAAAATTAAAAAAAATCTGTGCCGGTAACGGCAAAATTACCACTTTTTTTACCCAAAATGTCATTATATTATATATAGATAATCCATATGTAATATCTCAGTAATGCGGTGATTGTATACAACATTATATATATATATATATATATATATATATATATATATATATATATATATATATATATATATATATATTGGATCGAGAACGAACCGTACCGATCATGGAACGTAAGTGTGAATGTAATAGGATTTTACTGGATCGAGACTGGACTGGGAATGGACTGTGACTCGCACGATAATGTGAATCAACGCTAAATGTATACATATTGTGTCGAATATGTACTTATTGTTAGAATGTGAGTAACTTCACACTTTATATATGTACTTAGAATGTACATATAACTTCACACTTTATATAAGAAAAAATCACAGTCTAACTAAGATAGTTTTTCTCGGAAAGTAGTTGACATAGAAAAAAAGTTTAAAGACCTTTTTTATGTAATTTTTTCTCCTCTTTTAAATGGTATAAAAAAATTTCGCAGAAATTTTTGAATAAGTGGAAATTTTGGCAAAAAACTAATTTTTTGCAAGAACAAAAGCCATGTTCCTGGCATCCGACATGTCTGGCTGAAGAACTCATCCAAGATTTTTGGATTTCCAACGTTGTCACCAAATTTCGTAAAGCTAGCGGTTTTTTTTGAAGAGCTATCGTGCTGATACATATATACATACATACATACATATATATATATATATATATATATATATATATATATATATATATATATATATATATATATATATATATATATATATAAATTTTAGTGAATATTATTTTTGGGTTCTAGGGGCCTCAAAACAAATTTCTGCCATAGTGCCGGGCTGAAGTCGCGTCATGAGGCTGAAGTCGCGTCATTTTTTTTTCAAATGCCGGGGTTACTGTGAAATGTTGAAATTAATGAAAGTAATTAGGTAAGATACATGTATTATCACATACATGTATAATTTTTGTATTAGTAGTATTCTATAAGTAGAATTTATATATATATATATATATATATATATATATATATATATATATATATATATATATATATATATTTATAACAATTTTCTTAGAAACAGGGAAAACTATTGAGAATATCGGCGAATTTGCAGTGTACGTTGTCATACGATATTTTTCTTTTTAACCGGTAAAATCGAATTAAACTTGGTGGAACTTTTTAATTGTGAAAAGTTAAAGCCGACAAGACTATTTTTATTTTCAAAAACTCAAATAATATTATTATTTTACACTTTTTTTTTAATAATGACAACTGTATGACGTAATGGTACATTTTGTAAAGTAAACTTATTATATTATTTATTCATAGAACATGATGAGAATAACAGAACAATTCGAAACACGAGTGAGGAATTTAAATGGTTAACTGCCGAGGAGCAAAGGGCAAAAATTTTTAAATAAAAAAATACAAATAATTGCGTTAAATTAATTGTTATATCAAAAATATCAGTAACATTAAAAGTGTGATAATTAATAATAAAATGCAATTTTTTTTTAGTAAAAATATGCGTGCCGATTTCAACTCTTTAAATACAATAATTTTCAGCTACAATTTTTTCTGTTTTCCGGTAAATATTGAAATTATTCAGTGACAACGTAGATTCTATTTTAGCCACACTATGAAATTTAATAATGAATAATTCGACTAAAATCAAATGTTTCTAAGAATACTTATCAAATTATTTATGGTAATCAGTTCTTAATATTGAAGTCGTAATTTAATCAAAAAATAGTATATGAGTTTTTTTATTTTAAATTTTAAATTTATTTTAAATTTTGCATCCAGCCACTAGAACCTTAGTGATCATTTTTTCAATTTCTAAGCATCTTTTTATTCTTTTTAGGGGTAAGTTCCTCGCGTAATATGAATGTATATTCAAAAACTACTAAAAAAAGAATCAAACATGTTGATTTATTTAATTTTATTTAATTTTATTTGTGCATTGGAATTTATTACTTAACCTGAAATTTGATGTTAAATAAAAGTACCCCTCCGATATTTGTATGATTTATTGCATTTATTAATAAATATTTGCAAAATAGTTTTGTTCTGTTTTCTTTTTAACATGTTTATGCACAGATTAGTGTTTATGTTTGGAGGCATTCTGATTTAGTATTTTAATACGATTGTACAAGTGCATTTTGAAGTACAAATTTTTTACCTTCAGTGGTAAATCAATATATGATAACTGATAAATTATCAAGAAGATAAATTATAAAATTTTTATTAGTCTGTATACCATTTTTTTTATTAATCTAAAAATCAAATTAGTAAGTAAAATGCAAAATAATCTTAAGAATATTTACTTTGTTTGCACACCAATGTCCTTAAATTTAACTTCATCGTTTTTAGTTTTATGCTGCGCTTTATTTTCCTTTGTTTCATGCTTGTAATTATTACTTTTTATTAAATTTAATATTAAAAACGCATAATTTTAAAATCAAACCGTTTATAAATTTCCATAATTTCCCACACTTGTCAGTTGTCTCTTATTATGCTCTTTTTTTCTGTTTTCTATTTTCTCTTTCAGTAACTGTATTAAGCTTGGGGAGATTTTTAGAAGGTAAAGAACCTTTAGTTAACGGCGGAGTCCGTGGACAAACTTATAAGAATATCCACAAGTTAGCAGCACAATCGATTTGTAGTTAATTTCATAATTATTATTTTTTTTATAGTCACAAATATTTAATTAATAAAAAAAAATCTTCTATAAAATCTTTAAAAACCAGGTAATTTTAATTGAAATTTTTTATAATTTTCCAACTTCATATAAACTTGAAAGTGTGTCAATTAAATAAATGAAGAAATTGCCGCCTACGTTTAAAATAAAATGTATTTAAAAGTTAACCAGTAAAAGCGATACATGTTGTCAAATTTGTCTTATTGCCCAAATAGTCATCGTAAAGATCGTAAATCATATCGATAAACACTATATGTATGTACACTCATAGAAGATAGAGTCCTTATAATAAATAGAGTCGTGACATGTTTGCTGAACGCTGATTGGCTCCGGCATTTTCTGTCCAAAGTTTGCGTAAAATACATTGGAAATAAATTAAATATTAACAAAAATCATTTAGTTTAACCTACCAAGAATAATTTAATTAAAAACTTTTAATTGTTCATTAATTTATAACTTATATTAACAATAATTTATTATGTACTCAAAAATATTTTCTCAAACATGTGATAAGTAATTTTGAAGCGTCCCGCTCTGTTTTGGACAGAAAATGGATGCCATGTCACGACTCTATTTATTATAGGGACTCTAATAGAAGATAGGTCAGATCAAGAAGCCAGATAAGATAACAAAAATGAAAATAAACGGAGTGCACCAACTGAGCCGCGTGCGAGGTATACATTGATATTGATATACGTGATGTACGTCATAGAATAAACTCGTGCGAGGTAGGTCTTGATCGTCTTACTGTTCTGTTACTCATAATTGATTACAATGATTACGATTGTGTGCTTCACCCATATGTATAAACAGAATAAACAGGAAAAATACTGATAAGGATTTATTTGTCCAAATGATGTTAAAGATTTATTTGTCCAAAAAATTGAAAGAGACGTTCAATTTTGGAATACGAATGTAACAAAATTAGTAGATTTTTTTAAAAATTGCTGTATACCTGAAATTGTTCTAAAAAGAGCTGAACAAAATAAAATTTTTTATTGTAAAAATATTTTACATAGAAAAATATAAATTTAATTTTTATAGTTTGTAAATTTTGTGGTTTTACTTTTTTTTTCAAAAAGATTACCTATTTTAACCTTTTCTTTCCATCTCTAACTATAACACCAAAGTATACCAATATTGGGAAACGTTAGTCGTAAAAAACTATTTTTAGATTTTAAAATTTTATAAGAAACATTCCTTTAGAGAGTGATTTTCCTTTCCCTTATTTTTGATATTTTTATTAAAAAGCGATATAAATAAATTATAGTTCATTTTGTTATCAGATTTTAAAATACAATTACAATTTTTTTAATAAACTATTAAAAAAAAAATATATCGATAAGTTTTCTCATTCTCTCAATAAGAATTCTCATATTCGACTTTTGTATATATGTACGATATGTACAATCTGTACAAGATATACATACGATATATTACAGTAAAAATAAATTTCAATTTGAACAAACATCTAATCGCTTGTGGACTTTTTGTATCTGATTTGTCTACACCATAGATAAAATACACCACTCGTTATAGAGGTATAATCTTTGGTCCACACAAATAAAATATGTATAGGTATATTCGTGCTAAATATGGCAGCAGTGTTATGACAAATTTGAATAGAAAGTATCGACAGTGAAGAGAGACGGATATAGAACTTCAATCCTGTGTTAAATTTATGGACAGTTTTAGAGCACCCCAAACCGCGATGTTGGCACCCCATCTACAGATGGCAGTGCTATGCAGGCAAGCAGTACGCACTGTTATGTCTTGATAATTGTACTTTTGAAACAATAAATTTGTTTATGGAAGAAAAATGAAAGTATACAAATTGAAATAAACGTTCCCTACCTCCTCCTGTTAAACTGAACCTCCGCCTGACAACTTAAAAACGTCTGGACCTCGATCGTTCTGCCATCTAACAGAAACAAAATCGACTAAAATTTTCGTCCACATTGGCCCATAAGAATTAAATTTCTATTATACGTCTCTCTTCACTGGTATCGAATACTTATTAATCGATACTAGCGACAATTTCGGTGAACTATAAAACACAAATATTTTATTTTAAAAAAATTAATTAAAATTTTTTAGCAATATTTTTATCTAATATTGGTTCAATGTAATATATACATAAAACAAAACCTATTCCCACTTATATCTGTTAAAATATTTTTGATAGTTTTAAGAAAGTATGTAAATTAGAATCATATGGTGGACTCCGCCGTTAAATGTCGTTTTCTTACTGGAGTATTTCATGATTTATCTTCTAAACTAGTGTAATCCGACTCTTCAAATTGATTAGAGCTAATGTTTGTTGTCGCTAAACTAAAAACGATGTTTCCCCCACATGCTTTTACCCATTTTACAAAAATAATCCCATCAGACTGAAACGCAAAAAATTTAATTTTTTTATTATTTTCAAATTTTTTCCACCATAATTTTTTCATATATTTGCCGCAAATTTAACTATTTTAAATATTTTATAAACTTTTACAATTCAAAATACTTAACAATTTTGACATAAGTTAAATTATTTGTCTCGGTTATAATAACGTCACAAAATGTAGTTAATGGCGACTATCATTTTCTAATTACAATGCCTTCTATAAGATAATATGTGTATGCCTTGATTTTTTGCTTCATTTTTATAAATACGCTCTTCATGGTATATTCTTCATATTTCAACAGCATACGTTCACATTCATTACTCAGAGCACTGTCGTACTGTGTCTACTTATTTTATAAATGTAAAATCAACTTTTAGTGTGTTTCGGCAGAGAGCAGCATAGACAAAGTTACTAGATTTAAAAAAAAAATTCAGTCTGCTTGTTATTCTTTCTATGGTTTAAAATTACATGTAGAGTTTAGTTAAAAACTAAGTTAGAAGCAGTTATAAGCAGGGCCGTAACTAGGTCTTCATGGCCCCGGAGCAGAAAGTACAGCCGGGGGCCCTACATCGCCCCGGGCAAAAATAAAAATTCGGCCCCCTGATAAAAAAAACTTTTTTTTCAGTCGTTTGCTTGATTCCTGTCCTAATTTTACGGAAATACCACCCTTAAAATTTGCCAAACAATTTAGAAATTTGGAATTTCTTGTATTCTCCTAGGGGCTCCCCTGTATTCTCTTGAGGGCCTCGGCTCCCTGATACATATATATATATATATATATATATATATATATATATATATATATATACTACCGGAAATGTCCACTGTATTTTAGTATCTTACAAAACTGCGAAATTTTTTTATTTTACTTTGTAACCAAATGATTATGGATCATTTTCTTGATATGTTTTATTTGTTGGATGACCAATTATCATTTTATCCTTAATTATTTCGTTTTGATCATTATTTAGAATTTTTCAGGATATAAAATGAAATACATGTTTCATAGAATAAGATTGTTAATATGTAATGATATGTTTAGGAGATTTATTTTTCCACCAGTTATACAAAAACAACGATTATTCAAAATGTGCAATATATATTTCGTTCATCTATGAACTTTCCAAGCACTATGTACACTATATAATATAAATAAATTTTTTAGAAAAATGAAAAATTATTAATTATTCATAATTAGAATAGTATAAATACCTATATGAAATCCACATTTCACTAAAATGTGTTGGTCAGTTAAACATACTAATTATAAAATTATGGAGTTATTGTTAAAAAAGTTAAAATATAGATTATTTATATAAAACATTCTTGTGAGATAGAGTTTTCATGTGTCACATCAATATTCAAATTATTTTAAGCCTGAAAATTATAAGATAAGGTAATCATTAAGTATAGTGCAGTAAGTTTATAATTTATGTAGGTTACCTTATTGTTTTAATTTGTGTCAAAATTACGTATTTATTTGATATATAGTAATTTGTTTAAAATATTAATTAAAATTGTATCAATCACAGATATGGAAACATTTCTATTACACATTGTTGTTTGATCAATTTGATTCACGATAATAAAAGATAAAATTCGTGTGTCTCATCAGTATATTTTAAATTTTACATTTTTACAATTATAAACATTAAAATTATCAAACAAATAACCATAAATTTACATCAAAAATAGCGCTTAACAAAACTGTATACTACAGTCATGCGCATTAACGAATACTCTCTTCCTATGTAACTAGACTATGGAGGGTAGAGGTCAGGAGGAGTATCTCTTATGGGACTTGAATCGAAAAAGTGGCCCCTGAATTTGATGAAATAATAGTTCAATAAGTAACCAGAACGGCGCTGATAAGCAATCAGGGTTCGATCTGAACTTAGCAATTATAAGTGAAGTGAAGTATGCTAAAGGGAAATACTAACTGTTAAAAACAATAAAAATTGAATTAAAAACAATAAAGATTGAATTAAATATAAAAACAATAAAAATTAAATTAAATATAACAATTAAAACTGTTAAAAACAATAAAAACTGTTGTTTCAGTTTTAAAATTTTCAGCGCTTAATTTTAAATTTAAGAATTTTACTACACTAGCGCCATCTTAATTTCATCCACTTTTGGGGCCACTTTTTATATATGGAGATACTTCTCCTGATACTCTACCCTCCATAAACTAGACGTACATGGATACGCCATTTTAAAATCAGTTTTACCTAAAACACTTTACAAACATGACATAGATCTATTTTTAAATTTAAAATATGTTATTTAATAAGGGAGTAATAAAGACAAACATGACCTAGATCTATTTATTGAACCTATAAAATAATTTCCATTTAAAATTAAAAATTATACTTATTTTTAATAATTAGGGGAAGGCGTTGTACCTTGGGGCAGTTTTAAAACAAACATTTTTATTTTTACTTGGGTAAAGTTTATAATAATTTTATTAATAATGTCCTAAAGTCTACCATTTAGGGGATGTACCACCATTTTTAAATTTAAAATATGTTATTTGATAAGGGAGTAATAAAGTTTTTTTTACATCTTTGCAAACTATCCCAAGGTACAACATGATGTTGTACAAGGGGTCAAACTAGATTGTCTATGTCTCTGTTCCACTTGTAATGAGTTTATGACGTAAATCTCCCCACTCTATTTGTGTAGATACACACTGTTTGCAGTGTATTAGTTTGGTGTTTTTTAGTAGTGTGCGTATTTATGCACACCACCGCAATACACGTATTACCAGAGAGAACTGTTCAACGTGTTGAACCAACAATGGTAATAATGTACATATAATGCACTGTTGGTTCGACGACGGACACGGACTGACTAATGCCTTAAGCTGTGACACGACTCCAAATGACTCCGCGCCAATTACACGTTTTTAATGTTAGTTGGTTTCTAGTGTTCTATGATGTTGTACCTTGGGATACAAGGTGTTGTACCTTGAGACTAAGTGAAGGAGGGAACAAAGGAAATAATTTAGCAAATGAATCTTATTTAATGCACATAAAAAAACAAAACATTAAAGTAAATACCTCAAAAATGTCACTTTATCTACCGGATTACTCCATGGGCATGTCATATGCACTGAAATTTACATGGAACTTGAGTAAGCATTTTTACAAAATTTTTTCACTGTCGTAGGCAAACTGAGGCTGGTTTTCATTTAATCCTAATTCAAGATATGTTTTATAATGCCTACTCACAGTTAAGTTGCTTAACCCATACCTTCACCCGCGTCTTTCTTTCCTTGCTGTGAGGCATCGTTCTGAAAAAAATCATTAATCTATATAAATAGTTTAACGGTAAACCAAGCACTCCTAGATTCACTGACAATATAATAAATACTACCTCAACACATCAGCATAAAATTTAGATCTAAACAGTGCATAATAGTTAAGCCTTTCACTTGGGAAAATCGATCTGTGTTTTACCTTAGGACGTCCCAAAGTACAAACATAATTTAGTCCCAAGGTACAACACGTTTTCAACAAACGAAAACATGATTTCTAAAAGTGTTGTAGGTAAGTTGTATAGGTTAACTAACTATAACATTAAGTAGAGCACATTTCACAGTTTAATACAATATATGCATTTTTAATACAAATTAAAGAGACAAAAAACAAATAATGAATCAACAAAATTCACTTACCTTACCCTACATAATATGAAGTACTTATTTGATTTAATTACACTCCAAGAAGATACATTTTAGTTATAAATCCATATGAAAAATTTAATAAAAATTAATAAAATTGAAATTATTAGAGGATATTAGAGGATAAGAATAAAAAATGGAAATTATTTTAATTTGGTCATTTTCATTTATACTAAAATAGAGTCCCTATAATAAATAGGGTCATGACATGTGTGGTGAACACTGATTGGTTCCGGCATTTTCTGTCTAACGTTGGGTAAAATAAATTGAAAATAAGTTAAAAAATATTTAACAAAAACCATTTAGTTTAACCTAGAGAGAATAATTAAATTAAATTTTTTTAATTGTTCATAAATTCATAACCTATTAACAATAATTATGTACTCAAAAATATTTACACAAACATGTGATAATTAATTTCGAAGCTTCCCGCTCTGTTTTGGAAAGAAAATGAATGACATGTCACGACTATATTTATTATAGGGACTCTAGGTAAACCTATACGGTAAAGCCATCTATGTAGCATAAATACATTTAACGCTTAGCTACTTTCCGTAATTATGAGGCTTGTTTGAACTAGGCGCTCTTAAACTCACCAAAATTCACTTAATTAAATCACTTTTAAGCGCGAAAGTTGTAAAATTTGAAAAAAAAAATTAATTTTATATTTTTTGTTTCTGTTGCTTTATTGCATTTTATCAACAAATAAGTATACTATTCCATTTAAAAAAGGTAAGTTTGTATCATAGCTCGAAAACCATAAGTGCTATAAAGCTCCTGATTATAGAAATTGGTTGCCCCCGTCGACATCTACAACTCTTATTTGAACAATTTTTCGATTAAATCGGCGGTTTGGCTGTAATTAAAACGGCAACTCTCAGAAAACTCACACAGTATATGTATATATAAGAGGGTTGATTCAAATGGAAGATTTTTTCCATTTGAATGAACCCTCTTCAATTGGGGTAGTTATTTTCGTGAAAAGTTCAGAAGGCAGAAGCTTCACGCTCTGTTTTGGACAGAAAATGGATAACATGTCATGACTCTATTTATTATAGGGACTCTAAATTTAAAGTAATTATAGTGACATCTCTGTGCTTCTCAAGTGTACTATGCATAATGATCACGACAACGGTGCCATCTATACACTTCACACCCGTTCTTTAGTGCTATAGAGAGGTAATACACGGTTAAAAATTGTATTCCCTTATAAACTTGTATACGGCCATCTTCTAGAGTGGAAAATTCTGGTGTATTTTATCTATGGTGTGCACTGTATTACACAGTGTCGTGCCTAGTTTCTAAATGGAAATTACCCATTTATTATAGAGTAGTTCCTGAATATAGATTATAACCCCATTGAAACAATAGATCCTGAAAAGAAAATTGGTAAACATTTTGGAAACGTTAATGACATTAATAAATAATAATTATCCCATACTTGGGAGTTTCAAAAAGATGAATTAATGATTAAACAAAAAATAAATAAATAAAATACTAAGCGTCACTGAAGATGGTAATTAATTAATACTATATGTGAGTAATTATCTTGAAAGCAGTATGATTAGAGGAAGATATGGGCCTTTAGTAGGTGCAATAGACGAAGGAACATCCAGCGCAAGATTTTTGGTAAGTTAGTATTATATTGAGAATATTAATATAGTTTAAATTCGCTATATCATCTGTTATACCAAATTCTTTCTAAGGTTTTTTCTGCTAAAACTTCCGAAGTTTTAACCTTTCATCAAATACCGGTACAGTCGTATTGTCCAAAAGAAGGATGGGTTGAACAAGATCCGGAAGAAATTTTACACAAAGTATATGAATGTATTGAATGTACAATTGATAATTTGAAAAAATTAGAAATTGCTGTTGAAGATATTGTAACAATCGGTTTAACAAATCAAAGGGAAACGACCGTGGTTTGGGATTCCTTAACAGGAAAACCTCTTCATAATGCTATTGGTAAATATTTTATAAATATTTTCGAGATTTTCACCACATTTTTTAGAGATTTTTGTTAACCTGTAACCTGTCGTTTCTCATTTTTAGTGATTTTTTAGGAGAGCAGGAAAACAAACAACTGTAACATTTTGTTTTATAAATTTGAACCTAAGGTATCAATGTATTTGCAGACTAATATTCTTCAAGTACTTACATTCGCTTATGATTTACAAAACAAAATGTAACAGTAGTTTTTGTTTTCCTGCTTTCCTGAAAAATCACAAAAGTTGAGATACGACCTTACGCCTGGAAAGCGACAATTTGTATGTACGTTTTAAGCGATTTTACAAAATATATAATTTTCATTAATTGGAAATTGTTGGGTTTTCAAATTTAATGTTTAATTTTACTGAAAATATTTTATATATCTGATATATTTATTTGTTTATTTATGTTTTTTTATTTGTAGTTTGGATGGATGTTCGAACAGCTTCTACCATAGATAAATTGTTAGCAAAGAAGAAACGTCGAAAAAACTACTTAAAACCGTTATGCGGACTTCCTATTAGTACTTATTTTAGTGCTGTAAAATTAAGATGGCTAATTGATAACGTGTATGAAGTTCAGAAAGCTATAGAGGAAAAAAGATGTATGTTTGGAACCATTGACACTTGGCTGATTTGGGTAAAAATATCAATAATTGTTACTTTAAAACCTTGATGTAAAGGCTGTTACTTTTAAACTTTCGAATTCTTTATTTTAAAAATGGGCCATCAATTAAAAATTTTAAACTTGAGAAACATTATTTTGAACGATCACTGCACTTGAGTATTAATTATTTATACATGTAATGAAGGTTATGTGTTAAAAAGAATCCTTTGCCCGAAAATGAGGTTTTAGTGAGGTTTTTTGTATTCTGTTAATAAATAATGTCATTAATTGTATTAAATAATATCATTAGTGGTGTATTTAAAAACATATTTTATATGTCATACAAGGAACATGTCATACAGGAAAATCTTAAAAATTGACATGTTAAAAAGCTTTAGCTCAAGAGAGTTGTCTTAGCAGACAATAAATTCTTATCCAATTAAACTGTCTTTAAACTGGGTAAATGACATGAACGTTTGACTGGATAGCTTAGATTTTTACAAGGGTAATTTTGAATTTGCGTCGCCGTTGTGATGTTTCTTTGGTGTTCCGTAATCATAACATCAGAATATTTATAGTTTCGTCATACTTGTGACCGCTTTGCGTGGTTTGATGATATGCACTTGACTATTTTTTAAACAACAGTATTAATAGATTTGAATCTATTAATATTAATAGATTTGAGCGTTAATTTATGGTACTTGATATTGGTAAATAATAATAAACAAATATTTTACTTAGCAAAATATCACTTTTTTCATATTTTATTAAAATAATTCAAAACTGAAAAATAAAAATTGTAATGTAAAAAATTCGTCAAGTGCGTGTTAGTACGCATTAAATCAGGATTCCGTAGTCAGTGAATAGTTTTTCACAATTTTTGGAATAAACCAATACCTCAATTTGCGTCGTGGTTACGTTCCAAAAAAACACGACGCAAATTGAAACGACGCAAAGTGAATTATAATTTTCTTAAAGAAAAAAAAAGAAAATTTCAAAAATGTTCGAAAAAAAATTAAAGACTCGAACCCAAAACAACGCAACTTCGAAAATCTAACGACGCACAGTGAAAATTAGTATTAATTCAGCAGCGACGCAACTTCGAAAAAACGCAAAACGAAACGACGCAAAGCGAGGTATTGGTGTATAGGAATTTTTTACATGGTCCGGCACGTAAATGACTTTTTTTTGTTTAAATTTTTGAAATCACTTAAGAAAGCTCATTCTACAGTTTAAAAAAAATCAGTTTTTCAAAATGAAATTACTTCAGGATTTAATTTTATTCTTTAAATCAGTGATTTTCAAGGCGGGGGTCGCAAAAATAATTAATTACAGATCACATATCCATTTTCTATAGATTTACTACCTATTTCTACATATTTTGGAGTTCTTTGAAATTTGTAAGTGCAAAGGGGGTTTACGGACCAAAAAGTTGAGAATCACTGCTTTAAATGTTCTTAAAGAAAAACATTTTTAAAATGCGTATTTATTCATTTAATTTTTAACACAAAGGTATTTATTTATTTATTTAATTAAATTATGATTTTTGGTGTATTTTGAAGATTTCCCTATTAACTGCGTGTTAAAAAAGTAATTTTTAAAAATTTTTATCTTATAAACTACTCGTTTATGTCAGAACTGGTTCTTTTGACAATTTGTGTATTAGGTGCTAACCTTAACTAGCTTCTTTCTCTCTTTTTTTTTTGTTTTTAGTATATATGTAATCAATCCGCTTTCGTACAAGCTCTTGAAGAAACTTATTCTTCCAGGCGTGTATTTTTCTCTATGACAATGTTACAAATAACGAAAAAAATTCATATCCGTTAATTTATTGTTGAGAAAGTTAGGCATTATTCAAAGGTGTGGACGAATGATCATTACTCAATACCTTTCGACCAATGAAATCACCGTATTAATCATTATTCAGTGGGCTTGCGATTGTTTTGTGAATAATTTCTTAATAAGTTTTAATTTCATATACGTTGCGTAGTAACGTGTAAGTAAACAAAACAATTTGAATTTTATTTTGATCGTTTCCATAGATACATATACAAACACTTAATAAAATTAGAGATAGATTAAAAATTTTATTCTTTTGATTTAAAATTTATATTCAATTTTATTTAAATCAAAAAGGAGAACAGTCGTAAAAAAATATAGTATTGTACTCGCTTGCAATTTAATCTTCGTGAGTAATAGCTATCATTATCAGCTTGTTGAATAATATACTATTATTGCTTTATTTTCAAATTATTCTACACAATAAATTTATGTATTAAAATTATTTTAGTTAGGTATATGATTCATTATTTTATTATCAAAGTTGAGGTGCGCGTTATACGGTGAACATACAGAAAAATTATCATAAAAAATTATTCAAAATTTTGGAGTACGCGTTATACGCCAGAAAATACGATAATTTTTATTTTAATAATCAATTTTTTTTTAAGAATTAATAATCAATTTTATTATTTATTTATATAATTATTAAAATAATTAATTTACCTTTATTATTTTATTTACATCTCAGAGCTAATTAATTATTTTAATTAACCGTTTCTGTTTTTAGAATTTAACTGGTGGCGTAAATGGTGGATTATATATGACCGATGTCACAAATGCTTCTCGCACAATGTTAATGAATATTGAAACATTAAAATGGGATCCTCAGTTGTGTTCATTTTTTGATATTCCAATGAATATTTTACCAGAAATTAGAAGTTGTTCGGAAATTTACGGCTATTTAACTGAAACACCTCTGCAGGGACTTCCAATTTCAGGGGTATTTAAATTATATTTCACCGATTAAATATTTGAATTTAATAATAATTTTATACAAAATTTTAGTGTATGGGTGATCAGCAGTCGGCATTAGTTGGTCAAATGTGTTTTCATATGGGTCAAGCAAAAAGCACATATGGTACTGGATGCTTTTTACTGTACAATACGGGGACTGCGGTATGTGTTTACTTTTTAAACGATTTTTATGTCCAGTATTATAAAAAACGAATAAGTAAATCTGTGAAGTCTGTCTAACGTTCGATCGGTAAATCAACTAGTAACAAATTTATTTTTAAAATATTTTTCTATAATATTGAATTCTGTTTTACTTGGGAAGCCAATTCACTGATCTAATGATTAATTTATTTGGCTTTTATAATACTGGACATTAGTTAGTGTTACTATAATTCCTTTATTTATTTTTATTTTTATTTTATAAAGGCAATACAGTCAATGCATGGTCTTCTAACAACCGTAGCTTATAAGCTGGGTAAAAATGAACCGACAATTTATGCTCTTGAAGGATCTGTTGCGATTGCTGGTATATAAGTAATTCAAATAAATATATAATTGTATATTTTTGCCAGTTGAAATTTTTTTTATGATTTATATATTCTAGGTGCAGCGATGCAATGGTTACGGGATAATTTACAAATATTAAAAGATATTAAAGATTCGAAGGCAATCGCTGAATCAGTTTCTTGTACTGGTGAAGTATATTTTGTACCTGCCTTTTCTGGTCTATACGCTCCGTACTGGCGGAAAGATGCTCGAAGTGTAATGTGTGGTCTAACAGAGGAGACCAAACCAGGTCACATTATTCGAGCTACTTTAGAAGCAGTTTGTTTTCAAATAAGGGATATTCTGGAAGCAATGACATTAGATTGTGGATATCCCTTAACAAAATTGTTAGTTGACGGGGGTATGACGGCTAATAATTTATTAATGCAGTTACAAGCCGATTTATGCGGTATCCCTGTAGGTAAATAATTTTTTTGTCCGAATTTAAATTTCATTTAATCAATTTTTTTTCTTTAAACATTTTAGTCAGACCGTTAATGACAGAATCTAGTGCATTGGGTGCTGCAATGGCAGCTGGGAATGCTGAAGGAATTAATGTGTGGGATATCGATGTGAATATACCTGTTATAAGTGATACGTTTGAGCCAACCATTTCTGAAGATTGTAAGTATTTGCTAATTGTCTTTTAATTAGCTGTAGATTCGAACGAATTTGTAATGAGAGAAGTACAGGAATGTATTTTAGAACGGTTCAATTATCATTTTAAGGTAACCTCACAAATAACGCATAAATCGATATCACGATTTGACTTTTCCAAGGATATAACAAATTTAAGGGGGTATTCTGACCTAAACAACCAAATTTGAGATGTTTGTCCAGGCGTAATAAATAAAAAACCTTAAACATTGTTACTATCGATTTTTTGTCGTTTTTTTTTTCTTTTAATCAAGAAGCTCTGTACAAAATTTCAAAGCAATCTGTTCACTAGAACTTGAGATATCATGTCAACCGTTTCAAAAAAAAAAACATAGTTTTGAGAAAAACGAGTTTAAAGTTTGGAGTCTCGTTTCGGGCAGTCTGAATCATTTAATGATGTGTTATACTTAAATTTTTTAATCACGGACCCTACCTCGTACAATGTTCTTTCCTCTAAACTTTAAAAATATACAAAAAATCGATTTTTTCGAATTTCTAGACCAGACTACCCCTTTAATAATTTTAAAATAAAAAAGAGAATAAAAAATGGTCAAAATTTTCTTGAAACTTGAGAGGGGAGCGCATTGGATATAATACACTTATTTTTTTTTAACCTAAGTTTGTATCCATTGACTTTTGTATCTTTTTAGCAAGAGATATTCGTTATTCTCGCTGGAAAATGGCTGTAGCTAGAAGTCTAGATTGGACTGCTAATGACGAAGCGTATGACGACGATGAGGATGAACGTATGTGTAAAATCACCTTCTGAATTATTCTTGTAAACATTCCAAAATAAATTCAGCTGTTATTTTTGTTTTTAGATCATTTTAGGAAAATCAAGGCTTCTTTGCCGGGAAGTATATTTATATCATCGAGTATTATGCTGTTTATATTATCAAATATACTTATGGAAAAATAATATTGTTTGTTTTGTCTCCTTAAGTGATAACATTCAGTAGTAATTTTTAGGACTTTTATCACATCACATCAACACTTAAGGGTTAAATATAATCGGGAAAAAATAGCTTCGGAAGCTGAAAAATCTTTTTTTTTTTTTTTTTACATGGCACAATTGCTCCCAAATTGCTCTATTGAGATTCATAATTTCTCTACCAGAAAATTAATTATTTAATTAGTTATGTCCAAAAAAATAAAATTTTTTTCTGGTATTTCAGTCATCAAAATCTCGCAAAATAATGCGATTTGTTTATACCAATAAATTGCTCTCAATTTGCTTTATTTAACCTAAAAGCTAAATACTAATTTTTTGAATAATTATTAATATTTCGTTTATTTTTAGCGTAAATATGTAGTTGACATTGCCCCTAAACATGTGCAAACGTCATATAAAATGTATGTCTGATTGCCTATATGTTTAATAGTTGCTTAAATATATATGTATGCATTGTTTATTGGCGACGCAAAGATTCTCACTCGCGCCTCTGGTGGTAAAATTAGAACTAGCATCAAGTAAAAATATACGTATATGATTAATGGGAGATATAAAATCTAGTAATCCACGCATAATTTGTATAGTACATTTTTCTATCGACAATTAAACATATACAAAAATTTTTACTTGACACAGCTTCTAATTTAAAAAACCAGGAGCGCTCGCGTAATCTTTGCGTCGCCATTTTCGTATGTTCAGTTGTACTCCAAAGATGATAAATTCACAAAGTGCTATTAAATTTAGGCGTGGATTTTTACGAACGACGTAAACTTATCGACGCTTATATTTTTTAACTATAACTCAAAAACTATGCATTTTTCGCAAATACACATGATATGATTTTTGTAGAGATTTAAATTTTCTATCAAAATGGCACTTTATGAACTCAAACTTTTTTCTCAACAAAATAAGTCAAAAAAAACTATTTAAAAAAAGCTCAAATTTTTCAATTTTTCTTTTTTTTTAAATTTTTGAGTAGTACTTTTTTCTGACAGAATTTAGGTATAGGGATTGGTTCACAAAAAAGAAAGCTGATGTAATTTCCGTCAGAATGGTGACCGATAAAAATATTTTTGATAAAAACCGGCTGAGATACAATCGTTCAAAGTTACCTGCTTTTTTACAATTTTATTATTTTTGACTTTTATACCATGTTATTTTGTTATTTGTAATTTTTACACGCAAAACTATTTTTATTCAGTACAAAAATTATTTTTGCTTTATCAGAGGTAACGATAAAAGTACTTGCTAAAAATTTTAATATTCATATGATCTTAGGTATAAAAAAAAAAAAAAAAAAAAAAAATAATATTATACTAATTTATAGTTCTAATTTTTTTTTTTAATTTCATGCACCTATTATATTTCCCCCATAATGATTTCAAATTCAATATCAATATCTTCATCAACATCGTTTTGGACATCTTCTTCTGTAATTTCTGGAACATCCGCATTTTCACAATTTAGGCCCATACATTCTTTGCAGAACATGGAGCAGCTAATTCCTAATTTTCTACAGCCGCAATTTATGTAATAGAATTAAATCGTAATTTCTCTTTATGGCATTAAGGCCAACAGAATTCTCAACGCGGAAAAACGTTCATTAGATGCAATTACGTCACATTCTCTAGATCGCAATAGGTGTCATGTAACTAAGAAAAACTTATTTTTCATATAACTAAGAATAAATTGCTGATTTTTAAAAAAATTAATTAAATTCAAATTAATTTCCATAGTTATGTTTGCTAACCGGAATTTACGTAGCGACCCAAGTGGCCACAGTGTTGAAATATAAGATAATGCAACGTCGTAGCCCATTTCTGCTGACGTAATTTATAGTTGAAAAATATTAATTTTTTTAAATTAAATATTGATAGTTAGGATGAATTAACAGAATAAATTGCTGTCTTTTATTATCAATTTTCATTAAAATTTGTTTTTATTGTTTTTCTTTGATATTGTCAAATACCCCATTAAGCGAATATAATTATTTATTATTAGCTCAAATAGAAAATCACTACAATACACTTAATACAATTTATTAATTAAGATCAATAGCACAGATGAGATGGATCAAGCCTACATATAAAAAAGTATAATCCGAAAGTTGTAATAAGTAGCAATTTACACTACTATTGAGTTAGTCTGTTACTGACCGTCGTGGTGTTCACGTCAAAATAAATATGTTTTTTTAATCAACTCATGAAATTTAAACAGAAAAAAATATGAAGTGTGTCTTATTTAAGTGTTAAAATTCTATTGAATAAAAAATTTCTCAAAATAAAGGGATATTTTTCTTAAAATAAATAAATTTATTTTTAATTGTTGATTAGTGGTAAATTACGGTGGCCATTATAGTATATACTATATGTATGCGAACTGCATATATCATCATCAACAAATCATACTAACACATTGGTATGTTCGTGTCCATACATCATGTGTTTTGCTCGTGTGTGTGCTGTGTTACGTCACTCACTCGTTACAGTGGGCACAGTTTGGTAGACATACTAGTTTGACCCCTTGATCAATACTTTTGATTAATACTTATTGATATTTTTTTATGAATAAACCGTTTTTATTATCATTTCTTAACTATCCCGTTGGTACGAAAAGTTTGATAGGATTTAAGGTATTTAACTGGACATTTTTTATTAGTTTTATATACGACACCTCTGTTTTGCAGAATAAAAAAATTGTGCAAAACAGAGGAGAGCAAAATTGAGAAAATACGGTGAGTATATTTTAAAAATAATAAATTACCTATATTTATATTTAAAAAAAAAAATTATTTGACAAGATTTTGATGGCTAAACTACTGTTTTTTTTTTTATTAATTAAATATTTAAGTTTCTAATGTAGCAGTTATTCACCGGAGCAGTTTGAGAATAGTTTAACCATATAAAAAACAAAGATTTTTCAACTTCCGACGCTAGTTTCTTTTCGGTTTAAACAAGAATTAATTTTTTCATCATTTGACACGAATATTTTAGGCATGTTGTCGTAAGCTCTTTGTGATTGTATAAATTTTTTTTTTTTTTATAATTTCATAATAATTAAGTTTATGGTGTAATTCTTTTTTTTTTTTAAATGATAATTTTATTATTTAAATAAAAATAATGATGTAGTTTACTTATTAATAGAATGGAAAAAATATAGACCAAGAAGGGGTCTCTGTCACCTGCATAGTTTAAGGAAAATTCGAAAATAAATATGCTCAAAAGTATAAATCCGCCGATTGCCCATAATTCTGTACAAATTGTCATAAATTAGTGAATAATCGAAAAGACATTATTTGAAGTTATAATTAGGTTTGTTTCTGCATAAAATTCAAATTTATACATTTGAACTACAGTTCACTTTAAGTGCTGTAATTTTTAAATTCTAAATTTATATCGGAATTTTACTCTAAGAACATTTTAAGTTATTTAAGAATTATTTCGTAATGCCATCTAGGATAAGTAATTGAAAGTATTAATTTTTATATATCGCATTCATTGTCGTTTTCAGCAGTTATACAATAATGTGCATGTGCGAATTTGTAATACTTGCTCTATAGCTAGTACTGTAAATATAGTTCTAGAACCAGTTTCAATTAGTCCAATTGTTCAAAAGAACATCAAGCTAGTAATACTGAATTCGGAATTCTTCTCTGAGAACACACTGCTTTAGTTCGCGTAAGCTCAACCAGTTTAGAACTGACAGAACTAACTGCAAAAACAAATCTATAGAAAAAACTATATTAAATGAAAATGATTCACACCTTAAGAATGTAAAAATGAAATTTTGTCACATATAAAAGTTATTATATTTTCTACTATCCTTTTTCAATATATTAGATAGTAGATCTTGTGAGAGACAGCTATATTACGAGCGTGTCTGATACATAAACTTACGTGCATTCTTATTGAATGAATCATTTTCAGTTTATATAAATTCTACTTTATTATTATTAGATACTTAGTAAAAACTAAAATGATATTGCAATAGCAGTAAATTTATTAAAAGAAATAAATATAAATAAATGTTAAATTAAATATTGAAATATTTAATAGCAAATAATATTACTAATAAAATTGTAAGTAAAAAAATTGGACATTTATTGTAAGATTATTCTTTTATTTTCAGATTTATCATTTTGCAATTAATAAAAGTATTAGAAATTATGAATACTATAGGGTAATTCTCTGGCGAAGTGATCAATAAAAAAAACCTTAAATCTTAAATTTTGATGAATGTTATGTTTTTATAATCTATAAGTGTTTTGTATTTGAAACAAGAACCATGGGCTTTCTTTGTCCGTATTTTGTAGCTAGAAAAAAATATTTAGTTTTCTTGCGACAATCTGTGTAGAATCAATTAACGGCGATCGACGGAATTACACTTGCTTATTTCCATTAAGTTGTCAGGATGTTCTATGATGAAAATGTTCACGCCATTGGTCTAGCTCTAGTATATAATAGTTGTTTTCGTAACTAGTAGTGAAAGTAGCTAATAAATATCATACAAGTATGAATTTTAATAAGTGAGGGTGCAAGCCGAGTAGGCTTAAATACACAAGCAATGATATTGCACTTTCAGGCGAGTTACGAACATATTTTTTAGGCGATCGCATCAAAATAATCATAATTTAAAGAAAAAATAAACAAATTTGGGTAAGACGTTATACTTGGAGTAGTGTTTATCGACAGATAGCAGCACTTATAAATAATTTTAAATGTGGAAGTAAAAATTAAGTTGTATAAATTTGAGCGGTACTTCATAGGATTCTATATTTGTTTGATAATGATTATATTGATCGAAACATGTTGCATAGTTTTTGTTTTATTTGTTATTATTAAAAATGAATTGTTTAAATAATAATCTGATTACTTATTTAGTAAATAAACATGTGAAGTTAAAAAAAAATTATTAAATATTTTTATTTAAAACAATATTATTTTTATTACATGTTATTTTTGGATTAAAAATTAAAATTATTTCAACTTGTTATGTATTCCATATCGTCATAGGTCTACAGTACTTTTTACTATTGTTACTAGTTCACACTGAAATGTGATACTTTCAGACACGGTCGCCTAAAAAAATTTGTCATTCAGTGTAATTTCAGCTGTGCCATATAATTCTGTAAAAGTGATTAAATAAATTTTAAATTGAAATGTTTTTAAATTTTTATTTAGTTTTCCTAATTTTTATATTTTAGTAGTAAATAATAATATTAATGTTTAGAATTGATCACCTGGTGATGAATGGAAAAGCTACTGTGAGTAAGCTAAAATTCGCAACTATATAAATGGTAGCAATTTGGAACTATCTATTTTTAATTGGAAACAAAAAAAAAAAATTATGACAGTTTAACTTATACGTATGAAATTCCATATAGTCCAAGAGCCAGTGGTCGGCTACCTGTATGTATTTGACCAGGCCTAGATTTTTGTGCAGTGAGTCCCCTATACCTACCATACATGAAATGGGGACTCGCTAAGCCCAACTCGGTGATAACAGCTGGAGCTCAGGTAGGCCAGGTATCAAAAATAGACGAAATTCAAATGTATTTGACCACGTCTGCCATTTGAAAATTTAAAAATACATTGTTATTAATATCGGAAAATGACAATGGCAGACCATTATCGTGCAATTAACATCGTGGCAGACGATTTTTAATGTGCCAAAAAATATGCAATTTTGAAATTAATTGATCACGTCTGCCGTTGATATATTTTGTTTATTATAAGCAGTCTTGGAAGTTTATATTTTTCACGGCAGACGATTTTAATGTGAGCAGACATCAGTAGTCAATAAAATCTTAGCTACTGCCAGTGTTCCCTCTAATTTTTTATGACCTGTGTGCGCACTTTTTTAAGTGTGTGCAGCTTTTTCCAAAATAAAAATAATTTTGTGCGGCAATTAAAAAAGCGCATATAATAGAAAATACGCTGCCAATGGGGTGTGGAACACAGCTTCCTCGTACTCGTAAAAAATTTTAAAACAGTATTCTACCAAATATATATATATATATATATATGTGCAACATACAATACAATATGCAATATATATATATATATATATATATATATATATATATATATGTGCAACTAATTATATCATTTATGTTATTAATTAAGACCAAGAACGTATTTTTAGGATGAATTCATAGAACAAACACAGCACGATCACATAATAATTTCGTTGTTGTTAGAACTACGAAGTCATAATAAAAATTGTCAGACTATAACTTACTCATTCAATTATTTTTTACAATTCCGAGATTAAAATACATGATTTAGTTCCTCATAGTAGGGAGTAGTGCCACTTGTAGTCCCAACGGACTAAAAAATTCTTTTAGTCTCGCTTTTAAACCAGTCAACAAGCAGAATTTACAGAGAATTAAATAGCGTTGTTAGGTAATTTAAAATAATAAACAATTTCAAACTTGTAGATAAAGATAAACAGTTATATTGTATTGTACAATTCAACTGGTTTACT
This sequence comes from Brachynemurus nebulosus, assembly GCA_035578155.1. Classification (NCBI taxonomy): domain Eukaryota; kingdom Metazoa; phylum Arthropoda; class Insecta; order Neuroptera; family Myrmeleontidae; genus Brachynemurus; species Brachynemurus nebulosus. The sequence continues at coordinate 25,652,475 of JAPWDM010000008.1, read as the reverse complement.
CAAAGATTACTTGATGTAATATTATATAATTTTTATGATAATACACAATTTGAATGATATTTAAATAATTTTTTTAAAATTTTTATAATTGGAAAAAATAGTATATACGCCACAGGACTAAAATGTTTTTTTAACCCCTCGTGTGAATTGTTGCCCTCAGGCCTTTACAGGCTTTCTGGCAACAAACTACACACTCGGGATTAAAACTCACTCTTTAGTCCCTCGGTGTATAGAATTACCGTATTAGAACTCGAATTTTATTTTTCCTAGTTTTGTGTTACTTACAATCTGTTTACGATTTTGTTGTGTAAAAGCAATTTAATTCGATGAACTGTTTTCGCTAGTTGATACAAATTGGTTTGATAAATATAAATTTATTTGAAACAATCCAAACCTCTCATGTAATAATAAGTGAAAAAAAATAATATCATTCCAAAAAATTTGCTAGTTTGAATTTTACAAACTGAAAATTTTGTAAATTGTAAAACCCTAAAAAACAAATCTTGGCTACTGGCATTAGTTATTTTTTTTGAACATTAGGTTATTGTGTCTTACGATTTCCAATACAAGAATCAATATATTGGAAACTGGTGACTTAAGAACTCGTACTCGTGCCTCTGATGGTAAAATTAGAAGCTGTATCAGATAGAATATAAAATATAATATACGATATATCCGATATATGTATACATCAATTCGCAGTAAAAATCTAGTAACCCGCAGAGCTAATTTTAACACCAGAGACGTAATCTTTTAATTGTCAAAGGTAGGATAGGTAGGTAGTTTACATGGTTTAAATACTGTCAGTACCTACATAAATGGGTCATATCATTTTAACTCTTTCTCAATAGACGGGTAAGTATTTTTTAACTCTACCATGTTTTTAGAAAGGGTAAGTAAAATTTGCAGACGTTTTTTATATTTTGTGATGGGAAGATTGTGGTGAAAGTAATAAAATACAAATACTATGTTCAACAAAACATTGGGCCGATTCGTATTGGCGTAAGCCAAAGCCGCTTGCGCTGATTTTGAGTCAATTTGCACTTGTTTTGAATCACATTGGGCTTGCTTTTGACATTTTTGTATATCCTGTCTCACTTTCCATGTTCTAGAGAGAAGGGTCAAGTATTAGCGTTCGGTGTACATCATATGCTGTCTGTATAGTATACGATGTATACATGGTGTACAGTATACGATGCATATACTGAACGCTAATACTTGACCCTTCTCTATAGAATATGGAAAGTGAGACAGGAATATACAAAAATGTCAAAAGCAAGCCAAATGTTATTCAAAACAAGCGCAAATTGATTCAAAACGAGAGCAAGCGACTTTGGCTTACGCCGATACGAATCGGCCCATTATCAATTTACAATAATAAATATACAAATAAGTAATAATAAATTTTTATACAAAGTACTACCAAGAGTAATAATTATATGACCAAAGAAAAATATGAAAACACCGAATCGAAGTAGTGGTCTTGTGAGCTTAGAATTGTACCATCGATCCCAATCTAGTATCTCCCACCATCTAGGATGGCAGCAGCTGCAGCTTTCCTATAATTTTTGGCCAAGATAAGCTTATAAGAAATGATGCAATAACATATTAAATAAGTAATGTTAATTGCATAGTAATACATAACATACATCAGCAGCAATTTGAAAAGAGCATAAACTTGGATCTTGATGATCTGAAATTTCATGATATTTTAAGAACGTACAAAAATTTATTCATTTCTGCATTATGTTACCAAACATAAAAAACTATTAACTTTTTATAGGGCAAAAGGTAAACCATCAAGCTAGAAAGCTTTTAATAATTACATTTTTTAACTACTTGGATTGTAAGTTGGTGTTTATAATACATAACAGGTAACTTGATAGTAAAAAAGCAATAACATTGAATTGAATACGCTTTTTGACATCAATACCATGCAATGATTTATTATTGCAATGTAACTGACAGTCTTTGTAAATAATTCAAAATCGTTTGGGATGGATAGAGCTAGTTTTGATATTGCGCGACTCACTTTTAAATGTTTTAAAACTATAGTTTCACGATTAATTGAGGCATTGGCAACAACAAATATACCTCTTTTCAGATACAATTGATCATGAGTTTTCGTTAACAAATTAAATAATTCTTACATTCGAAACAAATCAATCTTTTATTCTTTTCTAAAAAGAAACTGCAAATTTAAAATTTACATAAATGCAATAATAAAAGAGATAAAGCCAAGAAAATGGAAATTATTTAATTTCAAAGTGACGAAGCATGGTTAAATTTAACTGAAATGAACCATAAAAACAAATAGTTAGAGCTCTTGTTAAAAACAAAAAGTTGAAAGAACAGTATATCAGTTAGTCTATTCGTTATAATTCTTCATGACCATCAAAGTGTTAAAATAATTTTTAATTTTTGTCGAGTATCATGTACAGAGAACAAAGAGAACGAACATTGCAAAGGATAGAAAATAACCCACCACTATGTTATATATGTGCACGCGGAGTTGTGTGTGTTAGTCCGTTGGATGATGTGTGTATTGGTGTCTTGCATACATACATATATAATATGTACGTGGTGGTGGAACGTATGATGTACGTATACCACGTACATATACCGTGTTAATACGAGAGGTAACAATATAACAACAATTGAAACATACCCATTGAGTGGTGGCGAATGAATGAGGACTAAGCAGCCTAAGATGCACATAAAAGCACATAAGTGATTGCAGAAAAGAGATAGATGTATTCGTTCTATTTGGTCTGTGATCATGTACGATATGTATCTGCAATTTAAAAAACACTGCTGTAATGATGATAGTTTAACTCAATGTTGATTCTATGATCAATGTGATCAACTGATCACTCTTCGTGTGAAGAGATTTTATTGCAAAAAATCTCTTCACACGAAAATACACAATCAAAAATGAAGTGTTTTGTTAAAACAAATACAAAATCTTGAAGACATTAAAATAGTTAAACCGACTTTGCTTAAACTAACAAGAAAATATTCCGAGGTATAGCTCTCTGATTTCGATGATACTGTGATATGTTATTCTTTGTTGAAATCTAAGAGACCCGTAATTTTTTTTTAATATGCGGAAAACCAGTTTGAAGAACTGAAATGTGAAATCGCCCTTCAAAAATTGGGGTAAAAGTTTAATTTTGCAAAATATCTCGAAAATGGAGAGATAGAGTAAAAGTTTAAATTGGTAATGTTTCTCTTTTTTAAAGAGCTATCTATCGATATGTAATTTGTTCAAATTACATCAACAGGGGTGGCTGGGGGTTAAAAATTTATGGGTTAATTTTACGAAAAAAGGATGAAAAATAAAAAAAATATTAAAATTTTGTTTGCAGATTTCGAATCTACGTAAAAAAATCTAATCGGCCTGCTCTTGTTCAGTTTCGTAATATTAAGTCTAGGGGTAGTTAAGTAGGGGTAGGGTTGCCAACTCTTCTGATAAATATTTCGGGATTTAATCAAAAAAAAATCGGGACGGAAAATATAAAATCGGGACTGCTAAAAAAAGAACGTTTTTAATCATTAATAAAAAAAGGTCAAAATTTTCACCAGAACTTTAAACAATGCACAGAACTATTTACTAGGTACATACAATACTTAGAATATACTTATCATTCTTACTCAATAATCAGTTTAAAATCAACCAATAAAATTTTAATATGTGCTAATCGTATTTTAATTTATCAATATTTATCCGTTTCTTATTTTAATATATCAATATTTAATCCTTTAAAAAAATACCATAAACCATTTCTTGAAGACAATATTACAATGCTTTTTTATTTTGCGAGAAATTATTATTATTATTATTATTAAATTTTTTTTACTGTGAGCTGTATTTTTTTCTTTAAGAAAGACATTTTTCAAAACGTCAGCCTTAGATCTTGGCTATTTTTGGGCTACTTGGATGCCACTTGTGTAATTCATGTACGTTAAATAATTTATTTCATTTTTTGGAGGTTTTTTCTACCTAAAATGCCTTTTTTGGAGGGATTTTGACTATTGTTGGGGGAATTTTGATGAGTCAAACTGACAATACTGTACATTTTATGTGTAAGGGTGTCTACACAATCAATGAAATAAGGAATAAAAAATAAGAAATAAAGAATAAGAAGTATGCCATCTAGTGACGTTGAGTGGAACTTTAACGTAACTGCTCATAGATATAAATATGTAGGTACTTTTGTACGTCAAAATTTGTGAATTTTTTCACTTTAGTGACAAAAAAAGTCATCACGAACGTTATTTTTTCATGAATTTTGATGTACAAAAGTACCTAAATACATATACCTATGGTTAAAGTTCCATTCAACGTCACTAGATGGCATACTTCTTATTCCTTAATTCTTATTTCTTATTCCTTATTTCATCGATTGTGTATGACCCATAAGTACTTACTTCCTTGGCCGGGCGACGACATGATGTGCAAGCGCGGTAATTTGGAAACAGCAATAGCGAGACTGCCGGGATTAAGAAAGTAAAAAAATTGTAGATGTTAAAAATCGGGACAATTAGCGTCCCGCCACTGCTGTCGCCGGGACGCGGGAAATATAAGCCTAAAATCGGGACAGTTGGCAACCCTAAGTAGGGGGTAACTATGTCGACATAATCCTACTATTTGAATAGTTCAAAAATTTCTTTTTCTTGGTGAATAGTTTAACACAGTTAGAATATAGAATAGAAATAATATTCTAAATTCAGAATTCAGTTTGAGCAATATTGCAGGGGTGAATACCCCCTTAATTTTCCTACTAGTTTTTATTTCCCCATTCCATAGTGTTCCTCTTCGATTTCGATGGTATTGAGATATGTTGTTCTTTGTTGAAATCTAAGAGACAGGTGTTTCTTTTAAGCTGCGGAGAAACATTTCTAGGGGGTGAAACCACTACTCAAAGTTTAGGTTCTAAGGTGGTGCTTTTTAAGTTTTACATAATTGCAGTTTCAATAATAATTGAATGAGACCAACGGCATTGTTTTGAGGGTGAAAAATTATGAAAGGTGTCATTAGTAGAATGTTTTTTCGCAGATTAAAAGAAACACCTGTCTCTTAGATTTCAACAAAGAACAACATATTTTAATACGATCGAAATCGAAGAGGGATACCACAGAATGGGGTAATGAAAACTAGTACCTAGGTAAATTAAGGGGTATTCACCTCCCCCATATTGTTCAAACTGAATTCTGAATTCAGAATATTATTTCTATAATGTTATTCTAACTGTGTTAAACTATTCACCAAGAAAAATAAATTTTTGAACTATTCAAATAATACGAACCCCTAGCCACCTCTGTTGATGTAATTTGAACAAATTACATATCGATAGATTGCTCTTTAAAAAAGTGAAATATCACCAATTTAAACTTTTGCACTATCTCTTACCATTTTCGAAATATTTGCAAAATTAAACTTTTACCCCAATTTTTGAAGGGCGAGTACACCCCTTCAAGCTGGTTTTCCGCAGATTAAAAAAAAATACGGGTCTTTTAGATTTCAACAAACGATAACATATCACAGTATCATCGAAATCGGAGAGGGACAGCTCGGAATGTTTCTTTGTAAGCAGTATAAATAAATATGATAAATATTTTCGAATACTATTGAATGCTTGTGAAACATTATTTGACGTGTGACGAACTGTATTCGTATTTAAAAATAACGTCAACATTCAGTTTCAGTACGTATTTTTTTGGAATGCCAAATCATTATTAAATTAAAATTCACATAGATTGAAAAATCATTAAACTGTATCGGCCGGGATATGACACTTGGTTAGTTACCAACGAGTCCCGGCCGATTCAGTTTGATAATTTTTCACTCTTTATGTGAATTTTAATTTAAGTAGTATAAGTCCTGGATTAACACAAGATGTAGATACAGTCGACTTTCGTTAATTCAAACCTGCGATAATTCGAAATTCTCTATAATTCAAAGGTATCACGAGTTCCTTACAAAATCTCTTTATATTTCGAACTAAAACAATACATTTTTATACACTTGGTAATTCGAACGAAAAAATCATTGCTACATAACAAAACGACGCGTTAATTCGAACTCATCGGCGTCAAATACTCGACAATTCAAAGTTGCAGAGAGAAATAGAGGAGAAAATTTATGCTGCCTAAACTGCTGCAGTACGGAAAAGAACTACTAAAGGTGAATTTCCAAAATTTCGAACCATTAGATATTTCAAACACTCGATAATTCGTAATATTTTAAGAGTTCCTCGAGTTTCGAATTAACGACAGTCGGCTGTATATAGCTGGGTTATACTATTATACATAAGGATTATTTACTCTATAAGAAAGCTAAGAAGCACTTTTCTTTGTGGATTGAAAATAAGTTATAAAGTCAGGAAGTTTTTTATGCTTCGACTAATACATAGACTTTTTTAACCATAATTTTTTAAAATATTGATTTTTCGCCAAACTGTTCCAAATAAAAGTTATAGATGGTTATATTATCTACAAAAAAGCTTTTTAAAAAATCTTTGTTAGCCTTACGGTAACGGAGATAATCTAGTAATTATTTTCGGCCTTGAATTCAAGATGGTGATCTACCTATAATATATTCAGTTTCGAAAATTCAATTTTGTACTTATAATATAGCCCCCTACGGTTTCCAAAAAGAAGAATTGCTGCCGGTCCAAAATGCATGGTTGATTATTAAAAATTGCAAGATTTATTGTACAATAGAGAGTGAGGTAAGTGAAGCATTAGATTTAATGCTATTTGTTTACATCGTATGTATGTAAAGTGTAGCAGATCAAATCTAGCGCAGGTAGACAAAAGTGGTTAAGCCCATTTTTGATTTATTTTTCGATTTTATAACCAAGAGAGTCTATCTCATATATTTACAAAAGGGCAAAAGACAATTCCACCCACATAATTTTTTATGCACTTGTTACAAAAAAAAATTCTTTTCAGAAACTAACAAAAGAAGTTAAGTTCTTAAAATTCTTAATAAAATAATAAATAAGTACATAGTTTAAATTATCAAAATCCAACTGCAGGTGAAAATGAATGATTAATTTCAAAAATTTTGCGACACCCTGCATGAAAAGTATTAGAAAAATTAAAATAAAATTATTCTACATGTTTCGATCACTTAAATGATAATCTTCAGGAACTAAAAACTCAATTGTGAAACAACTGAGACAAAAGCAAAACATCAAATGGACATAACCTTTAAAACAATTGTTGAAAATTTTTCTACGATGTTCTATTGAATTCTTAGTTGAAACTTGTTGTCCCCGATACGGTAAGTGTTCTGGTCGCATTTATTTTGCTGCTTTTCTTCGCTCAATCTTATCATGTTTTTGACTTTCCCTATTTCTCATGGGATTCGATATTTTAATTTTGTTTTCTTTGTCATTTTTGACATCCAATTGCTTTAAAGGTTATGTCCATTTGATGTTTTGCTTTTGTCTCAGTTGTTTCACAATTGAGTTTTTAGTTCCTGAAGATGATCATTTAAATGATCGAAATATGTAGAACAATTTTATTTTAATTTTTCTAATACTTTTCATGCAGGGTGTCGCAAAATTTTGAAATTAATCATACATAGTTTAATTAAATTGGAAATGTATTTTTATGGCAACAACTACCCACTAAAACTGGTTAAGTCCATAAGTGGTTTTAATAATGAATTTTTTTTTTTTTTTTTTATAAAAATGTCTTAAAAAATTTTAATTTAAGGCTTAAAGTTAATTTTTTTATGAATTACTGTGTTACATGTTAAGAAAGTAATTGACTAAAAAAAAATTTACAAAATGTCATGTAAACTTAAAGATAATTCAAATAAGCTGATGTTGCTTGCATTTCATTTTAGTTTTTACTCTCTACTGTAAAGTTGATATTTTGGACTTAACTAGTTTTGTCTACCTGCGCCAGAAATGTATTGTACTAAATAATAGTTTTAACTTTTAAATAGGGTTGATCGGGGTAATTGTGAATTGGGGCATTTGTGAACGGCGCCTATAATTTCTAAAATAACATTAATATTGTTAAAAATAAACTCTTAGTATGTTTTTCTGTCCTTTCTTAATATGTTATTAAAATTTCATAACAATTCTTCAAGTATTAGTATCTTTTTTTTTTATTTTGAAAAAAACCCTTGCAAAATTTTGTGTATCTTACTTCGGCCAATCCTCAAAAAAAATTTTTTTTTTTAAATACATTTTCTTTTTTTAAAAGGTAAGAAATGGTTAAAAGTACTTCTAAAGAAGTGGTCTAAACCCTGAGAGGGTTCTTTATTAACTGCTAAAGAAATTGGACAATTTATTACCAATTCACAATTACCCCATGATTTTAAAATTGTGGGGTAATTGTGAACGTCATTCACAATACCCCCAGTCGGTCAAAAATTTCAGTAGTGTTCTTTTCAGAGTTGAAAATGTTGATGAAGATGGTGGTGACTACCCCGTGGTGGTGACCTTATTGTACAAGTTTTCGTTGTTCAAACAATACAAAAAAAAAATGTTTAAAGAGCGATATGTTTTGTCTATCAATCTACGAAATCATTGCTGTGCTCCCTTACCCAATAACAACTTACAAAAACAGAAAAATTACAACTTTTTTTCAATGTCTCTGTGAGTGTCCAAGGGCAGTAGGATTAACACAAAATTTTTTTTTTTTCATTTACAGTATTAGGCCTAATATATTGTTGTTTTTTATTCATGTAAACTAAATGTATTTCCTTGAAAAAGTCTTATTTTCCTTGCTTTTGTGTGAAAATCATGTAATTTTTTGATTTTTTATGTGATAAAATGACAAAATATCATCAAAATATCATTTTTAGCTTGTAATAAATTTGTTCCTACAATTTTTGTTATTTTTATTTAACCTTGAGTTTTTGTACAAATTTGAGGTATACGTAACTTGCATTAAACAAAGAGAAATTGTGACCGCTAAAGTATAATGAAAAATTTGCAAGTGGGGTAAATGTGAAGAATTTGATGTACCACTGATGTACTCTGATATACCACACTTCTCTTGTGATCCATTCTAAATAATTTTTCTGATGGCATTCACTTTTACCCCAAAATTCATAAGATTTGCAAAACCGCACCGGGGAAATGTGAATGGCTTATAAAATTTTTGTTTTTCATACGAACTTGCTCAAAATTTGTGTGGTGCATCCTGAATAATGTAGAATTAAAAATAAATCAACCGTAATGTGATATATAAAATAAAAAATACTTAAAACAACGCTTTTATCTAAATTCATGAAAATCTATACACAATTACCCCGGTCAACCCTATATAAACTCGACAGAAAATGAACTGAGAGAAGTGCAGAAATGTATTTTAAAATGAATGTCTTATGAACCATAAGCCAATTAAATTTATTTTACCCACTCCACCCCTCTCCACCTCTGCAAACGAAGGAAGGTTTCTTACGTCAAGATCGTTTAGCTATACATATTAATGATGTAGAAGCATTTTGTAAATTTTACGTTAAAACATCTGCCAATTACTTTTCTGTTTCCCCAGCACTCCCACCATAGTTGATGTTTACACTTTGATTGCAGAATTTACATAAAGCAGCCAACCGTTTTGGATTTCGCGGGACAGTGGCGGAAGAGCAGCCGCTGTCCTACATTGAAATTTTTGTTAAAATAGTCTCGGAATGAGTCTAATGCGTTCCGGAAGTCCCACCTTTAGTAGATTGGAAATAATACAAATATTCAATTGATAAGTAAAGGTCCCGAGGCGGGACCTACCGATTTTGATGAAATTTGAATAAGTTGTAGAACAGTGTTTCTTAACCTTTCTTCAGTCACGGCTCGGTAAAATCTCGGATAATTTTGTGCGGAACGGTTACATTTATAATCATATAATATGATAATTATCAGTTTTAAGTGAATTCCCATTTTGGAAAAATTCACTTATTACAGCGGGTGCCATGAAAAGACCTGAGCCCGGGACTATGGCAGAAATTTGTTCTGAGGCCTCGAGAAACCGAAAATGAGGTTAACTAAAATTTATATATATATATATATATATATATATATATATATATATATATATATATATATATATATATATATATATATATATATATATATATATAACGTATGTGTGTGTATGTGTGCAGAGGCATATCTAGGGTGGGGAAAATAGGGCACGTGCCCCGGGCGCCTTTCAAATGGGGGCGCGCAAAATCGCCAATTATTAAATTTAAAAATGAAAATATAGCACAATAAAATAATTCATATCAAACAATCCCGTTCAGAATTCCCGCACTTCGCAAATGAGCGAGAGGGAGTGAATGGTGTGCTCAATTCAGGTGCGCTGAAGAGCTACTTGAATTTATTGTGCAGTGTGGTGATGAAAGCGTATTTCAGAATTTGTGCATTTCCATTCAAATTCTGCTCACAATTGCAGTATTCATCGCAAGTTGTGAGCGATCTTCAAGTAAGTTAAATTTAATACTTTCGTATTTGAGGGCTACAAAGGATTAAGAAAGGTTATACGACCTAGCTTTGCTCAGTGTAGAACAAGAACAAACGAAACATCGGAAACATCATCGATATGTTTGCGTCGCAGAAGGCCAGGAAGATGCAATTGTAACTTGTAAGTGTAATGGTTTTACGGTCTTACTTTTGTTGTAAAATAGAAAATAAATGCAGTAGCGCAGGTAAGAGGGGGTGGGGCAGGGGGGGTCTATCATACCCAGGTCGCCACTTGCAAAGCGGCGCCAAATGTGTACTAATAACGTACCATATATTACTATATGTGTTTCTGGAAGGGGAAGGGGCGCCAATAAAGGGTCGTGCCCCAGGCGCCAGTTATGTTCGCTACGCCACTGTATGTGTGTCTACGCGATAACTCCCGCACGAAGCATCCAATCTTTACGAAAATTGGTGAGAAGGTTAAACGTCGTAATGGCTTGGATAAATTCGTCAGCCAGATAAGTCCGATTTTTAGAAGCCAAAATTTTGGCCATTTTCCGCCATTTTTAGTGGTTGTTTGCAAAATTTGGCCAAAATTCAAAAATTTTTTAATTTCTTTCACACCATCAAAAAAAGAGCGCAAAATATTGCATAAGACAAGCTTTTAAAACATTGTTCTAATTTTAAGTGAACTATTATTTGAGAAAAATTAAGAAATTTGCTGAATTTTTTTACAATAAATACATCATCGTTCTTAGTCGAATTTTTCAACTGAAAAATTAGGTTTATACAGCCTATACGATAAGAACGGCGAGAGGCGAGAGTAGGGGCGCTATCCGTTTTCGGACCCGTAGAACACGATTATATATATATATATATATATATATATATATATATATATATATATATATATATATATATATATATATACCCGCTACCTTTTAATATGTGTAGAGCCCCCTTATGGAAGTTAAAAGAGCTAAAATTTGGTAAGTGGGGCTCATTCCGATGCACAACAATACTATAAAAGTGGGGTCAAATTTTGGGCAAATTTTCGATCCGAACCAACCTTTAAGGTGGTGATGGAGGGGGGTGAAACAATAAAACTTTTCCAAACTGATTGGAAATAAAGTTTTCGGTCAATTTTCTACAACATATCTAAATTCAGCTTCCTAGGATGATTTGGAGGGAGTAGAGGGGGAAAAAAGGATTTTGCTGGATCTAACACGCCCACAGCCCCCCAGAATTAACGTAGAGGGTTGAAATTTAGTGTGTTGATAAAGTTCGTATCTAGGTTGTGCTTTTTGGAGGTTTTAATATTTTCTCGAGTTAAATTGTTTTTAGACAACGAATTTGAGTTGTAGAAAATACAAATTTATTCATTTCAGAAAAAATACAAAATTCGATTGTAATATGGGAAGACAATTTAACGAATAATATAAGTTAGTATAATTCATATTGTAATTTAATATTTCGTTACTATGGGTTTGAAATCAGTTAAATTAACCAATAAAAACTTTTGTTTCAGTTTTATCATGTTTACCTATGCAATAAATTGACCAATCAAAAGCTCCTTACAATTTTTTTCACTGTAAAAATCTTTCCAAACTTGTTTTCATGGTTAAAGTGAAAAAATTACAATATTCTTATAGGACAAAAATGAGTTAAATTGTCTGTAAAAAAATTTATAGATAGGAAAGCATTACTGAAGAGACAAAATTGCATTCTTTAAAAATTATATTGGTATGCATGAAATGTAATTAAGGTACCAAAATAGTTTGAAATCGAAGGAGACCCAAAGGGAATTTATAAAACGTACATGCTCGTAATCTCGTTTCATTTGATGTTGCAATGCATTTACTATATCGTCTCTAGATATGATACATAGAAGAATGGGAATTGTCAAAACATCATGCTTGAAAATTTTGAATAAACGAAGTAATCATTACATATTTCCTCGTTAATAACATGGTTTTCTAAGAGCCAATGATGAATACTAGAGATTGTGTACAGTGAAAAATATCATCACATAATACTACTACAGCAGGGGATGCAACGGCGTCGGTTACTATAGCGACGCCAATACTATATATGTGTGAGTGTTTTGTTGGTCGTCTCGGGGACTGCGACGTGAGTTGTTATTTAATATAGCACGTTAAAGAGTATCCACATTCGACACACTTCGGTTTTGTCAGTGTATGAATTTATTTTCTATTTATGAAAAATTTAACTATATTGACTGTTACTTTTGTAGATACTAAATTTACCAAAGTACAATTTGTTATGTTTTATTATTGATAAATAAATGCTTATAGACAAGAACCTCTCAGTACGCCGTCCACATGATTTTTAGATCACACACGTACATTTTGGTGAATTTGCAGAAGGCTATTACAACCGTTGTCATAGTGAGATTTGTAGTGTCCGACCAAAGGTGAGTTTGATAACTGAAATCGATGTTCGGCTATCTTCGAAACTTTCGGTCGAAGCTAAAGAGGAAGCCGAAGCTAAAGGTGCAGTTAAATTTAGAATACTTTAAAATTTGATAATTAAAATGTAATTTTTATATAATGAGCCCAACAATAAACAAATAAAATTACGATCGGGAATTCCCGAAATTTACGGAGTTGTAATTATTTTGAAAGGACATTTTAAATTGCTAAACAGAGTTACAGAATTCAATTTGGTTAATGCAGAATTATAAAAGAACTCTGGGTTAAAAAAAAAAGCAAAAAAAAAAAAAAACGAATAAATAAAATTACATTACATTATGATATAACATAAACTTCGACTGCCTCCAAATCTTCGGCTTCTAGATACCTCTAGATACCTTTTGCAGCTGAAAGTAACCAAAGTCGAAGCTTTAGTACAATACTAGAGTTAAGTTCGGGAGAGTGAGAGGAATTTGTTTTGAGGTCTCTAGAACATGAAAATGATATTTATATATAATGTATATATGTATCCTGAATGAAACTTCCTATTTTTATCAACTTTGGTGAAAACGCTGGAAGTCCGAAAATTTTGAATGAGTTTGTAAGCCAGTCCCCTCCGATCTTGGCAGAACCGAGTATCTTAAACTTTATGATCAAAAAATTTTTTTGTCAGAATTAACCAAAATTCAAATGTGTTCCAAATTTTGTTTTACACGCGTGTTAGACTTGGCCAGTTTCTTTGTAATATATAGTTAAAATTCTGAATAATGCCATTCCGAATAATGCCGTACTTCTACATATTAGTAGGGGCCCTGCCACCTCTACTGTATAGTTTTGTTTCAAGTGGGATAAACCATAAATAAATAAACAATAAAAATTAAAAAATTTCTTCGAACTTTGTATCGCCCTATTTGAATAATGCCATTTCTGAACAATAAAAATTAATCAATTTCAAATATTATCGAGTGCTTGTGAAAGATAACATTTGAAATTGAAAAATTGTAACTGCTTCTCGCATTATAGAGAGTACCAATACACATAGGTGGTTGAATGATTATCTGTACCGGGCGCCTATCGAGTACAAGATCGATGGTGTAATGGCGAGCAAACCTGGCTAGTTATCGGGAGATCCTGGGTTCGATTCCTGAGTGATCCGAATAATTTGTTCAATCACTTTGTGATTTTTAATAAAAATTAAATATGTCATTTATTTATGTATGAAAAGACATAACGGAAATGTGTAACGGACAGTTTAAACAATTTTATCCTTTTCCTTAACAATTTTGTTTTTAATAAATTATTATTGTCAGAGGTGGTGTGTAAATTGTGCAATACTGAGCTTCGCGCACCATGACGAGGTAATTTTTTTTCTTTTTTTTGTTTTGTTCATCTCCTATATTTTAGGAGGAAATTTTTAAAATCTCAGGGGGAGCCTCGCAAAACTGACTTTGCACACTTTCAATTTTAGTCTTGTGCCGCCTCTGACTACTGTTTTATCTAATTTTTAAAAAAGTTGCTGTATATTTTACTTCCGTGACTGTTAAAGTAGCGAAAGCATTATGATTGAAATATGAAAATTTTTTCCCTCCAAAATGAAAATATTCACACTCATTTTATGTTTTAGAGCTTTTTGAACAATTCTGGATTCGTGTCTGTCGGTCGGCCTGTCTGATTATCCGTCTGTGTGTAGCCATATCTTACCAAGTGGCATAAGTTGGGAACTATTCGATTATTTTTGATGAAATTTTCATAAATTATGCGATTTAGTTCCTAGATAATGTTTTTGTTATATTAGGATCCTTATCCTTACTAATATTATAAATGTGAAAGTGAGTTCGTTTGTTTGATTTTCTTTCAGACCTCAATCGATTAACCAACTGACTTTAAATTTTTCACAGTGATAACTTGGAGCGATAATGTTATAGGTTACTCTTTACCCCGAGAAAACATATTATTTCTATGGATATATCGAAACTTAGTGGGGAAAATTTTATATATTTTTTTGTCGTTACGACAAAATCTGATTTTGTCATGTACTTGTATATATACGAAATATATGTACGATAGAACACCCCCCGTTATGTTTAGGAGGTGATAGGTTGGCTATCTAGTTAGTAGTATTCGTTGGAACATCCATAGCGATTCAATATTTTCTCTATTCCTTACTCCCATGCGTTATACCGTATAGGCACATTGTTAACTCTTTATTAATTTTATTTTACCGTTTCTATATCTATTTGTCTCTTATAATCATCGTCTTCTAACTGATTTTTTTTCACGTTTACATTAAAACAAAATTCATATAAATATTAAACAAAATAATTGTTACTTTATTGTAAAAAATAAATATTTGTATAAAATATTTATGGTGTAAAAAATGTGCTTCTTTTAATTAAGTATTCTATGTACTACTTATTCTATTGTTCAAGTGTGTGTTTGTCTAAATAATGTTTATTTGTTTGTATAAATATTTACCAATTCGAGTACATCTTAAATGGATTATTCATGATCTCTGTAAAAGGTACATAATTATAATAATTTTAAATTCTATTTTGAAAAACTTTTAGCGGATGGATACATTAATTTTCGTATTCCTGTTAAATTACGAATTTATATTTAAATTAATTTAATATTTCAAGGAAAAATATTAGGAGCAGGATCATAATTAGAAGGTTTTGTGATTTTGTTTATAAATTTGTATTGTTTATTCTAACCTATAATATTAATTCCGGTTAAAGTATTTTTCAATTACGGACGCGACTGTAAAAAATTCAAAAATACCCTATATATATTTTCTCTCATTTTTTCTGTTTCAATATAAAATCTTTAAGTTATTCCTTTCAGTTTGTTTACCATTTTCTTTACTTTCTTTTAGTGATTTTTTAAATTTTTTATTATTTACTTAAATATTTTATATTATAAATTCTTTCTAATATTATATAGGTACTTTTACTATTTATATTTTCGAAAAAATAAAGTATCTATGTATAAATTTTTGGGCAGATAAGCGGGTAAACTGATGTGCACTAAAATAAAACATGCAGAGAGTGCACTAAAATAAAACATGTTTTATTTAGGTTTTTTGTCACTATAACATAGGTATGATATTTTTCTATTTACTTCCTTGAAAATTTTGAAATTGTCCCTTAAAGTAATGTTGTCTTTCAACACAGAGACCTCCTAACGCATATCTTTGTAAGCAGAAAGTGAAAGTATAAGGGAATGTAGGCGTATGTCTTGGGCTATGCAATCTAGTAGATCTGCTAAAGAAGCTTTGATATGCCACGTGGTTTGATTAGATCGGGGAGGGGTGTGTGCGTGTAAAATGTTACGTTAATACTATAAAATATATATGATTAAAAACTGAAACAGTTACGTGAGAGACAGTAAGCGCAAAAAAAGTGATCCTAGTGAGCTTTCGTAGTTTAGGGAAGCTTATATCTAATTGTAAGTAAGAATATGTGATATAGATATACTTTTTTTCTTCAAAATAGGGTCTTCAAAGGGCTTATTGATAGCAAGGTGCGTAATTTCACCATTTTGTTATTATTATTATTTTTTTTTTGAATATCAAATTAAATCACTTGCAGTCTATGTGAGCAACACCCAAGTCCGCAGTAACAAAAACATTTTTTCTTTATTTTTTTTTAAGTAACAAAAAAAATAAAGAAAAAAGCTAGTTTTGTTTGGATGTTTAAAATATTGTTATATTTAAAAAAAACCGTGAGCAGCTGACCTTTAATTTCTAAACGAGGGCGCATTGGCCTAAATTATTTTTACTACAGTACTCAGAGAAACTTACTGTACAACATATATTAATTTCTTCTAAACCCGTGATTCCCATGTTTGATACTCCCCTAATGTCAGTAAATTTCAATTTTATGTCGATAGCAGTTAGCAGGAAAAAAGCCAACACAATTCGTACGAGGACATTCCTACCCATGCTTATCCGCCAATTGCCTTTGTGTTTTATTTTTAAATATTAAAAAAGGACCTTAAATAGTGAACTGGAAGGCCTTTATAATGATATTTTTTTTCCAAAAAAATGCAAAATTTCTAATTTATAAATAAAATAAAAAATGACATCAATAACACTTTTTAAATTACTTAAATACACAGTGTGATCTAAAAATATCCGAACTTTTTAGTTATATAATAGAATAAGCATGGTATTAAGTTTCAAAGCTAATATTTATTCATAATGGGATCCATTTAACTCAATATAACGTTTAGAACGATCAACCAATTTATCTATAGACTTTTTAAACTCCGTTTTTGGGATGTTCTTTAGCACTTGTGTCACGGCTGCTTGAATGGCTGAAACGTCATCGTAAAAAGCTCCTTTCATTGCAGTTTTCAGTTTTGGGAATAGAAAATAGCCACATGGTGATAGAGCAGGTGAATACGGAGGGTGGTCGATATCACAAATCTGTTTTTTCATCAAAAATTCGTTGACTATTTTAGTCTTTATCATGCAATGCGTCTTTTATTTTATTATCATGCAATAAAAACAGTTATTTTCTTTTGAATATTCGGGTCTAACACGAACAACTATATTTAATTCTTCTGCCGACATTTTCATAGCGAAATTTGTATCAATAGCGATTATTTCACATACATTTTCCGCTAACTCAGCACGATTTGATGATTCTGGTCGTCCAGATTTTGGATCATCATTTAAATCGTCACGATCATTTTTAAATCGTGTAAACCACGTGTAAACTTGAGTACGACTCATACAATCATCACCATAAACTTTTTTTTTTAACAATTCGTAAGTCTCAGAAAATTTTTTACCGAGTTTAAAACAAAACTTAATATTTGCTCTTTATTTCATTATGCTTTTACGACATAACTACAAAAACTACTGTCATTAAAACGTGTGTAATTTTGTAACCTGTCAGCCGATTAGCATGAACGTATCTGCGTTCGAAAGAAGAAACATGTACCTTTCTAACGCTGTCAACGTTTAATAGATGGCGCTACGTCTTCTATGATTTAAATTAAAAGTTCAGTTATTTTTAGATCACACTGTGTATGCATTGCATTTGTGATAAATGATAGTATTTAATTCATTTGCTTCTTTAAATTTATTATGCCTACTGTATTTGTATAAAAATAAATCACATTTAACCACATATAACAACGCTATTGAATTTCGATATCAAAATGATAAAAGTGGGAAGCAAGGTAATGTGGAAATCCCTAAAGGGCACACTCTCGATACTAACTGAATACAGATACAAAATTTCAGCCCTTTAGGTTTACTCAGAGAGTCTCTAGGCGTGTTAGAAAAAAAGCAAAAAAGTCAAGGAAATATTGGCGTAAAAATGGTGGGGGTAAGGGTTAAAAGCTAAAACCTTGAAAAAGCAGTATTAACTTAACCTATGCACACAATTTCAGCACTCTAGGTTTATTTGGGTTGATTTTGACCCGAACAAAACTGCTAAAAAACAAGAAAAATCATGTTTTTTTTTTTTAGTATAAAAATGGTGGGGGTAAAGGGACCACTTTGGAAGAGCATCGTAACTCCGCGGGCCGCATATAAAATTATGTGTTCCCATATATTATGTATTCTTTTTAATACATTGGTTCTTACTACCTTGATCAATATAAAATAAACATATTTTGTATAAGTGTGATGAATCTCGCGGACTAAAAAAAAGTTCAAGGCGGGCCACATGCGACTCGCGGGTCGCGGGTTGGCCACCCCTGATTTAAATAGTACATATATATGAAAACTTTCGGAATTTTGAATATTTTTGATTTTATGTAATTTCTTTAATTACCGTGTTTGCGGGTTACTTGAGCCCAGATTTGCAAATCATCCGATAATTTCAAAAATTGAGCGTAACTGTTATACTTATTTGGGATAGGAAATTCAGTATATTAATCTATATATGACTACGGTTAGTTTATTATATAATATGGATCTTTTTCTTATGGCTCATAAATTTTATAGCTTTTTAGATTTTGGGCTCAAGTTGACCTCAAGATCGGGTTACTTGAGCCCAAACCTAAATTTCCAGGTGATTTTCATTTGAAAACAGTTTGAGACCATGTAGGATGTTGGTTACTAATTAAAACATTGTACAAACATATAAGGAACTTTACTTATTCAATACTCTTATCGCAGCATCCTGCATAACGTAGCGAATTTACGTTTACAAAAATTAGTTTTTCTCGGAAACTAGTTGACATAGAATAATAGCTTAAAGACCTTTTTTGTGTGATTTTTTCTCCTCGTTCCAACAGTGTAAAAATTTTTAAATAAGGAGAAATTTTGGGAAAAAGTTAATTTTTTTCATGAAAATTTCCAAAAATAACATGTTTTGGACATCGGACGTGCCTGGCTAACGAACTTGTCCAACGGTTTAGGACTTTTCGGAATTTCTGCTATAGTCTTGCACCATTTTATACCAAAGTTATAATGGGCTCAAGTTATCCTAATTTTAAGGTTATTTTACTGATTTATCAAAACCTTAATTTAAAAAATTAACGGAATGGTTGGCAGATGAACATATCTGAATTTAGTTTAGTAATGAACAAAGTAATAAAATTATACACTTACCTTCCTTTGTAGACTACCACAATTACTTTTACAGTCAAAAGTTAGCAACGTAACAAAACATCAATTTCAAACAGAGAGTAAACAACACGTGCCTCACCTCTAGTGTCAATTTTCAGAACTACCTAAACTTAAACACCGTAAACCTACTGCTGTTACCTACTAGCTAAACATCTAACTTATTTCTACTACTGACTAATATAAGCACAAAACAGAAAATAATACTTTTTCCGTTTTGGGCTCAAGTTACACCACAGGGCTCAAGTAACCCGCAATTACGGTATGTAATTTCATTAACAAAAAAATAAATAAATAAATAAATAAAAAATAAGGAAAAAAAGAAAAGAAAAGAAAAGCAAATCATGTTTTTTTGCAGCAATTTAACTCTACGGCGGCCTGTATACGATCAAGTAATACTGTCAGTATTTACTGACAAAAATAATGAATCATTATTTTTATAATTTAGATTCTATATATACGAATACTTCAGTATTATCAATACACGATCAGTAATAACGCCAGTAAATAATAAACAAATATTTTACTTCGCAAAAATAGCACTTTTATTTTGAAACTGTGACAATATTGTTTTATGTTTGAAAATGAACTGACGGTTTGAAACAATATTGTCACAGTTTCAAAATAAAAGTAGTATTTTTGTGAAGTAAAATATTTTTTTATTATTTACAAATATGGAATACCATAAAGTAACGCTCCAATCTATTAATATAATGTCAGTATTTTTAAATACTGACAGTAGTACTAATTGTGTACAGGCCGCCTAAGAATATTGTATTTTTTTTTCACGTTTGCCGTGAAAACAAAAAGTTAGGACAGTTTGCTAGGCAAAAAATTTTAATATAACAAAAAACTTACAAAATACAAACCTTTCGTGTAATAATAAGTGATCAAATTGCTTTTACAACTTTTCTATTATGGTCCATTTCATTTAAATTTAACCATGTTTCATCACTTATGAATTTAAATAATTTCCGCTTTCTTGGCTTTATTTCTTTCATTATTATACTTACATAAATTTTAAATTTGCAGTTTGTTTTTAGAAAATAATAGAAGATTGATTTGTTTCGAATATAAGAATTATTTAATTTTTTAATAATGACTCATGCTCTATTGTATTTGAAACCGAGTATACCTGTAAGTTAATTAATCTAAACCTATTTATAAATTTATATAAATTAAATACTGCTGATGATGGAAACCTGGTTGTGGAAACGTTAGTCAATTTTAAAATTATAGCCAAAAAAACTTTTCTTCTAATTTGAGAGCTGGATCCGTCCCTGACCTAGTTTAAAAATTTAATTAAACAATTTAAAAAAAAAAAAAACACCGTGAGCAGCGGGGCCCCATCACGGAAGTCGAATTTTTCCTTTCATCTTCGGTATTGAATGTCTACAAGCGAAATGTAATTTTGGTGGTTCAAAACTGATGATGAGTGTCCGGTTAATCGAAGCTTTAAAAAAAGGTTTTAAGTTTTTAAGGGCTGAATCTCAGTAAATTTCAAATTTGTGCCGATAGCAGTTAGCAGGGAAAAAGCCAACACAATTCGTACGAGGGCACTCCTATCCATGCTTATCCGCCAATTGCACCTCCCTAAAGGTTGGGTCGGATCCAGAATTTGCCCAAAATTTGACCCCACTTTGATAGTATTGTTGTTCATCGGAATGAGCCCCACTTACCAAATTCGTTACCTTCGTTACCCACGTTACCTTTTAATGTGTGTAGGGCCTCCATACGGGGGCCCTACACATATTAGAAGGTAATGGGAATATATATATATATATATATATATATATATATATATATATATATATATATATATATATATATATATATATATATATATATATATATATATATATATATATATATATATATTAGACATTATTTTTTTCTACAGAATCGTGTTCTACGGGTCCGAAAACGGATAGCGCCCCTACTCTCGCCTCTCACCGTTCTTAATGTATAGGCTGTATAAGTCTAATTTTTTCAAGGAAAAATTCGAGAAAAAAGAAGTAATGTACTTGTATGTACATTGTATGTATACCAATTCTACTTGCGAAAAAAAGGGACTGAATAAAATTGAAAATTCTTACACCTGAAAAAGTAATTATGTTTTGTTTACGCTGTTATTATAAGTGTTTAATTACTACTGTGCCTATTGTTACGTTTAATTATATACTGAAATTACAAATTCACAAGTAGAGTAACAAAAAATATATAGGTACACATAAGTACATAATTAACAAAAATAAATTCTAAAATAGTAATTAGTAACAGAACAATCGTAAAATATCTATAATCAACTTGAAGGAAACTTTCTTGCTACAATGATATTTTAAAGCATATTGCCTTTGAAATAATTTATGTTACGTATAAAAACTTTAAATAGTTATTTTTAATTGGAACGATTCATTTGTAATTGATAGCGGAGCTAATAATATTCATAAAACTTTATCAATTCGAAATGTTTTGGTCCAATTTCCAAAAAAAGCGGACCAAAATAAAAAAATTAGTTTGAGTAAAACAAAAAAATGGTATATAAGGGTTTTTAAGGGCGCCGGTTATGAATTTGATATTATTATTTTGAAAATTCAAAATGGCAGGTCCAAAATGGCGGACAAAAATAAAAAATTAGTATTATTGAAACAGAAAATGGTATACAAAGGTTTTCACGGTCGCTGATTATGAATTTGATATTATTTTTTTGGAAATTCAAAATGGCGAGTCAAAAATGGCGAGCAAAAATAAAAAATTACTTTTATTGAAACAAAAAATGGTATATGATGGTTTTTTTGTGAATTTGATATTATTATTTTAAAAATTCAAAATAACGGGCCCAAAATGGCGGACAAAAATAAAAATTAGTTTTATTGAAACAGGAAATTGTATATAAGGGTTTTCACGATCGCTGATTATGAATATGAAGTGAGACAAGAAAAAACTGAAATTGGTGTAAAAAGCGAAGGGGTACATTGGGCCAATAATTTTATTTTTTAAAATAATCTACATACTTCATACTTTGTTGAAAAAAAGGCAAACCATCCAACTCGATCAAACTCATAACTATTTCTTATAAATAAACACGTTAACAATGCAGTATTTCTCTGTAATAAGTACACCCTATAGAAATATTCAATTACCCTTCACCACATATCCATAATAATTACTCACCTATATTTTCAACTTCCATCATTTTTGATTTCAAAAACACACTTGCAAACAAAAGTTATTAATGAACAACTAGAAGGTCAATGTACGAGTTCGGTCCTTAGTTAGCTGTGTTTGACCTTCCCTTATCTGGTAATGCAGATGGTATAATGGACTGTCGGTTTGTATCGCGGTGCAGAGGTGTCCCCCCTATGGTATTATGGGGTAGTAAGTTCAAAATTGCAAACTTTTCTCATTTTTGTCCGCTTTTTTGGAAATTGGACCACTGTGCATTGCAGACAGATTTTCAACCGGACATTCCGGTTATAGACGGATTTGTCCGAGTCTGGTTCTTTAAGTACGACCATACTTGTATTATCCGGTTAATATCACTATTTTTTTAATGATTTTGTATACTTCTAACTCTTTTAGCGTAGGTCTCGTGACGCGACTTGAGCCCGGCACTATGGCAGAAATTTGTTTTGAGATTCCTAGAAACCGAAAATAATATTCACTAATTTTTATAAATATATATATATATATATATATATATATATATATATATATATATATATATATATATATATATATATATATGTATGTATGTATGTATTTATGTATCAGCACGATAACTCTCGAACGAAATGTCCTAGGTTTACGAAATTTGGTGAGAACGTTGGAAGTCCAAAAATCTTGGATGAGTTCTTCAGCCAGACACGTCGGCTGCCAGGAACATGGTTTTTGTTTTTGCAAAAAATTAGTCTTTTGCCAAAATTTGCCATAATTTAAAAGTTTTTGCCACATTTTTTTACACCATTGCAAAGACGGAAGAAAATCACATAAAAAAGATTTTTGAACTATTATTCTAGGCTAGCTAGTTTTTGAGAAAATAAGAAAAAAACTGAATTTATTATTTTATGGAGATATCTGTAAAAATGGAGCCAAGTACTTTTTGTGTTGATGCTTCAATATTTATTTAAAATACCCCTGTCGCAGCATCCTGCATAACATAGCGAATTTCCATTTACAAAAGTACGTTTTTCTCGGAAACTAGTTGATATAGTGTAATTGTAAATAAAAAAACCTTCTTTTTAAATTGTAAATAAAAAAAATTTGGCGGAATGAGGCGGAAAAATCACATAAAGAAGGTTTTTTTTTATTTACAATTTCTCTATATCAACTAGTTTCCGAGAAAAACGTACTTTTGTAAATGGAAATTCGCTATGTTATGCAAGATAATTTTCGTTTAGTTTGTAAGCGATTTTTTCGAAAAATGGTTAAAGAAATTACATAAAAATACGTTATATCAAATTCGAGTTTCAATATGTTTTGGTTTGGCACATACACAAGGGCGAGGCCCTTTCAAAATTCAATATTTTGCACTTCACATCTTAAATTGACTAAAAAATTGCAAATGTTTTAATTTTTAGCCGCCTAATGTGGTGTTTCACTTACGACATGAGTGAGCGTATTTATATGCTCTTGTAGTCAATTAGGAATATCATAATAAATTGCTCCCCAGTTCTACACTACACAAATAAGTTTTAATATATGGTTGATTTATTTCATTTATATTTAATTAATTATGCACATATTTGATTAAGTTGCTAATAATATTAAACAATTAAAGTATTAATTAAAGCATTAATCTGTAATAAAACTAACATAAGATAATATTACACGACAAACTAATTAACCTTTTATATACTAGGACCGGGCAAAATGGTTTATGGAATATCCTTTTAAAATATGACATGGAAAATGGTCTGTTTAAATAATGCATTTAAAAAATAAAATGGAAAATACTTTTTTTAAAAATATTAACATATTGATGGTCACGAGTGCCGTACGACGCGACGTCAAGTGAAACCTGACTAACAAGGAGATGCACCCAAAGTGAAATTCGCGATTTTGATGAAACTTCGCTGGTGTGTAGTATAGGTAAAAATAAGGGACCCGTATTTTTTTTTATCGGCCATCGTCCACGTTTAGGGGGTGAAACCAGCCCTTGAAGTAGGGGGCTCAAATCGTATTTCTTAAGATATCTCGAAAACTATAAGAAATAGAAGAAAACTTTAAATTGATGAAATGTTACTCTTTGAAAGACCTATTCACCTGTATAGGTTAAATCAGGGCTGGGTTCGCAAGGGCGGCTTGATGGGTGAAAATGGGGGTAAATTTTCTTGCACAGCCTGAATCGTTCAATGTATCAAATTTTTACCACTATAAAGAGAAAGAGCACCAAAAATTAAGGGATACGTGTTTTTGCGTGGGGCTGGAGGGGTTAAAATGGGGGTAAATTTTCTTGCACAGCCTGAATGTTTCAATGGATCAAATTTTTACCACTATAAATAGAAAGAGCATCAAAAATTAGGGGATACGTGTTTTTGAGTTTTTTCGAAATATGTGTGGTATCCAAGCCACATAAGGAAGAATTACATAGGGTAGATTATATATAGTATTATTATTGATTGCAAATACGTCCTATATTTTTTTATTTTTATGTTTATTTTCATCATGAAAATGTAAATTTTTACTTTCCGATAATGATTCATGTATTTTTCAGTACTTACTTAATTGGTAATTTAGCCATGTGTATATTTGGTTACTCATATTCGATATTTTTTATACCTATTTCTGCGAAAGCTCTCTGGTCTGCAAGTTTTATTGAATGTTCGATAAGAAGCAATAATCTTCCATTCAACAACTGCCTTTATCTTTTTACAAATTCGTTTTTAACCAAATAAACGCGGTTTATTTCTTTCTCAACATTCATACTACTTTTCTTATTCTTTTTTGTATTTTTTTTAAGTGTCAACCACATTTCCTATATGGAAAAATTTATTACAAAGCACTTGAACAGTGAACGAAAGGGATTACTGCTTCTTTTCGAGCATTCATTAACACAACCACACCAGAGAACTTCTTTAACTTTCGCAAAAATAGGTATAAAAAATATCGAATATGAGTAATCAAATGTACACATGGCTAAATTACCAATTAAGTTAGTACTGAAAAATATATGAATCATTATCGGAAAGTAAAAAAATACATTTTCATGATGAAAATAAACATAAATATAAAAAAATGTAGGACGTATTTGCAATCAATAATAATACTATATAATCTACCCTATGTTATTCTTCCTTATGTGGCTTGGATATCACACATATTTCGAAAAAACGCAAAAACACGTATCCCCTAATTTTTGGTGCTCTTTCTATTTATAGTGGTAAAAATTTGATCCATTGAAACATTCAGACTGTGCAAGAAAATTTACCCCCATTTTAACCCCTCCAGCCCCCCTTATGAACCCCGCCCTAGTTTAACCTATACAGGTGAATAGGTCTTTCAAAGAGTAACATTTCATCAATTTCAAGTTTTCCCCTATCTCTTATAGTTTTCGAGATATCTTAAGAAATACGATTTGAACCCCTAACTTTAGGGGCTGGTTTCACCCCCTAAACGTGGACGATGGCCGATAAAAAAAAATACGGGTCCCTTATTTTTACCTATACTACACATCAGCGAAGTTTCATTAAAATCCCGAATTTCACTCTGGGTGCATCTCCTTGTAAGTGCGACACAACGTTGTACCACGTCAATAATTCTGTACAATAGAATAGTGTACATCAATAGGATATATAAACAAATGTAGCTCATTCTCTGTCCTACACAATATATTACGAATTTTGTAGCACCTGTGGTATCTGTGCCTAGAGAGAGAACGAGCTACGTTTACTTATGCACCTTATAACAATAATTGACGACATGGGTGGAATAATAGCCTAACTCGCGTTAGAAAGTTTTTCCGTAAATTGCATTTTTTTGTAGCTCTGGGATAGCTCTATTTGTAAAAAAAAATTCACTTTAAAATCTTAGAAAATAACGAAGATATTAATAACTTTCTGTTAGGTTGTTATTTTCGCAATTTGCTATTAGTTGACCTAACTTAAATTAAACCATGTAACACATACATACATATTAATTTATTAGGATGTGCATGAAAAATTGGGTTCTAATAAGAATTATATAGGTACGGTACGTATATCCAACAAAAATATTGTTTTCATGAGAAAAAAAACATGACAGAACAGGTTCTACCACCCCTAATATGTAAAGATAAAACAATAATAAAATTTGATAAAATATTTTTAAACCTATTTGTATACAGTACCTTCAGAAAATGAAGGTACAATAAATGACTTTTTCCAGTTTAAAAACAAAACTGATTTTTTTTTTTATATTCATTTATATTCTTAAATGTAGCCTATAAGGTACTTCGATTATAATTAAAAGACAATTATTACCGAACTTTTTTTTTATTTTAAATGTAGTGTTTTGATTTTGAATTGACAGTTGAGATGATTTTCCTATAAGAATGTCTAATTTCTAAACATAAATACATACTTTTTAATTCTTAAATGTTAAATATGAATGATAGTTCTTTACGATATATAACTAAGAATGAGGTATATATAAGTTTATAAAATATTGTTTTTAAATCATATAAAATAATTTGTTTTCTCCTCATTTTATAACGGCACTGTATGTGTATCTGTATGTATTTTAAAAAAATTTTTTTGGTTTGCCAATTATGTGTGTTTATATACATACCTATATTACCTACGTACACTGGAGCATCGATTATGCGAACTATAATAGGTTTGGTTAATCTATCATTTTCGAAAAAAAATACATTAGTGTTATATTATGTATATGAGCATAGTGAAACGAATAAACAATAATAATAAACACAAATATCTTTTGTACATACTACGATGCTTACACAAAAACAAATAAATAAAAATTACATATATTACATAAAGGTACATAGCGCTAAATAATGGTAAACACGTAAACAGTAGGCTTATATTTTAGAAAGCAACAAAAAGTTCCACAATAGAGGTAGGAGTTACAAAAGGATTAATTTGCCAAGGGAAAAAACTATCAAGGAATAAGGTGATTAAAGCAATAGACGGAACTACTACTAAATTTGAATTTTGTCTTCTGGAACGCGTTTGGTTAATCGAGGTTCAGATAATCGATGCTCCACTGTACTTATTTTATTACTTGTTTAGTATCCATGTTTAGTATAGCTGGTGTACTTTTTATTTAAAAAAATCTTGACTTAATTTTTAATTTAATTTAGGTTGTTATTGTATCCAAGTTGTCATTTTCATATAAATCCGTCGCCAATAATTTTATTTGAATTTCGGAAATAAGAACCTAATTTCTGAAATATTTAAATCAATTTATCTCAAAACTAGTATTTTGAAATTAGGCTATTATTCCACCCATGTCGTCAATTTTATTGTATGTAGTTGTGAGACTAGTGTATCAGTTGACCGTTTCATCATAATTCCTCATGACTGTCAACGGATTATAAAATTAAACAATTTATCATAATAATATTGTTTATAAAAACACCAATAAAAAAAGTTACTAAAGTACGAAACTTCCCTACTGGAACTTAATAACGGTATAGCATCATATAATAAAGATTTTTATTTTAGAATTTATATGATGGAAAACAAAAAAATTCAAACTGTAACTTATATTTCCTAATTAATATAAAATTTAATTTAAGCTGAACTACGACTTTCTGAATTATGGAAACAATCTACTTTGTAAGTGCGTGTCTTACTGACAAATGAAATTTTATGAATTATAACGCAGATATGTTAGAGTTACAAAAATTTTACTCAGTTGACACCACAACTCGAATTCTGTAAATTCTGACTCGAGTGAATCGACTTACATTTAAGTGACTCGAGTTAAATTCGAGTTCCATCATCAACCCTAGAATCATACGTTGTTCTACGAAAAACGTTAATCATACATCGTCGCCAATTTGACGAATGGACTTTTTACGGGCAATTTTAGAGTTTATTTGCAAAAAACATATTTTTTTACATAACAATACTACAAAAGCAAACAAAATATTTTAAAAAACTGCATTTGGAAAAATTTTTTAATATAAATATTTATTATTTTTTTAAATCTTTTTATCAAAGCATATTTTCATTATAAAAATTAATACAGTTTTTACATAAAAAACAAATTTGAAAGACATGTCTTTCAAATAGTTAATTTATGAACTATTATAACATGTGTGACTTTACAGAATGTGAAATTTCTCGGTCACAAATATTCTCATAGATAGTTATTTCCTCATTAGGCACATCTGTAAATTTTTTAAAATTTGTTAGTAATTTTTCGAATAAGATCTCAAAAAATAATAAAATTTTAAATATTTCCGCAAAATAAATTGTTAATCTTTTATCAAGTCACTTCGATTCAATATATTAAAACTTCAGTATTGTGTCGCCTCTATAAGTCAAACAGCTGTGATCATCTTTCACATTAACATTATCATTGAATAACTTAATTATAACATCCATATCTTTAATAAATTTTAGAAAAATTAGTAAAACTTTTATATCTAAAGCATAAAATCTTAAAAAAAAACATACATTAATCATACATCGTCGTCAAATTGACGCACACTATTTCAATCTAAACAAAACGATAGCAACTATAAACAAAATTGATACGTCTTCTGTGTAATATCATAACAAATAAATTAGATAACAGAAATTTCAGAGCAGGCAGGCCACTGCAAGTTGTTGTACTGGAGCAGGTAGAGAAGTTAGGTCGTCAACTTGACGAGTATGTATGATTCTAGGGTTAATATGGGCCATGGGCATAACATTGCAGGCTTAAAATTTGAGCAAAGTGAGACTAGTAGTAAGTAAGATATCGACATTTAATGGAATTTTACGATGGCGCCGTGGCTTCCATTACTCCGACTGCGATGAAATTTTTAGCCGCATAATTTCACAAAATTTGTAAGTTGCATCTGGCGATACACAGACGGACAGATAGACAGACAGACACATACGAAAACAAAATTGTTCAGGAAGCTCCAAAACGTAAAAAGCGCGTAAAAATTTTCATTCCAGAGGAAAACAAAATTTTCATATTTCAAAAGTGACAACAGTGCTTCTGCTACCTTTAGTGATCTTGGAAGCAAAATTAGTGAGCTCGAGGGCCGTGGAGAGAAATGGCGGGTCCTGGGAATAAAGCATACTTAACTCTTAAAAATTTTTTCCCGAAAAAATAAGTGACAAGCCAAAAAAAGTTTTACTTTTTCCCGGGCCCCTACCGATCGTTACGGGCTTCTTTTTCCAGGTCGGGCCCCGGGGCTATAACGTCATCTACCCCACGCTCTCGTCGAGCCTGGTGAGTGCGTCTATCTGTTAGAACTAAAAATAATTTAAAAAATATGGTGTGTTAGCGCTGGGTACTACTATCTGGGGATCAAATATAAATTAGAAAATCTTGCAACTGTTTAAAAGCAAATGTTATGGAAGCAGTATATATTATATAGTGTTGGTGTTTATGAAATAATCCTTCCAAGCATACAGTTTAATATATTATCTTTGTTAAGGATGAATTATACAAAGTTGGAATGCTTTGATTAAGTATCTGATTCTCATACTGAAATATTTGATAAAATGTAAAATATAAATTGTAAAATGATAATAAAATTTTGTCATTTGAATATTGGAATCGTTCCAATTCATTATTGTCTTTTTCACTTACAGTTTGGTGTTACCATTGGTGATAAGTATGTATTACGTAACGACTGTGTTATTAGGTCAAAATATTTAATTATAAAGGTAAATTTATTCAGACAATTACGGTTTCTAGGTTTGAAGTGAAGTTAAAAGTATAGTATATTTTTTTAAAATGTATATTTGGAAGTTTTGTTATTAGTGACGTCGAGTCGAGGAACAGTGAGTCGATTAATAGTCGATAAAATAGTCGAAAAATCGACTAAATTTTTAGTCTAACAAGGAAAGGTTTTGAACTGTCAATTCGCAATTTTGATGAAACTTAGTATATATGTAATACAAGCAAAAATAACAGACCCGTATTTTTTTTATCTACCATTTAAGGGGTGAAAACACCCCTCAAATTTAGGGTAAAATTTTAATTTTGCTTGATAACTTGAAAACGGCGGCAGATAGAAAAGAATTTTAAATTGATAAAACATTTTATTTTTAGAGAGCTTTCTATTGATGTGTATAAATCCAGGGCTGGACCTACTGGAGGGACTGTTTAGGTAAAATTTAGGGTAAATTTTGAGTTAGAGTGGATATGCTTTAGTATATTAAAATTTGAATAGCATATATGAAAACTACATGAAAAATACTAGTTCACCTGTTTTTGCTCAAAGTTGTAATTTAAAGTCTAAAATCTCAAAACTCTACAGCTAATTTGAGGTGCCAATCGTAATTTTACTGTCTTGTATTTAATAATTGGCTAAAATATATCAAATTATACTTGTGTTGATGTCCGACTAAAACTTTAAATTTTATACAAGTAATATTAAAATTTGATTTTGTTAAGTCATGCAAGAATATTATTGCATATAGTTTGGGAAAAGGATGCTAAAAAGTCGAAAAAGTTATTCAATCTCTATCAGAAACAGCACACAGTTATACTATACAGCCAACAATTTCAGCCGAGGGTCAGTTGCTTGCTCCCTTATTTTTAGTTTTGAAAGAACGTACTGGGCAACTGGGTCCTAGAATTCAGCAGTTATTATTTAAAGCAAAGAATGTATATGTTTCGACATCTAAATCAGGTAAATTGACAACAGAGTATTTTAAAGAGTGGTTTCAAAATAGATATTTACCACAAACCGATAAAAAATCTTTATTATTACTTGACTCGTGGAGTGGTAAGTGCCCAGCTGTTGTGAAAAATATCATTCCTAAAGATAAAGAAGTAAAAATATTAAGCATGCCGTCAAAAACAACAGCGCTTTTACAACCATTAGATGTATATGTTTCCGGGTTTTGGAAGAATTTCGTTCGAACATTGTCTGATTTAATTCTCATATCAGATAGTGATATTGATCTTCATTCTAGGAATAATATAAAAATACAATCCCTAGCGCATAATCAGTTCTCATCACCCCGCTTTAGAGATACATTTAAATACGCCTGGTACAAGAGTGGATACACAGAACAAAGACCAGATCATTTCGTTAATCCCGTCGAATATATTTTTTTAAACCGATGTAGATACTCAACAGAAATATCATACTTGTGGGTAACCAGCTGTTGTAAGATGTGGTTGGTGTCAAAAATTTTTTTGTTTAAAACATTGTGAAGACCACAAACCATAGAATAATTAACGTCTTGTTTTATTATTGTAAACTATTTTAAATTAAACATATTAAAACTTTTATAATTTTTCTTACATTCATGCCAAACTAACTTTCCTTATCCTTATTATTAGAAAAAAGGAGTATTTTAAAAAAAATTAACTTAATTTTTTTTTATAACTAAATATGCAATAATATTCTGGCATGACTTAACAAAATCAAATTTAAATATTACTTGTATAAATTTTAAAGTTTAAGTCAGACATCAACAAGTACAATTTGATATATTTTAGTCAGCTATTAATTACAAGACAATTCACTTGCAGAAAACCTTATAGAAATATTTTTATTTTGCTGATTGTCAGTAAAATTACGATTGGCACCTCAAATTAACTGTCAAGTTTTGACACTTTAGACTTCAAATTATAACTTTGAGCAAAAAAGGTGAACTAGTATTTTTCATGTAGTTTCATGTATAATATGCTATTCAAATTTTAATATACTAAAGCATATCCACCCTATTTCAAAATTTACCTTAAATTTTACATGAACAGCCCCTCCAGTAGGTCCGACTCTGAATTTATACACATTAATAGAAAGCTCTCTAAAAATAAAGTGTTTTGTCAATTTAAAGTTTTTTTCTATCTGCCGTCGTTTTCAAGTTATGAAGCAAAATTAAAATGTTACCCTAATTTTGACGGGTAATTTCACCCCTCAAATAACGACGCTGGCAGATAAAAAAAATAAGAGTCTGTTATTTTTGCTTGTACTACATATATACCAATATTCATCAAAATTGCGAATTGACACTTCAAAACCTTTAAATCATGAATAAAATGACTTATGTAACTCTTTCAGAAACGATATTTTCTTTTAAATTTAACTATTGACTTATAAATTTTTTAGTAATAGTGTTCATTGCCCTGAATAAAAAAAAATAGTGGTTTTATTATAAACTAAATGGACTTGCCTCACTTTCAAAATTAATGAATTATTGTAATCGTTAATTTGAATGGATAATATTTGAGTTTTATCATTTAAAAATAAACATAATAAAAACTTTTCATACGACAGTTCAACTTCAGAAGCACATACTGTGACATTATTACCAGGGCCGTGGAGAGAAATGGCGGGCTCCAAGGAAAGGGGCACATTTCATAAAAATTTCTCTCCAAAAATAAATGATGAGTAAAAAAAGCTGATTTTACTTTTTCCCGGACCCCTATTAACCACTACGGGCCCCCTATCCAGCCCGGGCGCCAAGGGTGCAACCCCGGCTGTCCCACCCCCTCATCGGGCCTGACTATTACCCCCTGCCAGTGACTTAGTAGTAGAAATGAGTATATGAAAATAAGTATGTACTTTAAAAGGGCGACTCCCCCCTTTGCAGTGTTGCTTAAAATGAATTTGGAAATTTATTTAAACTGTTTTAAACTATTTTCCTTGAAGAAGTTTTCAATTACTCAAATAGTACCATTATGTCAACACAGTCACCCCCGTAGTTAGCTACCCCTGGATTTGATATTTGTAAATTGAGTAAAAACAGGTCGAAACTTTATTATATTTTATTTTTTACCCCTTTTCGAAAAATTAACCCCCAAATTTTAGCCCTAAACTACCCCTGTTGGTGTAATTTAAACAAATTACATACCAATGGATAGCTTTTTAAAAAAGAGCAATATCGCCAATTTAAGCTTTTGCTCTATTTCTTACCGTTTTCGAGATATTTGAAAAATTAAATTTTCACCCCAATTTTTGCAGGACAATTTCACCCCTTCAAACCGCTTTTCCGCAGATAAAAAAAAATACGTATTACTCATTTTTTAGTGTTCTACAACATATCTAAGTTTCATCAAAATCAATAGATCCGGTCTCGGAAATTTTACTTGTAAGATGGACTTGCACCACTATCAAAATAAACAGATTTACAATACTGTTAAGAGCTAAATTTTCAATCTTCCAAATATTAGGCTTCTGAATTTTTTTGACTATAAATTGTTGACAGATAAAAAGATCATACTAAGTCTTAAGGATCAAAAAAAATTCCAAATTTTTAGCGATTTTTCGAATGGCTGTATTTTCGTGAAAAATGGTCGTATCGGAGTCGTATGTAAAGCAATTTAAAGCGGGAAGTTTATAGTTTCGAGATCTTGCGATAAAAAAATTTTCAAAGCAACGTGTATCGCGTAATCCTAATAAATAGCCTAAAAAAAAAATTTTCGAAATTTTTCGGGTTTTTTTTTTGGTCCACGGACTTGGAAAAAGTTCTCCGACTTAACCACCATATGAATCGGATAACTTGTACATTCAGCTTTAATTTGCTTTGTTTAGACTTTTATACGACTACTTCTTGCTGAGATATCGGGCTTTGAATGGAAAAGGACCATTTCGTCTTTGATCATCGATATCTCAGGAACCAATGATCACACAGAAAATTAAAGATGGGTTTTAGAAACTCGAATAAATTCTCTACAAGGATTAACCATTGTTTTTTCGGAAAAATTTTTTTTTGCATACTCTACATGAATTTGAAAAATCAAGAAAAAATGAGCTTTTGGTGGCATTTTGGAAAATCAAGCGCTGAATTAAAAATATCGAGCAAACCATTAATGTTAATTGTGCCATTTACAGCTTAATGTACCCACAAAAACCCCACCGAATTTCAATCTAATCCATCCAGCCGTTTTTTTATTTCATTCGATTGAATTTTTGAAAAGATTAAAGGATCGTTCTTTTGCTCTTAAACTTTCATAATTTTTAACAAAATGGAAAAACAAATTTTCTCAGCTTTTTTCACATTTTTATCAATAACAGTACTTAAACTTTTATTGATAAAAAAATAAAATATCTTAAAAAATTAAAAAAAAAATTTTAAAGAATTTTTCGAAAAAATTTTTTTTGAAAATTATTTAAGAAATTTTATTTTTTTTTACAAATTTAAACACTGTTATTGACTAATTAAAATTGACATAGTGTTTGAAAAATTACCAAACTGGATCGGCTGGGACTCGAACCCGGATCTCTTGGTTACCAGCCAAGCGCCTTACCAACTAGGCCACCGATCACTTGTTCGAGTGCCACTCCAATTCAGTAATCAATCAAACACAACCTCTCTCTAATGCGAGACGCAGTTTTATACTTTTTTTTTTTTTTGAAATTAAAAAAGTATAAAACTGTTATTGACAAAAATGTGAAGATACCCCTGTCGCAGCACCTGCATAACATAGCGAATTTCCATTTATAAAAATCCGTTTTTCTGTGATTTTTTTACTCTTCTTTCTAATGGTGTAAATAAATGTCGCAAAAATTTTTCAACTTGAGACAATTTTGGCAAAAAACTAATTTTTGTCACTAAAAATTACCAAAAAAACCATGTTCCAGGCATCCGAAATGGCTGGCTAACGAACTTGTCCAACGGTGTGGGACTAAATACAAATATAATACATAAATTTTAGTGAATATTATTTTCTGTTTGTAGGGACCATAAAACAAATTTCTGCCACAGTCTCGGGTCCAAGTCGCATCATGAAAGTGGCTGTAATAGCTAAATTCCATTCAGGAAATTCGCTAAAACCACCCATAAAACCTATAAGTCTAGCAAGTACTTAACACATTAATATTTTTTGTATATATCCACATCTAAAAACATTTCAGTCCCTTTTTGACAATCTTGCCTGAACTTAAACACTTTTTTAAATTTTTTTTATTCTTAAAATCGAAACGTTATTTTGAGGACGGTTAAAATTACAATATTTTACATCAAAATATCAACACAATCACCCCTTAGTTAATTACCCCTAGACTTGATGCTAGAAAATTGAGAAAAACAGGTCATATAGATTTTTTTAATTTAGATTTTATTTGTAATGATTACGATTAGATTTTATTTGTAATGATTAAGTTACGAAATCAAAACGACATTTTAAAAATGTGTGTATTCGCTATGAGCTTTTGTTATTAAATATTCTTTAATATTTAGAGAAGCGAGCGTAGTTTTACAAAATTTTATGAGGAGATACATATTTTATTTTATCAGTAAACGAAAACTGTTACACAATAGTCAATACTTTTTAATTCACATGCATAAATAGGTGATTGCAATAAAAATGATATCATTAGATTATAACCCAGATCCAATACTGTGTATGTACAGGTGCATTATACTATACGCACATATACGTAATATGTGGTAATATGTAGTATCTATTATGTATTGTATATGAATTTTATTAAATATAAACCACTAGAGTTTTATCGTATGGTTATATAAAAAATATTAGTTTAAATTGAATTTTTAAATTATATTATACAGACCCACCTACTTGTTTTGACGCTCCTGAAAAGTTTTTAATTTTGACAGGGTCATAAATTATTGAACTATAAATTTTAAATCTAGACATAAAAAAATCTTGTACCTTGCCAGCGAGCGATTGGCCTTTGGTGGGAGAACAACATTTCTTGTAAAAGATATTCCCCTCATTTCATTCTGCGGAACTATTGAGAAGGAACACTGTATAGTAATTGGTTGAGAAATCAGTATATTTTATTAGTTTTTCCGTAGGTCCGTAAACAGAATATAAATTCCGTAGATCTACGGAAAAATCCGTAGTGTTTGCAACACTGCCCCAGATGTCGATACCTTGACCGCGACAAGGCGTCACAGCTGCAAAGGACATGGTGAGAGGACTCTTCCTCTTTGTACCTGCAGATGCCGCCTGAGCGTATTGTGTCCCGTCAGGAGACCAAACACCTTACGGAGTTGTCCCCTTTCAAGCGACAGATACACTCCAGTAAGCGATTGACATCACTATTTGCTACATTTAGAGGCGGATCCAGAGAGGGGCGATAGAGGGCAAATTTTTTTCAAATATGAAAGTTTATGGTGCAAAAATAAAATTATGTTTCAATAACTAGGAAATAGGTAAAAATAAGTTCTTAAGCGGTCCAACTCCTTTAGTTTTATTG
Source organism: Brachynemurus nebulosus (assembly GCA_035578155.1). Classification (NCBI taxonomy): domain Eukaryota; kingdom Metazoa; phylum Arthropoda; class Insecta; order Neuroptera; family Myrmeleontidae; genus Brachynemurus; species Brachynemurus nebulosus. The sequence goes on along the minus strand of JAPWDM010000008.1, from coordinate 25,615,734 downwards.
TTAAATTCTAGTGACTGTAAAGATGAATTACCTGTAGTAGCTGTTTCACAAATACAAATCATAATTTCAGTAGAGTGGAACTTAATTTTTGCAATATATATTTTGAAACGATCAGTCATTTTCTCATTCGACCGTTATAAAAATAATAAAAACATCTTTGTTTATTTTCACTAACAATAAGTGTGTACCTACCTCTAGTGATGTTAATGGAAACTGACATAGATGTAGCTATATGTCAGTTTGTAAACACGTAGGTATTTGAGAAAAGTAATGGTTTTTCTCTTTAGTTTTTGACATAAATATTAAAATTTAAAATTAATTCATAAGAAGACTGTAATAGCTAATAATAATAAAGGTAATAAAAGTGAACCATTATCTTTTATTATGGTAATAACTTTTTTTATATCATAAATTTTATGTAGATTGCAAATGGCGCATTCGGATCTATATGTATAACCGCCGTAACACTTCATATTAATTTGAACGACCTTTGATGAAAAAAATGCTAATGTCAAATTGAAAATACATAGTATCTACCATCAAAATATCACACTGTCTAACAATAATAAAAATGTTAAATATTCGTCAAGTAGATGTCGAACACCACAAAATTAGGATTCTGGATGAAATTAGGAATGAATTTTTATTTTGTGAGTTATGTTTTAAACTGTAAACAAGGATAAATTTAAAAAAAGATAGGTACAAAAAATAGGTACAATTATTTTTCTTTTACAATGCGTAGCACCGAATTTCGTAGATTTTGTACCTATCAGGCTGGTTGTATTTGTTTAAAGATATCATAATTTCGCAAAACAAAAAAATTACATAAGAACTTGTATATTTCATTTTAAAAGATCTTTCTAACGATATTCCATGCAATACAATACCGTAAAACCGTCTAGACCCGGACAGGGGGATCTAGACCCGGACACTTTGCACCAATCTTCAAAGTAAGTAGTTTCTACATTAACCTGATACAATAAACATTTGTTCTTGACGTCATTAGAGAGAAGAAAACATACCTCTAAACAGCTGTACCAATAAAAACTACGGATTTCAACTTTTACTATCTCATTTTACAGGATTACTATTCTCCAGTTTTTCAAAGAAATAAAATGTGTGTCTAACTTAGACATGTAATTTTCGTCATAATTGTCATATTGTTTTAATTTTGATATGTATGTGTTCAGAATTTTATCGCGCATCATTTAATGATATTTGAAGTTATATTCGATGTATATATAAAAAAATACATGCTATATACATATATCCGTTTAGACCCGGACACATCAGCTTATTACACTATGGCCGCGATTCGCACTGGCTGTAACTTCCACTATCCATACGTTATATTCCCGCCAGAATTACGCGGTTTATGCCTCCTTCTGCACGGAGAGAAATTACTGTATCCTATAAAAATTACTGTGCTCATACTACAATCGACGTGTAACAGGCGAACATATCCAATTTTTGTACGGTAAAATTGGATATGTTCGCCTGTTACACGTCAATTGTAGTATGAGCAAAGTAATTTTTATAGGAATTTTCTCTCCGTGCAGAAGGAGGCATAAACCGCGTAATTCTGGCGGGAACCATGTGGAAATTATGAGAGTGTCACAAACAAACGAAGGGACATAATGAAATTGTAAAGATTTTTTCTTGAAGAACCCTAAAAAAGTTTAAAAAAGATTGTTAAAAATAAAAATTTAGGTACCTATACACATAAATTTACATTTTTTTTTAAATTTTTTATTTAAGGTCGCTTAACATCTCTGGTTGAGCGATCCTGGGCGATCACAATTAAATTTTTTTTTAATCGTTACAGAGAAATGTTTTTAACCATAATAGAAGCTAGAACTATAATCATCAATTCATCACCAAGTAAACGAATATAAATTTCTCTCTTTTTTGATAGAAGATGGTAGTCTATTGAAGGTAATAGTCCATTCAAAGCAACTCCCCTTGCCCTTCCATATTGAAATCAATCAACTATAACTCCTTCTGACACTGTTTTTGGAAATTCTTTACTTTTAAAGAGTTACGGCGCCACAATTTGAAATGAATATAGTACATATACTTTTCCAAGTTTCTCTTATTTTAAAAATGAATTGGGCTGAATCTGATCTATAATAATGTTTAATCTGAAATATGTAGTAAAATATTATTAAAAAAAATGCTAAAATATTTTCCTGAAATTATAACATATTTTATTTAATCATTTTCACAAATATTTCTCGTAGAAATATCTAGGCATCTAAAATTAGAATTTAAATAGTAGTAAGGTAAAAAAAATTCGAATTTAAACATTTTAACTTAAAAATAAAATTGTATGTTTGCGCATATTTCAGAAAATCTAGTTACCTAGAACTGTTTACAGATAAATTAAATTAAATTAATTAATTAAGTTTAATTTGGTTCATAATTTTAAATAAGACTATCAGTCTACTAGGATACAAAAAAAACTAAATCATTAATAGTCGAAATGAAAAGTTTATAAAGAGAAGGTAATCACACATCAAATGGAAGTACTTAATATCAGTTGAGAACACATGGTAGTTGTAGTAACCATTATCGTAGTTGTAACAAATATAGGGTTGACCGGGGTAATTGTTAATAGATTTTCATGAATTGAGATAAAAGCGTTTTTTTAAGTATTTTTATTTTATATATCACATTATGGTTGATTTATTTTTTTTTCTACATTATTCAGGATGCACCACACAAATCTTGATCAAATTTGTATGAAAAATAAAAATTTTATAAACCATTCACATTTCCCCGGTGCGGTTTTGTAAATCTTATGAATTTCGGGGTAAAAGTGAATGCCATCAGAAAAATTATTTAGAATGGATTACAAGAGAAGTGTGGTACGTCAGAGTAAAGCCAAACTCAAATTCTTCACATTTACTCCACTTTCAAATTATTCATCATACTTTAGCGGTCACAATTTCTCATTGTTTAATGCAAGTTACGCATACCTCAAATTTCTACAAAAACTTAAGGTTAAAGAAAAATAACAAAAATTGTAGGAACAAATTTATTACAAGCTAAAAATGATATTTTGATGATATTTTGTCATTTAATCATATAAAAAATCAAAAAATTACATGTATTCACACAAAAACAAGGAAAATAAGACTTTCAAGGAAATACATTTAGTCTACATGAATAAAAAACAATTTTTTTTTTTTTTGTATTGTTTGTACAACAAAAACTTGTACAATAAGGTCACCAGCACCTTCATCAACATTTTCAATTCTGAAAAGGACACTACTGAAATTTTTGACCGAATGGGGGCTTTTGTGAATGACGTTCACAATTACCCCACAATTTTAAAATCGTGGGGTAATTGTGAATTGGTGATAAATTGTGCAATTTCTTTAGCAGTTAATAAGGAACCCTCTCAGGATTTAGACCACTTCTTTAGAAGTAATTTTAACCATTTCTTACTTTTTAAAAAAAGAAAATATATTTAAAAAAAATTTCTTTGAGTATTGGTGGAAGTAAGATACATAACATTTTGCAAGGGTTTTTTCAAAATAAAAAAAAAGATACTTGGAGAATTGTTATGAAATTTTAATAGCATATTAAGAAAGGACAGAAAAACATATTAAGAGTTGATTTTTAACAATATTAATATTATTTTAGAAATTATAGGCGCCGTTCACAATTGCCCCAATTCACAATTACCCCGGTCAACCCTAATATAATAATTTTGAAAAAAAAAAAAATAAATAAAATAAAACTGCATTTGCACCCCCAGTAGATCAATTAAGAGTTAAAAGCTTATATGAATCAACTTTTATTTATTAAATTTTCATAATGTTCAGGGTGTTTTATAATATTTTTTTCTCTTGTTTCAGATAGAAACTCTACAACTATTCTTACGGTAGCGGTAGTAATATGAAGATACTGTTCACTTGATCTTTCGAAAAACATTTTCACTTACATTAATCTAGTCTAGTGTCGGATGTTTCTAAATGCTTTCGGTTTTATAATAACTTTTTATAAAGCTTGTGCCGTTTTTCGTTTTTCATTTCCGTCACAAATCTTGTTGTGCTAATGTGATTTAGAATTATTGTTTTTGAATTAGTTTAACGAATTGGACGGTAGTGATGTCATGAAGTGCTATGATTGTAGATCTTTTGTTACATTTAGTAAGGTAACGCAATGAGAGTAAACGTCCATTATTTTCTGTACGTGCCATTTGAATTAGGAAAATGTTGCTGTATACAACGATCAATTATTTTCAAGTGTCTCATAGTTTGGTTTCTTTTACGAAGTAAGTATAACATATTTTATTTATTAAATTTTTCTATATATATATATATATATATATATATATATATATATATATATATATATATATATATATATATATATATATATATATTATATGGTAAAGTGTAAAATTCTCAAAAAACTAGTGCTGTACCCAAATTTGTAGTAGCACGGACATAAGCTTTCAACTTTATGGGCTCCTAGGATCGTTATAAGAAGTTAAATATTTTTCTTTACAACTAGGGGAGACCGGGTCAAAACCGTATAGCTAAGGATTTAGGGTTGTAGATCATTCATTTGAAAAGGTAAATTTCATAGGGAACATAGTCATATAAACATATTTTGGATAATTACAATTTTAAACAAAAATAAAAAAAAAATTAAAAACACTATTTATTGTTTGACACATGGACAAAATCGTATACTATACGCGACACCGAAAGAACTGGTTTAAATCGTCTTAAGCCTTTACGTCTTGAAGAACCCAAATCCCATTTTTTTGCATGAATTTGTTGACTCAATCTTGTATAATGTTAATTTTTATACCTGACATTTTCGAGCAGTTTTGAAGTACCCCATGGTTCCACCAAAAACAGCTTTAACGGCTTTTCTAATGTTATTCTAATCCCATTTATTTTACCAGTAGTAGTCCTTTTATGATTACGTGGCATCTTTTAACGTGGCATCTTTACAACTAATACCTAATAAAAAAATTAGTTTACTTCATATTCATACATGCAAGTCAAAATTGTAGATAGGCCGGTCTTACCCCGTACGGTTTTGACCCGGAGACCTATATATAAACATATAACTCATTACTACATATGCAAATTGATTTCGCCGGTACAAATATTGTAAATTACGAGTAAATACACACATTTTATTAATATAACTGATTGGAGACTAACTTGTAATACACATAAAGTTAACAATTTTTACTTGAATTTTCACAAAAATAAGATCAAGTCCACCGAAAAACACTAAAATTAAATATTTTGAAAACGTTCGTGCTTGCCGCTACAATTGTTTGTTGACAAATAGCTCTCATTGGTGGACGTTGTTGGGCGGCTTGCGTTCCGGAAATTTTAATTAATAGCAAAAATGGGTCTACTATACTCTTTTACCCTGGTATACGATTTTGTACAGGTTTCCCCTATATGGTATAATGTGTATTAACCTAACAAATAACGGGAGCGCTGTGAAGAAAAACAAATTATTTTTTTCGACTTTTTTAGACCGATTCATTTAAAAAAATAGTTAAAACTTCAGTTGAATATTTAGGATTTATATTTATATGGTAACATACATAAATTTATAACAAGTTATCTGCTTCATAACATCATTATTATTAGTGTTGGTGGTGGCGCTGGAAACGTTAAGAAAATTTCTGGCATTTTTCTGTTCAGTTACATAACAAAATATATAATATAATAATATATTTTGTTATGATAATACATAATATCTAACAAACAGTGGAAGCGCGGTGTATAACGTTATTATCGTTATACACAGCGCTTCTATGGCTTAAAATATGTTTTAAGATTTTTCTTAAAATTTTCATTTTACAATATTTTTGTCAGCATGGCCGAAAAACACCTAATTTACACATAATTCTCCATACTTTAAATTACCGATAACACTTTCTTACCTATGGCATGGCTAGGTTTACGTAAACCTAGCCGTCCCTTTTGTTTTTCACGTTTTCTCGAAAACGGTAAGAACACCTAATATTTTATTAGCACACCTAATTTACGCCTAAAATGCAGCTATTTTTATTTAGTAGTTTTTCTGGATTTCAGCAAATTTTTCTTTTCGGGATTTATCGAGGTCTTTTTTATGAATATCGGAAGAAGGCGCGAATAGTCACAGATGCAAATGTAAGCACGAATATTCGTTATGTCTCTAATATCAATGTATTAGACGAGGTGCTAGGTGACATTGAGTGTGCATGAAAGAGGTATAGAATTTGACTTTTGATTAGTGTTAGGGGGTCTTAGGTGAGTATGAAAAACCCATGTCGTCGACCTCTAGGGTGGTCGACAAATTGGGGGGGGGAGGGGGAAAGTTGGAGAGAAAGCCGATCGGGAGATCGCTTATATCTTGTTTATTATTGATCGTAGAGTGATAATTTTTTTTAAATTTGTTTGCAATGAAATGATCTAAAATTTATGTCATATGCAAATTTTCGATATATCTAACGGTTTTCGTGTAAATAAATGAAAATAGAAGGTAACGTTAAAATTTAAGTATTTTTAGTATATACGGCTAGTCAAAAGTATAAAAAAGTCAAAATTCTCAGCGGGAAAGCATTTTTGGGATAAACGATGAGGACAAAAGTTTCACCACTTGTTACAGCGCATCCGATGATGACCTTCACCTTGACCTCAAAGTCAAGGTTCAAGGTCATATCAAGGTCAAGTCCGTTTTTTTATATGGCAACCCCCACTTTTGACTCCGGAAAAGGAAAGAGCGGAAAATTCTGCATGCAATTATGATCTTGATCGTGATCTCAAGGTCAATGATCAGGGTCTCCCCTCCCCTCCAAATTGTCGACCACCCTAGAGGTCGACGACATGAGTTTTCATACTCACCTAAGACCCCTTAACAAAAATCAAAAGTCAAATTCTATACCTCTTTCATGCATACTCAATGTCACCTAGCACCTGGGCTATATAATATAATTATATTGTGATTGACTGTGACCGATAATGAATATTATTAATACATTTAGTCTTGTATACACTTATGACATGCAACGTACATATCTTCATATAAATGTATGTCACCGTTGGATTTTAGAATCAAACAGATTACAAATTAATGTTTTGAACATATATTTTACTAACACCTGGTTAGTTTCTTAAATTAAGATTAAATATAAGTATCTAAAAATCGACACAAAAATTTGTGATAACCAACATTGCGTGTTACAGAACTTTTTCTTAAAATATTTATAAAAATTTAGCCGGAAGTTTCATAATGGTAATTTTTACACAGGCAGAGGGAAAAGGCTTAAAAGAAAGTTTTCCCATTCAACCCTTTTTTAAATACTTATAAAAATTCAATCGGAACTTTTATAATTGCAATTTTTACTTAGGGAGTGGGAAAAGGTTCAAGGGAATCTCATTCCATTGTTATCTTATATATTTATATTTCTTTAAAAAAACTATCCTTAAAATTGACTTTCGTGTCGTATTACGTGTAATATTGTAGTCCTTTATGGGTTAAGTCCATTGTTTATTTAAATTTCACTTTGAAAATGTTCAGTTAGCAATTTTTTGTTTGATTTTGCCATAAACATGATACAACTTGATATTCTGTGTTTATTCAACAACAAATTAGCTTTTATTTTTAACATTGTAAATTTTTATTTACTTTTTAGCTTTTCATATTTCTGTATCATACAGATTGTTTGTTTATTAAATGCAATGGTACTCATGTATTTTGCACAAAGGATCATTTTGTTCCTTCTGAAAAAAACCTCACAATTTAGGTACTTCAAATATAAGTGGTTGAACTGAGATAAAAAAATGTAGTGTGCACTTGAAAACAGACGTCCCTTGCCTCCCTTAAATTCATTTAAAATGGAGAATTTGAAACAAATACTTCCTTATTGTTGATATACCTACGTATGAACATACATAACCAGACATTATATGAGGAGTGTCTGTTCAAAAGGTCGTATTTCTGTCATAAACAAAGTTTATGATAATCGAAAAAACTGCCTGTTGCTATTAAAAAAATGCTGAAATTTTTTTAAATGTACGTTCATGTGAAGGTTAAGACTACAATATGTTTTAATTTAAAAAAAATACACATAAAAATAGTATATTGTACAATAAGTGGGAAAAGAGGCTTATTTTTCACGAATATGAGTTTGTTGCGCGAGCCCGCAGGGCGAGTGCAACAATTCATATGAGTGAGAAATAAGCTTTTCCCACCTATTTTACACTATACTTTTTCTACGAGCACATTTTTTTTCGTAAAATTTACATTAATATTTATTTAAATAAGTAGTAAAAGTTTTTCAAATTTATAATGTCAGTGGTAAAATTTTTCCCAAGGTATATTTTGAAACTATGGAAACAATAATAAATAATCAACTTACATAATATGTATATTTTTAATCGACTTCAAAATCGAGAAGATTCTCAATTCAACCCGTGTTTTTTTTTAATGTATGTCCACTGATTTCTCCCACATTTCTGGGCCAATTTACGCCATTCTTTTTTTGATTAGTAGATGAAGCTCTCCAGGTGGTCCCATAAAAATTTTATTAACATTGGTTGAGTAATTTTTTAACCATCTTCAATAATATGAATAATTATGGCAATTTTAAAATTTGTATAATAATTATGCAAAAGTATTTACTTTAAAAATTATAGCAACATATTTTTAAATTTATGTTGATATAATTATTCTAAAAATAATTTTCTGACAGTATCTAATTTTAAAAATTCTTTAATGACTTGAAAAATTGTTTGATTTTCAATAATTTTTATTTTCATAATACATAATTATTACTTTGAACACAATTTTTGTTCCAAATTTCAAAGCACTCAGTGGGTGCCCAAAATTATGATTTTTGGACAATGGAATTTTTGAAACTATTTGAAATTTTGAATACTTCTTTTTTTAAGCAATTATCACTATAAGGGCTAATAAGCATTGTCACTAAAATGTATAAAATAAAAGCTTTTTTAAAAAACCGACTTCAAAATTTAAAAAAAATAATTAATAGCTAAACGTATGAAATTTTGAATACTTCTTTTTTTAAGCAATTATCACTATAAGGGCTAATAAGCATTGTCACTAAAATGTATAAAATAAAAGCTTTTTTAAAAAACCGACTTCAAAATTTAAAAAAAATAATTAATAGCACGAATTTTAAAGTCAGACGGGGTGAACAGTATATGCAGATCTTGAAGAATTTATGAATTTTGCTAGAACATTCGATCGCAATTGTTTACACGACACCCCGCCTGACGTCAAAATGCGTGCTATTAGTTAATTATTTTTTAATTTTTGAACTCGGTTTTTTAAAAAAAAGCTTTTATTAGAATTATTTATATAGATTATAAATATTAAATCAACGACATAGCCAACTTTTTTATTATATTAAGCCGTGCGAAATAATTTTCCACGCTATTTCCGCACAGTGTCGGCAATTGTTAATTTTTACATATAGTTAGCCGTGAGCAAAATGTTACTTTTAATAGTAGGAGTAGAAAAACGGCATTTTTTTAATTATTAGTTTAGAAATACAGCACTTTGATCGGACATATCGGAAATACGACCTTTTGATTTGTCATTTCGAGAAATAAACCTTTTTGATTAGACTTTAGAAATACTTACAGTGAAGTTTTTTGGGATCTTGGAAAAAATTCTATTAGCACAATTTTTATATCTATCTATTCACCCCTAGTTTAACTTTGAACTAAAATTGGATTTTCTATTGTGTTAGGGTTTTAACTATGAAAAAAAATTTTAAATAATTTTTTTAAAGCATAAAATTTTTAATCAATAAGCATTACAAAAAGTAATCAAATCACATTAATAAACACATAAAGACTTGAAACTTTACCTGCAGCTTCTTAGGTAAATTATCTAGGGCGGTATATAAGATTTTTGAAACTGGTTAACAAATATAGGAGGAAGGCTTAATGAATGGGACTTTTTTTTAAAAAATCGTCTTAACTTCAAAATCAAGTAACCAAATATTTTAATTCTTGCGGCATAGGATACTTCAAACATTACTTTATATTTTAAACTAAAAAAAAATTTTATTCTTTTTTAAATAATAGTAAATTTTTTTGTTTGAAAAAAATTAGCTTTTTGTTCCATTCAGTAATTCCATTCTCATTGAATGGGGCAAGAAGAATATTGAATGGGACACATCGCGCGTACTCTTTCTCAACCTCGTATCTGGAAAGTCACAATTTTTGGACACATAAAAAAAACGTATTTAAACTGTGTTTTCATCATTATGAACTTAAGATTTATGCTAATTACACCCTTTGATGTTGGCTACCTACATATTGAAATATATATATATATATATATATATATATATATATATATATATATATATATATATATATATATATATATATATATATAGATAAGTATATATATAAATACAATATTTAGTGTTTTTTGTGTGTCCTAAAACATGCAGTTTTTGATATACGAGGTTGAGAAAGAGTACGCGCGATATGTAATACAATGTAAAATTCATGCGGTTTATACAGGTTAGTAAAAATATGGAAATGGTCAAAAATCTCTGCGGGAAAGTATTTTTGGGATAAATGATGAGGACAAAAGTCTCAGCATTTTTGACGGCACATCCGATGGTGGCCTTGACTTTGAGGTCAAGATCAAAATTCAAGGTCATATTCATAATATCCCATTCAATATTCCTTGTCAGGTAACAAGTTAAAGTCAAGAAATAAAAAGTACATAACCTCAATGCGCAAACAATACTTATTTAATGATAGTCTATACTAGGCGATTTAATAATCAACTAATACAATTAATCTAAGTATAATAGTTATCATAGAATATTTAGTAATTTATAAAAAAATAAAAGTTACTTTTTCTGTTTGAAATCGTATTTCCTAATTTTTGTTGAAACAAACGGAAAATCGTTAACACATATATCGCACATAAAAATAGTTATATAAAAAATACCTAATGACTGTAAGACAAATTTCCACTAACGGTTTCTTGTTAGCTAAAACTCATTTGTCCCATTCAATAATCGTCCCATTCATTAAGTATCTCCCCTACTTTTTATAAAGAAATTAGAATTGATTTATTCATCGATTTTTAAATTTTTTTTCCAAACTGGTGCCATATTTAGCGATAAATCAATATTTTTTTTTTAATAATCTTGTGTACCACTTGAGTAAAACTAATCTAAATGATGAAAACATTTTTTTTATTTTCTGGCTACTGTTTGAAAATTGTTACATGCTGACCAGCATGAATCTCTTCGGAAAAAAGCGTCTTAGTTTAAAGTGCGTTCGCGTCGCCATTTTATTTTGTAAATTGGAGAAAAATTTTTTTATGTACCTCAGATCACGTATAATACACGCTAAAAAGTTTTACTTCGATTACGTTATTCGTTACGGAGAAAAAAATTCCCAAATAAGACCTTTTTTTCTGCCATTTCATAGTGTTATAACGCCTTAAGGCATCAAGTTTAAGAACACGTTTTTAGATTCATTCGCTGGATCTCTATGCCATGTGTTCCACATAATTTTAAAATAAAAATAGCTGAGTTTTTGATTCGAAAACTGGCTAAAAAGTTGAAACGTGAAATACGACGTTTTGAACAGACGGTCTTTATATGTACGGCGTTTTACTAACAACGGACGAATGAATGAGTGTCTCGTGTTAATACCTATAATCGTATACCGCTGCGCTGCTATAAAAGAGCTGTTAAGCGGGCGCGGCGGTTTGCTTTCTTTCTTTGTTTCTGTTTAAAGACTTGAATATAAGTATGTATATTGTATATGCAATAAACGAACAATAAGTTGCAATAATAATACGTATGGATGGAGCATGCGGTTGTTGATATCCACTTAATGTATGACCATTTTAACACAATTAACTAATTAAACATTTTATTTACCACTTATATAGGGTGAGATGGTGTAAGAGCAACGACGTGCTAGATCAGAGTATATGCTACGTACTGATACTCTAAGAATTAAAATTTTAATGTTGGTTTTGAAAAAGTCCATACAGTAGTTTCTAAGAGAACATCCCTGGGATATATTATTAATATTTATGGATTTTTTAATTGGTTTATTTATAAAACATTGCGTTATTTAAGTAAATTTAAATAAAAATTCATACAAAAACAATAACTTTGACTAAAATAATGTAGTAATCAGGAATACTGTCAAACAAAAGCAATAAAAAAATTCGGCAAGTACATTTTTTCACAATTCTTGGGATAAAATATTTCTTGTTTTTATGTAATATTAAAATTAGCTTTTAATTTGTTAATAATACGATTATCTAAATCTTTTAATCTCTATATGAGTTTAAAAAATTTCAGTAATAATAATTTTTATACAATTTAAAAGGCACTGCTGCACAGATTAAGCGTACATATAAAAAAGTGTGATCCGAAAGTTGCAATAAGCTGCATTTTATACTGCTTATATACATATAGTTATCCGATAGCATGTATTCACTCTCACCTCGCACCTCGTACCACATACATAACGACAATCACACATACTAACATCCACTATACTACACATACAAATACAAACTCTAAATATGTATATAACCATAGAAAGTGGGGATGCCTCGCTGCGAGGTATGATGGCGTAAAATTCTGACGACAGCCAGCATATTGACTGTCATATAGTAGTTTGGCCCCTTGGACTGCTGCTTCTTAAATTACGTAAGATCCGACATTGATAATTAAAAAATGGTCAAGTGCGGGTAGACCACCTCTGTGATGACAGAAATCACGAATTCATATATGGACTCGTCTACGCAGTACACTTTCCTAGAGGCCGGCAATACTTTTAACACATTCGTTGACGTAACGCTGCACCACGTCAAAAATTCCGTATAATGTGTACACCAATAATAAATAATTAAGGTATCTATACAAACATAGCTCGCACGTTTACAGAAATCACTTCACTGAGAGTGTGTGACCCTTGTTATGCTACCTGTCCGCGGTAGCATCACACACATGTGACCACTGATTAACATTAGTTAAAAATGTCTTCAGTATTTTGCAAGACTTATATAAGATTGTTTTTAATAATTTTTTTAAAAGCTAATTTTCTTTTTATTATTATTATTAAATATTAAATTATTTATTAGATCAAGTAGTATATTATACACCAAGAGATTAAAATATTACTTTTAATTCCGAATGTGAAAACGGATAAAAATCACATGAGGGATCAAAAGAAATATTTTAGTCCCGTGGTGTATAATATACTGTTTGATTTAACGATTTAATAAAAGGGAAAATATTTACCTTTTGTTGAAAAAACGTCGGAACTAGAGGGAAAATTTCAAAATAAACACATCGATTTTAAATTTTTTATTAACTTACTATACATATAGGTAACAAAAATTACATAATACTTAGTATGTACGTTTTATTCTAGGTAATAATTCGATTTTTTTAATCATGTTAAATCGAATTTAGGCAGATCGTTTCTTATAAGAACTATACAATTTGAATCAGACGTCGGCAGCCAGGGGTCTATCGTCAGTTTTTGTGCGGCCCGTCAGGCAATAACGAATTATATTAAGTTAGTATTTGAAAAACACGAGTATGTATGCTTTGCATCCCATAAGTGCGCTCTTATAAGTTTAGGAGACGTGTTTTATGGAGATTTATTTTGCTAAACTGTAAGAAAATGTTCTAAGAAATCTATTTTAGTACTATATTTAAAGTTGGTGTAATCATATGGTAATAAAAGTGTAAAAGGGCTATGTACATACATTCTTTTTAAAAATAGTATATTGTGCTATAAGTGCGAGAAATTGTCGATTGCCCACGAAAGCGAAGTTGACCGCACGAACGTAGTGAGTGCGCTCATTCGCTCAAGTGGGCAATCGACAATCCCGCACGAGTTGCACATACTATTTTTTATTACGAATTTCACATACTTTTTTCTATTATTATTACTATTCTTGACATTTTTATTACTTTTTAAAATAATATTTTTGAGTGTTCGTCTTTTTTTTTCTGAATTAAATATTGTTTAAATTACTTTCTTGGTGGTTTCTATAGAAATAATTATATGAAATATTTATTAAATGAAAAATCAAGAGGCGGCTTTGCGTGTTTTGATTAAATTTTGCATGTTTTATTGTCAATTTGCGTGTGGAAAGTTTATTTTCCGCATGCAAAAAAGTATGTGGGAAGAGTACAGTTGGCAAATAGCTATTTTGCGTACAGAAATGTGTGCGCCAAGTTAGTACTTCTCCCACATGAGTAATAAAAAAATATTTATTATTTTATATACTTATTGGTACAGCAATTAGCATCACTTTGGTTTTCTTTATTTTTTTTTCTGACCGTGCGACCCGCTTAATAATATTTTTTTGAAAATGTTTCACTATCCAAAAACTTTCTGCTGACTTCTATGGTTGAAATAATCAAATATATACTCGTATTATTATTTATACCTCTGCTGTTTTTAAAGTATTTCTTATTTTAACTTAATACGGCAGTACACTTCGTTATAAATCTATGAGGTATATAAAATGACTATAATAATTTTCTGTAATAATTTGCTATAAATTATTAGCTCAAAAATGCGCGTAATAGAAAAAATCGTGAAACAAAATGAATTCAGTGAAGATTTAGAGTGTTTGTAACAATAAAATATGTTATAAGTTTATGTTTGAAAACTGATTGTAATTACTGACAAGAAATCGTAAAACGGGTGGAGTATTTAAATTGGGATGGGGTTTTGCGTATACTACTCAGCCACTGTTAAAAAAAAAATTCATCAAGCGAATGTTTGTAGCGAATTTCCGAATGGAAAATTTACCTATTACAGCTTCTGTTATGGTGAAACTTGAGTCTGAGACCTATATACACTACCGTTCAAAAGTTTGGAAACATATACATTTTTGTAGATTAAAAAATTTCTTTACCAGACATTTTAATAAATTAGTTTATTATTAAAATAAATTAGTTCGTACCACAATAATAACTAACAATATTATAAAAGCTTTTACATCTTTTGTCGGTAGTCTTCCGTATTGTTTTTGATAAATGCACGTGTTTTATTACAATGTCGCTAATGACAACAGACAACTGTTCTCTTAAAGTAACTTGTGAAAAATCATTCCTCATCTAGCGCAACACAGCTCTGGACATTCCTAAAAGATGAAAGTAAAAATTGGAGAAAGAATATTGTGATTAACTTCTAAACGGCGGCGAAGAATTTGTGAACAAGTCATCAAGAAAAAAGGTGGTTCCTTTGATGAAGTTAGAATCTAATATTTAAGCCATAAATTTATATTTGTAGCAATATTAATGTTTATATATATATATATATATATATATATATATATATATATATATATATATATATATATATATATATATATATATATATATATATATATATATATAGTGTCTTTTATAAAGTTCGCACCATATGGGAAGCTTTTTTACTATTGATATTTTGAAAAATATATTAGTGGGGTTAGTTGGTGCATCGGTTGGAATGAAAAAGTAGCTAAACACGTTTCACCTCTCACTTGTTATTTGGCGGGAAACCGGAAATTTCAAATTTCTTAATTACGAAAAATGGTAATAATTTCAAAATTATTGGTCAGTTCCACATGAAATTTTGGCATCGTATCAAAATTGGATCTAGTAAACATATTCCGACAGTTAAATACCGTAATCTGGAAAAATAACACCCAAAAATCCGCTTTTCTAAAATACGACTTTAAGTGGCCCTAACTTTAAAATCATTTTACAAATTCTACCAAAATAAAAATTATACCATTCTTAGACATCTACTTATTCATAAAATCACAATTATTATCATAATATTGTCACAGATATTGGTCTTTTAATAGAAAAATTTAGTTTACAAAAAAATTTCCCAAAAATAATTCAAATAAATGATATTCAGATCCTTTAAAATTACTAGAATTTTTGGTAATATTTGATATTTTATTAATAAATTTTATTATCGATATAGTTAGCTATGATACACAAAAATCACGACAATACTTATAATATTGATAATAACTATGGAAAATTTCTAGCAGTTTTAAAGAACTGGGGTCATTTATTTGAATTATTCTTAAAAGATTTTTATATGAAATTAGCGTACTGCATATCTTTAATACAAATTACAAAGAAAATAAAGTGATGATAATTAATTGTTAATGCTTATTAGAACTCCCATGTTAGAGAGACGTGTTTTTTTTATGACAAAATTAAATTTTTTTATTGAAAGACCAATATCTGCGGCAATATTTTGATAATAACTGTGATTTTATAAATAAGCAGACTTCAAAGATTGGTATAAGTTTTATTTTGCTAGAATTAATAAAACAGTTTGGACTTTATTTTTCCATACTGTGGTATTTAGTTAACAGGATATGTTAACTAGACCTAATTTTGATATGATATACCAAAATTTCATGACGAAGTGATCAGTACTTTTCAAATTATTACCATTTTTCATAATTCTCATTTTTGAAATTTTCGATTTCCCGCCAAATAACAAGAAGGGAGTAAGATGTGTTTAGCTACTTTTTCATTTCAACTGATGCACCAACTAGCCCCCTTAAAATATTTTTTTAAAAATCAATAGTAAAAAAGTTTCCCATATGGTGCGAACTTTATGAAAGACACTATACCTATGACATTTTGAGAATGGTTGATGGGTAATTTTTTCTGAAATTTCTAACCGGACAAGTGAATAATTTTTAATTTTTTAATAAGTGAAACTTGTTAAACATAGAGAAATTAAATTCCCATGTGATTAATATTAAGAATTTTCAAAATAATCTTTATTTATTTGTATAGTTCTTGATTCATAGAGCGAAGAAGGTAATTAATATTTACTATTAAGAAAAAAAGAAGCAGACAAGAACCGCCACAAGGTTACGCTGGTAACATTCCATTCAGTTCACTCTTTTGACTTGCTTGTTGTCGCGTTCATTTATGGGTTTATAACAAAGATGCACATAATAGAATAATGTGCTTCGACCATCTGCATTTGAAGTGTCCATGGATTTGGCTAACCATATTTTATTGTATTTGAGCTGTACAGTTGGTTATATGGTCGCTAATTCAGTTTTAAGTTTATTCTGAATAGACAATATTCTTCATAAGTCATTCTCAAAAGTGTATAATAAAAACAAACTTTGGGAAATTTTTTCTCGACAATGCGCTGAGTAATGTGCATTACAATTTTGACAAATAAGTATACGCCCTTAACGAGTACTAATTATACGTAAAATTCCATGCCAAGTTGACGGGTGTGATCACACAACCTTCCTGTCAATAGACCAATGAATATATTTACATAAAATGACAATGAGTGTATCAACGAATAAATGAAGCCTCAAAATACAACGGTTCCTATTGTTGTAATTTATTGTAATTATTGTAATAATCATGTAACAATTTTTAGTGCTTTTTCAAATATAATATTGATAGTAAAATTTAACCTTTTTTGAGAAAAGACTGCAAAATTTTGAAAAAAGAAATGGGGTCGGTTATATTTTCAAAATACGTATACACACTAATTGTGTGTTGCAATAAATATGGCTCTGTCTATTGAATAATATATAGCAGATTACACCCTGACTTTACTCATCATTTATTTACTGACTTTACTCACCATCTATTTACTATAATAGTGTTCACTGGTCTGTGGTTGCTACTATTTTTTATATGAGTACGTAAATACTTACGTCTAATTGTAAGTACGAAAAAATTTTTTTTTGAAATAAGGCAGGTTTTAATTTTTATATTTGATTTTTCCAGTTACACTGCATTATTTATGCTGAATGACGAAATACGACAGCTGTATCTAATAAATACAATTAATGCTACTTTTGTTTGTAATTTACAATTTATAAAGTTAATTACATAATATAATATGTATATTTCTGTAGAATTATAATTTAACAACTTTTCGTTTGGTAAACAATTCTGTAGTATGACTGAAATATGTACACATTTATATGTAAATGTAATCTGACCTGTGTAAGATTAAGCTTGATTTATCGTTAAAAAATTTTAATCAGATGAAAATAAATATTACTTAATGAGATGTACATAGTAGTAATTGACTGATTTGATTGACTGACATATACAAAATACGTTAGACTTCCGAACATTATACAATACAGTGTTATGAAATTTTGAACAGTAATCCTTTAGAGTCCATTAAAATTAAAAAGAACACTACACAATTCTTATTAGAAATGCATGCGTCGCGTCGTTAGCAGTGAACTTGTTAATCTTATAGGACAAATTGTATATGATATATTATTTTTGGTACTGATAAGTAGGAATGTCAGCGGTATTTACAAGAAAATAGTTTATATATTATTGGATTTGTACTGAGTTTAAAGAAATACAAAAAAAATGAAAATTCCACTATAATTAATTAAAGCTAATTTTGTAGATTAATAATTGAAACAGAATGAAACGTTTCAAGAAGCAATTAATTATTTATTACAAATATATATAGGCTGGGTGCGTGATGGCAACGACATCTATAATATACATTTTTCTGGGCTCATTAACGAATATAAATAATGGTAACCGTGGAAATAAATAAATTAAAAATATTTTTAAACAAACCATAAAATCTGAATACAAATATTTGCTATTTACAATTAATTTTTTTATAAATAAATTTGAACAATTTGATTTGTTCAATTTGAACAATAAAATACTGGATGAAGTATAACAGTTATATTAAAAAGGAATTAAATAATTTTCGACGTTAATATGGATATAATTATCAAGACAGTATTTCCTTCCAACCTCGGACTATGCAGAGCAAAAAGTTGTTAGTGCCGGTGAAACACGTCAGGGAAATACGAGAATTAAGAAATGCTGGCATGTCATTTAGTTGAATGTACAGTCATAAGACAAACATCAATAACTTTAACTCCTTATGAAACATTATTGCATGTGACTATGTGAGTTAAAATACATAAAATATTTTAATTCTGTATTTATGGATTGACGTGTAGATGTTAATACTCTTGACAGATAAATAAGGAATGATATATTAGTTGCAACTGCGTTTATAATCAAAGTGAATCAATGTAAATATTTTGATTTAATATTTTTTATTATACTATAAGCACATATGAGCCCGTATTAATGCTTGTTTTCTCCACTACTTACGCTGCAATCGATTTAATTGTCCCCACCATATACTTTGCACTCTGCCTATACTTATATGTAATTATATATTTATGTAATTTAACCCATTATCGCCTATGGCGAAACTGTTGTTTTAATTTTAGTTTTTTCTGGATTAAATTAAGGAAAATAAGGTAAAAGATAGAAACTGATGAAAAAGAAAGAAAAATACGCTGCCAATGGGATGTGGCACACAGCTTCTTCGTACTCGTAAAAGCACCTTGGTAATTTAATGACCAATATATCTTTAATGTATAATTTAATATATGTATAACAATTAATAAAAATAAATAAATAAAACAGTTCATGAAAAATTGAGCGAAGTGGGACTAGTAGTAATTAAGATATTGAGATTTAATGGGATTTCATGGTAGCACCGTGGATACTATTACTCCGAATGCAATGAAATTTGTAGGGTAACCAAACTGCATAATTTCTGAAAATTTCATAAAAAAGAATTGAAAAGTTCAGAAGTGATGCCACTTGGTGCAATTTTGGAATGACATGGCAGCGGCGTTGCTACCGTTACTCCGATTTTGATTAAATTCATAGGGGACCATCTAGGAACCAAACTACATAATTTCTGAAAATTTCATTAAAAACAGTCGAATCGTTCAGAAGTTATGCCACTTGGTGCAAACTGGCGACACACAGACGGACAGACAGACACTAAACCAAAATTGTTCAGGAAGCTCTAAAACGTAAAATGTGCGTAAAAAATTTTATTTTGGAGGGAAAAAATTTTTTATTTTTCAAAAGTGATCACAATGCTTTCGCTACTTTAGTAGTCTCGGAAGCAAAATTTCAATTGAGTAGTATCTACACGTGCACAGAGCCGTGTACGGTGCACATACGGCAATTTCGTCTATTTAGCGCGACAAATATCTAAAAATCATTTTGGTATTTTAACATCAATAAATATGAATTCACATTCTCCAATAACCCTTACACCTAACCCTTACCCATAAACCTATTGTTTGAAGCTAATACAATAACTGAAAGGCTCGCAAGTAGAAGATTTTTCTTTATCAGTTGGTATGTTTAGTTAGTTTCGAAACTTAAAACAAAGTAACAGTGATTTTTTTGAGAATTGTACCAAATATTATTTGAATTTTGATAATGGATGTTGTAGCTTCAGGTACGTACTACAGATTAATAAATAGTATTATTGTATCTAAACGCTCTTTATATCTTGACCCCATATTGCATTAAAAAATAAAATTATGATTTTTAAATTTTTTTTTCATATAATACAACTTTGCATAGAGTTTTCAAAAAAGTTCGATCGGGTACCGCTTTGTTTGCTATTTTAGTTCCTTATTTAGTATTCTAGTAAACTATAAAACAAACTATAGCTATCCCAAATAATATATTTTTAAATTATGACCTTTTATTTACAGGGACTTGCGATGTCCAAATTCAACCACGAGGACTATTGTGAGAAAAAGATTTAATTAAATTTTCAGAAAACACTAATACCGAACACCAATCAGATGGTGATGAAGACTAATAAAACATTTATTAATACGTTACTTCATTACATCTGTACCTGCATTTTGTTTTATTAAAATTTAATTAAGATTTTTTTGTCTTATTTTTTTACCTCACTGAACCCGAAAACTTAGTAATTAAATAAATTAGGGCAAAGTATCACAATAATGATTTAAGTATGTTATTTTATAATAATTAAGTAAGAAAGTTTTTTTTTTCATACTAAAATAAAATTATTTTTGTCGCACTAAGTAGGTGAAATTCCCGTATGTGCAGTGGGCGGAATTGTCCTCAACAGAGTCTTTTCATGCAGAATGCTAATTTTATAACACTTTGAAGTTACTTTTTTTAAGTAGAGTATGTTTTAAATAAAAAAAAGTCCATTCAATAGGTGTACACAAGCTTGTATGGCGGATGCTAATGAGTTAATTAATCCTAGAAATTAAACATTCATGTAATATCAAATTTGTATCACTACTTTCTTTTTCATATTACTTTAAGTTATAAACAATGGAGATAAGATGGAGATCTTACTTATATGGGAGGAATTGACAAAATATATGGGAGGAGTTTCTTTTGTTATTTTGCGTAAACGTGTGCTTGTGAACGTTTGAGTACATATTCTGATAGAAGCGATCGAAGCAACACTTTTTTAAGAATCGATCTTTTGCTTCGTTTTCGAGATAATGAGGGCGAAGTTATAGAAATTGGTTTAATATTAATGGCTATACGGTTTTTTTTAGACACCGTGACTTGAATGTTTATTTTGGTAAAACCGACCAAACACTTTTTAAAGAATCCCAAAAAAAAATCATTGAGCATCAAAATTTGAAAATAAAACATGAACATGTTCTTTATATATCTATACATAATCTATCAATGCAAAACGACATTATCTAACTTTGGCGTTCGATATCTCGAAAACGAAGCCAGATATCGATTCTTTTTTTAGTTTTGAAAAAGTGTTTATTTTGGCTAGCTTTACCAGAATATACCTACCTACATTAAAATCACCGCGTGATATCGATTTTTTCTTTTATTCTTGTAAAAGTGTTTATTTTGCCCGGTTTAATCAGAATGTAGACTCAAATAAATATAAATAGGTATACATAACCATAAAATAAAATAACAAAAGAAAATTTGAAGAAAAATTCATTCAAATTGGACCATTTATTTATTTATTTATTTATTTTTTTAGAGTCATAAATAGTTGAAGCCGTGCCTCTACATAATTACCAAACTTTTAATTTTTACGATTATCTTAGGCGAAAATTGTCGATCTTTACCCACATCCTGTACATTTTTTGGGTTCCTTTTTTTTGCAATTCGTATTTATTCACTGATAAGAATTGTAAAGTTATAAATTTTTTATTTATTTACTAATACTATTAAATTGGCATTAATCGAAGTATTCTAATGTGCCGTTGCCTTTTGGATTCAAAGCAATACCATGTAATTCCAGTTGAATTTCCGCTAACGTTTTATTCTTCGTTTCTGGCATATATTTAATAACAAATACAGCACCAATTATACAATTAACTGCAAATACAAAAAATGGAACATAGACGGCAATTTCATCAGAAGCGTATTGGAAAAATTTTGTCGCTAAAATAATAGCAATTGAGATATAGATCCCAAAAGCAACAGCACCTACACCTTTAAATTTAGCATGGAATAATTCACCCATTAAAATCATTGGTATATTTACCAGTCCAACGACCGTAAATAGCACGTACGGTATAATCAGAGCTAAAATTAACCAACCGTAGTTACTAAAATCAACAATATTCTCAGCCTTCAATAAGAAATATATTCCTTGTAAAGTTAAACATATTGCACCACCAATACACGATAGTAACGCCAATGGTTTTCTGCCGATCTTATCAACACTGAAACCGGTTAAGAATGAACCGAATAAGAAAACGCATGCATAAATAATCGCTGACACATCCGGTGGAAATGGTGAATCACTGTTTGAAAACAATTTTTGACAATAGAATAAAATTGCTGTGATACCACTGAATTGTTCAAATGTCACCATCATACACACAATGAAAAACGCTTTCCGATTGCTGTCATTTTTAAATAGTTCACATATTGACGGATTCGAATATAAATCTTCACTAATGGCCGCTTTAATGTTTTTTATTTCTTCATCAACGGCTGTCGAGTCGTTACGTAGTCGATTTAATACTTTCACGGCCGATGAATGATCATTTTTTAATAGGTAATAGTGCGGTGTCTCCGGCATAAATAGAAATGTTAAAATATATATCGGAATGATAGTTAACGGAATGAATGGAAAATACTGAAACGGTAGGAACGGTCCACTGCAATAAGACACTAACGCGCCAATATTATACATAATCGAGAAAAGTGACGATGTAGCACCTCGAGTGGTTGTACGAGAAATTTCAGCTAGATAAAATGGAATCGTTACGAAAACCATCGAGTCAGCAAAACCGAGAAATCCTTTTCCAATAAAAATACACTCTTTGTAATGATTTAAGAACGCCAATATTGTCCATCCTAATATATATGGAATTGATGCTATTAGTAAGGTGGCTTTTCGACCAATTAAATTAAAGAGAAATGTTGCTATTGGAAATGCAAATATTCCACATAAAAATCCGGTTGTTATGAGCCAAGATCCTTCGGAATTTGATAGTTGTACTGGTGATTCACTGGATTGTAACTTTGGTATTGCATGCGATGGCCATCCGAAACTCAAACCAGTTAATAAAACGCTCAGTGATGCTGTAACAAAACAAAAACAAAAATTAATAATATATTTTTCTTTCAAATGATCAAGTACACACACAAATACTTATTTTAATGTAGTTTCTTAAAAAAGAAAATTTTCTAAAGAATGGATTGCTATTGATTACAATATTTCCGAATGATCTAATCAGTCGTATATTTATGTGCAAATAATTTTTTATTTTTCTCAGTATATTAATTCAAAATATTCAAACCATACTTTCACTTTTACTAATTATTGTCAGTTGAGTATTTGTTAAGTGACTGATAACATAGCTTTCAAAATTTTGTTTTAGGAATCTGATCAATATTCTAATTAATAATTTTATAACTTGAAAACGTACTTAATGACGTCATAAAGATCAAATTTACTCCCGTCTGTTCTTCTGTCTGTATTCTTAGGGATAATTATTATCTTATTTTTGCAGCTATTAAAACGAAACTTCTGGTAGAAAGAAAAATATTTATAATCCAAAACTGAAAATGACAAGGAAACCGAAAGAAGTTGAAAATTCAAAATAACCTGAAACCTCGCCAGTGTGCAGAGGGTACCTAACTGCCTAATAACATAAGAAATATCAGTTTGCTGCTAAAACCGGATTTTAAGGAGTGAAACACCTCCTCAAAGTTGGAACCCAAAAACTTAAAAGTTGATGAAGTTTTGTTTATACGTACCTTACAGAGTTCTGGGTGCAAATGACAATGGATGCAAAAAATAATGTGATATTTATTGCTAGAAATTTGCATAGTATGTATAAACAAAATTTCGTCGTTTTTAAATTTTTAAGTATACAGTTGAAGGGGT
The DNA here is from genome assembly GCA_035578155.1 of Brachynemurus nebulosus. Classification (NCBI taxonomy): domain Eukaryota; kingdom Metazoa; phylum Arthropoda; class Insecta; order Neuroptera; family Myrmeleontidae; genus Brachynemurus; species Brachynemurus nebulosus. The sequence goes on along the minus strand of JAPWDM010000008.1, from coordinate 25,591,480 downwards.
GATTTTACCCCCTAAAAATGTGTAGATGAAAAAAAATAATGTTATATTTATTATTAGAACTCTCTAAGGTACGTACAAACCAAATTTCATCAATTTTTAAATTTTTGAGTTCAAATTTTGAGGGCGTGTTTCACTCCTTAAAATCGTTTTTTTTAGCAGCAACTAATATTTTTTTTTGTTATTAGGTTGTCATCCTCTACATACTGGCGAAATTTCAGATTTTATTAAATTTTGGACTTCTTGGGGGTTTTTTTGTTAGTTAGGCGAACGTAGTTACCCACAAGTACTCAATTTGTTTATATAGTATTACAACTCTAAGAAAAAAGTAAACGTAATAAAATTTTACAAGCTGGATTTACACTATAGCAAAAAATGAAATAAATTATTTTCAATACGAAACTGCCCTCTTGCAGCAACATTCATAAATATTATTTTTCAATTAAAAATAGAAAATAGTAATACAAAACACGATTTAGAAATATTAAATTATAATTTAAAACTATAGTTTTAAAAATTATATACATTCATTTAACTTTTTAAATTATAATGCGTAATTAAATTAAGAATTTCATTTATTATTAAAATACATAATTCAGTTCTTAAAACATACACAGGATATTATAAATAAAAAAAAAAAAAGAATTGCACTTTACATTATAAAAAAAACTAATGTATACATAACGGTAAACAGCGTCAACGGCGTCAACAGTTCCATATAAAGTGTACTAGTTGTCAAAATAGTGTATTCTTGATTTTTTAACTTATATCAATTAGTTTTTCGGAATTATTCCTATAATCGTCAGGGAGTTAAGATCAAAAATTTTAGCCACTTAAGCGGTTAACCCGAATTAACTCAGGTTGATGACATTTGTCGATTGTGCCGCCATTTTATCTATCGTGCTTGTCATATATCAAAATTTTAAATGGGGTAAACTCCATATAGCTTCTATTTGTAACACAGATTCCAATTTAATTTGCACAACACTTTTGATGCTGGCATGTAAAACAGCAACCGTCCAGTTTAACAAGCCGCTTAAAAGATTAAAATGGTTACCCAACTTGACTACAGCGCCACAGTCACTACTTTGTTTCCATTAGACTAAAGCCATTTTGTTTATATATTTATTTTGTTTCGAGCACCTCGTGATTCATTTTTAATTGTTATTAATTTTGATTCTTTTGTAACATTTTTCTAAATTTTGTGTAACACTGTTTTCTTAGTTTTATTATTATTTTTTTTATTAATTTTAATTTTATTAAGTTTAATTTTCAATTTTTAATATCATCACTTTTAACGATTTTGTCCATTTAAATTTTATCGAATTGTTTTATGATTTCAAATGTATATGTTAAAAAAAAAATGTATATGTCAAATGTAATGTTAAATATTAAAAATTAAAATTATGTATTTAAAGTAACACCTTGACGGTCGCTGACGTCATAAGACGTCAACTGAAACTTTACTAACTCACATATCACGTTGCACGACGTCAATAAATCCACATGAAGTGTATAAACGTCAAAATAATGTACCACTGGACGTTGTGTCATTAAAGGTTATGATCGTCATGGTATTAATATTTTTTCAAAACTTAACTTTTCTTAAAATTTAATATATTTATTTTTGACTGTTCGTTTACTTTTTTTGATTTTGTAGAATTTAGAAATATTTTATCCTGAAATATCATCTAGAAAAATTTGGTTTCATTACTTCCAATAGTTTCAAACAAATTCAATAATAAACATGTGCTATTTCATAGGGAGTACAAGTAAATAAAAACTTTCAAATGGTTGTACTGTAAAATTACAAAAATGTCACATAACTTCTTCATGCATTTGTCCTCTCAATTATAATTTTCGAGTGGTGTTTGTTGTTTTTTTTTTTTTATTTTAACTAAGTTTGTTATTAATTTTTACTTATAAATAATGCTAGTAACTTTTTAATGTTTTCTTATATGTATTTCTACTTTAGTTTTCCATTAAATAGAATAATTTCTTAATAGTTTTCTAAAATGAATTGAATTTGTAGATATTTAACTCCAGGGTGATACGGTATAATCAGTAAGAGTTATCAGTTACCACAAATCTGCCATCAGGTGAAGACTCCGTATCTCCATGGAGAGACACATTAAAAATACCGTATGCTAGTTTTTTTTAGCTATGTAAATCCGACTTAGTTTGACAGATTTTTGTGTGAGAGAGATAAGTAAATTGAACTGTCACTGTACAAGCTGCTTTTTTATCCTTGTCATCTTATTTAACCAATCATATTTTTTTCAAAATTTTATTACCTTAACTTTTTTCTGGGAGTTGTAATATAATATATATATAAAGAAAACCTTTTTCCATTGTTTGACTTTTGAAAAATCAAATATATAAAAAAAAATAACAATCTTTGTCATAACGTGCATTCGTCATGAATAATTTGGAAACATTCGAATATCCAAAATATTTTGAAAAGTAAAAGTTTACTTAATTAGAAAAATAACTGATTTAAACTAGATTTTTGTGAACCAAAAAAAAAGGAAAAACCTCCTTTAACAAACAGATGATGAATATTTATTTAATTTTCAAATTAAAATTCAAAATTTGCACAACTTTAAACATAATCCTGTTTTTATTTAATTAGATTTACACAATGTGTACACAAAAATTTTTTACCACGAATTTTCATTATCTGTGAATAATAATAACAAAATGTTATTTATATCGTATTTACATTATGTTAAATGTCGTAAGTTTAATAGAAATCAGAAAATTATAAGTGACATGCGAAATGGCGTGGGTTATATGTATGCGAATGAATAGGTGCCACTTTGAGATACCGTAGTAATAAATTCTTCAACCTACGACCAAATATTTCACAGTAATTGTAATAATAACAGTAATATTTCACAGTAATTCAATAAATTCTTCAACCTACGACTAAATATTTCACAGACGTCTCATAGATATCTTGAAAATATTTTAATATCCAAGTAGAATGAATTTTCAGTTTAATTTTGGATTTTAATTTTCTTATTTACGTATCGTCGTTATCGTGGAAAAATTTCCTCTTGAGAATTTTTTTAAGAGGTCGTAGTCCGATAAGGATGGAGAAATCTTCTCCCGTGAGTATCATCTCATATTTATTTTTATTAGATTGCTATGAGTGAGTGTATTGTTTTAGCCAAGTTTCAATCTTTATATATTAACAGTTTAAGTATACAAAATACATTTCAAAATTTTAAACCGCTTGATCGATTTTACTGAAAAAAAAATAGCTAATAGAGGTTGCTTAGATACAATTAAGGAAATATTTTGGAAGATAGAAAGATTAGAACAGAAAAAAAGCTTTTTTAAAAAACCGACTTCAAAAAATAAAAAATAATTAATAGCACGAATTTTGAAGTCAGGCAGGGTGTCGTATAAAAAATTGCGATCGGATATTCTTGCAAAATTCATGAATTCTTCAAGATCTACATTTTTTTTTATACTACGCCTGACTTCAAAATTCGTGCTATTAATTATTTTTTAGAATTTGATTTATATACGAAATGTTCAATTTTCATTATTTGGAAATTACATTATTGATAGTGGCACTATTTAGATCGAGGTATTCAATTTCTTATTCAGAACAAAACTGTGCGGCGAAGAAGGTAGGATTCGTACTGAGACGTATGGGAACGACACTATCTTGAGAGCTTTTATTGTAACATTAAATTTCTTTTTCAGTATTTTAATATGCTGTATCGTGAATCTTAAATAATAAACTAGCGGTTTTTCTGGTAAAAGGCTTAAGGGCAATAACTTTTGAAAGTCCTCACTTTCCGCAAAAAACTGAACCAAAATATATTGTTATACATATAATTCGTGCTTTCATAATTTGTTTTTTATACCCTATTCGATATTCTTAGGAAATTTTTTCCCCTTTTAAAGGTAATCCCCTCCTCCTTGAAATTAACCACCAGAATCGAAATTCAACTCCACATCTATATTGACGTGATAAACAGACGGACACCGAAGTGATTTCATAAGTGTTCCGTTTTGTTAATTTTGATAAGAAACACAAAAAATAATTTTTTTTGTTTTTTTTTTTTCTGAATTAAAAATAAAGTAGAAAAACTTTTCTTTAAGGTAGTTGCTCCGGAAAACGATTTTTCAAAGGATATTAACGAAACTTCTCTAGATATTTATTTCATTTAATACTAATAATACGAGCCCTTACCGAAAAAAATTGACTACCCTAATTTTGAGAAAGACGATTTCAAAGTTTTGTAATTTTAACACGGAGTCAATCCATATCAAGTGATCCAAATTTGAATAAATTTTTTACCTGACCTCACTCAATATTTTTTTTCTTTTGATTTTCTTGAAGAGCTACTCTAACTTAGTACAAATTTCAAATTTCAGATTTTTATCACTTATGGTTGCCTTTTTAAATAATTTTGAAATTTGGAAAATTCGCAAATTTTGCAGTGTAACATAATACGTTTTTTACTGTAACTCCGTTTAGGGTTGTGATAGAAATATAAAAATAACACCATTCTCTTCAGAATTGCTTAAGCTTTAATTTGATATATTACAAGTGTGTGTTTAAAGCAACTAAATTTTTTTTATATAAAAACTCAAAATTTCAAAGAAGATTCCAAAGAAATAATATTCTCAAAAGTTTCGAAAAAAATCCTGGTTATTCTTTTAACTTTTATAAACAAAATTTAAAAAAATCAAGTTGGGACCTTCATGGGATCATATATATTTTTAAATATATCTATGAAGAGACGTTAAAAAAGGTATTTAAAGGATCTTGAAGTTAGTTTTTGATGGATTATAACTCAGTTTATTAAGAGATATAGGGTTTATATGTGTAAATGGTAATTTTATGTATCTTATGGGAAATACTCAGTGGCGTCGCAAGACGAAAATGGGGAGTGGGCAAGATAATTTTTGCGAGGCCCCCTTTAATTTTGTTTTTAACATTTCTGTCTTAAAAATTAGGGGACAATCAAAGGAAAAAAAAGAAAAACAGTCACTCGCGAGGTCTCTTTAAGTGCGAGGCCGTGGGCGTGAGCCCACATCGCCCACGCCTAGCTACGCCACTGAAGAAACTCTGTGAGTTTCAATAAGTTCTAATAAAGATCCAGTTATTTTATTTGCCCTGAGACAGGCTGTGGCAAGAAACAGACAAGTAGGATCTTGCAAGCAGAACTTTAAATATGAATCGATCTCATGCCAGACCTTAAGCAGTGCAGTTCAGTTAATTCTTCAGTGTTTCTAAAAGCGGGTTGTGTAACCCCAGTATGTTATTGAAAGTGTTGCTAGTTTGTAAAAGTGGGTTGTGTAACTCCAGTCTTTATATTCAATCTGATCCAGCAATTCGGTGTTCAACCATAGAAATGTATAGAAAGACAACTCAAAAAGTCGTTTAAAAAATTAAATTATCATTACAGAAAAAAATAGCAGCAGTTATTTGAATTTCTATAATATATTTTGCTTTATCTAATAAATGACAAGACATATTTCTTAAAGGAATACTAACTTTGAGTCAGGGGTATAAAAAGATACCACTACATTAAAGCGTTGTTATCACACTAGTCTTTTAAATTGCTGATATTGGATTGTTGTCATGATCGTCATAATTTTCAGTGGTATACAACGTAAATACTTGCTTCAAAAAAAGAACCATAATTATAGTGAAAAGAACGACAACTGGAAATGATTCATCCACATAAATTTATGTTTTAAACAAACTCGTAATATAGCTATCTCTCACGAGATCTACTATCTAATGTATTGAAAAAGGATAGAAATTATAATAACTTTTGGGAGTGTTTTTGGGAGAAACATTTTTTTTTTAATATGATCCCAATAAGATCCCAACTTAAAATTTTGTTTGTTTGTAGACAAATACTTAAGTAATTACCTAAAAAATTTTCAAAACGATTTGAGATATTATTTTTCTGGAATAACCTTTTCAAAATTTAAGTTAAAAAATTAAGAGTTATAATTTTTTTGAAATTAGCTTGTTGCATATCATTTTAAAGCTTGTAAATTTCTGAAAAAAATGGTATTTTGCTCCAAAATATATCTTTATCCTAAGCCGAGATATAGCTAGAAACGTAAAACAATGTGTGTCTAAATTTCACAGTTTTCACAATTTAAAAAATTGTTTAATAAAAAACTACATGAGATAAAAACAAAATCTTTTGGTTTCTTTCTTCTTTCACCTAGTATAACCGGAGGACAAAATCTTAGGTTAATATAAAATAGTAAGATAATTTTCTTTGGATCACTTGATATGGATTGACCCCACGGGCTCTTATGGGAAGTTGACATATTCACACGACTTTATTGAATAAAATGAAAACGTGTCAAAGGAATTTGATAAAAATTTAATATGTTATAAAATACAAAGTTACAAACTTTATTTAATAAGAAAAATAAAAATTATTCACTACGCCGTTTTTGAAATATAATTTATAAACATCATTTTACAACGTTTTTACAACGCTTTTTCAACAATGCTTTTTGATTGCTGTAACATAAGCGCGCGAAAATTAAAAAAAAAACGTGGTATACAAAAATATAATAACTGAAGAATATTAATACATTATTTAATTTTTGATAAAAGAAAATTTGAGATATAGATATACTTTTGTACCTGACTGTCTCGGGGAAACTACGTTAATTAAACCAAAAAAATTTATTTCTGAAATAAAAAAATATTTCTTGAATCAAAAATGTTTTTTTCCATTCAAAGAAAAGGAAATTTAAAAAAAAATCTTTGAACTAAGAAATCCTTTTGAGAATGTATTTACAATAAAGATGGGATTCGGTCAGAATTCCAGTAATGGTGGCTCTGTATTAATTTAAACATAATATGTAAATTCAAACTGAACATCTTCCTTGATAAAAGTTATATAATCTTAATTAGTGCAATAATTATGTCGTGTATAGCTGTATATTGAATTGTATAATAAAATTAATATAGATTAAATTGTTTAAATAAAAAAAAACGCCGTGAGCAGCGGGGCCCCATCACGGTAGTCGAATTTTCTCCTTCATCTTCGGTATTGAATGTTTACAAGCGAAATGTGATTGAAAGTCTACAACCGAATTGTCATTTTGTTGGTTTCAAAACTGGTGATGAGTGTTCGGCTGATCGAGGCTTTAAAAAAAGGTTTTAAGTATTTAAGGGCTGTATCTCAGTAAATTTCAATTTTGTGCCGAAAACAGGTAGCAGAAAAAAAACCAACACAATTCGTACGAGGGCATTCCTGCCCATGTTTATCCGCTAATTGCCTTTATGTTTTAGTTTTAAATATTAAAAAAGGACCTTAAATAGTAAACTGGAAGGCCTTTATAAAGATATTTTTTCTTTCCAAAAAAAAAAAAAATAAATAAAAAATAAAAAAAATAAAAAATTATTTCTTCGGTATTGAGTGTCTACAAGCGAAATATAATTGAAAGTCCACAAGCGATTTGTAATTTTGGTGGTTTCAAAACTGATAATGAGTGTCCGGTTGATCGGGGCTTTATAAAAAGATTTTAAGTTTTTAAGGGCTGAATCTCAGTAAATTTCAATTTTGTGCCGATAGAAGTTAACAGGGAAAAAGCCAACACAATTCGTACGAGGGCATTTCTATCCATGCTTATCCGCCAATTGCCTTTGTGTTTTACTTTTAAATATTAAAAAAGGAACTTAAATAGTAAACTGGAAGGCTTTTATGAAGATATTTTTTCTTTCCAAAAAAATCCAAAATTTCTATTTTATAAATAATAAAAATCCAAAATTCCTAAATAATAAATAAATAAATAAACAGTGACTTTAATAACATTTGCAAATTACTTAATATGTATGTATTTCATTTGTTAAAAAATTGTATTCACTTTTTTTTAAATTTTTTAAAATTACTATTCGCCTACTTGTATTTACAATAAAAGTAATGCATTTAAAACACATTTAACAATAGCATTCAATTCCGATGTAAAAATGGAAGAAGTGGGGGGAAAAGTAATGTGGACTCACTAAAAGGTACTAGCTGGATACTAACTGAATACACGTACAAAATTTCAGCCCTCTAGGTTTCCTTATGGAGTCTCTAGACGTGTTAGAAAACAAGCAAAAAAATTAAGGAAATATTGGCGTAAAAATCGTGGGGGTAAGGGTTAAAAGTTGAAACCTCCAAAAAACAGTGTCTGGCTATTAGCTTAACCTGTACACCAAATTTCAGCCCTCTAGGTTTATTTGGGGAGATTTTGACCCGAACGAAACTGTTAAAAAACAAGAAAAATCATGTTCTTTTGGGTATAAAAATGGTGGGGGTAGGGGTTAAAAGTCGAGACCCCCAAAAGGCACCCCCTTGATACTAACTCAATCCGAATACAAAATTTCAGCCCTCTAGGTTTATTCGGGTGACCTGTGCGAGTGGTACAAACTTCGAAAACGTCGAAAATGCATGAAATTGTAGCTTAAAAATGAGGGGGGTGGGGGTAAAATATTAAAACCTCCAAAAAGCACAACCTAGGTACGAGCTTTATCAACACACCAAATTTCAACCCTCTACGTTAATTCTGGGGGGCTGGGGGCCTGTTAGATCCAGCGAAAATCGTTTTTCCCCCATCTACTCCCACCATATCATCCTAGGAAGCTGAATTTTGGATATGTTGTAGATAATTGACCGAAACATTATTTAAAACCGATTTGGAAAAGTTTTATTGCTTTTCCGCCCCCCACCACCCCCTTAAAGGTCGGGTCCGAAAAAAAATTTGCCCAAAATTTGACCCCACTTTGATAGTATTGTTGTGCATCGGAATAAGCCCCACTTACCAAATTTCATCTCTTAACTTCCATAGGGGGGCCCTACACATATTAAAAGGTTGCGGGATATATATATATATATATATATATATATATATATATATATATATATATATATATATATATATATATATATATATATCAGACATCTTTTTTTTTTACATAATCGTGTTCTACGGGTCCGAAAACGGATAGCGCCCCTGGTCTCGCCTCTCGCAGCTCTTATCGTATAGACTGTATAAGTCTAATTTTTCGGAGAAAATTCGACTAAAAAGAAACATGTATTTTTCCAATATTTACATTTATCGGAATGATACCAAAAATGACAAAGCAAAAAAGAATTTTGAAAAAAAAATATTTTTTTAATATTTGAACTTGTACAAACATAAAGAGATTAATACAAAATCATTATAAATATCATATTCGGTTAGAGTCCAGTGATCTTTCATTGATTTACAGTGTATCATATTTCTTTTCAACTCTTAACGGTAATTACTTCAAGTAAATAAACAGATATTGACTGTGACATAAAAATATTTTATTATCGAGTGGATTGAATTCAGTGAGAAATATTGGTAATTTTAATATCTTAAGTAAAACCTGACTTACTGCGACACAACACTGTATTGTGTCAACAATTCTATTGTATATAAAGTGTATTGGTTGTCAAAATAGTGTAACATTTGGCCGTTTCGTCGTTATAGGTTGTGATTGTCAACGTGTTAAAGTATGTGTCAAATTACATGTACTTTTATAAAAAATGGGAAATTTTTGTTATATTTCAATGAAAAATGATGCTAAAAGTCTAAAATTGTATATAGTAAACATATAAATATTTTTTTCTATAGTCATAATAGAAAGTAGGCTTTTGCGCTCTGTGAAGAAAGTGCAAAATATCTGTTTGTCGAGGACTGTTACTTTTCGCTTTAAAGCTAAACATATTTAATTACAAATCGGGTAGGCGTTGTTTGTATTTTCTATGGCAACAAATAAACAGATTCATTTATATTATTTTTATCGTGATCAAGTGAAATATCAATTTTATTAAATTTCAAAATAACTACAAAATATTAATTAAAAATAATAAATAAGTATAAATAATAAATAAGTTGATAAATAAATAATTTTAAAAAAAATATATACATATATGATGGAAATATGCAATTGTGACAGCGATTTCTCAAATACACTTCCAGATATTTCTGAAGCTGCAAAAATTATCTTAAAATAAATGTTAACGTTTTTTTTTAAAGTATTTTTTAAGTAAGACGAGTACACGATTTAAATAAAATTTTTCCAAATTTTGGAAGAAATTATGTGTGTAATTCCAGCACAAAATAACAGTGCCGCTCTCATAAGAAAGACGCGCTCCGCCTGGCGGTGTCGTGCGTCAACATTCTTAATCGAGTAGCAATGTACTTTGCGCTCTTAATACAAAAATAATTTATTATACACGCATATAAAGTTTAAGAAAGATTAGGAGCAGCGTTTTTTCAGGAAAATTTTATCTTAGAATAAATGAATTGTTAACGTAAAATTTGACAATTATTGGGACAGTTGCATTAAGGTGTTTCAAAAATAACTTAAAAAATCCAGATTCAGCATAAGAAAATTTCAAAATCTTTCGAATTTTTTTTTCAAATGATACTTTAATATTCTTTTTTGATATTCTACATATCTTGTAAATAAATTAAGGGTTACAGTGTTCATATTACAAACAAAAAATTGGTTTACTGTTTTATTCTGTTAAGACCCAAAAATAAATTTTTTTTTTAAAAGAAAAGAATATCTAATATAATTGGTTATAAATTTAAAATAATTATAAGTAAAAATAAAAATCATGCTATCAAAATCATTCTTTTGTTACGGACATAACATTTTCTCGCACTTTACACCCTTCTCATAAGGGAAAAATATAGAAGTTATTGTTTTCTTATAAATTTTCAATACGATTCAGATAGACAAATGTGTACACAATACTTGTACTGAATATAAAGTACATAACATTATTAGTTTTAATACTAGAGCTAATAAAGTCTGTGTTACGGACGTGACAAAAAGTACCTTTTTGTCGCGTCCGAACATATCTCTAGCATTAAAACTCATAATGTATGTATGTATTTTATATTCAGTACAAATATTGTGTACACATTTGTCTATCTGCTTAGTATTGAAAATTTATAGGAAAACAATAATTTCTATTTTTTTTTCTTATGAGAAGCCGTGTAAATGTGGGTGAAAATGTCATGTCCGTAACTAAAGAATGGCTGTATATGTATCAGTTTGAATATTTTTAAGTAATTAATTTTACCTGTCAGTAGCTAACAAGTCGGGAGCGAACTAACCTACGACCCTTTTTCAAGATAAGATTAAAATCTGACCGCGGGAGCGAACTAGTATGCACCCTTTTTACTGCAAAGGGTATGTTTCAAAAGAATGGCTGATCATCATTAAGATTTGACCAAAAATATATTAATAAAAAAAATATATAAAAAGAGAATGTTTAAAATGAAAAAAAATACGGTATTTTTAAAATTTGTTTTAAGCGACGTTTATGGGAAAATATGGATAAATAACTATTATTATTATTATTATTCTTTAAGGGATTTTTTTACAAGTAATGTGCTATTAAAAAACACTTTTTTGGAATTTTTTTGGCGGGAAATTATTATTTACTGTTTATTATTTAACTTTTGTACATTAAAGTACATATAAATAAGTTTATCTTGAATATTTTTTCTTTAATTTATGATCAGCCGTCTGCCCTTGTAAGCCTGTTGAAGCTCACAAGTCTAAAAAAAACCGCTGCCAATGATTCAAAGAAAACTATAAGTCCGATTGGACTGACATTGGATGCATTCTCTTTATTATGGTGTTTCTTACAAGACTACCTAGAATCAGCCCTTAAAATAAAAATTTCGATTTTTTAAAGTGCCTGAAAGTCCAAAAAACGGAACAATTTTTCTTATTTTTTATTCAAAATGACGTAAAAAAAAAGTATGAGGTTTGATGGGTTGATTCTAGATAGTCTTATTACAGGAAACACCATAATAAAGAGAATTCATCCAATTTTAGTCCAATGTTTTTTTTTTTTTTTTGAATCGTTAGCACCGTTTTGAATTACAAAATTTACATGTGACATTCAACAGGTCTCCAAGAACAGATGGAAGGCCAGACAGGAAGAAAAAAATTTAAGATACACCTAATTATATGTACAAACTTCTTTTTCATTACAATAAATTGTTTCTCCAAAAAAAAAAACCAAAAAAGTGTTTTTTTAGTATATCACTTGTAAAAGACTCGGCTTAATATTGCTTGTAACACTAGATATTAATAGTGAGTATGTACCTTTTTATACGAAAATTGGTTAAATTTATAGTACCTAGTTTTAACGACCTGAGCTTTTCTTATTTGACGTATTTTTAACAAATTTTCACATAAAGTGGTGATATTGACTAATATTTACGATGTATTATAAACAAAATAAAGAGGTAATAATTATTCATATAGCTATTAAAATTCATAGCTACATAAAGACGTAATGTTTCGTAAGTGATTTTTCGACGTCTAATATAATATAGACGTTAATAACAGCAGTAGTCAGGTCCTTTGCACGTGTTCTAAGCACTCCCACCACATTTTTAAAGATTATACATCGCTATACATTTTATACTTCGTTTTCGTTATACTTTCAGTTATTGCAGACTTCGATACTCTTTCAAAGCGAGTTACCCTCGCTGTAGAAGTTTTCAATTTAATATACAAATAATACTTTAAAGTTTAAATGATTTGAAATAATATGACATAAAGAATATTGTGGAAAAATTTAATAATTTGAACAATATAAAATATTAATAAATTAGCATTTAGTTTTAGCAAAAATTACTTTTAAATTCAATTAACAATATTAGATACAATGCACGCATTTGAAAACTATACGTATGTATACATAAGATAGTATAATTTATATAGTAAACAACTTTCTGGCTGAAAATTACACATAGGGAAAATTCCAATGGTAATTTATGGAAATATGGTTAAAAATTTCATTAAAATATTGGTGAAAAGTTTAAAATTACATACTAGTATTATTTTACAGCAAATTCAAACTAGCAAATAAAAACTGTTGTCTATGTTGATACTTCACATGAAAAAGAACCAACACTTCATTTCCCTTCTATTACCTCAGATACATTTTTCATTTTTTCTCCACTTGATATATTTAATTACTTTCAATAGGTTTCACTTTTAACAGCTGCAAATGATTTACTTTCAAATGTCCCGATAAACTTTTGAGAAATAAAACGGTATTATTAGTTTCATTAGAAATAAACCACATTTTTTAAACGTTTCCTCCAAAATAAATAAGTTGTGAGCAAAAAAAACACTCAAATTTTTCCCAGGCACTCTACCGACAGTTACGGGCCTGCTCCTCAAATCCGGGCCCCGGGGCTGAAATTCCGGCTACCCCACACTATCGTCGAGCCTGATGCTAGGAATGACGCTAGATTTTTCTTAAAAAAATTGTTGCTTTCTTCAGACAATATATCATTAATTGAAGACATGAGTGGATGAAGGCGTTATGTAACATTTTTATAATTTTACAATAGAAGCAATTGAAAGTTTTTATTTACATAAATACTTCCCATGCAATAGCAAATTGAATTTCTACAAAACTATTAGGCGTAATGAAACCAAATTGTAATATATCATATAACACTTCAGCATAGGATATTCCAAAATTTTGTAAAAAATGACTTTTTGAAAAAAAAATGTTACATAATACTTTCACCCACTCACGTCTTCCTTTCTTTACTTTTTAAATTGAAAGAAAATTATTTTATGTACGACTGAATCATAAAAGCCTAGTTTGTTACATTGTTAAGAAATATAAAAAGTATTACTTTTTGGTACTAGTTGCATAATTTAAAGTAAAAAGCACTAGTGCCATAAAGAATAGTCTACTTGATAAATTTTAATTTCAATTTTACAATAAACAGAAAACACTAATAAGTTTTGTTGAAAAATCTTTAAAAATGCTCCAATATTTTATTAGCTTTAGATGACAGATAATAACCAAAGCATACTTTAAACACAATAAATTCGTCTATGCCAACTATATATAAAATACATTTTACGCGAGATTTATATTCGATTTTTATCGATAACTAGGAATATTAACAGTCGCACATAAAGCTTTGTATGCAACTTGTACATAATTTGACTTTATGAACTCGCCTTTTTTTATAAACACGGCTCGTTCATAAAGATCTTCATTATGTACTTATTGCATAAATAGCGATTCTTGTACTAATTACATAATTATAAGTAATTTGCTATTAGAGCTTTTCTAAAATATTACCAACTGGATTTTATAACAATATAAAAAAAAAAGTAAGCGTACCTGATACGGCAGCTGATATTTCTTTTGGCCACATTGTTTAAAAATTTTACTTTTTAACAAACAGAAACACATAAATTTTTTTTAAATTTTTTTCTCATATTTTGTTATAGAAAACTATTCGTTCATTTACATATCTAATTCAACATTTATATACATTTACATAATTATTATGAATGGTCTAGTAGAGTATGAAGTTTAGAGATATCATAATATTCTCTGCGTGAATCAAACAACACCTTCAGTTTACGTACAAAATAAAATAAATGAACTTTTTCATTCAAACAACACTTTATGTATAACAAATATAATAATATGCACCTATCTCTTCTATGTACAATATACAAACACGATGTGTGTAAAGTAAAGTTTATATGATATGACCATAACCATTTATATATATATATATATATATATATATATATATATATATAAAATTTGATTAGTGGTTTATATAACTTAGGCGCATGTACCATTGTAGTGCTTTATTAATCTAGTAACTAAAGTATAATTCAAGGTTTTAACTAGTATTCTTGCATAGATAACGTCGAAAATTAACTAAATGATATCGATTTATGGGTAATTAATGTTATGGATTCTCACCTGGTTAATTTGAATAACTTGAAATGTTATTGACTGATTGAGGATAGTGTTGAATGCATCTTTGGAAGGTTTTCAGTCACACGTTATACGTAGAAGAATTAGATAAATGTTTTAAATGAATCTTATGTCTGACTGCTGTAGTTTTTTGATTTGAGATTTGGATTTACTGTAAGAGTATAGGTTCCCAATACTTTTTGGTTGACAACCCCTTCTTCTAGAAAAATAACAAATTTCGACGTATAGGTTTCCAATTTTTTTGAGTCATAACCCACAAAGTGTTTCGATCGTGCTCCCATTAAGGGAAGTTATACTCTATTACATACTGAAAATAAAAATCGATTTTAAAACTATTTTAATAAAAGTTATTAACCGAATTGAAAAAATACTTAACGTTTGAATAATAAATATTTATATTATAAAAATATCCCTGTCACAGCATTGTGTATATAACATAGCGAATTTCCGGTTTCAAAAATTACTTTTTCTCGTAAAGTCGCTTACGTAGGATAATGGTTCAAAAACACACTTTATGTGCTTTTTTCCACTCTTTACCATGGTCTAAAAAAACTTTAATTTTTTTTTAAAATTTTAGTAGGAAACTTATTTTTTTGAGTGTTTGGGCATCGGATGTGTCTGGCTGAAGTATTCGTCGTAAATGTTGGATATTTTGTTTCAGAGTTCTAATCTGATTCATTGCTTATCCAGGAATTTGGAAAAAATGCTTCCTATTTATTTATTATTTATGAAAACATCCAAATTCCTAGACAAGACAAAGTAGTCAATTAGAAATTCAAATTTGAAGAATTTCTTAAATATAATTTTGATTTTGAAATGTTTATTTCTTTTTAATTAAATTAGAAATATAATTAAAAGTATATAATATAGCAAGGTAATCAAGAAACATTTCAGTTAGTTTGAATTGTTCACAAGGGAATATCGCTAGCCCGATCAATAATTAGAAGGAAAATATTTTTGCTTCTCATCATCTTAATTAGAAATATGCATATATATATACTAATTCATAAATATCTATTATATAGATTAGTAAAGATACATATTAAGATCAACAAAATTGTTAATTTAGATTTAGTAATTATTGAAGAATACAATTAGAAAATATTATTAGTTAGATTAAGTACAAAGATTTTTATGTCTGCCCCCTATTTTGGTAAATATTTGGTTATAATAATACAATTTTAATAATTATTAAATATTCTTGAGATATGAAACTATATGAATAAATACTTTAGTACAAATTTTATTTGTAACTAGCTTATGATTGAAAAATTGATATTTTGCGCATACAAAAAAAGCTTAGGTACTTAAAGTAAGGAAATAAAATATTTAAAATAAATGCCATCGTCAAAAATACTTAAGGTAGTTTGTCGATAAAACGATTTTGTCAAAGGATTTTAACGAAACTTCTCTAGATATTTATTTAATCCAATACCAATAATACGAGCTCTTACCAAAAAAAAAAAAAAATTGACCACCCCAATTTTGAGAAAAACGATGTCAAAGTTTTGTAATTTCAACACGGACTCTTATGGGAAAACTCTAGTTTTTTTGAATAAAATGAAAACGTGTCAAAGGAATTTGATATAAATTTAATATGTTATAAAATACAAAGTTACAAACCATATTTAATAAGAATAAAGGATATAGCAAGATAAGCATAGTAAATCTGCCCCGCGACGAATTATTTTAATAACTATATTACCGGTATGGTAAGGCTGTAAGTAATTGATATCTACAATTTTGGCGGCCAAAACTGAGTAGTTATAGAGAAAACTAAAAAAAATTAAGAAATTACAAAATTTTTTTTCTTGGTAACTACTCAACTTAGGAAAATAATTCCAAATCCACATGAAGACAAACACTCTCAAGAATATTAGACATATTTATTATCGTATGTATCAGTCCTCGTTATTAAGGATAATAACAAGGATAGTATCCGATCCAATGTTATTTTTATAGGGTTCCAATTGAGCGACCACTTCAAAAAAAATTCAGTAGCTGTGCCCTAATGCACTTAATTACTGCACCAAGTCTCGTCAAAATTCAAGTTCTGCAATATGGTAAAAAAAAATTTTTTTCAATTCTAATCTGCTGAGCCCCTCCTGCAGTGGGTCCGACCCTGGAGTTATATACATCAGTCGAAAGTACTTTAAAAATAAAGTGTTATGTCTCATAAAGTGTTTTTTCCTATCTCCTATAGTTTTCGAGATAATTAAAAATAATCGAAAGAAGTATATTAAGTTATAGGTTATCTGCCCCTGATAGAAAGTCTCACTAGTAACTGTATTGTCGTTTATGTGACACTGCAGGCACTTCATATGTATAACTTCCCTAGATCAAAACAAAACCATTGCAGAAATATAATAGAAAATTGTCAAAAAATGTGGTGTAGTAGGCATTTTAGGTAGAATATTAAAAAATTCCCGAACTATCAGCCTTTATACATTTTTCAATACCTCAAAGTTAACAATGAAAATCAGAATCCGCTGTTCAGACGGCTGTAACTCAAAAACTATTTGAGACATGCACTTGAAATTTTAATATGTTATTTTCAAAGGTTTAGACTATCGAAGTATACAAAAAAGGTTTTTCAAATTTTTTCAAAATGTCACACTAGTGGCTCCCCTTAATAAGATTGAGTTCGAGAATATTTGCATGTTTTTACACAATATCTACTTCGTATTTTGAAACATCATCATTTTTGCTTAATTGTCCGCCACTGTTATAACTTATGAAACTGCCCATTTATACGGAAGCCCGTATGGCTCACCGACTGACTGTGTCGCTAGCATCATTTTTTCCACTGACTAGCGACTAGCAGGCTGCCAGTCACTAGTGACTGGCGACTACTTTTGTAGATTATATTTTTTTTTCTTTACTTTTTGAATTAAATATTAAGTATATTATATAGTATTAAAGATAGGTAATAATATAAAATATGAATATTTTAATTAAATATTATTTTGAAAAGGACTGTACCCGAATTTTTGAAAAACACGATAGAAATATATCATTATCTAAAATAGAAAAACTTTTTTTGATATTAGCATCAAAAAGAAAAAATATTAAGAAGCCAAACATTAAAGATATTATTCCTGCTCTTGTTGAACATGTGTCACACAAGCCAATTTTACTTAACATTTAAAAGGTATAAACGGAAGTTGCAACAACAAACGAGAATCCAAAAGTAACGACATACTATTTATTACTTATGTAACTACACTAAAAATCAGTTTGCACCTACAAATTATTATTAGGTCAATTAAGGATACAGAAAATACTATAATTGAATTTCATCATTTAATATTTCAAGATCACATTCATTTTTATTTATTTCAGATGTAAGTTTAATTGCTTCAGGAAAATATATTTTTTTAAAGTACTTAAATATTTTTAACGGGCAGTTGTAATGATCGGCTATCATCTATTACTTTTATTAGATCTATAATAACTTTAAATAACTCTATACACAAAACATTGTACATACAAATAGTACAAGACAACCACATAACCTACAAAAGTAGTCGCCAGTCACTAGTGAGTGGCAGCCTGCTAGTCGCTAGTCAGTGGAAAAAGTGATGCTAGCGACATAGTCAGTTGGTGAGCCATACGTATTTATTTCCTATGGTTATTATATTAACACGCTGACGATCATGGACGTCGTACGACGTTAGGTGAAACCTGACTAACTGCAATACAACGTTGTACTGCGTCAAAAATTCCGTATAAAGAATACGTTATTTTTTGTAACTATGGTAATCAGACAACAGGATGGTAAATGTTACTTATACGACAAGTTACTTGTTATGTAAACGCCAACAAAAAATATTTTCATATGTGCGTGCCCGCCAGTTATGACTCTTAATAATTCAAACTTGTACTTATCATTCCCAAGGGAAAAAAGTTGATTTTTGAAAATTAATCGATTACAAAGATTGACATATTTATTATTATTTATTATTATTTGGACATTAAAATTTCCTGCTCAGTTTTAAATCAGTGAAGGTTGATGAAAATTATATTTTCTATTCACTATAATATATACGACATATACGAATAGCTTTTCTCATCTTAGAAAATAGTAGTAATAACAATATTGATAAGACATATACATTAAACATAATAATGAATATTGACATTGTCAATGTAAAATAGGTAACGTAAGAGTATAACCTCATGTCAACATGAGACCAAAGCTATTATTGATATTGATTGATACAACCTATGTTTTCTTATTTCCTCCAGTCATTACTATTTGAACTAAACAAGCTAATATGAACGCTTATTTAGAAGAAATTCTATAGGTAGGTATAAGATTTAGTAACTTGATATTCTGTTAATAAACATTTATTTAAATTATACAACATTGCCGGGTTTCTGTGGCTAAGATGCTGTTGACCCAAAATCTGTTCGTATTTTTTGTTTTTTGTTTTGTACAATTTGATTTCCAATATTGACGTCTAAAGTTTCAGTTAAATTTGAGAGTCTAAAGTTTGAGTTAAAAATTTAAAAAAAAATCATTTTATGTATTTTTACTAAATTATTTGGCCAATTATCTTTATATACTCGAGGACCTCAGAGCTTTAAAGCTTCGAGTTTAGGGTCTTTAGGTTTACATTTTTTTCGTTTAGCGGTGCAAAATTCTGTAATGACTTGGCTATAAGTGCACATTTTTTCCCAATAAGTAATTTGTAATGTTCTTTTTTTTTATTTTCTTTTTGTGTTCAATTTTTTTGGTTTATCATCACCCCCCGTATGCAACTATAGATGTTATTTATTACCCCGGATTGCCAGGCACACTGAAAGAACTCAATTATATCAGTGACGTTGGATGATTAATCGGTTAATCGGTTTAGTCGATTAATCTTGTTTAAATCTAGTCATTTTTTAGTCGGTTCTTGTACTCTCAACTAAATGATTAAGATTATTTTTTATTAAATAACTAAAAAGGATTAATTAGCGATTTTTATTTCATTTATAAAATTCGAAAGATTAAAAACTAAAAAATTACCCATTTGTACGATATTTAACTCTGATACCATTAATATGTCATATGTCAGATATTTAGCTCTTTAAAAAAAAATAATAAAAGTGCATAATTAAATTCAACGGAAAACTTTGCTTTTGAAAGAATTACATAAGTTACCATATTATAAATTCGACTAAATATTTAGTTGGTTAATTGATTATTATCTGCTCGATATTTTCGTCTAATGAATAATTTTATATAAAAAACAACATTAGACGATCAATCGATTAATTTTTTTCTCTATTGGACGTAACTAGTGGGAATAATACCCTAATATCATATTTATGGCGTTTTGAATAACAAATTTGTACCTACTAATAGCGTGGGATCCAAATTCGTTAAAATGTTTTTTACATGAATCTTTTCCAAAAAGTTAAAGTAGTTACTCATTGTCAGTTCAAAGATAATACTATAATAAAAAACAAAATGTCATTACTGTAAAGTTGTAAATAAATTTTATTTTTAGAAATTTGCAAAACAACGGAATACTTACTTTAAGATTAATTTTAATGTTTCTTTACAGTATCATAATATGCTATATGTACCCGAAAAATATTATAATGTATACACTGCAAAAAATATGCATACAGTGCAGGATTAAATTGACAATTTTCATTCAAAAAAAAAAGATTATTAATAAATTTTGTACTTTTTATAAAAAATTAATTTATATATTGGCTCAAGTTCAATGTTATTTGTTGATGCATTTAAACGTGAAACGCTGTTGTGTCTGCATATTTCTCAAAGGTTAATGAACACAAATTTTTATATATTAATAATAACTGCAGTGTAAGTAGCCACTATTTATTTAATTTTATTGTGTCATTATTTATCTATTGAATTAATTAATTAATTAACTAATTATTAGTTAAATATTTTACAATAAGAGTTTGTATGTTTAGTTTCTTAATAAATTATTTCAATAACGATCGCAAAATTTTTCGCAAAATTGAAGAGCTTATTCCAAAAACAGCACTTGTCAAAAATTCAAATTTTTCAGTATAAAGAAATTATTGTAAGAACTATAATTGACAAAAGTTTTTTTTGTAGAACTGGCAATATTACTACAATTGGCAAATGTTTGACAAATGTTTTTTTTGTAGAACTAACAATATTTTGTTTGCTTATATCTCATGAGAAATAATATTTTTGGTGAAACCATTTAAACTATTACATAGATAGTTAAAAAATCTATAGGATGGCGTCATTATTAGAATTTTTAAAAAAATTGACATGTGTTGTTTTTGGAATAAGCTCTTCAATTAACCACAAATTTTAAATCTCAACCACCTTTGTTGATGTAATTTGAATAAATTGCATATCAATAGATAGCTCTTTAAATAAAAAAGTTAATTAAAAAAAACAAAAAACCTGACTGCCTTTAAAGTAAACTAAAACGGTGTAGACAAGATGAAATAGAGAAAAAGAAGAATGAATAAAAAGCAAAGAAGTCGGAGGCATCAAACTTTTCTGTTTAAATTGGTACAACAGGTATGCCTGCGACTGCTTTACATTTTATTCATTCTTCTTTTTCTCTATTTCATCTTGTCTACACCGTCTTAGTTTACTTTAAAGGCAGTCGAGTTTTTTGATTTTTTTAAATTAACTTTTTTATTTATAAATTTTTCTCTTGCTCTATTTTTTCATTTTATTTCCACCGTTTTAGTTTGCTTTTTACGCAGTCGAGTTTCTTAATTTTTGATTTTAATTAACTTTTCAATTTAGGTCTTTTTAGCGTTGTTTAATTATTTAGAAGAAAAAATATGTATATATGTACGCATATGTGATTGCTGCGGCTGGCAGCCTAAATTACCACGAATTTGGTATGGTTCATTTTAGTTAAATTTAACCATGCTTCGTCACTTTGAATTTAAATAATTTCCGTTTTCTTGGCTTTATCTCTTTTATTATTGAATTTATGTAAATTTTAAATTTGCAGTTTATTTCTAGGAAAGAATAGAAGAATGATTTGTTTCGAATATAAGAATTATTTAATTTTTTAATGAAAACTCATGACCAATTGTATCTGAAATGAGGTATAGTAATAAATTCATTTTATACTAGCGCTAATATAGTAGCTTTTGTCTAAAACTTCGTCCGCGTAGAGTCATTGAAGGTTGATTAAATGATTTCGTAAACTATGTCGTCATCGACTTCATACGGGTGAATTCATCGATAAAAATTCTTTCTTAGAGCTCACCTACGCTACATAAGGAAATCCTGTACAAAATTTCAAGTTTTTGGGCCCAGTAGGTTTTTAAATAAATTTTGATCGCTTATTTTACCCCCTTAGGGGATGAATTTACAAAACCCATTCTCGGTGCTCACCTACATTATATAAAGAACCCCTTTGTAGAATTTCACGTTTCTAGACTCAACGGTTTTCTATATAAATTTTCATCCCCTATTTAAACCCTTAGGAAGCGAAATTCTAAAAATCCACTCTTGGTGCTTGCTTGCGTTACTAAAGGAACCTTTGTACAAAATTTTACCTTACTAAACCTATGTAAATTTTCATCCCCTATTTTACACCCTTAATAGATAAATTTTTACAAAAATTCTCCCTATTAATACTCATATACATTACTAAAGGACTCCTGTGGCTCTATGCAAAATTTTACCTTTCAAAATTTTCATCCCCTACTTTATACCCTTAGGGGTGAATTCCCGAAAATATTTTCTTGGTGCTCCTCTACGTTACATAAAGAACTCTTTGTGCAAAATTTCACGTTTCTAGACTTAATGGTTTGTTATATAAATTTTTCATCCCCTATTTAGGGGATGAATTCTGAAATTTCATGTAGACTATAGCACTCCTGAGGTTAAGACGAATCCAGCGACACCTTTTTTACCAAAATCCGTCAAGCCGTTTAGGCTGCAGACTGCGCTACAGAAACAGACTCAGTTAAAGGATACATACTTCCTGAAAACATAACCCTCCTTCTGATGTAGTCGGGTAAAAAGAGTAATATCGCCGGCTTAAACTTTTGCTCTATTTCTTACTGTTTTCGAGATATTTGAAAAATTAAATTTTTACTCCAATTTTTGAAGGGCGATTTCATCCCTTAAAAACGTTTTTTTAGCAGCAACTGATATTTTTTATGTTTTAAGATAGTCACCACTATATATTGAAAAAGTTTCAGGTTTTCCTGAATTTTCGATTTCTTGCCCTTCTCCTTGTTAGTGAAATTTTTGGACATACAGACGGATCGACAGACAGACTCTAGAATGCCAAATGCGTGTGAAAATTTTCACATTCCACAAGTGATTATGAAAACAAATTGAAAACAATAATAATAAAATTAGTGAAATACGAGTAGTATCTAGGTTGTTTTCAGACTTTTTGTTTTGTAAACTTGAGAAAATATTTTCTTAACGTAAATTACATAAGAGTAAATGCAAACATAATGACCTCCATTGTTTTCTTAAATAAATATAGTAATCAGTGATAATAAATTAATATGGATACATATTCAATTAATTTTTTAGTCGAATTTTTCTTTGAGAAAATTAGACTTATACAGCCTATACGATAAGAACGGCGAGAGTAGGGGCGCTATCCGTTTTCGGACCCGTAGAACACGATTCTGTAGAAAAAAATGTCTGATATATATACATATATATATATATATATATATATATATATATATATATATATATATATATATATATATATATACATATATATAAACTTTTCTAAACCAGTTGCAAATAATATTTCGGTCTACAACATATCCAACACTCAGTTTCCTAGGATGATTTGGAGGGAGTAGAGGGAGAACAAAGTATTTTGGCCGGATCTAACACGCCCACAGCCCCCCAGAATTAACGCAGAGGGTTGGAATTTAGCGTGTTGATAAAGTTCGTACCTAGGTTGTGCTTTTTGGAGGTTTTAATATTTTACCCGACCCCCTAATTTTTAAACAACAATTTCATGCTCTTTTGACGTTTTGGAAGTTTATACCACTCCCACAGGTCACCCAAATAATCCTAGAGAGCTGAAATTTTGTATTCAGATTGAGTTAGTATCAAGCGGATGCCATTTGGGGGTCTCAGCTTTTAATTCTTACCCCCACCATTTTTATACCAAAAAGAATATGATTTTTCTTGTTTTTTAACAGTTTCGTTCGGGTCAGAATCTCCCCAAATAAACTTAGAGGGCTGAAATTTTGTGTACAGTTTAAGCCAATAGCCAGACACTACTTTTTGGAGGTTTCAACTTTTAACCTTTACCCCCACGATTTTTACGCCAATATATCATTAATTTTTTTGCTTTTTGCTAACACGTCTAGAGACTCTCTAAGGAAAGCTAGAGGGCTGAAATTTTGTACGTGTATTGAGTTAGTATCCAGCCAGTGTCTTTTAGGGATTCTACATTATTTTTCCCCCCACTTCTACCATTTTTATATCGGAATTCAATGGTATAGTTAAATGTGTTTTAAATGCATTATTTTTAATCTAAAACAAGTAGGCGAATAGTAATTATAGAAAACTTAAAAAAAAAATGAATTTTTTTTTTATAACAAATGCGATACACAAATATTAAGTAATTTAAAAATGTTATTAAAGTCACTGTTTATTTATAAAGTAGGTATTTGGATTTTTATTATTTATAAAATAGAAATTTTGGATTTTTTTGGAAAGAAAAAATATCTTCATAAAGGCCTTCCAGTTTACAATTTAAGTTCCGTTTTTAATATTTAAAATTAAAACACAAAGGCAATTGGCGGATAAGCATGGGTAGGAATGCCCTCGTACGAATTATGTTAGTTTTTTTCCTGCTATCTGCTATCGGCACAAAATTGAAATTTACTGAGGTTCAGCCCTTAAAAACTTAAAACCTTTTTTTAAAGCCTCGATCAGCCGAACACTCATTATCAGTTTTGAAACCACCAAAATGACAAATCGCTTGTAGTCTTTCAACTACATTTTGCTTGTAGACATTCAATACCGAAGATGAAAGGAAAAATTGGACTTCCGTGATGGAGCCCCGCTGCTCACGGCTTTTTATTTATCACGTTAATGTCAAATGTCAAAGCCGAGCGGGTGCAGTGTCATTTTCAAGGATACTTATTAATTATTATAATTATTATGAATACTATAGGTAACTACTTGTGTAAAATCATATATGTATACCGAAGATTTTTTTACAACGTTTTATCTTATTGTAATTTTATCCATGTTTACTTTATTTTTCTAAGGCATTAAAAATTGTTTTTTTTTTCGATAAAACATTTTGATGCGATTCTAGAAGGGGCTATTGACTATGTAGTTGAATAAGGATTACTTCGCAAAAATATTTGTTTATTATTTACAAATATGGAATACCATAAAGTAACGCTCAAATCTATTAATATTATAAGGAACTAATTCGTAACAGCTGTTTTATTGTTTCATATGTTAATTTGTACCCCAAAAATGATAAATTCACAAAGCGCTATTAAATTTAGGCGTGGGTTTTTACGAACGATGTAAATTTATCGATTCTTAAGTTTTTTAACTATAACGCAAAAACTATGCATTTTTCGTATATACACATGATATGATTTTTTGTAGAGAATTAAATTTCCTATCGAAATGGCACTTTACGATTTCAAGGAACATTTTTCTCAACAAAATAAGTCAAAAAAACTATTTAAAAGAGCGGAAATTTTTCAATTTTTCTTTCTTTTTTTAAATTTTAGTGCAGCACTTTTTTCTGAGTGAATTTGGGCATAGGCATTGGTGCACAAAAAAGAAAGCTGATACAATTCCCATCAGAATGGTGACCGGTAAAAATATTTCCGATGAAAACTGGCTGAGTTACAGTCGTTCAAATTTACCTACTTTTTAACAGTTTTATTACCTTTTAATTTTATATCAAGTTATTTGTAATTTTTACACGCAGAAATTATTTTTATTTAGTATAAATATTATTTCTGCTTTATCAGAGATAATGATAAAAGTTTTTGTTAACTATTTTGATACTCATATGATCTTAGGTATAAATACCCCTGTCGCAGCACCTGCATAACATAGCGAATTTTCAAAGACAGGACACTGACGGATCTCATATAACAACTTGTATCCATCTAAAATAGTTTAACTCTATAACAGTGATAAGATTTTCGAAATCGGTTGAGTAGTTAATTCTTTACTTTTGAGTCCCCAGGACCCTGGCAGATCACATATAGTATAGCACATATGCATTTAAATAAGTTTAACCAAAAAATCACTAAAAATGATGAAAAATGGCTTCTAAAAATCGGACATATCAGCTAACGAACTCGTCCCAGCTTTTGAGACTTTTGAATTTCTAACAAAATTTCGTAAGGATTGAATGCTTCATTCGAGAGTTATCGCGCAGACACACACACAAATATATATATATATATATATATATATATATATATATATATATATATATATATATATATATATATAAACAAATAACTCTTGTCCTTTTGTGGGTGACTCTTTGCACCCTGTAGACACTAAAACCGCAGGATTTTTTTCGGAATTAACAGTCGCGTCACCCCTCGATATAGGAAATAAGAATTATTTCCTTTACACCCTGTATATAATATATATACACACCTACATATATATATATATATATACATATGTATATATTTATGTGTGCATATACTATATACAGGGTGTAAAGGAAATGACTCTTATCCGTTTGAGGGGTGACGCGACTGTTAATTTCGAAAAAATTTCTGCGGTTTTAGTGTCTACAGTTTGCTAGGAGTCGCCCTCCACAAAAGGACGAGAGTTATTTGTTTTAGACCCTGTACATATATATATATATATATATATATATATATATATATATATATATATAATATATATATATATATATATATATATATATATATATATATATATATATATAAATAATAATAAACTTTATTCCATATTTTCATATGATACATGAATGGATTGCGTCAACAGATTATATAACATATATATATATATATATATATATATATATATATATATATGTATATATATATACATATATATATATATATATATATATATATATATATATATATATATATATATATATATATATATATATATATATATATATATATATATATATATATATATATATATATGTTTTTAAACAAATTTCTGCCGTATAGTCCCGAACTCGGATCTTTCCATGACATTCTCCGTCATAAATTAAGTTCCAAAATGGAAAGTCGCTTAAAATAATAATTTAATAGTTAAATGAATTTTTACTTAAGTAACAGAAAAATTTATAATTTTTTTCTGCTTTCCGTCCTGCGGCTTCACTCAGGTGTCTGTTTTGTTTTATTTTTGTTTTAATTTTGATTTATATAATTTCGTGCAATAGAATACATTTTTGTATTTTGTAGCTTTAGTTTGAGACCTTTACTCTGATATCCGTAATAATAGTTTTAGATATTCTTCAGTTTTAGACCCTTCTTGGAGAATAACAATTTTAATGCTACTTTCATCTTTTTCTGGAATTCCAATAGTGTTTCAAGGGTAACTTGGGGATCGATTTAATTGTCCGCACCATTCAGCTATTTAATGTGATCCCTATTAGAAGGTTCTGCAGAACAATCTTAACCTTACTTCACTTTTTAATTCGCTATTCTGAAATTCTGTATAAAAACAGTTACTTAAATAATTAATACTATAAAAGCAAGTAATATTCATATTTCAGTAGCATATCTAATTTTTGCAACATCTTCTTGAGATCCGCCCAGCTGTTTAGTATGAAGAAGTTTTTTTGGGGTCCCAAGGTCCTGGGTGATAATTTTGCCCTCACTTATACTAACAAAATCATCTTATTTTAATTTAAATAATAATAGTACAGTTACCTGAGATCTGTTTATCCATTTCTATAAGAGAAATGAATAAACAATTTATTTTACTTTACGTGTAATTGCTTTGGAAAAAAATTAAAATTTGTGGCTCCGTAACTAACGATAACAACTAATAATGAAACCAAATTTGAAAATTCAGGCTCTCTTGTGCCACCCCTGATATGATGCTCTATTCATAGACACTTCACTAGTCGAAATCCGTTAAGTAACCTTGGCTGTGTGCTTTTCACAAAATTTTATAACATTTTTTCTAATTGTATTATATATCTATATATTGATTATTTAATAATAAATCATTGTTAAAAAGATTTAGATTTTAGTAATCAAAATTATTACTTCAATAAATTATAAATTAACACTTATTTAATTGACTAATTATTTTCTTAAATAGAGTAAACAAAAAATTATAATTATTTATTTATTATTTAAATTTGCCGCTTTGAGGAATTTGCTTTGTTGTTTGTAACTTGTTGCCCTCTGCTGGGTTGTCTACACAATTGATATTTAATCTCTTTAATGGATACGATGGATACTTTAATGTCTATTCCTTTGTTCAGAAAATGGGCTATTACTTTTTTAGTTAGTGTGTAGAAATCATTTTCATTTGTAAACATTTTATCTAGTCGATATTGAATTACAAATTTAAAATTTGAAATAGGATTATTGTTCAACATTTTGAAAGGTTGTAACATATTTTGGAATTTATAACCCCATTCAGGTAAGATGTTAAATATTTCAAAAAATTTAATAATTAATTAATGTATTTTTTTATTTTTTAGATTGTTTTATGAGTATTTCAATTAAATTGTAGACAAACAATCTACTTGCCAGTACCTAAAGAAATTTCCAATCTTTTGTGATGAATGTTTTCAACAACGAATTAACACTTAATTACAAATGTAAAAATGTTTGAATAGCTAACTGTCGTGTGTAAAGAGGTTAAAATTCATTAACAATTATTAATGGAAATTAAATTATATGTGTAACAATGTAAAATATTTTAAGAAAGATTAAAATTTATTTTTAATTAAATGATACATAATTTTATTGGTGTTTTTTTGTCAAAAATGTCACTTATGTAGATTTGATTTAGCATTCAAATGTAAGTTGAGCCAAAATTCGTTTTTTTCTATTTTTATTTTTTTTTTTTGTTAAATAACTCATGTTGTGTGAATTTGTATTGTTTTTTTGGACACAAGCGCGAGGCTCGTAACTGCTGGCTCCTGCTACATGGCTAATTTAGTTGTTCCGGCACTGTTTAGTTGCTCCAAAAACTTTATTTTCCGTTAAAAACACTATATTGTACCCATGTACTTTGTTTTTAATTCCAAAGTATACCAATTATATGTCATCAAAATCTTGTCAAATATATATTTTTTTTTATAAAATTTCCTTACCATCAATTAGTTTTTTCTAATTTAGTTCATCTTATTTAAAATTAAATAAGAAAATTTTCAAAATAATAAATATAATGTGTTAAAACAAAAATATTTATAATTAGGTTATATACATGCATGCATATTATATGCATATATTTAAAAATGATTCCATTTGACAGATTGTTATAAAAAAACAAAACAAAAAACTAACATTATCAAAATTTGTACTTCGTTTACAAATAGCTAAGGGCCATTCAACACCACAAAAAAAAATATGTCAAAAGTTTATTTAATCAAATAAATAGTACAGTTTAATTGATTAACATTTATAATATAACTTTATAAATTTATTAAGACATTATTCATAATGTTTAATTAAAGAAATCTGACATATATTTAGGTAATAGAAATAACTAGTGACGAAACACCCTTAGACACATTTATAAACACAATATATATTAAATAGAAAAATCAAACGAGGTAGAGTGAAATAACAAATAAAAAGAGACTTTTAAAAAGAGATTATTTTTGATTTTTCTTAAGAACCACGTTATATAGAAAAAAAGTATAAAAAGCTCTCTGATATAACTTCTTACGAAATTTTTGATAATGTAATAAAATTTTTGAAAAAGTTTTAAATTCTGATCAAAAACACAAAAAAAAGACTTTAAAGCCCAAAATATCCGGTCTGTGGCATCGGATGTGTCTGGCTAACGAACTTATCCAAGCGTTTTGAACAATTAACGATTTTAACAAATTTCGTAACAATTAAATGCTTCGTTCGACAGCTATCGCGTACACACATAAATACATATATATATATCTATATATATATAAATTTTAGTGAAGTAGATTTTCGAGTTCTAGAGGCTCCAAAACAAATTTCTGCCATAGTCCCGGGCTTAGGTCTTACCATAAGAGCTGCTGTAATAGCTGAATTTTCATTCTGAAAATTCGCTAAAAAGGCTTTAATATTGTACTAATTTATAATTGTTCTAATTTTTTTTTTTAAATTAGATATCTATTATTTTTTTCCCATAATTTTTTCGAATTCAATATCAATATCTTCATCAACATCGTTTTAGACATCTTCTTCGGTAACTTCTGGAACATCCGCGTTTTCACAATTGAGCCCAATACATTCTTTGCAGGACATGGAGCAGCTAATTCCTATAATTTTCCAGATGTTCCAGAAGTTAGGGAAAAAGATGCCCAAAACAATGTTGATGAAGATATTGATTTTGAATTTGACAACATTATGAGGGAAATTTAATAGATATGTGATTTAAAAAAAAAAAAGATTAGAACAACTATAAATTAGTACAATATTCAAGTTTTTTATACCTAAGATTATATAAATATCAAAATTTTCAACAAATACTTTTATCATTATCTCTGATAAAGTAGAAGTAATTTTTGTACTGAATAAAAATAATTTTTACGTGTAAAAATTACAAATACTTGATATAAAAGTAAAAAATAATAAAATTGTAAAAAAGTAGGTAATCTTGAACGACTGTATCTCAGTCAGTTTTTATCGAAAATATTCTTAACGGTCACCATTCTGACGGGAATTCCATCAGCTTTCTTTTTTGTGAACCAATGCCTATACCTAAATTCACTCCGAAAAAAGTGCTGCACAAAAATTTAAAAAAAAAAATTGAAAAATTGCCTCTTTTTATCTCATCGAAGGATGACATATTAATATCGTTGTGTGATCATAGTGGGGGAACCATTATTATAGAGTTGTACATCCATATTGAATAATTATAGAGTTGTACATCCATATTGAAAAACGCAAGAGGGCTGTAGAGTTAACAACTATAGAGTTAACAAAAAATCATAAATCAACATTTTCACTGAGGTGACATTACTTAGTGCGTGTCAAAAACACGCACTTAACGAATTTTTTTTAAATAGTTTTTTTGACTTATTTTGTTGAGAAAAAAGTTGTTTGAGTTCCGGAAGAGCCATTTTGATAGGAAATTTAATTCTCTACAAAAAATCATATCATATGTAATTACGAAAAATGCATAGTTTTTGAGTTATAGTTAAAAAATTTAAGAGTCGATAAATTTACGTCGTTCGTAAAACTCACGTCTAAATTTAATAGCACTTTGTGAATTTATCATCTTTGGGGTACAACTTAACATGTGAAACAATAAAACAGCTGTTACGAATTAGTTCCTTTTCCCCCTGTTTTTTTGTACATAGTCAATTGCCTAAAAATAAATAATACGTAATTGTCTATTACATATGAATATACCGTTTTATATCCGTATATTTTGAATATACTCTAGGTAAGTATGCATACATTTCTTGTCAAAACTTGTTTATGTAACTTTAATTCAAATAGATATATATGTATTGTGTAAGGTATTTTTTGATGTTACAAATAAATGATTTATTTGTATTAACTGTCTTTTTTCTTCCAGTAAAATGTGAGAGAGACAACATTGTTTTATTTTCGTAAAAATATTTTTTTAAATGAACAACTTATTTTTAAATTAACAAGTTTTTAGTTACAGTCAGTCAGTCAAATTTTCAACAATTTTAATTTAAAAAAACCCAAAATTTTTGTAATTTTTTCAAATAAAGCCTTTTAGTTGCTTTAAACTAATTTTTATTAATAGCTAATGGTTAATAGAGAATATATGGATATAATTTTTTTTAAATGTATTTACACCAATTTATTAACGTTTTAAATTTTTAAAATATAAGTACGGTGCTGTCAGTACCGCAAACTTGCGAAGTATACTTATATGTTGTAATAAAGGATGTGGTGGGAGCACTGGGATCACTACATATAATTGTTTACATGTTTTCGCAAAATTGGTTGTTCTCGAATGAAACTTTAAGTTTTTAAATGTTATACGAATACTTCAAAGACTATAATAGGGTCATATCGCTTGTTTTTTGGCACCAATTTTCGGCTAATTTGGGAAAAAATTATTAAAATATTGATAAAATTACTGTTTGATACATTTTAAATATTATGGTAATATATTCTGTCAGACTCGACCATAAGTTTTTGAACTTTGAACCGTTACCATTTATAAATTCATTTTATGATTTACTTAAAATTCTTTTTGTTGAATTGAAATAAATAGAAGATATTTGATATGTGACAGAAGGTTATTTTAGTAAAATTATGTCTTAGGAAATTCACTGTTATGCAAGATGCTGTGTAGCGGCATTTTTTCAAATTAAAAATTTTAAATATTAAGAAGAAACTAACCTATGTAAAACAGGTTCGATAATTTTATAATTTAAGGTTACTAATATACATAATAAAAGTTCACTAAAGTGACAATGAGATAAAATAATCCCAAGGGATAAATTGTCGCTAATACTTTATGCACGCTGTAACACATCTTTCATCAGTTAACAGTTTAAAACATACATGGTCAGTCTAGGTAAGAAGAAAGTGGGACGACTTTTGAGTTACAGTGACTATACATTGTATACCTAATATTATAATCGTTCTTATACGGTGCGGCTCACAATCAGTGAAACATTTCGGGTCCAGTTTGACACCTTGCCAATTATTGACGTTAAGTGAAGTCTCACTAACTCACGCACCACGTCGTAGGATGTCAACAGTTTCATATAAAGTGTATGAGCTGTCAAAATAGTTAATCAGTTGGGCGTTTTGTCATTATAGGTTATGACCTTCAAGGTGTCAATAAAACGAATAGTAAGTAACTATAAGGCCCGATTTACATTATCACTCCACTCTCACTCCGATATCATTACGCTCCCGATTCGATATAATCTTGTTGTGTTCACATTACAGTGCTGATATCATGCTGGTACCCATTCGTTCTCTATTCACATTATAATGCCACTCTGGGTACACTCCCAGTTCGGTCTGAGTTCGATACAAATATCTTTTCATAACAACTGAATGCAAGCGGAGTGGAGTGGAATCAAAAAACTAAGCGGCCAAACTACTGTTAAATAGTTAGTATCCCGCTTGTCGCCAAAAAGTTACGTCACAAAAATGGGAGGAGCTTCCCCACTTTCTATGGTGATATACATATTTAGAGTTTGTGTCTGTATGTGTGCTGTAGTGGACATTTGTATGTGTAATATTCCGTACATATGTATAGCTCGGTCATTGGAAGGAGATGATACATATACCATACCTACACACTCGGTAATAGTACATATATATAATGCTGGTGTAATACGTATGTACTCTAGGCTTACGTATTCATTGTATTACATTGTTGCAACAATCAACATCCGAACCGCTACAAGCGTTGTGGACGACTGAACCACCTAAGCCGTGTCGGGCTCAATCTGGACTCATCACAAGTTACTAGGGATGTTGATATTTTTAAAAGTATCGATATTTATAGTATCGATATTTTTAAAAAATCTCAATATCGTACAATGATATATCGAAAAAAAATATCGATATATCGATGTATCGTTTTTTTTTTTTTTTTTTTTTTTTTTTTTTTTTTTTTTTTTTTTACAGTACTGAGGTAGAGAAATTTTTTAAACAATATAAATACTAAATAATCTTGATATTAGTGACTTTTTAGATAGTTTTGTTTAAACACCTTGACGGTCATTGACGTCATAAGATGTCAAGTTAAACCTTACTAACTTACACACCACGTCATACGACGTCAACAATTCCACATAAAGTATAAGTAGGTGTATTAGCGATATTAGCGATTTTAACTGTCAAAATAGTGGACCAGTTGGGTGTTTTCTCATTATAGATTATGACCGTCATGATGTGATGATGTTAAAAAGCCAGTTTTTTAACATCATCGAAAAGTTTTCAGACTTAAATAAACTGCATTTAATATCTGACTTGACATCTAATTTCAATATTTGAAATCAGAATAAATTTGGCGCGCAAGCGTACACCATGTGTGCGACATACATAATATGTAGAAAATTATCTACTGTAAAATTGTACATTTGTACATGTGCCACATGTGGTAAATGTCGTACATCCCGTACATGTTAGCTTGGAAAAAACTTCAGGAAAAAAATATTGAAAAAAAATATCGATATATCGATATATCGCTACTAAAAGTATCGCCAGAAATTATCGATATATTTGAAAAAAAATATCGATATTTTGATATATCGATATATTTTATACATCCCTACAAGTTACAATTTTCTACACTTACGCTGACCACTTGGTTTACACTATAGGTACAAGCCATAACAAGTCTGATATCGCTCCAATAAAATATTACCTGAGTGGTATTGATATTGGAGTGGCATTGAAACGGGAGCGAACCGCGACTGATATCGGACCGATATCAGAGCGATGATGTGAATACACTCATTGTTTATTGTGTAAGACTATTTTATCGAACCTGGAGCGGAGTAATATCGGAGTGAGAACAGAGCGTTAATGTAAATCGGACCTTAGAATATGGATAGAATTTGGAATTGCATAGAATATAGATCCGAAATGTTTTAATGAGCCAGACGGTATCCATAAGTAATATCAGTAATATCTATACATAAAAAAAAATATAAAACAAACTAACAACATTCATTCATGAATTACATAAGCAGGTAACATATTGTCTTGGGAATGTGCAAAGCTAGGCTATAAAATTTTTTTTCTATTTTTATGAATAATTTGAATAAAAATGTTTACTTTTAATAGACCTACCTATTTATAAAATTGGATATATCAGACACATGAAGATAATTATCATAATTATAAACATTTAAGATTGTTTCGCATTTTATTATTTTGTAATAAAGATAATTTTATATTGAATTAAGAACTATTGATTTATGGTACTGGTAATAGACAGTAATCGTTGATTTTGATTTATATCAATCAACATAATTTTTGTGCTAAAAAGGTAGTTTAAGTTAATGTTATATTACATGGTATAATTAGTAGTAGTAGTCGTTTTTGCAACTTTAGTAAATGTTTTTATGTCAAATGCTTATCACCATATATCGACCGTCTAATTATCAAAAGACAGGTAGAACGAAAAGCGCGGTGAGAATGGGCGTTACACAATTTTGTCTCACATAAATAAGGTAAATTTACAAACTCTTGAAAAAATTATATCTCCGCTGTAGACTCGCGTTCTTCACATTTACT
Source organism: Brachynemurus nebulosus (assembly GCA_035578155.1). Lineage (NCBI taxonomy): Eukaryota > Metazoa > Arthropoda > Insecta > Neuroptera > Myrmeleontidae > Brachynemurus > Brachynemurus nebulosus. The sequence continues at coordinate 25,556,300 of JAPWDM010000008.1, read as the reverse complement.
CCTTCTAAATAATGCCAGAAATTAAAAGGAATTTTTTTTGTTATACAGGGTGTAAAGTATACAAATCTCGCTACGAAAACAGTGGGTAGATCTCACCCATGTAATTAATATTTGCCAACAAATTTGAACCAAAACTGTTTTTAACAGAAAAAATTTGATCCTAAATATGGGTAAAAAAGGGGCCCTTAAAATTTTTTTTTAACCCAGCTCTGAACCATCCCAACTTTGTAAGATAAATTTTTTGTTCTTACAAAAAATATCTAGAAAGCACGTTTACGCCCTAAATATGTTTACAAAATTCTATTGAATTTTAGTCAATAAAATTATTTTCTACCTTTGATATTACGAAGGTATTTATGCATAATTTAGATAGGGACGTACTTAGAAAAATTTTGAAACATTATGTAGCCAGCTAAGTTGCGATTTTCTCAGACTGTTAATGTCGCAAAAGTTCCTGTGGTTTGAGTGCCTACAGGGTGCAATGAGTCACACCTCAAAAGGACGAGAGTTATTTTTTGTACACCCTGTATAGTAGGGGTATTTACGTGTAATTATACTCTATTTTAAATACAATTGATCATGAGTCAAAGTTAAAAAATTAAATAATTCTTATATTCAAAACAACTCAATCTTCTTTTCTAAAAACAGACTGCAATTTTAAAATTTACGTAAGTGCAATAATGAAAGAGATAAAACCAAGAGAACGGAAATTATTAAATTCATAAGTGATGAAGCATGGTTAAATTTAACTGAGATGGACCATATAAGATTTGATTTATTCATCTTTTGTTTTAATAGCAACGCTAACTTCTTGTCTAGGATTATTTAGATCGAGCAAGTCAAAAATTTCGCTCGGAATGAAACAGGGTTTTGAAGTGGGTATCGGTAGGACAGATCGTTTGCAATCACAAATTTACAGGTAATTTTTTTTCAGAAAACCAATAAATCTGATTATATTATTGTGGGCACAAGCTCAAAAGACCTCCAGAAACTGAGGTGAGGGAAACACAAATTGTATTATTTCCATAGTTACCAACCAAACCAAGTAATTATGTTTTTATAGGAGTGAGTGAGTAAACTTCTATTTATTAATATGATAGACAAAGATAAATGCAGATGTAGATAAAAAAGTTCTTTTTAGCTTGCGCCCGTAATACCTATAGGTAGATAAAAATTTTTACATTGGAAAATATCAAATTTTATATCCAGTGTATTTTCTTATTACACAAATTTTATATATCAGTCAGGCTTTCTTGGCATCCGAGTTATTTTTCCCAAATTCATTCAGGAAATGTGATTTGATGTCCGCAAGTACTTTTTTTGCTGTTTTTACAATAATTATGATTTTGCCAAAAATTAAAAAGCACTATTGATAATTAATCAGCAATTTCAAATTTCAAGTTTTTAACATCAAAATCATCATTTCTAGCGATTTTAACAAAAATGTTGTATACATGAAGACGTCATCGAGTTTATTTTTCTCTTTTAAATAAATAGCTGCAAAAACGAAATGAATTACATAGACTGGTTGAGGTAAAATTGAGGTAATTTGCATGCGAAATTTTCATTTTTGCTCTAAAAGTAGTCAAAAGTTTATTCAGAAAATGTCACCTATTTTCCGCCTGCGGTTAGACTGTGTCTCAAGTTTTAATTTGTAAATTAGGAGGCCTATCAAAATTTGTTCTGCGGCAACTCTTTAATCGCTATTAACGACTTGAACATCACTGTTACATGCCTGTTCATCATGAAACATTGTATCCAAAGTTATAGTGTTTTACGGTCAAATATGTTATTTACATGAAAATAAGTCTATAAAATACACATACCTTTAAGCAAATCATCCAAGGTTTAGTGTGTGTACATTCTTCTAACTGCATAAATCTTGATTGTTATGTAAGTTTTAATTTGTATTTTAATGAATAAGTTAATTTCCATAACAATTGGAGACATGAGTGGATGAAGGACTATTGAAGGTGTTATGTAACATTTTTTTCAAAAAGTCATTTTTGCAAAATTTTGAATAACCGTAAAAATATCTTAGGCGGTTGCATAAAATAATGCTCTAGCGTTTAGCAGAAATAAATAGAATCAGAGACATTACTGGATAAAAAAAATTTTCTAAGTAAATAAAGATAAGAAACATTAGGATCCAACAATAAAAAATAATTTGAGTATAAAAAAATTTTTGAATAAAGTTTGTATTAAATGTTCAACATAGTTTATTTAAGCTTGACTCGTTTTCTCAAGTTTGGTAACTACCGAGAAGTAAAGTAATGTAGTAGTTTGCGTCTGAGGCATATATAATTAATAATAAAGCCTCATGTTCATATAAATTACGTTGAAAAAGCTTGATTTAAAATAGTATATTATACAATAAGTGGCAAAAATGGCTTATTTCTCACAAATATGAGTTTGTTGCGCGAGCCCGTAGGGAGAGTGCAACAATTCATATGAGTGAGAAATAAGCTTTTCCCACGTATTTTACACTATACTTTTTCTACGAGCACATTTTTTTGGTAAAATTTAAATAAATAGTAAAAGTAATAGTAAAATTTTTTATTAATTTATGTCAGTTGTAAGATGTTCAAATTTTTGCTAATGTATTCTTTGAAACTATGAAAACAACAATCAATAAATAACATATGTACCTATGAATATTTTCGGAATTATTTATATAGATCTTTTCTACAATATTAGAGGAAAGTAGGCTTTTGCGCTCTGTGAAGAGAGTGCAAAATGTGTATTTGCCGAAGACTCTAGTCGCCGAGCAACAAAGTACTATTTTTTGCTTTAAAGCGGAAAAGTAGTACTTTGTCGCTCCCTCAACGTATATTTAATTACAAATCGGGTAGGCATTGTTTATATTTTCTATAGCAACAAATAAACAGATTCTAAATTTTTTAAATTTTTATCGTAATCATGTGAAATATTAATTTTATTAAATTTCAAAATAACTACAAAATATTAATTAAAAATAATAAATAACTATAATTAATAAATAATAAGAATAAAAAATTTAAAAAAATATGTACATATATTATGATGGAAATATGTACACAGCCAAAAAAATTTGTATTAAAATTAACACATTTCACATGTCCAGAACGGTCCACTCAATTTTTTGTGTTACTTTAACACAAAGAATATGTGTTAAATCTTTACACAAAATTTGTGTCAATGATTTAACACAGAAGAGGACATACATTTTACGTTAAACTTTTTTATTCAATATTTTACTTCCATTGCAGCTTAAGATATTTGAAAATCGTCAAAAATTATAACGATTTTGTTCATATATTATTATAAATGAGACTCAAAGAACGTAAAATAAGTGAGTCCTTTGTAAAAATTCTTACTTGTTTCCATATATATCTACCAAAGTATATATAATAATAAAGATGAGAGTAGTTTTTATTATTAAACAGAACCGAAAAATTATAAGTTTTTTCAGTTATTGACGAATACAGTTTTATTAAACGTTTAAAAATGAAACAATTTTCTTACATTTTAAGGTTATTTTGTTGCAGATTCAGTTACAAAAAAAGCATGTAAGCTTACTTGAGATTGTATATTATAATATTATAATATACAATGTCAAGTATATTATATCAATAACAAAATAACCTTAAAATGTAAGAAAATTGTTTCATTTTTAAACGTTTAATAAAACTGAAAAAACTTATAATTTTTCGGTTTTCTTTAATAATGAGAACTATTCTCATCTTTTTTATTATATATATTTTGGTAAATATATATTCTAATGTAACATACGTACTTATAACGTTCTTTTGTTTTACACAAAGATTGTGTTACTTCTTTGTTGTTCAAAACAGGTTAACATTTTTACTTTGTTAAATCGAAATTTGTGTTAATATTTTCATTTAACACAAACACGAAATGTTACATTAACACAGGGTTGTGTTACTTATTTAACACAAAAATTTTAACCATTAATTTTTTTTTACGCAGAACAAATTTTTTACTGTGTAATAGTGACAGTGATTTCTCAAGTACATTTCCAGATATTTTTGAAGCTGCAAAAATTATAATATTAAAGTAAATTTTAACGTCCATTATTATTTTTTCAAGTATCTTTTAACCCTTTCGCTACTAGTGGCACTTACAAGTCCAGTTTTTTTCTGCACGAAAAATACCAGAAATATGTACTGTTTAAGTTTTCCTTGAAGTCGTACATTATTGGGATTTAAATACATCATTTTATCTATATCATAAGTTAAATATGAGAAAAAACTTAATTTATGGGGAAAAAAAATTTTGGACTCCAAAGTACCACTAGAGTAAATAAACATGATAGTTTTTCCGAATTCAGTTTATTTATATTAATGTTTAACATTTAATTTTTCATTAATCTAAATTATAAAAATTAAATAATAGAACAAACATTTTACCTAGCAAAAAATACCACTTCATTTTCTTAATTGTGACAATTTTTTTGAGCTTAATTACTCATTTTCAAATAAAATTGTTCTGTTATTTACAAATATGGAATACCATAAAGTAATGCTCAAATCAGTGAATATTATATAAATTAATTCAGTAGAACTCAAAGGAAAAAAAAATTATTTTACATGATAATGTAGAAAACGGTTTTTTCTTTATTACAACAGAAGTATACTTCATATGCTACACATTTAGAAAATGATATTGAGTAGAGACCTAATGCACGGCAAATTTCGCATCTTCCTCTCAAATTATCAAATATCAAACTTTTTAACATCGGACGCCTCTATTATATTAACATCCTGTGATACTGAATAAACATATTTTTTAGTCGGATAGAGGTTTTCTAAAGTAAGTGATTGTTGTCTATCTCTAAAATACAATTTCGGTCTCACATTGTTAAAAGCAATAAAAATTGGTGTATAAAACACTTAGTGGTACTTACCAGTCCACTTCGTATTTTTGTTAAAATTGTAAAAATTAAGTTGTCAATTTTGTTACTCTTGATATACTTAAAAATAACAAATCATATTTTAACAGAATAACACAAAAAACGGCAACAATATCGCCAAATTATCAAATAATAACAATTAAAAAAAATGTTAGTACAATAACTTTTTTACACTTGTGCCCCTAACAAGTTTGAATTTTATTTATGTGTAGCTAGTACATACAATACTATTAAAAATTTCAGAAATAATATGTTAAATGATTCTACTTTTAAGTGTTTAAATTTTTTTTGTATAAAATCTAATAGATATATTTTAAATATGTTAATAAAGTTACTGGTACTTGTAAGTACCACTAGTAGTCTACCGACAAAATACATTCGGTAGTTAAGGGGTTAAATAAAAAATACATTTTATAAGATTGTAGAAAAAATTTTGTGTGTAATTCGAGCACAAAATGACATTGCCGCTCTCATGAGAATAACGCGCTCCGCCTGGCGGCGTCGCGCGTCAACATTCTCAGTCGAGCCCCAATGTACCATTTTGCGCTCTTAATACACAAATAACTATTAAGTACAAAATAGTATACTGTTATTAAATTAAAGAAACAGCCTACTTTTTTATTATATAAAGTCGTGGGAAATTATTTCGCACGCTATTTCCACACGGTGTGGGCAATTGTTAATTTTTACATATTCTTAGCCGTGCGCAAAATGTTACTTTTAACAGTAAGGGTAGAAAAACATTTTCGTACTTAAATTTATTTATGATAAACCGTCAAAAATACACTTCTATATCTTATATACATATTGTATATAGTACGGGAGGTAGCGTTGTGTTTTCATTAGTGATTTTAGGTCAAATGAATTCTACTTTAAATATTAGATGAGTACCTAATAATCATCAAAACGGGCGTCAGCCGTTCCCGTGGTGGACTTAAAAGAGGCAGAGAGTTTAATTTTGCACCGCTTTTTGACATTTAGAACTCAAATACTGTTCACTGATTTAACATTATAAAAAAAAAAATTGTTGTTATAATTTTTAATTTCCATAGTTACGTTTGATTAGAATGGGATGACCGATCAATATATAGCTAAAAAAATTATTTCTTTAATTAGGTAATTTTTTTAAAATTAATTTCGTATAGGAAGCATTGAGGAGAGAATCGACTAGAGAGAATGCTGTATATTACAAATATATTAAGAAATTGAAGCAAAAAAATTGACTAATGTGATTACTTCAATGGCGATCCAACCATTAATTTAATGTGAATTTAATGGTTTATCTAATATTTATAAACAAGTCTCCGTGGTTACAAGTTGGATTTACTAAAATTGAGTTATGCTTCAAAATTTAATGCCTGTGGTATCTCTAAGAAACATATGTTAATATGTTCGATTCAGTACTCAGTGATAGGAAGTTAAATAAATTTCTAATTAAACATAACTGTAGAAATTGAAAATTACAATAACAATTTTTTTTTTTTTTATTGTTTTTTGGTACGCAACAGCTTAGGTCATATGTACCCTTGTAATGTGCTATTGAGTTTTTGAGGTTGGAATGGTTATTGATGGATAATGCGGTATGGTAGTGTAGATGACGTATCTCCACCGGTTGGTACCGAACTCACGATCTTATCAACCAGGAGCGGAGTTGCTAGACATTAGACTAGCTCGGGGTCACAAATTTTTTGTATTGTAAAATCAGTGGACAATATTTGGCAGTTCTAAATGTCAAAAAGTTGCGCAAAATAAAACTCGCTGTCTCTTTTAGGTCCACCGACTGATACGACTGTTGACGCCCGTTTTGATGTAACATTTAAAGTAGAATTTATTCGGCCTAAAATCACTAATGAAAATACAACGCTACCTCCCGTACTAATATCAAAAACTGTGAAAACCTCCCTTTACTAAGGAACCTGACTTTATGCGTGTCCAATATATTTTTGGCAAATTTTTCCTTTGTATGTATTGACTATTAGGAATATCTCCTAAGCAATTTATATTAATGGAAAGTGGACATGCTATTAGGTACAACTTTATTCGATATATAAAGGTAATAATAATAGTTGAAATAATATGCTATCTGGTAAATTCAATTGCATTTATGTACCTTACACTTATTGTTAGCAAAACGTATTAACGTAATACGAATGATATCATTTGAACCGGATGGTATTAGTAGAAATTTCGATATTACCGGTATTGGAGATATATAAATCATGGTTAAATAATTCTGTTAAAATAGCAAATGGACATTACAAATTAATATAATAATCAAAATAAATGACTGGATATTAACTAACATTCTATACATCAAATAATTTTGGACAAATATATATATATATATATATATATATATATATATATATATATATATATATATATATATATATATATATATATATATATATAATACGCTGAATATGGATTTAATACCTTCCGTTGTATATGGCAGTAACTAAATTTTATAATAAAACAACCTAAATAAATTAATCTAAATCGAAAATTGTTTTGTACAAATTGATTCTAATATATGCTCTAAATTTTTTAGTGTTTACGTATTATGGCAGGATTAATATTTTGTATTTTGCAGACTGCTGAAACTGTCATTTTTCTGGCTTCAAAAAATTCACAATTTGGAAAACATAGGTCAAATAAACTAAAAATGGTCTGACGTTATCAAATAAATGCAATAAATAAAACAAAATCAGATATACAGCAAGGATTCTTTTTTTTATAATACATCCTGATCAGATAAAAATGCAGTTATATTTCTATCTCTTTTTAAATACAAATTCAGAATACACAGGTTGATAATCATGACTTTTCGATGTGTATAGAATACAAATGTATATGATAATTGTTTGCAATACATTTTAGTGCAAAATCTATAATATAATAAAACTGTAACGAGACAGGTTTCTGTACATTGAATATTTTTTGAAAATTGTACTGGTACTGTAAATAGCTATCGAAGTCGATATCAAAACAGCGATTTTTAAAATTTTTGTCTGTCTGTCTGTCTGTGCACGCATCATGCTAAAACTATTGGACGGATTTTAATGAAATTTGGTGTGGTAATAACTTATTACCTGGGTCAACATCTAAAATACTTTTTACTCCGGGAAAATGCCTCATTCTCACGGGACAATAGAAAAACCATTTTGAACAAGTGCACATATTACGCGAAAACTATTAAACGGATTTTTATGGAATTTGGTGTGGTTGTAACCTATTACCTGGGTCAACAATTAAGATACTTTTTAGTCCAGGAAAATGTCTCGCTCCTACGGGAAAATAGAAAAACCATTTTGAGCATGTGCATGCATTAGGCAAAAATTATTGTTCTATGTGCAAGTTCTGTATAATTATTACTTATATACTTCTCATTGGTTTTATTACAATGCTTCGCGCGAGCGACATCGTAGGTACAGCTTGTATTTAATAATCAGTTAAAAACTTACTTACTTCTTACTTACTTAACTTACAAATCAGTTAAATACTTTTATAAAAAATAAATGTACCTATTTCATATTAAAAATATATTTCATATTTAATACATGAAACATCCTGTATACAAATTATATATTTGTAGTACATTCATAAAAGGAATAAAAAATATATTTCTTTCTTTCTTAGAAAGATTAGGAAATATGATTTTTTCTTTCTCGCACGTGTATTATAAAAAGAATCCTTCCTGTACTTAGTTTTCAGTCTCTTTCCCTTTTTGTTATTTCTGAATTAGAGTAATTATAGTAACTTAAAGTTGTATGTCTAATTTTGTGCACCCTTCTAGCTTGTTAAGGACGTCAGACCATTTTTAGTTGATTTGACTTATATTAGTTATATAGTAAAAAGTAAACAGAAAGAGGTCTACCGAGATTGCCCTGTAAAAAGAATTGGTGGGGGGGAGGGGTGTACGAATTATAACAATATAGTCAATGTTCCAGAGAGCGAGTGATTGCCGATCTAATTGTCTTGTAAATATTACAAATGGAACACAAAAGAAATTGCACTGAATTAAGAGACTGCACGTTTTACATCTCATTTGTGTCGCAACTAAGCGCTTTCCAGCAGATTGTTTTATGCCCCTTGAAAACCCACAGGCTTATTTTTTTTTTTTATTATTTTAGGTCCATCGGCTACGAGGTCATTAGCACCTGTAAATACCATAAGTAATACAATAAATAGTATAATGTTTACAAAATTTTTGATTAGTTATAGACGTTACAGTACAGTCTGATTTATCTAAAACCATCAGTGGTTTCAACATTGTAAATTATCTCAAACCTGTTTCGATTAAGGAAGCGGTTAGTAAGTAGGTACATAGGTTCTCATCGAATTTTAGACTCAATTTATGTTCCCATCATCCTATATAAAACTCAAATTAAGTGCATACTAAAGTTGAAAATTTTGTTTAATTCACCACAAGATGATGCTTATTCTCCAACAGGTCACAGCCTACAGGAATTTTGATAGAATCCTTTATTGTTAGTATTGTACCAAAGAGTATAAAAATATTTAACATTAAATTTAATAATTAGTTTCGTATATAAAACAAGATTCTACAAAGAAACTCTGATGGAATAATTTTGGCCAATCATTATTATTCCATCTGGTTCATAAGATTCATATCACTGAATTGATTACAAAAACATTGTATCTATGCATCTGTATTCTATGTTTTCATTTAATTACGTGTAAAATTCTAGAGTTACGCAACTTTTTGAATAATAATATTTTAATTATTTTATAAACAAGAAAATAAATAATTTTTTTTCTATGTACAAATAGGTAATGTATGCAAATCAAATGTATCAATGAATAAAAAGGAAGAAACATGCAAATAATTTGTATATGGAGTGCTGATATGAAAATTAAAATTAAAATTTCAGAATAGTTTAAATTAGCTGCTAATTTTAACCTTGATTGAAATACAAATAAATTAACAGCTTAATGTAGGGGAAGGAACTCATTTTCTCGTCATATCGGGACAACAGTATCTTTGGTAAAAATAAGGTTTTTGGATCTCCCCAAAAATATTGATTTTCCGACAAAGAAAATACATATTTATTTTATTTAATTTGCTGCTTGCGTAAACTTGATTTCCATCCCTAAAGCTGAGTTAACTTACATTGGTAGAGAAAGTGGTTAAAATATACTATCATAATATATATTTATCCAATTCTACTTTGCTCTGTCTGTTTTGATAGAATATTTTCGACACACAAAAGAATTTTGGCAGAGAATAGTTAAATTTACTTTAGCTAACATAGTTCTACAACTTTAGCACCAGTTTAAATTGGACGAGTTCTTTAGGGAGGATTAGAATAAGTCGATAGTGGGAGAAAACAGGTGGTAGAGTGACAACACCAAACTACTTTACCTAAATCGAGATAGTGAGTACTTACCTATATTGCCCTACTGTCTACTCTATCAATCTAAATTTAGCTTGAAGGGTCTTTTACAAGTGATATGTTATAAAAAAAAACACTATTATGGAATTTCTTTCTGGAGAAACTATTTATCGTAATTAAAAAAAAACAAAAAAAAAAAAACTTATACATTAAAGTACATATAATTAAGTGTATCTTGAATATTTTTTCATTTATTTTTAATCAGCCATCTACCCTCGTAAGCTTGTTAAAGAATTCTGTTTGAAAATGAACTGACGGCTGGAAACAATATTGCCACAGTTTCAAAAGGTGTTTCAAACAGTATTGCCACAATTTCAAGTGGTATTTTGCTTCGCAAAACATTTGTTTATTATTTATCAAAATGAACATTTATTGATCTCCCAGATAATTTAAAAAAATATTTCGAAAGCAACGAGTGAATTAATTACTTACGGTATTTTATTTAAACGATGGTATCAGAATCAAGTCTGTTGTTGCTAAAAGCTTGCAGTACTCTTTGTTCCTAAAGTAGTTCTTTACGCAGCAACCGTAATATTATAGATATTTTTAGTATACATATAACCTATGTGTAATAAGTTTATTAAGGGGACCAGTTTCCCGATCGAATAAAAAATTTAATTTTTGCAGACTAAAAATCATCAAATTTTCGCGTAAAATTTGAAACATTTTTTTAAAAACTCCGCCATTTTATTAAATTTCAACTTTTTTTTTCGATTGAGGTTCACGGCACGGGAAATACCTTCTAGTTTAACAGGCTTTTTGGTTTTTTTGATTTCAGGCACTGTGAAGGTCGCTATCACTGCAGCAGTGGGGTAACTTTTTTTTGGAGCCTTGGGAGATCGCGAATAACTCACTGAATTTTCAATCTTTTGGTCCAAAAATTTTATCGTGAATTTATTATATATCAACGAATATATCCTTAAAATGTTAAAACATTACATACAGTAGTGTTCTTTAAAAAAATTCCCAAAAATCATCTTTTTTTCAGACGGTCACACTATTGGTCTCCCTTAATAGAGGAATATGTATAATTTGTTTCAATGACACATATACATTAAAATAACTTGTGATAAGTGTATTTTTTTTTGTGAACACAGTGTACATATGTATGTAGATATTTATATAACTGTGTTTGCATTTTTTTTTTTTACATATTTTAATAATATTATATTCTAAAATTTTATGTAATAAATTAATGATCTATGCAGCCCATGCTACATTTGAGTCCAAAATAAGGTTTTTTGCGCATTTCGCCATCTACGTCATGATACGTCACATATTTGAATTTTTAGAAAAAGACAATAATAATATTTTTGTACCCCTTTCCCACAAAAAATTGTTTTTTCTTCTTTTCTTCGTTTTTCTTACTAGACCGGTTTCGATCACTTTGGTGATCCTGAAGTATGCCTTCATCGAATGAGCGTTTAAATCGGCTTTTGGTTGAATGTATTTGTTGACATTGTTGTTAACAATACTCCACTAAGGATCGATCTATTATTGCGATTTGCGATCAGATTATTAAAATTTCTAACGTTTCTTTTTCTTTCAGGTATTTTACCTAACTCTCTTTTCTCTTTCAGATACTTAATTCTCTTTTTTTCTTTTTAGGTACTTAATTTTCTCTTTTTCTTTTAGGTACTTAATTCAGTTTCTCTTTTTTTTTTTAGGTACTTAATCTATTTTCTCTTTTCTTTTTTAGGCACTAAATTTTCTCTTTTCTCTTTAAGGTACTTAATTTATTTTCTCTTCTTTTTTAGGTACGTAATTAATAATTTTTTATTTCAGCAAAAAACTACTGAAGAGGATCATAAAAGTGATCGAAACCGGTCTAGTAAGAAAAACGAAGAAAAGAAGAAAAAACAATTTTTTGTGGGAAAGGGGTACAAAAATATTATTATTGTATAAAATAACCCACAGTTTTCGCTCTTAATATTATAATCATTCAGAAAAAGACAACATTACAATTACATATTATTATATTTATACAGTCTGAGTTTTTTTAGAGTTACCATTTCTATTACAGCCAAACCGTTGATAAGAGCTAAGAGCTATAAAGATCCTGACTATAGTAATCATTGCCCCCGTCGATATCTACAACTCTTATTTGAACAATTTCTCAATTAAATCAACGGTTTGGCTGTAGTAAAAACGGCAACTCTCAAAAAACTCAGGCTGTATACATATATATAATTCGCCATCTACGTCATCAAGATCTGCGCGTCGGCGTACCTATCTTAATCTACCTTGGATCTATGTACACACGTTTGTCAGAAACGTGAATACATATGTATTTAGTATTGTAATACATTTTAAGCAGTGTTAAAGGTAGTTCTTTGAAACACCACCAAAGTTTCATAACAATTCCCCAAGGAATATGTATTATAATTATATTATTATAAATTTATGAAGCAAATATTTGATGTATAGATACGACGATGTACATAGGTATTATATTTTATCATATGTATCTAAAATGTGCTTCACGCGTGCATAGTTAAAATATATTTACATATTCGTATTAATAAATAAATTAAGAGATAATAATAATTATAAAATTATTGTATTAAAATAAAAATTGAGTATAGTATAACCTCTTTTTATTCGTTAGATAGGGACCACTCAAAAAAATCCCACAAAAAATGTATTCAGAAACTTCATAAATAGCTATAAAAAGTATGGTTCGTTACAGATTGTAAAAAAAATACTTTTATTATGCGGTGAATCGCGACCGTATGAAAAACAAGGTAAAGAATGAATTTACACATATGAGAACATGAATGTATTAGGTAGCGGTTATACTGGATACGAATTCATCCGAAAATTCATTCGTACGAATTCGTACGAGTTTATTCGAATTAAACAAATGCATACATTTAGACAAGCGTGGTTACACTGCTTACGACTCGTTCGTACGAGCTCGTACGACTTTTTAATACGACCAAAGGCAAAGGCGGTTGAACAAAGGCGGTCTATAAGGGATCAAAACATTAATATTATCATAATCGAAAGTTAAATAAAAAATTGTGGAATGAGGTGGCAGAGGAAATGTTTAGATAATTTTTAAAAGCTTTTATTTAACTTGGTATGTTAGTATGTTGGTTTAGATCAAATCTTGGAATCAAAATTTAGACAGGTTCCAATTGAGCTAGAGGTTTCAAATTTTGCATACGTGTCTAACCTTGATGACAATGCAATATTGTATAATTAGTTTTTCCCTAATTCGCCCCAAACCAAAATTGTTGATTTTTAGTCCTATGCAACTTTTTGACATTTCGAATTGTCAAATATTGTCCATTGATTTTATATTGCAATTTTTTGTTTCCATAGTTATGTCTGATTAGGGTAAATTAACCGATTAAAATATAGGTAAAAAAATTTTAAATACGAATTCGTATTACGATTCCGTATCCAATGTAACCACACAGTCGTACGAATGAATTTCGTACGAGCTCGTACGAATCAATTTTCGTACGAATTCGTATCCAATGTAACAGCAGCCTTATTTTATTTTTATAATATTGCAAAAATTGCAATACATACATATATGTAAAAAATCTGAATGATGCAATAATTTATTATCTGCTTAGGTAATATGATGAACTGATGATAAAATGCTCAAAAACAGTTAATAACTAATCTTTCCGCAAACTAATGTTCTTTCATTAATAGGGTAAGAGAAACATTGTGGATCCATCTTATAATGCAGCTGTTCAAATGTGATACACACAACCTAATAACAACACCTCACTGCATGTGGCCTTTGTTGCAGTTTTTTTTTCCAAATAGGTACACATATAATTTTATTTCATTTTTGAGCTCTATACGGAGCTAATCCTATCTTTATGAGTCAAAGAGGGTTTTTGTGTTTGACAGAAAAATTGTTTATCATTACTAGGAACCTGGTGCTATATTACAACAAATATTGTACAGAAACGTAACTTGACCATAGTTTTCGATTAAAATTTAAAAAAAATGAAGAAGAAATTTAGTTACAGTAACTACGTTTAAGGTAAAGGGCCTACTTTCTGACCGTTTTGTAGTGACGGCTGAGGTTAAACGACAATAATAAATATAAGTTTTTACTTAAGAGATAATTAATAATTTTATCAACGAGTTTATGGTCTTCAAAATAAAGTCATGTACGTAAAATAACTATTTAAATTGAATTAATAATTTAAATTAATGTTTAAAAATTGACATCCAAGTCCCAGTTTTTGACCCTTAGAATTTCTCATGTGACAGTTTCTGACCCTGACAGTGGCCTAGTTTCTCTGACCCTTAAATTCAATTATGATTAGCTTATGGAGTACGTGCTAAGCTTAAATCAAATCAAATCATTATTTAGACTAATAAATTAAATACTTATTTATTATAAAAAATACAGTTTTTTAAAATTTTATTTACAAATAATTTAAGTAATGCTACAAAACACTACGAAAAATAAAAACATTAATGATTCCGACGACGAAAAGCGTTATACCAATGTCGGCATGTCCGCTGTCGCGTTTTTGTTAACAATTCTTCTCGTTAAATTGCTAGGCAACAAATTTTCGTTAGACAAACCCAAATTTATTCGAAAAAATACAAACCTCTCGTGTAATAATAAGTGATAAAAATGCATGTTTAATGTTAACTTATCACTACGTTATGAAAAATAACAAAAACTAATCGAAGATAACTATAAATAACAAAATAACTAACAAAAACTAATTTAAAATAACTATTTTTACATTTTATGTACATGTCACTAAACAGATAATCTCGCATGTTTTAGGTTAGAATTTTAGGTTGAAAAACTGCGTCATACCCTTAGAATTGGGCCTAGTAATATTGACCCTCATATTTTAATGATAAAAATCATTCTAATGTATTTTATAAGTATTTGAAAATAAAATTTAAACAAATATTAACGTGTTCATATATTTTTAATTAAATTTTCATACTTACATGGTGAATATTGCACAGATCAAAACGACGTAGTTTCTATCTTAAAAAGTTTAGGCAACAACTAAAAAATAGATTTCACATTCAATTTAAACTTAAAAAATTTTTTTTATTTAGTTAATACATTCTAAACTTTTTAAATTGCTGTTCATTAGACACAGAATAGATTACTTTAGATTAAGAATTTATTTTTTTTTTTATTTGAAATATAGTTTTTTTATTAATTTATAAAAAAGTTGAAAAGGTCAAAAACTGGGCCAGGGTCAATTACCGGGTCTTTTACCTTAAATATACCTATTTTTAAATATGTGTATTAGATGAAAATTATAATTATTATGTAGAAGTATACCATTTAATGATTCCTCTTTATTTTGTAATCATTTAGTAATATTTATAGGTAAAGGTGCGAATCCACCGAAAAAACATTTGCTTCAAATGTTTGTAGTTGTTTGCCAATGTTTGCAACTGTTTGCGAACACACTGTCTCCACTGAACAAACAGTTATGGTCGTTATGGTTGGAACACTGATAAACATTAGCAAACAATTGCAAACATTCGTGACGATCGTATCCACCAAACAATTTTGTGTTCGCAAACATTTGCAAACAGGTTGCGCGCTTGGTAGATTCGTACCTTAATATTTATATTTTCAATAAAGATACAATTAGCTCCGTATAGAACTCAAAAATCAAATCAAATTATATATTTGGAGAGAAAAGATCCTGGCCACCTGCAGTGAGGATAACTGTTTATTATATTGTGTGTATTTCACTTGAACGTGCATTTAACCATGGACTCATAAATTTTTCATTGCCCAACACCGCATAAAAAGGGGTTGTGCTGTAGGTATTTGATATTATTATTAGTATATGTAAATTTTTTGTTTACACATAAGTGAAGTAGGTAATAAAATTATTTACATGGCCAGATTCATAATAAAAATTAGTTGAATATTTACACCGGAAAATATTCACTGTTTGATATACAACCTTAAAAATCTCAAGTGCAAATGAAATATCGTAAAACAAGGTGGATGAGAACATTTCTGACCTTTACTTTCGGTTTTCATACCATTTATTGTATATTAGATGAAATAGAACAGATTAACTTTGGTTTCGGTAGCTTTTCATTATTTCTATCGTTTTGAAAATCTATTCTGTTTTTTTAATTTAGCTGGAAGATACTAAAATATAGTTACTTTACCACAACAGCGAGGTAGATAGAATATTTGTTCGCTAAATAATATTGTATAGTTGAT
This sequence comes from Brachynemurus nebulosus, assembly GCA_035578155.1. Lineage (NCBI taxonomy): Eukaryota > Metazoa > Arthropoda > Insecta > Neuroptera > Myrmeleontidae > Brachynemurus > Brachynemurus nebulosus. The sequence continues at coordinate 25,539,769 of JAPWDM010000008.1, read as the reverse complement.
AAATTAACACTTTCAGTCCCACGGCTTCGGCATCCGAAACCAAACAAAACTTCCCCAGAGGCCGACCGCGATCAATGATTAATTGATTAGTTGATTACTCATTATGTGTACGATGTTTATCATGTTTATCATTCTTCATCACACGGATGTGTTCCCATTCACACAAACATATACATACCAACAAACACTACTCTCTTGGTTTCTATGTATAAAAAATTTTAAGATAAACAAAAAATACATAAAAAATATATATTTTTAAATAAAATTGATTTGAATGCCAGTGTATATGTAGTATGTATGTACGTATCACGTAGTACGTCTGTTTACAGTTTTACACATACATACGTGTGGAACTGTGTTGTGTATTTGAATCATTTTATTTTATGTATTTGTTTATATAGTTTTTTTTTTTAAATATTGCCGGCTTCCGGGGAAATTTACTATGAAAGTGCTCGGGCCTCATAGTGTTAATATTTTTTTGGAAGGGAAATTAAATCTAAACAAAAAGTAATAATAGTATTTTAAACCTGAAATTATTTATGTTTTTGTATCAACCCCCTGTAATAGCAAATATGCTAAATACAGTAAATAAATACAATACAATAAACCTGAAATTATAGGTACATTTTGAATTATAATGATTTATAGTTACAACTTTAGTCAGCCCTGGTAGGTACATCAACTCCTCATTCGTGTTTATAACCTCGTCCGTGTTGATTTTAGTGACGTAACTATTCAGCCTTATTGTCATATCTCTTCACCTCTAATGTTGCAACAATTAGATATATCGCTGGTAAAACTAGTAAAAAATTAACATAACTTTACATATTTTTGATAAATATAGGAACTGAGATATGAATTTACTATCCTTTTGGACGTACACGCAATTTAATTAAATTACGAAACAATTTTTGCACTGCTTCACTACAAACTTTCGTAGTTAATTATTTTAATAATCTTATCAGTTTAAATACTAGATTAATTTATTACTGTTTATGAATAGTTTCTTGTGATAAACTTAAATATGATCGTCTTTAGAGTATATAAACTAAAATGATTACCTAGAATAATTACAAGAAATTGTTGGTTTGTTTTGTTCTATTCACCTTGCAGAACCTATACATATCACGTTCTTTAACAGTACGATGTAGTGAGCTCGTGAACTTGTAATATGGCCTGCACATTCTTCTGATTGTAAAATATTTTACTATGCTATAGTTTTTATCATAAAAATGCTTATATGATTTAAAACAAAATATGATCGATTAGAAAATACCAGAGACCACACAGTTTTTAAAAAACATTCCTTTTTGTACACTGTTAAAAAATTTTATAACATTTAATGTTGGCATTTAATTGCCAACATTAAATATTGTAAAATTACATTTTAGGAAATGTTTAGAGCATTTTTCTATATAAAATTATATTGTAGAATGTTTTACATTACATTTCGGATGTAATTTTACACCACTCAATGTAAATTAAATACGTACGACATGTAAAATTACAGAGTATGCATACATAATTATACTCGTGCATATATTATATCACAGAATGAGTAAACACAACTAAAGTTAAAAAAAATTAGAAGCTAAACATTATTTTGTTCAGTTTTAGAAATAAATATGTATTTATATTTTATAGTTCACAATAAGTTTTAACAGGCACTACCATCTCTAGGTAAATTTTGTCTTAAATAATCACTGAAATTGAATTATCTTGCACCCAATATTCATCAGTGTCCAGTCATATCGAATGCACATCCATTGCTTGATTTTATATTGTTAAAGTAATTACCATATTGAATTTCTAATAAGGATAATTTTTGGATCTTTCCCTTTATAATACTGAATTTCTACTCATAAAAACACTTAACACTTTTTTACAAAAAAATTTTAATTGCTTAAAACAGTTTAACACATTATGAAACTGCATTGAATGAAGTTAACCTTGAATACATAATAAATAAACTGCAAACATGAGCAAACCAATTCAACTGACGCCGTCAATTGCGCAGAATCAGTCACGTGATACCGGTAATTTACATACAAATACAGTAAATATTCGTTTCGAAATGTAATTTTACTATTTTAACACGTCAAATACCATTTTTATATGTAATTTTAGTATTTTTACACAAAATTTCATATTTTACAGCTAAATTATTTTTTACTAACACATTGTAATTTTCAAGACACGTATTGTAAAAAATTACCATATTTTTTATTGTAATAATTCATATTTTTTTAACAGTGTATTTGTCCTAGGTCCTAGGTACCGTGTGTACAAATGACTTCGATGTTAGACCCTGTTGTAAATAACAGTACATTCTCTCATCGTTGTAGCTAAAAGAACTTTTGATGACTATTAGCACAGAGTAAATTAATATAATTATTTTTACACTTAATCAATGCTATTTCTCTAACTCAAGGTTGTCTAATTATTTTCATTATGCTCTGACAGGATGGTGGTATTGGAATATTGTTTTGGAATTAATAATTATTTGTTGGAATTCTAAGAATGTTGAAATAACAAATACCTCTGTCGCAGAATTCTACATAACATAGCGAATTTCCAATTAATTAGTTTTTTTGGGAAACTCGTTTACATAGAATAATAATGGTTCAAAAATCTATTTTAGGTAATTTTTCCCTCTTTTAAATGTAGAAATGTGTCGCAAGAAATTTGCCCAAAGACACTCCAACGTTTTCACTAAGTTTCGTAAAAATAAGATGTTTCATCCTTTAGTTATAGTGGGGAAACATATATACGTAGTAGTGATGTAGGATGATTAATCGATTAATCGATTTAATCGAATAATTTTTTCTCATAAAATAAAAGTCATTTCTTAGTCGACTGTTTTACCCTTAACTAAATGACTAGGGATAAAAACGATTAATTTAATAACTTTTCTGTATTATTCTCCCGAAAAATGAAAACAAAAAAATTGCTTATTTTGTATAGTTTTTCACTTTTATGTGATAATACACATTGTGATAATGCTTCATATCTTTCTTTTTCTTAAAAAATATATTAAAAGTTAGTAACTAAATTCAAAAGAAAGAAAAAATTAACCGTGAAGATATTGATATACCACACGTTTTAGAATCTTCAGAAGGTGTTCAGATTAAGAATAACTGGTTTAGGTAGGGTTGACCGGGGTAACTGTGAATTGGGACAATTGTGAACGGCGCCTATAATTTCCAAAATAACATTAATATTGTTAAAAATCAACTCTTAATATGTTTTTCTGTCCTTTCTTAATATGCTATTAAAATTTCATAACAATTCTCCAAGTATTAGTATCTTTTTTATTTTGAAAAAACCCTTGCAAAATTTTATGTATCTTACTTCAACCAATCCAAAAAAAAATTTTTTTTTAAATACATTTTTTTTTTTCAAAAGGTAAGAAATGGTTAAAAGTACTTCTAAAGAAGTGGTCTAAACCCTGAGAGGGTTCCTTATTAACTGCTAAAGAAATTGGACAATTTATCACCAATTCACAATTACCCCTTGATTTTAAAATTGTGAGGTAAATGTGAACGTCATTCACAAATGCCTCCATTTGGTCCAAAATTTCAGTAGCGTCCTTTTCAGAGTTGAAAATCTTGATGAAGGTGCTGGTGACCTTATTGTACAAGTTTCCGTTGTACAAACAATACGAAAAAAAAAATTGTTTTTTATTCATGTAAACTAAATGTATTTCCTTGAAAAACTCTTATTTTCCTCGTTTTTGTGTGAATACATGTAATTTTTTGATTTTTTATATGATAAAATGACAAAATATCATTTTTAGCTTGTAATAAATTTGTTCCTACAATTTTTGTTATTTTTCTTTAACCTTGATTTTTTGTAGAAATTTGAGGTATGCGTAACTTGCATTAGACAAAGAGAAATTGTGACCGCTAAGGTATGATGAAAAATTTGAAAGTGGAGTAAATGTGAAGAATTTGAGTTGGGCTTTACTCTGACGTACCACACTTCTCTTGTAATCCATTCTAAATAATTTTTCTGATAGCATTCACTTTTACCCCAAAATTCATAAGATTTGCAAAACCGCACCGGAGAAATGTGAATGGCTTATAAAATTTTTGTTTTTCATACGAATTTGCTCAAAATTTGTGTGGTGCATCCTGAATAATGTAGAATTCAAAGTAAATCAACCATAATGTGATATATAAAATAAAAAATACTTCAAACAACGCTTTTATCTCAACTCATGAAAATCCATTCACAATTACCCTGGTCAACGCTATACACAATTAAATAAAAACTCACTATATATTTTTCACACGTATCACATATGTAGTTGATTACAATTTCAACAGTCTTGTATATGATTAAAAGAAAATTATCTATAATTAAAAATATATGGATACAAAAACAGAAAAATATGCTTTGCAAAAATTTCACATGGTTAACTTTAATAAATTGTTAGTGCACTTTTGACTTAAACAGTCATTTTCTAATACATGCAGTCGTTTCTTTTAAAAGTTTTATTTTTTATTTAAAAAATGAATTTGCACAAAGTAACGCTCGCAACAATAGAGAAAGATATACATTTTCTTCTAAGCAATAACCATTTTTTCTTTTCGTTTAACGGTATGAAACAGATGTTTAATATTTATTTACAGAGACATTTCTAATATTTTCTATTTTAATAGATTTCCTCTTTGTATGAATGTTTATGAAAGTAGAGAACGAATGTTACATTCATTCGAGGAGCTTGCTGTTATAGTATACGACTACATATCGTACATAGTGTTGTAGCCTAGCTCTATAGCTACTGGTATCGTATTGTGCATTTTAAAAAGTAATTTAAAAATGCATTTTTTATGACATTTCATCACAACTGTCGCCTATTAAAAGTAGAGCTCTCTTTGAATGTGTGTATTTATATAAACATTATATGTACTTAGGTATGCTTATTTACTTACATATATTCTTTTTATAATACCATACTCTAGGTATATATTGTACTTAGAGTGGTTTTGAATACTTATGTATGTTAGGCAAAATTTTGAGAAAATAACTTCTTCAATGATGTGAAATATAATCTTTATACTATTTAAATAGTGAGACAAAACAAAATTGATATAAGGGGTGTTAGTGAATAAGTGCGAAAAATTTTAACAGGTTATTCTGAGGTTCTTTTAAGTAAAAAAGTTCATATAAACCCAGGTCCGAAAACGCTTAGCTTCCAAGATACAGAGTTGATAGGCTACTAGATAGCCCATACCGGTTTTGTGGTAGGAACAGTAACTGTAAATTATTTTTTATCTTGAAAACGGCTACATGAGCGACAAAATACTAAGAGGTCATTTTTGTCAACAATTTATGGGACATTGGAAATAATATTTTACAATATAAGTTCGGTAAGTTGCTTTTACTGATCGAGAAACTCGATCGATTTAAAATAATTAAAGAATAAAAATATATTAAATAAAAAATAAAATTCGGGTAATACAGGTGAAATTTATATTTCTATGTTATGAGTTATGCCATGAATAAATATAATAAATATTTATTACGAATCTTTGTAGTGACAATTGACAACTATATTTGTAAATAAAAAATTAAGTGTCAATATTTCATTGGCGTGAATAGCTTTTTTGAATTTTCTATTAAAAAAATTGAGGAAAATATTTTGTTAAACTATAATATTAGTGAGAATATTGAAATTGATGATGAAGCATTTTATTTTTGGCTGCAAATTTATTCTCGTAAAATCAAAGGAAACAAGGAAGATTATGAAAACTCCAGAAAATTTTAATGATTGAACGACCTTTTGAAATGTCAATAAAATATGAAGACTAATGCCAACAATAATAATAATAATGTGCAAACTAGTGAAAATTTTCATATTAATCGATTTATTTTTCTAATTGTTCAAATTGTACTTTTAATGTCAATATAAATAAATAATTACAATCATTTTTGAGCTAGTGTCACTTACCACACTCCTATTCACTTACCACGCATCTATTTCACTTACCGCACTGTTATTTTTTGGTTTCCATGGATATAAACAAAACGTTCGGGAAGTGTAACTTACGAGCATTGTCAACAGCATCGGTAAATGCATAAAAATACACGATCGTGCAAAAAAACATTTTCGAAGTGGAAAAATCATTGGCGTACGTTTTTCTTCTTCAAAAATATGTCATCACATGGCCGTCCGGACGCGATTAGTTTGAGTGGAAATATTCTGACTACTTCAGAATATGGGTATTTATCCTGTCATAGTGTGTCCCAAATTTTGTGTCAATATATCAAAACGTTTTTGAAATATTTAATAAAATATTAAAATAAAAAATACGAGAAACTAAACACCCCGTATCTTGGAAACTAAGCGTTTTCGGACCTGGGTTTATATGAACTTTGTTACATAAAAGAACCTCAGAAATCACTTGTTAAAATCTTTTGCACTTATTCACTAACACCCTGTATATCACATTTCCATTTTTGTTATTGTTATTATAAAAGGACTATAAAAATAGGAAAAGATAATTATAAAACTATATTGGCGTGCTAAGTCGAAAAGATAGGCTCTAAAAGTTTTTTTTTCTTTTCAATGAATTGATTAATACGTATATATTACGGTGTGACAGTAATGTGCCAAAAAATATATGCTCCAACTACCTAAAATTTGTACAATTTGTAGAATCAACTTAATCCACAAATTGATTATTAAAACATGGAAATAAAGAAGGTAAAAAGTATAATTACTGTCCTAAAAATTTAATTTTTTTTTTTTTGTATGTTTTACTAAATTTATCAAATCGTTATTTTCTTTTTAAGATACTACCTTATATTGTAGTTTAATATTTATAGTACTTACTAAAGTTTTTTACCACTAAGATTAATTAGGCAATCATACTAAACAATCGGGTGACTAGTAAATTTTTAATTTTTAAAAATTTGACTAACAATAAGTAAGGATACTTTGAATGTTTTTCAGTACTTCCTGTGTAAAATTTGGTGATATATTTATGATTTATGTAAACCCCGAGCTAGTTTAATATTGACAACAGGGATTCCTAGACTTTTTAGACCAGCGGCCCCTTTAACGGCTCATTTTCAGCGGCGCTCTTAACACCAACCAATATTAGACCCATTCCAGATAAGTGGAATGAGTTGGGCCGGAAAAAGAAATGGCGGGACCCGAAAATTCAATTTTTCAAAAATTTCTCTCCAAGATATAGGCCACGCGCAGAAGAAAAAATGTTGCCTTTTTTAGGGAGATAGTAGCGGTGCACACCTTGAGAATCTGCTGATTTACAAAAATTATGTTAGACTCATCACGCAACAAAAAAAAAAAATGTAATGTGTACCCTTATCTGCAGGCTTTCAGAACTGTCATTATTTCCCGATAACCTACAAAAAACAAAATACTTTATATTTTAGAAGACAAATTTTAGTAACTTACTTTTTTTAATATCTGTGAAACTACTTTTAAAGATATTATTGCTTCCTCTTGAAGCTACTCAATAGTTACAATATATACTTTTTTTTTATTACGCCCATAAAATCACCTTAAAATGGAGCCTCTAGACTAGAATACCCCCTTAATATAAAATTATTTCCAAATATGTCCTATAATACGTAAATTTTTTTTCTTATTTTCACACTTGAAACAGAATTCCGTTTTTTATAGTCTCGAACAACACGGTTTTAAAGAAAACAGAACCAATTAACCGTCTTCTTCGGGGGTTACCTGTACTGATATTAAATAATTGAAGAGGTGGATTCCAAAAGGCGCTAAGTCATTTTTTGTCTAATGTGAGATTTTAGTTGATGCAGAATGTTCAAGTCCAGCTCTACACGATTTTCGTAGTACCACCCTTCAAAATGAGCTTAGTCTACTCTAAAATGAATGATGAAAAATGGAATGTTTTCCAAAAAAGCGCTAAGTCAGTGACAGTTTTATTTCAAAACAGTCAAATTTACTCGTAAACCATTGCATTTTTTTTTCCAATAATAACTGGTATTTTTTTCCAAATTTGCTTGTAGACAGATTTTCTGTTATGTCAAACACATGAAATAGCTAATAATGCACTGTTTAAAATGTTTGGGTAAGTTCAAAAATGTAAACTTTACCGCATCGATGCAGCATCAGGACGTTCTGATGCGCCTAATACTGCATGATGCGATGCTGATGCTCTCTTGAAATTTGATGCACATTAGATATTTTTGAATGGGATATTGGCATCATGATGCATGTAGCATAATAGACACACAATGTAGCCAATGTAGCATGATGGACTATAGATAATATAGTAATACAGTCCTTGTATAGGTATATTATCTTTGAATTTCAACTTGAACTTACTTGAAATTGAAAATATTGAAATTATTTGAATAAAAAATATTACATACCTATTTTGAGTGCAAGATGTATTCAAATAGTTTAAACAATTTTAATGAAAAGTAAATACATTAATCTTTTTCAACAGTTTTTTTCGGAATTATTCCTGTTGGTGTTAATACCTACATAATATGGCAAGTAGTTATAATTCTACACATGACAAGCATCTTGGACACGCATCACCAAATTTCTTGATGCATTGTTTTGACGCATCAGATGCAAAAATGAACTTTTGATTTTTCGTTGTGATGCGTCTGATGCGTTTTTGAACTTTTGACTCTGCCTCATGCAAGCAGTGATGCATTTTTGAACTTAGCCTTTCTTGAATAAAATATATCTGTATTTAAACAAATACAGTATACAAGTTGATTTTAACCAACTCAACCCAACTTTTTAAAGATTTTTTTTTTTTTTAATATAATCTATTGAAAATTATATGTATAAATAAGAACAAATAAATAACATCAATAATAATTATTATCTAAGAACTTGAAAATAATTTAAAGAGATTACTACATTTGCCTACCTAGATAGTTTTTTACATTTCCTGAAAAATTACAAAAAGTGACTTAGCGCGTTTTGGAATCCACTTCTTCAATTATAGAAGTATCATGTAATTTGTGTCTTTTTCTTATTTTCAAAGAAGTCGATGAACTAATAAAATCAGGTATCCTGCTATCAATTGTGACTGTATCTTAGCGGAACAAATTTATGCTATTTTATTTTTTACAATAATTTAAAAAAATTATCTCTTTGCCGCAGATGCCTTGCACCGTTGCACCCTACAACATTTTCGTGTGATTCAGACTTACACGTCCTTAATAAAAAAAAAAAAAAAAAAAAAAAATACTAAAGCAATATTATTTACCATTTAAATTTTTATGAAGGTTATCTAATATTTGTATTTTAATTAATGTTACTCTTATTTTCACCATATATTTAATTCTTATAAAGGTTATGTAAACGTATATATGTATGTACTTATACAATTATATTTAACTGTCATAAATCAGGATAAGCCTTATTTTCGCTATGTTTAGTGACAGCAACAAAACTATAACAGCAAAAATATTTATTATCACTGTATAAATAAAAAAAAAAATGTTGTTTTTCCTTTAATTGCATTTTTGTGTGATGACAGTTATGTTTGAGGATATATAAAAAAAAAATAATTTTTTGGTTGGAAATTTCTATTAGTACAAATTTGACAAATTAGGGGAAGGCTTGCCATAGTGGCCCAGGCAGGTCATCACTAGTTTGAAAATGAATTAATAAAAGCTGTCATCTCTTGTTATTTAGTTTAAATGATAGATTGGCAGTTTATATAGTATCATGGTGGTGCATATCAACTCGTTAGGTGTTACTTAGAAAATTTTATTTTAAAAAAAGTTTTTCTTTTGCCCTTTGATTAAGGTAACAACTTACAAATATTATATAAAATATATTGTATTATAAATACTTGGTTTCTGTGAATATTCCCTGTGTTTATTGTAGTTCTGAAGTAATTAATTTTATAATAAACAATTACGAATCATCCGTTGGGACGGGACTTATTTCAGTTTTTCCATTGTACTTAGTTTTGGGCAATGTGGTCCACTATTTATAAAGGTAAAGTGGTCCAGTGGATCCAGTGGTAGTACCCGAATTATGGCGGGAATCAAAACCAGAAGATGGCTGGAATAGGATGTATGATATACAAAAGATGAGCCCATAAAATCTGTTCTAGTTACAGTGAGGAAGATGATGATTTTACTTGTGAATTTTGTCTTAAAAATGAATAGTTACCATCTGAGTACTTTGGATAATTAAAAACTGTATTTATGATTACTAATTAGTAGCGAATTGTAGTATTTTTGATTAAAAATAGTAATTTCATTTAAAAATTAAAAAATCAATTTTATCTAGGTTAATTTTTAATATTAATAATATTATACCACTTTACCTACCCAAGGTGGGTAATGCAGTCATTTTGTCACTTACGAAATAATTCAAAATCTTTTGTTACTGTGAATATGTAAACCGTATGTATGTTACAAAGTAAAGACTTTTAAATTTGCATTTGTATTATGTCAATAAATATTGATTTATTAAAACCGTTAAGAAAATATATCAATTCAAACCTTAGGGTGTCCACATTACCTTACCTTCCCCTACCGTTGGAAATATACCTCTTCAAAAAAGAATGTTGTTATTGAAATGCTGAGAAAATTTATATTTGTCCTTTGAAAGAGATTATTTTAATTTTCGCAAATGCTATGATCAATTTCACTTAAATTTAACCATTATTCATCACTTATGAATGTAAATAATTTCCGTTTTCTTGGCTTTATCTCTTTCATTAGTGCACTTAACGTAAATTCTAAATTTACAGTTTGTTTTTTGAAAAGAATAGAAGATTGATTTATTTCGAATAAAAGAATTATTTAATTTCTTTAAAGATGACTCATGTTCAATTGTATTTGAAATTGAGTATACCTACACATGTTACGTAAAAAATCAGAAACAAGTTTTTTTCTATAGATATAGGTATGCTAAAATTATTAGAATCAAAATGATGAAAACCGAATCTAGAATAAAAAAATTACCTTGAAGTTTCAAGTTTATTAGGAAAACCCATCATGGTGAAAAATGCAATACAATATCTGGTAAAATACATGTGCTCTTGACTTAGCTTTTTCTACTTACGGCGATAGCACACTTGCATAAAAAAAGAAAATGGCGGGGCTAACTTTATGGGAACATATAGACGGCCAAATGGTTGGAAAACGACATTTCATATTACACGACCAAAGGTTAATCCAATTAATGGCCGAAATGATTCCAAGATACAATGATTCTACACACACCGGCATAATTAGTGGAACATACAAAAAATCTATAAAAATCAAACAAACCATTTAATTTCAAGAAAATATTAACATTATTTAATTATTCACTTAAAATTACATGTTCACAAGTCGATATACCTTTATTTTCGGTAGCAAAACAAGTAACCATATAAAATGGCAAATTTTTGGAATCTTATGTCGTCTAAGAATAATTTAAGTTAAAGATTATTTAACAAATAGAAAACGAAACACAGCGTTTTAATTCCGCCTGGTCTCTCCCGCGTTCTTATCAAAGCTTCCATTCGTTTTTCTATACTCAGGATGATGTTATCTATAGTTTCCTGGGACAGTCTTTGCCATTCTTCAATTACGGCAGTTTGAAGCTCGACCACATTGAGAAGAAACGGTATTTGAATTCGTAAGTGACAGACCTCTTAAAAAGAATTGCATCAATAATAAATAAAAACAATTCTATGGAAAGACAACTGATTCGTTACTTCAATATTATTTAAAGTAAAAATGAAAAAAAACCGCCAACTTTGTTTAATAAATAGGTTTTTATATTTTTTTTTGTTCCGCTAATTATGCTGGTGTGTGTATTTAAAATTAAAGATTGGCTTTTAAACATTTCTCTAATGCTTATTATAAGAAAGCATCGATATTTGTCTGAATTATGTATATGGCTGCCCAAGTGGTCGGAAAACGAAATTTCATATTACACGACTAAATGTTATTCCAACTAATGGCGACAATGTTCCAGGATATAATAATACTGTATTTGAAATTAAAGAATGGCTTTTAAACATTTCTCTAATACTTAAGAAAGCTCTCTGAATTACATGGTCGACTAAGTGATCGCAAAACCACTTTTCATATTCAATATAAATGTTTTTTAGAAAACTGATGATCGTCATAATGTCATCTTATATGTAACCGGTCCGCACAAAATTATCCGAGATTTTACCAGACTGTGACTGAAAAAAGCTTGAGAAACACTACTCTGTAGTGTTAAGATATTCGCATAGCTTTATGGATCTGTGATGACACTTTTCCGGCTTCGATGAACTTTAGCGAGTACTTTGGCAAGGAATTTCGACCGAGAGTGTAGAGAAGGTATTATGAAATTAGGGAAACAAGAATTTTAACATCAGGATACTATAAACGAATACCATTTTGCGATTTTGCATGAAATAAATCTATAAAAAATGCATACACCATACATTTATTTGCCTTTTAAACTTTACTTAATTTACAAAATAACCTTAATTTGTGCTCAGTGTACCAAAGTATTGTATTACAATTACGTTGTTTTGAATGGAAAGAATGTATTAAAATTTTTAATAAGAAAAAATAAATGAAATTTTGTTATGCAAATTTGTTTTTCTTACAGAAAAAAATTTCAAATTAATTTAATATTTTTAGCACGCAACTTTTCGTAATATAGATTTTCTATATATTATACGAATACTTATATAGCTACCATAGGTATGTATATGTATTATATGTATGCAAATGATCCATTATAACACTTTTTACAAGGGGGGGAAATTTTATCAAAATGATTTGTACGGAAAAAGACATTAATATAAATAAATAGCAGATATTATTCAATTTATGTAAACGACATTAAATTTGTTATTAGAAATTGGAATTAAGTTGTTAACTACCTATATTATATTAAATAAAAAGTAAATGCCTGTTTTCATTTACATTACACTGTGTCACACGCAATATGTATCTATATTATGTACGTATGTGTGTCATTATAAAAATATGTCAATATGTGAAAAAAAAACTTTGATGAATTGTTTTGTACGCGACAGCCACACAGAAGGAAGGTTATGGTCTGTTTCTTGATGCAGTCTGCGACCTAAATGGCTCGATGGATTGTGGTAAAAGAGGTGTCATGTCGTTAGATTTGTCTTAATCTCCAGAGTGATACAGGCGGCTATAAAACGCCATATTGGATTTTCGACGAATAAATGTATAAACAAATTCTATCAAATGAGGTGTCAGAATAATCGTCCTATAAAGGAACAAATTCAAAAGTATATATATCGTCGCCTTCCAGGCATAAGGTCGTATCTTATTTTTAGTGATTTTTTAGGAGAGTAGAAAAACAAAAACTACTGTCACATTTGAGGAGTCGGCGGGAAAAACGATGAAGGTGAGTTTTTATAGAAACTGAGTAAATCGAATCTTAAGTTTTAAAACCATTTTTTGGCATTGCTAATAGTGATTTAAATCATTAATTCTTATATCGGTATATTCATGCATCCATATTATATTATGTGACTCATTATCACTAGTTTCCTTTAATATTAACAAAACTAATCTGACTAAATATTTATACAGTTGTTACTACAAACTGAAAAAATGATGAATGGCGCAAAGATTTACAGGAAAAATTATGTACACACCGTCGATTCAACAAGATTATTTTATTGAATAGCTCACGATCAAAATGATGATTGCATAAATATAGCAAGGATTCTTAAACTACGGCCTACGAACCCTAGAAATACGACCCATGAAACTTAAAAATGCGGTTCACGATCTTAAAACTGAAGACAAACATTTATCATATAACAAACAAGATGTTTATTTTTTTAATCTGTTTTCTTATGATCCACAGAGTGTTTCTAAAAATATATATTTTTTCATATACAGTTTGAACTGACCGAATTACAGGAAAAATATTGAAGCTTACGTACACTGCGTACACACAATATTATTGACAATTATTCAAATATCAATATTATCGTATGAAAGTTTTCTGCATTCTCCCTTCCAGATGAATATTGGTATAGTTCCTCAAGAAGACGGCTTCCGACGACCACCTTCTAAATCCTAGCCCCCCACCAATTTCCTTATACATCACTCACACCATAAAATATATAATTAAAAAAGTCGTGAAATAAATAAAAATATATAATTAATAATATGGATGGTGTCTGTTTTAGAATACTTGTCCTAAAATTGGACGTTAAACCATATTCTTACTTATTTTCATAAATAAGTAAATTTATTTTCATAATACAAGGAAGTTGACAATGAGACAATAATAAACCCTCATCGTTCTTTCAGCTAAAGCGACTAACCTTCATAATTTTTTCCGCTAAGTCACTTCTTTTGGGCTCGATTACTCAACAGGCTCTTCGTTTTATTCTTTACTTGTTAGTACATATAAAAATACGGCGTAAGCTATATACGAAAATAGAATAACCGAAAATTTAAAAAAAATTGACCTTCATCGTTCTTCCCGCCAACTCCTCATTTTGTTTTATAAATTTGAACCTAAGATATCAATATATGTGCAGACTAATATTCTTCAAGTACCTACATTCGTTTACGATTTACAAAACAAAATGTAACAGTGTAGTTCTTGTTTTTCTACTCTCCTAAAAAAATCACTAAAAATGAGATACGACCTTATGCCTGGAAGGCGACGATATGTAAAACTCGTATCTTAAAAAAATATTCTTGTAGTATGAAGTATCTCGAAGACTTATAAGTCGATAATGAAATTTACACTAAAAAATAGTGAAAATATAAAGCAGGGGTTTCTAAGCTGTGCGCTGCAGCTGATCCGCTAAAAAAAAGGAAAATAAAAAAAGTGGCTTTGTGAAACTTTTCTTTTTTCGTCACTCATATTTTAAGGAAAAATTTTTGATTGAATTTAGAATTCGGGACCAGTAGGCGCTGCCGGAAATGATTAATGGACCATGGTACACTAACGGATCTGTGGGTCTAAAAGCATTGGGACCCCTTATATTGGCGAATACAAATAAATATACGGCCGATAATAAGGAGGCATCATACACTTCCATTTGTATAGAATCCTTTAAGTAATTTTTAAATAATTTCGAAAGTTTACATTTAACATTTAAGCGGATAATAATCAATTTTTCATTTTTTCTTTATTTTTTCATAGTTTTCTATATTTAAGCCTATAGTAATAGTTCCGTTAATACAGATAAGATAGTGCAGTTTGTACTCTTACATGTATGTAAGAAGATAACTACCGACATCAAATAGTTCGTTATTCATCGTTATCGTAAATTTTCATATTACAACTTTAAATTACATGTGTGTAACCATACTTACTGCCCTGAATATACTACCGTAACAAAAGTTTAAATAAATAATTTCATGATACTCAAAAACAATATTTTTTTAGGTCATTTTTGAGTGAAGCAGTTTCAGTTGTTATCTAGAAATTAATGTAAAAATTAAAAATTAATTACGTTAAATATATAAAAGTACAATTATGTGGAAGATTAAAAAATAAATAGTTTTATTTAAGTTCACTGTCACAAAACGTATTTCTAATATCACTTTTTTTATAAATTTGTGGTCAGAATTTCAGCAAGGTCAGATTGGTGGAAGGTGTCTTAAAAAATATAAATTCAGGTTAAGTAACAATAAGAAAAAAACCAGTGTCGTGATCTGGATGACTGACTATGATATTTTTATGCATATTTCACGCTAAGTGCGTATCCGGAGTCAAAAAAATTCTTATACCTACCCCTTAAATTTTTGTATAGATGCACAAATATCTCCTAAATAAGTGTAAAGTTATGAATATCAGTATCATTACAAAAAGGAATATGAATAGGCATTTTACAATTCTCGTGCCGTTATATTATTTCCAAAGGCTCCAACAAGGGTGTAACACCCACCGAACGGGTTGGCACTCCTTTGCACCCCTTTTATACCTCTCTGGTCATAGATTTACGTTATGGATAGTTTCTGCTTACAAGCTTTTAGGAATGCAAGGGTAAGGTGGTATAGGATAAACACAGTCGAAGTATTAATCCCTTAAAGGGGTGGAAATCACCCGTTACCGGACAGAAGTGGAGGAGGATGTAAGAAAGCAAATTTTTATTGTTTGTATTCCACATTGGTCGCAGCACATCGAGAAGAGTAACCCTCAACTGCTTTGACCGTACTTGTCTAAGGGGTTGAAATCATCCCAAATTCACAAAAAGTATTGGAAAACCTCTTAGGGGAGAGTCCACGAAATCGTACCGCCGTTTAAATCGTACCACACCTAAAATTCCCACTAAATGAGTAATTGTTTCTACACTGGCAACATCAAACGATGCGCTTACGCAACCTACCAACAATCCACTGTTTGCAAATAGTGTCTGTAGCGAAGTGTATGTGCGAGCGAAAAAAATCTTTTTGAGTGATATTTGATATAAATTCTCGTGTTGATTCGTAAGGATATAACTCGTGATAAAAGTAAGATAAAACTACACAGTCTATATAAATTGATTACAGATTTAAGCTAGATTATTATTGATTTTGGCGGCGCGGCGTGTCAAAATTTTGGGGGTTATGTTGTGACGTTTAGTTTTTTCAAAAATTATCTGGTTTGTTAAATTGTACCACTCGTAGATCGGTAAATTGTACCGGTACGGTTTAGTCGCCTAGTCTAAAACCGAATAGGTGAAACATTTACAAACTGTTTATTTATTTATTTCAGATGACGGACGCTAACGATAAAAGGAAATATTATCAGTGGAGTAAAGAAGATTTAGAAAGAGCTCTTGTGACCTACGAAAAAAAGAATTGAATTTAAACAAAATCTCAAGAACTTATTCAATCCCAAAACCCACAATTCTACGGCATGTAAAGGAAAAAAAACAAGATTGCAATATTTAAGTATAGTCCTGTGAAATTAGGGCTGAAATCGGGGTATATGGATGAAAATTGGAGGGAATGTTCTTAGAGTCACTAAGAACAATTCCCCCTATGAAAAAAAGTGCTCTGATCCCGGACAAGGGTAGAAACAATCCCTAAAAGTTTATTTTCGAATTATCTCGCGAAGTGTGCGAGATATGGAAAATTTTTTCAAATAAAAATTGTAGATCTTTCGATTCTACAAAAAAAAGTATACCACCCTCTTACCCTGTCTCTAATAGTTTGCGGAGAAATCATCCCCGGAAAAAAAGAAAAACAAATTTTTTTCTCCTAATTCCAATATTTTCAAACATTTAGAGAAAAAAGTATTCTTTGCATTTTTCTCTAAAATTGAAAATAGAGAAATTAGGAAAAATAAAAGGCCCCGATGGCACGGGACTGGTGCTTTCCATTTAAAATTTTCAATGGTTAACTAATGTCCGTTACCGGTCAATTTTGACTAGCAACGGTGTCTGATTTGTTTTTATAGGACATGAAATGAGACACAAGAGAAGTAAATGCTAGTAAGTTGATAATATCACATGGTTAAAAAACTTAAATTTGTATATTTTGAAAATAGGTAGTGCCTACTTGATTTATATAATATTAAAAAATATACAACTTATGTTTACGTAAAACATTTTGAAACCGTAACTTGACGATTGTGAGGATATTTTTCAATTTAAAACTGGAAAAATGAAACAGAGACCAACATTTTACAGAGAAAGAAAAGATAATTTTAACTGAAATTGTACAAAAGTATATTATTTTAAGTCATGATTATTTAATTCAATTTAACGATTCAGCTATATTTTATTTCTCTCAGCTGTGTAAGTTTTTAGAATTTATATTTTATTTCTCTCAGTTGTGTAAGTTTTTTAAGAAAAATTATCAATAATATTTGTTTTATGTAATATGGTTAGAATTTGGATTATGTTTACACCTTACTAAAATTATTAAGAGTTTGCTACAAATGAATAAAAATTACGTTAAACCATACTGAAATAATAATATTTTTATGTAAATTTCTGCCTGATTGATAATACAGTTATGATTAGAACGTATAAACATAGCATTCTAATCTTAAATAATTTTGCATATTCATTTTTTTCAAAAAATTATTTTGACGTATTCTGTCATTTCGTTTTGGAAATATTACAAAATTTTAACGCGAATCATTTAAAAAGAGTTAAAGTACGTTAAGTTACAATTTTTCGAAAAAATGTAATAAAATTTTTATATTTTACATAAGTACTTATTGTATTAGAAAGGTTATTAACGGGTTTTAATTATTTTCTTTTAGAATTGTATTTTTACGGAAGAAAATCTTCGTAATATTAATAGATTTGAGCGTTATTTTATGGTATTCCATATTTGTAAATAATAAACAAATATTTGCTTTGCAAAATACCACTTTTATTTTTGAAACTGTGACAATATTATGTCAATGTATATATATATATATATATATATATATATATATATATATATATATATATATATATATATATATATATTCCCGCCACCTTTTGATATATGTAGGGCCCCCTATGGAAGGCAAGAGCTGAAATTTGGTAAGTGGGGCTCATTTCCGATGCACATCAATACTATCAAGGTGGGGTCAAATTTTGGATGCGAACTAACATTTAAGGGGATGGTGGCACCAAAACAATAGACCTTTTCCAAACTGGTTGGAAATAATGTTTCGGTCAATTATCTAAAACATATTTAAAATTTTGTACTTGTATTGAGTTAGTATCCAGCTAGTGCCTTTTAGGGATTCCATATTACTTTTCCCCCCACTTCTCCCATTTTTACATCGGAATTCAATAGTATTGTTAAATGGGTTTTAAATCCATTATTTTTATTCTAATACAAGTAGGCGGAGGAATTTTAAAAATTGAAAAAATAAAATGAACTTTCTTTTATAACAAATGCAATACATAAATATTAGGTAATTTAAAAATGTTATTAAAGTTAATGTTTATTTATAAAGTAGCAATTTTGGATTTTTATTTATAAAATAGAAAAACTTTGGATTTTTTTGGAAAGAAAATATATCTTCATAGAGTTCTTCCAGTTTACTATCTAAGGTCCTTTTTTAATATTGAAAAATAAAATACAAAGGCAATTGGATAAGCATGGGTAGGAATGCCCTCGTACGAATTGTGTTGGCTTTTTTCCTGCTAACTGCTATCGGCTCCAAATTGAAATTTACTGAGATTCATCCCTTGAAAATTTAAAAACCTTTTTTAAAACCCTGATCAGCCGGACACTCATTATCAGTTTTGAAACCACCAAAATTACAAATCGCTTGTAGACTTTCAATCACATTTCACTTGCAGACATTCGATAGTGAAGAGGAATGAATGAAGAAGAAGAAGGGAAAAATTCGACTTCCGTGATGGCGACCGGCTGCTCACGGCGTTTCTTTAATATAGCAAATGACATATAGCAAATGCGAATGTAAAAAATTGTGTAATATTAAGCTACTATATGTCAACATCCTCTGTTAATTTCATTTAATTATCTTCTATAGTTTTCGAGAAAAAAATTTTTAAAGTTAAGGGTTGTTACTCCCATATCTCTGACAATATTGGGGGCAGAGGTCTAATATATACATTTTCAAACACTACTCACCATAAGCAACGTACATGGAAAAGAATAGCCGAAAAAGCCGCTGGGCCAAAATCACATATGCTTACCCGACGAGACCGTTCTCGTAAATTTAGGTAGGCCAAAATAATGTGAATACATCCATTCTTTCTTGTATAGAAATATTTTATTGAACTAAGATCTTATTGAGAGTGGTATACTGTAGTGTGGATTGGGCTTAAAACGTTTCATATTTTCGTAATTTATATTTCGCCAATTTTAATATTTTTTTTTTTTTTTTTTTTTTTTTTTTATAATTCAATAACAGCTCTTCTCGCAGCTTATAGAAAAAAATTAAAGAAATTTTTAATCTTTGAACAAAGAAATCGTTTTGACAGTGTGATAATTATATTTTAACACAATTCTTTAATTAATTCAATTTTTTACTCAAACAGAGCATTTTATTCCTATTTTTTGGGTTACTTTGGTTAAAACATCAGGTAAGGTTGAAATTCCAGTGCCAGCAATTACTTTGCCTGACATTTTGAATTGATTTACTAGATCTCTCAGCATCGTAACTAGTGTGATTCAAAAGTAGATCCACTTTAGCGGATTCCACTAGTGATCCGGCCTTAAAATTTTATTTAATAAATTTTTAACAATAACCTCTATAATTTATAGGATTTACAGTACGGATTATCCCTAAACTAGATATATAAATATGTGCTTTTTACTATACATCATCGATTCAATAATCTAAATTGATACCAAATGTTGAGAACGTAAAGTGTAGTAAGTAAGGGGTATCGTGGAATCGCTGGGAAGAGCTATTAAGTTTTCAGTTTCTCATGAGTGCGTTCATAACACTTAAGGGAGGAGTTCAAATAAAAAAGCAACTTTTTTATTTATGATTATTTTGCTTGTTGAAATTTTTTTTTTCAAATTAGGGAGGGTTTCAAATAGAAAATTTTGTTTTTGAAACATTCATTACTCTTACCTGTGGGGGGAGGGGCCCTTTTCCATAAGTTTTCAAGCGTTTACAAGGAAGGCCATATCTCAAAAACTAATGAATATATTTTTTAAATATTTTTTCATTATCTTATTCCTAAAGGTCCTGTCCATAAAGCAGAGTATGGGTCTCAGGTAATTTTAAAAATTAACTATAAAATTGTAGTCCCGAACTTCTAAAAATTATAAAACCCAATTTTTTATTTAAAAAAAGATGTTTAAAAATAGTTACAATTGTTCAAATGGAAAAAGCATACTCCACTTTATGCGCAATATGTTTATGAACAAAATAAAAAAAAATTAAGTCTCTATCTTTTCTAGAACTAGAGATATGATTTTCCTTGTCGGAAGAAACACAACTTTCGGGAAACGGTAAAAAACAAAAATAATAACAAAAGAAGCGGTTTACTCACTGTTTATTAAAACGTCTAAAAGGCATACAAATAAAAGAACATTATCTCAGTGCATACTATAATTCATGTACACACCAAAACTAAATATTACTGATCAAATCGCGAGGGAGGGCGAGCGTTGTCTGCAAAGGAGCAGCAACTTGGCTGTGCAGCGGCTCACAAATAAATATTTTTCTAAAAAAAAAATTTTTGCCCATCTTTTATATATCACCGTGTTTGTAAGGAACCACATAACAAAATAAAAACAAAAAACGAGATTCGAAAAAAATTAGTTTATTAGCCGTTTCTGGCGTGAACTCCCCCCTTAATATTTCATACTTGTGTGAGCTTACTAGACTCACAGAGTCTGCACTGTTATTCATTTTTCAAACTTCTACTCTTAGTTTAACTTTTTGACACGGTATTGTAGTGAGTAAATTTGATGTAAAATTATTAATGTTTGAAAGTTTCACTAATATCAAATGTAGAGCTGCCAGCATGTAACTACTTATCTACTATAAATTGTTATTTATGTAAATAAAGCGTGCTTTAAATTTTTGAACATGTAAACGTTGTAAAGTTTTCAATTTACTTATTTTGTGCACAAGTTGTAGCAATTATATATGTATGTGGATGCATACTCGTGTATTTACATACTTACTGTAACAGTAAAAGGAATATTTATTATTCATTACGTCATTTGTGTTTTTCAAGTGAATAATACCTAGTAGTGTATTTTTATACAGTAAATGACAGAAAGGGAGAGGAGCTCCATCCAATTTTGCGATCAAGTAAAAGCTCAAATATACTATTTCTTGCGTTTTTGTTTATATTATATATGTAAATATTGGAACGTCTTTGTAAAAATATTGTATGCATAATAACTCCGAGATGAAATTAGATGCGTATACACTGGCGGAAGGGTTAAGGTTAAGGGATGACGATTTCACCCAAGAATGTTGAAATGAAGTTTAATATAATATTTTGCGATGGAGTCCATTTCCCCGAATTAATTTCCTTAGGGCGTTACATAATTTGGAAATGCCAGAAAAGAAGATTTTATTGGAGAATGTTTTTCTCCGTAACGAAGAATGTTAACTTTAAACGTTACCATAATTTTCGATTCAAATTTTAATAAAATGAAGACGAAATTAATTTAATTATATTTAATTGGTTTAATAAAATGAACTGACAATTATTTTTTATTTAACTTATAAATTTTACAGAAACTTAAGGGGGACCACTAGTGCGACATTCTGAAAAAACTGGAATTTTTTTTTTGCATACTTCGATAGTATGTACCTTTAAAAATAACGTACTAAAATTTCAAGTGCATACCTCAAATAGTTTTTGAGTTACAGCCAGAGAACAAAGAGAACGAACATTACTATGTCTATACTACACGGAGAGAAAAATCCTATAATTTTTGTAGAGAAAATTTCAGAAAAATTACTATGCTCCCCTATAATCCGTGCGCGATCGACGACCAAAATAAAAAATATGTGCTAGCATGGTAAAATTTAATGTGGTGCTAACACAACTTTTATCACACTCTTATGCATGTATATTATAGTTTAATTCTTGTTGTCGTACTCTTTCATTTGCGCATCTGACTCGCGACCTTATATTGGTTGCACATAACCTGTAAAAACATGTATACAAAAATGATGGCCAACAATATAATTCTAATACATATACTAAAGATAGGTAAATAACAAAAATATGAATTAAACGATGACATCATCCTAAGAGAGTGTAAAAGCAACTGACAAGTAGCTGCATCAAGGGGCCTGGTGCGAGCTGTCTGACAAAGTTTCTTCCACAGTCCACACCTATATGGTTCGCATGTAACCCATGTAACTCGCTGATTGAGGTACATTTCATTAGAGCGATCCCAACACAACCAACCTTCTTTCTGTTTTTTTTTCTTTCTATTATTAGCATGTTAGCATGGAAATTTTTTTAATAAACACAATTAAAAATTATTTTTTTGTCGGTAATGGAACTTTTTACTGTGCTGTTTTACAAATTTTACGGAGATAATATTATGAAAAGAACATTCCATCCTTTAAATTTTTTATGATTAATTATAATCTTTATATTTTTACCTTACAGAATTTAATATGTTCGTCCTTTACACGTCGATTGTAGTGTTGAGCACAGTAATTTTTATAGGAATTTTCTCTCCGTGTAGGGAAACGAGCGTAGCCACAAAGGATGGAAAATAAACCCCCACTATGTTATATATGTGCACGCGGAGTTGTGTGTGTTAGTCCGTTGGATGTTGTGTGTGTATTGGTGTCTTGCATATATATATATATATATATATATATATATATATATATATATATACATAATATGTACGTGGCGGTGGTACGTATGATGTACGTATACCACGTACATATACCGTGTTAATACGAGAGGTAACAATATGACAACAATTGAAACATACCCATTGAGTGCTAGCGAATGAATGAGGACTAAGTAGCCTAAGATGCACATAAATGCTCATAAGTGATTGCAGAAAAGAGATAGATGTATTCGTTCTATTTGTTCTGTGGTTACAGCCATCTGAAGAGCGGATTCTGATTTTCATTGTTAACTTTGAGGTATTGAGAAATGTACGAAGATTGATAGTCCGTGATACAAGCACGTAACCGAGTGTTTTAGGTGACTCCTCTTGCCAGAGAATTAATCAATCTTTAAAAAATGACATTGCCACTTGGAGAAGGTTGACAAATTGAAAAAATGTAAAGAATATAAATTTTAATTGTTTCTGTTACCAGCGCCCCCACTATTATTATGATTTATTTATTTTATGGTTTAGTTACTAGAAATAGTTCAGTGGATAATGTTATAGTATATTCATTGCAAAAGCTTGCAGATTAAGGTGGTTCTTCTTCTATTTTTGAGCAAAAATTAAATTGCAGATGTTTTTGTTTCTTGATTCTTCTTTGATTTTGATGTCTAAGACCTTTTATATTATTATCCATTGGAAACACTGGATAAATAGTCTATAAAATTTGTAATTATAAGGTTTTTCTTTTTAACAGGATTCCAAATAAGTTGTTCCTTGCCTAGCAGATATGTTTTATTTTATTACTATATATTTGGCGATCGCTTTAATTTATAATAATTTGTTGTGGACATATCAGCCGATATATGCATGTATGTAAAAACAAAAGTTTTATTTTGTTGTAATTTTTTTTAAAAATTTTATTATTAGAATTATTTATTGTTTGCTGGCTATTGCTGACCATAAATTACACATATGCCTTGTTTTTTAATTAAAAATTATTTTTCAATAAGCTTTTAAAAATGGCATAAGTTACGATAAATGTGATCAGTCAGCCGCTCATTTATCATATCCATACAGTAGTATATGGTGCTATTATAGGCGGCGGTTTACCAGTTATATCTATAAAGCTGGTTAAAACGGAACTAATTTTCGTTTAAGAATAAGTATTCTGTAAATCATTATCTTAATGAAACGGGCATAACTAAACTCTATAAGTAATGGCTTGTCCATATTAACTATTAAGAAAATTTACATTCACGGTTGTTTCCAGCTAACTTTAGACATTTAGTGTTAAGTTTTAATTACTAATTACAAATTAATTAAAAGGCCACAAACAAAAAGTATTACAAACATCTATAAGCAGTCTACAATCGATTGAAAAGATTAAATTTTAATTTGGAAAGAATTTCTGGTCAGCCTGATGATGATCAATGTCCGGTACTTTCTAAATTTCAAATTACTGCAATTCTTTTATAATATTGTTAGAAGCAGGGTTTAATTTCTAAAATTTTAGATAACGAAACGCCAGCGTAAACACGACTTTTTCCCAAAAAAATAGAAGTGACGAGCAAAACAAAGTTTTGTACCTAAATGTTATGTAAACGAACAAAAAGCGGTCGTGTTACTTTACGGTTTCTCCTACGACCAAAAAAAAAAAAAAACATTTCGTCTTAAAACGTTACTTTGGCTTACTGTATGTCTCTGCTTCTAAACATAGAGCCTCTAAAGACACTGATCAAAAAATCCCTGGAAGGTGAAGGGACGTCAATCTACCACGTTCTGGCAAAGAATAATCCCTCTAAATACCGGAAGACCGTTCCGCCGTGTTCTAGCCGAAATTAAGCACGTTGTTTTGGCTTACTGTATGCCTTTGCTCTAAACCAGTGTTTTTCAACCTTTTTTATGGCGCGACCACCTTGGTATGGAAAAATATTTCACGACCCCCCTAGTACAGAAAAATATTTCGTGACCCCTACACTCTGCTATTTCTAACTTTTGTTCTATGTTATAAATATTGAATCCGTTCATAATTATTGATTATTTTCAGTTAAGTGTCAATTAAATACGTAACAAAGGACTTTAAACAGGAATATTTTTACATCAACATCGGAATTGACGACTTATAGTAGCTTCTGAACGCACGCGTGACTTTTGTGAGCGAGACATAGCGCAACGTGATAAGCGCTGCGTGGAGCATCAGGCGAGTAAAGGATGATACTTTTGAATTCTTTGAATTGTGAATTCATTTTGAATTGTGTTTAAATTTATTGAATTGACTTGTTGTGTAGTTGCTCACTGTCTTTTATTGTCTAATATCGAAAATTCTGTGCTCATTGTATAATTATTGAAAATGGATGAATTTCTAGAAATCATGCACAACCGTTAAGTTCAAGTTCCAATGAGAGTAATGATAAAGAAACAAAACCAAAAAAAAAAGCGTCTATATGACCACAATTATTTAAAACTCGAATTTACTGTTATTGAAAACAAGCCCTAGTTATTTGTTTTGAAATTTTATAAAGCGAAAGTATAAAACCATCACATTAATGTAACCTTTAGTTAACCTTTTCTTTATTACATTGAACTAGAGTCGTTTTATTGCTAAGGTAACTGGGACCCTCCTTAAAAAGGCTTCGCTACCCACAGGTTGAAAAACACTGCTCTAAACCATACAGCCTCTGAAGATACTGATCAAAAATCCATAAAACCATACAGTCTCTAAAGATACTGATCAAAAAATCCCTAAGAGGTGCCGGGACGTCGACCTACTACGTTCCGGCTAAAAAAAATGGCTCTGAGATACCGAAACACCGTTTCGCGACATTCCAGCCGAAATTAAGCTCTTTGAGTAAGTGCCTATGTCAAAATATGCCAACAATATGCCATATTAATGGGCAACTTCTATGTGCCGAGATACAAATAATAAGTGTTTATACAAAAACTTTGGTTTAGTACATTATAAATTAATCACTATAGCAAATGTTTAGATTTGTATGGTTTTCTTGACGATTGGCCCAAGTGAAGAATAGACTGCGTATATAGGTACACTATCGTAGCTCCCAGTATTCTCTACCTAATACTCGTACATATGTGTGTACATGAGCAAAGTATCCATCCGTATGTGTTTAGTCCTGTGTGTGTAGTACGTGAGCGCATGTACAACAAAATAATTGATAACGGCAGATTACGCTTTGTTGGCTACTAATCACCTCAAACAGCTCATTGATTGGCTAGTAATACACTAGAACTATTAACTATTATATTGTAGCGTGTGTGTAGCCGTGCTACAACATAATGCCAGTTCGTGCTAACCAACTATACTTTAATTGATACAAACATAGTATTAGGGTGTTTGAAAAGTTCGCGGCCTGGCACATAAATGGTCTCATAGGTCTGCCAATCAGTTTGGTTTTTACAGCTGTATAAAGTGCACCATTGGTCGACTGGTGCGATTTTGGACGCTTTAGTGCACTTCTACCCTTCGGAATCCATTGTTTTGCGAGGAAAAACGCCAAAAGATTAAGAAGTAGATGCAACAATTTCGTATGGGACATATGGGCACAACTGATGCACCACGTTCGGGAAGGCCGTCAGACGTGACCACACCCCAAATGATCGAAAAATCGAATTGCTTGTGATCGGTGGTCGAAAATTAAAAGTTCGTGAGATAGCTGATATCGTAAAGATATCATGTGAACGTGTATTCATCATTTTACACCATAATTTGAACATGAGAAAGCTGTGCGCGCATTGGCTGCCGCATTTGTTGACAGATTTTATCAAAAACTCGAACGAGTCACTGTTGCTGAGCAGAATCTGGGCATCACGTGACGTAACAGAACTGGAGATGTCGATTCTCCAAAAAAAAGATCGATTTTTGAATCGATTTAAATCGAAATCAAAAAAATCGATTAAAAAAAATCGGTTAAAAAAAATCGATTCTGTGAGATCGATCTAAAAAATCAAAATTTTAAAAGTTTAATAAAATTAGCTGATAATTTTTGTCTAAGGGACTTACTTGATAGAGTACATAAGTAATATCGGTAATATCGTGTAAAAACGCCTTACATTATATTTGTAAGAGCGATGAATGAGTTAACTTTTCAGTTATAATTATAAAAAATAAGGCAATTGAATATGTAGGACGAATACCACGAATTGAACCAAGTTTATTCAAAAATTTCAAACAAATTGACAAAAAAATGTTTTCTAAATAAGCCGCTTTTGTGGGAAAGGGATCGTCGTTTGCACAGATAGGTAGTCTCTTCCTTCCTTTTGTATTAATAGTGGGACTTAATAGAGTCATAGGAGGGGTTCGTTGATATAACGAGTAAAAAGTGACAATCAACAATAGAGTTTTTGGTGTTTCATTTTAACACATGTGTCTTTGTAGAATTACTATCAAAATGAACTTATTTTTGGAAAAAAATCGGTTATCGATCTCTCACTTTTAATAATCGATTCATGAATCAAAAAAGAATTGATTTTTTAAGCTTCGATTAATCGCTTTTCGATTGATCGATTTAAAATCGACATGAGTTCTTTCGTCGATTCGTGACCGTTGATGAAACACGGACACATTATTATACTCCCGAGACGTCGCAACAGTCAAAACAATGGATTCCAAAGGATGGAAGTGCACCAAAGCGTCCAAAATCGCAACAAGCAGTTTATACAGCTGTAAAAACCAAACTGATTGACAGATGTTTATGAAAATTAATATGTGGTCTTTTGAAGGTTAACACTTGTCAAGAATGATATGGATTCGATACCTGTGACACCATTTATGTGTCAGGCCGCAAACTTTTCAAACAGCCTAGTAATTCGATAAAATGTATATTTCGTTTCATTTATACGTAGTAGTAATGTGTACGAGTAGGTAACATCAAATTATTATCATGCTCTGACGTTTTATATTTTAATTTAATTGAAATGTTGCTTGCTATTACTAAACATGCTGTAACACGTTTGTAAAATTTTAATTAACACTAAAGCATCGAATCTCATACAGTAAATTGCAGATTTAAGTATAGTCATACAATTTTTTTTTGTTTGTAAACAAGAGGAATTCAAAGTTAATTTACCAGTTAATATCTCTAATAACTTTTTGTTTATAACAATATAACTAGAAAAAGGCTATGCTGTTCAGATTTCAAAGGAAAATCTCGATTAGTTTCAGTAGTCTCGGTTAGTCTCGAACAAATTTCGTACAACATAATAATTTATTGCATTTTGCTACTTCTGTATATATATTCTTATTGTCCGGAGGAGGATGAACTACATGGAAACGATCTGGCAATTCTGAACAAATGGTAGGTAGATCCTTATGGGACTGCGGTTGTTCAAGAAAATCGCCAGCATAATATGTTTTCGGCATATACAAAATTTTTATATAGAAAATTTCAGTTGAAAATAAACTGAAGGAAATGCACAGTTGCTCTCATTTTTTTTTAAAATTTATATTTAATGTAGTCAATGAAGCATTAAAATGATCAAAATATCGAAATTCTCTATAACACCTCCAATTTTTATGAATTTTTTTTTTAAATTGTATGTTTCAATGTATTATTTAAAATCATAAGCATTGTAAGTGGTGAACTTAAATTCCGTAGGATCCTGGGGTCCGAAAAAGGCCTAAAATAAACGGCTAGACGGATCTTGATCAAATTTTGCTCAAATACTATAGAGATTCCAGAAAAAATGAACGTTAAGTTGAAATTATCCTCCAGGATCCTCGGATCGCAAAAAGGATTCAAAGTAAATTATAGAAAATGACCTCTAAATTTTGCTTAAATACTATTAGAATAAGGAAAAAATGAAGGTGAAATTCAAATTGTGCTCCAGGGTTCTAGGGTCCCAAAAATCTTACTGAATAAAAGGTTGAATGAACCTTGATTAAATTTTGTACGAATACTAATGAGATCAGGAAAAAATAAAGGAAAAAGGGTCTAAAATAAATAATAATGTATTTTGACAAAATTTTATTTTTTCATAATTTTTTTTTCTTCTAATATTCCAAAAAAACAATACACCAAAAATAGTTAAAATTTTTACGGGTTATTTCTTATTCAATAGGCAATAAAATGCTATAGTAATCAAAATAATACGGCAGTTCGTTTTTCGAAAATTTTCACCTAAATATAAATATTTCATACAGATAAGTGCTTTTATGGTCAGAAAAAAAATCTTTGCTGCCGTTTGTAAAAAAATTTAATGGGGAAAATTTTTGAAACTTTTATATGTTATTAGCTACTAAATGTGTAATAATATATTGCCATGATAGCCAGAAATATGAACGCTTTAATTTTCCTGCAATATTCATTTTTGTTATTAAAAACAGATACATGAATTTTACAAAATTTAACAATTTCTATAATTTACCACTCATTTTTCCATATTTAAAATTCGGGAATTTTTTTGATTTTTTTTTTATATTAGAATAATAATTAAATCAAATAATGGACTTTGTTTCAAGGCGCTAAGTCTTGTCACTTTTGAAGCATTAATGTTTCATTTTAGATAAAATTTTTTTTTACTGAGATGCTTTGAACATCAAAATATGCTATGAATATAGATATTCTAGCAGTTGAGTAAGTAACTATGTGTATTATATTTTGATATTCAAATACCGTTTTTTTGAAATCAAAAATTTTCATTTTTAAATTTAGGGCCTAAAACCTTTTAAACGCCATTTTTAATGTTTATAATTTTCAATAATACTACAAAAGGAACAATTGAAAAAAAATTATCAAAATCAGATCTGTTATAGAGAATTTAGAGGTGAAAACCTTTATCGACTGCACTAATTATAAAGTTAGAATTTCAATGAAAAAATGCACATTCAAATTACCTTTATTTCGTTTTCGTAAAACTTTGATACAGAACTGCCGTAACCTTTACTGCTTTTGGTACAGAATCGCTGTTACCTCACTACTTTTGGTATAGAACTGCTGTGACTTCACTACTTTTTGTATAGAAATTTGATGAACAAAATTACTGAAAAGTAAATTGGTTTTGATTAACGGTTGTTTCGAAGTAATATTTTAATATCTTCATTCGTGAAAAAACATTTTTCTATAGATGCAATGGTAACGGTTTAATAAATTGATAACGTTAGTAGGTATGGTTATTTAATATAATATTACTTTTTCACAATTTGCACTTATTCTATGTTATTGCAATTGAAACATTAATAGCCGCTGTCGATATGCAAACGTAAGATCCATAAACGTCGATATCTTATTAATTAATCGGCTTGATTTGCGAAATTTTGGGGCATTATACGTATTGAGAGTTAGATCATATGGTCTGTTATAGATCTTATTGTAATCGGAATAATGGTAATCACTGGGCATGCACAAACATAAAATCAGTCAAACACTGACTATGCGAGTTGCACTACTTGTTTATACAGTGAAATCTTTTTTTATGTGTGGAATGGGACCGCATAAGAAAAGTTTCATAGAGAATATTCTTAGAAATTGCTTTTTTAAACAAAAGTTAATTAACACATGAAAATATTTTTAAATATCTAATTAAATTTTTAGAATATTGCAAAAATTTCAATACACACATATGTAACGAAACTGAAGGGTGCAATAGTTTTTATATTTACGTAATGTGATGAAAATGCGTTAAAAATAGTCGGCAGCTAACTTAATCGCAAATTAAGGTTCACATTTGTTACAATCTCTTACTTTTTATTCACTTGATCTCTAACCTGATTTTATTCATATTTACACTTTGATGGACATTTTTGGGCATTGATTTATACAAGTAGGGGAGAGGTGTGTCAATAGTAACAAAAAAATATACAGGCTAGTAACTTTGTATTTATTAATCATAGAGAATTAAATTTTTGGTACAAGATACGGACATTTTTCAGGTTTTCAATGAGCTGCACAAAAATATTCTATATTAGCCTATAATTAAAATAACTGCACTTTTGTAGACTAAAGTGTTATGTTACAATCGCCACCATCAGAGAATCAATTATTACAATGCTTAGGTTCAATTGTAACACTTATTATTTAGTTGCATTTACATGTTGGTTACTATAATTAATTTAGTTTTCGAAATTCTTCCTCACATGTTGAGCGAGTAAGATGACAAATACCACAATCTCTGGCAACATGTTTGATTTTTTCTCCTTCTATTACTCTTTTAACGGTATTCAGGTATACTTAATCGAATACAGTTCTTAACCTAGTTTTTCGTTTTGTTTTATACAGCATTAGGCTATTGACTATGTAGTTGAATAAGGAACTAATTTGTAACAGGTGTTTTATTGCTTCATATGTTCAATTGTACCCCAAAGATGATAAATTCACAAAGTGCTATTAAATTTAGGCGTGCGTTTTTACGAACGGCGTAAACTTATCGACGCTTACGTTTTTTAACTATAACTCAAAAACTATGTATTTGTCGTAAATACACATGATATGATTTTTTGTAGAGAATTAAATTTCCTATCGAAATGACACCTTATGAACTCAAAAAACTTTTTTCTCAACAAAATAAGTCAAAAAAACTATTTAAAGAAAAGCTCAAATTTTTCAATTTTTCTTTTTTTTTTAAATTTTTGAGTAGTACTTTTTTCTGAGTGAATTTAGGTATAGGGATTTGTTCACAAAAAAGAAAGCTGATGTAATTCCCGTCAGAATGGTGACCGATAAAACTATTTTCGATAACAACCGGCTGAAATACAGTCGTTCAAAGTTACCTACTTTTGTACAATTTTATTACTTTTGACTTTTATACCATGTTATTTGTAATTTTTACACGCAAAAATTATTTTTATTGAGTACAAAAATTATTTCTGCTTTATCAGAGGTAACGATAAAATTATTTGCTAAAAATTTTGATATTCATATGATCTTAGGTATAAAAAGAAACTTTAATATTGTACTAAATTACAGTTCTATTTTAAAAAAAAAATTAAATGTACCTATTATATTTATCCCATAATGTTTTCAAATTCAATATCAATATCTTCATCAACATCGTTTTGGACATCTCCTTCTGTAATTTCTGGAACATCTGCATTTTCACAATTTTCTGGAACATCCGCATTTTCGCAAATAAATTCTTTGCAGCTAATTCCTAATTTTCTACAGCTGCAATTTCCGTGACAACCTTTTATACACCCGCAAGCTATTTGTTCCAGTAAATTCTGCAGTGCAGGAGGTTTTGTTGTTTTAATTGGCACTAATCCATTTTTAGATTTTTTCCAACCCCACTCAAATGGATTTAAAATATTTCCTTCCCACTGTTGAATTTGGTGGTACGTCCTTAAACCGTGATATTTAGTAGTATCAGAAATTAATGGGAAATTGGTTAGAGAAAATTTTGTGCTTTTTGATAATTTTTGAAAAAGTTGTAACCGAGAACTACCTAAACTGTTGGCCTTAATGCCGTAAAGAGAAATTACGATTTAATTCTATTACGTAAATTGCGGCTGTAGAAAATTATAGGAATTAGCTGTTCCATGTTCTGCAAAGAATGCATGGGCCTAAATTGTGAAAATGCGGATGTTCCAGAAATGACAGAAGAGGATGTCCAAAACGATGTTGATGAGGATATTGGATATTGAATTTGAAAACATTATGAGAGAAATATAATAGGTACACGTAACTTTAAAAAAAAATTAGAACTATAAATTAGTACAATATTAAAGTTTTTTTTATACCTAAGATCATATGAATATCGAAATTTTATCGTTACCACTTTTATCGTTACCTCTGGTAAAGCAGAAATAATGTTTGTACTCAATAAAAATAATTTTTTTGTGTAAAAATTACAAATAATATGGTATAAAAGTCAAAAGAAATAAAATTGTAAAAAAGTAGGTAAATTTGAACCACTGTATCTCAGCCGATTTTTATCGAAAATATTTTGATCGGTCACCATTCTGACGGGAATTACATCAGCTTTCTTTTTTGTGAACCAATCCCTATACCTAAATTCACTCAGAAAAAAGTACTACTCAAAAATTAAAAAAAAAAAGAAAAATTGAAAAATTTGAACTTTTTTTTAAATAATTGTTTTGACTTATTTTGTTGAGAAAAAAGCTTTTTGAGTTCATAAAGTGCCATTTTGATAGGAAATTTAATTCTCTACAAAAACTCATATTATGTGCATTTACGACAAATGCATAGTTTTTGAGTTATAGTTAAAAAACGTAAGCGTCGATAAGTTTACGCCGTTCGTAAAAACGCATGCCTAAATTTAATAGCACTTTGTGAATTTATCATCTTTGGGGTACAACTGAACATATGAAACAATAAAACACCTGTTACAAATTAGTTCCTTTTCCCCCTGTTTTTTTGTACATAGTCAATAGCCTAATCTTTTCATTCTGAAAACAACATGAATTAGATTAGGGACTGATCCAACAGGCGAAACTAATCGTAGTAGCATTGAATCGAACGACAACCGTAACCGAAAATCGATATATCAAACCAATGAATTTTACCAAAGTGTAACTATTAATGGAAGGTATTTTTTTTAAATTAATTATCTGAAGCTTTTCGATTCATACCTGAAATATAAAGTTTAATTTTAATCAACTAAAATTTTTAAATCAATTACAAAGCAATATTTAAAAATTTAATAAATTAAACTAAAAAAGATTTTATTAGCTACAAAATTTAAAATTAATCGTCAAAAATCAGAACTCGAAAAATCGAAAAAATTTTTAAATTTCATTTAAAACCCTATACTGACTCTCGGCTCTATGTGCTCAGCTCCTTAAATTTAAAATACTAAAAAGAAGAATTGTGGATATTATATAAATCTACTGGAGTGTGTCAATTGTAACATGTTACAATTGACACTATTGAATTTGTTACAATTGTTGCAGTGCTCTTTTATTTTATAAAAAAAATTGTAAAATATTAACTATGATTAAAAAAGCGATACTACTTATCTGATTATATTATTTAATTGCTTGTGTTTCCAATAAAATCACTTTACTTTCAATTGATGGGGTATTTACTGCAAAAATCAAAAAATTGTCAACAAACTCAAAATCTACGGTTAGCTTATATAAACACATTTGATATTGCTGAGAGAAAACTGCCAAATGGTATTAACTGAAATTTTTGTCAGTAAAGTCCAACTTCAGGAGACACCTTATGATATGTAACACTTCTCAATGGGATTGATAGATGTCTCGCAAATTTCAAAGTTACAATTGACCCGCTGTTACTACTGACACACTTCTCCCCTATGTTATAGGTTCGAGAAAGCTGTGTGGCATATTCCTTGGCAGACATTTTCTAAACTAATATTAGCTATTGTTTCTCTTTATATGTTTGAGAAAAGTTAAATTTAGAACAGTTGCTTGTTTTTCATTACACGCCACATATTGTATACTTGCTTTTTACAATCAAATATTGAAATGTGAAATTGAAAATTGTATTTACATTGTCTCCTTGTACTGTTGCAATAAGCCACCCTTGAGCGACAAAGTGTGAATACATTTTTAATGAGATTGTGTTTTTAATTTTGTTTTAGATTGTCTAGCAGTGACAACAACAATAGCATTAAACAGCAACGAAGCACATCAACAAACAAGCACATATCGTACAAAGCACCTGAAAAATATTCAAAATTTACATCTGGGGACGTTACTTGAAACTTCATTAAGACATGTACAACAACATCCACCGTCAAATTTGCCCCCTCACAAGAACAATGCCAACAATAATAATGTTGTAAACAACGAAACACCAGTTCCAAATGGGAATGCACTAAAATTAGTTTTAAGTACACAAAAGAAGAAGAATATAAATAGCAGACGTGCGGGCGGTGGGGGGAGGCGGAGGCCATCCACGCCCGTTAATGTTGTTATGACTTCCGACAATACATCCATAGTAAAGGACAATACAAACAATATGTTAATATTAAATAGAGACAATAATACGGTAGCGCGGATATATTGTGACTTGAATTCGTCGTTATTACCGCCGCGTGATACAAAAAGTGTGCGCGATTATACGGTGATATGGTTGAAAAATAATCGGCGATTGTACGTGCGGGACGCGAATGTGATGGAACCGTTCAATTTTTTATGTGTTCGTTTATTGCCGCAAACGGTGCGTGAACAATGTAAGTATGTGTCGCGTGGATCGGTGTTGATAATAAATTTTGTTAATATGAATGATATCGGTTACTATCAGTGTGCCATCATATTCAATGATTTCGGGCAAATTATTCGGGGCAAGAAAATTTACCTCCAGATAACTGGTAAGTAAAGTTGAAATAGTATAAGTTCTGATTTATTGAATGAACATGTGTTGTTAACAGTGCTATTATATAGATCTGTTCAGGGGCGCCTACAGCCGAGCTTCTTGGGAGGCGCGTCACGCGGAACTAAAAAAATTTCTGATATAAACTTTTTCTATACCGTTGAAGACCAAAAAAAAAACAAAACTGGTAAATTTACCGATATAGTGTTTAAAATTAAATAATATCGAGTGTATATTTTTAATTCTCGGGGGTAGGGGGGCCGTGACCCCTTGACCCCCCCCCCCCCCTACCCCCTTGTATACGCGCTTGAATCTATTGATCTTTTTTGTTCTGGATTTTTATTTCCAATTATTTCAAAAAATATAATATTCACCTTAGAAATCAGTAAATTACGTATAAATAAGCAATTATTAAACAATCAAATTCAAGAAAATTTTTTAAGATGATATTTATGCAATCTATAATCAACAAGTTTGGATGTTACCACATCATTTTCAAGATTGTTAAAGAAACTATTCAAAATATTTTATTAAGACGAAAAATAAAAATGACACATTGCCGCCAAAATGAGGCAGTCAAAATTTGAAAAAAACATATGGAAAAAGGCATTGTCAACCACACATCGCATTGGTTTGACTACTCGACTAGGACATAGTAAACTAAAAAGTAAAAACCTGACATTTTTAAATTTGTGTTTTAACACAAATTATTATTACATCGATGATAATATCATTATCTTAGTACTCGTGGGAGTGCTGTGAATGTTTGAAAGACGTTTTTATATTTTTGTATTTAGTCATACGTAAAAAAAAATATAAAAAATCCAATAGACAATGGAAGCGCTGCAATCTCTATATACGATTTTTGAAATTAGTTAACAAATCAATTATTTATTTTGATTTTTTGAGTTAATTTTTTCATTGATTCTTAAATTTTTTTGCAAACTCGTGCCATTTGTTGATAAGTCTATATTTTTTAACCCTTTGCACTCGATGGGCACCGCCACGGCGACACAATAAATATTGATTACACTCGCTAGGCGCCGCAGCGACGCCATAAACAATAGGTACGTATTTTATTATTTACAACACGCTAGGGGACTTAAGCCCCGATTTACATTAACGCTCCGCTCTCAGTACGATATCACTCCGCTTCCGGTTCGATAAAATATTCTTACATAATAAATAATGAGTGTATTCACACCATCGCTCTGATATCGGTCCGATATCAGTCATGGTTCGCTCTCGCTTCAATACCGCTCTAATACCAATACCACTGAGATAATATTTTATCGGAGCGATATCAGTCTCTATATCGATGATAGTGAACACGTTTTTGATTTCACTTCGCTCCATTTCTCAGCCTTCTTCATTTATTTGAAAATTATTATATTAGGAAAACATGATACAACACAACGATGCGACGTCTTGCTACAATACATTGTGATACATACTACTAAAATTAACTAATAGATATATTGTATTATGGATAGTATGTTCTCCTAATGCCGGGTACACACTGAGACAAACATTGTTAGCTAACACGAATGTTAGCTAACTTTTGTTAGCGAACAATGTTTCTGAACATTTGTTAACTAACAAAGTTAGCTAACATGAATGTACACACTGAAATTTCAATTTTTTTAGAACAACTGGTATTTTATTGTTGTTACATGTTTTTATTCATTATTGATATAAAAAAAAAAATATCAAGTAGTGATGATGACGTTATGGTATTGTAAGTGTGATTTTTGATTGGACATATCAATCGGCCGGAGAACGAGAAAGGATTGAGTTTTTTAGAAACGAACGGGAACATATAATTTTCACGGGATTGGGACTGGCACTAAAGGTGGTAATCGAAGCAAGAACTGAGTTCCTTTGGGAATTGGATTAAAACTGATAAATCGGGTGGAACTGAGACTTATCGGGACTTGACTTTCTTTTCAGGATTGGCAAATCAACTTCGGGGGGAATGGCAAATCAATTTCGGGTGTAGGTGAGAACAAGATATAAAAATTCTCAGCGATATCTCTATTTTGGATATCAAAATAAAGAAGAAAAAAAAGCGTCAATGGTGGATAAAAAGTGTTTTGCAATAATGTTGTATAGCTTTAGAATTACAGAATAATTTGCAAATTCAAGATGCAAGTAAAATCAGAAACTTCTACAGAATGTCTAAAACAGATTTTTAAATATTCATTAAACCACAAATCATCAAAAAATTAAAATATAAAAACTCTTAATAAAAATTATAGCAAATATAAATTATACAAATACATAAAAAATAAAAAATAAACTTGTTCAAATACAAAACAAATATTTTGTTTCATTAAAAAATGTTAGCTAACATTCAAACTCTTTGAAGTTTACCGCTCGTCAATGGGAAACATAATAACACGCTAAATAGCATTTTTTTTAACAAAAATGTTATTTAAAAATGTTAGTACAACAGAAATCAAACGAACATGTTAGTGAACAATGTTAGCGAACTGTGTTAGCTAACAATGTTCGTCTCA
The DNA here is from genome assembly GCA_035578155.1 of Brachynemurus nebulosus. NCBI lineage: Eukaryota > Metazoa > Arthropoda > Insecta > Neuroptera > Myrmeleontidae > Brachynemurus > Brachynemurus nebulosus. Next base: position 25,501,821 of record JAPWDM010000008.1, on the reverse strand, counting down.
GTGTGTACCCGGGGTAATACAATAGTGTTTGCAGCGTTTTAAAACTACTGTCGAGTAGCTGAGTACCTATACTAAAAAATGGTTTGAGTGCAAAGGGTTAATAATCTTGTGTACCGTCTTAACAAAACTAATGTAAATTATTGAAAAAAAAATTATGTTTTGACTGCTGTTTGAAAATTGTATGCTACCCACTATAAACCTCTTTGCAAAAAAGTGCTGCGTTAAATTTGCGCCCCCGTTACCATTTTGTTTTTTAAGCGGGGAAAAAATTTTTTTTAGCTTATCTTGGCTTACATTTACATATAGTAATATACATATTTAAAAAGTTTATACTGATTGCATTATTCGTTATGGAGAAAAAAAGTCTCTAATATAACCTTCTGTTTCGGCATTTCAGTGATGTAACGTCTTAAATTTGATAAATTTCAAGTACATATTTTCCTTTATAGTAATCAGACCAAACAAATTAATGTGTACACATTTTTATAAATGAATTTTTATAAATGAATTGGATTCACTGTAGTATTATAGATATTCAAAATAATAAGAGTAGACTTGCATTCTTGTAGTATTCATAATATATTAGTGTCGTAGTAAATTAGTGAACAATCCTCAAGTTTTTTTGTGACGTTCTTTAACTTTAGAGTGGCAGGAAAATGGAAGGAAACTTACTAGTGTAATATTCTAATGCATACGTATATAATATCAATGTATATCATCATTTAGATGTTTTTTGAACAGTTTGAGCAACTTTAAACTGTTTTTTTGTACAAAAAACTTTATTATAAACATTATTATGAATGACTTAAAGTTTAATAAGAAATTAAATTCACGTTTCCCTTTATTCCTTTGTTTATTCTACGATTCTTTATTTCCCTATAATTAACTGTTTCTTATTATTATCCGGAGTTAATTTCTCATTCTACTCGTTCAGTTTGAAATGAAGACAACGTTATTAAGGTAGTTGTGATAATTTATTATTATTGCAATTCCTTACTTTTCAAAAATAATTAAGAAATTTATCTCTTTTGATTACTTTCAACTAAAGGGGTATTCATATTTTTCTTGAATTATATAGATCAAAGTGACTTTGTAGTAATTTAGAGGTTGTACATATGGACAGTGTACCAACTTCGAGAAGAAAGTTGACTGGCTATAAAATTTTAAAAATTATGATTGGCTGTTATTAATAAAGGACAACGAATATGGCAAATCAGATAAATTCATCTTTGTCTAGCTGACCTAATTTCCAAAGTAGGATTTACATATTCAAAGAAAAAAAAATGGTGTAGAAATGAAATACATTCAGAAACTGATGTTTAAAGGTTTTAAAACAAATTTTTGGAGAATAATAAGAAATAATTAATAAAATAAATTTGTACACATACATACAATTTGTACAATACATTTGACACTTATGTGGTATAAATTAAAATTTTTAAATTAAAATTTAACCATAAATTTGAAAATAAACACAAAACAGGAACAAAAATTGATTTATTGGAATTAAATATTCATTTTTTTCTGTATTTGGTTAAATACTTATTTACATATGAATTAGTAGCTTAAAGGTAAGAAGAATTATGACAGAAAAAATAGCACATTTAAATTGAAATATATTTTAACATAAACTGAAAAATCAAAATACAAAATCCTAGCAAACAGTTACCGTAGTGACTGTAATTTTAGAGCAGTTAAGAACAATGTAATGCCTGACAACACATACTCCATTTTATTTTTGCTAATCGATCATATTATCATATCGAAAACCACAATATAAAGAAAATAAAGCATCCAACATCCACTCATACCAACAACTCAATTTTATTATTAGGTTTATTACTTATATAAATTATCTGCATATTACAATTATTTCACCTATACTGAAATTTGATATAAGTTTCGTGTTCGAGTTTACGCATTCAGTTTTATGAAAAAAAAATATGGGAAAGTACAAAATTATGATTTTGTACATACTTTTTTTATCTTACTTACATGTACTCAAGTAGGAACTTTAAAAACGATGTTTAACTATATTCACTAAATATTTTGTTCCAGTGTAAAACTGACTTGTAAAATTTTATTGCCCTTATTGTCAACTCAGATTTGCTATATTGTATGTATTTTGTATTTTTATCCAACTGCACTAGAAGGTTGATTATGTGTTTGGGTTTGTAACTACGTCTGTTTCTGTAACGCAGCCTGAAGTCTAAATGGTTTAATAGGTGCTGTTAAAACAGGGTGTTTTCAATTGTCTTGATCTCGAAATTTCATTCCCTAATCAGGAGATGAAAATTTTAAATAGAAAACTGTTAGGTCTAGAAACGTGAAATTTTGGACAAGCGTTCCTTATGTAACATAAGTGAGCATTAAAAGGGGGAATTTTTGAAAAAATGTATTCATCAAGGGCGTAAAATAGGGGATGAAAACACTTGTATAGAAAATCGCTGGGATTAGAAATGTGGAATTTTGTACAGAGATTCCTCTGGTAATGTAAGCAAATATCAAGAACGAATTTTTGGAAATTATTTCTCTAGGGGGTTAAAATCGGCGATGAGAATTTATATAGAAAACCGCTAAGTCTAGAAACGTGAAAAGGTTTCTTATATAAGTAGGTGAGCACTAGGAAGGAATTTTTGGAAATCTTTCCTATAAGGGGATAGAATAGGGGATGGAAATTTATAGAAAAGTCGCTGGGCTTAGAAACGTGAAATTTTGCACAAGGGTTCCTAATGTAATGTAGGCGAGCAACAAGAAAGACTTTTTGGGCATTCATTCCCTAAGGGGGAACTTCTTAGTGCTCACCCTCCTAGTGTAGGTGAGCACTAAGGAGGGATTTTTTGAATTGCATTTCCTAAAGATATAAAATAGGGGATGAAAATTTATATAGAAAATCGTTGGGTCTAGAAGTATTACATTTTACACAGTGAATTTTAGTAACGTAAGCGAGCATCGAGAACGGATTTTTAACATTTCATCCCCTAAGGCAGCAAAATACGGGATGAAAATTTATATGACAACTAGCTTTTGTCCACGAATTCGTCCGAGTAGAATAAAATTTATAACGACATTGTGGGTGCAAGTAGTCAACCTTCAATAACTTCACGCAAGTGAAGTCGCGGACAAAAGTTGGTAGGTATATGATAAGAAAATCAAATTTTTTATATCAAATTCGTGGAAATTTAGGCTCCCAGCCGTTTTAATTTTGTATATGTATATATATTTTTTATAATTAATTAAACAACACTGGAAACAATAAATTTAAAAAAGGACCTCCGTTGTTGCACTCTTGAGTGCTACAACACGAATTTTCTGTTGTGGGTAATTTTAAGAGACTACAACGCGTTGTGGTCGATTTTTTCATTCAATGAACGTTTATGTTCTTTAAGCGTAACATATTAACAGTGTGCTTATTACTGGATCTAATATTTTATTACACTGTTCGACATACCATATTATGAATGAAGTAAGCTACTTGCTGTTTTCATAAACAAAATTGCATTTTAATAAGAATATTAAATTTTTTTAATTATTTAAATTAACATTATTAAATAATTTTGTTTATACTTATATTTTTTTTTCTTCTTGCAATTACAAAACATAAAGATTAATTTGCACTCACGTAATTAAAAAATTTTTATTTTCTCATTTTCGTTGTTTGTTCTACGTACGAGTGAGGATGTATGAAATTTGTAACATTTATGTAATGTATACCTACTGTGCCAGGACTGCTTGGCTACATGAAATACCTCCCTCCCTCGCTGCTGCTGCTATGTCTACATCTACATACATACATATGTATGTAACAGATAATAAATATATAGGAAGGCGAAACAAGTCAAGCCAAGCAGAGCAGAGCAACCCGAGCAGGAACTAGATAGACATCCTAGGCAGGCAGGCATTAGGCAAGCAGGTACTATAGGCTAGGCAAGTGGTGGATGTCGTCGGAACACAGCACAAGAGGGTTAACTTGATTGTTTACGTAATTATGTAATACTGTGTTGCTGAACAATACTTGAATGTAATGTTTTAAAACAATATTGTAACATGTAAGTATGTTGTGTAGTAGTAGCGACATCCAACATTTGCACCGCCAACCATCTATAATACATAGGCGGCGCGGCGGATGAATGAAATGAACAATTCACAATGTGTCTAACGTATATGTAAGCCGAAACTACAACAGTGGCGTTCGTTAATCTATTTTTTCCGCTAGTCAAAATTTTCACAGCAATGTGTATCGTCTAATCTTAATAAATGAAAAAAAAATTCGCAATATTTTCGGTTTTTTTTTTTTTTGGTCTGCGGACGGAAAAAATTTTTCAGACTTAACCACCATATGGACCGCATAAATTGTTCATTTAACTTTAATTTAATTTTTTTACACCCTTATACGACCACTTCTCGCTGAGATACAGGACTTTGAATGGAACAGGGTCATTTCGTCTTTGACCATCGATTTTTCAGCAACCAATGATCGTAACGAAAATTGAAGATGGGTTTTAAAAACTTGAATAAATTCTCTACAAGAAGTATTATTTTTTTGACAAAAGTTTTTTTGCATACTATACATGAATTTGAAAAATCAGGAAAAAAAGAGCTTTTGGTGGCTTTTTGGAAAATCAAGCGCTAAATGAAAAATATCGAGAAAACCATTAATGTTAAGTGTGCCTTTTACAGTCCAATATACCCACAAAAACCCCACAGAGTTTCAATTTAATCCATCCAGCCGTTTCCTTCTTTTTTTTTCACATTTTTATCAATAACGGTATTTAAATTAATAAAAAAAAGAAATTTCCTTAAAAAATTATCAAACAAATTCTTTTTTTAAATTTTCAAGAAAATTTTTTAAAAATTTTTTCGAAAACTTCTTAAAAGAAGTTTTTTTTTTGAAAATCTTTTTAAGAAATCCTTTTGTTTATAAAGGGCTAGCAGACGTACCATATGAAAATTTCACTGACGTCATTGGACATAGTAACCTTTTAAATATTGCTTCTTTTACCAAAGTACTGATACTCGTGATTTTAGATCTCTGCTCTCACTTATAAGGGACATATGGGGGTAACAACCCCTAACGATATTTTCTTTTTTCTCAGAAACTACGATAGATATTTGAATGAATCGAACGCCAAAAAATAGATATCAATCAGCTCTATTGTTTAGTATTTTTATATATTTTTTGATTAATTTTCAGAAGTGTAAAACACTATTTATTATTTAAGGGTTTTTTTTTTATATGAACCACTGGAGATACAATAACCAAATAAATATTACCTATATAATCAACTGAAGGTCTGCTCTAACATATTATAAATACAAAAGTTTGAATTTGGTGGAACATGGTTAAAAATAACAATGAATGTAATATGTAATTGATATTATATTTTTATCACCTTATTACATCTAATATATCTAAATTATACATATGGGGCATTATTTCTGAACGGAAGACCCCAAGCTGTCCAAAAACGGTGTTATTTAAAATAGGTCTACAATAGCTCAAATTAAAGGTTATGAACCCTACTTTTCAAATATGAGTGACAAAATCGACTTTACACAATAATGCCTTCAATATGGAGGCTGGAAAGTATAAACGCATTTTTTTACGGACAATAAACGTTCTGCAACGTTTTAAAAACTTTTTCATAAAACTTCTTTTAGTTACAAATATCTAGTTTTATTTAACGTTTTGAGGACAATATAAAAATATATACAGAGTGATCCATTTAACCTGGAATTTTGTATACCTCGAAAATTAAGCTTGTAGGAAAACTTTGCCTGACAAAATTTGCCTGAATAATATTTCTCTAGAGGGCATCTTCCTGTCCTAAAAAACCACCATTAAATAATAAATATAGTATTTTACACTTCTGAAAATTAATCAAAAATATAAAAAAAAAATACTTAATACAGAGCTGATTGATATCTATTTTTTGTCGTTCGATTCATTGAAATATTTATCATAGTTTCTGAGAAAAAAGAAAATATCGTTAGAGGTTGTTAGTTTGGACAAAGAAGCAATATTTAAAAGGTTAATCTATGTCCGATGACGACAGTGCAATTTCCATATGGTAAGTCTGCTAGACTCTTTAAATACTGTTATTGATAAAATTGTGAAAAAAGCTGAGAAATTTTTTTCTTTAACTTTTTTAAAGATTATGAAAGTTTAAGAGCAAAAAAATGATCCTTTAATTTTTTCAAAAATTCAATCGAAGAAAACAAAAAAAACGGCTGGATGGAATAAACTGAAACTCTGTGGGCTTTTTGTAGGTATATTCAACTATAAAAGGCACACATAATATTAATGGTTTGCTCGATATTTTAATTCAGCGCTTGATTTTCCAAAAGCCACCAAAAGCTGTTTTTTTCTTGATTTTTCAAATTCATGTAGAGTGTAGAGTATGCAAAAAATTTTTTTTTCGAAAAAACAATGGCTGATCCTTGTAGGGAATTTATTCAAGTTTTTAAAACCCATCTTCAATTATCTTTGCAATCATTTGTTGCTGAGATTCTCCTGCTTTTGATGCGCCATATATAGAATCATTATGAATCTGGTTTCATTTTTGTAACCTCAGGTCCACAGAATACCAGAGACAACATATCTATCTCTATACTACTGCAACCAGTGTAAACAATAAAGGATAGAAAATATGTTATATATGTGCACTGCGTTTACTTTGCATTTGTGCGGTGATCTGTCTTGTCATAAAGAGACAACTCATTTGGCGTGTGAGGTCGGTACGGCGAGAAATCTGTACGGCGTTAGTATTGTTAGTGTTGTGTTAATATGAATTTTGTATGCTTGTGTTATAGAAGAGAAAAAAAACTGAAAACCAGTTATACTAAAAACTACTAAAATTATGTATCGAAAATTAATTTATAAATATTCAGCAAATATTCAGTAAATATTCAAATATATGAAAATTAAATGGAATACGCCAGAGGAGGATAAAAAAAAAATAAAACTAAATAAAAATACTAAATGGTAGAAAAATTAATTAATTGATTGAGCCATTGGAAATTAAAATTAAAAAAAAAAATTTAAAGGAATTTAAATTTTAAGAGGCTGGGGCTCCTCGACTACAAGGGTGCTCGGCTCCTGTACTAAGGTCGATGCCCGGAGGTTATTTATAATTGTATTTATTTAGATTTTGATTATAAATTTTAGTAATGACAGTGGGTGCGTGCGGATAATTATAACAACATTGGTGCGGGCCCATGTACACCAGGAGATAAGGCCGATGTAAATTGAAATATGGTTTTGGAAATAATCTATGTACTTTTACAAAAAGCCTTAATTCTGAAAATTAACGGGAATATTCTGTATATATGGCGTGCATGCAGAAAAAACAAGTATCAAATAGGTGAAATTTAAATTTATTTGTATTTAGATAATTTTGTCATTAAGTTAACAAATATTTAACACTTAACAATATTAATGCTGAACAGAAAGTTAACAATATTATAGAATATCAAGAAAACTAAACTTGAATTAAAAGAACGCGAGTTAACAAACAGTTTACGTAATAGTTTACTAATTTAATAATTTAGTAACATATTGCAAAACCAAAATGATATCAGCATGACGTAATCGATTTACAATAAAAGGACAAAATTTATATTAGCAACAAGTAAAATTTCTTAATAAAATAATATAATTAAGTATGAATTTTAAATATATTCGTATCACATTATTTCCAACAATAGTGATAGATTAACACTTATTGAGGAGGTGATACCTTTAACTTTGAAACACTACAACTTTTCATTGAAAATGTAATATGGCTGACATTAAAAGGTCAGCCATATAAAATTTATTTAAAAAAAATATTAAAAATATATATAAAGGATTATTACATTACCCAAACTACTGTATTTGCCCTTCCGAAATCCAAAAGTACGTATGGCGCCATGTTGAAAAATAATTTTATAATTTTAAAGAAAAATACGTTACACGTAGCATTATTCCAATGACTATGTCGACATACTATTTTAAAATGTTTCTTACAATTTTGGTATTGTTATATTACTAATATTTAAAAATGAAAGAAAAATAAAAAGACGAGAGTAATACAACGAGCGAACAAGGCAGCACATATATCTCACTTCGTCATATTGCCAAAGATTAATACTCACGTATCGTCGCCTTAAGCAGTAAAAAACACGCTATATGATGTACTCATTCAATATATTAATGTGCGTATTAAATTGTGTCGCGAATTAAAACAGTTCGCTATTAAATTTTTATAATCTATACATGCCAACCAAATATATTTAAGCCGACCATTTAAATTATCTAATTTTAAAGAAATATTTAAACTGGCTACTTGGAACTGATTACTGAATTAATACTTAAACGTGTGTGAATATTATCTGTCTATTAACTGACTTTTTTCAAAAAAAAAAACAACCATAAGGAAGGCTATATGTCTCTTTCTCGAGTTTGCGCGTTACATACCATAGAAAAGAAATCATGTATCAAAATCTATATGACATCAATACGATACAACACCAAAAGTGCCAACAAGACCCGCAAAGCACCTCACACGCCAAATGAGTTGTCACTTTATGACAGTTTGTGTGAGCGATCGAAGGTGTGTTGGCTGTGGTGTCGCATACATATGTATGATACTACAACGCGTGTATATGGCTCCGTATGGGGGTTCTAACAATGCCAATTACAATCAAAACAATTGACCTGTGATTGATCTACACTCATCCACTGCAACGGAGCGAGTGACTACTAAGTAGCATAACTTGCACACAACTGCACACTGCAGATTTCATGATAATTGCGTTACTTTTGTACTATGGGCTCAGGTCTTTTATCATTTAGTCGTTAGTAGAAGATATCAATTTATTTGATTAAATGCGTATTTTCAGTGCATTTTGGGGGATAACCTTATTAAAAGTGAATTAAAAGTTTTATTTCATAAATTATTTATGTGTCTGATTTTGATATTTTATGTCGAATGCTAAAACATAACATATGCTACCTTAGAATGCTCTAGCGCTTTAATTATCTTAAAATTATTTTCTTGTTACAATAATTTTATTTTAAATTAATTTGAAACAATTACCAATCAGGTACAGTGTTATCTTTGTCAATTCTGGTGTACCGTCACTGTTAACAAACAATACATTTTATACCGCACGTATACAATAAACAAAAGAGGAAATGAACGTTTTGTTTGTTCATGTTTGAAATAAGTTTTAACACTAAGCGATATTAAATTAGTCAACGTCATTTTAATTAAATTACTTATTCTAATTGCTTTAACGTGTTAAATAATTTAATTTTTCTACTTGAATAATAAACTTATGTAAAACACAACCGACAAAAGCAGTCAACCACACAACCAGCCTCCAATAAGTAAGTGCAATATAAATATTTTGTGCGAAACAATTACTTAATTTGTACTTCTTATTCTAGCTATAATTAATGTTTATATACTTACTCGTAAAAATACATAGAACAATGACGGAAATGTTAGTTTAAGTTCGACATTTAATTGACATAATAAGCAATAATAAAATTAACAAACAAAATAGAAATTGATTCTAAGTTTATCGCGCACAACGGTATTTAAGGTCCGATTTACATTAACGCTCTGCTCTCACTCCAATATCACTCCGCTCCCGGTTCGATAAGATTTTCTTACACAATAAACAATGAGTGTATTCACATCATCGCTCTGATATCGGTCCGATATCAGTCACGGTTCTCTCTCGCTCCAATGTCACTCCAATATCAATACCACTCAGGTAATATTTTGTCGGAGCGATATCAGACTTGTTATGGCTTGTACCTATAGTGTAAACACTTTTTTGATTCCACTTCACTCCGCTGCATTCAGTTGTTATGAAAAGATGTTTGTATCGAACTGAGACCGAACTGGGAGTGTACCCAGAGTGGCATTATAATGTGAATAGAGAACGAATGGGTACCAGCATGATATCAGCACTGTAATGTGAACACAACAAGATTATATCGAATCGGGAGCGTAATGATATCGGAGTGAGGGCCGAGCGTTAATGTAAATCGGGCCTAAAGGTATTTTTTTTTTTATACTGAAGCAGAATTTCTGAGAATGTTTATTTATTATTAGTATGTTTATTTACTACATACAGTAGCCTCTCGATAGCACGCCGATCAAAGAACTATAAGAGCGAAAACTTTTGAGCGGTAATGGAAAATTATTGAGTGTTACCACTTAAAGTGTACGAGATAATTAACTCATCAATAAAGGAAAAATTTCGAAAATTGTTGCGCATTTCTTTAAGAGATTATGTCGCAACAGTCACAATCACAGTCAAAAAGAAAACGACAATAATTTTGAAAAGACCATTTGAAAGCTTATGTATATATATATATATATATATATATATATATATATATATATATATATATATATATATATATATATATATACAGTAGAGCACCAGTTTTGTCAAGAAAAAGTAGTCTCCAAAAGTGGTGCTTGACAAAAGTGATGCTTTTTGACCAGGGGCGATTCACAAATATCGTAAGATTATGTTTTGAATTAAAATTATGTTTTTTTAAATATTAATAAAAGAAAAAAAGAAGTCAAGAATTAAAAATTATTTATCTTAGAAAATATTTTTTCACTTGTCGTTTTATTAATTTGCTTTGAAATAATTTTGTTTACATTTTACGTATGATAAAAACCGCCATAGAACAGAATACATATAGATAAACATTCTATGTACAGTAATTAAAATCTACATTCCCACGCTTTGGGGTCTGTTGTTGTTTGTCTCTACTATTATTGGTATATTTATTTGTTTCGTTTGATAAAATCATGCGTCATGGTCTATTGCACATGGATTTATTATTTATGTACTTGACATTTTTGATGCAACTTTCCAAAAGTGATGTTAACTAATTTGATGCTCTCAAAAAATTTCCAAAACTGATGTTTCTATTATCGGTGCTATACTGTATAAGCTTTCATTATATATATATATATATATATATATATATATATATATATATATATATATATATATATATATATATATATATATATATATATACATTATATTATTACATTATTATATAAGCTATATATATATATATATATATATATATATATATATATATACATATATATATATGTATATATATATATATATATATATATATATATATATATATATATATATATATATATATATATATAAAATATTACCTATATATTAACATAGATATATAAAACTTGAAAATTGTTTTACTCAAAACTACGTTTTCAAACACGACACACAGATTGCAGTGGACGTATATATGAGGACGTACTGGAAAAATTCAATCTTCAAAATCACGTTTAATTTCCTAATTTCTGATCATCCGTTAAAGCTGTATGCTGTTTACCGTAAAAGATGTTTTGGTTCTAAGCGTCAACTTTAATGCCAGGAATAAAATGTAGCGCTTCAATTTATGAATAAAAGTCGTCAAGTGCGTGTTTGACACGCATTATTTAGGGCTACTCAGGAATTATGTGTTGTATGTTGTATGAATCATTACATGTTGTATGATTAGTAAGAAACCTGCAAAAAATTTTGATAATTATACCATAGCTACAAGTTAAGGATATTATGGAGGTACTTAAAAATGGTGACAGTCTTATGAAAATTTGTGCGAATAATGGTTTTTCTAAATTTAATCGACTGTGAAAATTTAAATTAGATTCACTACAGCGTTTAAAAGTTATTGCAGGTTTAATTTTTGCTCACTTTTAACATGCAGTCTAATTGAGTTTTCAATAGAAACCGAATATAAACCAGCTTTTAATGCTTAGAAAAAATGGTGATAAGGCTCTTGTTTTTGTTTTAGATGTTAGGAAAAACGCTTATACAACTTTTTTTACCCCCAAATTTACCAAAATAGCCCCTCTAGTAGGTCCGACTCTGGCTTTGTATATATCAGTAGAAAGCTCTCTAAAAATGAAGTGTTGTGTCAATTTAAAATTTTTCTTTATCTGCCGCAGTTTTCAAGTAATCTAGCAAAATTGAAATTTTACCCTAATTTTGAGGGGTAATTTCACTTCTTAAATGGCGACTGTGTCAGATGAAAAAAATCGGGTCCGTTATTTTGGTCGACCCTACGGGTTGTCCCCATTTACTCTTTTCTCGTCTCTTTTGATCCCAATTTTTCATAGAGAAGAAATTATACGATTTTTGTTAATTTTTCAAAAACCACCAATATTTTTAAATTTTTTTGGATACTGCTGATAAAGTGACCATCTTCGCGTAAATTTTTAATATATTAAAGATTAGGTACTCATAAAATAAATACAAAAAAATACGGTGTGAAGTCTGAATGCGTACCTATTCATCCTTGTCTACGGTAGCACATTTTTTATTGACATAAATATTAGAAACGCAGGAAAAGAGACCAGGAATCAACATAGAAGTGGATTATGGTACGATATATTTTCTGAAAAAAGTGCTTAGGACCAAAGTTATAGAATTCAAAGTGATGCACTTGATGATGACTTTGAAGTTGACCTTGAGGTCAATTTCCAAAGTCATTTGAAAATCATTTAATATTTTTCAAAAGGAGTAGCTTACTTTTCACCCCTAAATGGTTCAAAGTATATTCGAACGAATTTCACATGCAAGATAGAAAATAAGTGATCAAGAAGTAATTTTGAAAAATACTTGCTCAATCGCAATCGGAAAAATAATAGTTAATCATATGTTCAATTGAATTCCTAATATGATAACTATAGAGTAGCAATAAAAATTTTAAAAAATTTTGAAAATTTATAATATAACATAAAGTTAATGTTTAACTTACAATTAGAGTGATATTAAATCTTTTCTTAACTTTACTTCTAAAATTACTTACAAAAATGTTTTCTTCTAATTTTTTCTATAAATCAACTTTGAAGATAGATTGAGTCAATACATGAAATTACTGCTTATAGGTACAGGATATGGTCAAAGTTCGGCAATGGCTAATCATTTTCAACTGACCTTGAAAATCGATTTCAGGGTCACTATCAAGTGCATCGCTTCAAATTCTACAAATTTGGTACTCAGCCCTTTTTTCAGAAAATGTGTCGTTTCAAAAATATCTAGCTATAACTGTTTTCATCTACAGAGGTTGAATGGTGTTTTCTACCCCTAAAAAGCGTATTTAGCCGAAATAAAAAAACACGTATTTAATATTTTTCGCTGTTTAATAAGTATGTTAAGTTTCATTCAAATTGGCAAGTATTAGTTGGGTAGTGTTATTTGTCAGAATGTTTTGCCGATCTAGTTTTTTCAATATTTCTTTGCTCGTTTTCAGAATTTGTATTTTAATTTCTACGGACAAATAACTCATTCTTTTCTTCGATTTGAGTAACTTTTATTTGCTGATGTTGACCATTAATTGATCGAAACATATCAAATATTTTTCAATGATTTTTTTAGCGAATGTCGAAAATTTTGAAAATTTTTTCACCGTTAGTAAGTTAAAGTATTTGAATTCATTAAGTAATTAAATGATGTCCACAAGAACCTTACGGACTACCATAAGTTATATGAGATCCCTAGGACCCGTTTTTTACTGTTAGGATAAACTTTTTACTAAAATTATTTTAGATGAATAAAGGTTATGTTGTATGATTTCCGCCAGGGTTTACTGTTCCCATTATTGTAAAAAATAAACTAACCGACCGATTTTGAAAATTTTTTCACTGTTAGAGAACTAAATTATTTTAGATGGATACAACTATGCTGCACAAAGTCCGTTCGGGTTCTTGGGTCCCAAAAATATCAAAACTAATTACCCAGCCGATTTTAAAAAATCTTTTACTCTTAGAAAGCTAAACTATTTTAAATAGGTACAGTTCTTAGATGAGATCCGCCAGTCCCTAAAATTTGGAAATTCGCTATGTTATGCAGATGCTGCGACAGGGGTATTTAATCTGACAAACACAAAAATATTGCAGATCCATGGTAACGCGATTTAAAAATGAAATATTATTGATCAAAAAGTGTCAGAGATCACATTGATCCTGAGAAAAATTTCTCACCATACTTGCCCCACGTTCGATAAATCTGTTTCCAGCCTGTATATGTAACCGTGTATGTATGTAAAGCAGCAAACACTCTCGGAAACCGCGTAATGTTATAAAAATTTTCTTTAACTTGCGCCTTTTCGACGTCAGTTGTTGGAAATTTAATGAATTCTTCACGCAACAAAGCAATTTTGTGTGACACTAATTTCACTACTTTGCTAGTAGTAGCTTTGAAAACTTCTCCTTAAAAAAAACATTATTTCTGAAGATAATGTACTATTCCTAAAAAAAAGATACATTACTGCTTAGTTGAAATACTTATTATTTAAAAAACAGCATACCAGTTCGTTTTGTGTTGTATTCGTGGGCGAATTTTTTCCAAAATAAAAATTCCTTTCGCATTCGAAATTTTGTGTAAAAATTCAAATCGTCGCAAATATTAAAATGATTTGGATGAAAACATATTGTTTTTTTTTACATAAACGTTAAGTCATACAAATAGGTTATGTTATAATATAAGAATCTTTTGACAAAAAAAAAAATAATTTATTTTAAAAAGATTATAAAGGTACGGACACACGACACGCTTTTGGTGTAGAAGTTTTTTTTTTTACAAAAGGACAGAAAAGTTGATTTAAGATACTACCAACAAGGTAATCCTAAATTGTGAGACGCATCCAAAAGATAATACAGAGATAATATTATATTACAACTCTAAGAAAAAAGTAAACGCAATAAAATTTTACAAGTTGGATTTACACTATAGCAAAAAATGAAATAAATTATTTTCAGTACGAAACTGCCGTCTTGCAGCAACATTTATAAAAATATTAGTTTTCAATTCAAAATAGAATATGGCAATACAAAATACGATTTAGAAATGTTAAATTATAATCTAAATCAGGTGTTGTGTGAAATGTCTGACACTATTCTATTCGCCGTGTGTGACACTACTGTGTAAACAACCTCAAATATTTGCTAGAGAAGTCTAGCAACTCGAGTGTATACAACTGTTCTAGCCTTATCTAGACTGCAAATTTAAGCCGCTGCTACACGATGCTACGAACACCTTCCAACATTCAACGTTGGATGGTTCATAGCATCGTGTAGCCGTTGTTCGAACCTACGAGTGTCCAATGTCGAGCGTCAAACGTTCGCATTTGGTCGTGTCCCGTTCGATGTCGGTATTTTTGCACCGAGTCAAAGGGGTGCTTCGAACATTTGAAGGTCAATGTTGGTTCGTTGGTTGGTTCGACTCAGCAGCTGCACGCTCGTTCATGTGAAGAGAGACAACATCAGTGTATAACATTAGAGATAACATCAGACAGATAACATCGTCCACTGAGTACCAACACATCATCATTCGTATTGGATCAAACATTCGATTCACCGTGTAGCAGATACATTCGTCGCACCAACTATCGAACTTAACTGCCTCAAACGTTCGATCGAATGTTGGAAGGAACGTTCGTAGCATCGTGTAGAACCCGCTTTACTTGAACGTGTAAACCAACGGGCCAAACTACTATATGATAGTTAGTATTCCGACTGTAGCAGAAAGGTGACGTAAAATCTCCTCCACTTCGCATCACTATGCTGTGTAAGTACAAACTGTTTGTAGTGGTTTAGGCTTGATGTTTGCTTCTGTGTGAGTATTTACACACACAATTACAAAACACGTATTATCGGACAGAGCAACGTGCAGGTCAAGTAACAATGGTCTTACAATACATAACAATCGTAGTGGATTCGATGACCGACACCGACTGACTAAATGCCTTAAGCTGTGACAGACCAACAAATGACTCCAAGCGAACTAAACTTTTTTGATATTAGTTTGCTTCTAGTGTTCTATAGTGTAAACATTGCACACAATAATGCTAATTTAGATGTCTCGTGTATCCGTAGCTTTATGTACATATGTTGTAGGTACCTATCATGTATTATATACTGTGTGATACAAGGGGACAAACTAGATTGGCTTTGCCTCTGTTCCACTTGTAATGAGTTTGTGACGTAGTCTGTTTGTGTACATACACACTGTTTGCAGTGTATTAGTTTGGTTTTTTGTAGTAGTATGTGTATACACGCATACAACCACACACACGTATTACCAGAGAGAGCTCTTCAACGTGTTCAACTAACAATGGGTATATTTTTAATATAATGGTGTGTTGACTCGACGACGACTACTGACGGACTAATGCCTTAAGCTGTGACTGGCTTACAAATGACTCCAAGCGAATTTCACTTTTTTTATGTTAGTTGGCTTCTAGTGTTCTATGGTATACTCACTATATATATAGGTAGCATGTGTAAATTACGTATGTATATTTTGAGTAAAATTTCAAAACGTCAAATGTCAAAAACTAATATATTTAAATAGCAAAATTAATTGCAATAATCGCAATTAAATTGAATTTGAATGAATTTAAAAAATATTGTTAAAGTTTGCATTTTTTTGATAGTAATTTACTGTTAATATGTAGGTAATATTAAAATCATTTAGGTAATTTAATATGTAGGTAATATTAAAATCATTTAAATATCCATAAACGACACAGTAATAATCATGTACCTAATAGTATAGGCGTCAATTATATTTTTTTTATTTATACCTTACTGCTAACAAGAAAGATTAAAAAAAAATTAGCAATTACGAAAAAAATCTAATTAATTTTTAATTTTATACGTTCGACTATTAAATAATTAATAGTTAGGTCCAGAATTAACGTTTTAAATCTTTATTTTTGTAATAAAGAAAAATACCCCCTTTTCCCCAAAAACTTGGCGAACTGAGTTCAGCAGAAAGTTTGGTGAAGTGCAAGTTGGTCACACGTTAGAATGTGGAAAGTGCAAAACTATGAGGGATACTCAGAGGTCAAAATCTCTGAGTACCCCTAAAAATGGAAAAACAATCTCAAATTATTAAAAATTTGGAAGATACATTAAAACAGTTATTTATGCAATAAGTTGCAAAATGGAGGTGTTTTTTTCACGAGTTTAAGTTTGTCGAATGAGGCCGCAGGCCAAGTTGGACAATTGCGACGAGTGAAGAAAACACTCATTTTGTACATGTTGCATGCAATATGTTTTGCAATTCTGAATTAAAATGAAAAAAATTAACAAAAATTAACGTTTGACAGCTAGGGTAAACATGCCAGTGAATGAACAATGGAAGTTGAATTTCAAAAAACAAGGTGTAAATATTGCGGCCCTTTTTTAAATTGGCACCAGCGGATTCCTTCTTTTATTAACAATCAGAATTCAGTTAATTGAATCCCACATTTTCATAAGAAAAAAATTGAAATATGGTGAAATTATTAAACACGTGTATAATCGATTTGTTCTCAAAAATTATAAGGAAAGTTACTATTTACTTATATGTCTGACTACATAAATGCAAATTTTGATTGTTTTCGGATCAAAAAGGATTAATTCAGATCTTTTTATATGATTTTTAATAAGAGTTTATTTGATTTGGAAGTTTTTTAACAATTGGATTTTGAAGTTAGGGGGGTGTTTACTTACCATCTTTACTTAATGTTTACTTACGGATTTTGAAGTTAGGCGGGTGTCTACTTTATGACAAATGGTAATTTGTCATAAAGTCCAGTGAATAAACAGTTGTTCATTCATTGGGGCTAAGTCATAACGCAGCCAAAAACATTGAATGTGTGCTCTCCTAGAACTTTATCGAGTTTCATGCATGAGAAGTTAACCGGATTTTTTAAAAGATCCTCTGCCCAGTAAGTGTACGCGAGTGTTCATTTATTGGAAAACATAATATTTAATGTGCTTAGTAAATGAACAGGTGGTATATTTTATCATGAAAGAATATTTTGTCGAATTAAATGAATTGCTTGTTCTATCTGGATTCGATAGCACCTCCAACGCACCATCTCGTGTTTCAAATAAAACGCCAGACGATGTTTGGGATAAATATTTGCACTGGCCAGTTATCAGCGGAAATAAAAAACAACACAAAAGAAAAAAGAGAAAATTACCATTTGCTGTGAGATGTAAAAAATGGAGGGAGTTCAACGAAGCAGAAAAAGCAGAAAAAGAAAGAAAAGAGGAATTGAAACGAAAAGAAATGAAGAGAGAAATGCCAAAAACAGGACAAAAAAATTGAGTCTAAAAAATTTGCTGCTGTCATTTTGAAACAAATAAAGACCAATGAAAGTCACGTTATTTTAAAATACGAGGGAAAATATGTTTCGGGGATAGTAACAAACAAAAGAAATAAAAAATATGAAGTGTCTACAATAGTCATGAGTGGCTTAGGTGGGAAATGGCCAGAAAAAGGAGATAAGATTTGGTATTGTCGAAATCAAATTAAGGAAATTATTATATTATATAGTCATATAGTAAAATATTATATAGTCCCGAAATTGGTTGCACTGCTTTCTCTTCATCTTCAGGAGTAATGTATCATGTACCTGCAATCACTAAGTACCGTAAATAGGCAACATCTGTCTATATGTATAAAAAAATTTCAATAAAAAATGTTTTTCATTCATTTTGGAATAATTTGTGTTCATTAAATAGCTTTCACTGCTCATTCACTTGGTTTTTACAGATCCTTACTCTTTTATTTAAAAAAAAAATAAATAAATTTTAAACTCATTAACTGGATAAATTATATGTATGTAGACTAATCTACATATTCTTACCTACAGTTCAAGATATGCTGCAGTTTGATAGTATATTTACAAACAAATATTTAATTAAAATTGACATAGTGTTTGAAAAATTACCAAACTGGATCGGCTGGGACTCGAACCCGGATCTCTTGGTTACCAGCCAAGCGCCTTACCAACTAGGCCACCGATCACTTGTTCGAGTGCCACTCCAATTCAGTAATCAATCAAACACAATCTCTCTCTAATGCGAGACGCAGTTTTTTTATACTTTTAATTTCAAATGTTATCGAGTGCCTGTGAAACGTTTCACAGGCACTCGAAATTTTTCAAACACTATGTCAATTTTAATTAACATAATGAATTGGCCATTTGCCAAAGTACATCGAGTGTTCAAGTATCAGCCAAAGCTGAACATTGAGTGAACATATGAATATTGGTGTATGTTTAAATACGGATAAAAATCCGCCATACACTAATAATGTTTCACAGGCACTCGATAACATTTGAAATTAAAAGTATAAAAAAAACAAATATTTAACCATTTTAATATTTTTATGGCCTTAACTGTTCATTCACTGGCATGTTTACCCTACAATAATTTTTTTTTTTTTATATTGGTTTTGAATTATTCATGGATGACTTGTATTGTATCGTTATTATAGAAAGGAATTATTATACCTAATTTTTTTCACGCAAGATAAAAAGTAGCTAGAAAATGGAATAGCAACTGTTGTTTATACAAGCCAAATTATCAGCTATTTAAAGTGGCTGAAAAATTAATTTTTCTTTGGAGAAAAAGGTGATAGTGATAGAATATTTAGATATCACAATATCTTTATATTTGTACATCTAAATCATGCTTTTGAATGGCACCTAGTCACTTATCAATCTAAAAATATTATTATAAAAAAAAAGAAAAAAGAAATGAAAAACAATAAAATATTAATCGTAAGCTTTACCTTATTATATTTTCTACAGGTTTATTTTTATTTGAATTTATATAAAGGGACATTTAATATAATACATTTGTGGAAAGGCATAAATGTACTATGTAGGTGTTTTTAATAGGATTGCGAGAAAAAGAATAAATATTATTTTTATATGCCTACTACATACATACCTATATATGTAATTTTTTTTTCAGTCTATTGTTTACGTATTTACACTTTTTTAGCAAAATATAATAATAACTTTCTTTTATATTTTTGTTACTCCATATAAAAAAAGTACATACAAGTAGAAATACACATAATGATAAAAGTAAATATAAAATAAAAGAAATAAAAGACTTTCCAGGGAGAAATTTACAACTGCTTTTTGGCAGCTTAATTATTTTTAAAACTTACAAAAATATAAATTTATATTTGGTACCATAAAGTGGAATGTGGAATATGGCCGTGGTCGCATTTTTAGCTTGTTATTTTTCCTACACATCTAATAATAATATGTTTTTATTGCCACCATTATTTGTAATGTAACAATGTGTTGCTATATATGTGTGTATGTACAAAATAAATTAAGAAAAATTAAATGTTTGTAATTTATGTAAAAATTTTTGGTATTATTTCGGAATGAACGAAAATATATAATAGTGGTTATAAGGGAAATTTTTTTTTTGTGTTAGAATTGTATCAAAAGTATATTCGTAATTAAGTTATTAATTTCAATTAACAACTAATATAAATTGAGTCGTCCAACGGCAAAACTAGCTATGTGCATTTCAAACGATTTCGAGTTATTCAACAAAAACTGTTAGCTATATTAGAATAATAAATCATTGCAGTGTTTTGATGTCAAAAAACGTATAAAATTCATGTATAATGTAGGGAAAGCACAAACAATTATAAGTATTTAAATAAATAAAACCTATACGTAACTTATTTTGGAACTGTCAGTTGGATATAACTGGTTTTGGAAATGAAGTGTCAGCCATTTTGAACTTTCTAACATGCAAAAGCAGTCAAAAACCTGGTAGAAGGTAGAGGAATGAACATATTTTTAGTTTTTAAAACAATTTTATGTAGTAAAAATGATAATAATTTAAGTCTTTATAGGATACTGCAAAAATAGTCACTTTACTACTGAAACTAAAGTACATGTACTAGGTTAGTGAGAGATTAAACTGGTTTTGCTACTGCATTTAGAGGGCAGCCATTATTGTCTGTGGGATGTAACTTATTTTGAAACTGTTAAAGGATTAAACTGGTTTTGCTACTGCATTTAGAGGGTAGCCATTTTTGTCTGTGGGATATAACTTATTTTGAAACTGTTAAAGGATAGAACTGATTTTGGAATTGTGGCCATTTGCGATATAACTTGTTTTGCATCTTTCGTCATTTTTCTTCATTTGTTTTCAGTGGGATAAAGTTTATTGTAGAACTGTTTCTCAACGTGAACTTATAGCAGGTGAACTGACGTATCCATAACAACTAAAATCTCAGTTTTTTATTTTTTTGGATATAACTGACTTTGCTTTTCGGCGACTCAATTGTAGACTTCAGTATTTTTTGGTACCGGTTAAATTAACCAAAAATAAAAAAAAAATCATAATAAAACAAAATAAGATCGATCTAACAAAGCGGAACAAAAGGTAAGCCTACATATTTTTTTTTTTTTTTTTGAGAAATAGCTCTCTAGCACCGAAATGGTATATTTGATAGTTTTTTAAAAGTTAGAGTATCAGGTATGCACATAAGCAATTTTTTTATTTTCTTTGAAATTATCTTTTGCTTCTTTTGTAAGGTAAAATAAAAAGCATTTGATAAAAAAGCTTGGATCATATCTTTTTCAAAGTAGGTAGAATCAATATTAAAACTGCTGTAATTTATTTCTCCTCACATTTTTTTTTGTAAAGGATGAAGTTAATTTAACTTTTTTAAATACTAAAGAATAAATTTTTGCTTTTTGTGTTAGATAAGTGAGAAAAAGAGAGAGAAAGTTGTTTTTTTTACAATGGGTGACAAAGTAGCAACTTAATAAGTAAATATTAATTTTTTCCTAATTTCATTAATTTATAAAGGTACTTTATCTGGGCAACTTTATCAAAATCGGGGCACATCGTACCAGACGTACTTCCACAAATAGTACTTGTGTTTTGTAAAATATTCAGCGCTTATATAAGTAAGAAAATAAAAAAATTAAATTTCTACGATTAATCGTGTTGAAATTTTTGTATCCTGAGTAAAAGAGAATACCCCTGCCGCAACATCTGCATAACATAGTGAATTTCCAAAGATTGGACATTGACGGATCTCTTACAACAACTTGTACCCATCGAAAATAGTTTATATCTCTAACAGTGAAAAATTTTTTAAAATCAGTTAACTAGTTAATTTTTAGAGTTTTGGGTCCCCAGGACCCTGGTTGATCTCATATAGTATAGCATATATGCATTTAAAAGAATTTATTGAACTTTTAAAAGGTAAAAAAAATTTTCGAAATCGGTTGGGTAATTTTATTTTTGGCGCTTTTGGGACCCCCGGACGCTGGAAAACCTCATATAACATAACTTATATCCATCTAAAATAGTTTAGCTCTCTAACAGTGAACAAATTTTCAAAATCGGTGATAACGCGCTCTTGAAAAGTTAATTAATTTTTATTTTGAAAAATGAAACATGTAAATATAATTCTTACTGTATAGCCCGATCATTTAAGCGTTTGACCTCGGAATGAAACGGAATAAGCTGGATTTTCGTATACACCTTTATTTTGGTATCCTAAATGTTCCCTCAAAAGTCTCATAAGATCACGTGTGAGCGTCTTTAAATATTGAATATCAAAGATGGTAAAAATCAGTTTTTTGAAAATATCTCGCTTCCTTTGTCTCAAATCGTTTTTGCGTTTTTTATAAAAGTTATAGAGCATAAAATTCTCTACAGATTTTGTTGCAAGCACTTTTCGTTGCGTTTAACTGTTTTGGAGATAGAGCGCGATGAGCACGGAGCGCTCAGCCATACATTGTACGTCCGTCGTTCCCAAGATACACTTTAAAACTATCAAATTAACTTGTATAGTAGAAAGTGATCCCTCCAAGAAGAAACCGGTCTCATAGATACAATAGAACATCTACCCCAACTTGCTATAAATAGAAAAGGTCGTCCAGTAGGGGTCCATATTTCCAGGTAATATCTTAATAATGACACCCGGGTCTATGAGTTTTCACACTTACAAGTAAAGGTCCCGAGGCCGAACCTATCGATTTTGATGAAACTTAGATATATTGTAGAACACTAAGCAATAAGCGACACGTACTTTTTTTATCGGCGGAAAAACGGTTTGAAGGGATGAAATCGCCCCCCAAAAAATTGGGGTACTACGACTATTCGACACAGTCACCCCCTAATTAACTACTCCTAAACTTAATATTAGGACATTGAGCAAAAACAGGTCAATTAGATTTTCAGACGTAGATTTCAAATCTGTAAACAGAATTTTTATGTTGTTTAATTTTCATCCCCTTTTTGTAAAATTAACCCCTAAATTTTAACCCTCAGCCACCCCTGTTGACACAATTTGAACGAATTGCATACCAATAGATAGCTCTTTAAAAAAGAATAGTACTGCCAATTTAAACTTTCGCTCTATCTCTTACCGTTTTCGAGATATTTAAAAAATTAAATTTTTACCCCAATTTTTGGAGAGCGATTTCACCCCTTCAAACCGTTTTTCAGCCGATAAAAAAAAATACGTGTCGCTTATTTTTTAGTGTTCTAAAACATATCTAAGTTTCATCAAAATCGATAGGTCCGGCTTCGGGCCCTTTACTTGTTAGAACAGAAGTGCTGAAGTTCTTACCAACTTAAAATTCAATTATCCTCAATAAGAATAAATATTTAAAATAACTTACTCTTCAACATAAAATTCAATTATCCTCAATAAGAATAAATATTTAAAATAAATTACTCTATTATTCATATGAAAATGGTAAATAATATATGATAATATTAAATAACAATTTGATTTATAATTAATATATTTAAGTATGTGAATGTATTAAATAATTATTGAACTAATATTTAGCAAATAATTTCGTTAAAAAAAGTACTACAGATTCGCGATTGTCCTTGTACTATAGCATGTATGGCTGAGCACTCCACACTCGTCGGGCTCTGTCTTCAAAACAGCTAAACGCATCGAAAAGTGCTTGGAACAAAATTTGTAGAGAATTTTATGCTCCATAACTTTTATAATAAATGCAAAATCGATTTGAGGCAAAGAAAGCGAGATATTTCCAAAAAACTGATTTTCGCCACCTTTGACCTTCAATATCTAAAGACGCTCACACGTTTTCTTATAAGACTTTTGAGGGAACATTTAGGATGTCAAAATAAAGGTGTATACGAAAATCCAGCTTATTCCGTTTCATTCCGAGGTTGACCGCCTTTTTTAACTAAAATAATTGGGGTAGTACTAATAAAAACAATGAAGCATTTATTGTCAAAAAATTCAGCAAATTTCTTAATTTTTCTCAAAAGTTAGTTCATTTAGAATGATGTTTTAAAAGTTTCTCTTATGCAATTTTTTACGCTCTTTTTGATGGTGAGAACAAAAATTAAGAAATTTTTTGAAATCTAGCCAAATTTTACAAAGAACCACTAATGGCGAAAATTGGCCAAAATTTTGACTTCTAAAAATCGGACGTATCGGGCTGACGAACTTATCCAAGATACTTTTGGACAGAACTTTTGACCCTCTCACCAAATTTCGTAAAGATTAGATGCTTCGGTCGAGAGATGTCGCGCAGACATACACACACACATTGGGGATTTGCTTTGGGGATTATTGTTATTGGGGTTAACGGGCAACATCTGGGTTCCTAAGATGTTGCGGGAAAGGCAGAGATTGGCAGTGGAAATTGCGAGGCCAGATGGATCAGTCCCTTACGAAGTTTACTCCCCTGAAAAGTTGAAACGGTTTTAGAAAATAGAAATTCGTTAATTTTCAAACAAATGACAATTTACTAACATTTTTAAAAATCTCGGGCGTAACAATTTTCCGGTAAATTTTTCTTTGTAAATACAATACTGAATTTAAGAGTATAATAAGACAATTTTGCAGCTTTTAGAAATAATGTAACAAAATATAAATTTGTACCTTTTAAATAATAAAATATTTAATTTTAAAATAGAATGATTTAAATGAAATATAATTTTGATTACAGCAAATTGGTTTCTTTTAAGTCTTTTAATTTTTGAATTTAAAAATTATATTCCAGTATTTTAAATTCCTTGTACTTATAATTTCTTATAATATTATAAAATTGAAATAATTTTTGGTTTATTTTTAAATGACGTTCATTAATTCATTTCTGACCTTACAACTTTGTTAAACAAATGTTTGTATGATAAATAACAAGAATAAATTTAGAGAACATTTGAATTTGAAATAAATTAGTGAAAGTACATGTTGAGATTGCGTGAGGGCTGAATTCTCTAGCGAAAACATTCAGACGACACATGTGTATCTTTGTATAGATATAAGTATAATTTTTTTTTTATTTAAAACTGAAGGGTTGTGAGGGCTTAATACCTTACGTAAAAGAAAATAGAATATTCAGACGACATGTGTTCAATTTGGGTTATGGTGAACCCTATACAATGTACCTAAAATTTTTAAATTTTAAATCAGAACGAAAGTGCAAACTTTTAAAATAATTGAAATAAATTTAAATTGAGATATGATAATTTTACAAAATGATATTCAACATCACTTAAATATTTTTAAAAATTTTAATTTTATAGTTTAGTATTTTCCAAAGATAAGATGCATGATATATGAAAGGATAATGTTAAATATAAAATAATAAAATGATCGAAATACATTATACGCTAAATGAAAATATGGTCCGAAATTTCTAAACTAGGGGTTTACTCAAAGGTGTGGTGGGGGACGGTTTTGATACCATAGTATAAAATAGTAATTCCGACCGAAATAAATTATATACTAAATGAAAATTTGCTACGAAATTACTAAACTAGGGATTTACTCAAATGTGCCGCGGGGGACGGTTTTGATACCATAGTATAAAATGGTAATTCCGACCGAAATAAACTAAATACTAAATTAGTTGCTGCCAGCGTTCGAGACGAGTATTTTTGTACTCCGAACAGGAACGTTTCCAGCACACAACGTTTTAAAAAAATTTCTTAGAAACTACACTATACTAAAT
The DNA here is from genome assembly GCA_035578155.1 of Brachynemurus nebulosus. Taxonomy (NCBI): domain Eukaryota; kingdom Metazoa; phylum Arthropoda; class Insecta; order Neuroptera; family Myrmeleontidae; genus Brachynemurus; species Brachynemurus nebulosus. The sequence continues at coordinate 25,475,975 of JAPWDM010000008.1, read as the reverse complement.
ATAATACTATATAAATTTTATGAAAAGTTTTAATGATTCTATGCGAAATGACATACGAAAATTGTGAGGAAAATACTAGACTGACCAGACTTATCAATTGAAAATTCATCATTAAAAAAAAAAAAATAAATTTAATAATTTGCATTTTCTTCACTGGTACTTCACATAAAAATTTTTGCACTTTTAGATAATCATAGTTCATTAACCTTTTTAAATAAATAATTGTTTGTAGGAAATTCATTTAAATCAAATTATTTAAGTTCTTTGAATCCAAAATATAATCCAAAAATAAAATACTCATCTTTTTAAATTTGGATTTGTACGAAAGTCTAAAAATATTATTTTTATTAAACTGTACATTTAAAAATTTTTTTATAATTGTTAAATTTACGGCGATTCTACAATAATTAAGACACGCGAGAGTGCCATTGTTAAAAAAAGTTACTCCCCGAGGAAACTTTGTAGTAGAAAATCCTTTTTAAAAGAGCGTGATCCTTTTGCACATATCGTATTTATACCTATCGTTATTCTTATTTTTTTCATTCATTTTCGGTTTCTTGAGGCCTCAAGACAAATTTCTAACACAGTGCCGGGTTCAGGTTTTTCCATGGCACTCGCTGTAATAAATGAATTTCCAAAAAGAAATTTCACTTATAAAATGCGCCATATACATATTACATAAATTCATGCTTCAACTTTCCTAGGTATCCTACACGATGGTTTTGAAAAAATTTTGTTCGACTTTTGAAGTCATCCTCTTAAGTTAATTCACAGAATAAAAATTCTGCACTCTATAATTATGACAAGTTTTCAATCTTTAGGTAAGATAGTTTCAGGGATAATCACCTGTGGTTTCCCCTGATGGACGGATGAACGGACGGACGGATATCGAAGTGATTCCATAAGTTCTCCGTTTTACCAGTTTTGGTACGAAACACTAACAAAAACTGAATAAATTATACGACTTATACGAAGCGAGAAATTTCGACCTCCACTTCCGCCATAATTTTGGCGTCCATAAAAATTAATGAAAGAAATGAGTCAGTAGTTCGCTTTTTGTAACATTTCCAACATTACTTTATTTGGGCAATTAAGATTCACACCACAATTTGCAAAGGACTCTAATCTTGTATTTAGGTCCTAAAATTGAAGTAATGAGTCAAACATACAAAATAATTACCCTTTTCTTAAATTCGTCGTAACGATATGAAAATATCATTCTAAAAGTGTAAAGTCAGAATTTGCATTGCTATAAATCAGGTTTTTGATTAATAGAAAATTGAAAATAAAATCATTCTATTAGAAAAACAAATTGGATCAATAAGGTAAATTTTCATAAGTCGGGAAATCTTGATAATACATTTTTTTTTTAATTTAACACCATCTGGGAATAACTATACTTACGGGTATGGCAGGCAGGTATTAATTTTATCTATCCAATATCTTTGCGTTCAATGTTAATTTGCTCGGTTAGAGGAATAATTTTGGAAATTTATAATATTTACTTAATACCATAATATGGAAAATATAATATATTCCTTTAATTTTCTAGAATATGGAAAGTATTAATGAAGGTAAATACTATTTAGAGGGTTAACCAAATATAACCTTTTAGATACTTGCAGGTATAGTTTACCATCATAGCCGTTTTTAACGAAATATAATATAACGTAATTAATATGGCTTAATATTTTTGTTAGTATGGTAAATAATTCTCTATTAAATAAATAAATATATAAGTATTTGGATAAACATACTGAAAAGATATTACTAAAGATATGCTTAATAGAGAAATATGTCTATTAGTGATAGGAGCTAATACTAGGTATATAACGCTTCAATAAAATTAATGTTGGCACAATTTACGCACATTATTATGCTAGGACCACACTAATGTTAACGTCTAACGTAATGTCTAATGTCTATAAACGCAATAATTATGGCGCTAATATAACGACTTAAACTACGCGTAAATTGGGCGGCTACACTATAGCATTTAACGTATTATCTCGATAATTATCGTGCTAAAACAAAAATGGATACCATTTTTATTTTTAATTAATATAAATCTTAATTTTAAATACTGTTAATTTAAAAAGAGGAAAATTTTAAATAATTTTTACTTTAAATTTAAAACAGTGGTATGAACACTTTTATTTAAATGATGATATCGATGATATACCGTACCTACTGTACTACATAAGTACATAAACATGCAACATAAACATGATTGTTCTTGTTGCCTGGAAATACATAAATAGATATATTATGTACATTAGGGCGTGCCAAAAAAAAAAAAAAAAAAAAAAAAAAATCGCCCTCCGCTCAAAATATCGTAGGATACGTCTAAAATGGTATGAAGGTAATTTTTGGTTTCTCGTGGTCTCAAAACAAATTTCTGTCATAATCTTAGGTTCCGATTTTTTCATGACACCAGCTGCAACAGCTAAATTTCCATTTTGGAGAAAAAAAAGTAAAATAAATTTTGAGGGTCTGTAACTTTATAACTGTTTGTAATACGAAAAATTTGTAAGGAACTTTTTTGTAAAGCGTCAGTTGGACTACAAAATTGTCATTTAACTTTTTGTCCTATCTTTAATAGTTTAGCTTGAAAATGTAAAAAAAATAAAATTTGAAGAAATTAAAATTTTAAGGCTCTGTAGAAAGTGAAATATTGGTGATAGAAATTTGACTCAATGAAATTTTTTGTCCAAAATTTAATACTTAATAAGGTGCTTTGATTCATTTTATGGCAAACTAATTTCTTCATAGTTTGCAGGAGTAACTAACATAAAAAATCGTTTTTCCTGTGTTATTTAAATGGGAAAACTTTAGGTTCGATGATGCACCTCTAAAAATTGGAACTTTGAGCTGCGCTTTGGTGAGGATGTTTGTCTAGATATAGCCTACGATATTTTGAGCGGAGAGCGAGGAAAAAAAAAAATTTTTTTTGGCACACCCTAATGTACATATGATACATATCGTACATATGTATGCATCCAGCGTAGAATGATGTGGTAGAAGGTCCAGGCATGTGTAGCCATCAATTTTAACGCCATAAATGACGTGCTAAAATCCTTTGATGTGCCAAAAAGACCGCCACTGGAGTTATCGCCTAATGCATAACGTCATTAATTTACGTTAATAAATTAAAGCGTTAAGTTCTGGTCATACCTGCTTTTAATGTCGATTAACGCTATAATTAACGGCATTAACCGTTAGTGTGGCCCTAGGGTTACTGTTAAAGGATTACGGCTATTTTGAAATTTTCAAAATTGCAAATTTTTATATTAGTAAATAGTTTCAAGTTTTAATTAGTTCCGGAAAATTTCCTACGTTTAATAATTATTGAAGAATTACAAATAGCACAGCAAATTAACACATTGACGATTATAACCTGTAATGACGAAACGTCCAACTGGTGCTTGCGGTACAGGGTTGTTTCGTAGTTAGTTAGGTTTCAGTTTGCGCCGTAAAACGTCCATGATCGTCTACGAGTTAAAGTATAAACAATTATAAAATAATAAATAATAATAATACACAATTCTTGTCAAAAAATTTAAAAAAAAAAAAAAATTATAAAATTAGTTAGTTTAAACCGATGGGAATCATATCGCGCCCAATGATCACACATGTGTGTGATGTTACCGCGGATGGTATTGGCTAGTATTATGGGTAACGCGGTGTCAATGTAGTCAAGATTTTTGTAAACATTAGAGACGAATAACATAATACACAAAATAAGTGCGATAGATACAACCGGTATGCTGTACAATATGTAAGGTATTATAGATCACATCGCGCATCGGTAACTACACAGAGAGCGAGCTATGTATGTTTGTATACTTTATTGGTGTATCTACGCTTTATACAGAATTATTGACGTGGTACAGCGTTGCGCCAACGCGTTGAAAATATTGCTGGTCCCTGCGGAAGTAGACTGCGTAGACGCATGAAATGTACAGTATAAATGTAAAAACGTAATAGGTAATTGTATAATTGACTTCAACACCATTACATAGATCCGATCACGTACTCCCTACACTTAATTGATATATCCACACGCACCCCATTTTAAGAAATCCAATACTATAGGTAATGATAAGGCAGCGATGTTTTGTGTTAGATTTTACAAGTAAATGATAAAAATTGTTCATAAAAATCCCATTTTATGTAAATATAATATTTTTATAAAAATGAAATGATTTAAGAAAATTTTATTGATTCTTTTGTTTGTACCATATTCTTTTTTTACGAATATACCTATATTTGTTCTACTTTTTTCTTTTATTTTTTCGCTTTTGTAAAGCGTTTTTCTCAGAAATTTAATTTTAATATTTTAATACTCATGTATTTAGAGGTAGTTTTATTAAATTTACAAACGTAATTTTTTTCCGGAAATAATAATGTGAATTTTTCTTGTCTAGTAACTCTATTCATTGGTGATATTTACAGATGTATCTATTTATTTTTAATTTTTTTCACTTTACTTATTTTTAATATATTTAATGTTCAATTTCCGAGAATGAATAGACATCAATTCAGTCGTGTTTTGAATAAACTTTTGTGCGTATATGTGTTTAGTTAAGTCGTCCTTAGAATTAAAACATTTTCCTTAATCGTAATTCATTAGGGTCATTAAAAAATATCTCATATATAGGTCAGTCTATAGTCTTAAATACTATTATCAGGTAATTGGAATGTCATTTTAACAGCAATACAAGTTATGTTGGCTTCCAAAGTGTCCAAAGTGTCCAAAAGAAATGTTCTATTAGCGTTAAATCATGATTTTCGAAGGCAAATTTATCCAACAATTTTTCGAAATAATGTTTTTTTTATATCTTTCATCAGTTTATATATAGATAGACGGTATATTTACAAAAATATTTTGTAATTAAAACCAAGTACAATTCCACAAATACTTCTATATCAAAAGTTCGATCATGTTAAATGGGTTTTAAACTGGGTAAGTTTTTTTCTTAGCACCAGCACCGCAACTCTCAATCAAATAATCAGATAATAGATTGTATTGGTTGTCCGAATTCACATATAAATTTGTATCTATCATTCTTAAAAGCAGAGCTAGCACGACCAAAAGTGAGGTCCAGTACAAAGTTAACTTGCGCGGCCTTGAAACAAATTTCGTGCAATAACATAACAATTTATTGCATTTTGTTCCTTTTACATTGCACAAATTCGTACAGTTAGGAGTAGAATGAGCTACATGAAAATGATTTAACAATTCTGAACAAATGGTAGATCATTATGGGACTAAGGTTGTTTAATTGGCATAAAATGTTTTCGTTTTCGTTTTAGTATGTTTATTCTCATTTATTACGTTATAGAGTTGCAATTTTATGAAAAAAAACGCATATTTATACGTGTTTTAGCGAATTTCGAAAACTCGAAATTCAGCTATTACAGTAGGTGTCATGACGCAATCTGAGTCCGGGACTATGGCAGAAATCTGTTTTGAGGTCCCTAGAATACGAAAATGATATTCACTAAAATTTATATATATATATATATATATATATATATATATATATATATATATATATATATATATATATATATATATATATATTTATGTGTTCCCACAATAACTCTCGAACGAAACGTCTAACGCTTATGAAATTTTGTGTGCGGACTGGATTCTGAATTGGCTTGGCTAAGTTCGTTAGCCAGACACGTCGGATGCCCAGAAGTAGGTTTTCTGGCCATTTTTTATCATTCGATCCTATCATACGGCAGTTCAATTTTTACATCGTTGAAAAGGAAAAAAAAATTATGAAGAAAATATTCTTATAATTTTCTTTCTATTTTAAGTATTTTTCGAGAAAATGTAAATTTTCACTTTTATTCTTTCTTTGTTAGTCTAATAAGTAATTTATATTTATATCTCAGTTCTTTATTAAGTATAAAAATATTTCACTTTTTTATTAAAGAATTTTGTGAGAACAAGTGAAAACTATTCACATATATGTGATATAACACACATACATGTATAGAGTTTTGTTTCTCATTTATTGCATTATAATTAGCATGGTTCTATCCCATGTTAAAAAATGTAAATTAAACAGATTTTCTAAGCTATTGTAATGAAGAATTTTTAGTCGAATTTTCTCCGAAAAATTAGACTTATACAGTCTATACGATAAGAGCTGCGAGAGGCGAGAGTAGGGGCGCTATCCGTTTTTGGACCCGTAGAACACGAATATGTAGAAAAAAAATGTCTGATATATATATATATATATATATATATATATATATATATATATATATATATATATATATATTCCCGCCACCTTTTAATTTGTGTAGGGCCCCCCTATGGAAGTTAAGAGATGAAATTTGGTAAATGGGGCTCATTTTCGAGGCACCTCATACTATCAAAGTGGGGTCAAATTTTGGGCAAATTTTTTTTCTGACCCGACCTTTAAGGGGGTGGTGGGGGGCGGAAAAGCAATAAAACTTTTCCAAACCGGTTTTAAATAATGTTTCGGTCAATTATCTACAACATATCCAAAATTCAGCTTCCTAGGATGATATGGTAGGAGTAGAGGGGGGAAAAACGATTTTCGCTGGTTCTAACAGGCCCCCAGCCCCCCAGAATTAACGTAGAGGGTTGAAATTTGGTGTGTTGATAAAGTTCGTACCTAGGTTGTGCTTTTTGGAGGTTTTAATATTTTACCTCCACCCACCTCATTTTTAAGCTACAATTTCATGCATTTTCGACGTTTTCGAAGTTTGTACCACTCGCACAGGTCACCCGAATAAACCTAGAGGGCTGAAATTTTGTATTCGGATTGAGTTAGTATCAAGGGGGTGCCTTTTGGGGGTCTCGACTTTTAACCCCTACCCCCATCATTTTTATACCCAAAAGAACATGATTTTTCTTGTTTTTTAACAGTTTCGTTCGGGTCAAAATCTCCCCAAATAAACCTAGAGGGCTGAAATTTGGTGTACAGGTTAAGCTAATAGCCAGACACTGTTTTTTGGAGGTTTCAAATTTTAACCCTTACCCCCACGATTTTTACGCCAATATTTCCTTAATTTTTTTGCTTGTTTTCTAACACGTCTAGAGACTCCATAAGGAAACCTAGAGGGCTGAAATTTTGTACGTGTATTCAGTTAGTATCCAGCTAGTACCTTGTAGGGAGTCCGCATCACTTTTCCCCCCACTTCTCCCATTTTTACATCGGAATTGAATGCTATTGTTAAATGTGTTTTAAAAGCATTATGTTTATTCTAAATACAAGTAGGCGAATAGTAATTTTAAAAAATTTAAAAAAAAAAGTGAACTTACTTTTATGACAAATGAAATACATACATATTAAGTAATTTAAAAATGTTATTAAAGTCACTGTTTATTTATAAATTAGGAATTTTGGATTTTTAGTATTTATAAAATAGAAATTTTGGATTTTTTTGGAAAGAAAAAATATCTTTATAAAGGCCTTCCAGTTTACTATTTAAGGTCCTTTTTTAATTTTTAAAACTAAAACATAAAGGCAATTAGCGGATAAACATGGGCAGGAATGTCCTCGTACGAATTGTGTTGGCTTTTTTTCTGCTACCTGTTTTCGGCACAAAATTGAAATTTACTGAGATACAGCCCTTAAATACTTAAAACCTTTTTTTAAAGCCTCGATCAGCCGAACACTCATCACCAGTTTTGAAACCAACAAAATGACAATTCGGTTGTAGACTTTCAATCACATTTCGCTTGTAGACATTCAATATCGAAGATGAAGGGGAAAATTCGACTACCGTGATGGGGCCTCGCTGCTCACGGCGTTTTTTTTTTTTTTTTTATTGAATTTTTAAGTAAACAAGAAATTGAAGATTATGTTATGATATAAATATTATTAAATATGAAACAAAACAAAATATGTACAATGTACATATGTATGTACGGAAAAATATTTTGTCTCGATTTTGAAAATTTTTCCACTAATAATTAATAATGTTAAAAAATTAAACCATTTCAAATGGATTTAAGGTATTTTATGTGAGGTCAAGGTTTTCGGGACCTAAAAAGGCCAGAAGTTAATTAACCAATCGATTTTAAAAATTTTTTCACAGTTAGTAAGTTAAAGTATTTGAATTAATTAATTAAACGATGTCCGCAAGAAGCTTACGGACTGCCATAAGTTATATGAGATCCTTAGAACCCTTTTCTTACTGTTAGAGTACTAGACTTGTATGAGTTTCGCCAGGATTTACTGATCCCATAATTGTAAAAAATAAACTAAACGACCAATTTTAAAAATTTCTTCACTGTTACAGAGCTAAACTATTTTAGATAGATTTAGAATACATTATGTAAGGTCCGCCAGGGTCCACAGGACCCAAAAGTGTCAAAAATAAACTAACTGACCGATTTTGAAAATTTTTTCACTGTTACAGAGCTAAACTATTTTAGATAAATATCGATTACGTTATGTAAGGTCCGCCTCGGTCCATAGGACCCAAAAGTGTCAAAAATAAACTGCCTGATCGATTTTGAAAATTTTTTCACTGTTACAGAGCTAAACTGTTTTAGATAAATATAGATTCCGTTATGTAAGGTCTGCCAGAGTCCATAGGATCCAGAAGTGTCAAAAATAAACTAACTGACCGATTTTGAAAATTTTTTCACTGTTACAGAGCTAAACTATTTTAGATAAATATAAATTACGTTATGTAAGGTCTGCTAGGGTCCATGGGATCCAAAAGTGTCAAAAATAAACTAACCGACCGATTTTGAAAATTTTTTCACTGTTACAGAGCTAAACTATTTTAGATAAATATAGATTACGTTATGTAAGGTCTGCCAGGGTCCATGGGTCCAAAAGTGTCAAAAATAAACTAACCGACCGATTTTGAAAATTTTTTCACTGTTGGGGAACTAACTATTTTAGATAGACATACATTACGTTATTTAGGGTCCGCCAGGGTCCATGGGATCCAAAAGTGGTAAAAATAAACTAACCGACCGATTTTGAAAATTTTTTCACTCTTACAGAGCTAAACTATTTTAGATAAATATAGATTACGTTATGTAAAGTCTGCCAGGGTCCATCGGATCCAAAAGCGTCAAAAATAAACTAGCCGACCGATTTTGAAAATTTTTTCACTGTTGGGGAGCTAAGCTATTTTAGATACATATAGATTACGTTATGTAAGGTCTGAAGTGTCAGTAGGACCTAAAAGTGTCAAAAATAAAATAACTGACCGATTTTGAAACCTTTTTACTATTACCGAGGTAAACTATTTTAGATAGGTACAGGTTGTGTTATCTGAGATCCACAACTGTCCTGCGGATGCAAATGCGGCGTAGAATGCTACACAACGGGTTTTGAATATATATATATATATATATATATATATATATATATATATATATATATATATATATATATATATATATATATTACATAAAGTCCGCCTAGAATATACGGTCGAGCTGATTTTTTAATGAGGTCCACCGGGATCTTGCAGATCCGAAAACGCCAGTAATAAGCTATCGAACCGATGCTAAAAAATTTCTCACTGCTAGAGAACTAAATTATTTTAGATGGATACAACTATGCTGCACAAAATTCGTTCGGGTTCTTGGGTCCCCAAAAATACCAAAACTAATTACCCAACCGATTTTAAAAATTCTTTTACTCTTAGAAAGCTAAACTATTTTAAATAGCTACAGGTCTTAGATGAGATCCGCCAGTGCCCAAGATTTGGAAATTCGCTATGTTATGCAGATGCTGCGACAGGGGTATTTTAATTTCATTTTCGTAAATCGTTTGGTATCACTGTAATCGTATTACTTTTGGTACATAATTGCTGTAACCTTACTATCTTTGGTAGAAAGCTGCTGCGACCTTATTACTTTTGATACAGAATTGCTGTAACCATATCACTTTTGGGATAGAATTGCTATGACTTTACTACTTTTGGTATAAAGTCAACTAAACTTTCTACTTTTGGTACAGAAGCACTATAGCGTTGCTACTTTTGATATAGAACCGCTAATATCTTATTATTTTTGGTATAAGACTTTTATGAATATTGTAATACATATTTGCAAAATTGTGATTCTGGAACGCAAAACTTCTAAAATACTAAAGGTCACGTTTAAGTTTTCGATTTTATAAAATTAGTCAATGGCGTGGGGCCTAGTGCGGTGCACCCACAGAATTCAGAAACCAACTTGCTATCTCTGTACTAGCGACACCAGCGTGGACAAAAAATCCCCTTACCACTTCTCTTCACTATGTTATGTAGAGACACACTGTTTGTATTTGTATGTGTTTTTGTTTGGATCTGTGTGAATGGTCACACATACAGCTACATATACACGCATTGCGGACAGAACAAGATGCAGTGTAACTAACAATGATCTTAACAATCAGTAACAATTGACGCGCATTCGGTCACCGCTACCGAAAGAATGATCAGCTAAGCAGTGAGAAGGTCTCGATCGGCCTCCGACTGTCCACAGATTTTTATATGTACGCTTAGGGCTTGGGTGCACCGTTTGCATTGCTCTTGGGTGTTGCTCAGTTTTTCTTTGTGAAAGGGTAAATTTTCCAAGTATCTCGTTGTGTGACGTGTCGCCTTCGATCATTATTCATTCTTAAGCTTTGTTTACGAAATATTGGGCTTTATTGAAGCAATTAACTTCTTTCTTGTAGTGTTTCGAGAAAAATTTTAAAAAAATGTGAATTTCTTTCCCAATGTTATTTTATGACAAAATGGATATGTATATTATGCTTTTAAATTTCTAACTATGGCGCTCATTTGCTTGTCTTTTTTCTTCTAAGTACCTCTTACCTAAAGTGATATTTGAATAATTTTGTCATTTTTACTGTAACAGTAGTATTTTTAGAAAAATAACGAGAAAAATATATATTATCTGTGAATAAAATTTAGTGATCAAATAAAGTAAAATAAAAATTGAAAAGTGTAAAAAAGTCACATTATATAAAATTAGGTTGCCTACATCAAGTACACATACACTCACACACTCGTACAACATTGTTAAAATATAATAAGCGTGAATTGGACGGAACACAGCATGTCTCTTCTCATCCGAACATTTTGTTTTGATACTAAAAATATTCATTACAGATGTGGTCATATTTATGTAATGATCGAGATATTAAGACGGTGTCCGGACAATCGCCCCCCAATGACAATCGCTCCCACTGACAATCGCCCCAGTTTTATATTTTCGATGGTTGTAAAAAAGGTACCCTGTCCATCACCACCACTGACAATCGCCCCCAGTTTTATCATTTTAGGTCGTTGCAGAGAGGAACTTGTCCCTGCATATTATCTAACGAGAGGACATTAGTAATAAGATTTTACAGGTTAGTTTTTAACTGACAAAAACAAAATATTATTTTAAAAAATATATCAAATATTTTAAAACAGAAATCTCATAATGTTTTTATTTGAGCGTTTATATGAATTATCACTAATCCATATAAGGAACGAAATGTGGAATTACTTGCAACATGGAATTACTTACAAATGTGGAACAAATGTTATAATTTCAAAAATGTCGCAGCTTTAACTATCGCGTCCGCCGCCGGAAGCCGCATTTCTTTTTACAAATGTCTGTATAAGTTTTTAAATGACGTCAGTTAGATAAAAGTTAATTTATTGGAATCTTTATATTTGCTTTTCTTACGTACCGACACACAGTATTATCATCTAAGTTTACCATTTTCCATCTACCTGTCGGATGTAAACACAGTGAGTCACACGACCAGGTATAAACAAGCTAATATACTGGGGGCGATTGTCACTGGTGGTCATTAACATTTAGTCAAATATAATAAGTAATAGAGCCAGGTATAAACAAATTTATGGGTTGGGGGCGGTTGTCGCACTTTTTCAGTTGGGGGCGATTGTCAGTGGTGGCGATTGTCATATATTCATTAGGACAGTAGGAAAAATAAGAGCTAATATAGTGATAAATATACAAATATAGGTATTTCAACATTTATTTTTAGTGTATATAGTGGAAGCGCTGTGAATTTATTTTTGATATTAATTGTGAATTGTTATTTTTTGTTTAAATATCTCTACCGCCCTGGAGTTAAATCATTGCATTTAACATTTTTTGAATGCTATAAACTGTGTTGTAAAACGGGGTACATAGAATTCGTGAGTTGGGCAAGAAAAAAATTGATAATTTATTATTATTGTTATTATTATTATTATTAATGTTACTAATAGTTTATAGTTTGAAGATAAATGTATTTGAGTTTATCGTAAGTTATTATTAATAAATAACAATAAATTATGTTAATATTTTTAAACTGGTAAGATTGTTAAAAAAATTAAATGTGAAAATTAGTGGTGAAATAGTGCAACATTTTTAGATATATTTATTTTGAGATTTTCCGCCTTAATGAAAAAAGGAAATGGACTTTTAAAATGGTAAAAATAAACCATCAAATTTATGTAAATACCTGAAACGTTACACTTTTAAAAGTTTCGTCTGTAATGCTTCTTAGCCTTCAGAAAAATTCGCTTATTCAATATGTTCTAAATTATTATATTTCATTATTATATTGTTTGAAGCACAATTACCGACTTGTTTTCATAACGCTTCTGTTTTTCTCTACCCACTACTGGCAAACTTTGCTGCTATTTAAAGAGTTAAAAATATGGCTTCTGATTTTTGACGATGTGTATAGCGAAGATATATGTGAGAGTATGACGAAAAGTTTATATATTTAATAGATTTGTTCCATATTTGCTATTAATAAATAAAATACTTTACTTTGGAAAAATGCCACTTTTAAAGTTTCGATCAATATGATCATTACTAGGCAAGCCTATTGTTTGATGCTTATACTGACATACTTTATCTTTTTATGAATTCTGGTCCTAATCAAAAGGTATACAATCTTGAACTCTATTCGAAAATAATTTATTATTATTATTATTATGTATTTTCTACATGTCTGTTATTGGCTTCGCACGCTCATCTGTAACCACGACTTGTTCAATAAAATGCTATCTATAGAATATATTTGAAGACATGAGTGAATGAAGGTGTTATGTAACATTTTTTCAAAAATTCATTTTTTGACAAATTTTGAAATATTCTATGCTGAAGTATCATCATATATTAAAATTTGGTTTCATTAGGTCTAATAGTTTTGTAGAAACTCAATAATAAACATGTGCTATTGCATGGGAAGTATATGTAAATAAAAACTTTTAAACGCTTCTACTGTAAAATTATAAAAAAATGTTTCATAACACCTTCACCTACTCATGTCTTTATTTATGTCTTCCAGTTTTTAAATTGATCTTGTATAAGCAAGAAACACCTTCATTAATATGGCTTAACATTCGTTTCTGAGATTTTCTATCTATAACAGTCACCCACATCATTAATTGTATCTGTACTTATAGTTTCATACTTTTTACAATACTTTTATGGCTAGACATTTGTTTGATGTGGGTGGAGGATCAGGAATGTAGTGCAGGGTTAAGATTTGGAACGTATGTATTTGCAGCCGACTTGTTTAAAGGAACTATGTCGATATTAATTTGGAATTAGGAAGGAAAACTGCAGAAAACCTTCATGAACATAATCAGCAGCGGGATTCGAATTATTAACATATCAATCGATATGTGCCAGTGCCTATGCACGCTCGGCCACTGCTCTGGTTACAGCAGGAAATATGTATTTTTGCTCATGTGTGCTACACGGAGAGAAAAATCATATATATTTAATAGATTTGAGCGTTACCTTATGGTATACCATTTTAAAATAAAAAGACAATTTTCTACTTTACTAATAGCGCTTTATTATAAAGTGGTATTAGTGAAGTAGGAAATTGTTTTTTTATTTTAAAATCATATAATTTTTGTAGATAAAATTTGAGAAAAATTACCATGCTCTCTTATAATGCGTGCGCGATCGACGACCAAAATAAAAAATATGTGCCAGCATGGTAAAATTTAATGTGCTAACACAACTTTTTTCACACTCTTATGCATATATGTTATAGTTTAATTCTTGTTGTCGTACTCTTTCATTTGCGCATCTGACCCGCAACCTTATGTTGCTTGGGCGGTACCTGTAAAAACTTGGAACCAGTAAGAACTTTATGATGCATACAAAAATGATTACCAACAATATATTCTAATACTAAAGATAGTGAAGTAACAAAATGATGAATTAAACGGTGACATCCCCGTCCTCTAACACAGTGTAATGTATACTGCTTGCTGCCTGTAAGACAGTCTAATGGATCAAGGTGCTTGGTCCGACCCGTCCGACCAAGTTGGTCGTCCAAACCTATGGTTGGCTATGTGACTTGCTATCAGTGAGGTACATTTCAGCAGCGTTCGCAACACACACAACCTTCTTTCTCTTTTTTTCTTTCTACTATTAGCAGATAGTACACTGAGAAAAAAATACAGTAATTTTTACTGAAATTTCTGGTAAAAAATTACTGAGCTCTCTGGTAATGCGGACATAAGTGACAAGCTAAGCAAAAAGTACGATAATTTATAGTAAAAATTGTAAATTACCCTATAGCTCAGTAAAAATTACCGTATTATTTATAAATAAGGTTTTTTTTTATTTATTAATAAATAATTGAATTAAAATAGTTTAAAAGGATATTGATAGAAGGGTAAGCATTAAAATCAAATTATTAATATAGAAAAAATTTTTTGTGGTTTTTTATTATTTGTGGAAAAAAATATATAAATTCTTTATTTGACATATTATAATGATAAAACAATAGGCACATTACAATAATTTGTATAAAAACATATTTCAATTAACATATCAATACATATAAAAAAAAACATACAAGAATTAAAATAAAAACTAAACAAAAATTCATGAAACACAACAAACAAACACTTCATAAACATCCAGTCATGATGGTTGTTATTGCACAACTGAACGAAACCTGCTTAATTGCTATGCCGGTAACTCGTGTTGGTCGTGTTAGACAATGCTTGGTGCGCTTGCGTACTTGTTTTATTTATTCTCATGTCTGTGTGATGCTTGGTTGCAATGATATGTGAGAGGGATGAAATGCACAGCCACTCAGTAAAAATTATTCAATGTCTAGTATAATTTTACAAAATATTAAGTAAATTTTCCCGGTGTCCACATGAAATTTTACTAGCCCATCGAATTTTACGCAGCTGTATAGGAAAAATTCTTAAGGTGTACAGGAAAAATTCTTAAGGTGTACAGGAAAAATTTTCAAATGAATCGTAAAAAATAATGTTTGAAACGCATTTTTTATATTTTTGCTTAATAATTTCCTACGGACTGGTCACTTAAGACTCGTTTACCGGAGGCAGCTCAGTAATTTTTACTGGAATTTTTTCTCTGTGTATTTCAAATATTATAAAACAGCATGGTAATTTTTGTAAGAAAAACAATTAAAAAATATTTTTTTGTCGGCAATGGAACTTTTTACTGTGCTGTTTTACAAATTTTACGGAGTAATATTACGGAAATAATATTCTATCCTTTAAATTTTCTATAATTAATTATAATTTTTATATTTTTACCGTACAAAAATTGAATGTGTCCGCCTTTTACACGTCGATTGTAGTGCTGAACAGCGTAATTTTTATATGAATTTTCTCTCCGTGTATAATACCTATGTATAATATAGCCACGGCTGTATTTTGCGTTAACTTTATACACAAACTGGCGATGAATGTATCTTATTGTTATTCCACACCGTTTAATAAAAATCTACAAATAAAATTAAAGTGACAAGCATAAAGTGTATACACAGTCAAAATGGATATGCTTTAATGAAACGGGACGTTGGCAAGACCTAAGGGTAATTTGACATTTTTCATTTATATATTTATTTTTGTTTAATTAATGTTGAAATAAAAATTTATTACTTACCAATAGAACACTACATATACCTAAATACTTTTTTCACTCGTATCTACTTATGTATATATTTAAACAGTGAAGTGAGTGAAGAAGCTACCACGGAGAACGGAAAGAAGAGATTGCAAATAAAAAAAAAATGAATTACAGCTATGTTGCGTGCTTTCAGTGGTTGGTAAATAATTTATAATTTATATACAAAAGTACATACCTTTTATATTAATTTCCTTTTTTTATATGTATGTGCTGCGGGTTATAGCATCAATAGTAGAAGTCATTAGCAGTAAGTGATGAGAATAAAATTTAAAACAAATTGTAAAAGTTATAAAATTTAGATGTATACGAAATACGAATGAGTTTTATATTGTATATGTATGTATATCTATGATAAGACAAATTAAAATGAAGTCGTTCCACGAAAAAATAGGAGAAGAATCAAAGTAAGTGAAATAAAAACTAATAAAAATAAATATAGCGCGTGGTAGCCTGATAAATTAAAAGGCGGCAATAAAGGAAACGCTTTTTATTTTCCATCTGCATTCTTTTATATATATTTTTTTTTATGTTTTTCCTTTTTTCTTTAAAAAAGAAGAAAGAATTTTTTTTTGTCTAGAATAATAATTATAATGATATTAAAAAATATTTGGTGACGAAATATTTATTAGTTGTGTGGGTTAAGATGGCCTACACATCTACGCCTTGAATAATTTTATATTTCTCGGTATTTTTCATTGCCAATAATTGAAATATTTGATCCGAAAATACCAAACGAACGACCTCGAAGGCTTTTGTAGAAAGAGTCATAAGTCTGAATGATTAATTATTCACTACGCAAAAATACCTTTTTGGGAGGAAAATAAAAATAAATTGATTCACGTTTAAAGTAAATGAATATACGAATATATGTCTAATAGCTAAGTTAGCACATAAAATCCAATTATTTTTCAGTTTAAGGAGTTTATTTAGGGTTGCAGAAAAAAATTCGTATTTTTTTTCCGATATCGCACTAACTAAAATTTGAAAACGAAACACTGAGCAGTTGTGGGGTTATGCATACATATATAAAATGTTATTAAGTATATGAGATATAAAGCACCCCTCCGGATAAGATAGGTGAATCTGCCTAATGCGCAACCTGGGCCGGGAGTGCCATGGTAGCGTTCGCCCTTGTACAGGTATTCCACAGCTGCAATATCAGGTCAAGGTAGCTTTGCGTTTTCGAGTTGTACCAAAATGTTCAATTTTGGATTTCTTCCGATTTTCTACTTTCCTTCCCCCAAGTGTATAAGTATTATATCAATGCACGTAGGGTTCTAAGAGCTCCCTAAGACAGTGCAGGTAGCTCTCCAAAACACGGTGTTTAGAAGAAGATACTTGCAAAAATTTCCAAATGACCTATAAAAACACACAAAACGCGACCTTGAACCAACATGATACATAGATTTTTGAAATCCAAGCTTTTGAATTAGTAAATACATGTCTAAAAATATTTTGCAAAATTGGGCCAAGTAAGGTTAATTTAAGGATTTATATAGAAGGAGGTCTAGTGACATTTAATGTTGTAGCCGTCTTAGTGGGCTTATTTCGCCATAGAATATGGTAACGCCTTCCTCTCATCCTTAAAGAAACCAAGCGTGTGCGATTAAAGTCCATTACCAGTGTTTTATCGGTGTGGAAAGTTCTCACAAAATATCATAAATCAAAAAACATGACCGCCTTCACAAAAAGGTACCTAAACTGAAAAGTTAAAAACAAGTTATCCTTGATTTTTTATCGCAGTTGGGAAACAGTTTCGTTAAGGACACCTGCTTCTGAAGGTTTAAACCGTGCTCTCCAATTTATCTTTACACTGATATGATGAGAATCCTTTCAAAGATCCCTAAATGAGTGTACTAATGTGCTTTAACTGTAACTGAGGTAGTCGCTTACAACAAGTTACTCAGCATTTGTGCCCACTGTGACATCCTGGTCAAAATCGACCCCTTGTTAGGTGATAAATGGCAACAAAAACTACATGTGAGCCGATTTAAATGTCTATTGTATCATTAGGATTAGAATCCTTACGTTACTCTGAGTAATATAGGCTAGGTGATACCATGAAAAAATCAGTGGGGTAGACAGACAAGCACGGCCACTAGAAAGCATGGAAAAGCGTCTGAAACAATTTAAATGGGGATGATATTTTTAAAATTCTTACCTTACTCTGACTAACATAGGCTAGGTGACATAATAAAGCATCGAATTAGTAAAAAAATATGAAAAAATATCTGGCAATGTTGAGACAAACTTGCTTTGTGTTTTTTAGTTGTACCAGGGAAAGTGCTCTGTAAATGCAAGATGCTCTAGACACGCGGCTTTATAGTCGTTTTAATGGGTTATCCATCAATAGGAAATCACAAACCTTTCCTGTCATTTTAAATAAAAGCACGTGTGCTGTGCGTGATAAAATCTCATAACCAGTGTTTCCTGCTGAAAAGGTCTTGCAAAACCACAAAAATTAAAAAAAAAACACGCTCACTAGATCCCTGCCCTACCTTCCGGACAATGGCATGGCTCGTTAAGTGTGGATAAAGATAAGTTGGAACTAAGGAATCTTCAAAAGCATGTGCCCTTAAGAAAACTGTTCAATAACTGAGATAAGAATTCTAGGATAATTTGTTTTTAACTTCTCAGTTTAGCTTTTTGTAACGGAGGTCATGTTTTTTGATTTATGATATTTTGTGAGACCTTTCCACGCTGATGACAACACTGGTAATGAGCCTTAATTGCATACGCTTACTTTTTTGTAAGGGTGACAGGAAGGAGTCGCCATATTTTATGGTTAAACAAGCCCATTAAGGTAGTTGCAACACCGAGTGTGACTAGAGCCCCTTGTATTTAAATCCTTAAATTCGCCTTACTTAGCCCAATTTTGCGAAATATTTTTAGACATATATTTACTAATTCAAAGGCGTAGATTTCAAAAATCTATGTCTCATTTTAGTCCAAGATCGCGTTTTATGTGTTTTTATAAGTCATTTAGAAATTTTTGCAAATATCTTCTTCTAAACACCGTGATTTGGAAAACTGCATGCACTGTCTTATGGAGCTCTTAGAACCCTACATGCATATATATAATACTTATGCACTTGGGGGAAAGGAAACCGGAAAATCGGGAAAAGTCCAAAATTAAACATTTTGGTACAACTCGAAAACGCAAAGCTATCTTGACCTAATACTGCAGCTATGGTATACATGTGCAAGGGTGAACGCTACCATGGCACTCCCGACCCAGGTTGGGTCTTAGGCAGATTTGCCTATCTTATCCGGAGTTGTCTTTTCTGTTGTGTTTTATTCCGGTGCATACACTGTAGCCCGTACCTTTTTATTAATTATAACGTATGAGGACGTATTGTCAGACCAACTTTAGTCAATTTGATCTATATATTGTTATTAAATCAAAGAAGCAGCCTACGTTTTTTTTTAATAATAAACCGTGAGATACTATTTCTCACGGCTAATCCCGCATGTTGTGGGCAATTGTCAGTTTTCACCTCTAATAGTTACCCGTACATAAAATGCTACTTTTAATTAATAACAGGAGTAGTAAAAAACATTTGACCCCCACTTTTCAGGGTGGAAATGTATGTCAGTTTCTCATAGATCTGTATCATGTACATGTAAAATTTCGTGCTCTCAGGTTAAAAAATGTAGATATTATAAAAGTATAATGGACAGATGGATTTGATAAAATTGTAAGTGTACTGTGTTATTGACTATTAAACACACAAAAGCATATTTGATGTTAAAAGTTTTCACAACTTTATTTCACATGAACTTTATTTAGTTACTGTCAAACATGTGGATGGAATTAAAAAGACTATGTAGGTATATTTAAATAGTGTTAGTCCAGGTTTAAACACCTATTGAGTGTGTAAATTAAAAATCACAAAGTGATTGAAAAAATTATCCGGATCGGCCGGGAATCGAACCCAGGATCTCCTGGTAACTAGCCAGGTGTGCTATCCATTACACCATCGATCCTTTGCTTGACAGGCGTCCGATACAGACAACATTCAATCACCTATGTGTATGTACTCTCTATAATGCGAGAAGCAGTTACAACTTTTCAATTTCAAATATTGAGTGGTTAAAATTATTTGCCGGGAATTTGCTAACCTTGTTCTTACCATAGTATTTATTATAAAAGTTCATGTTGCCACTTAGCAACTTGATCAGATTTTGTTTAAACCAAATTTGCTTATATAATTGAGAAATAGTAACATATTTGCATTTTTTTAAAAATTTTTTCATATTCGTTGATATAATAATGTCAACAACTAATCTGTCTTCACTTTTTGCCATAAAATTGATATTTCCGAAGTTAGATATGCTTTAGAAAATTGAGAAAATTACGGTAACTATATTAAAAATACCAAAAATTTCCAAATAAATTTTTTATAGATAATAATTATATGTATAGGGGAGACAGGGGCTAGTATTAACGGGGGTAGATATTAACAGGCCAATTTCCGCCAAACTATACACGAACAAATTAAGTACGTCCGGTTATTGTCATTAGCAAATGACCATGGACACGTAACCAGTCAGCCTTTGGCCGGTTTCCGCGACACGAAGTTGTGAGTAAGGCGTAGATTTTATTAGGTAAAAGAACATTTTTAAAGTCGATGCTTTTTTGATTTCAGTTGCTAGGTAAAATTTTTGTACATGTTTAATTGGCGACGCAAAGATTCTCATTCGCGCCTCTGGCGGTAACACTAGAACAAGTATTAATTAATGATATATGTGTATGTTTAATTAGTAATATAACATCTAGTTATCTGCACATAATTTGTATACATCTATAATATATTTTTCTATCGGCAATTAAACGTATACAAAAATTTTTACTTGATACAGCTTCTAATTAAAAAACCAGGAGCCCTCGCGTAATCTTTGTGTCGACAATTTAATATTCAATATAAAAATTAATCAAAGTGTAGTAGGCTCTTTTTCTTTACGCATACGTGCGTGTAAAGGGCCATTTTATGTAAGGCTGTATGTAAAACATAGCTTACCTAGATAGTATTTTGTATAATAAACAAGTAATTTCATGGTAGTCGTAGATAAAATTAATTTTGTAACAGAAATATTTACCAATGTTTACCTCCTTTATACTAATTAAATGTTATTATAATTTTTACATTATAGTATTCCCACACACATTTTTAGAGTGACAAAAAATCAATTAAAAATAATTTTTGTAATTGTAAAATTGAAAATTTTATTAAGGGATTTCATTGATAAGAGACAAAAGTATGTGGAAATGGAATTATGGCGATCTGAAGTCAAGAAAAATTATGATTTTTTTAACTTAAAAAATAAACAGACTTTAATTGTTGATGTTATATCAAAGAATATGAAAAAACTATATAAACAATTTAGATTTAAACGAAATCTGAGTAGATTACCTAGTGGTCACATGAACTTTTATAATACGTTGTATGTATAAAACAAGATTACGTTATTACAAATTCCGAGCGCAAAATTTTGACCACTCAATTCATTTTTGAACCTAGACTATGTATACCATCTGGTTATTCGTACAGTAAAATTTACATATTATGATAAATGTTGAATAATGGTGATATATTTTAAATATGATGAAAAATAGAAACGATGGGACATCACGCACAACTAAAACACATATGAATACACGTACTACTTACACAAACGTGCTCAAATTCTGTGTTCTATCAATGGCTATAAACATACATATGTGTATATGAAAATTGACGGAAATATCATTGAAAATGAGACAGTAACAGTAGAACATGTTATAATATTATGTAGACAGAAGAAAATTATATTAACCATTTCCCGAACTTCTATGTATAATAATAAGAGAAAAATATGCCAGGATAATAAAGTTAAATTTGTTCTCATTTCTTATAAGTATCTATGTTTGTTAAAAGATGTTCCTTCTTTCAAGATTCAGCGGAAATTATTTTGTTCTTGGAGAGCTTTTCGGGCAGCTTTACCGTTTTATTTGTAATGAAAATTTCATATGACTATAATTGTGAAGTCGCATTTACGTAACGACACTTAATAGGGTCCTCCACAAAATTAATAATTAATGCCTCAGATGTTAAACTACATAGGAATTATTGAAATTTTTATAATTAGTATGATATTTAAGGTAGTTACCTCGACATTAAACTTTTCGACAGAATCGTTTCAAATTTTAATAGTCTAAAAAAGAATACTATACATATCTGATTGTTCTTGTAATTTGGGAAAGATTGATCGCTTCTGAGTTAAGATAAGTTTGTATCTACTCCATGTATTAGATCTCAAAATTCTGACTACGTGCCCTTATTTTGTATTTAACAATATAATGACTCGACAGAATTCAATAATAAAAACCCGGGAAAGAAAGATTGTTAAGTTCTGAATGTAAAGAAAAAATTGAATTATTTGTTAATCGTTTTAAATTGAAGATATCATCAGAGAAATTATAGTATATTAATAAATACACTAATTTCAAGCAACTGAACCGAAGCAGTCTGGCCACTCTGTATATTAAATAACTAGTTTATTCGTATTTATTGTTTAAACAATATTGAAAATTGATATATTGAAAAATAGCGTTTTTTGACCTTTCACCGCTTACGTAGCGAAAACGGTGATAGATAGATTAAAAAGTGTTAAGACCTTTTTTGTAGAGAATCGAATTCTCTACAAAAAAGTCCGCGAGAGCACCTGTCTATCTTGTACAGGGGAAAAAATAAAGCGCTCCAAACGCATATGCATACCACTTAATATGTTTGTTGAGTAAATTAACAATGATGTCAAAGCATTTGTAATAAAAAACTTTGATAGTATAAGTGTGTATACACAGGCTGTTTGAAAGTATGCATATACATGTTGGTATGAAAACTAGTACGTATCAACATCTATCCACTAATAAAGACAATAATGACATAAAGTAATTTTGGTTTGTAATTTTTTTTACTAGCATGTCACAAGGTAACTACCTTAATATATTAGTTTTGAGTTCTTTAATATGTCATGAAAATCAACATTTTTAAATACGTAAATTATATATCATATTTTATTTTCCTGTAAGGGTAAGGGGAGCAAGACAGTGTTGCTATGGCTGTAATAAAATTTGCAATGATTGTAGTAAGAAGAAACAAATGTTAGTGGTTAGTTGATAATTTCTAAATAATTACTATCTAAGTATATTACCCATATCGTTTAGAACCATTGGTGGTGCTATAGATTCAGATTTGTACTATAACGAACTTGTTTTAATTTAAATAATCATCTGATATTTTTCTTATGAATCTGTTTTAAAGCATTTATAATACCATAGTACGAGTATTATCGGTTTGTACATACAACAAAGAAACTTTTTAACACTCCCATGTGTACGCATATAAGGACAATTCTTGAAACAACTAAATGTGGTTTCGATAGAAGGCGAAACAAAAAACAGTGACAGCGCTCCGATAACACGGTAGGTACTCGTAAAACACAATTGCCGTGTATACGCATGTGTATGTGAGTGACAATTCTTTCTAATTGGGGGATTTAAATTCAAAATATTTCTCTTGATTGTGAAAGGTAATGTCTCGATAATGTAATTCTTTGAAAAAGTATTATTTGGCGTTTTTTATAAATCATTAAAAAAAAATTTCGCTATTTGGATTCAACTCTTAGTTTTGTGCTAGTTGCAAGCAAGAGGAAGTGTTGTTTGTGACAGTAAGCTCACAGAGGTGCAAAACCCTCTAATAAAACTAATTATGTTTAAAATAAAATATTAGAAACTTAAATATAGACTAATTGTCAGTGAAATGTTTTCTAATCATGTAATAAAATGGATTGAGATGAATAATATGAGTGAATTTCAAAGTTAAAATAATAATTACCCCGTAATTAAAGTTTAATTGTGTTTTGTGTCGACACAAAATAAAATTACAAATAAATCAATAATATTATATTGATCATATCTGCACATAATTTAGAATGACTTTTAAATCTCCTAGTTATGTTTGTGTTGCTAATTATGTTTGTTAACAAAATGTAAAAAAAATCCTCAGATATTTAAGGATGTTTGGGAGGTACGATTGAAACGAGACGATTGAAAATTTAGTAGAATGTTCCTCATTAAATACTAAGGCCCTTGTGAAAATTTCAAACCGATTCACTAAGCCGTTAGAAAGTTATTTAATCTGTTCTGTTTTCGAATTTCCATACGAGTACGTGTAAAATTAGTTTTTTTTTTTTTTTAATAACTTTTTAACGGCTTAGTGAATCGGTTTGAAATTTTCACAGGAGCCTAAGTATTTAATGAGGAATTTTGAAATTCTCCGAAAAATCCTCAGAATGTACTCAGCTGAGAGCTATAGTTTGATGTATTGTACAATCAGTTGTAGTGATAGCTATTATTTAACAAAGATAACTATTTATTTACCTCATAGTTTGTTATACAACGCAGTTATTTACGAATTTCTAATTTCATGTACTTTTATCTCCGATTGTACCTCCCAAACATCCTTAAATATCTGAGGAATTTTTTTACATTTTGTTAACAAACATAATTAGCAACACAAACATAACTAGGAGATTTAAAAGTCATTCTAAATTATGTGCAGTTATGATAACATTGGAAATATTTCATTAAAGTAACAAAAATCGTAAAAAGTGCGTTTTTACTAAATTGTGTGTCTATGCAAACCGCAGAATAAAAAACGTATCCTGCTATCTCTATACTAGTTTTAGAAGTGTGGACAAAAAATGACGTAAAAATCCCCAATAATGTTATATACATATTCAGAGTTTGTGTTTATATGTGTGTTGTATTACCTACCTAGTATATGTGCCTATGCTGCTATGTACCTATTGCGGGAACATATATATGTACTGTAGATCTACTGTATGTATGTACCTGGTAACAATGACCTATAACCACGGCCTAACAATCAGTAACCACGACTTAACAATGCATGGTTCCTCTTGTAGAGCTGATACACGACTAGTCACCTTAAGCTGTAACAGACCAACAAATGATTCCCAATTTTGATTTTAGTTTCCTTCCAGTGTTCTGTGGTGCAAACCAATTCTTTCTATCCCGCATCACCTTTAGGATATATCAGTAATGCGTGGTATACTAACAACACATATCAACTTGGTGACTATTCTAGAAAATTGTTTGAGGCACATCTCATTTTGGTTCCGTAGTACCCTAAACAAATACTGAATATTTCGTCAGCGTTAATATATACATACTGCCAAAAAAATTTTGTTCTTGGTAGTTCTATTTTTCCTTCTTGTGTTTTGATTATTTCCGTAAAAAACAAGCAAAACTGTTTCTGAATTTCTTACAATGTGTATAATATGACATGAATTAGTCGCGTTATAGGAGACTTGACTGTATTCGACTTTTATTTTTACAATAAAACTTTGTTATCTTTGTTGTTCAACTAATTTTGAAAAGTTTTTTGGGAATGTTAAAAAAGTTCATTTATTTTTTTACTTCTCTAACCTTTTAGCAAATTTTCAAAATGGAATTCAGCTATTACAGCCACTATTATGACACAACTTGAGGCCGGGACTATGACAGAAATTTGTTTTGAGGTCGCTAAAAACCGAAAACAATATTCACTAAAATTTATATATATATATATATATATATATATATATATATATATATATATATATATATATATATCTATATATATATATATATGTGTGTGTCCGCACGATAACTCTCGAACGAAATGTCGTAGGTTTACGAAATTTGGTGAAAATGTTGGAGATCCCAAACCTTTGGACAAGTTCGTTAGCCCGATGCTCGGAACATGGTTTTTGTTCTTGAAAAAAATTAGTTTTTTTGCCAAAATTTCCACTTATTCAAAAGTTTTTGCGGCATTTTTTACACCGTTGGAAAGAGGGGGAAAAATTACATAAAAACTGTTCTGTAAACTGGTTTCCGAGAAAAACGAATTTTTATAAACGGAAATTCACTATGTTATGCAGGATGCTGCGACAGGGGTATTTTTCATTTCTGTATTTGTCTTTCTGGACTCTATGCATTAATGTTTTAAAACTCAGTGATCCAGTTCATAATATCATAATAGTATTTTACAATATAAGTTCGGTAAGTTGCTTTTACTGATCGAGAAAATGGTACGAAAACGAGACCTGCGGGGTCGAGTTTTTGCAATTTTCGAGATGAGTAAAGCATAACTTCTATAGCATCATGCATTGTATAATATTTTTTGCACAATTGATTTAAAATAATTAAAGAATAAAAATATATTAAATAAAAATAAAATTCGGATAATATTATAGGTGAAATTTATATTATGTTATGACAGAATAAATATTATAAATATTTATAAGAACTATAATACGAATCTTTGTAGTGAAAATCGATAACTATATTTGTAAATAAAAAATCAAGTTTCAATTTTTCATTGGCGTGAATATTTTTTCGAATTTTCTATTAAAAAAATTGAGGAAAATAGTTTTTTAAACTATAATATTAGTGAGAATAATGAAACTGATGAAGCATTTTAATTTTGGCTGCAAATTTATTCTCGTAAAATGAAAGGAAGATTATGAAAACCACAGAAAATTATAATGATTGAACGTTCTTTTGAAATGTTAATAAAATATGGAGACTAATGCCAACAATAATAATAATAATGTGCAAACTAGTGAAAATTTTCATATTAATCGATTTATTTTCCTAATTGTTCAAATTGTACTTTTAATTTATATAAGTAAATAATTACAATCAGTTTTGAGCTAATTTCACTTACCGCACTCCTATTTACTTAACAAGCACCTATTTTACTTACTGCATTGTTATTTTTTGGTTTCCATGGATATAAACAAACGTTCAGGAAATGTAACTTACCAGCATTGTCAACAGCATCGGTAAATGCATGAATATACACGATCGTGCAAAAAGGTATTTAATAGTTACTCTTCCGATTATCATTACCTACGAGTAACTAATTTCAATTAGAATAAAATCAATAATCAAATTGTTATAAATTTAGTGTTGCATGTATGTATATTATTCGTGCGTGAGACGCATTAAATACGCAATTAAGGAATACCTAATGGTAATTAATTGTTACGGGTGACGTTAATGTACCTAAATGTCAGTCACTTCAATTTGCCTGATGAAATGAAACAATTAGAAAAGGAAACTTCATTATACCTAACTTATAATAATTTAAGAAATAAAAATACAAAACAGTCTACTATTTTCAACAATGTTTTTAAAAAATTGAAAACTCATCAACTTACTAAACTAAGAGAAAGGACACGTCTTGGGTTACAGCAAATACAACTTGATAAGTATACAGTGAAAATATTCAAATTTACCTCATTTTTTTGTACAACAAATATCATGTTGTAGAAAAAATCAAAGTCTCTTTGAATTTCGGTATTAAAAAGTTGACCACGCAGTTATAGGACTTTCCCCGTCCCGTTTTTATTTTTTAAAACTTGCTTGGAAGGAAGTGTTGGGGTAAGTAATTACTAAAGGATTGATATACATATAAGTATTTATGAAGCTTCCTCAAACTAAAAAAATTCTCCCATTAAAGGTCCCATTTCGTTCAAAGGCTACAAAGAATCAAAATTATTTTTGCGATTTTAGAAGTAGATGGTTGTGTTTTAAAGAAAGTTGTAGGGAACAAAGATGTTATAAATCAAAATTTTCACAAGTTATATTTCATAAAATTTTTTGAAATGTTTGCCACATTCTTCGCTCACCTCCACCCCGCTAGGGAAAAAGTTCATATTTTAAATCATCCCATTTCAAAAATTTTTCAGTTTCCATATAGGAAAGATAAGGGCCTTTGAAAAAAAAAAAAACTAACAAAAGAATTGAAATTCTCATAAATCACCTGAATTACGAAAAAAATTTTGCCCTTAAAATAATTGGGAATTCTTGTCATACCTCTTCATTGATCTTCATGGACAAAGTTTGGAGAAAATTAAGAAAATAAAACTAAAATCTTTTAATTGCTCCAAAAAATTAAAAATGCCGATATACTCCAGAATCATATATTTTTTGATTACTTTGAGCTTAGGGTTAATAGACTTTTACAAAAGCGATAATTTTAAAAGTAAAATCCAAGGCCTTAGTAACACAAAACATTTCAGCTTTTATTTTCCCTTTTTTTCGTCTTGAAAAAGAATTTGTTGAGATTAAGTTCTCAGTAACATTTGATGCACATACTGTATACAGATTGTAATGTTTTTATATGTTTATATTTTCAGTTTCAGTGGTTTCTTTTCTTGTCTCTATGACGTACAATTACTACCTATTACTATTGATTGAGGTAGTTGTCACACAGGATAAATACGACCTGGAGTTCATGCTGCGGAGACTAAATCAAGCATATGAATCCTGGGGTTTAACAATTAATTTTGAAACAATAGAGTACTTGTGCATCAACAGCTCTGATACATCTGACATTATAATTGACGATAATGTCCAGCTAAAGGAAATCGAAGGCTTCAAATACCCAGGGGTTTGGGTAACCGGAGCAGGAGTTGGCGACCACGAGGTGACCTCAAAAGTAGAAAGTGGTCGCAAGATAATACGCTGCCTCATTTCTGTCTGGTGGGACCAGCACATCTCCAAAAGAAACAAGAAGAGAATTGGAAAAGCAATGGTGGAATCAGTCATGCACGTAGTACAAGAATGTCCAGACTAGATCGGATGAGAAATGATCGAATCCGGATCATCATGAGAGCAGAGGAGAGTGTGCTGTAATGAATTGAAAAAAGAAGCCTGCAATGATTCGGACACATGTTACGGATGGATCAAAATCGGTGGCCAAAACGTCTGTATACATGGGTTCAACCAGGAACCAGAAGGCGGGGGCGCCTTAGAAAATCCTGGAACGAGGTGATGGTGTCTGCAACAGCTGAGAGACACCTAACTATCGACGACGCCCAGGACCGTCAACAGTGGCGTTTCGGAGTGGCGAAGCGACTGTCAGCCGTATAAGCCCTATATATATATATATATATATATATATATATATATATATATATATATATATATATATATATATATATATATATATACACACTTCTGTATGTTTGTTTCATTATTCAATTTGGCACCCAATTTTAATTATTTTCCAACCTCTTCGATAGTAGGTTTAGTTCGTAATTTATATCTGTAAATAATGAAAGGATGTTATTTATATTATTTATATTTGTTTATATTTGTGTAAGATCAAAGCACATTTTGAAATAAATAACTGAGTAAATATTTAAAACGTTAATTATCTACATCTACAGGGTTTCGACCAAAAATTAAAAGATGGTGTTGGTAAGCTAATGGTATTAGATATGATACTTGTATGGGGATTAAGGCGCTAAAAGTGAAAATATAGTATTTAAAATGTAGATTTTGATTTCGAACTGGAATAAAATTTAAGTCAATTTCATATTTTGATTATTTTGTTTTTTATATAAGAGCTCCATTTTTCGATAGTTTCGGAATGGTACATTAATTTCAGAAAAGGTAATTTTGGGAGAAGATTTGCCTACATGAACACAATTAAAATTAACTAGTGTAAATTACACTGAATGTCAAAAACGTATCATAATTTGGGAAGGAAAGTGGAAATAATAAAGATAGTTAAGAATATTATAATAGAAATAAGCTTTTCGCCATTTTGTAAAGAATAACTTCTATAGCGAGCATAACCGTCCGTGAGGATGTAATGCAGAGATTCCCAAAAGGTGGTTCGCGGACACCTAGGGGTCCGCGGACGATTAATAAGGGATCCGTGAGATGTCATTATGATATATTCATACTAGAGATGTCGATTCTCTAAAAAAAAAGATCGATTTTTCTAAATAAGTCGCTTCTGTGGGAAAGGCATTGTCGTTTGCACAGATAGGTGGTCCCTTCCTTCCTTTTGTATTAATAGTCTGATTTATATAGAGCCATAGGAGGGGTTCGTTGATATAACGAGTAAAAAGTGACAGTTAACAATAGAGTTTTTGGTGTTTCATTTTAACACATGTTTCTTTGTAGAATTACTATTAAATGAAGTTACTTTTGGAAATAATCGGTTATCGATCTCTTAACTTTAATAATCGATTCAAATGAAAAAAATCAAAAAAAGAATGGATTTTTTAAGCTTCGATTAATTGATTTTCGATTAATCGATTTAAAATCGACATCTCTAATTTATACTGTATCATCTACACAAGAGTATCATTAATTAATAGAAACTAAGGATTATAATATTATGTTTATACAAGTGTCATTAACGATTTGCGAGAGTACAATTTTTTAAAAATTTTTTTTGGATTTAGAGATCCCTGTCAAAATAGTGATTAGATAAAGGGGTCCGCGGAAAAAAATTATTGGGAACCTCTAGTGTAATGAAATCTGTAATGCAAGAGTGTAAGAAAATCTCTAATGTGAGTGTGTAGTGAAATCTTTAATATAAGAGCAATGAAATCTGAAATGTGATAGTGTAATGAAATCTGTAATGTTCGAAAGTGAAAATGGTAATGGTTTGGTTGTTGAAACAGACGCTAACGGCTAGTTGATCTTTGTAAAGTGACTAAAATGTTCAAAACTAAGACTGATCTTATCCACTCTCGCAACTTTAAATTGTTTTGTGATGAAGATTTTTAAGAAATTATAATAAATTATTCATCAGTTAAATAAACCATACTGGAGATTTTTCAAAAAAATTTTGATATCTGATGAATCTATAGGTTTTTTTCTATTGTAACAAGAGTGTTTCTTCTTCTTGATTTTGTTTACATAACTCTTGACATTGATCCTGTAACCAATTATAAATCATGGTACCGGTCTTGCTAGCTTATATGTATGGTACTGATTTGGAAATGCAAGTTGGTCTTACTCTTATAGACAACACGACAAACCACCGTTGCCACACAAAATTTAAACTAAAAGGAAAGAAATATTTATAGTCTACTGTGTTATATTGGCAAGACAATAGATATCTAAAACTTCACTTTGGATGTACATATTTATTTTACCCAAAAAAATATTTTCTATACAATATATATTTTCTTTTGCACAATAGGTAATTGGTTCTTTTAGCGTGAAAATTTTCGTGACACATTGCTCTCGAAATTTTTATTGTAACATTATTAAATAGACCACCTGTATAGGTAAATATACACGTGATACGTGTACATATTATACCTACGGTACATTATTTGGTGGTGACATAACGGAATGGATGGTGTGGGTCCAAGTAAGTAGGTGTTAGTGATATTGAAATTGAGAGCACGTTTTCCGTGAATTATTAGTCAGTCAGTGACTGTTGTTGGAGGTTAACGCCCAAAAGTGAGTGAGTGAACAGTAGGTGACTTCCTTATTCTTGTTATATAACAACAACAATGACGGAACACCATATACGGTTCATCCATACCCACGGTTCCTGTTCACGCCAGTTCTCCACCATTTGTGTCCTCGTGCTGTCCTCGTTTATGACAAAGTTTGTGCCGTGCTGATGGTATAGTAAGAGTGACGCGCACTTGTACAGGGTGGAAATTTTTTGCTTTTGTTAATGATAAAGTACGAATGAGTTGTTTGAAGTTCAAGATCCGACTAACATTATCTATCTATTCTAATAATGATAAGTTTAAAATGATATATCGCGAAGAAAGCGTTGACCGCAATATATCATGTGCAACTGAAATTTCTGTTCCTATCAAGGTTTTTATCACATATTTCAAATCTTATGAGTAATGATTTTTGTGCTAGAATGATGCTGTAGTTTCAATTCTTTTTTTTAAATAGTAAGTAAATTTTATATTTGAAATTGTTGACTAATTTTATGTGATGCATAAGTATTGTATTTATATTTTAGGACTTCCGGAAGGTTTACTTTAGTCCATTAGAACGATGATATAGTTGACATTCAGAGATTCCAAATCATGTGTTGAATGTATACAGTACAAAATTGTCGATAATACTGGTAGTTTTAATAGTCATATCCTGCTTATTTTTTTCAACACATTATTTTAACAGTCTGGGTCAGTTTTTGGTAACTTTTAGATTTTCGATAGTCACCTAACAGTCACCTAAATTATAAGTTCAAAGTGGCAGTTTTGAAATCGTTCCCATCTATAGCTTTGAATACATCTCGTTCAATTTACGTGATCGTCTTCAAATTTTTGAATCCATTTATTAAAGTGTTTGAATTTTCTCTTAACTAACGTATCTTAAATGTTTCTTTAAAGCAAGAACAATGCTCACACTAAAGAATAATAATAATAGTTATGTGTTTAACGTCCGTTTTTAAGATTTTTCTATCTATAACAGACGCCACCCACATCATTATTTGTATGCCTTTATTTATACATTACATATTATTTAGTTACCTGATACTCTTTATGATGTGGGTGGAGGACAAGGAAAATGGGGCTGGGGGCTAGGATTTGGAAGCTGTACATCTGCAGCCGTTTTCTTAAGGAACTATGCCAATATTCATCTGGAGTTGTGAAGGGAAACTGCAGAAAAACTTCACGAGCATAGCCGGCCGCGTGATTTAAACCCTCGACCTACCAGTCGCCAAGCGCTAGGCGCACAAGCACGCTCGGTCACTCCGCTGGTGCTCACACTAAAAAAGCAGAAATCACTCTGAGCAGGAGCAGAACTCACTCCAAGCAAGAGTAAGAGTCACTCTGAGCAAGAGCAAGAGCGACTCTGAAAGTGATTCCTAGGAATTGCTACTAATTATTATCAAAAAATTGTCAGAAATTGACGATTGACCTGTGAGTCACGGTAACAACCAATTGAATGGAACCAAATATGAGCGCGATGCCGCAATCTAGCTATACAATTTGTAATGACAAACTTTACAATTTTTGAATAGAATTAGAATTTTATGAAGACAATTTAACTCATGTGTATCAAATACCATAAGAATATTGTAGTTTTTTCACTTTTACCATGAAAAAAAGTTAGGACAGATTTTTACAGCGAAAAAATGGTACAAGACATTTCATTGTAGGTAAACATGATAAAAATTAAATAAAAATTCGTATTGGTAAATTTAACTGATTTCAGAACCATGGTAACAATGTATTAAATAATAATATGAATTATACTAATTTATTTTATTCGTTAAATTGTCTTACCGTATTACACTTGAGTTTTATATATTTTTTGAATAAATTTGTGTTTTCTACAACTGAAATTTCTTGCCTAAAAGCAATTTAGCTATCGCGTTTTTGTTAGTTGACAATTTTTCTCATTAAATTGCTAGGCAACAAATTGTCGTTAGACAAACCCAAATTTTTTCGAAAAAATACATACCTCTCATGTAATAATAAGTGATTATTTGATTTGCAAAAGTGTATAATTATATATTTTTATAAATATTGCAATGTTTTCAAAAAAATTGACAACATTTTTTACCTGCTTTAGCGACCTATTGAAGTATTTATTTCAACTTTATCTACAATATCAACGAAAATTTTCTATGCTCTACATTAATAGTCAGCTAGAATGGTCGTCCACATATAAAATATATTATTATGTGTCTACTTAAATTCACGGCATACATATCTAAATAGTACGTATATAACACCTACGTATAAATTTCAAAGTTTTCTACCTACAGTACGCATTGTCCGTGTTGCAATTCTTGAAAGCAAAACAAAACTTTACAAGAAACTTTTCGCAAGTGCGTGAATTGTTTGAAACCTATAACAATAGTATGAAGGTTATTTGTTAACAACAGTACAAGAAGCCTTCTTAATATCTTACACTTTTGATTTTAATATCGTAATTTTCTAACAAATTTGTTATACAGATTTGATTTCAGTAGGTATGAGAGGTAGTTATCATATCGTTAAAATCAAAATTTTCCTTTTGATCATTTTATCTATATTACGACAAAAATTTACTTTCATCTAAATTTATCACTTAGTATTTAGTTCGTGAATGTTCAGCACAAACTTTAAATAATGTCTTTTCTTTACATTTCAAGTAGGGGTCCCACCCAGGGCCGGACCCAGAGTTATTAGGAAGGGGTGGGGGGCAAATTTTCCTGTTGGCACCCTCCGCGGTAAAAAAAAAAATGTTTCCCTGAAAAAAGAAGTGATGACCAAAAAAAAAGTCAACACTACAATTTTTGGTTCACCTGGCCTCTACCAGAAATGGACAGCGTTGACTTTTTTTTTTTTGCTCATCACTTCCTTTTACAGGACAAATTCACTTGAGCCCTATCAGAAATGGGCACTGTTGACCTTTTTTTTTATTTTTTTTAGTCATCACTTCCTTTTCCAGGGAAAAATTATTAAAATATCACTGCGCCAAAAAAATTTTAAGCATTTTCACCGTTTTGGCGCCTCTAAAAGCTTGCAAGGGGAGCACATGCCGCTGCTCACCCCCTCCTCCCCCATAGATCCGGCCCTGGCCCCACCCATCTGTCACACAGTTTCGTCACGAGCCAAATTTTGAATCGCTCCATTTGAATAATGTCAGTCCTGATAGTGCTATTCTCAAACAACAAAAATTAGGTATTTCGTTTCGACAAATCAAGTTTAACATGGGCTAAACAACAAAAATTAAACAGTTTTTCCCCTTTTAATCGCTGCCAGTATTCAGAAGTAGAGAAAGGAAACGTGATCTTGAAGGAAGCGGAGCTGAAGTGAGGATGAATTTTTCGAAAGATTTTCAATTGCTCCTGGGCAAATTTGGTATAATTAGGAGTTTCAATTGAACACAATTTTATTTATGTGATAACATTTTAAGAATAATTCAAATTCTGATGTTAGTGTAGTAATTAATCCCAGTTTTAAAAAGTAAAAGTATAAGGAAGGTTTAGGTGATTTTTAAAAGTAAAAGTGAGACAGAACTTAAGTCCAACATAATTTTCAGACTTTAGTTCCTAGGAACTTTTTTGGTCACTTTAGCGAGTATTGTGAACATGAATTATATGTCATAATTTTTAACCCTCAAATATACGGTAACGCACAAAATTGGCTAAAACTTGTATCTAAAGTTGTAATAAATACAATTTTTAGACAATTTCTTATTTGTAAAATTCAGTGTTCGAAGTGGAAATGTAGTTTCAAATGTAGTTTAATTATCTGGTGGTTATTCAATTTCAGATATTATCGAGTGCTTGTGAAACATTACTACGTATGACAAACTTTTAGAGAGAGAGTATCAATACACATAAGTGGTTGAATGATTGTCTGGCTCGGGTGGATGTCGAATACAGGATCGTGGGTCTAATGGCAAAAACACCTGGCTAGTTACTGGGAGATTATGGGTTCGATTCCCGGCTGATCCGGATAATTTTTTCAATCACTTTGTGATTTTTAATTTATCTGGTGGTGTTTGTAGGAGACACCATGTATATTTTGATACAATAGGAAAGAGACAATTGGCAGTACTGACACTATAGTAGTATATAAGCGTAGATATTAATGTAAAACATGCTACAATAAAATAATATGTATGCCTTTATCAAAACAGAATCATCCAATAGTAATTATTAACTTTACTTGCCATTACTAACTTTGCCTCTAACTCTAAATTTTAATCTATTTTTCGGATGGAATTTTCTGTTGTAATTTCAGTGCTACAAAAGGTGAATAAAATAGTTAATTACAATTATAATTACGCTGGAATTTTGAGATTTGAATATTCAGTGAATACATATATTTTGAAACAATAGGTAGGTATCAGATTTTGAACAGTTGATATGTACTAGACGAGGAAAAATTATCTACAGGGTGTAAAACAAATAACTCTCGTCCGTTTGTGGGATGACTCATAGCACCCTGTAGACACTAAAACCGCAGGAATATATATACATATATATATATATATATATATATATATATATATATATATATATATATATATATATATATCTATATCTATATATATATATATATATATATATATATATATATATATATATATATATATATATATATATATATATGGGGTGTAAGGGAAATAACTCTTATCTTTTTGAGGGGTGACGCGACTGTTAATTCCGAAAAAATTCCTGTGGTTTTAGTGTCTACAGGATGCTATGAGTCACCCCACAAAAGGACGAGAGTTATTTGTTTTACACCCTGTATAGTACTTTTCATATCTTTAATATTGACATTATTAATAGTTTCCTACCTGTGAAAGTGAGAGAGGAGACAATACTTTTTATAAGGACACAAAAACAATTCAATAGTATATTACCTACCGACGATCGTAAGGGTTACTTTTGTGCTCTCGGATGCAGTTTAAAAATTCGAAGTTGAAAACCCGGGATTCTTAAACATCCATGGCCACAAAAATGAACCTACGGGCTAAGTGCCAGAATTAATTTTTTCAAACGTTCAAATACCGAGAGTTATCACACCGACACTTACACGTAGGTATATGTACATATTATATGCATGTAGTAGCGTTGTTGCGAAAGTGAAATTTTAAGATGTCTACAGTGGCGGATGCGAATGCGGACTTTTTAAGAGCAGTATCTGCAGATGCCGATGGAAATGCAGAATTTCATAAAGTAATAATCGTAGACAAAGTTTATTGTTATTTTTGGGAGTATACCTACGCCATTTCATCAAATATCTTGCATTTGCATATGCGTATATAGCTGTCGCTATTTATAGCACTGTCAGTGAGGCCAACAAGGAAAGTGACCATCAGTGTCAGAAGGTGTTAAAGGAGAAAATAGGAAACATTTTTTAAAAATTCGTTCTCTCTTGTCTGTTCCGTTTTCTTTTGATTAATATTTTTTTGTATCTGGTAATAATTACAATACATTACAATAATTAACCAGTTTTATGTACCAATACGAAGAGGAAATAAACAGTTCCATACATTCCATATCCCGAGTCCCGGGCTCCAGTCTCACCATGACACATGCTGTAATAGTTAAATTTTCTTTACAGTGAAAACATTAACGCATAGTGTGAGTTACTGTTTCAAAAACGTTCTCTACTGTGAAACATGATAGCTGATAACTATCTCTTGCAAAGTTCTCAATTGATAACTCTTATAGGCTTGAAATAATTTGATTGATTTTTCCCTTCCTGGAAAAATATGTATACTGTGTAGTTGTGTTATGAATAAAATTCTCTTTGTTTTCATTCTATTTACAACGTGAAAGACGATAAATCAAAATTATAATAGGGTGAAGAGGATAGGAAATTGTGTTAAGAAAAAACCTAAATAATTCTTTGTGATACTGTGTGATCGTCTTAAAAATTAGTTTAAAAACGCAGCGTTTATAACAGTCTGATTTATCACGTAAAATCTTTGAGATATTAATTTATATAATATGAATGACTAGAGTTGTTTTTGAGATGACATTCCTGATCTTTTTTTAAAACAATTTTTTAAAAATATAATTTCATTGCCATTGGTAGTAATATGTTATGTAATTTACTACTGTGGGAATCAGAAAAAACTAAAGCGGAGCTCAGATATTGCTAACTATTTGTAAAAATGAATTTTGTAAATTAAAGAAAATTCAACTCCTTTAAATTATCTATAACTACTGCTGCATTTTTTTAATAACTACAAATTTAGGCTGCGTGGAGCCTAAGGCGAGCAAAGGATGACATTTTAAGTGTGAATTCTTTTAATTGTGAATTCGCTTTGAGTTGTGTTTATTGAACTGACTTGTTGTTTGTTTAGTAGTTGCTCACTGTCTTTTATTGTCTAATATCCAAAATTTTGTGCTCATTGTAATTATTGAAAATGGATGAGTTTCTGGAAAGACATGCGTAACCGCCAACTTTAAGTCTCAATGAGAGTAACGAAACAAAAGCAAAGAAAAAGCGTCGATATGACGACAATTATTTAAAACTCAGATTTACTGTTATTAAAAATAAGCCGCAGTTATTTGTTTTGAAATCTTATCAAGCGAAAGTAATAATTAAACCATCACATTAATGTAACCTTTAATTAACCTTTTCTTTATTAATTATTATATATTGAACTAGAGTGATTTTATTGTTAAACTAACTGCGACCCCCTTAAAAAAGCTTCGTGATCTTCCAGGGGGTCGCGACCTACCGGTTGAAAAACACTGGTCTACATTGTTAACGGATTATTTTTTTTTTCTATATTTAAATGAACAACATTCAAAGTTTTAAATTTCTCTTTCATTGGGCTAACTTGAAATATTGTTTGTACCTGCAAAAAATTTATTCAAAATGCCAAAAAAAGAAATGTTATTAATTCAATCTTGGATAAAGTCTATCCCAGAACTTCAATTTAATACAAGAAATAACATTGCTTTCTGTAAAGCTTGTGAAAAACTTGTAAGTATCTTATGCTTTTATTTCTGTTTTAAGTATTATGCTTTTATTTCTGAATTCTGAAAAAATTCGTTTTTTATTATTTCACATCAAAATTATTACTTATATCAAAATTACTAAACCCTATTTTTGCATTAATTACTGCATATTTGTGCATGTTTCGAAAAAACCGCCGTGAGCAGCTGGGCCCCATCAGGGAAGTCGAATTTTTCTCCTCATCTTCGGTATTTAATGTTTGCAAGCGAAATGTGATGGAAAGTCTACAAACGATTTGTCATTTTGGCGGTTTCAAAACTGATGATGAGTGTCCGGCTGATCGGGGCTTTAAAAGAAGGTTTTAAGTTTTTAAAGGCTGGATCTCAGTAAATTTCAAATTAGTGCCGATAGCAGTTAGCAAGGAAAAAGCCGACACAATTCGTACGAGGGCATTCCTACCCATGCTCGTCTGCCAATTGCCTTTGTGTTTTATTTTTCTACCTATATTAAAAAAGGACCTTAAATAGTAAACTGGAAGGCCTTTATGAAGATATTTTTTCTTTCCAAAAAAATCCAAAATTTCTATTTTATAAATAAAATAAAAAATTACATCAATAACATTTTTTAAGTTACTTACATATATGTATTGCATTTGTGTTAAATGATAGTATATATTTCATTTGTTTTTTTAAATTTAGTCTGCCTACTGTATTTTTATCAATATAAATCACATTTAACCATATATAACAACGCTATTGGATTCCGATGTAAAAATGGGAAAAGTGGGGGGCAAGGTAATGTGGAATCCCTTAAGAGCACACCCTCGATATTAACTGAATACAGATACAAAATTTCAGCTTTCTAGATTTACTCAGAGAGTCTCTAGGCGTGTTAGAAAATAACCAAAAAAATCAAGGAAATATTGGCATAAAATCGTGGGGCTAAGGGTTAAAAATTGAAACCTTCAAAAAGCAGTGGCTGGCTATTAACTTAACCTATACCCAAAATTTCAGTCCTCTAGGTTTATTTGGGGAGATTTTGACATGAACGAAACTGTTAAAAGACAAGAAAAATCATGTTCTTTTTGGTATATAAATGGTGGGGGTAAGGGTTAAAAGTTGAGATCCCCAAATGCACCCCCTTGATACTAACTAAATCCGAATACAAAATTTCAGCCCTCTAGGTTTATTTAGGTGGCCGGTGTGAGTGGTACAAACTTCGAAAACGTCGAAAAATGGTGGGGGTGGAGGTAAAATATTAAAACTTCCAAAAAGTAGATCCTAGGTACGAACTCTATCAACACACCAAATTTCAACCCTCTACGTTAATTCTGGGGGCTGTGGCCGTGTTAGATCAAGCCAAAATACTTTTTTCCCCTCTACCCCTCAACATCATCCTAGAAAACTGAATTTTGGATATGTTGTAGATAATTGACCGAAACATTATTTCCAACCGGTTCGGAAAAGTTCTATTGTTTTCTTGGCCCCCACCACCTCCTTAAAAATTGGGTCGGATCCAAAATTTTACCCCACCTTGATAGTATTGATGTGCATCGGAAATGAGCCCCACGTACCAAATTTCAGCTCCCCCAGTACATTCTGGGGCCCATATATCAGACATTTTTTTTCTTCAGAATTGTGTTCTACGGGTTCGAAAACAGATAGCGCCCCTACTCTCGCCTCTTCCCGTTCTTATCGTATACACTGTATAAGTCTAATTTTTGCAGTTGAAAAATTCGATTAAAAACTGGTGAATATTTTACCATAGTAGAGCAGAAACGAACTAACTATCTCTATAGCATAGAGATGACTGCGGAAGAAACATGACGCAAAAATTCTCTCCCACTTCAAACGCACAACACGATACTACATAAATCTCATATCTATGTGCACGGGATCTACGTCTTTGTGTGTGTCATACGTCACACTAAATCTGTGGCGTGTGGGGTGTGCTTGGTGTAATATGTATGTATGTATGATATGTATGTATTACATTTTTGCAAGGGGCTAAATTTAAACAATGACTAACAATCAATGTTCGTGATGTTTGCACCGCTACAACTAGTGTCCGACTGAACAACCTAAGCTGTGACAGACTAACTAATGACTCCATGGGATCTACACTTTTTTGAATTTAGTTTTCTTCTACTCTTCTGGGTATTTTATCATAAAATCGTGCATATTGTATTGCTTATTTTTCAATATTTTTGTGCATATAATTCCGCTCTCTAATGATAAGTATATCTACTATATTGTTACACAGTATAATGGTTAATGACATCAGTTAGAAATTTTATACACAATACATATTATATTAGGACGTGCTCCAATAAGTATAAATGTATTATTAATTAACGCACTACTTTCTCATATGTAGGATGTTCTTTCTCATATGTATGATGCTTCCATGATTCAATTAGTCTACTTACCGCCCTTAATAGAGTATATCAGTTCCAGACACGATGTTATAATTTAAGGGATTTTTATTTTTTTTTATAAGTTTTCAAAATTCATTTTCGAAGAAATCAACACCATCTGAGCCTCGCTCCTGTTATTTTTATTCGCCACAAATTTTCACCAGCTCCCTCGCTATAGATGTTTTTCTGAATAGAATGAGAAGTCACAATAGATATTCGGAAATCAATATTTATTGAAATCGAAATTATAGATAGAGAACAATACAAGGGGGAGTTTGATTTGATTAGTTTTGATGCATTGGATTGTGATAACAGTTTGACTGACGGTTGACATAATTTGACTTGACTAATTTGATACATTTGATGTGAAAGCTCAACTGACTACTTTCTCAATTTGCTCTACACATATTTCACTTGCTCACGAAATTTAAGTAAACTGACAATTTATTATTGTTATATTTGTTACCAAAAATATTATTACAAGCAAGGTAGTAAGATCCCTCTGTCCCAAAGTATGGTAGAGGTGTATATTTCTGTTTATTTTGTAAACCTATGATAATATGTTTTGGAATAGTAGTAACTAGCATTAAATACTAAACGTTGAAAGAGCTGAAATTCTTATTTAAATATAGATATCCTGTTTGGTTTGTTACACGAATTTATTCCTTAAACGGATACTTGACCATTCAGACTGGAAGTATACAAGCATTTTGAGGATAGAAATTCATACAAAGAAACGATTTCTGTCTGCTTCATAACTTTTTTTCAGTCATGGATTGGGAAAATCTCGGGTAATTTTGTGCGAACCATATATCGGATCCATTTTCCAACTATTTGGTCTAGCATGTAATTCAGAAAAATATCGACATATTTTTATGTATGGGAGAAATGTCTAAAAGCAATTCTGGTCCTTTAAGATAGTAGTCTGGTAACTCGCGCTGTTTTTCATGACAATTTTTCGAGGCTTTTTTTGAGAAAGAACAAATGAAAAGCTTTTTTGAATAAAATGAATTTTGTTTTATTATTATTATTATCACTTGAAGCTGGCGCCTCACAAAAGCACGTGGATGGCCCGGGTGATTTTGACTCTTGGGGACATCTGAAATCAAAAATTCTTAATTAGTCTTATTTTATAGATATGTCATTCTGGTCAGAACCAGAATTATGAAATTTTGTATTTATCGAAAAATAACAAAATGGCGGACTTCGTAAAAAAGCAATTTTTTTGTCAAAGGGTTGTAAAATGGAAAGTTAGGGGTGAAAAAATTAATTCTAGTTCCGATGAGAACTACAATAGTGTGTCGAATAACCAGTTTAAGTTTCAGAGCAATCGGTTGAATAGAAAAAAAGTTATAACCCGGGCCGACCGTAAAAATGCTGTTTTGAGAAAAACTCGTTTAAACTTTCAGCAACAAATTTTCATAAATAAACTCTTACTTACATTAATCGTCGATATTCAACCGCTTGCAGCTGCCGGCCGACCTTCGGCGCGCACCTATGAGGCGCTCTCGAAAATTCGTTGTAACTCGATTCCCATTTAGAATTTCGGTCTAAAATTTTCACAGTATATTCTAAATATATTGTACTTTCGAATTACGCAAAAAAATTTTCGATTTTCTCAATCCAAATCACCAGACTACTACCTTAAATAGAATTCTTGTAGTCTGGAAGTATTTCCACCGTTTGCTGAAATAATCTTAGTTCTTGTCAAGTTCAAGACATAGGTACCTATTTTCTGTAAAATTATATTTTGAAAGAACAAAAATATTAGGAGTCAAAAATAGAATGCGGAAAAATAATTTCAATCGATTTGGAGTTGGATGGTTGTCGAAATTGTAGCGAAAGATTACTATAATTTTATTGTCATTATTAGAATTAAAAATTCACTTCAAATCGATTACTTAAGAAATTAATTTTTCTTTGTTTTTTCTTTTTATTTCAGTTTTTCCTCATTTATATTAAAAACAAGAAAAAAAATTGTTACATTGTTAGAAACACATCAAAATACATTATATTTTATGTATTATTTAATGTACAGTATAAAAATAATGCTGCGTTTCCTCTTATATATGTCGGCGCTCAATTGTACAATCAGACAGATCAGGATGTGCTTACTTATAGACAACCATTTCGTGAAATTCCTTATTAAAGACCAGCCTTTTAAAAAAAAAAACTAATTCAAATTCGGGTAGATCTATTAACATCTGACGTTCGAGAACATGGCTGATTTAGAGTGCGAAGTTGCCAGGCAATTCAAAAAATAAATATTAAATAACCTGTAACATATTAAAGGTTGGCGTTGACAGTGTTTATTATATATGTTAGTCAACAAGCAAAAAGAAATTCTGATATTCAAAACGGGTAAATCGGAAT
Organism: Brachynemurus nebulosus; assembly: GCA_035578155.1. Taxonomy (NCBI): domain Eukaryota; kingdom Metazoa; phylum Arthropoda; class Insecta; order Neuroptera; family Myrmeleontidae; genus Brachynemurus; species Brachynemurus nebulosus. The sequence continues at coordinate 25,432,995 of JAPWDM010000008.1, read as the reverse complement.
ATATACAAGAATTTGGGTATAAAAGATTGTCAAAGGGTAGCTCTGTTCTTGGCGAGGTGCGATATATTTATTGATAAAATTATACTATAATTAACTTAATCTAATTGCCCTGTAAGAGCGATTGGCCTATTAATAGCTAGTCAATTCGTCAAACAATAGAAGCAGAATGATCTGACTGACACCAGTTAGAAATTTTATTATATAACAACATTTTATGATTTGGCCAATTACATCATCATGATCCGCCTGATTTGACAATCGGCCATCGACATATTTATCTTGTACATGTTTATGTTAATATGACCCGAATATTATTTTTTTCCATCTTTCGTTTCACAGTTAAAGTTTGCGAGTGTTTGCTGTAATAATATTTAAAGTAAGCATAAATATTACAAAATCGGAAAAGATGAATGACGCCAAAAACACATTTTAAGTGTAAGAAAGGAGTGGGGGGTGTGGTGACGGAGGAAGAGGGCGTATGGATGATCGTTCGTAATAATCCTTCGCTTGGAAATCTTGTTTGAATATTTCAGCAGTTTAAGTCATTTTGTGTAGATACGTTATATATCTACAATATGTATGTGTGATATGTATTTTGTGTTTTCACGATGGCGCTGTCAATCAAAATAATACCAGTGAAAAGAAAAGTGGAAGAGAAAAATTTAATTTAAATAAAAATTAAAATCAACTTACCGTAATATTACAAAGTTTTCCTTTTTGAAATTTGGATCAGTTTTTCTCGAAAATTTATCAAGTGTGTATTTAAATAAAACAAATTTATTTTTACTTAGTAAATAAATAATACGATTTGTTTTGTTTAAATATCTATCGAGGTTTAGTTTACTTTTGTTTTTGTTTATAAATCCGTGTGTTTGCATTGTATACCTACACCACAACTAACTTTATATAAAGCTGAATTATATTCTTTTTTTTTTCTTTTAAAAGAACATGTACGTATTTACATTAAAAGAAAATTTATCTAAATATTTCTTTTTCCAACGAAATTTTACGTATAGACATTTATTTTTATTTATTTATTTATTTTTTCTTGTTTGATAATAACGATGATATTTAAGGCGGTGGTCGCATTAAAGTATCCTAAGGATTAATGATGGATTTTTATAAATGTTATTGTTTAGTATTTAATATCCAAAATGTCAAGGTTTGAACCAATACGGTACTTGACTGTATCCAAAATTTGTTTTAAATGTTGAATAATTTTATATATTATCCTTAAATATATTAAATTTTAGTAGTGATAAATAAAAATATTCTTTAGTTATTTAAAAATTCGATTTTGAAAATTATAAATTTTTAGCCTTCATTTAAATTATTAAAAACGCAGTGATATTTGAAAATGACATCATTTTTTATAGCAGATCTTATTACTGTAGTTACGTATTGTCTATGACAAATTGTATTTTCATTGTGACATTTTTACAATTCTAATTGACCAAGAGAAGTTGTTTTTCTTTGTAATTTATTTTGAACTTTTTGGTTTGCAATTAATTTTGCGCTCAAAATAGATTGATGGAAGGAATACATCGTCACTTAATACGTAAAATATCCTTATCAACTTGTTTTAAATATTATGTTAAAAATGCTTTTATTTTTTGCTATAATTTTAAAGTTACGTCAAACTGCTTTCTTAAAGTGTGTTTAATACTTGTAGGGCTTCATGAAAATTTTACAGTGATGATAAATGAAGAAGATAACAAAGTAGAAAGTTGTAAATACCTCTAAAACTGAGCATGATGACTGCTGAATATTGTGTACAAATTTGAAACCATGTTGACAAGTGTTGACATGAATGAAAGCGACATCTGTTTGAGTTAAATCGTATTCGACGAGGCATTGCATACGTCACTACGCCAAGTCGTTTTTCCCGCCAATTTGTTCATTTAAAATTGAACAATGGTTTTTTTGAAGATTTTTAAAAATTTAACAAAAATGAACTAATTTATACGTAAGCACAAGGCATTTAGAATCATTTCTTAATTGCAGTCAAGTACCCTATTGTGACGTATAGTTTGTGAGATAAAAAGTTTTCGATATTACTTTTTTAACACGCAGTTAATGGGGGAGTCGTCAAAATATACCGAAAGGCAACACCCAATCAGATCAATAATGCTTTCTGTAAAGGATTAAATGAACAAATTCTGACGCAAAATATTGGTATAATATAATTTTAAAACTGAGATATGAAATCCATGCCTACTATAATGAATATTAGTTTAACTTTTTGTTTATTACTAGCTGTATTCGCGACGTCGTTCACGCATAAAATCCGTGAGAAGTATATGTATAAGTATACCTAATAATCATAAAACATTTGCATAGAACAATAATTTTGCGTAATGCATGCACATGCTAAAAATGGTTTTTCTATTTTCCCGTGTGAATGAGACATTTTCCCGGAGTAAAAAGCATCTTAAATGTTGACCCAGGTAATAGGTTATCACTACACCAAATTTCATAAAAATCCGTTCAATAGTTCTTGCGTAATATGTGTACATGCTCAAAATGGTTTTTCTATTTTCCCGTGGGAATGAGACATTCTCCCGGAGTAAAAAGTATCTTAAATATTGATCTAGGTAATAGGTTACCACACCAAATTTCATAAAAATCTGTTCAATAGTTTTTGTGTAATGTGTGCATATGCTCAAAATGTGAGACGGGCGGACGGACAGACAGACACCAAACCAAAATTGTTAAGGAAGCTCTAAAACGTAAAATGTGCGTAAAAAATTTTATTTTGGAGGGAAAAAATATTTTATTGCTTCCGATACTACTAAAGTAGCGGAAGCATTGTGATCACTTTTGAAAAATAAGAAATTTTTTCCCTACAAAATAAAATTTTTTACGCACATTTTACATTTTAGAGCTCCCTGAACCATTTTGGTTTGGTGTCTGTCTGTCCGTCCGTCTGTCTGTCCGTCTGTGTCGCCAGTTTGCACCAAGTAGCATAACTTCTGAACTATTCGATTGTTTTTAATGAAATTTTCAGAGATTATGCAGTTTGGTTCCTAGATGAATTTAACCAAAATCGGAGTAACAAAACCGGAATAACAATAGTATAACATCTATCACTAATATTTTATCTATGACTAATCGGAAATTGCTTGTTTATTGTACAAAATACTACTTAAGTAAGTTATATTTTACATACAGCTGTACAGAAAATTGAACTTTACACGCACCTAGGCGTAAACGAACACAGCACGTTACATTTTTATTGTATGTATTGTATTAAATTCTCGAACAAAATCTTCTTCTCTGACAGTTCAAAGTAATGTAATGCCCTAACATAAAATTTATTCTTAACATTTACCTAAACTGAATTTAAACAAATAGCTATCCTAAGTCTGTCCTAAATATATTTTTACTTAGGTAGTTAGTTAGTTTTTTTTTTTTTTTTTTTTTTAATTTTAAAATTTAAATTAATAAAATTATTAGATATCTGTTTTCAATATTCGTGGAAGATAATTAATTATGTACTTGAACTCTTTCCATCCTTTCCAAAATGTACTTAATTAGTTTCAAAAACACCATTCAGGGTAGATTATAAATTTTGATAATATTTTAATATTTTTCTAATTATAATTAGTAACATATAATTATTGAGGAATCCAATCTTTTGAACAAATATAATATTATTGCTAATATCTACATTGTACTTACATATTAAAGAGAATAAAATCTTTAAAGACAGTGTAATAAAAAGTAAAATGCTTTTAATGATACCTACTCATTCAATTTTGAGTGAAGATTGCAATGAAAGCTATCGATTTAATTAAAGAGTCAAGTTGAGGAAAACATTCATTGTATAAAAGAAATCACTATAGCAAAAAGGTAATCAAGTTTTTTTTAATTATCTCTACTTACTAAAGATAATTTACAGATACTAGCAATTTTAATTACTACACATGTAATCTGCGTTGTGATCTATTGGTGCTACTGAAGATAACTTATAGATACCGACCATTTTAATTACTTTAATTAAAAATATATAATCATTGTTATAATCTACTGGTGGTGTTCAGTATGGGATTAAGGAATATTTTTAAGTGTAGTTCATTTTATAATAACTTAAAATTTAACAAAAAATTTCTACCTGCGTTTCACGGTTCAAATCTTCAATTTTGGTTCAATGTATACTCCGAGTGTCCATGTGTGCATACGAATGTCTCTAATTGTGACATTTTGTTGCGGACACCAAAATTAGTGTCGAATCAGTGGTTGTGTCCAAGTGTCTCTTGTGGCTAATAAATTTTCAAACAAGTTCGACACTTTTCCATACACTCACAGTAGAGAAATCTTCTTTATGATTATGGAGTTTAGGTTTGGAATTCATTTTCATTTCAACCCAAGTAAACAGAAATCTTTTACAGTGGAACTCTCTTAACCGGCCATCAATTTCACTCGAAAATTTCTTTTAAATCAACTATTCCGGAATTCGACATAAAGTCAGTTATTTATAATGCTCCACCTCGTTCGTAATTTTCACATGAAACTGCCGTCCGAGAGACTGCCGTTAAGAGAGATTCCACTGTATATTTCTAACAGACAAATATACAATCAGAATTACATAATTATTAGGTTATAGCTGTTTTCTATTTATTATAGCAGTCGTTCTTAAGCTACTGAGTAGTTTATTCAGTCATGGATGATCTTTGCATAAAAAAAGGCTCGTTTAGTAGCAGCTGTAGCCTATACAGATATCATTGACAGCACTGAGGGCAAGAATTCAGAAAAATGCTTGACTTAAGATCATTCCTTAATTTTTCTTACTTATTCTTATTTTTAAAAATTTTGCCCGGTCTACCCGCTAAAATTGCCGTTGGCTTCATTTTGTTCTCAGATCGTTTAAATTTCCTTGACCTAAAAATTAATTAAAATATTGTTAATTATTTTGCTAAAACGCAAAAATTTGATGAAAAAAATTATTTTTACAGTAAGGTAAAAGCCCCTATACTGGAACGCGATCATAAGTCCGAACAGTTTTGACATTTATATATTAATGAAGTTATTTTTGAAACAAACCTCTGATAACAAAAATTATTATTAATAGAATGATTATATTTCAATTTAAATTCGCCTCGCATTTGACGTTTCTTTAATGAATTAAAGGAATACATATATATATATATATATATATATATATATATATATATATATATATATATCTATAAGGAATACATATACATAATCCTAGTGTCATTAATATTTCTTTGTTTGGATATAGATGTCGACATTTTGTAAAAGGAAATTATTAATAAATAAAAAAATTTGGGTTATGTTTTTTTAAAAAATATTCATTGGATTGAAAAAATTTTGTTTCATGCTTATTAAAAAAAAAAAAATGGGTGTTTAATTTATTTGTCAATTTTTATAAGCCATTTTAATTGCACACCTAAAAATAGTGTTCCGGTACGGGGGCTTTTACGTCAGCTGAATCAATTTTTTTCAAAAAACCTTAAAAAAGCCGTTCTACCATATTTTATAAAGAAAAAGTGATTGATAACTCTTTAAAGTATTTATTCAATTTAAATTATTTTGAAGTGACGTGTACATACACAAATTGACAAACGTTCCATTTTTTACATTATACAAGGCATAGAAAACTAAAAACAGTAAATTGAATAAACTGACTAACTTTAACGAAAAACACTGACACACCATTTTAATTTCTATTTTAATACTATTCACACAATTTTCCGTACGGTTATTGTATGTACGTATGTACCTGTCTATCTACCTACTGTATAATTTGTTCCATACTGTGTGTCTCCGGGAATTGTTAATCTACGTTTGACTAGTGTGTTAGTAGGAACACAAGTGGCGTTTTTCACTCGGTGCGGTTGACAGCACTAACATAATTATATCAGCACAATCAATTGCATGTATAATAGAGTATAAAAGTACCTACCTAGTTGTGTTTTTATAATAGTTAAATGTTTAGTTTAATATGAATAGATATATAGCAAATTCAAATGTAGCAAAGTATCTAATAAAATAAAAAAACCGGCCAATAGCAAGTTGGGCTCGCACAATTAGAGTTCCGTGCAGTGAGTGTTGCGTAGAGTTCCGTTTTTTAATTACTCGTATATGTATATTTAAATCTTATCTCAATTTGCTTGTGATAACTGAAAAATATACGATTTGTGTCACATTGTACTGAAACGTTAGTAAATACTTTTCACTTATTAATTTAATTTTTTTCAGTAACTATTTCACCATCGAAAAATCCTGTACTTTTCCAGTAAGGAAAATTAAAATTTTAAATTTAAAAATCTAGAAAATCGTATGGGAACGGTCATTTCTAACAAATTTTGAGCTCTTGGAGGTAGTTCTTTTAAATGGTATAATTATCTCACAATATATCAGTTAAAGCTTTTTTTTACCGAACTGATTCCTCATTTTAATCCACATAAAATATTTTCTAAACGTTGACTAACGATACATTGACACCGCATCATCAAGACCTTACATTATACAAAAGTTCAAATCCTTAGGTTATAATTTTCGGGAAAAATTGCTACGACATACGGACGGACGAACACGAGAGTGATCTGATAAGGAATCTGTTTTTTCTTTTAAGGTACGGCAGCCTAAAAATAATTAAAATACTTAACACGAGGAGTTATTCAATCATTTATAGAGATACCCAAAAGCTCTTAGTTTTAGATTTTAGATTTTAGGCTTTAGTGAAATGTATCAGAGTAAACCTACTAAAATCATACATCTCGTTTTTCTCTAAATCCATTGCAACAGAAAAGGTGAAAATAAGATTGATTAATAATTTACAATTATATATTTAGTTTGTGTACTACATCAAAGCTCTTATCATTTCCAAGATATTAAACAGCATTGAAAATAGTTTTCGTGGATAACTTTTGCTCCTCGTAAACCCTATAAGAGCACGAACAGAATATGACTCCTGATTAATTTTAATAAGATCTACATTTCAGTGAAATTTCAAAACTTTTTTAAATTACATTTGAAAAAGGTATTTTCTAAATGCAAAAAGAGAGATAAACTGGAAGTGTTTAAATTTTTTCAGTTTAGTTCGCTAATATAATTTTTAAAAGTACAAAAACAAAACGCTAAACAAATTTTTCACACCGTGGCTACGGTATCCCAGAAATAATAATATTTTTGGAATATAATAAAAAAGGCTGGGTGCGTGATGGCAACGACATCTATAATATACATTTTTCCGGGCTCATTAACGAATATAAATAATGGTAACCGTGGAAATAAATAAATTTAAAATATTTTTAAACAAACCGTAAAATCTGAATACAAATGTTTGCTATTTACAATTAATTTTTTTTATAAATAAATTTGAACATTTTGATTTGTTCTGTTTGAACAATAAAATACTGGATGAAGTATAACAGTTATATTAAAAAAGTAATTAAACAATTTTCGACGTTAATATGGATATTATTATCAAGACAGTATTTCCTTCCAACCTCTGACTATGCAGAGGAAAAAGTTGCTGGTGCCGGTGAAGTACGTCAGGGAAATTCGAGAATTAAGAAATACTGGCATAAGTCATTTAGTTTAGTGTAGAGTCATAAGACAAACATCAATAACTTGAACTCCTTATGAAACATTATTTCATATGACTATGTGAGTTAAAATACATCAAATATTTTTAATTCTGAATTTATGGATTGACGTGTAGACGTTAATACTGTTGACAGATAAATAAGGAATGACATATTAGTTGCAACTGCGTTTATAATCAAAGTGAATCAATGTAAATATTTTTATTTAATATTTTTTATTATACTATAAACACATATCAGCCCGTATTAATGCTTGTTTTCTCCACTACTCACGCTGCAATCGATTTAATTGTCCCCACCATATACTTCGCACGCTGCCTTGCTCTTTAAAAGCTTCTTCCAGGCATTTTTCAATTGAATAGATAAAAAATATAATCATTTTTATGTCTGTTTTTTTTTACAAAACACACAAATTAAAAGTTATACGATAAATCCAATCCTGACCCAACTCATTAAATTACAAAAATCAAATTATACACGTTCCACGCTATTTTAAATAAATATGTTTTTATTTGCTTTTATAATTTAAGAACTATATGTAGGTAGATATAACGCTAACGTTTTATTAGTTTAAAAGTGTGGAGATTTTATTTGTGTAACCTTAATTAACATTTATTATGTAATTACAATTAATTGTTATTGATTACCAATAAGTCTAGCGGCTATTATAAAATACATTGGAATCGATTGGGTTGGATTGGATTGGATTGGATTGGGTTGGGTGGGATGGCATATCTACGACGTTCTTCATTAACTCATTCCACAATTTATTTGAATAATTATTGTGGTGGCGCGGAACAACGATTTATGTTTCTATGTCTGGATGTATGCGAACTAGGTACGTGTTTTTATTATCTACATAATAATATATTAGTTTTTCAAAGTGGAGCGTTGTAAATTATAGAAGTTGTAACGCGGTAGGTGAGTGTAATCACGAAATAATTAATGTTAATAATAAAAAAAATAAAACACGTTTCTATTAAAAATACGGAATAATTATAAATTCGAAATTTTTTTCCTTAAAAAGTCAGTATTGTGTTTATAACGAACCTATACCTCCACGAAAAGGGTTACCATACAAAAATAAATTTCATATTTTTTTTATTTATATTTAAATGTTGACGTATTGGAAATATTATTGAGTGGGCTTTCTGAAACTTTACAATTGAAGACATGAGTGAGTGAAGGTGTTATGTAACATTTTTTATAACTTTACGGTAGAAGCGTTTGAAAGTTTTTATTCACATACTTAGTTAGTATACTTTCCATGCAATAGCACATGTTTATTATTGAATTTCTACAAAACTATTGGACCTAATGATACCAAATTTTAATATATAATACTTCATCATAGAGTATACTTTTTACTCGTTGTAAGCAACTTGAAATAGAATCATATATCTTACTCTTTTTAGATAATAAAATTCGCATATACGTAAAAAGAGTAAGGCATATGATTCCATTTCAATTTTGATATTGCTTACAACGAGTAAAAAGTGTATTTCAAAAATTGACAAAAAATGAATTTTTGAAAAAATGTAACATAACACCTTCATCTACTCATGTCTTCAATTGAAATACGGTCATAGTAGACCAATGAACATATACAGGTCAGTTTTCTTACAGATGCCATTCGATTTATTTCTAAAATATTAATCTAATAAAAAAAGTTTCTAAAAAAAATATTCACAATATAGAGACAGACATCTACGAAAAATATCTACAGATTTCTAGATATAGCCTACAGCATTTTTCGAATAAATTTTTTTTAAAGTTGAAATGTTTTTCTGAAAATTTGTTTGTGATTTCTGACTACTAGAAATATTAAAATTTCCACTATTTTTTCCATATTTTTGAGTAACTGCATTGTAAAAAACGAATTTTCAAATTCCGTAGTAGTAGGGTTTCGTTCATTTCATAATCAAAATACGATGTTTATCGTCATGGTCGTAATCTGTATTATCTTCTTATATTTCTTACGTGCATATTTCCTGCAGTATAACGGATAGATGGCACAATTATGTATGTATCCGCAAAACGACATTAACTGGTTGATGGTCATTGACGCTGTAAGACATCAAGTCAATACTAACTCAGACATTACACTGTCTGACGTCAACAATTTCGTATAAAGCGAACCTACACTAATAAAGTATAAAAACATAGCTCGCTCTCTGTCTAGTTCCCATCAGTATCGGAGTGGTCCGATGTGATTGTGTATTGTGCAACAAATCTGTGCTCGCTGTTAGATCTTCGTACCTGTTTGCGTAGATAGAGAGCAAGCTACAGTTGTTTATGGATTGGAGTTTATGTATTTTAAATAAAATAAAATTTTGTGAATCAACTAATAGAAAAAAATTCAAGATTTGTTTGATGTAAAAATGTTCAGAAATTAAAGTTACACTACAGTTGTAGTCAGCCCCGGATCTACGATTTTTCAGAACCGGGGCAGAAACTTGAAAATGGCGCCTCCCTCTCCAACGTTTGACATAAATTGTCAAAAGTATATAAATCCTTTATAAAACTCCAATTTTTCCCGTTGCGAAAATGATAAAATAATTGAGGGTTTTGTAAAGGCTCAATATAGGTACAAGTTGATTTTTTATTTTAATAAATCTACTATGAAAGCACTACAAGTTGTGCAAATTTCAAATTTTTATCACCAGTCCCATCAGAGATACAGGGGCGAAAAATTCCAAAATTTGGAAAAAAGTCAGTTTTCGGAAGTTTGTGAAAATTAAAGGCTACAAGTTTCACAATTGAAATAGTGTGTATTTGTTTCATAATGGGTAGTTGTACCCGTATAGCTATTCTCATAAAAAATACTAAGCGAGTTTTAAAACATTCCTCGTATAAGAAAAAAAAAATGTTTTCTTATGGAAGGGACGAAAATAGGTTAGGTAAATATGGACATCACTTAAAATAAAGAGACATTTATTGCCTTTAAAATGGTTTTTATTTCTTTTAGGATAAACGGTTTATGAAATATGTGCATTGGCATAAATGGTTGCAAACACAAATATCAGGGCAAATTGGAAAACAAAAATGGCTACTACGCTTAAACGGTTCAAGATAATTTTTTTTAAGAATTGTTCTCAATACTTCAAATAAAATAGAAACAACTGGAAGAATACCTACTAATTTTTTCTAAAATGGTCGAGCAAACAATTTTTTTTTTAGATCATTTTATATAGACTGACCTAGTATGATTTTGGCGCCCCCTGAAACTGACGCCCGGGGCAGGGGCCCCGGTTTGCCTCCCCCCTTAAATCCTTATCGTATCGTAGTTATCGTAGATCGAAAACCCGCAGAACAATAAAAAATATCCACTCAAAGAAAAATTTGTGAAACCATTTACTACAAATCAGAAAGTGAAGTTTTCAAAAATTTCAAAGCTCAAAATTATTTATCGAGAGACAATAACAAATAGTATTTAATTTCCTATTAAATTTCTTCAGATATGATTTATCATAATTTATAAATGTTGAAAACCATTTTAAAATACGTCCTTTTCCTGTCAAGTCTTCTTTCTCTCTTCATCATTCAACTCTTACATTTATTTCGTGCTCACAATTCACGTCTTATTGCATTATTTTTTCACTACTTCAAAATAGTACTTTATTACCGCTTTTAATTACCGTTCTTCTTCTTTCACTATTCATTTTATGAACGTAATTCAACGAATATCTTTCCTTTTATTTTTCAAATTCCCTTATCTTTCAACAATTTTACTACAATTTTAACCACTCAGTGCAGCGTTTTCTGTTAGAAATATATTATTATGATTGTGCATAGGTTGCGACACAAACGTACAGAAATATAATGCCTAATTTAAAATTCAGACAGTACACAAAAGTTATATTTATATGGTTTATACGAAACCATTTCAATTTTAGAATCTATTAGAATGAATTCTTTAATATAAATCACTATTTCTATTATGCACCAGCATTGTAACATTGTAAAATTTAAGATAATAGAATATATAGAGAAAAACTACAAGTACGTGTAGCAAAAAAATTAAATGTACTAGTTTTTGTTTAATTAAAAAGTAACGTCATAATGAATTTCTTTTGAAATGAAAGAGGAAATTATTGTGTCAAAAAGAAAGTGATTTTTTGCAATTTTATATATTACAAATGTAAAGACCAAATTTAAAAAAAAATAATAATATTTTTTTTATAAGAAATTTAAACACAAACAGAAAAAAATTCATTATGAAATTTTAATGTTTAAACGAATTTTATGTCTTTTTTTGCCTTTATCTGTTATTATGTGTTTACAAAAAGAATTCATTTTGAGCATGTAAAATAACTCCAATTTATTTTTTAATTTTTTTTTTTTTTGTTCAAATAGGATGGACTATTTTTATCTAATTTAACAATTTTATATAAAGTTAATCGATCAGTTAGTTTTTTTTTTTATTTTCCTTCACTCTAAGAAACTCTAAAAAAATTTAAAACTATGATAATGGTTTCTTTTAATATAATCAAAAAATATTTTTTTTAAATTGAAAAACTAATTTTATGTTTCCGTGCCAAAATTGGCAAAACAGGACACTTAGGTAATCATTTTGGTGTTTGTCCGGCTGTCGCAGGTAATTTGTTCCGAAACTATTTGACGTGAAAATTGGAAATGTAACATAGAGATAAAGTGTGGTGGCTCAATTATAGATGTGAAGTTAAATTTCGATTATGGAGAAAATTTCAGAGGGCAAACGGCAAAGCGGGAAAAATTTTTTCCCCAAGAACATCGAGTAGGGTAATAAAGGAAAGCTTATTAAAGCACAAATTCGATAATTTATTATATAATTGTACTTTTTTCTCATTTTTTTTTTTGTTATTGGAAAAACCCTTCAAAGATTACTGACTCCGATCGCTGTTACCAGAAGAATCATTCAGCAAAATCTGCAAAAATTCATAAACATTAAGATTAAGTTGTAGATTAAAAAAAAAGTGAATGATCATGCTTCTATAATATGAGTAACTGACAATTATCGGGGTAAATTTATTATATATTTTGTCACCACAGCAGTAGTTTCGTGGAGAGGGCAAACATAAAAACTATGTCGCAGGGCCGGATTTACCTCTGTGGAGACCCTAGGGAATTTCCAATGTAGTGATCCTTGAGTACTTCACATGTGGAAGCCCCTGAGTACTATTGTGGAGGCGTCCTTGGAGAGTTTCCGAAATTTTGACGAGCAGAAAAAAAAGCGAAAAAGTGCTTATCCTTTCTATTCAACTTCCTATTTTTGAGATTCTTTCCATTTTGTGGAGGGTCCCGGGGCACGTTCCCCAAGGACCCTTATGTAAATCCGACTCTGGGCGCTAGTAGTATCGCGTTTTGGTACTTTCGAACTATATTATTCGAACTATATTCAACAGTTTGAATATAATTCCTTAAGGTAAGGCACTATTTTAAAGTATGGCACTGCTACTCAATGGCTCCACCCACCTTCATAGCTACGGCCCTGATTGATGCTAAGTGTATTTGTGTGAATTTTCTTAAATTTTAATTATTGTTTGTTGTTATATTTAAAAGAAAATTATTGTGTGAAAAAACAGGGAGGCCTGTAAAATATACGTGACACTAATGACAATGTTTATTCATGCAATATATGCCATAAAGTTTGACGTATGTATAATATAAAGAATCAAAAGTGTGACATTAGTCATTAGTTAGTTGAAAAGTATTTTTTGCACTTATAAATTTGTACATTTATAGGTGTGTAGGTACATACATACACACGTATCGTATATTTGAACATCATATTCAACTTATGTATTTATTTATCAGGAACGAAATCAAAGCGTTGCGCGTCGCTCGTTTTATCATGTACATACATTTTGTATTAAATACGTGCTTAAAATTAGTATGAATGAGTTGCATAACATCTTGCTCGCTAGATGGCGCTATTATTATTGTCGTAAAGCACATAATATATTTAGAACAAGCACGAATAATACATAAATCGTGTTGAAAACATACAAGAGAAAAGCACTTTTTTTTGTATTATGTTTAAATTTTCATTCATTTTTTTTTTACTTTGTGAAACCAAAAAGAAAAAAAGAAACTTTGTAATAAAATTGTCAAAAACATGTTTTTTTCTTCGTTTTCTTATACGAATAAAAAAAAATTACCAAACCATCTCCCGTACATTTCACAAAAATTATTGCGTTTGTCATTTTTTTTGGTGAGGAAAAATGTAAGTTTTCTTTTTTGTTCCTGGGTGTTATAAAAAATCGTGGAGTTTATTACTTTCAAGAATAATGTTTTCTTTGGAAGGTAAATTTTAAAATTTTATTTGATTTCATTTGATTTTTATAGAATGTTGTTCTTTGATTTTTAATTTCAACTGATTGAAATTCGAATAACTAAAAGTTTTATTTGTATTTTTAATACGGTAATAAAGATAGCAAGTAATGATTTCTAGAGTTTTGGTTTATTACTCTTTTTCAGTCTTCACAATTGTTTTTATACAGCAATTATGTTAAATTATTATTATTCGGAAGATTATTTTTTTATATGATTGAACAACTGCGGTTTTGAACAAAAAATTTATTATATTTTTTAATTTTATTTCAATACTATATTTCATAATTAAATTAATAAATTTTTTAAAAATATCATTTGATGTCTGAATTACGATGTCTGTTACACCGTTTGGTTAGTGTGTTTTCACTCAATTGTTGTTGACGGGTCGTAGATATTATCAAAAAAATTTTTTTAGTACAAAAAGTAATTAGTAGATATTGAATTAATTAGCAACATTTGAAAATATATTTTCTGGATTTCTTTTTATCTATATTATAGTTATTACGACATAATAGTACAAAATAAATTCGATAACAACATTTAAAAATTCGGCATTTTCAGTCAGTTATTGAATTACAAGATTTTATAGCAAACAATTATTACTTACAAGAAAAGGTTCCCAAGTGTGTCTGCCTCCGATTTCAATGCCGCTGAAATATATTATTCTACGTCGAAATCTAAGGGACACGTATTTTCTTTTATCGGCAGAAAAACAGTTTGAAGGGGTGAAATCGCCCTTCAAAAATCGGAGAAAAATTTAATTTTTTAAATATTTCGAAAACAGTAAGTGATAGAGCAAAAGTTTAAATTGACGATATTGCTTTTTTTTAAAGAGCTTTCTATTGATATGCAATTTGTTCAAATTATATCAACAAGGGTGGTTGGGGGTTAAAATTTGGGGGTTAATTTTGCAAAAAGGGGGCGAAAAATAAACAATATAAAAATTTTGTTTACAGATTTGAAATCTACGTCAAAAAATCTCATTGACCTGTTTTTGCTCAATGTCCTAATGTTAAGTCTAGGGGTAGTTAACAAGGGGGTGTCTGTGTCGAATAGTCGTACTATTTGGGTAGTTCAAGAAGTACTTCTTCATGAAAAATAGTTTAAGACAATTAGAATAATGTAGAAATGAAATTCTTGAATTCAAAATTCAGTTTGAGCAACACTGGAAAGGGGGTGAGTCACCCTCTTAAATTACATACTAGTTTACATTACACTAATTTTTGCTAGTAACATACTGACAGTGGGTCATGATGTCACAATAAGTGGTTCTGAAGTTCGACTATCGTACGTAAGGTTTTTATTAGGTTTGTTTTTTAATGGATATTATCGTTTTCGTTATCGAAAATTATCGACACCGAAAATAACGATATTTTCAAAATGAATGGAAACCTAATAAAAGCCTTACATGCGATAGAACCACTACAGAACCACTTATTGTGACATTATAACCCACTGTCAGTATGTTAATAGCAAAAATTAGTGTATATGTTACGCTAAATTAGTGAATTTGCTTAGTTCATGAAATAGGCAGCTTTTTGCCTAATTCATGAAATAGGTATGACGTTTGCGTAGTTCGTGGAATGAGCAATGCTATGCCTAGTACGTGAAATCGGCAGTTGCCTAATTCGTGAATTTGGCAAACTATGATAATTCAATGATAATTAAAACATATTTATTTTAGGTTTAAAACAGTGTCGTACATAGTTGGTATTAATTAATCGTAAAATATATTTATTCAAAACATTAGTTTTAACAATTACCTATAAATTTTTTTTTTAAATAAATTTGAAAATTAATTTAGTTAAATTTGACCATAATTTGAGTTGTAGTACATTTAAAGGAAATTAAATGAGAATGCAAACATAAAAATTTTTATTACAATTGTAAAAAATATTTTTAAAATTTTTAAAAATAGATTTTTTGAAATCATTGTTGATAATATTGTCTTTGTCAGACTCATTTCAAATTTTTTTACAATTTGTTACAACAAGGGAAAAATCCGTTACTTTAAAAATTTCACATTTAATACCTACGTAAATTCAAAATAAGGAGATACCGTAGAGAGGAATCAACCGGGACAGGCGGGTGGATAGGAACAAAATGAAAAATGTTGTTCATGAGTTTAGTTTAAAGAAACTAGATGTAAAATGTGAACATATATCTTTTTTAAACTATAGTCAAATAATTATTCTTTCGGGTAATAAGGACTAAGCTGGAAGTTGGATAAGAAATATTAAAAAATTAGTTTAGATTGACGTCTTCAAGCAGTCCTATTTTTTGTTTCTTAAAACTTTATCTAAAAATTATTTATTTTGATGCTCTTAAGAATAAATTGTTGTTTAACTGAAAATTTAGTAAATCTGAAACATATCTGAGAAAAGAAGACTGCAAACTTTTATTTTTTTATTTTTTAAGAGGAAATAATGAAGACTTGACATTTGGGCTAAGTTGGAGGTCAATAGGGACGGAAAAGGTGTGAATGGGAACACTATATAGGTTAAGGGGGACGTTATATCAAGTACAAAGGGATGAATGTGGGGTGATTAGGGAAGGATGAATGATGTATTGGAACATAGAACAGAGTACTTTCAAGGTCAAGTCATTCAATATTTTTTCAAGCACATTCAGCATAACATTTCTATACTTTATAAAATTTATTTTAGATCGTTTATTTCTACAGAAAATCATGAAGTATTATTTCTTTTTTGGATATATAAATATAAAAAAATCGAAATTATGTATATTTGAATTTCGGCTCTGCGCTTGTCTCCATTCACCCTTTTATCATCTCTTTTGGCCCCAATTTTTTATAGAGAAGAAATTATATATGATTTTTGTTATTTTTTCAAAAACCAACGATATTTTCAAAATTTCTGGATACCGTGATAAAGTGACCATCCTCGCGTAAATTTTTAATATATTAGATTTACTCATAATATAAATACAAAAAAATACGGTGTGAAGTCTGAATTCGTGTCTACTCATCCCTATCTACGGTAATATGTTCAACTATTATCTTTGCCGGTGAAATGCGAAACACGTGACAGTGAATGGTCACAATAGCGATACATTTTTGTAAGAACTGTACCGATGTGTTTCAGATATGGTTCCACTTAAGGGATGATACACAAATGGTACTTATCAGTATATATCGAAAATTGTCCATTGCGCATAGGTTCCTCGCCAGCAGAGATAAAATAGTTGAGCTGTAACGCCTGTAACTAATATTTTTAAAATATCAGCTTTTCAGAAGCAGTTTTAATATTAGAAAATTTTGTTTTACAAATAATAATTTTAATCTTTTACAATATAGTTACGGTATGTAATATTTTGTATTTGCAATAGCATTTGTTAATTACATTGTTAAATTAATTAATCATTTTTAAATTTAGTAATTATATTGCAGATGGATGGAAAAAAACAGTGGAACAAAACTGATGAAAGTAGAATTATAGATATTTTAAAAGCCGACTCCTATAATAATTTAACTTCACGCAGAAATTATTATTATATAAAAAATACATATAAATTGGTTTGTTTTGATGGTGTAACAAAAGTTGCTCGAATATCTGATGGACGTATTATGGCCACGGAAGATAACGTTTTAACAATAATTCACAATATGCACATAGCTACCGGGCATAAAGGCGAGAAAAAAACCTATAAGAAAGTTGCTGAACTGTATGGCAATATAACAATGGCCGCCGTTAAAAAATTCATTTCGGAGTGCGAAAGATGTGCAGAAAAATCCAGGAATATGATTCGAAAAGGAATTGTAGTGCGTCCTATCACCGTCAACGATTTAAACCAAAGAGGACAAGTTGACCTGGTAGACTTTCAAAGTTTACCCGATGGAAATTATAGATTTATTTTGCACTATCAAGAGCACCTAACAAAATATAGTTTTTTGCGTCCCCTAACTTCAAAAAAAGCTGTGGAAGTTGCCAAAGAATTGTTTAATATTTTCCTAGACTTTGGAGCTCCTCACATTTTGCAATCGGATAACGGAAGGGAGTTTACGGGTGAAATTATTAAAGAATTAAAATTACTTTGGCCAAATTTACTTTTAATTAACGGCAGGCCTCGATATCCTCAGAGCCAAGGTTCTGTGGAACGAAGCAATTCAACTTTAAAAAATTCATTAATTGCTTGGATGCGCGATAACAAAACAAATGCTTGGAGTTTAGGATTACGAATTGTTCAATGGGGTATGAACACAACCTATCATGAGGCAATTAAGATGGATCCATACAACGCGATGTTTGGCCAAAAAGCGAGAATGTCGCTATCATCTGTAATCCCGCAAGAATTTTTAATAAAAATTAGCAATGGCATCTTCGAAGAAGACATCGAACATTTGTTGGAACCCGAAGAAAAAATTGTTGTGAACGAACCTACTGAACATAATAGTTGAATATAATGGTGATCAAATTATTTTAGAATACAACCCAGATGTACTAGAGGAATTTAGCAAATCAGGTGTTGTAGTTGAAAATGAGTCTATTAGTACTGAAAACATAGTGAAGGAAATTGCAACCAGTGATAATATCGCTGTTGTAGCTGATCATCCAGCCAAAATGAGCCGAGAATTGGCATGTAAAAATTTGCTTATTCAAGCTAATAAAATGATCGAAAGATCAAAAAAACAGTTAGGGACACTTAAAGTTGGCGACAATGTCCTTATTAGCATTAGCCAGTTCGATCGTGGACGTGGAGACCCGGCCAATCTAATTGGAGTTGTTGTTGAAGTTAAAGATGGTAAATATAAAGTTGGCACAAAGAACGGAATTATAAATAGTTTGTTAGAGAGAAATTGTCTTCAAACAACAAAATATTCAAAATTAACTGTGAAAGAAGTCCCAGAAGAGGAGAAGTCTTTACGAGAATTGGTTAGATTAGACTCAGTTGGTAGTGGTCAAGGATACCAACGATGTTCATGTGTTAGAGACTGCACTAACAATAGATGCAAATGTTTTAAAAATAAATATGTTTGTAACTCAGCTTGTCATTCAGGCAAAAGTTGTAAAAATCACGATTAAAACAATTTTTATACCTTGTATATTTGTGCAATAAAAAGAATTTTTTTATTATCACATGTATTTTTTATTTTTGTAAAATTCACGATTAGTACAATATTATTTTGTATTCCGGTTTGTGAAACTAAAATACAAATTTTAGAAAAAGTAAAAATTAGAAATTCTGTATTATTGAACAATAAATGCCCATCTAGCTTTGTAATAAAACAACCACGGACACAATAACCGAATAAAAAATAAGGGAAGACAATGGGTAGACACAATACCCCTAAAATTTATTTATTATTTAAATAATATTAAATTTAAATTACAAAGATACAATTTCAGTAATATCGTGCAAATTTATCATTTTTTGTTCTGTATTACATGTTATTACAATATTTTTAATAATTTATGACACTTATATTTTTTAATCTTTAATGTATTGGGGACAAAAAAAGTAACTTGATTAGTTTACCGTTCGGTTATTTTGTCAACTTTATTTATTTATTTTGTTAAGACTACTCTTCTTTTTACACACTACTAATGAACTAATCCTTCATGAATACGTCTTTCACGTTTGCAGTCTGATTTACTTTAATGTAAGAACACTCCATTCAATTGATAATGAGTGTGTGATTATCATGTTTGTAACAATCCGTTATGTAAAAATCTATTTTTAAAACCTTTTAAAAAAGTTTTTAAATCTTTACAAATATAATAAGCTTTTTTTCACATTTGTATTTTGATTTATTTTCATCTAAGTGCACTCCACACAATTCAACTTATATGGATAAATGTAACGAAATTTATTTTTAAATTTATTTAAAAAAATTTACAATTGTTAATTAAAGTAATGAAGATGAAGTTTGAATAAATACATATTTTGAAATTTTTGTGATAAATTAATATTTACTATGTACATCAGTGTTTCAAACCTAAAAATAAATAATAAGTATGTTTAAATAATCATAGTTTGCTTATTTCACGAATTAGGCAACTGCCGATTTTACGTACTAGGCATAGCATTGCTCATTCCACGAACTACGCAAACGCCATACCTATTTCATGAATTAGGCAAAAAATTGCCTATTTCATGAACTAAGCAAGTTCACTAATTTAGCGTAACATATATAAACTAGTATGAAATTTAAGAGGGTGACTCACCCCCTCTCCAATGTTGCTCAAACTGAATTTTGAATTCGAGAATTTCATTTCTACGTTATTCTAATTGTCTTAAACTATTTTTCATGAAGGAGAACTTCTTGAACTGCCCAAGTGGTACGACTAGTCGACACAGACACCCCCTAGTTAACTACCCCTAGACTTACTAATAGGACATTGAGCAAAAATAGGTCAATTAGATTTTTTGACG
The DNA here is from genome assembly GCA_035578155.1 of Brachynemurus nebulosus. Classification (NCBI taxonomy): domain Eukaryota; kingdom Metazoa; phylum Arthropoda; class Insecta; order Neuroptera; family Myrmeleontidae; genus Brachynemurus; species Brachynemurus nebulosus. The sequence continues at coordinate 25,412,710 of JAPWDM010000008.1, read as the reverse complement.
TAGATTTCAAATCAAAAATTTTATATTGTTCATTTTTCACCCCCTTTTTGCAAAACTAACTCTCAAATTTTAATCCCTAACCACCCCTGTTGATGTCATTTGAACAAATTTAATATCAATAGATAGCTCTTTAAAAAAGAGCAATATCGGCAATTTAAACTTTTGCTCTATCTCTTACTGTTTTCGAGATATTTGAAAAATTAAATTTTTACCCCAATTTTTGAAGGGCAAGTTCACCCCTTCAAACCGTTTTTCCGCCGATAAAAAAAAATACGTGTCTCTTAGAGTTCGACGTAGAATAACATATTTCAGCGGCATCGAAATCGGAGGCGGACACCTGGGAACCTTTCCTTGTTAGTTAGAAACTACGGTTTTATTAAAAATTAAAACTAATGTACAGTTAAGCAATATAAACATTATGATGTTACATGCGCGCTCGGATGGGAACTGTCGGCCCATTATCGGTACTAACTTTAAAAATATATTTTTAAGTTAATATAACTCATTAAGAGATATTATTTGCCTACCTTAAGGATTAGTCTTATTGTGTAAACTCAATACCGTTGGCAGATTTCCCTTTTCTCAGACTGAAAAAGTTCTAGAGTGTGTCTTTCCGGTAGATTTTCACCCCTTAGACGGAAACAGGCAATGTATTTGAGGGCTCTTCTGTTCAGTGCACGGGCATTATTGCTCAATAAAAACAACAAAAATTTACTCTCCCATATCTTTCTCCAACCTCATCCAGTAAAGAGTAGTTTTCACCCTTTTAGGGTATTGGTTCGTTGGTTGTGCTCACTCTCTACCATGTCTCGTTTACATTCTAAAGAGTTTGTAAGTTAGAAGCTTTCATAACCTACGTCCAAAAGGGTATAGAACGTATGTAGAGAGCTTACCAATCCGTTCTGGGCGTGTTAAAGCCTTGTTGAAGCTTTTGCCAATAATATGAGTGCAAAAGGTTTGCAGAGTGTCCATTTAAACTTACTATGAATAAGTTTACACATATCTAAGAAAAAATTTTAGGGGCATAGGAGTTTTTTCATAGAGTACATAGCAATACCGTGGACAGTTGTCCAGATTACAATCTTTTTGTTTTGTGGGGCTGTGTTATTTTGTTTATCTTGTAAAATTCTTTCTGACCTCTCTTTTCGGAACTGGACTACCTGTGAAGACACGGCTGCATTTATCTAATTGCAAACATCTATGTAAATTTTGAACACCTGTGTGAGTAAAAGGGTTAAAATTTCTCCATAACGTGACTTTCTTATAATATCAAAAACGATAAAAAACTTGAATTATGTGAAAAATAAAAAGAGAATACGATTCTTATTTTAGAAAATATATGTATATTCATCTATTTTTATCAGCAATACTGACTGACAAGTACTTTAAAAATTGTAATTGCTGATTCAGCTGTTAAAACGTTGAGTATGTTTATCATTAGATAGGTACATGGGAATATGGAGGGATGATGATGACATCAATACCGACAACCGACGGTACCGGTAGCACAGACATATACTAAAAGAGAAAATGAGAAAAACAATGATTGTTTACATGAAACTTAACGCAATGTATAGGGTATATGTATGTTAATATATGTACGAATAAGGGAATAAGTAAGTATACGTACAGTGCTGTCGGAATATCGATAGTATGCAACTTTTTAACTAAAAGCTTGATAGAATCCAGTAAGTATGTAGGTATTAAAAATGTACAATGTCGTACAAAATTGTAAGTCTTTTTTCGTCGACAGTGACAACTGGATCATTTCACGCCACTTCATCCAGGTCATGTCACCCATGACCTCAGATTTAGCTGAAAATTTTTTTTGATTGTTTATTTAACCATCCTAATCATCTGTACAAAATTTAAAAAAATTATCTCTAATAGTGTCATCGTTGTCATGGTGTAAACAAAAATTTTGAATTTTCGGAAATTATTCCAAAAAGCTCGTTTTTTGAGCTTCCAGACGTCGGACGTGTCTGAAAAATATTAGTGGGTAAAAAATCAATAATTTTTTTCCAGATTATTTTAGTTTACATCTTTAGGGTAAATTTAAAAAAAAAACTACGGTTACTGCTATGCCTTTGGTCAATAATCACTTTTAAAGATTTTTTGTTTATCGATTAAAAAATGTCTCAAAAATTAAGTCTAACAAAGCATTACATAGAAACATGAAGTGATAATTAACCAAATTTATTTTTCCTGTAATCTCCTGACTTCTCTGAACATTTTGATAAAAAAATTATTGCTTTATGTTAAATATTACAGAAGTTATGGATTTTTTAATATAACGTCACCGAAAGCGATAGCCACGGGAACACCATTTTAACCCTATTTTGCTAAATTTCAACAATTTATAACTTGAAAACTATTAGAGATAATGTTTTTAAATTTTGTACAGATGATTAGGATGATTAAATAAACAAATAAAAAACGTTTCAGCTAAATCTGAGGTCATGGGTGACATTTTATTTTTATATTGAATGATTTGAAATGAAATGACCCAACTATTTTCAAAAACGAAGTAATTTTTGCAATCCCATGATTAAAATACATCTTTTAGTCCCTCATAATAAGGAATAAAGTTTCACTTTTAGTCCCAAGGACCTAAAAATAACAAAAAAAAAACTGGACCAGAAATAATCAACAATCATCAATAAATTACACTCTCAAAATAATTTCTTTCTTCAAAGATTAAAAATCTCTTTGATTTTCTTTCTTTGAATCGAAGAAATTTTTCTTACAATTTTTTTTTCAGTAGTCTTATTAGGAATATTTCTTTGAATCAAAATATTACTTCCTTAATTCATAGAGACAAAAATCAAAAAAAATTTTAATCTTTGAACAAAGAAATCGTTTTGAAAATGTATCAAGTGATCAAATGATATATTAACCTTTGATATATTAACTATGATTAATTAACCTTTCCTTTTAATGCCGAAATTCTTTTTCTAAATTGTTGACGATATATGTGCACGTCATCAAAACATTGTAGTATAACATTTCAAATTCCTATGTTACTAAGTTACCTGCATAGTTTTCGAGAAAAACCTCTCTTTCGAGAAAAATGTACGGACGGATACGAGAGTGATCTTGCTTTGAAGGTATGGAACCTTAGAAGCCACCTCCCAATAAAAAAATTAATTTTCTTTCTTGCGTCCGTATTTTACCTGTTGCGCCCCTTTTTGTCATGCGCCCTGGAGCGATTGCTCCATTTGCTCCATTGCAGTTACGCCTCTGATTGTGCCTTTGATGTTGTGACTAAATAGTTAAAGAGTAAGTAGGTATATCAAATGTGAAGACAATTAGTTGTTTCTTTTTTTTTAAGTTACAAAATTTTTAGTTTTCAAAAAAGTATCCTTAAAATTTTTATAGACAATTTAACTCATGTGTATCAAGTGCCATAAGAATATTGTAGCTTTTTTGACTTTTACCATGGAAATAAAAAGTTAGGACAGATTTTTATAGTGAAAAAAAAAATGGTACAAAACATTTGATTGGTCATTTCATTTAGGTTAACACGATAAAAATGAAACAAAAATTCGTATTGGTAAATTTAAATGATTTCAAAACCATGGTAACAATGTATTAAATAATAATATGAATTATACTAATTTATTTCATTCGTTGTCTTACCGAAATTACACTTGAGATTTATATTTTTTTTTTGAATAAATTTGTGTCCTCTATAACTCAAATTTATTGCCTAAAGCAATTCAACTTGATGAACTGTCAACCCAAAAACGCTTCAGCTTCGCTGTCGCGTTTTTGTTAAGTTTCCCAATAATTTTAGCATTAAAAAAATTGTCAGAGTTGAACTCTTTACACAATGTACCTATCTTAAATATTTTTAGAAAAAAGATTGAAGTTATCAAGAAGGTTTTTGATTGAGAAGTAAAAAACTTTTTGTCAATACAATAGAAAATTGAGATACTAGTTGTGTAGGACACTAAATACTTTGTTACAACTGATACACCTGCTCCCTATTACAAAATAGTATTACTTCGTTACACCTGCGTTACTCTACATTAAATATTTTTCAGTGAAGTTAACTTTTAATTAAAAGAATGTTTATTTTTTGGTAACCAAAAGTGTATAGAAGAATTTGAGTGTGTACCATTCTGATTCATTCTGTATTTTCTATTATAAATGGTCTACGTGACTCTTAATATGCGGGCGCAGTAGTTATTTATATTCTATTATGCTCTTGCCATACTGTTCCGAGAATAATGTTCACAGTTTCAAGCGTTGAGAGGCTTAAAAGATCTTAAATTTGCCATCTTCATGAACATACTATGATAGTTTTAGTTTGTAATTAATACTTTTTTTTTTTAAACTAATTATTTTGTAACTATCGAACATCACAATACATTTGCTCGGGCTTAGGTGTATTGTTTATAAAAAATATACGGAAAACTGTAGGTCAGTGTTTCTCAAGTAAGTAAAAGTTTAGCGTAAGCAAGCGTTAAATACAAATGTCAGTGGACTGACAAAATTTCATTTAACATTTCTCTTTGCGCATATTTGTTAAATCGACTGTAGTTAAAAAATTGTTTCTTAATATGTATTAATTTTTTTTTTTATCCTACACGGAGAGAAAATTCCTATAAAAATTACTGTGCTCATACTACAATCGACGTGTAACAGGCGAACATATCCAATTTTACCGTACAAAAATTTTTGTATGGTAAAATTGGATATGTTCGCCTGTTACACGTCGATTGTAGTATGAGCACAGTAATTTTTATAGGAATTTTCTCTCCGTGTAGTACAACATAAGTAGGTAATTCTAGCTAACGGAGGTTTGCTAAAGTTTAATTACGAAGTGCTTTGTATAAGATACATGCTAGTAATTTTATAAAGGATACCACACTATTCAAAAACTCATTCTAAGCCATTTTAATTGGCAATATTGAACTTATAGCATCTGTAGGTGACACAGAGATAATAGAACTATTATCCCCTGGTTCCGTATATTCAGCTGTCAGTTCACCTTGTAGAAAATTTACTAGAATAGGTGCTAGGTGACATTGAGTGTGCATGAAAGAGGTATAGAATTTGACTTCTGATTATTGTTAACGGGTCTTAGGTGAGTATGAAAACCCATGTCGTCGACTTCTAGGGTGGTCGACAAATTGGGAGGGAGGGGGAAAAGTTGCAGAAAAAGCCGATCGGGAGATCGCTTATATCTTGCTTATTATTGACCGTGGAGTGATAATTTTTTTTTTTAAATTTGTTTACAATGAAATGATCTAAAATTTATGTCATATGCAAATTTTTGATATACCTAACGGTTTTCGTGTAAAAAAATGAAAATAGAAGGCAACGTAAAAATTTAAGTAAACAGGGCTAGTAAAAAGTATAAAAGAGTCAAAAATCTCAGCGCGAAAGCATTTTTGGGATAAACGATGAGGACAAAAGTTTCACCATTTGTTACGGCGCATCCGATGAGGGCCTTCATCTTGACCTCAAGTCAAGGTTTAAGGTCATATCAATTTCAAGTCCGTTTTTTTATATGGCAACCCTCACTTTTAACCCCGGAAATGGAAAGAGCAGAAAATTTTGCACCCGAATATGACCTTGATCGTGATCTCAAGGTCAATTATCAGGGTCAATTCAGGGTTTTTTTTGTTCCAAATAGCCCCACCATTTTCAAATAGCTCCGTTTGACGGTATGTTCAAATAATTTTTTTAATGTAGCTGTCAAACTTTTAAAAATTTGAGGTTATTTTTTCATTTTTCGTTAATTTTTTAAATTTTATTTCAGAATTGCAAAAAATATTGTATGCAACACGTGCAAAATGAGTACAAAAAGACATATTCATTTTGCAACTTATGGCATAAAAAAATCTCGACAGTTGAAACGAAATTATTGAAATGAAATGAAATGGTTTAAATATCGTCCCGGGGACGATATATGGCCCACGTAGAGGGACGACAAGAATTTTCTATTTGTTAAATTAAATAACCATTCCACAAAAGCACATGACATAACCTACAATTTTTCGTATCGTTTTTTATCACACGTAAATAACGTTCATCTTGAACAAACTTTAGCTTCAATAAGTCAAGCATGTCAATATTTTATCAAATTCGAGAAAATTTCAATAAAAACTCACCTTGAGCAATTTTTTTCTTTCTTCAAAATCTTGCTGTAGGAGTAACTTTTCACGTTTTTACAGTGATCGACTGAAGCAACTAACATTTGATTCGAGATGTTGTAAAAACGAGATGACATCATTTTAAATGGGAAAAATGGAAGGGGACGAAATTAGGTTCGGGGACGATATTTGGCGACTTTACCTTACTGTCAAAACATATTTTCTTTAAAAAATTTTTAAATCTTTTCTAAAAATTGTAAATAATATTGTTAGTCAAACAAAGTTTGAAATATAATCGGCGCCACGAACGAACAAAACTTGTTTTGGCCAACTACACATGTAAGTATTATGTAAACACGGACCTATAAAAAAAATTATTTTAGTGAATAAAAAATTCCGATAGGATGATTTATGAGTTGCACTATTAAACATCAACACTAATGTTCCGGTCTTATAACGAGAGATTAAAATGAATTTTTTTCGGTCATGGAGGGGGAATGTTAACAAATATAAATCGACGGACTCATAACGAGAGTTGGCTGTATAATCATTTTACATCATTTGCCGCATTCACGGAAGCCGATATTATTAGTTCACATTAGAGTTTTTGATATCAATTACGCTGTCTGATAGAATGTACATACACATACATGCTGTATATATGTATGTAAGAAATATGCTAAGTGCTCTTCATATTAAATATTAAAATACAATAATTGAATAAGAGTTTCCTATCGCTTCTTTGTAAGTAGCTATATAAGTGTACAGATATGCTTGTTAAACTATAACTAAACTGAATCAATCCCCCATTCTCTGCTAATAACTAAACAATCTAACAGCAGGCTAATGGTAGTAAATTCGTTTGTGCATTGTGTATTATCGTAAATTATTGGCTAAGTACATACTGCATGCTATATATCGTATTAAAATTGAAGATCAAGTTTACATTATAGTTTGCTAGACTGGGTTTTGTTAAATAACCAATGGTTATTCTCTTTTACTTTATAACTTTAAGTTACATAATCTTATTATTGGTGCATGAATTATATTCGACTTTATAAAATATCTGAAGTTATTTAGCGTGTTTTTGAACGTAGAAATTCAGTGTTTCTTCTAGCATTTTTGTCAAGGGGTTATTCAGAGTTAGAAGCAAAAAAAAAACACACATTTTCAATAATTTTTTCTAAAGAAACCTTATATGCAATCAATCTGAAACTTTATATACATTATTAGACATTCCTTCAGCTATCAAAATAAAATTTTATTTTAATTTTCCCGATGACGATGCATTTTATACGCAGTGTCAAAGTCGACGCTTCAAAAAAACATCGTTTTCGGCTGCCAGCATGCAGCTTCAACGGGTGGTTAAAAATTAGAAAATCAAACAGGGTTTTGAAGCAGTTCCTGAACCTAAAATTACATCGATTCAGAAAGACAATAAGAAACTGTAAGCTTTTTAAAAAAAAAAAAGATCGAAAAATCCGGTTTTTTTTTGGATATTTTTGTCTGTAAAAAAGGGTTGAAATTTAAACGGAATGAATTTTTTAGGTTTAGGGACTAAAAGAAATATTACGCTTCCAACCCGTCCTTATACGTTATACATGATTAATAGAGAGTCACGGGCTGCACCCGTTACACAAAATTTAGTTTTGTGTAACAGACATTTAAAGATTTTTTTCTAATTTTTTTGTATTAAAATTGATTAAATCCAAAGAAATTGCTTACTAACTTATTTAGTCGGCTATCCCAGGACTATACAGGAGCCCGAAGGTTTCCTCATACGATAAATTCTTTTTGCTCAACAATCATTTGTTTTTTAGCCGTCTCCGCCTTCTTGGATTTTACAGTGCAGCGTTTTTTCGAAATTTTTATATTGTCTCGTTGTCTTTTTAGTCGAATTTTCTCCGAAAAATTAGACTTATACAGTCTATACGATAAGAGCTGCGAGAGGCGAGAGTAGGGGCGCTATCCGTTTTCGGACCCGTAGAACACGAATATGTAGAAAAAAAAATGTCTGATATATATATATATATATATATATATATATATATATATATATATATATATATATATATATATATTTTCCCGCCACCTTTTAATTTGTGTAGGGCCCCCCTATGGAAGTTAAGAGATGAAATTTGGTAAATGGGGCTCATTTTCGAGGCACCTCATACTATCAAAGTGGGGTCAAATTTTGGGCAAATTTTTTTTCTGACCCGACCTTTAAGGGGGTGGTGGGGGGCGGAAAAGCCATAAAACTTTTCCAAACCGGTTTTAAATAATGTTTCGGTCAATTATCTACAACATATCCAAAATTCAGCTTCCTAGGATGATATGGTGGGAGTAGAGGGGGGAAAAACGATTTTCGCTGGATCTAACAGGCCCCCAGCCCCCCAGAATTAACGTAGAGGGTTGAAATTTGGTGTGTTGATAAAGTTCGTACCTAGGTTGTGCTTTTTGGAGGTTTTAATATTTTACCCCCACCCCCCTCATTTTTAAGCTACAATTTCATGCATTTTCGACGTTTTCGAAGTTTGTACCACTCGCACAGGTCACCCGAATAAACCTAGAGGGCTGAAATTTTGTATTCGGATTTAGTTAGTATCAAGGGGGTGCCTTTTGGGGGTCTCGACTTTTAACCCCTACCCCCACCATTTTTATACCCAAAAGAACATGATTTTTCTTGTTTTTTAACAGTTTCGTTCGGGTCAAAATCTCCCCAAATAAACCTAGAGGGCTGAAATTTGGTGTACAGGTTAAGCTAATAGCCAGACACTGTTTTTTGGAGGTTTCAACTTTTAACCCTTACCCCCACGATTTTTACGCCAATATTTCCTTAATTTTTTTGCTTGTTTTCTAACACGTCTAGAGACTCCATAAGGAAACCTAGAGGGCTGAAATTTTGTACGTGTATTCAGTTAGTATCCAGCTAGTACCTTGTAGGGAGTCCGCATCACTTTTCCCCCCACTTCTCCCATTTTTACATCGGAATTGAATGCTATTGTTAAATGTGTTTTAAAAGCATTATGTTTATTCTAAATACAAGTAGGCGAATAGTAATTTTAAAAAATTTAAAAAAAAGTGAACTTACTTTTACGATAAATGAAATACATACATATTAAGTAATTTAAAAATGTTATTAAAGTCACTGTTTATATATAAATTAGGAATTTTGGATTTTTAGTATTTATAAAATAGAAATTTTGGATTTTTTTGGAAAGAAAAAATATCTTTATAAAGGCCTTCCAGTTTCCCGAGTCAAGATTTTAACACTGCATTGACCCTTCTAACATCTAAATGAGCCTATATTCACCCTAAGTGAACCTATATCGACTCTTAATGAACCTACAGACACAATGTTTACAAATAATAACCCTACATTGAAGCTACTTAACCGTCCATAAACCTATGTTAATGCTATTTAACACTTTATAAACAATTAAATAGTAGGTCTGAGCAGGTTCGATGTAGTCTCAAAACATTTTATTAGTTTAAAAAAATATATGGGAAAAATAATATACATATATACAGTGTCTCTCATAAAGTACGCATGATATGGGAAACAATTTTATTATTGATTTCTTCAAAAATATCCTAGTGGGCTTAGTTGGTGCATCAGTTTAAATGAGATACTAGCTAAACACATCTTACCGCCCGCTTAATATTTGACAGGAAACCGGAAATTTCAAATTTGTGAATTATGAAAAATGATAATCCTTTGAAAGTTATTGATTACCTCCTGATGAAATTTTGGCATCGTATCAAAATTAGGCATAGTAAATATATTCCGAAAGCTAAATATCACAGTTTGCAAAAATAAAGCCCAAAAATCTGCTTTTCCAAAATACGAATTTAACTGACCCTAAATTCAAAATAATTGTACGAATTCTAGCAAAATAAAACTTATACCATTCGTTGAGATCTGCGTATTCATAAAATCACAATTATCATCAAAATATTGCTACAGACATCGGATCTTTCAATAGAAAAATTTAACTTGGTCACAAAAAGACACGCTCTGTAATATTGGAATTTTAACAAGCATGAATAATTGTTATTTCTTTATTTTCTTTGCAGTTAGTAGTCAAAATACTCGTTACGCAAATCTCATTTCATTGATGGCAATTGTGATTTTATGAATAAACAGATCTCAAAGAACGGTATGATTTGTATTTTGCTAGAATTCATAAAATTTTTTGAATCTAGGGGTACTTAAAGCCGTATTTTCAAAAAACAGATTTTTGAGCTTTATTCTTGCATACTATAATATTTAGCTATCAGAATATGTTTACTACACTTAAATTGCCTAGTCTGCATATTCATAAAATCACAATTATCATCAAAATATTGCCGTAGACATTGGTCTTTCAATAGAAAAATTTAACTTGGTCACAAAAAGACGTGCTTTGTAATATTTTTAGTTTTAACAGGCATGAGCAATTGTTATTGCTTTATTTTCTTTTCAGTAAGTAGTCAAGATACCTCCTCGTTACGAAAATTTCATTTCATTAATGACAGTTGTGACTTAATGAATAAACAGATCTCAAAGAACGGCATAATTTTTATTTTGCTAGAATTCATGAACTTTTTTGTATTTAGGGCCACTTAAAGTCGTATTTTGGAAAAGCAGATTTTTGACCTTTATTTTTGCAGACTGTAATACGTTTATCATATCAAATTTTGATACGATGTCAAAATTTCCTTAATATTTCAAAGGACACAATGTTATTGTTTATATATCACAGATTTGAAATTTCCGGTTTCCTGTCAAATTGCAAACTGGGATAAGATAAGTTTAGCTATTTTTTCATTTTAACTGATGCAATAACTAACCCTGCTAGAATATTTTTCAAAAAATTTTATTAGTAAAAAAGTTTCCCATACTGTGCGAACTTTATAAAAGACACTGTATATATGTATGCATATACATTATATACCGGAATGATTGACAAAGATGAACAATAGACATAAACGAAACTTTACGACACAGACGACGGAAATGGCCGATAAGGCACGTGAATATGTTTCAGCTATTTGAAGAAACGACGAACTAGATTTCTTTAAAACGAATTTAATAAAATGTATCAAATTTATTGTCAAATATGTGTAGTAATTATTTCTTTATTTTGTATCAATTTAAATGTAAACAACCTCACAAAGTATTACGTAAATCATTTGATAATTAAAACTGAATCAATGTTAAGTGTAAATTTTAATTTGAACCGGGTAAATGAACTCTACAATTCATAAGGTGAAAATTAAAATTTTGTGTTTATATGAAGAAACTGAGATGAACTAGAAGTGAAAACTGTGAAAAAATTAAAAAAAACGTTACATTTTAATTGTTAAAAATTGAGGTGCATTTAAAATAATTGTTAGCTTGTTGTGGTGACGCTCCAAACAGAACAAGTCCTGGGGTGAGATGAAAAATTAAAATTTTGTGTTTATATGAAAAAACTGAGATGAACTAAAAATTATAATTGTGAAAGAACTGAAAAACCATTACATTTTAATTGTTTATATTTGAATAACAAGAATCAAATAGTTAAATTAATTGTCAAATATACATAGAATTATTATTATTAAAAAATAATATTAAAAAGAAATTATTACCATTTAAATGGTGTTTAAAATATGTAAAACATGGGTTAAATGATTTTAATTTGAATTGTACTTAATGTATATACTTAAAATTAATAAACGTAAAATAATAAAATACTTTTGTATTCATTTTAAAACCATATCTGTACGCATGCGTGCATGCATACATCCATACGCGTACGAATGTACACATATATGTGTGTATGGATGTATGTATGTACGTATGCGTATATATGTATTAGTGTATTGTATGTATACGATTAAGAACCTCCTTTCAGCCTCACAACATCTGATTTTAAGGGTCAAGGAGCAGTATTGTAGGGTCAGTAGAGATACTACTTTGACACTATAAGTGGAGAATCTGTCATTTTGCGACAACATGTAGGCTTAATGTAGGCTTTTTTTACATGTAATTCTGAAACTACTTTAACCCTATTTAATTCAATTAAAAGCAGTAATGTAGGTTTATTGCAGGTTTAATATTTCGACGCGGGTTACTATTTAAGGTCCTTTTTTAATTTTTAAAACTAAAACATAAAGGCAATTAGCGGATAAACATGGGCAGGAATGTCCTCGTACGAATTGTGTTGGCTTTTTTTCTGCTACCTGTTTTCGGCACAAAATTGAAATTTACTGAGATACAGCCCTTAAATACTTAAAACCTTTTTTTAAAGCCTCGATCAGTCGAACACTCATCACCAGTTTTGAAACCAACAAAATGACAATTCGGTTGTAGACTTTCAATCACATTTCGCTTGTAGACATTCAATACCGAAGATGAAGGGGAAAATTCGACTACCGTGATGGGGCCCCGCTGCTCACGGCGTTTTTTTATTAATGTGATAATGTTATGCGTGCGGTCCAATGTTAAACCCGAGCATATCGAAAAGTTTTAATAAGGAACCCTCATTCTTCATTAAAAACACAGACGTACATCCAAGAGGACAATTCAACAATTTTATTGCATATACATAACGCTCATTTGCGAGAAGTTTGACATAACCCAAAAAAGATGTTTTTCAGTACGATGGTTTAAAGTTTGAAAAATAATGAGAGTTGTTATGGCAATCAGTTTAAAAAGTGGGATAGAGTATAAAGTCATAACCTCTCTCGTTCTCTCATTTATGTATTTAGCGTGATGTCGTTTTGTTAGCAAAAATAATGACATTTTCCGTAACCGCCTGCACCTTTAACTCAATAAGGGTGATTTTTGAGTTATGTCACGCCTCTCGCAAATGAGCGATATATACATATAATTCGGCGACTATTCGTTTTATATTTAGTTTCCAAATTTCAAGTTATGATTCTTGGAATATAAGGAAACAAAAATGTTAGAGAAAAAAAATTAGAAATTTTTTTTCTGCAACCCAGAATAACCCCTTAATGCGCACAATACAAAAATAATACATTTACGTACAATAATATTCAACTGTTTGTATTCAGCTGTTGTCAACTTCTTATGGTCCGTCTGTACCAGTGATTCTGAAAGTGGGGGTCGTAGAAAAAGTTTATTATAGGTCACCTTTTTCGTCGACTTGATCTACTTATATTCATATTATCGCTACGATTTCGATCCAATACTGAAACGTCTCGGAGAATATTTTATCGGAATAAGATGAGACTTGCCAGGGCCGCGAGAGGGAAGGGCAGTTGGGGCAATTCCTCGGGTCTAAAGAAAGGGCTCGCAGCCCCGATTAGGGATTCGAAGAAAGTGGGACGATGTTGTTTTTTGCTCGTCAATTGTTTTTTTGGGGAGAATGTTTGAGAGTTGTGCCCGGGGGTCCGTTATTTCTCTCGCCGTTCCTGGACTTGACATGATTTTAGTAATAGTGTGAATACTTTTTTGATTACACTTCACTTCGTTACCACTCAATTATACTAAGAAAAATCAAAAGTGCTAGAAAACCCGACATCGATTTCTTATCTTTTATCAGCCAGTTTTCACTGACTACTTATTTCGCCGAGGTGAATTATAAGTAACACTTTTACTTAAACTAATGGAATAACTCCTGTGATGAATAAGTAAGTAAATACAATTTTCATGTGTTCGTTCTTTATGTTGGAGCCAAATACAGAGGCGTATACAGCCGAGCGTCTTGGAGGCGTCACGCGAGAAATGAAAGGATTAAAAACAATGGTGGGGGACACTTCCCCACCATTGTATAAGCGCCTGGCTAAACACGAATTGTGTGCATGCATAAAACTATTTATTTAATTCCAACAATCAAGTCTTGATGAATTCTATTTCGTTGTATTATTTGAAGTTTTTGAAATGGTAATGTTATTTTCGAAATATCTTTGAAGAAGGCTAATAAAGCATAGTTTTAGTTAATGAACGATTTAAATGAAATGTTAATGTACAATGGAAAGGGAGGTTCATATACTATAAAAGATACAACTACTACTTCTTTAAAATAATTTACAGATATTATAGGTGTATGCGAAGATGAGTATGAATGGCAATAGAAAATATGGAAGCTCTAGCTCTCTATTTTAGAGTATTATCCATTATTATTTTATTATGTACTTACATTCTGATCTAAAAACAAAAGTAGTTTTTTGTTTTCTTCCGATTTGTTTTATTTCTACAGTATATTAGGTAATTAGCTAGCCATGTTTTTCAAGAAAACTAAATTTCATAATTCTTACAGTCCCGTAAAAAATTAAGTGTTGTAGTCCGACAAGAGGGTATAATTTTGTTTCCGCGCGTATTATTTATTTCCTATTTAATTTTGTTATATTACTATGAGTGAATCTAGTGATTTCACCAAGTTTTAATCCTTTATTATAAACTGTTTAAGTGTAGAAAATACTTCTCGAAAATTTTGAAAATAATTTTAATCTTTTGAACGGTTTGATCAATTTTGCCGAAAATAATATATCTAACAGGAGTTACCAAGATACATTTGGGGAAATATTTTGGACGACAAAATGATTACAATAGCGAGAAAAAATATTTTGATGTATTTTTTTAAAGAATTTAGTGGGTACTTTAAAGGATACTTTTGTACAACATATATTTTTTTCAAATTCAAATTTTTAGAAAGGCTACTTAATAAATAAAAGAAATATTTTTTTATATTTTCTTTTAAATGATTTAAGCCAGTGTTTTTCAACCTTTTCCATGGCGCGACCCCCTAGTATGAAAAAATATTTCGCGACCCTCTTAGTATAGAAAAATATTTCCCAACCCCTACCGTCTGCTATTTCTAACTTTTATTTTATTTTATGTTACCTATTAATATCGGATCCGTTCATCACTATTGATTATTTTGAGTTAGGTGTCAATTTAATACGTAACAAAGGACTTTAAACAGGCATATTTTTATGTCAACATCGAAGTTCATGATTTTGGTAGCTTCTGAACGCGCGCGTGGCTTGTGTGAGCGAAACATAGCGCAACGTGATAAGCGCTGCGTGGAGCATTAGGCGAGCAAAGGATGAAACTTTTGAATTCTTTGAATAATGAATTCACTTTGAATTGTGTTTAAATTTATTAAATTGACTTGTTGTTTATTTAGTAGTTGCTCACTGTCTTTTATTGCCTATAATATCCAAAATTCTGTGCTCATTGTAATTACTGAAAATGGATGAGTTTCTGGAAAGACATGCACAACCATTAATTTTAAGTTCCAATGAGAATAATGAAACAAAAGCAAAGAAAAAGTGTCTTTATGACGACAATTATTTAAAAATCGGATTTACTGTTATTGAAAATAACCCGCATTTATTTGTTTTGAAATTTTATCAAGCGAAAGTACACGGAGAGAAAATTCCTATAAAAATTACTGTGCTCATACTACAATCGACGTGTAACAGGCGAACATATCCAATTTTTGTACGGTAAAATTATAAAAATTATAGTTATATTATTGTAATTTTTATAATTTTGCCGTACAAAAATTGGATATGTTCGCCTGTTACACGTCGATTGTAGTATGAGCACAGTAATTTTTATAGGAATTTTCTCTCCGTGTAATAAACCATCACATTAATGTAACCTTTAATAAACCTTACCTTGTTAAAATAACTGCGACCCCCTTAAAAAGGCTTCGCCACCCACAGGTTGACAAACACTGATTTAAGCGAATTGCGAAAATAAAAAATATAAAACATTAAGGCCGGGCGCACATTGAGACGCAGTTAACGCAGGCAGAGCAGCACAGTTTCTGTGATTCATGTTGTAGAATGGCACAGCGCGAATTGAAACGCAGAGCAGAGCAGAGCAGCACTGCGTCGCACGAGACCGATGTGGCACTCGTGAATGTGACACAGAAACTGCGCGATGTTACGCGACATTGTAACACGTTCTCGACTTTTAATTGGTTTTATTTCGTCGAAATGAAAACAATTGAAGAAATTGTAGAAAAATAGTGCATCCCTGCTCTGCTCTGCTTTTAAATTCGTGCTATTTCGTTCTACAACAAGAGTCGCAGAAACTGCGCTGTCCTGCATGCGTTAACTGCGTCTTCAATGTGCGTCCGACCGCATGTGCTTTTCTGCTCTGGCCTGCTCTGCTGTGCTCTGCCCTGCCTTGCGTTTACTGCGTGACGCAGCTCAATGTGCGCCTGGCCCAATACAGTACAAATTCATTAATACAGATACCGCACACAGTCACGTACTCCACTGTTAATTGTGGAGTTGTGGACGTATGTCTCTAACCATGGTTTGTCGACAACATGCGTTATATTGAGTGTTTTCCATTTAGGAAACATAAATGACATTGTGTGACACAGTGCATAGCAAAAAAGTAATGCCAACCAAATTTTAGTGATTTTTGCGCTTTATTTTTTCATAAAAAACTAGTCTTTCTAAATTTTATTGCAAAACTAACCTTTTAATAAATTGATTTCAACTAAATTATACATGCAATTGTGAACCACAGAAAGTATATCAAGCAGATTGAATCTATTCTTTTTAAAATCTACTAACTTTGACTATATATGTTGCCGTCTGCCTAAACACACTAAAAGTTGATCTTCCATTTATAAAATAAGTAGATACAGTGTGACATAGTGTCATGCACTGTGCAAATGTTTAGCCCATTGTATCAATGAGAATAATGACTTGGGAATACTTTATATTTTTAAACAATAAGAAATTTATTTAAAGAAAAATAAAAAATTAAAAAAGTTTTTAATATCCAAAAATTACTCCTATATAATTTTTTTAAATTCGTTAATTATTTTGTATGCATTAAAAAGATCTTAAAAAATAAAAAAAATTATATTTTTCTTAAGTATGAGTGACTTATTTCAAAAATTTGGAAGAAAATATAATTGTATGTTGTAGAAGTGTATTCAAGGATTTCATGAAAAAGTTTTCTTTTTTGTGTAGGGCTAGTAAGGCCTCTAAAAAATATATAAAATATATTTTATTTTTTGCTCAAAGTGCTAATCTTAAAGTTTTCAAAAAAAATTTTCAAATTACCTCAGTGACTTCTGTTACGTATATATTTTTTTAACAGAATCGATCAAACCGATCAAAATCTTAAAGGAAAGGTTTTGAAAAATATTCTACAATCTATCAATTTCAGTTTTCGACTAGTAGTTCTTAATCTCTAACATGTCACCCACCTTAAAATTTTTAACAAACACCAAGTTTTAAATGAAAATAACTAAAGTTAGATTAACAGTAAATAAATAAAATGTGTAATTTGAAATGAATAGTTAACTCTTTCACATTAAAAGAACTTTTTGTATTTAGTATAAAAACTACATACAAACAATATGTATGTATAAACATCAAAACTGCAAATATAACTGCAGTGTTGTGTATACATAGGTAATTGTAGCATTTTTGTTACTATATTGACATGTGATACCGACGTTCTATAATACGTAGAGAATTTCTAAGTTCAGTTGAGTTTTAATACAATGGTTTTAAGTATAAATAATATCTATACACGCCAACTTAAACTAAGAACACATTTAAACTGAATTAGAAATACAAAGTTCCCGTAAAGTTTTGCAATTAAAAGTAATAGGAGTTGGATTACTACATATATACGTATACATATAGAAATATATACATATTTACGTATGATTTTATACATATATTATGTACATATCATAAGTACACATTACATACTTATGTGCTTAGACGTGTAATGCAGTTCACTTGTTCCATAATACAATAGTATAATTATTATAAACGAATAATACACATTTGAGCTTTACATGATTTTCGTCTTGTAGAATACGTTTTATAGTAAACACAATAATAATTGTAAGTATAGTGAATATTTAATTTTTTAAAGAATAAGTAATCACAATGAATAATAATGTTGAAAGTAACTTTTTTTGAAATTCTTTGGATTTTCTTAGTTCTCTTCGAGTTAAATATTCTTGTTAGAAACATTCATTCATTCATTCAAAAAAAAAAAAAAAAATTATTTAACTTGGAATTTATAACAGAAATTGATTGTCATCAATCGAATCAGTACTAAGGTCAGGGCCGGATTACCCAATAGGCCAAGGTAGGCAAGATAGGCCAGTTTTTAGGGGCGGTAAATTTTTAGAACAGGCCGGCAAAAGTTATATTTTTTTTTTTTTTTAGAGAAAAGTTACAATTTTCTTATTTTTGAGCAAAAGATGGGGGCGGCTTTTTTCATGGTGCCTAAGGGCGGCACTTATGGTTAATCTGGCCCTGACTAAGGTTACTCTATTTATTACACAGGTTGAGTACACCAGACGAAAAAAGGCTTATGTTGGACTGCAGCTAGTT